>JAGTJL010000007.1:1456995-2913991 GCA_020746875.1 Rhexocercosporidium sp. MPI-PUGE-AT-0058
TCAACCAAGTGAGACTGATCATTGCATTGAGTTTCAGCAGCTGTACTGTGCATTCATTGTCTATCGTGGTTAGGTACTTTATTTCTCTCACGCTGCCCACCACACATCCCATACCCGCGAGCTGGAAATAAAGATGATCTCGATTAACAGTCTACCAGCTAAGTATATACTTACCTTTCGCCTCAAAAAGCCACTCTCTCTCCCCCTCTCTCTTCTTTTCTTAGCTAACGGCCTGTATACGATAAAATTGGATTGCTGGATTGAAAGTATATATCCATTCCAAGCAAAAGTTTCCCTCCGATAGCTAGCTAGCTCAATCAGGTCGATGGACCATGGAGACGGGTGGATGATTCAATAGAGAGGTTGCGACCGAACACTCTTGCGGGTAGGAAATAATATAGAAGTGTCGTTCGTGAAGGAGATTGATCAGATGAGAAAGAATCATTCTTTGGAACTTTTGGCTTGAGCATGGACTGAGTGGTGTCCTTTCTAGCTCTTGTCTTTATCCTTCGTCCGTTTGAAGCCCTTTTTAATTCAGTATTAAAATCTCTGTTGGTTGTTGATGAGTGCATTAAATTTAGAGTCCATTTCTGAATCAGGACTTTGGACTTACATGAGCATCGGACTCCTGAATGCATGAGGGATTGACATTTGATTGGAAGCCTCAGGTCCAAAGGAGGATGTTATATTTAATCGATACAAAAAGGACGTCAATTTTCAGCATCGAAAGTATCTCTTCGTTCATTATTAATTTGATCTCAGCTAGCTACCTACCAAGCAAGGTAGTAGCTAGCCTAATCATCTAGGAAGCTACCCATTCCACCCCTTCCATCAATCCTTCCTCTCTTCCTCCTATAATGCAATGCACCTCAACTCGCAATGCACAGGTATGTAGAAGGACAACAACAACATCAAACGCCAGTTGCACCAATGCTCAAGCCACAAAGTAAACATCCCGTCCCCCCAATCATAACTTCGTATACAGGGTCGTGCAGTGCAAGCAAAAGAATCAGTGTACACCCCAGTCCTTCTTTCCTCTAATAAGTCTCTCCTACCCCAGAAAGCTTTCTTGGTCGACCAGGAGGCTTCATACCGCTTTCCGTCTTGTCTCCGTCTCTCGATGCTGGCCCTCCGCTGGTCGTTCTCCTGGGTAAGGCTGTCATTCCGAGAGGGCCGCTTTTCCGTCTTGCTAGTCCGGGTGGGCCTGGAATGGCACTGCTTTCTAGCTCTCCTTTGCCGTATGTATTCCTTCGGCTAGGTGTTGCAAAGTCCAGCTCTCGAGATTCGTCAAGGTCGATATGAGAGACGCTCTGGGAATGACCGTGACCATGAGATGCCCCGTAACTGCCACCAATGCTAGATCTTGGTCTCCGAGATTCAGCAATCGAGGATTGTGAATAATGTCCGAGCGGTGTGCGAGCCCCTGACATTGACGTACGGCTCGCAGGACGTGCGATCTCGGTCCGGCTCGCAGGACGATCCGGTCGAACATAACTGGTGGTGCTCGCTCTGCTGCTGGGTCTGCTGTCGCTATTCTCTCGGCTTGGAAGTGGACCGAAGGACAATCTACTGATTCCAGAAGTAGACAGCCTTGCAACATGCTTTGTTGACGACTGTGGGGTATCTTCTGGAGCCATAGACGAAGTGCTTATCGTGCTGCCACCAGTTCGCTTCCTACTCCTTATTGTCACACTAGAAGGCATGTAATTTTGCCCCAAAGCAGAGCCATTTCGAGGAGAAGCGCGTGGTGGAGTGTTGACTGGTGCGGGTAATTTCGACCTCGCAGAGTGTACCCGCTGCTCCAACCTCTGCATCTGTGCTGTGAGACTTCGGATGTGGGTGAGTGATGTCGAGTTCGGCAGCCCTCGGGTTGCTGGTGCCTTCGTTTTGGCATTTCGAATAACAGCAGGAGTCGCGTTTCTCATGCGGGAGGAACTGGTTGGTGCAGTGACTGGAGGCCCTCTGGAGCTCCTCAGATTGCCCGATGGGTATCGTGCTGCGGGTTTGGGTGTGGTGCTCGAGTCGCCAGAAGGAAGCTTCATCTTGCTCTTGGGTGGATTCATGGGAGTCTTGAGCATTCGTTTTGCTGAGCCCGAGGCATCTGAGATAGGTGGGGATGGAGGGGTTGGAGTGTCGGATACTGTATCGGTAGTAGAAATCGACTTCGTATCCGGTGGAGTTGTGATCATGGGCGAAGAGGCGGTAGATGTTGGAGAATCTCCCAGAGAAGGAGAATTTGGCGCAGTAATATCTGTGGTGATATTGGGCACATGTCGCTTCCGCAGTTTGTCTTGCATTATCTCTGCCTCTATCCTGAGATCTGATAGCTCGTCTCGTAGGCGCTGTGTTTCGATTCGCAGATGCTCTCTCTCTTGCTCTCCAACTTTGATCTCCTCCTCCATCATGACAGCCCTCTCGATCGCAACATTGTACTTCGACTCCAGATCCTCCAAAGACGACGAAGTATTTCGCGCTTGCCTCTCGAAATCATCGTTCTGAACTTCTATGTCGCGTAATCTCAGCTGTAGCGTCCGGTTTGAATCCCGAAGCGTGGTGATCTCTTTCTGGAGGGTGTTCTGCGCCGTGTTGGCCTCGGTCTTCGATTGCTTGTATTTGGTCTGCATGGTACTGTTAGATCAACAGCGTGCAATGGCGTATCAGCGAGTGTTTTGGAACAAGATTACCTTCCACTCCTCGACCTCAAATCCCAAGCTCTCAGCCTTCTCCTGCAGTACCCGCTCCCTCTTCTCGGCAGCCTCAACATCCTTCTCCAGCTCAGCCTCCAGCTCTTGACTGGAGGCCTGGAATTCAGCTAATTCATGCTCGAGTTGTTCATATTGCGATTTATAGTATGCGAGTGCGCTCTCCGGGGTCGACAGGTCGGTCGGAGGGGACGAAGGTGGCTCATCCATGGACGGCGACGGTGGTGTTTACCGTGTGTTAGCAAGCTATGCGCAAGCTGGCATCTGCGAGATATCCTAACTTCCAATATACCTCTTGGAAGGTCAGATCTTCGCCTACTACCCCTATGTACGCTCAGGCGGTGTTCCTTTGTGATCTTGTGCTGGTGTAGCGGTGTGCTTGCCTCAAATAAGCTGGTCCGCGCACCTGGATTGTCGTGTTTGGTTGTTCGTGATGAGTCGGCTGGTCGGAGTTTGGTGAAGCTGCTGGAAATCGGAATGTAAATGCAATACAATAGCTCTATTGTCGCAGTGCTGTTAGTGTCCTGGTCGGTCGAGTGCCCCTCTGTGCTGGAGGGTATTGTCGCTGGTTGTCGATGTTGTCGGTGTCGTCGATGTCGGTGTCGATGTCCTTTTGGTGTTGACTTTGGGGGGAGACCTAATCGTTGTTACTGAACTAATCCGACCTAGCGCAGGGGTTGAGAGTCGGTGCAGCAACGCAACGCCGCCAACTGCAGCTGCAACCACTAAAAACATGTGAATGGGGGCGACAACCTTCAATATGCAGTGCAGTCTACCTCAACAAACGAGAAGCTGTCTCTCCTGAACAATGCATTCGTGGCTTCACGTCATAGATTCTACTGGCTAATTCCTCCTATCAATTACCCGACCGACTGGTTCCAGAATGCAAGTGCCTGTATGGATTCATGAATTGGAAGCAGTTCATGCACCACGGTAAAATGCATATGTATGTCTGCAGCTGGATTCTTGGTCTGGTACAAACTCAGGGGCGTTCTGAACAAAGGTTGCATTGTGGAATATATTAATTTTCAGCGTGTCGTTATATTCAACTTGAGATTGATCTCCATTCTCGTTTGACTCATGAGCCCAGGTTCCCCTTGGGTAATACTAATACCTAGTGTCCACAGGTGAGAATCTACCAAAAGTGCACCCCAAGTACGGACACAATTTGAATTTAGAATATGTTCTTGAACGAGGAATCAATCAGAATGATTATCACCTTTTCAGCTGATAGTATTGTATTGATTTACAGCTGGGCTATTGCGATGCATGATCACTGTTTACTACTTGTCACTCATGAGTCAGGATGATCCCAGATATCAGTGGAGATGGCCCCCTGAAACCAAACATGGCTCATATTCTCAGGGCACCGACTCGATTCGAGACATCTGATTGACTCCTGATAGATTCCTAAGATAGAGGGCCAGGGAATTCATATGCGTTCCAATGAGCTTCCAACCCCACAACTTACATCGCAGACTTCTTCTCAATCCTCCCAACCTGGTCGAAATCAACCGCATTACCTCCAACGTCCGCCACACCCTCAATATGGATCTCCGGGCCTGAAAATTGCTTCTTCGCAGTCGTGAACCAAGTCAGAGTTGCGATGAACATGATAACTCCAACCGCCGCTGACGTATAATTCATATTCTCACTGGTAACGGGATACACCGACGGGAAGTTGAACGTGATGCATGCGAAAAGCAGATAAGTAAGACCAATAGCGTTCAGCGTCAAAGATACAGCTGGACTCATAGCCCATGGTCCAGTCAGCTGTCTGTGAGTGCCATTGAAATGGGAGATCAGACGCACGAGCAAGGGCATGGCGTAGGAGAGGTAGAAACCTTCCGTACCGATGGCAATGACGGTATTGAAACCAGTGACTGTACCGAAGTATATACTGCAGAATGCCATTTGTATGAGTGCCCCAAGCGCGATAGCAACAACTGGCATGCGGTGCTTCGGTTCAACTCTTCTAATAAAAGAAGAGAATGGTAGTCCCTCATCCCGAGCGAAAGCGTACAGAGCACGAGCTCCTTCAGCCAGCAGACCGTTAGCGGCGCCGATGTCAATGATGACCATCAATGAGGCGAGGAAACATGATCCGATGTTGCTTTGCGTGGAGTCGAAGTAGATCTGGATCAACGGGACCAGAGTAGGTGTCGAAGCTACCGTGTCGATGTCCCCAATGCAGAAGCATACCGCGATCAGAAAAATGAATCCGGTAACGGCGCCGAGGTAGACTGATAGAACGATCGCTCTTGGAGCTTGCTTGCTAGCATCCTTGATTTCTTCTGTCATGTGTGCAGGAGCATCATCTTTTGGGAAAGTCAGGTTGCGATCTAAAGACATTGAGGCAAACACTTACAGCAACACATTCCAAACCCAGGCTGCAGAATCCCAATGATTCCAGCCATCGAAGTTCCAAATCCAGTGAAGTTCTGGAACTCCTTGAACACAAAGGAAGGCGACTGTTTATTCTTGTTGCAGGCGAGAATGGTGGTAATGGTAACGATGAAGGCGACGATGTTGAAGACCAGGAATCCCTTTGACAGCTTATCCAAGACCCTTGATCCCCAAAGGTTCATGAATGCTGCAAACAGAGTGACCGCCCATGCGACTAGAACCGTATGCCACCTTTCAATTACATAGCTTGGGTTAACCAGGTTGGCCTGCCCGAGAATGAAATTAGCGCAGATGAAGCTGTTTGTGGCTCCAACTGCCAGCAAGCCTATGGAAAGTCAGTGGACATATTTCCACAAATATAGTTGTCCGTATTTCGTACCAATGATCATGAACCATCCCGTCAGGTATGAGAATTGCCTGCGGATACTCTTTGGTGCTAAGATGAACACCCAGCTATATTGACCTAAGAATTAGAAGTTAGTTTTTTTTTTTTGAACCATGAGACCCGATTGCTAGAAATCCAATTTCTTCCTGGAAGAAATTTTGCTCATAAGGGCAGTCCAACTTACCTCCAGCAACCGGGTATTCCGAACACATCTCTGCCATAGAATAGGCGACACACAAAGCAACACAACAGATACCCAACCAACCCCAGATCATCACAGGAGGTCCACCAGCATTGACTCCGGTCACAAGGACTCCTCCAAGGGCACTCCAACTGCAGGTTGCCTTTAGCACCATCCCAACATTGCCACGTTTCCGTGGTCGACCATTGGTTACAAGGAAGTACATTAACGTACCATGTCACGATGGAAAACGAAAACCCGATCATGCCAATAAGTCCAAAAGAACGTTTGAGCTCTGTGCGCAAGTGTCAGTGAAGACGTTTCGGATGCCCACTGGATACGTACCGGGTTGGTAGCCCATGTGTTCCAACGTGGTATCCTCTGCATCTGTTGATATGGCTTTGGTTTCTGGGTCGGCCATCGTGAATGGTGGGAACAGAATAGACTTAATCGTACCTCTCTCGCAGAATATCGAAATTGAAGACAGAAGAGAAACGAGGGGGAACTGCAGCATATATGAAGAGCTATCTTTTGATTACCATCATTAGCAAGTCACAAAATGGGAGATCCTGGCTTATCGGTACGGCACAAGGGTGTAGATATGCAGCTTGGGGAAGCTTGCATTCAGCCGTGGAAAGCTTGTGCGGGACAAACCAGAAGAAGTGAAATAGTCTATCTTGACGAGCAAAGTGTATGCGCTCCTGGTTTGGTAGACTAGCTGCCAGATAGGCACTAATCGAGTCTCTTCTAAACGTTCTCAAGATGGTGGTATCTGTCGGACCTAGACCAATACATCACCAATAGCAGTAGTTTGCATAAACTCTGCACGGTCACCTAGGAGTGATAGAACATGTAACTTCGTCCATAGTTCTAGAACAATCAAAGATGTACGAAATGACAATGTCGATGCATGATCTTATGGCAAGATCAAAGACTTAAAGTCACACCAGGAAGCCGATCTTCAAGAGTGGGGTCAACCACACGCACAGCCACAGAAGTGGGCAGCCAGCTTCTGATAAGAAATAAGAGGCAGCCGAGCCCGTATTGTATCCCGGATTATCAGGTATTTCTCTCTACCCAAATCTGGCAATGGCAGCATTAAGTTTGGCCAATCCGAATTTGTGCTTCCGGTATCTCGACTTTGATGCCGTCGTATTCTTGCCTGGTCTCGCTGCTTCGCCAACCCAATGCCAAGCTTTAATTGTACTGTACCTCTGTAATATCAACACTCTAGACGCCAATCTTGTTCCTCAGCGTATTGCACCCATCAGATGGGAACATCGCTTCGGCCCAAAGAAGTAAATATCGCTACCAGGATCCCCTCTTCCACGAACCGGCGCTCATTGTAGTTATTCAAGAATGTACACAGATACTGTGTCTTCATATCGCTCTGTTAGTGGGACTTCATCACGGCTTAGATAGCATTAGAAGCTTCCCTTCCATGGTAAATAGTACCCTACACGCGTGATGATGCAGACTTGATACTCGACAGTTCCATAGAACAGATTCCAGTCAATGAAGTCAAAGTCTAGGTCGATCGTAGAGGCGGATCTCCGAAGAAAGGTCCAAATCTTTAGATACGTAGTATGGTAGAGAGATATCGGCGTGCTGCATAAAAGATTGGTCCAACCAATCCAACTCCATTGTGCTCAAGACAACATCATCGCTCAATGAAGGTCTGAAATTGGGAACATCGCCCCGAAATATAAATGAGACACTTTTCACCACGGATACGCACGCGTGCGGGGCAGGGCGAAGTTGTTGTTGACAAGATAGACTACCGCACGGGAAATGATCAGTATGTGTGTAGCGGTTTGGATCTTGATCTGAAAAGCTCGCTTGCCCGTTGGTTCTCAATAAGCTATCGCACCATAATGAAACCACTCTTGCGGCTCCTTAGAATGCCCGCTAAAAGTCAAGCTATCCGACACGATAGCGTAGAAAAGCCTGAGAAGTAGAGCAATAGAACCGCGCACCAGGCCGTGCAAAGAGTTGATGACCGCCCGGGATAAGCAAGTTGACAATTAGCATGTCTTCGACCACTCCCCAATCCCACAAATTTGCTTCGAGGATCGTGCTTTCCGTGCCGCGGGAGCCATACTTCTTTGGTGTTACGTACGAAGGCAATGTCCTGCTCGATGTTGTTGGTCGATTTGTGCTGCTGGGTGTGAGTGGATCTCTAGCTGTGGTAGGTACCAACGGAAGAGAATGGATCAATAATCCAGCGCAATCATTGAATTTCCTAGAGGGCATATTCAGCGCCTGATGCCCGCACTGATGAGCGAGTTCCAATAGACCCGTAAAACGTAGGTGAGGGAACAGGACCATGCGGCCACCTAGGGAAGGAGGAGTAGGAACTCAGAAGGCAGGGAGAGAGCATCCCTTTGATTTCGAGATGCACGGCATGGTGAGCTGCTCCTTGTCCTATCTGTACTGCGGCTAGCCTAACTACGGGATTGGTGCATGAAGTTTATTCCCGCCTTTCCTCCTACCAAGCAGCACGTACACATGTGAATAGAAAGATCATGATAGGAATGTTTCTGCTACATAAAATGTCCGAATACAGCTTGCTCCTGATGCGGTCATACTTCCATATTCAATCTTGAAACACCCTGGCCATACGCCAAAGTTTCTTCATATTATTGTAGATCTGCTAACCCTCGTAGGATGCTTGCCGCTGGAGATCAAGGCAAGAACAAAGAAGGAGAAGAAGAAGTAGAGCAAGAAGAAAACAAAACGGAAAACAAAACGCATTCGCCCATGAGCGACTCTCCGCTGCCGCTTCGTATTCCGCGAACGCACGCCAGACACCTCGTGTTCCAATGCGAATTTGTGAGCCAATCAAGGATCCTCGATGCTGGGTGAAATTCCTCCGAGTCTCCGAAGATCGTCTCGTTTGCTCCTGGACATTTCGGCGATCGGATGGATCGATGTGTGCAAGATCTGGCAGAGATCATGACAGTGGGCGAGGGCTTGCTTGTAGTCTTTCTGCGCTTCCCAAAACTCTACGAATTGGTAGAGCGTAAAAATCCGGTCCTTCTGGTCGCCTTTGACAGACCCAGACTCGCGAATTCCACCCTGATAATGTTGGCGATCAAGTAAGTACACATATAGTTTCTCGGCTTCTTCAAATTTACTTTGAGCAGTAAGAACTCGTGCCAGACGTCGTTTTGCAGACAGGACTCCGGGGTGATCTACACCGAGATTGCGCTCGGCAATTATCAGTCCTTTCCGTATTATATCTTCCGCCTCGTTATTGTTCCCTAGTAAGTGTTTGGTGACAGCGAGGTTGCACAAGGCCATTAACGTCCACGGTGCCTCTTTGCCCATGGTCCTGATGCGTCTTTCAACAACATCAAGCATCATTTCATGCGCCTCTTCATAGTACTGCTCTCCTATCTATGGAATGACTACCGCCAGATGCTCTTTGGCCAGAATTGTTTTCTCGTGGTCGGGTCCCATTGTCGGATGTTTCAAAATGCCCTCCAGCGCTCTCGTATGTTGCTGCTTTGATTTGTTCCACTCAAATACAGTCCAATACAATGAGCCAAGGTTGTCGACAGAGCATAGCGTGTCTTGGTGCTCCGGTCCACACACCACGTGTCTTCCTTCAACAGCTTTTTGCAATAGCTCTTGCGCTTCAAGAAATCGACCTTGGAACTTTCGTATCACCCCCAACTCGTCCATCACGCTTAGCGTCGTCTGGTGCATGCCACCCAGCTCCCTCTTCGCAGCTGCAAACACGTCTTCAGTCAGAACAGCCGCATCATTAAAGCGACCACCACCAAGCCAATACGTCTTGGCCAGAAAAATGGAACTGCGCATCGACAGGCTATGCTCTAAGCCTAAGTTGGGCACGAGGTAGTCCCTTACAGCTTCTTGAAGAATCTGTGCTTCACTGTACCGACCACAGAGAAAGTATATGTAGCTGAATTTTGCTGATTGTTTGGCTTGAGCCTGGTTCTTGACTACCGTGTCAGGAGTTGCTTGGACGACTGGAAACAGGCTCCTTGGTGGTCGACGTGACCTCACATTGCTATTGATCGTGGCAATAATTTCACGTCTGCGATCGCGAAGATATATCAGATGAAGCAGGCAACTCCTTTGCAATTCAACCTCCTGTAGGGTTGGAGTCCCGTTGTTTGGTAGTATGATCGATTGTTCCAAAGTATTGGCTGCGGCTTGAGACCAGGCGGCTTGTTCCCCCAGCGTCATTTGAGGCCTCGACCTCACCCAATCATGAATGAGAGGATGTACTGAATAGGTATCACGTTCTTCGTAATGTGTTGCAAGTGACCACTGTTGCAGCACGTGCAGAGCCATCCGGAGCCATTTCTTAAAGTCTCTGAGGACCATGTCATCGTCCGAAGGGTTTTGCATGACTTGTCGCAGCATGGTGGGTAGTGTGGGAGGACTGCGGTCCTTCAAAAATTCTGTTCGTAGTGCAAACCTTAACTCATTGATGAAAACAGTCCACGAGTCTGTGGCTCCCGACTCTTCTCTTTCCAGCTTTAGCCGCTTTTCTGCTTCGACTTCCTTCCCTGGATTTACAGCAGCTGCTTCCAACATATCAAATCGTATATCCTCCCGGTCAAAAAAGGCAAAGATCTTCAGAAGCTCAATGGCATCTTGATTTTCCTCTGTCCTAGATTCCTCCAGTCTCGAATATATGAGTTCGTAGGATGAGTACACCCCGAAGTACACGTCATTACTTTTGTCGGTGGCTACCGAGCCTTTCTTCTTGGATTCTTTCCGTAATCTTGCCAGAGCGTCCTGGAAGCACCCCAAGTACTCATAAAGTCTGCACAGGCCCTTGGAGATAGCGGTCGCTGCATGGACGAGGCCCAAGGGTAGGTACCCAAGTGCTTTCGCAATTGTATCCGCAAAAGCCTTTGTTGATTCGGACCATGGCTCCTTGATACGCGCGCGTCTCAGTAACAGTTCGATGGCAGAATCTTGCTCCAGGGTATTGAAAGTGAACCACTTTTGACCGATGTTCCCATGTCTGATGTTCTCACGGACACGAGTCGTGATCAGTATGAAGCCACGCTTGCCCTCGGGAAAGAACTCGTCGATTTCAAGGTCAGGATCATCTACATTATCAATGATGAGCAGCCAGGATTGGTCTTCACTTAGACTCGAAAGCCAGCTCTTTGCGGCGCGCTCGTTGAGTGCGACACCCGCAATTTCAGCGATAGTTTTGAAGCTCTGGTTTGCCGTCTCACGCGAGGCGCCATTGATGGAGAAAACACCCCAGAATCTAGTCAAGAGCTATTAGCCACTAGAGTATTGCCTTCGAGGAGCCGATCCCCATACTTCTCACGGTTGAGTTCTGCAAACCTGCAACAGAATTGGGTCTTCCCAGAGCCACCCAATCCTTCCACTACAAACCGCTTTTGTATGGTATGTTGATGAGGAGAGGTGGTGTGCTCCAGGGTGCTGGTCAATTCCTGTAGATATGCAGTCCGGCCCGTGTAGAAACTGCCTACTGGTTTTGGGACAGTGAAAGTCCTGTTCAGTGGTTTGGTGGCTATCTTGGCGGCGGTAGCCATGGCCAGTCGAAGCTATATATTGTGAATCGTCAGGTATGAAAGGCACAAGCAGGAACCGAGAATGGGTGGAGAAATCAACAAACTTCATTACTGGGCTCCGCTCCGGCGACGGATATGAGCCGCTTCAGCTGATTTTGCAACTGGAAGTGATGAGCGTCTACCGTCTCTGCCAGGTTATTTATGGCCAAGCCGTTTCCACTGTGGGTGTCTTTTGTGTAGATTCTGTCGAAGTTATTACTACGTTATTTCTCAGCTTGACTAAGTAACTCACATATTCAGCGCAATCAACATGGTTGATAGGATGATCTGATGAGTGTGAAGCTCATGACGAATCTTCGTGATCTCAAGATCAACACTTTCCTTCCGCATCGTCCTTTTCAAGCTTAGCAGTTTGGAGGGCTTGCTCTGCTGTGACTCGACGGAAACTGGAGAGCACGAAGACCGAAATTCCTTCCTGTCGTCCACTTCGGCATTCTCAATGTCTTTGGGAAGAACCACACCTTCAGGCCTCGACTGATCCTCCACAGGATTTTTTGAACGACCGAGGATCGTCTTCCTTGCTCCTTCTCCTTTCCCATTAGCAATAAAATTGAGCCTTTCTTCCAATCTGCGCAGTGCCCTCACGCAATCTTCTCGAGTACTTTCAATCGCAGCCCACACCTCTATCGCCTTGGCAGGTTGACATCCGTTAAAGCTCTCTTCGGAATCACGCTTCAAAGTGGTGAGCGTCGCATCGATCTTTATCAGGGCCTCAATCTCATCCTCCAGAGACCGCGTGTCCTCGTAGATGGCCTTTGTAGCCTGTTGTATATTGCGCAGATAGTTGGACACCTTCCAAAGAACATCTACCAATCCGATCGCAGCGGCAGTGGTAGAGAATAGCTCCATCATGCCAATATGGTCATCGGACTGCAACCGGTGCAGCTTGGTGTCAAGGTGGGCAAACTCATTGAAATACTACCTATAGAGAAAGCCTCACTCAGAGAATCTCCGAAGGAAATATCTGCGAGGGTTGCGAGCATTAGCCTCCCCTGACATCTTGTACATGGGGAATCCAATAGCTCTCGACTTCTCTTCTAAGCTAGCACAGCGTCTAGCATAGGTCTCGCCCAGCCCGCAAGGCAATCATAAGATAGACTGTGCTTCTCACCCTCGTGTTACCACTCGACAGGACAAACAAAGACGATCACTTCTCAGCCGTTAGTGTGTCTTAGGTCATGTCTAGCTGGGAGCTCGAATGTCCTTTGCATGACGGGTTGGGTGGCAACTGGGCTGAGCCGTGAGTGAGTTGAGGTGAGGAAGGTGTGTCGGGTACAGACAGTTTCTGCGACGGCCAACAAGGGATGGCCGTGTTGTGTAAGTTCTGTGGACCAGAGGTGTGCAAGGCATCACATTCCAAATATCCCAAACATTCCCAACATTCCCAACATTCCTTCGCTTTTCAGGGCTAGAGTCACTTGGATCCACGGAATGATATTTATCGCCCGCACCGCCGCTTCAGCCTCTTGCTCGTCGTTTCTTGAACACTCGAGGCACCATGTTCGACTCAAGCACCAAATTTCTCCTCTTTCTCCTCCCTGCTCTTGTCAGTGCTGCGATTTATATCCGGGTCGCGAAAGCCCATAGAGTGAGTAGACTCTCGAATTCACATCCTGAGCCGACAGACGAGCGGAGCAGCGGAATGACAGTCAAACACAGGCAGACATTGAGTACATCAACACGTTCCATTGCATGCCGTTGAAAAGACTGCCATACAAATGGCCTTTTGCGCTCGATTTGCTGTGGGAGGCATACAACCATGCTGTCGATGGACGCATCCTTCGGTTTTTCACCATGCTTATTACTCCGCTGCCACCGACTTTCGAGCAAAAGCTCCTCGGTACTCGAGGAATAGACACCATCGACCCGAAAATCATCGAAGCGATTTTATCAACCCAGTTCAAAGGTAATGATGTCTCGTCATTCGGTGCACTTCAAATACACACGCTGATGCGATATGCGAAGGTTTTGGAATGGGTGATAGACCGGCAGTATGGAAGCCATTCATTGGACCAGGGATTTTTACCCAAGACGGGAACGACTGGAAGCACTCCCGAGATCTTCTTCGGCCTCTGTTTATGTCGCGACGTGCTGAAAACTTCCTCGAGATCCAGGAATCAGCAGAAGCGCTTGTCAAGTGTATTCCCGACGGCAAGATTGTAGACTTTCAGCCTTTGATGTTCGGCTTCACACTTGATACCACAATGTATCTGCTCTTTGGCAGAGCGATCAGATCGTTGGGGGACGGAAACAAAGAGGCGAAAGCTTTTGGTGAAGCATTCCGTATCTCCCAGGAATATCTCTCTCACCGAGGTCGGCTCGGGCCTCTCCATTGGTTATTGAATCCGAAAAGGTTTCGGGACTCAAACGCAGTCGTGCACAAATGGATCGACAAAGAAATTGAAGAAGCTCTCAATGATTACAACTCGAGCCGGAATAGCGCGGAATCCCGTATGGCAACCAACTATGGCTTCCTCGGAAACTTGCTGGGTGATACTCAAGATCCCAAGGTTTTGAGAGATGCTTTGTTGAATGTCCTGCTCGCCGGGAGAGACACAACTGGATGCCTGCTGACCTGGACTATGCGTTTACTTGTCAAGCATGAAAGGGTGATGAGTAAGTTGAAGGACGAAGTTCGGAGAATTGTGGGCGTTGGGAGCGAGGCTAGGACCCCAGACAGAAACGATATCAAGAAAATGCAGTATCTTTCGTACATCCTCAAAGAAGGTAAGCTTGCAGATCCTGTAACCTCCGATTCCCATATTCTAATTCAACCCCCTCGTTCAGTCCTCCGTCTCTACCCATCCGTTCCCATAAACTCTCGTACGGCCATTAAAACGACAGTGCTGCCGACTGGAGGTGGACCCGATAGCACCAGCCCTATACTCGTGAAGGAAGGAACTCCAGTTGGTTATGCCGTTTATGCCATGCATCGGCGAAAGGAATTGTACGGGAACGATGCCGAGCTCTTTCGCCCCGAGAGATGGGACCCACAAGAAGATACCAACAGCATCGACCTGAAGAACATTGGGTGGGGATATCTGCCATTTAACGGCGGTCCCCGCACATGTATCGGCCGTAAGTTTGTCTATCTTCTTCCCACTGATCCCTCTTCTGCCTGGCTATACCCTTCATGATGTTCAATGCAACCCTTGCTCACAGACCATATCTGCAGAAGATTTCGCCTTCCTTGAGTCGAGCTATGTGGTCGTCAGACTCTTGCAGGAGTTTCGGAGCTTCGAGTGTGATCCAGCTCGACCGATGCCAGCACCTGGGCAGGAGAGACAGGACGTCACGCTGGTTCTGGCGAGCGGCGATGGATGCTGGATTCGTGCCCGAGCATACCTAGGTGCCACCGAGGGATAGAGAGTGGGCAGAGGGGATGGGAAAGAGGAGGCAAAGAGGATGAAAGGGGGGCTTCCTTGAAAGCACGTGTAATTGAGAGGGAGGGGTATGGACTGGAATGACGGACTCGGACTCAGTTATCGCGCGAATTAACAAACAGAACATCAATGAGTCTACAAATACCCGAAGAAGAATGAAAGGCAGAACAATTCTACGTAATAGTGACTGAACGGACCAGGAAGCGAGAATAAACGAAGGGATGGAAGAATAAAGGGATGAGTGGAGGTCGAGATAGAGTTTGGGCGAAGGGCTGACCGAAATGAACCCCACCCGTACCACTACTGCAAGTTAGGTACTGGACGTAAGATTATAATACTGTAAACTTAACCTGCCTCCCGTCTTCCTGTAATTGTGGGATCGGAGACCACCACCTTCCGGCAAAGCTGCGCCTTCAGGTAGGGCACACCAAAAAGTAAAAAAACACCAAAAAGTAAGATTTTTGCCCTGAAAATAACTACTTTAAATGCATCGCGACTTATAATTATGCAAACAACAAAACACTAATTAATTTAACTTATATGCCCAATCTCAATAGAATCGATCAATTGCTTCTTAATCACCGTGTTACTGAATAGCTGTAAAGGCACGAATGCGCCGACGAGCTCTTTCCTACTATAAAACCTACAATTTATCACCGTCTACTTTTAAATCAAATAGAATCTTAGTGTATTTAACTCTCCATTTAATATAAATATCAATAACGTCTTAAACTGGGCCGCCAGCTTCCCAAATTTCACCTTTATGTTTAACGTACTATTCTAAAGGCTTCCAAACCTCCTTTCCAAAGTAACTGGCTCGAGAGCGTAAACCAGCACAAGTAATAACTTTCCCAAGCTCTTAAACAGCTATTTTAATAGCTTCTTTGCGCTGTATTTACTGCTCTCAATCTACAGCTTATGATTCGGCCTTCTGCTGTCGATTCTTCTCTTTAGCTAAGGTTCGAGCCACCTTTTCAGCTTTAAGAGCTTCCGTACGAAGTTGTCGTTAAGAGGCCATATTAACTACGTCTCTCTCACCTTCACGAAGCCATTCCTTTGTAATTCTCTCTTATATTTATGCCCTCGCGTCTCCAAATCGAATTACACCACTCTTTTAAACGTATCGTGAACTCCTTGCCTTCAATTTTGCCTTATTGCGATTGTGTTCTTATTATTAAAGCTCGTGTTCTTCGATCAACTTGATTTCGGTGGCTTTTCGAGCAATATAATCGTGGAAAGCGCAAAGAGACGACGAATAAGAAGGCGTTAAAGGACAAAGAGAATTAATATGGTCTTCGATTCGTTGTTCGAGGTAAGCTTCGTGTGTACGGCGCGTACGTGTATTCAGAGGTTGTTGAAAAAGTCTAAGAGGAGGAGTAGAAGGAGGGGTTAAAGTCGAAGTCGAAGAGTTAGGTAAGAGTTCCATTTGCACTATTTAAGACTGAGAATAGCTCTCAAATACGCTCATCTTATCGAATACAACTTTTGGGTTGTAAGGAAATAAGCCTACTTTTCGCCAGCCTCCGCGAATGTTTCGTTGCGTCATTGTTTGTTAATAAATTAATTTCCAAGCTGCGAAGAAGTCCACGCGATCGAACGAGAAATCTCTATACCGAATCGAGTCGTATAATTCGTTTTAATGATATGCCTTTATAGAACTAAATACGCCAACGTCGAGGGGTTGCAAGAGGTGTGTCGAATGTAAAAGGAAAAGGAACGGTAATATTCGGTGTTTCTAAGCAAAGACCTTAAAATAATCGGAAAGGTAAGAGCTATAGCCGTCCATTACGAGTACTCTCCATCGCTAACCGAGCTGTTAATTAACGTTTATTGATCTTTCGAAGTGCTCTAGCCATTAATAGGTAAGTCTATCGTTAGTAAAGCCAGTAGGGGAAACTGCGAGTATAACATCGTCGGGAATATCGTTGTCAAATAGCTTTTCCTTTATTACCTCTCCTTTGAGAATCAAAAACGACTCGATATACTTCCCCGCGGCAGAAACGCACTCTAAAGAAGTAATCGATTCTCTATTATCGAGATCTACGAGATATACAGCTTTTACGTCTGCAGGAACAATAACTAAACGACCCCTTAAACAACCAATTCGGAAGCCAACTTTGTCGAAATTCCACACGTCTTTTTATTAAATATTAAACTCTGCGAGTATTAATTTGAAATCGTCGAAATGATACTAAATCTCTTCGTGTTGATGGCAAGCTTTCCTTTCAGCTTAAAGAGTTTTCGATCGGAGGTTCTTAAAGAGTTGTTTATTACGCTGTAACCATCGTTTTGCCTATTCCTTTAAGACTATACGCTGACCTTTACTTTATATAATTAGGTTTACAGTAGCGACGATGTCAGCTTTCCCTAGGGGCATTCCAATTCGTACTAAATACCACATATATCTCTTCAATCCTTCGTCTTCAGCTGCATTCAATCGACTATTATGGCCCCCTCGATTCTTTGGTTTCACTCCTTACACGCGACGATATAGCGTTTAATACGCGACGTTATATATACGCGCGAGCTTTGCAAGGTGAGGTTTTGGTAAAGGAGAAGAGTTATACTTTACAAGAGCTTTCTCAATTCGCTTTTCTTGGACATAATCAAATGGAGGCATCTTAAAAACGCGTTTAGAGTGGAAATCACAAGAAAAAGACGCGTTACATTAGTGGTACACTAAAGTTTAGTGGCAGTACTAGTAAAAAAAATGTCTTTTTAGTGTTTTTTTACTTTTTGGTGTGCCCCACCTAAAGGCGCAGCTTTGCCGGAAGGTGGTGGTCTCCGATCCCACAATTATCTCACTTCCCTTCCCTTCCAATTCCCTTCCCTTTACTTACGCTCTCTCTACCTCACTGCGCTGCCCCCTTTCTCTTCCTCGTTCTCCACACTCCGAATACCTGCTTCGGAAGTGCTTTGGCTAGCTGGTATTCTAAGTACGGAAGGGGGTTTTCAGTGGGTCTCGCCCCCCCTTGTACGGCATTAAGGTAATTCTTCCAACAACAGTTTGAAATTCTAGAATTTTCTCCACAAGTTTCCTCATATGTTAAGGCAGAAACAGGGGGGGTCGAGACCCACTGAAAACCCCCTTCCGTACAGCTCCTTCGTCAGCCCGACACGTACACATGCAGGACAGCGCCCATTCCGCAGTCCCCATACCTAGATACCTTACTCGCCGACGACAAGACCACGTGCTTATGGAGGACGACATACGGTAGGGCTGGATGGCTGGAAGGAGGGCGAGCCTTGCCTCAAATACCACAATCTCTTCTACATTTTGGGAAACAAAAAAGAGGTGCATGCACTTCACGCCGACTGAACATCGTGCTACAGAATGCCTTGGGCTGTTCTAGGTAGGTAGGTAAGATAATTGCCCTTGGTAGGCAAGCTACTTCCAAACGCCATCTCATATCTTCCACACACTGCTTTTCCTCCTGCCTTCAAATGTATCCTTCCCTGAGTCTCTCGCTAGTTGTCGTCGATTCAATTCGATTGTTGTTTGTGCTTGCTTGCGTGCTCTCACCTATAATCTCTACTCAAGTGCAGTATCTGCAGCTAGGGCTTAGAGTGTCTATCTTGCTAAATTTGACGCCGAACTAGATTCATCTGCCTTTACTCCTCCACTATTTCCCCGCCATACTCCCACCGCCACGTTCTTCCTCGTCACATCACATTCAGATCTAATATCGGGGATTGGATATCTCTTTGCCGCCGCCTGGAGTTTCTCACACCTGGAGCTAGGGGCGCCTGATGTTCGCGCACTTCACCTTCCTCAAGGGCTTGTTCTGCTGACAAACTCGTCAGCCTCATCTGATCCAAGTTCAGCCTTGAGTTCACGAATGGAATGCATGTAGATATGCCGAATCTGTAATGCGTCTTGTACGTCTTGCCAGGGCATGTGTGCAGCACCAGATTTAACTGGGCTGGGTTGCATTGGATTGGTACATACTTCGAGCCTTTTCTCGGCCGGGTTCATGGAGACTGACCCCAACGAGGGCGAGAATCAAAATGAACACGCCAAAACCAATGTTGAGGTAAGCAAATGACGAATATCCGCGTGTACTGGCCTGGGAGGCAGAGGTGCTGTCCGACATCTTCTGGCGGAAAGGGAAGCTCCTGGATGCAGGACTGAGCAGCTAGCTGCGAGCGAGGGAGAAATTACGTTTGTTTGGAGGATCGCGAGAGCTGCTTAGGTCAGTGGCAGTTACAGTTACAGTTGCAGTAGAGGGGAAGGGAGAGGGGGAGGATAAGGAGAAGCAGGAGGAAGTGGTGGTAGTGGGAGTGGGAGCATTTGGAGATGGACCTTTGATATTATGGACGAACTTAGGAGCAAGGCTGAGTTGAGTGAGTTTTCAAACGGCAGGATTTGCTTTTCATGCACAGGTAGGTATCTGGGTTCTGTAGGGTGTTGTGCTGTGCTGTATTAAGTCGGCAGGTCGACAGGATTGATTTTACCTCGACTGGAAGAAATCGTCAGTCGTGTGCTACCCTGCACTTCACCTGCTTCCACACTGATTCACGCCACAGGCTCGGGCTTATAGTCCCGAGACATGAACTTGTTACACCTATTATTCTGTCTCTTTTCCCTCGCCCCCCTCCCGACTCATTTTCATCCTTTCTTTTCCGTCCTCCCTTACAGCGCCAGGTCGTCCTATCATTGGCTCGGCTCGCGGCTGGCGACCTATAACCTGTGATCTGTGTACGACTCAACTCGACTTGACCTATCAGCTGGTTGTTCTCTTTTCAATTCCTCCCATCCCTTGCTTGACGTGCTCCACACACCAAATCTTTGATTATTTCCTCCTGAGCAACAGCTACCAAGGGTCAATTCAGCCTTCAGCCTTCTCCTTCCCCCTTCTTCCCCCCCCCCCCCCCCCCTTCTCCATATTCACTTCATCTCATCTTGCCATCTTCTCCCTCGGGGTGACTATGGCGTCTTCTGACTCTTCCATGAGTAATGCTCCAGTCTTTCAGACCATGTCAACGTGTGGGAAAGAGAAGAGCGAACGCACAACGTCTAACTCGCGGCCCAATGCTGCCCACACCCTCTTGCGAGCTCGGCGTCCCTGGCTAGACCGGATTTTGGAGAGTCAGATCCGTACGTTGGAGTTCTGATAAGTGTTGGTGACTTGTACTGACTCGGGACTCAACTAGAGCTAGCAATGGCATTGATTATCGGGATGGCAATGCTCTCCATTCTCTCTCCTCGACTACGACGGCACACACGCAAATGCTTCTCACTCTCCTACGAAACACCTACAGTCTCTGGGCCGGTCTATCTGCAAGGCATAGACGATGTGCACTTCGTGCTTGCATGGATCGTGTATTTTACGGCGCTCCGGGCAATTGTGATCGACTGGTTGCTGCAGCCTCTTGCCAGAATCCTCGGTGTTATGAAGAAGAGCCACTTGCGATTCGCGGAGCAAGGCTGGATCTTCCTCTACTACTCCACCATATGGGTGCTTGGTATGGTATGTAATCCTGCACCAGATTCCAACTTTACGCAACCGCTCACATTGACATTGTGTATAGTCTCTCTGGGTCAATTCCAAGTACTGGCTTAGCCATGCCGAGCTATGGACTGCCTGGCCAGCCCGAGAGATGTCGGGTCAGTTCAAACTATACTACCTCATCCAACTGGCGTTTTCGGCGCAGCTTCTCCTCGCCATTCACATGGAAGCGCGCCGGAAGGACTATGTGGAAATGCTTACGCATCACATCGTCACCTGTTCACTGATCTCCATCACCTATGTTTACCGATACACGCGAGCAGCGAACGTTGTTCTTTGCCTCATGGATTTCGTCGATATTCTGCTCCCTGTAAGTTTCCCCCAGCCCCGGAACATCCGGACGCTCTATATGCTTTGAATAAGATTCTGAATTTCATAGTTCGCCAAACTTCTTCGATATCTGCGCTACGAAATGGCTTGCAACATTGCCTTTGGGGTGTTCGTTGTCTCTTGGTTCATCACTCGGCACGTTCTGTTTCTGCAACTCTGGTGGAATACCTACACGGATGTCCCAGGGGAGAGGACGATGATGTACGGGTGTTATAATGGCGCGACCAGTCAGCGGATCCCAGAAATGCCTTCCCAACCCGATTACTTCTCCCACCTGCTCTGGCCACTCCAAGATCTGGAAGGCATCATCTGCTTGAACACGGAGGTCAAATACATATTCCTCGGCATGCTCTTCCTCCTACATACCCTGAGCTCGATTTGGTTCGTTATGATTCTGAAAGTCATCGCGCGTATTCTCTCCGGGAAACCAGCAGAGGACATACGGAGCGACGATGAAGAGGGACAACAAGAAGAACCTCCGATCGAGAGTCTAAATCCATGCACCGGGTCTGCAAGTGAGCTCCTTGGTCAGGCTGGCGGAAGTTCCACGTCGGCATCAATGTTCCGTGCTAACCTAGATAAGTTGAATCCATGCACGGGGGAGGGAACGGAGGTGACCGATACGGTGATGGAGGCATCCAACATGTCGAAGAGACCCGGGCCCACCACTACAAGGAGGAGGCTGATTGGTGCAGAGAATCGGAAAGAGCTTTTATCGAGAATTGGGTGCGAGAAACCAATCTGAGGGATAGATCATGATTTTTCTGAACAGAAATTATTCATGAGCATAAGGCTGAAGGACGACGAATTCACACATTCCCGTAATACAAGCTCATTCGCTCATCGCACTTATGATCTAATAGCCTCTCTTGTAAGTTCTAAGTGGAGTCAACTCATAAGTGTGCCATACCTACTCGGGATTGTCTGAACCTAATGAAGCTATGCCCGGCAAGAGCTCCAGCCTCCCCGGTTGTGCAACCCGGGCTATTGTAGGCCTCCTGCAGGATCTCCAGCACGCGTGAATGGCTATGGCTTGCTGTCACACCAATCGAAACAAACGACGTAAATATCGTGATCGTGAACGGGATGTAATAGTTACCTGCTTTTAACGTTGTATTCCTGACAGCGTTGCAATTTGTGCGCTGTAATATCATACCTGCTATGCATCCATCAATAAAAGAATCGGCATACCTGTCCATGATTCTCATCTCCAACCCATCCCGGTCCTATTTCTTCGAATCCTGAAATTTGAAATTTTGAAGTTATACGTCATCGTCGTTAGCAAATTCCCTGTCATAAGAACTCCAAGATGGAGGGGCCACCTCCATTTATACCAAGAGGGTTTAGTGCACATGCTAGCCCGAAGTTCCTTCGATTCGGCAGAGGCCAACGAAAGTCAACATGCAGCTTCTTTCGAACTTTGTTGAATTGTCTTCTATCCTTGACAACGAGAGAGAAGTACGTTTTCGAACCGGTGAAAGTGTATCGAGGTAGGAAATTATCAGATACTCCAACCATCTTAACCTTATTATTTTCGAAGATGGAATCCAAAATCACAGCGCAACCGTATGACTGGCCTGCTGAGGGCGTACTTGATCCTAAGACGACGGCTCTGGTCATCATTGATATGCAGATGGATTGTATGTAACCATATCCTTCTGTCAGACCCATCTTTCTAACTTTTCATCTTCCTCATCTCCCTATCGGCCTTGTTCGAATCCCACTTTTGTCTCATGCCTCATATTTTCATCTGTTTGTCGATAAGAGGACTCTATCAGGGCATCACCACACCCACTACATCAATAAATCTGCTTTCTGTATGTCCCTCTCTAACTCCAATTCAGTCTGTTCTCCCGAAGGCTATCTCGTCCACCAGGGCTACGATATTACCCCCATCCGCGCCATCATCCCCCGCCTGGTCCACCTCCTGAACGTCTTCCGCACCCACAACTTCCCCATCTACCACACGCGCGAAGGTCACCGCCCCGACCTCTCAACCCTCTCACTTCGCGAACTAAGCCGCAGCCGAAACAACCCCTCCGGACTCGGCATCGGCGACTTAGGACCACTCGGTCGACTCCTCGTCCGCGGCGAGAAAGGCCACGATATAATCCCCGAGCTCTACCCCCTGCCAAGCGAGAACGTCATCGACAAACCAGGCCGTAGCGCCTTCCAACACACTGACTTCGGCCTCCTGCTTAAGATCAAGGGGATTAGGAATTTGGTGCTTTGTGGTGTCACGACGGATGTTTGTGTGAGCAGTACGATGAGAGAGGCGAATGATAATGGCTTTGATTGCTTGATTGTTGAGGATGCTACGGCGGCGAGTGAGCAGATGTTGCATGATGGGGCGATTGGGAGCGTTAAGGCTGAGGGGGGGATCTTTGGGGCGGTGACGACTTCGGATTTGATTCTGGGAGCTGTTGAACTTCCGGTTGCGAATGGGCACGTTTCTGTCAATCAGTTGCTGAATTTGTTTTGAATTTGGATGTGGTGAAGGTGGTTCACAAGATGTGTAGTGTTGCGGTTTGGAGTTTTGGAGTTTGCATAGCTGCTAGCTTTTTGCTTTACGACATCCAGTTAGAATCTTGATATTAAGTGGAATGCATCTTTTCAAACTTGTATTCTCCAAACCTCGAATCAGGTTTGACTGTGCAATTTTGAATCAAGCTAAGCTAAAGACATTCGGCTCAGAGATGTGAGATTCGTGCTTTCCTAGAGATGAACCAGGCAAGAGCGTCTGGATGGCAGGCGAGAGCGCTTGGAGACCATGTCTTTTCTCTCTCCGCACCCAACTCTAATATCATCAACTTACCTGACACCGCTCGAGAAAGCCCATTATCCTACCAAGTATCGCATAAATACACGAAAGCCAGCACATTGAGCCAGTAATCCAACGAGATCAATCCAGAACCCAACATCACAACCCATAATTCGAAGTCTAGACAGCAATCATGTCCAAAATGTCATCATCACTCGCCATGGTCCCTACCGCCACTCACACTCCGGTAAGTCTTTTGACACAATAAGTCCTACCAGGTTTCCACTAACGAATCCCAGCCACCATCACCTACCGCAACACCCAAGTGCGACAAACTCTACGGCACTCTGTTCATACTCAATCTCCTACTTCTCGGTCTGAGACTATACCTGCTCTACCACACCATTCGCCAATACTGTGCCGAAAGAGCCGAGGAAAGACGGATGGGATGGGATGAGGAGATGGGTATTCTGGACGAGGAGGAGAGCGACAAGTGGGAGAAATATGAGGATGCGGATATTGATGTCAATGGCGAGAGGTCCGTGCTTGAGAGCCAGGATTGTGGATGTGAGACTGTTTGAACGAAGAGTTGGAGGATGGCGCCTAGGAAGGGGGGTTAATCGCTCAGAATGGTGGTTGATTTGAGTGATTGTTGTGATACAGCATACTTCTTGTTTCCAGCATACTTCTTGTTTCCAGCACGCTTTGGGTCTTCGAGTCGACTTTGAGCGTAGTAGCATTCAGCCAGCGGGGACGATAGACGTGACAATTGTCAATTCACGCTTTAGCGAATTTCAGAGCTTCAACGTGAGATGAGACGGTCTTAGCTGCGTGGTAATTGATGTCACTTGGACGGAAGTTAGAGAGCAACAGAGTAACATTGATATAAGATAACATTGCATTTGCCCGAATGCAGGATGCAGGGAGAGGAATTCGGCGTAGAACAAGTTTGTTCCCCCTAAGGTATAAGGGTTGGAAAATCGGAATTTGAAGTGCTGGACGCAGCTTGCGATGACTTGTCAACGTTTCCATGGAAGACTGAAGACAAGCTGAGAATAGTTATGAAGAAAGACAATCAATAAATGATACGACAGCGAGACTGGCACTAGCTGTAGACGATAAGCCCGCAAAAAGGACTCACCCACGATACAGCTCCCGCTTGAGAGCTACATAAATAATTCTGATAAGATTTCCTAGCAGCGCCTCAAACTTTCTTTCTTCGATCTTGTCTTGGTCCCCAATCAAGCAACGAAGGATCTCCAATGGGGAATCTTGATATTAAAAGCAATTGTAACCCTCACAATAATACGCGTTTCAAAGAACAGACGACTCAGCGGCACTCCCGAATGGCGCGTATGGGCGCTTCGGTGTTTTTTCTTTGGTGGGGTTTCCGAGTGGGATTATTATGCATTTTGAGCGTTTTGGGCATTTTGGGTGTTAAGTGACATAGTCGGAATCCGGAGATGGCAGCGCAGAATTCATGTGATGATGTGAGAAGTACGAAGTACCCACTTCTATGCTGATCAACACATGCCAGAACATCCGTTGGGTTCTTTCTGGTTGAGAAGCATTGATGACAAGTGAGGTACAAACAAGGTTGAGATGGGAGGAACCGAAGCTTTGCTCCACCCATTTGAATAAAGAATAAACTTTCGCCCCAGAAGGCGAATCTGAAACTCCACGGCAGCATGTGAAGGGAGTACAGTGTGGTGGACCACTACTAGAGTGAGATCCCATGCGAAAGATCCTCCCTCCCAAAACCTGGGTTGGATAGCAGAAGCTTGGTATTGCTTGGTTTCGGTTTCAACCCCAGATGCCATCCCATCGGCAGCAGTGGCAAGTAAGACTTGGGACGATGCCAAGGGGCGACTGAGGTGAGGTGTACGTTCAGATAAGAGGAGGCTGTTCATAATTGTTGAGGTGAGACGTGAGAGCCTGTTGCAAGCTCTTATCTGCCGCATTGGTGTGCCTCGCTCCCGTCATGGTAGGTGGGTGAGATCGATGGACGCATGAGATGATTGAGATCCAGACGTCGAGATCAACAACACTTTTGAAATGGTACAAGTAGAAGCGTCGTACTGCAGATTCGTAATCATCGATGAACGGGACAAAGTCTAAAACCCCCTCGTTGGGGAGATCGTGGATCGATGTGGGAAAGGGGGTTCACGTGATCGGGCACCAAGGTCTTAATTAAGTCTCGAGCTCTTTCTTCTCTTCGCTGGTCTTTCTTGGTGGTCTTTTCTCCGCCGTCGATGGGACGATGCGACGATGAGATGTTACCTTGTCCCGTTTCAGAATGCCGACATTGCTTTTGACCTGCGTGATTTCGGGTCTCCTTTTATCCCTCAATCCATCAAGGGCGGCTGATACGGTCGGTGTTCTGTTATGTTTTTCCATGTTCCCCCTCGCTTTACCTGCCCACTGCGGTAATTTGATGTTCCTGGGTCGGGTGATGTCGGATCAGCACAGTTGAAGTCCAGGCGGGCGGGGATGAAGCTGAGACAGACGCACACGCGAGCTTCACCAAGCTTCACCAGCATGCCTTCATTCCACTTCCGCTCCCGCTGCCGCCCAGTCGCCGCCCAGTCCTGGGTTCGTCCTGGGGTTGGACGCATTGCTGACCAAGGACCAAGGACCAGAGGCGGGGACGAGTGCTGTCAATTCCTCAGTTCTGGCTGTATGATCATGCTTGGAGCTTCTGTTGCGGTTGTTCAAATTGCAGTATTATCATGGACACCTCATCCACCTCTGCTGTTCTACGAGGCATCGGCCAGCGTCGAAGTCAACAGCAGCACCCCAACACAAGCCAACACCATGTAAAGTAAAGTAAAGTAAAGTAACGTAATGATGAAGCCAGTCCAGCCCAGCCCAGTCAGTCCCGACGGCGCAGACCATCCCACAGTTAGCCCATCCCGCATCCCCTGAGTCCCAAGTGTATTCTTTATTCCCTGCCGCCCCCATGCGTCTGAAGGACTCCGAATTGTCACATACGGACCCGGCCCGTCCGTCTGGAAGTCTGTTCGGAAGGATGTCCGTGGCCTGATAGGCTAGTTGTCATCGGATTGCCTCCCAAAAGTCTCCAAAAGCCACCGAAACCCCAACGAAACAAGACAGGGCCAAGACAGCTCTGCGACAGAGGTTCGGGGCTCCCCTTGTCCCTCGTGGAATAACGTTAAAAAAAAACTGTTGTGCCCACTAAAAAGCAATCAATGCAAAATCACATATTAGTCGAGAAGTGGCTGCCCCTCCCGCCCAATTTGATTGACAAACATTTCTCTCTCGTCTTTAATATTGAATAATTCACTCTCTCCCTTCTGCCCTCCTGCCTCTCTCAATGGCGGCTTACAGTTACAGTACTTCAAGTTCCGAACTTTCAACTCCTAGATCTTCCTCTCCCTCCTCAGTTATAAGCCGGTCATCGACTGCCACTACCATCAGCAAGAGAATGTCTATCTCCCAACGAAGAATTTCTGGGTTTGATCCAATGTCTGCCGTCAATATGGATCACGTCGAAGCTGCTATGAAAGCTGCTGCTCTTGACAGCTTCAAAGGATACGCTCAAAATAACTACGGAACTGTTCAACAATACCGGACAACAGACTACGTACCAAAAAACTCGGCTGGAGGCTACCAGGTTCTCCGAGAACCTGCATGGAACAAAGGTACGGTGACTACAAAAGTCGGATCCCGTACATCACTAACACTGTTGATGCAGGTACTTCGTTTAGTCCTGATGAAAGAATTTCCAAAAACCTCACTGGCCTCATACCCCATGTCCTAGAGAGTCTGGAAACGCAATGCCAGCGAGCCATGCGAATGATCAACAGCCGTGGGACCAACATTGACAAATACCTCTACCTCTCCACCCTCAAGCAACAAAACACCGATCTCTTCTACCGCCTGATGATCGACAACGTTGCTCAATTGATGCCTCTTGTGTATACCCCAACAATCGGAGATGTGTGCTTGCAATATTCCACGTTGTACACGCACCCTGAAGCTCTCTACATTTCCATCAAGCAACGCAAGTCAATTGCCACCATTCTTCGGAATTGGCCGTACCCAGATCCATCCATCGCCGTCGTAACTGATGGATCTCGTATCCTCGGATTGGGTGATCTAGGTGTTAATGGTGTTGGAATTCCAGTAAGTGGCATGCTTGAAAGAGCCATGTGGGCGCACCCGCACTAACACCCGTATAGATCGGCAAATTGGCCCTGTACACGGGAGCAGCCGGTATCCACCCAGAGAAGACGTTGCCAATTGTTCTGGACTGCGGTACAGCGAATGAGGAAAACCTCCGCGATCCGCTGTACCTTGGTCTTAGACAAAAGCGTGTATCGCCTGAGGTTGCCCTGGAATTCATGGATGAGTTCATGGCGGCGGTCAAGGAGGTCTACCCCAACATGCTTGTCCAGTTCGAGGATTTCGAGACCGAGAAGGCCTTCCAGTACTTGGAGCGTTACAAGCAAGAGAAGTGCTTCAACGATGATATCCAGGGTACTGGTGCTGTCGTGTTGGCTGGGTAAGCAGCATCTGTTATTGGTCACGTACTGTACTAATATTTTGCCAGTTACATGGGAGCGGTCAACCTGTCAGGTGTTCCCATCGAGGACCAAAGACTTGTCTTCATGGGTGCCGGATCCGCTGGTGTCGGTGTTGCCAAGCAAGTGATGGAATTCTACACTCGTCGTGGTCTCTCAGAGCAGCAAGCTAGAGAAAAGTTCTGGCTCGTCGACACCAAGGGTCTCGTAACAAAGGACCGTGGAGACAGACTAGCAGAGCACAAAAAGATCTTCGCGAGAACAGACAACAACGGCCACCAGTTCAGCACCCTCGAAGCCGTCATTGAGTACGTCAAGCCAACAGCCCTCGTCGGTCTGACGGCCACCTTCGGCGTCTTTACCGAGTCGGTCGTCCGCGCTTTGAAGGTCTCCGTCGATGCAGGTGGACTCGGACGCCGACCTATCCTCTTCCCATTGAGCAATCCCCTTACAAAGGCCGAATGTACATTCGAGCAAGCCATTACCTGGACGGAAGGCACGGCCATCTTCGCTTCCGGGTCTCCTTTCTCTCCTTTCACGACCAAGAATATAGACAGTCTTACCACCTACTACCCTAATCAAGGAAATAATGTGTAAGTGTTCCTCTCCTGTCATAATGTCTAGCACAGCACTAACCCAACCAAGCTACATCTTCCCTGGTCTCGGACTCGGTGCTATCCTCGCAAAGACCACCCGTGTGACCGACGGGATGGTGTACACCTCGGCCGCTGCCCTTGCCGGCTGCCTCAACACAGAAGAAATCCGCATGGGTCTCATCTACCCCAAGATTGAGCGCGTGCGCGATGCCAGCGTCGTCGTCGCACGCGAAGTGATGAAGACCGCCCGCCGCGAAGGCGTCAGCACTTTACCCGAAGAAACGTGGGTCGAGTGGGAGGAGTGGGGAGATGTTGCCTTGACGGCGTGGATCAAGAAGCAGGTCTATGACCCTAAGTGGTAGTTGGGCCATATCACGCACCGCTTGGGGGTGGTGTGAGCATGAGCGAATGTTCACGCCTTTTCTTTTTCTTTCTTTCTTTCTTCGGTCGGATACATGGGGTCTTTTCCGTAGCAGCAGCAGCATTGCCTGGCGTTTATGGGGTGGGGATATTATTGGATGGATACCTATTTAGATTTAGAGCCTACTATTTCCGACGATTGATTCGTCTAGATCTTATTGTAAATGTAAAAGCGTTTGATTTTCCAGCACTGAAATTGCTTACTCGTCGTATTTATCATTCCACTTGACTTCATGGCGAGAGCTTCGTGATCTAGTGAGCTAAGATTCGGATTCGGTTAGAATTGCAGCATCTGTATCTTACGTTTGCTTGCCTGCTCAGCAGAAAGGGAACCTATGAGAAATCGCCAAGGTCAACCATCCACAAGACTAAGAGACTGACTTCAGGCTTCAGGTAGAGAAAAGAGGGGGTCTGTTTGCCATCTCGGATTCAAATACGGCCCGACGTCGAGTCGTAGCAGGCTCCAACTTTTGGTACCACCACCACCACCACCACCAAGTACGGTAGTATTAGACGGTCGATATTCTAGAGACGATGGAAGGTTATCCAACCCGACTTGTTGAAAAGGGAACATCGATAGATGTAACATTCATGGAAGTACGGTTTTGTTTGTCACTGACTTGCTCGTATAAAGAATGAGGGTGGTTAATATAGTTTCGAAGGTCTTGTTCAACGGGGATGGGGATAGTGAAGTGTGAGATGTGTGGGAAACAAGGGCGTTGCCCGCTCGCTAAGCATAATTGTACAAGTACTGTAATTACTTCTTATTCAAATGACTTTGCAAAGGCGCAAATCGGACAGAGAAAATTCCCCACTTCAGAACTGAAAGTGAAGCATATAAACTTCGGGTTTCTTCGCAGGTCGAAGTGCTGGTTTTCTTGGAATATAGCTTTCCAAAGGAGGCTGAAGTGACAGGCGTCAACTCTAAGCCCAGCCCGGGATCCCCAACATGGTTAGACTCGGCCAATCCGCCCCCCTCGCCCCAAACCAACGCGCATCCTCAAGGCAACAACATTTGCACCTATCCGATTGAAGCAATGAGGATGTACGGCGCAATAGGCAAGGCAGCCACCATTAATTGATTGATTCCATTCCCAGCATCGCATCCCACCGCATCGCATCGCATCTCATCTCAGCTCAACTACCACCTCACCAGAAGCTCAATGTCCTTAACTCTCTTATTTCGCGCTTCTCTCACCACTTTGACATGAGGCTGGCTTTTCCCCTCCTTCTCTCATCACGTTTTGTACTCGCAATAGCATATCAATCAACCGAACCCCGGTTTTGACGACTTTGAAGCATCATGGAGTCGCTTTTCAGCTTACCGCTGCCCTTCCAGCGCCGGCTAACGAAGATGTACACCGATACTAAGAGCTCATATGATTTCGTCAAAGAGCCAGTGCAGAGTGCAGAGGATCCAGAGTTGATGTCCTTGCACCGCAAGTTGCGCATCCAGAAGGACCGGCTGGTGTCTTGGGGCTTGGAATGGTCGGATCCGACGCAATCACCTGATATCGACGAGTCCATCAACAAGGCCGGCCTCAGTGAGCTTGTGGGAAGTGTTATGTCGACAATAAAAGAGATTCTGGCTGAGGCGGAACCGTTATGGCAGTCCTCGAAGCAGAGGTCGTCCGATGAGAAGGGCCCCGCTTCCGAGAAATCCATCGACCGAAAGCCATCTTTGATCGTCTGGGATAAGTCGAGATTTCAAGATTTGGTCCGAGACTTGACTATGTCTATCGATACTCTGTACGATCTTTCCAGGACGAGGCAATCGGCTCGCAAACCAGCTTTGAAGAGTGTCGAGTCTTCTGGCTCGCTCCAAGCGAAGAGCCCAGCAACCGAGGAGAAAATGTTTGAGTCTACTCGAATGCAGACTCCCCAACAGATAGATCCAAAATCACTCATATGGCCTCGGGACCTCAAAACCATTCAATCCGGTACGTTACCACCCGCAAAGTCTCGTAGGCAGATCGTATTCATGCGTCGCCCGACTTCCGTTCCTGATTCTCGAAAATACGGCGCTTCGACTCCTGTTCTCCCAGTTCTTCTTGAATACGCTCCTTATGATCCTATCTATTCCATCACTGGCATCACTCCTTCTATGACCCGATTTGAGAAACTCTTTGCGGCTCTTTCACAGGCGTACATTTCCTCGGAACGAATCCTTTCAGGGCTGCTATCCTTGATTGGCTATTTCGAAGAGCCGGATCAATCCAGGTTCTGTCTGCTGTACGCCTTGCCTACTCACTTTGGCCCTGTGGATATCGAGAGCCCAAAAATGCCTACTATCAACTTCTTGTCGGATCTACTCTTCAGTCGCAACTACGAGCCGAGTCTCGAGGTCAAGTACAGGCTCGCTTACAATATATCCAATGCCGTTTTCGACTTGCACGCGAAAGGGGTCGTGCATGGCAATATCATCTCTTCCAATATTCTATTCTTCGAACATCAGTCCAAGGGTCGTCTCGATTTCACTCAAGTCAACATGCGACAATCTTATCTCACTTCCTGCGACCTCTTTTCCGACAACGCAACTGATAGTTCCGACCCATCCATAGATCCACGAACGACATTGTATCGCCATCCACTTGACCCTCGAACAACCCGCTATACCCGCCTCACCTCGGAAAGTAAGTCTTTGGATCTCTATGGACTGGCTATGCTTCTCTTGGAAATCGGTTTGTGGACTTCTCTCCCTGATATCTTCCCCACGGTATCAACCGTTCCCGACAACCCAGCGAGTGCTTTTAGAAAGCTTGCTGCCAGATGCGGTAGCCTTTATGTCAAGGCTGTTCAAGCCTGCTGGCATGCTCCCCACGATGAACTAGCGCAAAAGGCGAGACCCGATGTCATGCATCAGAAAGTACTTTGGAAAGTCTCGAAAGCTCTCGACACATGCTGTGCAATCGATGAGAGTTCAGACGAGTCGAATGAAGATAGCGATGACTCTTTGGTGGAGCTTTCGGCGCCTGTCAAGCCTTCAAGGTCTACGACTCCTCAAAGAAGAATGATCAGTGACACCAAACCACCTGCCATTACTCTTGTCACAAGTCCACCAACTGCACCCCGACGCTCCGAGAAGTCTGCCTATGAAAAGGCATCAGATTCTTTCGTCGAGCGGCCCAGCTGGTCTGAGAAACCACTTCCACTAGGTAAGTTCTACCACAATTTGGGTACACTTGACATGTCTAACAACCCCTTAGCACCTGCTCCTGTAGTCGAAAAGCCTAAGCCGAAATTGCGCACATACCCATCTATCAGGATCAACCAAGAGCAGCTAGACTTCTGGCACACGGGACTGATGCCACATATTAACCACGTACTCCGCAATTTCTACAAGAAGTACCCCGAGTCTGTTGAGATCAGCTTGGAGAGCATTGGAGAATCACCCACGACCACCAAACCCACAATCCTGGTCATCTGCACGAGCGTCAACAAAGTTCGAAGCATTTTGAAGAAGTCATTGGTGTATGACCGGTCAATATATGGATTGAAGGTTTGTCGTGGAAAGGTCGTCCGTTCGCGTAAACATGGACCGAAACGATCTATGGCGGCAGAACTCGGCAATATAGTAGCTGCCAATGGAGAGCATCAGGATCGTCCGATGAATGGTGCTTCTATTGGGGCTTATGTTGGAGAGCGCCACCTGCCTCCAGTGTCCTTTGGTGGACTTATCATGGTCGATAGCAAGCCGTATGGTATGACAGTCCATCACATGCTTGATGATCCGTCAGATGGCGAGGAGGAAGAGGAGGAAGTACAAGCACCAATCCTTCGATCCAGCGCCCACTCTAGCGAAATGCCAGATCTTACGCTTTCCGAGTCCTCAGTCTTTGATAGCGGCGACGAAGAATACATGTACACCCTCTCAGATTACGAATCTGATTTCTCAGAAGCTGAGCAAGAATCCGAGGACGAAGAAGAGGAAGACTACAACGACGCCACCAGTGACGACTACATGGAGCCTGGAGATATCAAAGGCATCCTCCAAGGCTGTGGTGAAGAATACCTCATCACGCAACCAGCCATCGACGATGTCTCCGAAGACTTCTACCCCAACGAAGAAACCCGCGATGAAGACCACCTCGACAGTTTCCAACTCGGCGAAGTCTACGCCTCATCCGGCATCCGTCGCCGCACTGAGAACGGCACTGTCCACGAGATTGACTGGGCTCTCTTCGAGTTTAGCGAGGAGCGCTGCCCCCAGGAAAACCACATCAAGAATGGCGATCGCTTTTGCCACCGCAAACCAACTGAGTACCCCCTCGCCGTCGCTCCGACCAAGGATCTGAGTAACTTAGAAGTCCACTGTATGGCTCGGACTTCCGGCCTACAAAGCGGACGCATCTTACCAGGCATGGTAATCGTCAAAATCTTCGGCCGGCAAACACCCTCGTCTAGCTACCAGGTTGCAGGCAAAATGCTAGGCGTACCTGGCGACTCTGGTGCGTGGGTAGTGGATAACAAGGACGGCCGTGCATGCGGCCATGTTCTTGCCTGGAGTTCCAAGAAGCGCGTCGCGTATATCTGTCCTATGGATGTCCTCGTACGTGACATCGGTGAGACTTTGAATGCGACTAGCATATGTCTTCCGGGCGGCGAAGAACTCTACTCGAGAACAACTTCCACGACTACAGTTTCAGCTCGTATCACATTAGCCGAGCCGAGCATCCACATCTCGAACTCGAACTCAAACTCAAACTTAAACTTGGGTGAGTATCAAAGCGAGAGCGTCAACGCAGACATCAACTCAGAGGAAATTACCCAGCTGCTCAAGGAACTTAAACTCCCACCTACACCCGAGCAGATCGATGGTATTGATCCCTCGTCTCTAAATAGTTTCAGTCAGAGGGATTTCCTGGACGCTGCTGAGAAAGAGAGGGAGATGGAAAGGGGTGGTGAATATCCACCTTTCAACGTCCTCGGCAGGACGGAACGCACACATAGACCGGCGCGTCAGACGCAGCAACAGCAGAGTGTGGGGTTCGTGAAAGGTCCTGGCATGGATGGGGGATGGGGGAGGAATTTGAGGAATTTGAGCGTTAGTGAGCGGGAGATGGATGAGGGTGATGGGGAGGTCCAGGTCGGTGGTGTTGGGAGAGCGTGAAATCTGGATTAACGTCGTTGGATGTTTGGGGCTTGTGATGGGTAGAAAGCACAGTTTACTTCTTGATTTTATTGATTCGTTGATACCTGATTTGATGATGAGGGAGGATTTTGATGAAGTTCATGATGCGTTTAGGTATTGTTTATAGTACCAACTGCTGTTCTTATACCCCTGAGCAGTTGTGAGGATATGATGCGAGATGCTATACCAATCACGATTAAATGAAGTTTGGGTACTTGGCTATTTGATGTCACAAATTCGAAATTACTCAAAGCAGATAAGTTGACTCGGAAAATGGAGTGAGTTGATTCATAAGCCACAAATGCTTTCCCACATCTAGCTAGCTGTAGTCTTCTTTTCAATTAAAAAGTCTATCATGCTTCCCTTGCAAACGCCTGCCTGACCAGAGATAAGTCACGCCGCGCCCATGCTGATGCAGCCAACCAACCAACTAAGTAACACTCAATCAATCATCCATTCAATCCTGGGTATCTATCAAGAAGAAGAGCCCCCTTCCCTTACATTCTGTTCAGAAGTTAGCTTTGGTCCTTTCACTCAGGCTCAAAGGGATAACTTACCGCTCAACAGGCGTCAACCCCAAAATCCGCATCCCATTATTCAGCACAATCCTCGCCGAATCATACAACGCCATACGAGCCTTCATCAACTCCTTCTCCGAGCCCATGATCCTCAAGTGATCATAACTTGAGCTGAGTGTGTGCGTCATCTTGAACAAATACGTCAGGATGGTGGTAGGCTCAAGTGTCTTGAGGGTGTTCTGCACGACGTCGGGGTATTGGGAGATGACGCGGATGAGGTTGAGTGCGTGAGGTTCGGTGAGAAGCGATAGGTCCGCGGAGGCGATTTCTTCGGGGGTGAGAGCTGCTTTGCGAGTGATGGAGCAGAGACGGGCATGTGCGTATTGGAGGTATGGACCGGTGTCACCTTCGAAGGAGGTCATGACATTGATATCGAAAGTATAGTTATTGATTCTGTGAAGTGTTTGTTAGTGGTTTCCTCAACTGATCGGATTTGGGAGACTTACCGTTTTCCGCTCAAGTCCTGGACCATGACACTGCTAATACCGAGAATATCGGCTGTCTCGAGTGGGTTCTCAACTTGCTCGTACTTGGCTTGGTTCTTTTGCATCACTTCATGCATCTTGTCGCCCACATCACGGAGGATATCATCCAAAAACTTGACAGTTCCCTTTCGAGTGCTCATTCCTAACACCATACCGAAGTTGATGTGTTGAACCTTGGCCGCAAGCTCTTTGTATCCCATCAACTCGATAATCTTGAATAATTGCTTCAGGTGTAGATCTTGTTGTGACGCGACGACGTAAATCATGTGATCGAACTTGTAGGTCTCATCTCGTCTCACCATCTCACTGATATCTCGGGTGAGATATAGTGCTGTGCCGTCCTTCTTCTTGATGATTGGGCGCTCAAGACTCTTGCCTGGCTTTCCAGGAACGAGTTTGCTGAAGTCCACAATGACAGCACCTTCTGACAGCTCCGATACTCCGGTCTCCTCTAGTCTCTTTGCAGCAGCATCCATTCGTTCCTGGCTGACTTGACTTTCTCCCGAGTAGTCGTCGAAATGGATATTTAAGCGGGCATATGTCTGCATATATCGCTTGATGCTCAAGTCTCGGAAGCGCTTCCACAGAGCAAGTGCCTTCTCATCGTTCTCGGTCATGGCTTTGAAATATCGGCGGGCTTGCTCGTCTAATTCCTTGTCCTTGAGATCTGTCACATCCTGTCCTGCTTCCTCTGCTGCTTTGATCTTCGCCTTCTCATCCTCCTTGTCCTTGTTGATCTTGACGTAAATCTCGAAGAGGTGGTTGATAGGATCGACCTCCAGTGCCTTTTCGTCTCCATATCTTTCGTACGCAAGAGCCAGAAGTCCGTATTGCTTGCCCCAGTCTCCCAAATAATTTACACGGACAACATCCCAACCGGCACCTTGGTATAAATTGGCCAGAAATCCACCGATGATTGTACTTCGAAGATGTCCAGCATGAAACGGCTTTGCAATGTTGGGGGAGGAGAATTCAACAATAATCTTCTTCTTTCCCTTGGTAGGATCCTCCGGGTCTTTCATGCCATTGAACGGGTTCAAACCGAAAGACTTCTGGTTCTTTATGATGGCGGGGATAAGGACTTGTGCGAGCTTGTCGACCTTGAAAAAGAATTGGACGAAGGTTCCATTGGTTGTTGGCTTGTGGACGAGGGGAGTTTCTGGGAACTAAGATGTTTATTTAGTATCAGGCCCTTGCAGACTAGAAGATTAGCAAAGCCTACCTTTTCAACCCATTCTTCTGCAAGTTCGGCAGGCTTCTTGCCCTTGACTCGCAACGCGGGCACAGGCAGAACCAAGTCCCCCTTGTCTAAGGTCTGGGTCCATTGCAGAGCTGGGTAGATAATTGAGGTATCTACACCAGTTACGTCTTTCAAGATTGATGTGATATGTGCTCGGTAGATGTCGACTGGGTTGACCTCTGGGTAGCAGTTGGGATACTTGGGCAAAGGGGTCTCAAGGTCCAAAGACTTGAGCTTGTCCGACAGAGAAGACGCTGCGGCCGCCATTGTGTATTTCTTCCTTGGGAGCACGCCGGAGGAGTGGATTTGTGCTGGCACGAAGAAGGCTCTATGTCGAGATAGAGCTGGAATTTTGCAATGGCGTAATAGTCGGGGGAGGCAGAAGAAGGGAGTATTCATAAATCGAGATTTGTGGGTAGCGGGGTTGGAGGGGGAGGGGACGGGCAGCTGTGACTCCTGCGCTGTCCTCGCAAATTCCCGTCCAACCAGAAAATATTTCGCGACTGGTATCACGTGACTACATCTGCGACCACCTTAGCTTCACGACGAAAGGTGCCTGTCTCCTATCTTCAATCTTCCACCTTCCATCTTCCATCTTCCATCGTCTCCCCGGTATCGTACGGCTTCACGCTTACCCGACACATGTATCTCTGAAAATTCTAAGCCGCTCCTTTAATCTTCAACATTAGGCTTCACGTCTGCTACCAGTCTTGTTCCAGTTCCCTGCTCTAAGATTTGTTGATCTGGTGAGCACCTGCAGCCAGATTCATCACGCCGGGCTCATGGTATCTTTTCATTTTGCTACTGGTGGCAGTTTCCTTAAAGTATTGATATTACCAAAGCCGTTGCGAGTCACGCTATACTATCTGCTACTATCCTATATGTTAAACATATTTGATTGAATCGCTTCCCGTCCTTCTCTTTCGCCTATGCTCCGATCCCAAATTTCTATGCACGGTAATGCCCGTGCCAGTTTTTCCCATGCCAACCATCCCGAGCTCCAAAGCAGGTGCTCCCAATTCCAGGTGCAAAAATTCAAATACATCGACTGCTGGATGAAGAAGGAAATAAAACAAGTCGTCCATACGGACTAGCGAGATTTCTGCAGGCCAGTGCTGCAAGAGAGTGCGGCTGGTTGCTCAATTAAGGAGCTAATGGAATTGGTTGGCCATCATTCTTCAAAATTCGCAAGAAGGCGCGTTCACGCGAACCTACTTGAGTTAGCCGGCTCGAAAGAAGGCGTGCGATACACTTACTTGGGCGGGAAGAGGTGTCTGACCTCTCTTCAACAGTGATGGAGCGACTGTCCACATACTCCCGGATCCTGGCGATACCTTCTGGTGCTTCGTCACAAGAGTAGTCCATCTGCATGAGGCTAATTCTGACGCGATAGCGGCCTGGCTCGTGGATGACAAGGTCGGGGAAGTAGAAGTATGCCCTCTCTGTCTGTGCACTGGCGTCTGAAGAGCCGGATTGTGTGCTTTCAGGCAGAGGGTGTGCGGAGTCAGCAACTCTACCGCCAAGCTGGTCATCAAGAATCTCTCCCGAGTAGCGGAGGAGAGTTGCTACAGCCCAGATGTGGGAGAGCTCTTCGTACACACTGGTCTCGCTGCTAATACGGGCTGCTACTGGTGGGTAGAGGGCCACCCCTGGTCGGGTTTGCGGCGGAGGTTGAACTGCGATTCCTAACATTCTGTCTCGACGAGGATATCCTTCGTTGCCTAAAAGCACCTCTGCGGAACATTAGTCCGACTCCCCTCTCCACGACGTAGAGGGGGTTCAACTTACGATATCCGGATCGAGTCATTGGCGGTCTGACCAAAGGTTTCTCTGCTAGAGCTCTCAGTCAAGATCTAGAACCCTGTTGCAAGATGATGGCCAGAGGGTCATATGATCCTGCAGCGTTGACGGGTGGGTTAGCGTACCAAACTTGAGAGCGGCAATGGCCTAGGGATGCGATATGCCCAGTAATGTCTAATGTATGTTGCTGTGGGTGGCGATGCGTAACTTGGAGATGTTTGAAAGTGAAGAAACGAAGAACTTGATGACGATTCCGGAGACAGAGTCCGCCGTCTTATATCATATTACTCCTGTCTACCGATGAACCGAACCGTCCTCGAAGCCTCAAAATCAAACAATGAAGAGGTTTGACCAGAGATATTTGCAATTGCTTCTGTTGTCTGTCAGACCTGACAGAGATACAGGAGCGTAAGACTTCTAATCTTGAGGCTCACGTAGACATGGCGGTGCCGACCAAGCTAGATGCACAGATACTTCCTTTTCATAAACACTTATTGTGGTGTCAAGGGTAGGATAGTCCGAGAACCAATCCGACTGGTTCATAATAAAGAAAAAGTAACAGCAAATGGCCGGGTTTCAGTCGTGCGAAGAGCGGGTAGTTTCCAGATCCTTGTTCTTTTCCCCATTGCATTGTTCAAGAAGATCTAGCCACGGTGGTAGGGTAGGGTGTTGAGTTTCTTGGAGCCATCTTTTGGCGCGTTCTACGGAAAACGCCACACCATCTTGTCGATGCTAGGACCCAGGGAGCGGCATTTGACTTGCAGAGCAACTGAGACATCTTTCGATCAACATGTCTATGGTGGTAGCCGTGTAGGTCAAAAGTGCATGAGAGTCTAAAGATTCTCTTGCAAGTACAGCAGACTTGGGGTAGTGCGTGCGTGCTCATTCAACTTCAGCTGTTCGTAAATGCACCGCTCCGTCGTACGGCACGATCACCGCAGAATCCCAGTTCCTCGGTCCTGGGTCGGCGTCCTAATTGTCATTTCAGAACCTCGGCTGCTCCCTGGCATACAGAGGGAAGCAAGTGCAAAACCATTGCGGTGAATATGCCGCCCAGAAATGCGCGCAAGTCTTGTGCCGTAAATCGTGAATGCGTATCAGAAAATATTCCTATGCCCCTGCCGAATCGATGCTATCATCCGACGCTTGACGTACCCGGTGAGACCTTGTGCGGGGCCCGATAACCCGGATCAAATGATGCCTGCAAATCGTGGAATCGGGAGGCATGGGCATGGGTGGAACAGATGGGGCAATATCATAATTATACCCAAAATAGGACTAACGGAAACCATCCAGTCGAGGTGGCTTGCAGACACTCGACAGACAGACATTATGTCCCAGATCCCCCCAGTGCCCGCATTATTCATCAGTGACACACCAGAGATTGGCATTCCGCTCGAGATCAGAAGATATGAGACATCACTGCTTAATTCGAAAATCACGGACGGACCTCCGTGTGTTAGTCTGAGATTTGCATCGGGAAGAAGGAGGGCCTGTCGATTCAAGGTCTGCTTGCGGAAATCAAAACAATATTTTACCCGCTGAGTCTGCCTTGGACATCCACATCAAGATGCTTTTTTGATGCTTCAGGTAAGGCAGCTGATAGCCTCTTTTTCTGAGTACGATTCTGTGCTTGGGAAAGCTTAGGCACACATAGCTAATCATCTCAGTACCAGTGAAACTCAAAGCTAGTCACGTGTTTCGGCCCCTTTCACCAGCGACTGCACCACCACGGCAAACTCCCTCGTCAACAAGTCAAAACTAAGAATTGTATACGACCTCATAGACGTTGAAAAACTCTATTTCTGATGTGGTGTTTGGCGGAAAAGAGATCACCGGTTGGTAATAGTCGGATCTTGGTCGCACCTGCCTTCTCAGCGGCCACGACAGACGACCAAAATCTACTTTTTCGTCTACTTACATCGGAATTTGAAGGTTCAGAGCCGAGGAACGTCTAATATGCGATACATCATCTTCTTCCATCACACCTTTAAGTTTATTTCATCCCTAGAAGCTCTTCCTACTCCCCTTTGGCCTTTCTTGAACTTCGCCGACTCTATTTGTTACACTGAAATCGCCAAACTTCCTTGACTAGAGAGCAACAATCAGCCCTACTCTCGCCGCAAACTCTGGCGTGGCTCCTAGGCCGCGTATACAGTCTGCACAGTCTGCAGCATCGAAGCAGCAGGCTGTCAATATCACGCGGAGTACGTCTTACAGGTATGCTCCAGTCATCAGCCAGTACGACACAAGCTTCCTGACAGATTGACATCAGGTCCACTGGAGCAGGACCTCCTACTGCTACTGGCATGAACCATGGCACTAACTATCATGCAACCGCTGCTCTTCATCATCTTGTTCTCTACAATGGGCTTCTGCCTCCTGGTCATCCTTGCGTACATGGTCTTCCTCTTCATTAAGAGACATCGAGCCTCGAAAGTTCCCGTCGACGTAATACAAGAACCTCACCCTTACGCATGGCGCACTCGTATCTGAGTATTGAAGAATGGCGAAGTCACAAATTCCGGGATGGAGACAAGTATAACCAATGCATATTTCGTCAGCGAGGGCTTCGCCTCGATATTTTTTGGGGGGATCAGACTTCCTATCCAACAGTCGCTAGATTCGAAGCCTCAGGAAAGAGTGGGGTTCGTAAACTTGAAGCGGATTTGATCATATTCCGAGGACGGCTCACCGGAAGTCTTTGCGGAACCGGCCAAGCATGCACCATCCCATTCAGATTGGGGGTCTTGGATTCACAGACAGCCCGGGTTTGAGTATTCCGTAGATGAAAGGCGTACGCGGGAAATCCCCACAAGGCTATCTAATGGTTGAAAAGCAAGCTGCCGCAGGAGCAAAGGTCCCTTCATGCAGAAGAGACCACAGGGCTGTGTATTAGACTCACGGAGTACTGGGCTGATTCCGTTGAGTCACATCATTACCTATTACAGGAACAATGAATTCAAAGGTGTTACGATTCTTGCATGAGGTCTAGAACTATCACCGTTTGTATTTTTTAGGAAGCCGCGAGAGTTATCACGGACAGCCAAGGAGTTGATACTCCATCCAGGACGTGACCAATAGCGGCCGCTCTCAGTAGTTTTGCCCGCATTGTTGAATGCCGTAGATGTCGTATACAGTCAATGGCGAAACTTATCACAAGCCTTGAATCGAGAAATGGAACACAGGGGGCAATCATGGGCAGTTCAGACGGATGGTGATTCCAAGAAGAGAATTTAACCCCCGCACGCTCACACAACGCCGCGGTCCAAGCTAAGAGCCACACAAAGTGCTTCACAGCCAGCATCCAGTAAGCTTTCATAAACATGGCTGTAGCCTCATGACAGCGCCCGCGGATCATTTCTCAAGACATTTTGATCGAAATAGCGGCTGAGGAATCGGCAGAGACAGGCATCCTGGTGACTATCATCATAGCATCATGGTGAGAGCGGCTGATGCAATCGATCACTTGCGAGTTCCATATCAGCTGTCATATGCCCTAACCTCAACGCCGGGGTGACCTTTCTTCCACTCTTGTGTCGGTCGGGGGGAAGGATTGTGTCTCGAGCCCCTCGATCCCTAGGTCCTGGGTCGAGGCTACTGCCCATCAGATCTTCCTTCTGCTTCTACTTTGGAGGAAACACTAAGCGAGAATGATAACTATTCACATTTATCTGGAATTCAGATTAGTACTTGATTTGGAAGTGGGTTTGGGTGAAATTTTGTATTTGTTTTGTAGGCAGATTATGTCCTCCCTCAGTAAACCTTCGTATTTTTAAGCAAGGTTAACTGGAATAAAGCAGAAAAATAGCTGAGACAAACTAGTCGAGTTCGAATTCCATTCCATGAAGTTGCTGCGTCTGTTTGAGGTTTCTAATCTCGAAACTACGAAATGTGTTCTGTTCGTAATTTCACTTTTCGCGACGACCAAGCTTCGCCAGGACTCGCTTCGCTACCCGAGTCGCCTACCTACCCCTATTTCCACCGGAGTCGCAGAACAGTAAACAACAGCAAATTGTACGAAAAGTGATGGCAGATGGCTGAGGTCAGGTGATTGAGATCAATAATGCTTCGTTTTATTTTTATCAATCTCAATTACTGTTTGCGTGTAAATGGTGTAATGGGGAACAGTGTGCCCCTTGTTTGTTGACACGGTTTGCCAGACTAATGGCAAAAACACAACTCGGCGAGCTGAAGGAATGCCCTCCACCTCGACTCCCACGTCGTTTAAGGAAACAAGTTATTGGTAAAAATCAAATTCTAAAGACCAAATCTCGCATTTCTTTGCTAACCGGTGAGGCACGCGGCTTCTCGTCCCACGATCTAGCCTCTTGACACTGCTATATTGCTAGATGGGCTGCGGCAGATGATCATTAAAACAGATCCGGGCCACCGGGAAATATACAGAAACATGAGCTATGGAGGTGATCATCTGGTATCATTAAATTCGCAGATGCAGGGCGAAATGCTAGACCATGCTGCCAGGGAGCGAGCGGTCTTGATTCCACCGCGAGGGTGTATGTTCAAGCAGGCTTAAATGCACGTACTAGACGAGAAGGACAACAAGATCTCACAGTAATGGAAACTTTGCACTTTGCATTTTCACCGCCAACTGGCCTATGTGATGCTGATCATGGAACTATCTCCAAGTCTTGATTGCAATGCAGTCCCCCGTTTCAATAGAACGCATCTAGACCTTCGCAATGTTGGAACGACTGGGCACTAAAAGCAATCATCGAAGTACACCTTTGGACCAGGCCCAATCCCACAAGTTGCATAGTCCCCATGAATTGATGAATTCACAAGCCTTCGCAAATTTTGACGCCCGTAATGGCTCTTCTGTTGTGTTTCAACCATCTAAGTCCTCGTTTTCAGATAGCATTCGCGCTGTACAACCATCATGGGAAACCGCGCTTTGACATCCGCAGAGGCCTAGATCGGCCGAGACCGACCGTCTAGAATCGCAAGAAGGTCCAGATAGTGCTTTTGGATTGAAAATTCGTTCGGAGGACCACTCACGGCTCTCCGCGAATGCCGCGGTAACTAGATCACAGCCGTTGGATACGGGCACGGTGACGTCGGGGTCGCAGCCGGCTTCAAGAGCTGCATACGGGAAGATCTAGAACGAGGCCTCGTGCTATTCAGGGTCTTCCGCTTCTGGGACAGGTACGAGGAAGAAAACAGGGTTCCTCTAGACGGTTTGGAAATTTCGCTACTAAAGAGAAATATTTCGGATCGTGATACCAAGGCGCAACGATGACGATATGGCTGCTCTTGGTATTGCACACCTCCAACGAAGCGAGATCTAGACCCCTGCCATTACCAGTGAGCCACTGACGTTCGAAAAAAGCCACTTTCTGCAATATGAACTTACAAGATGGCTCTTTCAGAAAGGTCGGAATGGAAAATGATCTGGAACTCAAAATAATCGGCAAAATCCAGGTGAAACTTTGGAGCAGATCGAAATATGTGACGTGTCGAAAAAGACTTCCATATCTCGACCAGCATCCAGATATTGACCATTGCTTGGGGACAGCACCAGATCCAGGGTCCTTGGTTGATCGGGTACCGGGATTAGATATATTTGGAGTTCAAATCCCGAATAAAATCGTCCGTCTGAGGTGGCGCTTGAGAAATCAAAGCGGTGACGGCAAGTGGTTGCTTTTTTCTCGTGATCTCGAACCCCATGCTTTTACACTTTTCGGATCGAGATGTTCATAGTGGCAGCTCGCCTTCTGTCCATTCCGATTGAACCAATTACGAGAAATAATCTTGTGTGTGCAAGATGGCGGGGAAATGATAGCCGGTGGTTCTGTATTTATGTGGGTTTTTCCCAACGGACAGGTCCTCGGGTCAGCCTTGAGCTACATGAGATGGGGCGCGGCGTGGATGCGTTCCACAGCCTCGAGACATCGCCAGAGATGGAACATGCCATCACAGCGAGGAATCGAGACCGATCGGTCTGGCTCAAGAACAAACAATGGTGATGGAGTATGCCGATGCATTGTCCTAGCCAGGTCAAGAAGACTCTCGCCAGGGACGATCCCTCTCAAACAGAGGCCATGCTAAACTTCTGAAATAAAGCAACAGCTAAGGCAACTGACGTGCTATTAGCAGTATACTCTTGAACTCTAGAAACTTGTATTTCTTGTCACCACGACTTGTCCATCCTCAAATCAGTCAATTCAGTCCATGTAGCGTGACTTCATCGCCCGGTCTCGTTCTTTAAATAAACCAGAGTAATAGGAGGATCCTCAGGAGTTCGACGAAGCTCCGGAAGTTGGATAACTACATGTTGACTTGAGATTGACACCGTTTTGCCCCCTTTCCCTTCCGACATGTCTTTTGTTGCTGAAAAGAACATGACCAGGTGCTGATGGCAATCGAATATTGCAGTATCGAGTGTCTCGAGAAGACCTGAGACTATACCACATTACATGCATGTCCAGACAGTAACACTTAAATGTAATATAGACCATCTGCGAAGTTTTTCCTGTGAAGAAGACCTTCCCTGGTAACCTGTTGAGAATAGAGTCGATTAGATTTATCATTTGCCGACAAAGACGAGTTTTGACGAGGGAGCAAGTCGGACTGCTTATAGCAACCATCGATGGGGTCGACTAAAAATGGACTTCGATGATAGTCAATGCGTCACGATCGAGCCTTTCGGACATAATTTCGGTGGAGCAATCGACGCTGAAAGTAGGGGATATTATGCTCGATTATATCCCTCCCAAGATCCAGAGATTTTTTATCGTAGCCCTGAATCGAGGACGGCTGACTGCTCCACGCCACTATCAAGTAGCCAAGCACCTGTCCAAGGGGGGAAGATAAAGTCCGAAGACAATCCCCTTCTCCAAAACTTATATTGCTGGGGATGCTCGAAGAAAATAACTGACTAGAGCTGTCAGAGAAGTAGTAAGTATTATTTCAAGAGTAAGAGGAGGATGAAGGATATATTCTCACTTACCTAATCAGATGTTATACCGGTTCATGACTGACGAAGGAAAGGGCCTATAGTCATATCGTAAGCCTAGTCAAGCACTCTTCAATGAGCAAGCCTGCACGTTGGAAGGTCGGAGGCTGAAGGTATTGACCAAAGTCCCTCGTGAAGCTGTTTCGGTCATCATGGCAGGCGTCAAGTCCAAGTGATGTGACCGAAATGTGTAAAAGGTTGGGAGTATGGCCAAGGCAGCGGTAAGGAAGCTTGGCTAGTCGCCTGATGTGTGGGCATCCTTCGTCACCTGGGCTGTATAAGAATGATCTTCTTATCAAAGAGAACCCGAGGGTTGAAGGATTTATGGCAAGCGAGAGGTGTGAATGGCGTGGATCTTCGGAGCTGTCCTCCGAGCCGGGGAGCTGGGTCTGAGGCTAAGAGACTGGGACTGAATACACCTATCCCATCACAGCGCATTCACATTTCTACGTTTCTCCGGAAGTGGACAAGACGACATATATGTATTCCGAGACTCTGAGGGATGAGGGACAACAATTTGCAATCGAGAAGTGGGCAAAAACACACGAAGCTGGATCCGAGGCACGTGTTCAAGACTATCTAGGTCTGGGCCCGGATCGCCAAAGCCTCAACTCTCTCCCCCTCTCTTCACGAGAAGATAGAAAAGTCAACTGCATACACTATACACCATACACAACCTTCTACGGATGTCTACATGGCTTTGTTTTTGATATTGATGTATGACGAAAATGAGGCCAGGCCTTCGTGCGCATTTTTGTTCTTTTCGATGATGCCTGACGACAACTTGACGGTCATGTGTATTTCCGGTATGATGAAGTTGCTATCTTTGTCAAATATATAGGTACCCAATGTTACACCACGAGAACCAAAAGTAGAACAAGTGCTTTCCGACCCAACTCCTTCTATTTGTTCTGTCGAAGTCCCTTCTATCCTCCCATCGGCTAGAGTAATTTTCACACTACACATCTCGATGCCCTACACACTAGATATCTAGAGTTTCTCAGCTAAATCTCAAACCACAACTATTTACTTCGAACCATTTCTTTTTCTAACAAGATCCCACTCAACATTCAACTAGTATAATAGAAGACTATGCACTTTTGTCCCCACGGGTCCTTATTTGTATGCTTTCTTTCTTTCCTTCTTCTGAGGAAAGCGGGGTTTCTGCATGGCTAAATGGTGTGGCGTTGATCTCACGTACCTAGAAGTCTCCGCGGCTTCCATGCATGCATGGCTTCGTGGTAACAGTCTCTTGGGTTCGTGGACGATGCAGAGGACATGCCTGGCGTTTACATTCATGGTTCAGCCTTCTGTCCACTCTCATCTGTATTGGGTTACGGGAATGCTTTCAAGAAGTGCCCAGAAGTCGTGAGGGTGGCTTGAGTCCACCAGATCCACGTATTGGAGAGCTGATGGCGAGATCCTCTGGAAGGGGGACTGTAATGTGAGATTGTCCAATGAGAAAATTCATTTACACCCTTTAATAATGTGTCCGAGACTGGCATGACAGCAGTTTATTAATTTCTTCAGCATATTGAGCCAGCATCATACTTTTGACTTAGCCATAGGAGGTATCAAATTGGGGTTTAACCTTGAGCATGCTTGTAAGTCCTCAAGATTGCCGAAGTAACTACTAACCACATGGAGCATGGTTGGCGTTCAAGCATGACGCCGCTGCCCTTGGAAATGATGTGAACTAGGAGGGGTATTGTGTATTTATTCTCTATCTACAAACCAGATTCTCTCTCTTTCCATCATGCAATGTCCAGACTGGTGCATGTGGTCGCTTTCTCTCTATGGGTTGGCGAAATGTAAACCACACACGAATATGTCTGTGGTGACCAAACAATACCGTAAGAGCGACTCAGAAAATGACAAATGCTCCCAGAACGCCGGTAATGCAACGCGATATTAGTCTACTCTGTCTTGCCACAGATCTTCGCCATTCAGCCCCAGAGGTTAGTCAAATTCCATCTCTCGACCCTCTCGTTCTCCAGCCTTTCTTTATCTTCCTTCTCCTTTTCCTCCGTAGCCTTCTTGTTCTTCTCCGCTTTTGTCTTCTCGGCCCACACCAGCGCACCTGCGACTGCCCCTTCAGGATCGCGCTTATGCTTCAGGAGGTATCCTTGAATCTCAGCTGGACTGAAAGTCAGACTGGGAATGAGCGCTGCAAATTCCTCTCCCAGCTTCTCGACTCTCGCTTCTTCGATCTTCTTGACTGCGAGTGCAGCAGCTTCTTCGGCGGCTTTCTCTTCGGCGAGAAGCTTGGCGGCGATGGCCGTGAGTTCAGGAGCGGGTTTGATCGAGGGGTGGATAGTTACGCCACTTGGAGAGTCAGAGTGTGGGATGTCGCCTTCGAGAGTTGCGAAGATGGAGCGGAATATTGTGGTCATCATTTGTGTGTTAGCGAGAGAGAACTCGACGCTCATGTCCACTCGTCCTGGTCGGATGAGGGCTTCGTCGAGTTTGTCTCTGTGGTTTGTCGTCATGATGAGGACTCGGCCTTCTTGCGACGCTACGCCATCGAGGACATTAAGGAGTCCGGAGAGAGAGATTCTGTTATTGCTATTTGGCAGTCCGGGGGAAACGGCTGGGGCACCGGGGAGTGTGGTGACAGGTGCTGCGTCGTCCGCACTCTGTGTCTTGTCCTCGCGAGAATGCGTCAAGCCGGCGGTGTCGATGTCTTCGAGAAGGACAACACATTGCTTTGGGAGCTCCGAGAACAGAGTACTGAGGTTTTCTTCATTCATCGCAGGAGAATTCAAGCTGACTATGTAAATTGGGAGTTTGAAATAACCAGCCGTGGCGAAGCAAAGAGAACTCTTTCCGGTACCAGGGGGGCCATACAGGAGGTAACCTCGTCTGTAAGGGATCCCTCTATTACTGTACCATCGCCGAGTGTTGGGGTGAAGATAATCGCGCATGTCGGCCAAAAGGGAGGCCTTAACTCCCTCGTCCAGAACAACGGTCGAGAAAGGTCGGGAAACTCGAGAAACACACCGGGTCCAGCAAGGCTCAGCCGTTCCGCTCTTCAGGCCACCACGGTATATGACGGTTCGATTTATGTCGTTCTTCAGGAACTCTTGTCGGCATTCGTCAAGCAACTCTTTGATGATTGCGGGATTTCTTCCAAAAGCCGAAATTCGAATCTCCTCTCGTTCACTTGCGGATTGCCATGGGGTGGTTTGTGCTGCCTCGCCTCGACGGAAAATGAGAAGACGGTTTTTGTACCAGAAGTAATGTATTCCGTACGATGGAGTATATCGGACCTTCTTTTGCTTAGATTTCTTGAGTGTTGAGACCGGGTTAGAATTCTCATCGAAATCGACGTCGCCATCATCGTCTTCTTCCTCTTCGTCTCTATCTGCTGTTATCCACATAAGGAAATCCCTGCTGTTCAAATTTGTGTTGGCGACAAATCGACGAGATTTCTTTGAAAATTGCTGATTGGCAACCCACGACATCAACATGTTATAAATCTCGTCATCGATTCTAATGTCGGCAGTGGACATCAGGTAATTATCCGCAAGGTCGCTGGCCATTCTGCCGATGTATCGAGAGAAGTAGACAACTACGCCAAGACCGACGAGAAGCGGAAGGTATCGATTGATGTCGATGTTTAGAAATTTGGCAACTGCAGAAAAGTACAGCGAAGATCCGGGGAAGATGAGACTCAGTAGAGCCGTCTGGGGGTTGATGTGATCAGAGACTGGGAGCTCGCTTGCCATGGGATCCAGAGCTGGCGGGAATTGTGTATTGCAGGATTGATTCATGATGGCGGTGAATGAGGTCGATCGATTTGAGAAGGAAGGAATGGAAGGAGTCGAATGGTAAGGAGGAACGTAATGGTATAGCAGAAGGTGAGGCGCAAAAACGACGGTAGGTGCGGAATGTGAACAAAATATTGAGGAAAATATATTTCTGTGTGGCGATGGAAGGCAGTGTGAAGAGGAAGTTGTGGAACTCAGAAGGGAGGATTTTTATGTCCCTTCCAGTTGGTGTAGCAGTCCAAATACTAAATCAATGTTCGAGTCTGGATTGAATATTTGTATATGGACTGGAGTGCATCTGCGTAGCAGCCTAGGCCAGCCAGCCCGCCTGACTCACAAGGCAAACTGCGTACACCTAACCCAAGAGGGTAAATAAAATTCAGCTAACCATGGGGTCTCTCACTCGCTGACTGCATGGCGATTTCTCGAAGCTTTCTCCCCATGTACGACAGGCCGGTTTGGGTACCGCGCGCGGATGGCATCGGCAGGAGGCATTGTCGGTTGCAAAGGCTGTGAGGCTACGGGTTCACCGAGTAGCGCGCATACTGGCCATTGGTTCACATACCGTCAGCGAACTTTGGGACGAAGTTGGGGAGGGGAAAGGGGGTGGGGGTATGCATCTCCAGGTTGGTTGGTAGGTAGGTAGGAGGGTAGCCACAAGAGCACCGCCGCTGAGTACCACTACAGTCCTGTACTCCCTGCCTGGGGCTGTGCTGATGAGGCTTGTGCGAAGCTTACTTGCTTGCCACACCGTACATAAGTGCATTGCTGCAAGCCATCTGGATAAATGCGCAATTGGACAATGACATGACAACATGATGAAGGGTTCTCGATCTTGTGGCGGGGTATAGTAACGCCAGGTGGGCGCAATCCTTTTCGTGTGCTACTGCAGGACAACTTGTAAATAACTGTATGGTGGGGTAATTAATTCTCAGTGTGAGTTGAAGCTGGCGCTGGCATTGGCACTGGCCATGACATCCAGCATGCACTATTGCTGATACATCTTTTCTCTCACCGAGTCGGTCGCACCGTAGTAGCTCGCGGGTATTGGGGTCTGAAAAAACGCAGGAAATGACTGTTTTCTTTCTCGTTGGTACTGCGAATGAGACGAACCCGAGCGTAAGTTGGAAACGAAACGAAACGAAACGCGTGAGAAGACCCCGGTACAGCAGGCAAACGGGAGCCTGCGTGAGACAGGATGCAGGCGACCCAAGGCAGGCGGACTACTTTTTGTTGTACTTCACAATCGATCGATCGAACGCGATACGTGCGGGAGGCATGGTTCGTTGGACAAAGGCGCATTTGACAGGCGTATTGGTGAGATTAGAGCGTTAAAGAATGCGAGGGCACGCGAGAGGTTCGGTTTCTTGGACCAAAATATACGCGCTAATTAGAGGAAGAACAAGCGTATCTCTGAGTACCCAGAAATATGGTGCTTTACGAAGTCGGATCATTTCTAGGGATTTTTATACGACATTCCGAAAATGGAGAAGCCATTGCTACATCCAATTGGTGTGGTTCTTGCTTGAGATGGACGTTCACTCGGATCGCTTCTGTCATTGGCTACCAAGCCGCCAAAGTGTTTGCAGCCAAGTTCCACCTGTGGTCTCTATCTCCTAGATGTCTACACAGCAATTTGTGATGTTATATCCTTTATTTATTTATTTTAAATATCCTTTATTTATTTATTTTAAATATCTTTTCTTATATTGAATTGCCCTTTAGCAAAGCCGCTGTTAAGCTCTTCCTCCTCGCTCGAACCGCTATTCCATCTTGTACAAGCTCCGTCCTATCGGCCGCAACAATAAAGTCGCTATTCTCCTGCTCCCTCTCCAATCCATCTCTTCGATGAGCCTCTGTTTGATGTGTAGGGCAGACAAGACAGATAAGGCAATACACGAGAAAGCTGACGAAGAGTGACAACAGCTAGCCAAGATGCCTAATATTTATTACGCTAGAGGGATTTATTTTGGAATTTGAGAATCGTCGAAAAAGCGACTTGCAATCACAGCCTACGATGGCGAAGGCCAGAAACTCGACAATGAACTGACCACAAGGTATGTTGATGTATCTTGGGAAGAGCATCTTGCTATCATATTAGCAGTAATGTTCGTTCCCAAAATTGACACAAGCCACCTAAATGCAGAGAAGAAATCGCAAATCTCGTAGTAGATAACCAGTCTCGATCAAGAATAGCACTCGAAAGATCCCAGGGATTCCACAGATCCAAACCACAGGTATTATTGACTGCAGCCGTTGCAAGAATACCCAAAGATGCAGGGAGAGGGATTGGTGATTGGTTGCGACCATTGGGAAGTGAACAGCCAGAACAAGATGAATGCGAGCATGCCACTTGTCATGATTCCGAGAGACTCCGGAATATGGTTTGGGATATGGGTGAAGTTATGGCCGAAGATGCAACAAAGGGTGTTCGACGTAAAGCTTGCACCAGTGTAAACTTTCCGCTGCCAATGTAAACTTCAAGGGCCTCGCCTAGAAAGTAGCCTTACGCTGGCTATCGGGTACAGAAAAAGGTAGCCGATTGAGGCGCGGGAAGAACACCAAAGTTGAGGTACTTAAGGAACAATTTCTCGACGCACAATATGTTGAATTAATATCTGTCTTCTAGTTTACTTGAAGAATAGCTCTTTAATCTTTCCCCAACATTTTATTAATCTTCTATAAGAGTATCATAGTTTAAAATAGGACAGCCTCGTGTCTAAGTATTTCGCCAAAATCGGCCACTTTTTTCTGTACCCGATAGGCTGGACACAATACCAAATTATCGCCAAAGCAGCCCGAGCCCCAACGAAATAGCAACTTGCCCACATACTGCACACGCTTCGAGCTACGACGGGTATCCAATATGGCACAAATTTCACACCTGAGAGTTGAAGAATATTGCAAGGGAGGAGATCAGCTCGTGGCGAATATAACAAGATTACTTTGCCACCAGTTCAGTTCGATTCCGACCATTGTGCTGCCCAACGTTCAGTTTCCGCACGAGAGCTCCATGTAGAATGCCACATAATCCCATCACCTCCCTGGGAAGCTCCAAATAAGCGTCCGGGTTGGGAACTAAGTTGCCAGGAATCTTGTCACGGTTCAAGCGTACTCTACCAACGGCTTCTGATCCTAACCTTTTAATTCATTTTTACTTTTGAATGAAACACCTTCAGAGTATGAATGAGGTGGTTCGATTCCACACAAAATCAGGCTTGACTGGCATCACAGTCCCCACTACGATTCAGAACTGCAGAAGGCAGCAGATTCGCGGCTACCAAACTCCTCAGTCCTCACGCCTGTGGCAATCCCATTAGTCGCCATCGATGAGTGGAAACCGTGGGGCCGATAGGACAAGGGTCCTATAAGTCCTGTCGCGGTGCACATAGCGTCTCGATTGAATGCAATCGTATACGCAATTACTAGAGATGCGGCCTTGGTGATTGCAGGTTGAGGAAAGATGATGATGATAAGTGAAGAAGGGTGTTGGTCGTCAAGATTTAGATTGGCACCGAATCTTGGCTTCGATTGATGTGTCCAATCAGAAACAGTACAAATCTGGGATCGAGTAGCTAGTCTCGAATTGTTGTGCATCTCTCTGCCATGTAAATCAACAAACTCAAAAGCAAGCGTTTCTGCTCCAGATTATGGTCAGGAATCTCTAACAACTTAAAGTCACAGGAATTACTCTTCCTCTACCTCTTGAATCTTCGCTTCCCGGGCAAATTCAGCCATGATTTCGGACGATAAAGTCGATACACTTCGTCTAATTCATCCCACTCTTGCCGAGTTGAAAGCCTCAGCATATGATGGACCTAATATTGAGGCAGCACTTGAAGGCCTTCATCAAGATGGTTTCGTTGTTCTCAAATCCGTCGTAGATGTGGCCCATGTGGATTACTTGAATGTTCAGATGAGCAAGGAAGCAGATGACCTGCTCCACAACAACCTGAAGCCATTCAATCAAGGGGTCAGATGTATACTCTTTACATTCTGGAATAGACATACAGCTGATCAAGAGTCAGCCAACATTCTACAGGCGCCCCCTCTCAAAGACCCAGAGTGTCTCTACAACGATGTGTTTTTTAATCCATTTGTTATTCAGATCATGAATGCGTGAGTGGTTGGTGTCAATCAATCTGCCAGTGACTAACCCCTCTGGAATCCAGATATCTCGGGACAAAGCCCATCTGGAATTTCTTGACAGGAAACAATGCGCTTCCAAATACGAATGGTCTTCGACAGCCCGTTCACAAAGATTTAACATTCTTCCACCCTCAAGTGGGCACATGACCCCCATTCTTAGCCGATACATATAATAATATCTCCCAGTGCCCCTTCTTCGTGATCGCTAATGTTCCTCTCTGCCCTTTCAATGCCAATACTGGATCTACCGAATTTTGGCTCGGGTCTCATGCCTCAACTTCGGGAAAGGATCAAGTCATTGCTACAGCAGAAACCACACTTGCAAATGCCACTTTACGAGTTGGAGAGCCTGTTACCTACGTCCTCCCAGAGGTCATTGAAAAGAGACGTCAGACACGACCGCCTATTCAACCAGTCTGCGAGAAAGGTGATATCATGTTGCGAGATGTCAGGACATGGCATGCGGGCATGCCAAATGAAAGTGAGAACTACAGAATCATGCTTGCGTTGGGTTACCAGGTATGTCTTTCTCCAATCATGTGCTATCTTTTATTTGTGATTTCTGCGAGTAAAGTCCACCGTACATGGAGCACATCAGATGCTGATCGAACGTCACAGGCACAATGGTATGAGAACCATACCCTGCGCGTGAAGCTTCCTCTGAGCCAAGGAAACTTCTTCATGAAACATGGAGGCCAGCCTGTCGAAGTGCGAGCAGATCTCTTGTCTGACGAAAGTGACTTTGTGAAGTTAAACGATGACTTCTCTTTTAGACGCTCCGTTGATTGAAGATGGGATGAGAGCCGGGACATACGGCAGCGATGAGAGCGCTCAGGCCTCGAAATAAATGCAGCATTTGCAGCAGCCACAAAGTCTCTAATCCGAATCCCACGTGGCTCCATTCGTAGAATCTATCAATTTGTTGCACGTCGCTACCATATCCACAATTGAGATATTCTGTTAGTTGGGTTCTCTTTTCTAGGCTAAAGCTGTGCCGCTAGGTACAAATCCTTCCAACTTCAGTAAGTCATCTCACGAGAATTCATAACATTTGAATGGATCGAAAACTCGGAATCTTCCGCCAATTCTCTAGTAGGATAGCTGTTTAACCGCCTGGAAGGGGCGGGTATGGTCAGGTGATCTTCCTCGATTTTTTCCTTGGCTCCATTTGTTTGAAGGCGAATTCTCCTCTACTGGGCATATCTACAATAGACATTCAGACCGACATTGAGCTGTATTTTTCGTAGTAGACCGACAAAGGGTTTCGTTTAGAAAGTTCTTGCCTGGCCAGAGTCGGAGTTCTTCTACAGTAGCTTGTCTCCCCCACCTTCGACCAAGACTCTCAAACATTGCCCAGATCCAGGTCTTCTTTTCTCCTAATTGACTGTTCACAATGCGTTCCGATCACTTATTTCCATTCTTTCGCCAATGTTCTCTCTCCGAAGATTCTCAACTACCCCGATGTTCAACATTGACCGTAGTCGCAGTCATCCCATGATTCGGCGCCAAGAGCACTCGAGGGACTTCAAAATTCGATATCGTTGTTTCGGCAGTGGTAACCGAGATTTCTCTCCTCTTTTTGCTACAAGCGATATTAGTTGTCACTATGTAAGTTACGACGTTTCTTAGTTCCTTAGATATCTTAAGTTGCTCTGAAAACTTTCATTCCTCTTCACGTTCCTTACTATACATTCAATCTTTCATTTCGGCATTTTAATATGCTCAACTGTGTCTGCTTACACTTGTATTACAATCGACTCTTCTTATTTTGGAAAGACTAGCATAATAAGGGAAAAGTATGAAAGTTGGAGGCGGGGCGGGGCGGATTTGTCCCAGGAATTGTTTCCAATCCAATGAGGACTGGCTTACGCGAGGACAGACATCGGAAGCTTGTACAGGCTGAAAGTGGACGACTCATGGACTCCGCTTCAAGATTATGTCAGAGATACGTTGTAGTAACCTATTTACTCCCGCTATACATCTTCTGATCTGACATCTTCAGAAACGAATCGGATGTTGATAATGTGGCCACCGACATAATTGATCCTAAGCGAGTCTATGCTGCTATAAGAATGTACATCCTAGGTGATAACAAATAACATCACGATTGTCTATGTTGGGTTAGATTTAGACACACAGAATTCTGGGACTTTAATTTTCTCGGTAATGAATCTTTAGGGTCCAGATGTTCGGATTTTCAAAAGTAGCACTTCGATTAGTGCATCGCGGGAGGATCGGGTGCTGATGTTTTGCAGGGCGCATCTTAGACGACCATCTAGGATTATGTCGGAGGCATACAGAAAACTTACTAAACCTAAGATGTGAGTCCCTTATTCGTTGCTAGTTGCAGAATTCTGCTGATTACCTCCAGACCGAGAAAGCAACTTGGCTGAATAATCAACGTCAAGAAGGGCACACCAAGATTCTAGGATGAATGGTTGTAGCCCTCGAGATCAATCCTTTTCACAGCAACCATGCAATGGACGTTCTCCTGGGTTGCTCTTCAGAGGGATGCACCATGTACTGGCCTCTGACAATTAGTGGCTGTATGGGACCGGTGCCACAACTTAGTTTCCTGGCCAGCTATATACGTCACTTCTCTCGCAGATGGTGTAGAAGAGACAGCTGATCAAGATCTCATGGCCCTTCCTGGCATCAGTATTCCGCTTGTCAGTGCCGTTCTCGACGTTGCAGGCCTCGTACACAAAGACTTAGACGTGTCCTAGTTAATCAAGCGAGGATGCAACCTAGGCAACTGAAAACAATGAGACTTGCGTCACATTTGTAAAAGATTGCATCGATGAAGATTTAATGCTCCAAATTTTACGATAAACTAAATATTGTAGCTACAATGTGAGCAGCAAGAATGGTGCAATGAACGAAATAATCCCTTGAGGTCCAATATCCCATGCAATAATCCCACTCAAGCCCATGCAAGACATGGCGAATCAAGTTATCCTTCATTCCGTGAGACACCAATGTAACTTGAAAGACTCCCCTCAAGCAAAGCCATGTAAGGTCTATACCAAGTGGGAAAGAGAAAGTTAAAGTGATTGCAAGATCCGACCTTAGGCTCTTCTGGGTTCCACTCGAATTTGTCCCAAAAAATAGTATGGACTTCCGCGTAGCCCTAGCAAGGTGTCAGTGGAGTTCGGGTTTGGAGACTTGAACTTATCAGCAATCTGGACCAGGAAAGTAAGATTTCTTCCAGTCTATCTTGCATGGTAGGCAAGGACTGTATCTTAGAGACCTGAATTGATCAGCCTAGTATCTGCTGCAAGATTCATCTCATGTTTACCCAAACGGGGAAAATCGTTTTGCATGTCGAGTAAGTTCCTTCTCGTAGGTCGGGCACCAGTATTGGGATCGATGCCAGTCGTAACCCCTGTTATTGCAGGGCTTGTGCTAAACCTACGAAGCTTGCAGAAAAAGTTTTGAACAAGTCAATGCACAACATGATTCGACGAAGATGCATCTTTGCGGGCTGTAAGATGCAGAAATTGAAAGATGATGAGAAGCATGGATTCGGTGCAGCGAGCGGTGACTTTGTGCTGTACTGTAACTACATCTGAGGGATCTGGTTCGAAATTTAATTCAAGGCACATCTCCGGTTCATCCGTTCTCAAGAGAAAGTATCCTGCAGCTTTTCGATGTCAGACAAGGGTGAAAACGGGGAATTTACTTAGTATTTCTAGGACCAGTTATCGTACTCCAAAAAGATGACCAGCAGCTCTTTCTCTACAGAGTGATTGCCAGTGTAAAGAAACAAAGGAATAATTCTTTTCATTCCATAAATTGTTCCAACTGTCAGTAGAACATAGGGTAGTGTAGTAAGAGTAGCTATATCTTGGTAGTACCAGTAATCGTAGTCTTTGACTCTCTGACATTGGTCTTGCCCTGATACTGTTGTTGATGTGAGATCTGAGTGCAACACTGTTTCGGGATCAGTGAGCCCGAATGCCCAAGGATAAAAAAACAAGTTGTCACTTGAGATGATGAACACTCAGTCGAATGACCAATGCTTTTACATAAAAGTGTAGACCGAGGTCATTGCGCGTCGAATGCATGGGAAAATCTGCAAACAGGCCACTGAACATTTCGGAGATTGCTAACGAGAATGACCTCAACGTTCGCATGAACTTTATCGTCAGCGTTGTGACAAGGTGACAAGATGATGAAGAACAACTCTTACCTAGAGCTATCATATTGACTGTCAACCGTGAAGTCAGAAGCCTATCCAAGAAAAAGTCCCGAGAATATTCAAAATATTTGGAAGGCCGATCAGACTGCTCTCGATGTCCTCTCCTAATCCGACGTCATAAGCAAGTGTCCGCGGCATACATAGCAGAGATTACCAAAGATTTCACAGCATAATATGTCAGGCCTAGATTTTTGCTCTTTCCTACAATAAGACCGACTAGATACGACTGATCTGTGCCGCTTCAGCGTTTTTGGTCGAGCGGTGACCAACGAGGAAGACTCCCAAGGTACATTGAGTTAGTGCAAGAATGTTCTGTCGACATTGAAAGTGGAAAGTTCCGACCCCGAGAGTCACTTCAATACAAGGTAAAGATCCTCCTGGGCGGCGAAACCTTGGACGTTTGAAAATCTGGGGTAACACAAGGATGACTGCGGGTCGGAGACTTCGCCGGTTGGCTGGCAGCACGTCAGCCTTACACGACACACAAGTCTTGGGGCTGACTGTTGAGCCTCTGAGAGGCTTCTAGACTTTGTCACTTCAAATGTGGAGTTTCGTATAAGTCATTCGTCTTCCTAAAGCAGAAGTACGTGACGACTAAATCTCACGTCTTACTTGTTCGAGCACCTCAAGCAAGCTTAGTCATAACTTTTCCAGGTTCGGAATAAGATCACTCTACTACAAAGAGGAATTAAAACATCTGCTCGAGATATTCCCGAATGAAGAGTTGGCGATACTGTGCCTCCAACTGGAATATTGTAGTCATACTTTGATCCAATCCGCACACCCCCACGCGGCTACCTTGGTACCTGCAGAGCTCAGCATTGCTGTCGTTTAACTTTTAACCTACTGTTGCCCGACCTCTCTATGACCTCATCTCATCATATCTGAGACCAAATCTCCACTTTACCTTTGTCATTCGAGCGACGAAGGACTCAAGTGACTTGTCTCTATGCACATGTCCGCGGGTTTCCGTCTTCTTACACATGTTCGAACTCGGCGTGATACATTACCTTGTCTCTTCTGACGTGAGAGCTTCTAGCCGGTACTGCGGTGTGTATCTTCTGGAGAAGTCGGCCTTGCGTAACCTCTTGATACAAATCTATGATCTCATGGTCGAACAGATTTGAAATTCCTACGATGCTTGGCGGGCCCTGTCATGGCAAGGTGGACAGACCCCATGGGCTGGAAGTTTGGAAAGGACTGTTCTGGCCGATATGTCGTAATTTAACGCCCTAATTGTGTACTCACGCTGGTTGCCATATTCACCTTACTTGAAGTTGCTAGTAGTATACCGAATCTTGAGATTACAAACGGAAAACTGTACTGAATGTCGTCTCAAAGTTCAGTCCCACTTTCACCACTCCTCGGTGAGCAACCGTACCAAACTTTCAATACCACACTAGAACTGACTCATCTGCTCTTCTAGTCTCAGAGAAATCAGTACTCTGGGAGACTAGAATCCTTGATGCTTATTTCGTTTCCAAACTTGGCCGCCTCTGGTACTTGTCTACGAACAATGAAGCGAGCGACTGTGGCAATGCTTCGTAACTCTGACAACCAAATTCGGCTTCACGAGCCGTGGTTCTCGAGTGCTGTCTGACTTTCTCCTCCTTGTTCTCAGAAAATATATAAATATCTGGGACATTCCCATATCATAAAGTTCTTCATTCACCATCACAACATCCAACAATCCAACATTCTTCAACGCCATTCAATTTCCCTCAAATAACCTACTATTTCATCCAATACAACTTCAAAATGGTTGCGATTCAATCCCTCGTCTCTGTCCTCGCCATGGCTTTGGTGGCCAATGCCGCCCCTGCTGAGATCGTCGCTCGTGTCCCCAACCCAGGAGACATTGCAGCTGGCCTCAAGTTCTTCCCAGCTGGAGCTCTCAACGTTTGTACAGGTCAGACTTCTTTCATGTTCAAGCTTGACTGACTTATATCCAGTGCGATCAAAGTGGCAAGGTGCCAACTGTGGTTTCAGTCTTCGCCCCACCAGGAACTCCTAGCACAGGCACCTGCCTCTCCATTGGCCAATATGGTTCTGTCGCCATCGATACGCTTGCTAGAGGTTGCGTCTGTAAGTTACCAATTATGAAATGGCTTCCAGTTGGCGAGATTTACGAGGTAATCGCTGACGGATGATTAAACCAGTCGAGAAGCACTTAGCCGGAAACTGTGTCGACCCTGCTTTCACCGTTTATACCACAACCGGTTGCAAGACCGGAGAGGCCGCCCCAGCCAACTTTTATCGTATTGTTTGCACTTAGGTAGTTTTGTCGACTGCTGGAGGACTGAAGCTTGACTGATCGATCTGGCTTCTGGTATTCGTGATGGTTGGCAAGCGACGGACAAATTCGTCGTATTTGATAGAATATATGTCGCCGACTTGCTTTTGGAGGACATGAAATGTTGGTGGGATACAACCCATGCCGGTAGATTGGGTGGGAGTAGATTTAGAACAGATACAAATTCAACATTTGTGTTTGCTTTTTAACATTGTGCGGATGTATGGTTACTAAATGTTTTATGATATATTGTCCATCATTGACTGAATTAAGCATGGAAAGGGCTAGTGACCAGTCATTGCGAATCATACCACGAATGTATCCTGATATTTCGATCCAGTCTCATCAGAATCATGTGCACTTCAAATGGAAGTTTTACTGGAAATTCGCTTAGCATCAACACTCAGGGGAGCTTCGCTAATGAACCCCTGAGTCGACCTGGCAAGCTTTCTCTGTGCTGCCACTGCTATATGAGAATGCAGGCAATGTCTCCATGTATCGTCTAAAAACCCTTTCCATGATCTAACAGGTACATCCAATACCTGTTGTACAACTTTGAAGTGACGCAGCGACTATTTGAGACTCGTCTCCTGGTACTTACAAGATTTCTCTTCTCGGAATGGGATAGAATTACCAGCACTGCCTTCCAATTTTTGAATTCTGAAGGTAGTTCCGGATTGAAAGTGCTTCCTATAACTTGACTGGGAAGGCGAGCCAATGAGAGAAACGAGTTCGTGTTGCTCTTAGTGAATTGCAGGCATCGCTTCCTCGTAAACACTCATTCGGTACCTCCAATAATCTTAAGCTTACCATGAAACTAGTTTCGAAAAGTAAAGCTTGACCTAGCTGGTTTACAGGCAGGGCAGGTATCGAAACTTCGAAACAGAGAAGGTGTTGGTTTCGCTTACGTCAGAGCCGTCAGCACTACATCCCTTAGCCACCATTCGGCCAATTAGGAGATCGATGATGCGGAGCATGGAATAATTCCATCTTAAATCTAATTTCTGTAATTGTGGGTGGACGCTGTCAAGCATACGTTTAAGATTCATATTAGTTGGGTATCCTTTTCCTCTTGATCTGATTCCCAATTCAACATTAAGAAGTTGCGACGATGTACAAAACAGCAATGCTAGACAAATCGGTGCAAACTGGAGGGGCTATTTGCAGCTTGGTAATATAATGATCCCCCTGTCTTCAAAAGAGTGAAACTGAAGCCCTCTAGGTAATTATCTACGTCGTCACAAAAGTGATCTGGCGTCTCTGTTTCCATCCACTTTCCAAATATCCCGGCCCTAAACCATGGGCTGTTACGAGCCTCATCAATACATTCTACGTTTTCAAGGCGACACGAATCTACAAAATCTCAGAACTACACAACAAATATGGACCCGTAAGCACGTGTCCACATCTCTTCAGATCAGCATCTACTGAACCAGGAATAGGTCGTTCGTGTTGGTCCCAATGAACTCTCGTATGTCGACGAACAAGCGTGGAAAGGCATCTACAGCGCCCACAAACCTGGCGGCGAATTACAAAAACACATGCCAGCCATTAACGCTCTTGGTGGGTACGGAATCTTCCACAATCCGAATGATGCGGAACATGCTCGAATTAGGAAACTTCTCAGTACGGGGTTTAGCGAGAAAGCTATTCGTGATAGGGAGGGAATTATTCAGAGGTATATCTCTTTGTTGATGACGAGGATGAGGGAGAGGGCGGGGAGAGGGGACATGGTCGATGCGACATGGTGGTTTGATTGTTTGGGTGCGGACCTTGCCGGGGAACTTGGGTATGGGGAGAGTTTTGGTGCACTGTGAGTTAAGCTCCAGTGCCGGGTATTTTTCTGGATTTGTGGAGTGCACGTTGACAGGACATGACAGTGAGACGTCGACCCTCCCTGACTTCGTTCCCGTCATAGACAAGCTGCTTAGGGGTTTGACAATTGGACTGGCTCTGGGCCAATATCCTATCCTCCGAAATATTGGAGGAGTTCTGAGGAAGATGTCTCCTTTTGAGGGGATCTTTAAAGAAATCGTTGGGTCGAAGGTTGGGAGAAGGGAGAAACGCTTCGATGCTGGGCAGACTGCGGAGGTTCGGGACTTGTAAGTTGTGGATTCCACCTGGTTTCGTAGATTATGCGAGGTTGAATGGAAAGGCTGATGCTCTATTCCAGCTACTCCTTGTTGACCCGAAATGAGGGGGAGGCAGTCCAACAGCTTAGCCCAAAAACAATCAGGATCATCTCAGGGGATCTGATAGTCGGAGGCAGTGATACCACTGCGACTGGTCTCTCCGTAAGCTGCCTTCTCCAGATCCTAGCACGAGGTCCAAGTACTGATTTTAAATGCAGGTCGCAATATACCTTCTCCTCAAAAATCCCTCAAAGCTCGAGATTCTTACAAAAGAAATTCGATCGGCGTTCACAAGCGAGGACGAGATCACCATGATCAGCACGAATAGCTTGAAATACCAATCTGCTGTCATAAGTGAGAGTATGCGGATGTATCCAGCCGGGCCTGAGACAACAAGGAGAATCACGAATGACGGGGGAAATGTCATTTGTGGGCAGTTCGTCCCAGGCGGTGTAAGTTTTCTCATTCTCTTAGCTTCACTTTCGCTGAGCAGATATCTTTTTACAGACTTTGGTTGGCGTATATCACTGGGCAGCCGGGCACAACAAAGCAGCCTGGAAAGACGCAGACTCGTTTGTTCCCGAGCGTTGGTTGGGAGATAAAAGGTATGAGGGTGATGTGAGAGGGGTGCTGAATGTTTGGAATTCGGGACCGAGGAATTGTCTTGGTCAGAAGTGAGTACAGTTGGCATCCCGTGCTCCATACTAGGATGGTACTGATCTAATATCGGGATATAGCTTTGCATTGGCTCATATGAAGCTTGTGCTTGCGAGGCTTATCTGGACGTAAGTTTTGAGATGTGGTATCCGGAAGTGTAGGCCTGACTGATTCTTGATAGGTTTGACTTGGAGCTTTGTAGTGAGAGTGAGGACTACATGAATGTAGGCGCGTCGGTGTTAGTTTATCACAAGGGGCCTCTGATGATTAGGATGAAATCCGTGAGAGGCGGGGATTGAGCGCTGGGGTGACAAGCACAGTAAGAATTGGACTCTGTTGCATTCAAGTCTCAATCCTTGAGCAAGTGCTCGTACTCGCACATTTCGTTCCTGGTGAAAATGACGGTGGGGAAGTCCGAGTAGTAAGCCATGGTATTGAAAAGAAGTATCTAAAATTACAATTGTACTAGCTGGCACCTAGTAGCAGCCCATCTCTCACATCCCGGCTGCGGTCGCAGCAAACTGAGCTGCCTCGCCTGCATTTTGAGAATATGTGAGATGCGGCATCAAGATAGTGGAGGTTCCAGCACAGATCAAATCTCCTTGGTGGCAGATGACCTTTGTTTTGCCGGCTAGTTAATCAATTAGCATTGCCACACTGAAGTTTCAAGCACTAAGGATGGGGATGTACTAACCTGGGACACCTGCAACTGGCTTTCCATTCATTGGATCTCCGAATAAGACAGCTGATGAAGAGTAAGTACAAGAGTCTTGCCATGAGAGGTGTAATAGAAATAGTGTCCTACCCGATGAAACCTTAGCAGCCATATCTGCTGGAAGCATAGCTGCTGCATTGTGAACGAGTTGTGCTCCTTGACTGTATCCGCCCATTACAACTGCAGTGTCGGGGCACGCCGTCATAGCTTGCATGACCAGTTGGGCCATCTTCGCGCTTCCCTTCTTATCTCCACCTGCCAGAAAGCCTGGGATACTGTAAAAAGATTAGTGTAATTTCTTCGGAATATCCTCAGTCAAGTTGAACGTACTCGGCAGGATAGTCTACACCTTGCACAGCAAGATTCTGAGCGCCAACCGCCTTACTCATTGCAGCAAACCAAGGTGGTCCTGAAAGACTTCCAACATTTCCCTGCTCCGTCGTGCCGCGGGCGAAGATAACAGTCATGGCCTTACATCCACCAGCAGTGAGCCCATTCTGTGTCGTCGCAGATCCGAGATTACCAGCAGCTGGAGCCGGCACAGCCAGTGTGAAAGGAAGCGCGAGGAGGACAAGCGAGGCAGGAGATCGCATCGTAAAAGGCCTTAGATTTGCGAGAAGAAGACGAGAGCAGCGAAGTTGAGAAATTAAAAACGTTGAATATAATGGAAAGAGAGTTTGTGATCGGCAAAGTAGAAAAGAGATGAAGAGTTTATACGTTATTCCAATAATAGTCACGCCGTCACCAATTCCGACACTTGACACCATAGGCACTCGCCGAGGTACATCGCGGTTCTAGAAAAACAAAACAGTGCAACCTGTTGCGATTGGCCCCGTTGAATACCGACTCCAATGCGATTGGAGAGCTGTCGCTTGGCCGAGCCGACTGAATGAGGATGGTACTGGTCAGAAGTCTCATCCGATCTTTCGAAACAGCTTGGGTGAAGCAACCGATGGGGTTTGAGTCGATGTTACCAATTCTCGAAGATCTGCTGAGCCCCCAAAGACGGCTGGTCCGGCATTCTGGCGTCGTTTATGGGAGCGAAGGTGCGTCTGAAGTCTTTGGTCGACCAAAAAAACATTCGTTGCGAGTTGTCTGAGCAGTCCACATGAAGAAATACTGGTATTTCTTGAGATGGCATTTTCGCGTTCCAGTCCGTATGCGGAAATTCCATACCCGTGTCGCACCACTCGCTCACTCACTCAGTCCACCAGCTGCCATCACGGCATTTTGAAATGCGCCACACGAAGGGCGACGGTCCACAGCTATGAGGCAAGCCTATGTAGGATCCCGTACCAGTGAGTCTGATAGTTTGTACTCTTCGACAGAAATACGGAGACAGCATCGATTGTGGGAGGAAAGGAGAAGGAATTCGAAGGAGGATCGGAATGGAAGGTCGAGGGGACGCTCGCTCGCTCGAGCGATGGATGGATGGATGGATGATCCATCCATATGAAGTCCACATCCATCAAGCAGCCGCTTGGTCCAGTGACTTTTCCAAGCATTAGAGTAATTACTCGTACCCTGGGGCTTGGGCTTCGAGCTTCGGGGCTTCCCCACCCACCTTACGTAGTAGGTAGGTATCCAAATGCTTCAAGATCCTCTGTCCTCTGCCATGCCAACCAAGATGGGACATTCCATTCAAACGAACGGCTGCAATGTTCCATCCCACCCAGACTCCGTTTCGCTTGGCCTCGCCTTGTTTGTTTGCTGCCTTGCCTCGGTTGTGTTGTGTTGCATCAACAAGCACAAAGAGAGAAAGAAACCACAAAGCCAAGACTCCACAAGGTTTTGTAAGTGCCGGTATGTATCCAGAGTCTCCTTCCGTGCTCTTCTCCTCTCCCTATTGGGTCTTCTTACTGCAGCATTCATTCGTTCATTCATTCATTCATTCAGAGTTCTCCTGTCCGACGGTGTACATTTCGAGTCACAGAACACAGAACCACGGACAGGGTTGGGTCCAGCCACTTCTGTCCCGTCCAGTCACTCACTGGCCGGCCCCCACGACTTGTATCATGCTTGCATCGACCGTTGCATTTCCGTGCATACATACACACATACATACAGACATGCACGGAAACCTGTATGTATGTGTGCAGCACCCGAGTGGAGTGAGTGCATTGCGAACTGCCAAGTGTTGTCCGCCTCACTTCCATCCACCATCCATCCCTTCGCTTCGCCTCACTTATTGGCTGGCTGGCTGGCTGGCTGCTCCTGCGACCAGATCAATTATCGCCTCTCTCACTTCTCCTCTCGTCTTCTCTGTGCTCCTCTCGGCTGCTCTACATCAAAATAATATCAAGGTCGCGGCCGCGACACGTCATATACATAATTACAGTAACAATCGCAAGGCTGCCAAATCCCGAGCAGGCATCAACTGCGCCAGCCGACACCGACTTCAGATCCTCCCTCCTCCATACAGTACATGCCCCCAGGTCTGCGGCTGAGAATGAGTCCCCCAACCTATGGCCTGGAGCAGAGCAGAGCAGAGGCGCATCGGTGCAACCTTGCGCAAGGCGTTTCTTTGGTCAGACATCATGCAAGTCGGCGCTGCTGTTCGCTTCCGAGCGAATCCCCAACTCGGTCGAGGCAACACGGTCAGAGAGGCAATCCACTGGAGGCTCACCACTGTGCTGCCTGCTTAGCTGAAATCCCGATCGTGGGAGGATGACCGGTGAGTCGCAAGGCTGTGGTGGTGGGGGTGTCTCGCAATATAATGGTACCGCAACCCCGAGCCTTGAGTTTTCAAAAAACTCTTTTCCAGTGAACTTCTTTGCTGCTTGCCCTCTGTACACTGTTTTCTCGCGTTCAACTGCTGCCCAAGAGGCCAAAATGTCGTCTGATTCCAGCGATTCGGACGATGCCCACCCGCAAAACCCACCCCCGCCATCAGCAAAGCCAAAGAAGAAAAAGAAGCACGTTCCGCCGCAGGACACTATCAACAAGATCTGGTCCCGTTTCTCAGTCAAGAAATTCAGCAAAGCGACCGTCGTTTTACCATTCGCGACCTCCTCAAACCAAACCACGCTTGACCCCTCCAAGCCGCCGCAAACCGGTCGAGATAACCTGCTCGTTTCCGAAGACTTCGACCGAGCCGTGCAAGAATGTCGGACCAGAGTCAAGAAGCTCATCAAGGAGTGCAGGAGAGTGAACATGCGGTACCGCGATCCGGACTTTGATATCGATTGGGATTTGAAGATGAAGAAGGGTTACTGTCTCAATAATCTGAAGGACAATAAGTTTGTGATTAATGGCAGCGCATATACGACTGCGACTGCGGTTGTACCCAAGGCCGTCAAGCGAGTCCATGAAATCTTTGACAAGCCGACTTTCCTCGCGGATAAATTGTCACCAGCAGATGTCAAGCAGGGAAGTCTCGGTGATTGCTGGCTGATGGCAAGCTTAACTGCTTTGGCCAATATGGACGTTGGTATCCAGAGGATTTGTGTCGAGTATGATACGAGTGAGTTCAACATGCTCGTTCCGCAGAATTAATCTTGCTAATAGAAGGGCAGAAATCGGAATTTACGGTTTTGTGTTTCACAGAGGTAAGAAATCTCACCTCTCTCCTGTCCGTTGAAGACTGGCTAGTTAGAGAGCTTCGGATTCAGAAGATGGAATGGCCCTCCTTCAAAACGAAGCCTTTCACTCTGAGCTCTCTGCCAGTGTTTCTCTCCAACTCTCACCGCGTTTCGGCTGACATGTCTTTAGACGGAGAGTGGATCATCTCCATCATTGACGACAAACTATTCCTTAAATCACCAGATTGGGATTCGCCCTCCGTCCAACGGCACTTACTGGAACAGACTGACCGAGAGGATGTGGAGTTGGAATACCGAAAAACGTACCAGACTGGCTCGCAATCGTTGTTCTTCGCACAATGTCGTGATCAAAACGAAACCTGGCTACCACTGCTTGAGAAGGCTTATGCTAAAGCTCATGGTGATTATGCGTCTTTGCAAGGAGGTTGGATTGGGTAGGTGAGCCTACCTCGACTTTCAACATAAGCTAATTATCTCCAGGGAGGGTCTCGAAGATCTCACTGGTGGTGTTACCACTGAATTACTCACATCAGATATTCTTGATACAGATGAATTCTGGAACAACGAGATAATTAAAGTCAACAAGGAGTTCTTGTTCGGTTGCTCGACTGGCCTACTCGACGGTGGGTATGGAAGTCGGGATGGTATTTCGGAGGGTCACGCATATGTAGTCATGGAAGCCCGTGAAATCTCAACTGGGCAACGTTTAGTCAAACTTCGGTAAGTTTACACCAAAATATTATTGGATCTCGCTAATTATTGTAGGAATCCATGGGGCAAAGGAAAGAAAGGCAACTGGGAAGGTGCTTGGTCCGATGGAAGCAAGGAGTTCACGCCAGAAATACAGATAGAGCTAGACCACAAATTCGGAAGTGATAGTGTTTTCTGGATCTCGTACCAGGATCTGCTTCGCAAGTACCAGCACTTCGATCGGACCCGCCTATTCATGGATTGTCCGGACTGGCGTATCACGCAAAAGTGGATGAGCGTCGAAGTACCATGGAAAGCCGAGTTTGAACAGAAATTCCGGATCGTTTTGAAGAAGGAATCGCCAGTTGTCTTAGTCCTGAGCCAGCTGGATGATAGGTTCTTCGAGGGACTGCAGGGACAGTACACTTTCAGACTACAATTCCGCTTGCATGAGGTGGACTCTCTCGGAGAAAATGACTACATCGTTCGGAGTCATGGTAATTATCTCATGGAGCGGAGCGTAGTTACTGAGCTCAAGGGTTTACCGGCTGGCACTTACGCTGTCTTTATCATGGTCGTTGCAGATCGGGATACACATAATCCTTCAGTGGAAGATGTGGTCAAGGCACAATGCAGACGAAGAGTGGACAACGATAAATTAGCTCAGGTCGGCACGTCTTACGATATCGCTCACAGTAAAGGTGCCGCCCACTCGCACTCGAAAGAGTTGACACGCAAAGCACACGATAAGGCCAAAGCCCGCGAGGCCCGGATTGCTACTCGAAAGAAGAACTGGGAGAAGAGGCATCTGAGTCGTGAAATCGTCAGAAAGCAAGATAAAAAGAATCGGGAGAAGCGAAATAGAAAGGAGGCAAAAGATGATATTGCCGTGAAGGCGATGGAAGAGAAGGAACCAAAGGACAAATCCGTCCAGACAGAAGATGTTAAAGAGGTGACTTTCGAGAATGACGACAAGTCTGTTCAGACGGAGGACTTGGCCGTATCGAAGTCTGAACGTGACCAGACAGTTGCACCAACCGAGGCGGAAGCGCAACCTCCGAAAGACACGGACAAAGGAGTACAGACTGAGGAAACATGTGGAGCTTCAGTCACCGATGAATCCCAAGGAACACCCGAAACACCCAAGAGCAGCACCGTTGCCGGTTCACCACCGCAACTAGTCCGCGTCCCAAGTCTCCATCCTGGTCCACCACCACCTCCTCCTCCCTTCACACGGGAGGGTAAGGACTCAACAGACCACCGCAACTACTCTCGCAGTATGGCCCAACGTCAACAATACATCACCTCCGAAGGAGAATCAAGCGCAAGTCCGATCTCCGACTTTGAAGACATGTACAGCGATGACGAGCCAACTCTCAAGCCTAGGCCGGTGAGCAACACAGCTCCGCCGGGTACTAAGCCAAGAAGTAGTAATAGCGATGATGAGGATGAGACGGACCCTTGGAATGCGGTTTGTATTGTGGGGTTTAGGGTATACAGTAAGGATGAGGGTTTGGAGCTGCTGATCTGGGATGAGAGTTTGGATGAGATGGCGAGGAAGGTGGAGAGGGTTGCTAAGAGGGAGGAGGATGCGGGAGCGGATGCAGATGTTGAAGATGCTGGAGAGGAGGGGCAGGGGAAGGAGGGTGAGAAAGAGGATAAGAAGGAGGAGAAGATGGCGGAAGAAATTGTTCCGGAGACCAAGGTTGCCAACGGTGATGAGGCTGAATTGCCAATCACGTCAAAGAAAGATGAAACTTTGATCTTGGTTGATGGGGAGAGGAAGGCTTTGGTTTTGGGCGCGAGTGATGTCGCTGAAGATAAGACGGCAGAAAGGAACGAAGAGCCCAGTCCAGGTGACAAGGGCAAAATCGAAGGGGGTAATAAGCAGGTTGTGGTATGATGGGATTTTATGCCGGTCTGGAGCTTGGAGTTTTGGGGATATTCCACTCTTAGTATCTATATCACGCTTCTCAGACCGCATGATGGATGGTGATGGTATGGCATGGTATGGCACGGGGTTATGAGTTATGATGGGTATTGGGAGACGGGAAATGGGAAATGGGAGGGGGGGGGCACATTGCGGAGTCTACTATGAGTGCATGGATTTTTTCCCCTGGCACCTAGTCAATCTAATACCCCTCTTTACACTCACCCAGCCCAAATATTGACCGGCTGTCTGGTGTGTGTACTGTACATGCCGCACTTATGATGTGTACTCCCAGAACGCAAAGGCCGCCCTCCAGCGGCAGAACATACCAGGTCAAGAAAGCACCTGAAATGTACAGTACACAATATGAAATCCGAGAAGAGAAACCCGATTCTTGGTTGTTCCCACCTGCATTCTCTCACAGTTTAGATGAGACGTCGCAGCCTTTCTTCTTTGAGCAGCCGAAGCTGGAGCTGGAGCCGAAGCCCGTCTATCTATCGATTTGCGTGCGTGGGAGTGAATCCAGGTTCCTTCCCAACTGGGAACGACCTGCCCACCACATCCTCCCCCGCCTCACTTTCCATTTCTCCATTTCTGCATTTCTCTATTTTTCATGTTTCCGCTTCCCAGTCAACCTCACCACAGCATTACCTTTCGAACTTACTCTGATCTTACGTTGAAGGGAAAACGTCAACCGTCTCGTCACTCACCACCTTCGTAGGGGTAGAGAGAGAAAGAGAGAGAGAGAGAGAGAGAGAGAAGCAAAGGTCCGCTTCTAGGTAGTGACTCAAGTATCTACCTATCTGTCACCACTCTCCACCTAGTTAGCAAGGGCAGCGAGAGTGAGGACTTGTATCAACCAGACTTCATACCAAGTTACCACATCGCAACCCCCTTTGACACGTCGTTCTTTATTCTTTGAAGCTGGTCTGGATCGTTGGTGTAAGGTCTTTGACTGGGCTCAGCCCAGGTGATGACCCTCTCTCTCATTACGCGTTCTGGGCAAGCACTGATCGTATATCTAGGCTCAGCCCCTTCAGTCACTCCGTATCCAGGCTGTTTTTGCAGCTCGTTCCAGCGCAAGAGTATTCAAATTCAAGACGAACCCTCCTCCCATCCTCTCCTTCAGGTTCGGAGGAAGTCGCGACTTCCGGATCAGCAAATTCAGAGGCTCTCTCTCCCATCCCATCCTGTCCACGACATCGGGCATTACGCCTCCATCTTGTGGATATTGTTCTTAAAGCCTGCTCAGAGAGTCTACTTACTGAATGTTTTGCTGGCCTGGAAATACTCCCTCCACCACGAATCTCTCGTGAGCCAAATCTTGTCTCAACGCCAACATCAAAAGCATCTAACCGGCATCATAGCCTCCTGTACCAACCATTCAGCCGTCCCACAAGTGTTCTAATAGATTTCGAGTAAATGTACGGCCGGCAACCACCCAGAGATATGTGTGAGTATATTGTTGGTCGCCGGATCCCCCGAGCAAGAGTGCGCCTACCGACTCCCTCTCCTCCGGAATCACCACCTCATTCTGCTCTAAAATCCGTAGCTCCCAAGCCTCACCACCATCACAAAGCAGTTTCGGCCCCTTGTTCTTGCTGCATCAGCCGTCCCAGATCCGGATCCAGATCTCCCCGCAGAAAGGTCACGGTGCACGTAACTGACTTTGATACATCGTCAGATGAATCAAGCAGTGGCGAGAGTATCAAGGTTGTGCGTAAGGAGTTGAAGTCTGCCTTAAAGAAGCCTGCGAAGGAAGAGCCGCAGAAGAAGACTGTGCCAGAGGTATGCAAGACCACGAAGCGCGGAACGCGTGAGTGTGAATGCGGATACTGTCTCAAGAGTCTGCTGGAAGAGGTGAAGATTGACATTGAAAATAAGCAGGAGCAGAAGCACGTCAGCTTTGACAATAGGTAGGTGCTATCCCCCTTTCTCCCTCGCCGAAGGCATAGAACTCACCTTCAAGTGATATTGACCTTCAGCATTGGCGAGGGAAGTGAATTGATAGCTGACTTTCACAGTCAAGCCAACAAGCCAGGCAAAGAGAAAGTGAACAGTCAATTAAAGGAGAAGAATAAGAACGAGGTGCAGAAGAACCAGAACCAGAGCAATAAAAATCAAGGCCAGCAAAAGAACAACCAAGGGAACCCTCAGAACTCACAGCAAGGTCAACAAAACCCACCTCAAAACGGAAATCAAAGCCAAGGAAGACATCAAGCAAGCAATCAATCACAAGACTACCAAAGCCAGAATCTGATGCCATATTCGCATTACGTTCAGGGCTCACCTTACAACACACAACATACCTTTCCCTACCCAGGATTTCCCATTGGAACTTGTCCTTCACCACTACTCCCTACGACCACCAGGGCAATGGGTTCCGGCCGTCTGCTCGTAGCGTCCAGAGCTGACGTTGTTCTGAGAGAGGATGTCATCGAATGTAGCTCTGATCCCCGACCCAATGCGTTCTTCGATCTGAACTCCAGAGTCCTGCGCGTCTACCATGGTCCAATCTATGGAAACCCTTTCTCTACTGTCCCTGCCAACTCCATACACATAGGCGCGTTCGCCCCGAGATTTAGTGGTCCTCCCCCTAGCATGACTGGCCAACATATCAGTGGCGGTCCCCCGGGAACACCTCAGCAAGGCTACAATTCTGGCTACCAGAGCAATACTGGAAAGCCTCGGGATTCTCCAGCCATGAACAATAATGTCTGGGGTAGCACTCAAGCTGGAGTCAACGGCGCCAATCATAGACCAGCAAATAATGAATGGGGAGATCCGCACGGTGATAATGGAGGAAATGCAATGCCAGGAGCCTGGGTCAACGAAAACAATGCCAATCAGAACAACAGCTCCAACCAGAATAAATCCAATGAATGGGGTGGAGACAATCAGAACTCTGGCCAGGATAATGGAAATCCTGGTTGGGGAGGTAATGGCAATGGAAACTTGTCAAACAACCAGTCCTCCAATCAAACCGGCTGGGGAGCTCAGAATCAGAACGATACCAGCCAGAACAACAGCAGCTGGGGTGACAATAACAACCAGTCATCTAGCCACCAGAATAATGATAACTCTGGCTGGGGAGGCAATGGAGATTTCAAGTAAGTTGTTGAGCTTCTGTTCTTCAGGCACTATTGACTGACATTTTTGAAGCAATAACTCCAACCCAAGCTGGGGAGGCAATGGAAATCCGAGGTGCGTTCTCAAAACTCATGAACAGTGCCAGTGAAAGCAGCTGACCTTGGGCTTCAGTAACAACAACAACAATGACTCGTCCGGTTGGGGTAACAATCAGCCATCTAGCCAAGATAACAACAACACCTCGTCTAATTGGGGAAACGGAAATAGTGACTCCAAGTAAGATCTAGAAACTCTACAATTATGGGGCAGGAATGGTTGACATGTTTCTCCAGTAATAACTCGAGCGGATGGAACGGTAACAACCAACTGCCCGGCCAGAACACATCCGGGCAGGTCAACGACTCCTCGGGATGGAATAATAACAATCAATCATCGGGCCAGAACAACAATTCCTCAAATTGGAACAACAACCAGTCCTCTGGTCAAAATACCGGAAATTCTTCTGGGTGGGGAGGTAATGAAAATTCCAAGTGAGTTTTGTCGGGGAGACAATTTCTTGTTGAGACGGTCGAGTAACTGACATTGCATCCTAGCAACAATAATAACTCTGGATGGGATGGAAATAGTCAGAACAACCAGTCAAATGGTCAGAACAACGGTAATTCTTCGGATTGGGGAGATAACGGCAATCCGTCCAAGTAAGCCAATCTAACATCGCTTTCGGTGAGCTGCCAAGAAAGATAGCTAACATACTGTCGAAGTAATAACAACAACAACCAATCGGCTGGATGGGATGGCAATAGCCAGTCGGGCCAGAATAACGGAAATTCTTCGAACTGGAGAGGAAATGGTAGTTCTATGTAAGTGATCGACGATATATGCAGTTATTGAAGAAGCTAATGTGGAGAAGCAACAACAACAGCTCATCTGGGTGGCATGGAAACGGGGGTCCCAGGTGAGTTTCCATGCTGCACATATCACGAGCAAAGTGCTAATGCCTCCCAAGTAACCAGTCGAACAATAACGGGTCCGGTACAGACTGCCAGAGTGGAGGAAACTCGAACAGGTTAGTAATTCCCCCAAGTCAAGAGATCCCGATGCTGACTCTTGCCTCCAAGCAATAATCAGTCCAACAATAACAATAACGGATGGCAGAGTGGAGGAGCCTCTGGAAAGTCAAACAGTGGTTGGTAGGAAGAACAAGGAATCCGCGATGACAAGGAAACATTTGCTTTTGATTCTTGTTCCTATAGCGATGGCTTAGTGGGACGGGAGGGAGCATATACGTCCACTTCTATGAGAACGCTCAACGATACCGTTTCCAACATCAACAGCCAGTCGAGGGACTATTTGGATCCTCAATATCCTAGGGGATGCGAGATCTTTAGTCATCACATACATGATGTTAGGAGGGCGGTTAGATGGGCTATGCGCGGGATTTTGCTCTATTTTAAAGGCATACTGCTTTCCCTATTGAGGGTAACTCAATGTCAGCTTTAGCGTAGCTTTCCAAAAAGAATATAGAGTTTGCATCATCTCTCTTGGGTCACGACTTCTCTGCATGTTCACAGCCCAGATAATGAAGTCTTCCGGCTGAGCTGTTTGTTGCCTGGCCTAAGCGGGGTGAGGTGACGAAAGCATGGGCTTGAAGAGGTTCCTCGTGGATGAATCGTCAATTAGTTCTTGGGAATTCTGAACATAACAAAGAGCATTGTAGGTGAATGTGTATTTTGGTTAAAGTATTCAAAGACAGACCGAGGACAAAAGACATCGACGACGATCCCCCTGATCCCTGCCACTTATTTGGATGACGCTCAACCCCACTAGAAAGCTCCCCTCGCCTTCGAGTTCAACACAATTTAAATGCCATCTACAAGCACGACAACGACCTCCCTCACGACAACTGTTCTCCTCCTTCTACTCCTCCTACTCGCCTTCTTCCCAAGTCTATTCCACCTCCTCTGGTCCATCCCCCTCTACCTCCTAACACCAAGCACCTACCTCCCACACCCACCTCCTCACAACACCAACCCCACCTGCGCCCCAAACTGCATCCCGCACCACCAAAACCAAAACGAACCACTAGAAACAATAATGTCCTGGTTCCAGAAATCCCTAACGCTCCCCTCGAAATCCAGAGGCTCCTACCTCATAACCGACACGATTGTCAAAGACCTCCCTGAGATCAAGACCTACAAAGTCGGACTCCTGAATCTCTTCATTCAGCATACGTCCTGCGCGCTCAGTCTCAATGAGAATTGGGACGAGGATGTTAGGGAGGACATGAGTGATGCGCTGGATAGGATCGCGCCCGAGGATAGGAAGGGGAATCTGTATAGGCATAGTGCCGAGGGGGCAGATGATATGCCTGTGAGTTTACCCTGTTTTGGAGGTGTATGTGAAGAGGGATATTGGAGAACTTTTGCTACTTGAGAAGTAGTCTTTGCGACGTAATCTTGATCTAGATTGACACTTATGCTGACGATTTGACAGGCACATATCAAGAGTGCTTTGATTGGAGCCAGTGTTACTATTCCAATCAAGGATGGAAAGTTGGCTACGGGTACGTGGCAAGGAATCTGGTACTTGGAGTTCAGGGCGAGTAAACACCAGCGGAAGATTGTGGCTACGATTCAGGGGGAGAAGATGTGAGGGGAACTTGGGCTGGGCTAGGGAATCCGAAGTTTTGCAAGGGGTGTTTGCTGGAGTTGGTTGGGTTGGGTTGGGCATCACGATGTACATGATCATATCGAGGGGCATGTTGCATTGGATCTTTGTAGAATTCTATTACTTTGAGACATACAAAGCTTCTACATCTGTCAGATCATCTTCATGCCTGACCAGAAGAGCCTCATGTGGTATCAGATCCAGATAACCCAAGCTGTTATACCTCTGAACGCCATTCCATGCCGTAATAAGTTGATTCGATCCCCTAAACACCATTCTCCTCCTTCATCTCCTCATCACCGCCTGCTAGGACCTTGGTTTGCGGTACATATCCATCTTCTGGTCCACCACCTGGAGTAACAGCTACCACTTGTCCGTTCTCGTCTACGAACTCGAAGTTGTATCTTGATAGGAGATGGGGGATTGCGGATAGTTGAGGACCGTATCTAGCTGTGTTGTCGTAGAGCTCGAATAGCGGGACAGCGAGGAGCTTCATGTTCTTTGGGACACTGAGAACCTCTGTGCAAGTGTCAGCGATTTGAAAATAGCAAAGTAGATCGAAAGTTACATACTCTGTCTTGGAAGCTGAATGAAGTACAACTTCTTACACTCCTTCGGCCGGGTGACATGCGCCGGGATGAACGGGTACATGAAGGTCTCGAAATTCGGTCTCCACCACTGCGCCAACGTATCACCAATCTCCCACTCCTCATTGACACCCTCACCACTAAACTGCGTACCGACCGGTGCCAGGCGCTCGTTCAATCGCATCTTGAAGCCCTCGATCTCGTCATCGTCTTCCTTGAGGTAGTCTCCCGGTAGCTTGAAGAAGGCATTGGCGATCTGCAGCATCAGGATATGGGGATGGTTATGCTCGTGGCAGACGAGTATTCCCTCGCAAGTACGGCGCATGCCATGGACATCGTAGTGCTCTTCAAGACGCTTGAGGCGCGCAAGCACAGAGGGGTCTTCTTCTGGTTGGGTCTCTTTGGTGCCGAAGGTGTAGTTGGAGAGGGGATAGAGGCGGATTGTCTTGGGTTGGTTGCCGTTGAAGGATCTGGGGAGAATGGGAGGGTAGGAGGTCTGAAGAGCGGTGGTTGTTATGGTTGACATTTTGGTGGTTGGTAACGAGGGAAGGCTGGAGTTGGTAGGAAGAATCCTGACCTTGAGGCTGGAGCTGTGATTCTGCCGCCGGGTTGAGGCGGTGTAGAAGCCGAACCGAACAGGGGTAATAACTTTGGGGTTCTGATAAGGAGACTTAGAATTGAAGTGAAGATGGGGGGAGGGGGGAGGGGGTTCATTCTTTATTGGAATAAGCCCGACGTAAAGAAGTAGCTAGGGTAGGTTTGAATCGTCATATGATGTGAAGAGCGTTCACAGTTGATTAAATGGTAGTGGTTAAGCGGCTGGCCGAGCCCTGAACCAAACCGGCATTTGTTGACATAGAGAAATAGTTGGGTCTCAGGGATAGCAGCTAGCAATTAGTAACATGTGAAATAACACGTCCTCGCGAATTCGCACCTATATTGGCCAAATCTTACTCAGTGGAACTGCTTGAATCCGAAGTGGGATTGGGAGTCACACGAAGGGCAATTGACTCCTCCATTCTAGGAGACAATGGACAGATCACAGATATGTGGGGCTGGAATTTGGTATACGCCTTCATATTTACAGTATCAACATCCCTCGACTCCTACAAAAAATCTATTTATCTCTGTCCCAAAGCCTCGTTTGTGATTCGTTGGGATTCGGGGATTTCAGCAGCATTACCCTGTGGAGCAAGAGGATATGTAGTGCTTGGAAGGGACTCCAGATGCTCTCTGTGATGTTCGTTTGCCTGAGATAACAATTATTCTAGTGCTCGTATAGTATTTGGATAGGGTACTGCGCAGGAGAGGGGATATCAATACCCCGCCATGGAAAACTTACAAATGGAAGACCACAGTATTCACATGGGCAGATCTGTGGTTTGTCGGTATTGATGAAGATTCGAGGATGTCCCAATGGACCTCCACCACCATCACACACTGCAACTCGGTCGTGTGTCCATCGTACTGGTTGCTGGTGGATCAAATCGATTGCAGCATAGGGCGCAGGCTGTGAAGGCAATTAGCTGGCGATCAAGAACAGAAGCACTTTCGTCTTCGAAGGCCAGATCTTCCTGGTAAACACTGTACCTACCTGCAGTTCCATGATTGTCTGTTCAAACCTGGGTCCTGACATAGCCTTTGCCCTCGGGTTTTGACTTCTCGACCAAGTCGTAGCTCTATTCGGTGCCTGTTGAACCCTCAATTTCTCAGCATCGGCTGCATTCTCCTGCAAAGCAGCATCGCGATGTGGTGTCTCCATTGGCAGCTCATTGGTCTTGGAGACATTGGGTACCGGCTTCGAGGAGTTTGCAGGAGTGTTGATTTCCTGCTTGTCGTTTGCAGAATATGAGTATGCTCGTCTCGCCGATGTCTGAGCTGTCCTGGAGAGCCGCCATACAGCTCTTGTTCTGGCGGTGGTAAGCATCGTGATGGTGATTCAATTGCTTGAGGCGCGAGGTTCATTGAGGTTGTCGTTGCTCGGAACTTGAACCTAAAGCTGCTGACCTAAGCAGAATTTAAAGTTCCCATGTCTCTTGGAAACAAGCTACGACATTTCTCGAGTTCCTCCGACTTCACAATCTGCGACAACACTTGAGCTATATGCTCTTGTGTAAACCTACTAACAACATAGACAAGGAGATCGATTTTCTGACGAGCAATCTAGACTCATCCTTCTTCCCGACCATCTGCACCTCATCCCTTCACTGCTTCAAGATGTCTGCCACGGGCACTCCTGGCAGTGCGCCGAAATCGATGTCGTCGCGGCTTTTGACCATGAAGTTCATGCAAAGAGCTGCTCACTCTTCTCCTACTGCCGCCTCTCCCCCATCTACAGACGAACCTTCCCCAAAGCGCAGGCGGACAGATTCGTCATCTACAAGTACGCCATCGAAGTTGAATGTGGATACACTCGCAGATAGGAAGGCAATACAGGCTGCGTTGGCAGGTGAAGAAGCTAAGCGTCAGGCTGCGTTGGAGAAGCAAGCGCTAGAAGCTGGTGATACTAGATGGGTCTTGAGCTTCGAGGATCAACAGCATTCAGCACCATCTCCAGTACTAGCTCTACGGGTTGTCCAGACAGGCTTTGCGAATCTTGACGCCTCCCCATCACAATCTCGATTCTCAGTCGAGGAGTCAGAGGACCGGGCCCATATGGTTGGACGACGAAGCTTTGGTAGATTTAATAAAGTCTTGGAGGTATGGAAATATTAACTTTGGTCTCTGGAGCCGGTGTTGACTTTTGCAGAAACAACAAGATCCCTTGATGGAAGATTCCTCAGAGTCCGATGATGAAAATGAAGAATCAGGTTCTTCTGAATCGGGCAGTGACTCGGATGACCCTACAAGTGCACTCATCAAAGCTTCTCGTCAGGAGGCAGCAGATCGAGCAAGAGCAGAGAGGAAAGCAAGAAAGCGAGCTGCGAAAGCCGAGGCAGATGAGATAGCCAAGAAGAGGAGAAAAGATGTGGTGAATCTCAATGGGCTCACCAGCCTAAGTGGGAAAACAGCACCAGTTCCAGCATGTTACAACTGCGGCGGACCTCACTTCAAAAAGGATTGTCGTGGGAATACAAACAAGCGGACTCACATGGGAGGAGATGACGGCCCGCCTAGGAAGTCTTTTAAGTCGAAGTGAGATTTAGGACTTTCAAGAATTACTACGAAAATAGCACTTTGGGCTCGGAAGGGACCCGAGGATACTTGTCTCATCCCAGTCATATCAGTGACCGGTCAACGAGACAAAGAGTAATTCGAGGAGCGAGGTTTGTCCCAAGTTTTCAGTTCTGCAGGAGCGGCAGCAGACGAGGATAGCCCGCCAAGACTGCTCGATTGGCTATGGTGAATGGAAGAAATAGATGCATATGACACGATTCCAATTTTTGTTTCCTTCCGCAGACTTCTTGCTACAGCTACCCCATGTCCCCTATCCAGACGTGTGCGTCTTCCTCTCCGCTTGTCTCTTTCGCCTCTTCATAGCATTCATCACCACCGGTACAGTAGCCAGGACACTTACACCTGCAAGTACCCACGCAATAATTTCGATGATTTTCAGCTCATGACATTCGCTCAGCCCATCTCTGATATTTCCGACACCCTCGTTGCAGTCAATCACCCCCCACATTTGATGAATGAGAACTCCTGAGACTATCCAAAGTATTGTCGAGATGACAAGAAACACCTAGGCACACCATTAGTCGGGATTTGGAGCACATTAGGGGTGGACCTACAGTGTGGAATATGGAATGAAAGTGTTTCCTAGCGCAGTGGAAACCACAGTATACTGCAGAGAGAAGGATCGTCCGAGCAGACGAAAACATGAGGAACGCCAATCGTGCTCTCTCTGTCTTTGAATGCCATTTATGTTTTCGTTGGAGGTATTGGAACGAGTCGACCGAGAAGAAGAGCTCGGCGATAGACAGCAGGAACATGATGCCGAAGAAGACTCTGTGGGATTGTTCAGTATTGCTCTTCAGTTTTTGCGGATCGACTTACGGTACATCCCAAGTTGGCTTTTCCTTGCTCCTGCTACTCGATCGAGTGTTTCTCCCTGATTTTGACGAGCCGAGCATGCTAAAAGATCCTTGAGATGATGTTTCTGCCTTAAGTTTCTGTCACCCTGTACTGAAAGAAACAGCATCAAGAAGTGGCTACGCCCCAAGCTATATACCGCTACCCTTCCCCAGATCTTTCCCCTCTCCTAGTCCAATTAACATCATGGTCTCCAAATAAAGCAAGCCACAGCTCGAAAAGACAAGGTTCAAGCTCTTTTCACCAATGGCATAGCTGACTTCTAATAACAATCTACTTTATGACGATGGAATATTCAAATTGTGGCCTTGCCTTGGTTTGCAACCCTGTCTGTTTTGGTGGGGTGATCACAACCCCGATTTTGGCGAGATGTGGCTGTTTCTGTTGGTGTTGAAGGCGTTCTGCTCGTGCCACCATGTATGTGTCTTGCATTGAGACCAAGCTTTTTCAAGTTTTTCTGTGGTCACGGAAGTGGAAGCTTGGTGAGCTACCCCTGTAACGCCTCTTCCGAAGACGACATGAATAGACTCGGTTGCAACTTGTTCCTCTGTTCTTCCCTCATCCATGCCAGCTTTCACCAGGGAGGTGTGTGAGACTTGTGAGTAGTATGATCCGAGGCTTGAGTGAAAGCGGCTCTCTATACAAATGGTAGCTAGAAGTAATGTAATCGTGCTGGATTTTGCTTTCGATTTCCTCTTTGACACCGAAGTCGCATTGACCTCCCTGCTACTCAAAGCCCGGTCTACTCAAAAACATACTGCAAAAGTAGTGATGGGAGCGCCAGTCGAACCACATGGGTAGCCGTACCGATGTATTCTCATGAGCATTTGAGCATTGCTTAATGAAAAATCCGCCCAAGAGGATCTTGCATCCCAACAACGCCTTCACGATCACTATGGCTCACTTGCAAGACAATGATGGGGAAATTTTTATCAATTCTTTGGGTCACCATGACGGGCTCTTTCCACCGACTGCCTGAGGACTAGGAGGTATTTTCGGCTGGCACTACCCCGTTTAAAAACTGTCAGCAGAAGGTCTACTGTTCAATCTCGGACTTTTCGGTTGTTTGAGAGCAGAGACCGTCGTGTCTCAGAAACCCAATTTCAACAGTTGACTTGCACCCTTCCCTTGTTTTCTAATCTCAACAGATACAGTAATATGTATCTCCCCTGATAAATGTTAATGTTGCTGCTAGTTTCTGCGGTACAGATTTAACATTGGTTCAGGGGGAGGGCAGTAGATATGCCGAGAAGCAGACAACGTGGGGATCCTTTAGCGGGCGGGTGGAGTTTACGGGTTCGGGGGAACTACTAAGATGTTGGAATACATAGGGGGAGATGATCGCCATCTCTCGATTGCACCTGAACTACTTGTACCTTATACTTGTCTAAACTCGGATCGTGCCGTTTTTTTGGTATTGTTTTTGAAGCACACGTCATGAGACTTTGACAACCCTCTTTTCTGTTCAAAAAATCCCGTATATTTAACGATTGGCTTCAAGCTTCGTGAACAGAGTTTTACGGGCAAATAATAAGGTTCGCCGGATCCACCGCGGGGATAAAGTGGAGGAGAGTCAAAAGTGGGAGCGGTAAGTGTGGTTCCCACCATATTTTAGACAGGAGGTAATCATCGCCGCTACAACCATCATCCGCATCCCCACAAGAACTAATCCTGCGCAAGTTTTCGCATCGTACAAACTTGTCGTTTTCCAGATATCAAAGAATTGTTTCTTCGACACTGACAAGAACATGTCTGCTGATCCTCAGACCGAAGTCAAAATGACCAAGATTGAGGAGTCGGTTGACTTGAATAAAGAAGCAGTACGTGAAGTGCTGTCTTTAAATTAAAGAAATACTCACTTGCTCTGATGTAGAATGAACTGGGAGTTCCCGATGGGAATCTTTCAAAACGGACAGCAGAGGACAAAGCTTTGGTCTGGAAACAAGACCTTCGAATCGTTCCTCTATGTGCAGCCATATATCTCCTGTGCTACTTGGATCGCTCAAATATTGGTAAGAATCTGGCATTTCTGCCCCCCTCCATTTTCCTCTCGTACCAACAAACTATCGGACTAATACTACAGGATAGGCAATGCTAAAACTCTGAATGCTGCTGCGCACAATGATCTTCTTTCCGAGACGCACATGACGAACTATCAGTACATGTGAGGTCACCATCTTCCCCAAGGGTTGGGTATCATAATTGATGGTAGCAGAATCGCACTAATGGTGTTCTTGATCGCATATGCCATTTTCGAGGTTCCATCCAACTATTTCCTGAAGAAACTAAGTCCCAGCAAATGGATCTCTTTCTTGATGTTCTCCTGGTACGTCATACTATCTCCGAACGACAGACTTGACTCATCCTTCACGATAGGGGCGCTGTTACTATTGGTCTTGGTGGTGTCCAGAATTTTGCAGGTGTGACTGCGGTCCGTTTCATCTTGGGGATGTTTGAAGCTGGTCCGTATCTGTCTACTTGAATCAGGAGACTGTTCGCAATTAAAACTCTTTAGGTCTCTTCCCTGGAATTGTCTACTACTTGACTTTCTGGTACCGCACCGATGAAAGATCCATTCGGGTTGCGTTTGTTCTCGCTTCTGCAACTCTGGCTGGTGCTTTTGGAGGTGCGATTGCATACGGCGTGGGCCATATGAATGGCACCCGTGGTCTTTCAGCCTGGCGTTGGTTGTTTATTCTCGAGGGTTTACCATCATGCCTCTCATCCATATTCGTCTACTTCTTCCTTCCAGACTACCCAGAGACTGCGAAGTGGCTGGACGCAAACGAAAAGGCTCTAGCAGCATCCCGGCTGAAGTCAGAGGGCTCCCATGGACATGACGAGAGTCTGACATGGGCCCAGGCCAAAGACACATTGACTGACTGGCGGCTTTACGCTCATTATGCCGTATGTCCCCTATTGTTTAGCAGCGGACGGATCTGACAGCCCTGCGTAGATTTATTTCGGCATCTCGACTCCATTCTCCAGTCTCAGTCTCTTCACCCCAAGTATCACGGCTGGATTGGGTTACAAAGGACTTACCTCCCAGCTGATGACTGTTCCTCCCTATGCCGTGGCTTATGTTGTTACCATCCTTGCATCATACTCAGCAGACCACTTCAACGCGTAAGTCTCTCGGATAAGCAAACTCTGTGCATACGCTGACTTTAGTATAGACGCGGTATTCACGCAGCGATATTCTCGACAATCGGTGCAGTTGGCTTCCTAGCTTCTGCCGTGCTTCCACCCCATGCCTATCATGTCAGTTGATCATTCCTTGTGTCCATATCTAAATTACTAAACTTATCCTAGTCTCGCTACGGATGTCTGATTGTTGCTGCCTCTGGAGCATTCTCTTGCATTCCTCCACTGCTCGGTTGGTTGTCGTCAAATCTCCACAGCACTGGGGCAGTCGGCCTGGCAATTGCAATCAACGTCTCTGTTGGAGCCCCAGGACAGATTGCAGGTGTTTGGATTTATAAAGCCAATGAAGCTAAGAAGGGCTATCCGACCGGTCATGTAGGTGTTTGGTTATGTCGCTTAGTCTTTGACTGTCGTTGCTGACTCTGATACCTTGTAGTGGACGAATGCTGGTCTCTTGTTCTTCGTCGCCGCCGGAAGCATTGCGTTGAGGCTTTACTATGGGCTCTTGAACCGTAGGATTGTTAGAGAAGGCAATGTGGGGGAAGCGAAGAGACTTTTCAGATTCTAAAGTCATCGCTGTTCTTCTCAAGCGTGAGCTTAGAAAGGGGGTTGGCGGTGGCGTCCGACAATTGTTGTTAGGTTGCGTATTGTACAGGCTGAAGCTCTTACTGCCAAAACATTAAGGATGATCCACGTCGATGAGCAAAAGTCTCGTGTTCGAAGGAGTCGGGTTGACTTGTTTCGGAAGAGGCTGCCACAATCAAGACGAGATGGTGGATACACAAGTATCAAGCTCAAGTTCGGAGACCTACGCAAGTTCAAAGGACGGACAGACAAGCAGAAGGAATCCCGTACTTCCTGCGCAAGAGCGGGATCTTGATTCTCAAAAACAGCCAAGGCTCATTGTGAGGAATTGCAGCTCTGGAGACGAAGATAGGGAGACGAGAAGTTGGTAATCAAATTCCATCACTAACCTCCTCAATTGCGTGCTTGTACTGTGTAATCATTACTGGACCAGCGCACCACACCAATCAATCCCTGATGTTTGTTTCGAAGGGAATATGTATATAATGCCATGCCCCAATGCCACAAATCCTTGCTCATTGCTCTCCAGCATATTCTCAACGAGCCCTGACACTTTCGCCTCACCGTGACTGATGAGTTGAATCTTCAACAGTCTTCAACCGCCCTTCAGCTGATGCTGATGCGGACCAAGTTGGCGCCCGGCTCGACATTTAGAATGCTGACTGCGGGCATGAGGCGCATTCTGCACGTCATCCAGCACTGTAGTATGCAGCATACAATATCTCTCGGACCATTATATCCTCCTCGCTTTCTCTCTTTTCTCCCTTCCTCTTCGTTCTGTACAGTATCGTCAGGGAATGTGACCAGCTGGGCGCCACCGCGTTCAGCGACACCCAAGCTCCCTCTGCCGGACGGACAGTTTCAGTGGAAAAAGTGGAAAGCGGGCGAACAATTGCTCCAGGCCAGCAAGCAGCCGTCTTCGAGGCGTCCTCGAGGCGTCGAATCGCAAAGCAACGCGACGGGACGGAAGTATTATACCAGACAGATCACCAGTGTTTGATCTTCCTTTCCTCTGGTAATTGTTTGTGTTAAATTCAGCTTCAGACCCTCGAATCGTCTCTGCCTTCTTGTTCCTCGGCAATTCTTCAAGCTCAATACTTCTCGCCCTCATTTCTCTCCCTCTCTCTCCCTGTCTCTCTCTCGCTCGCTCTCTCTCTCTCTTCCAGACCTCAACCAGACTTCTTTCTAGCAGTACCACCGCAGCAATGGCAAATATCACCCTCGATCCTAACTACGGGTGAGGTTCCCAGGATTCAATCATTCCAAGCCGGCAGTTAACTAACCATCAAGCAGATACGTCCTCCTCGCAGCAACCTCCACCTTCGTGATGAACACTCTCCACATGCTGAACACCGGTAAATTCAGGAAGGCAGCCAAGGTGCCATACCCAGCAGCATACGCTCCCGATTCTCGCACCGACGAGGCTGCGATCCGATTCAATTGCGCGCAGCGCTCCCACGCGCACTTCACCGAAAACCAAGTCTCCATGCTGGCAAGCTTGGTGTTGGCTGGCCTGCAGTATCCTCTGACAGCTGCGGTTATGGGTTTGGGATGGAGCGTGTCGAGATATCTGTATATGGTTGGGTACGTAGTCAGACAACTATCTCTCGTTGGGCGGTTTCATTGCCAGGGAACGGCCGCTAATTTTGATGCCAAATGCAGATATTCCAAGGGGGGAGACGGAAAAGGCAGATACAATGGAGCCACTTTCTACATCTTTCAGCTTGGACTCTTTTGCCTGACGGCATATAGTGGAGTTGCGATGGTCATGGGATGGTAGTTTCTGTTGTGAGGAACGGGCATCGTTAGGGGCTCTTGTTGGACGGTCATGGTGTGCTGTCTATGCTATATGAACACCACGGTTACAAGCCTCTTGGTGTCCGTCAAGGACCAACAATCAACTCCATTATATCGTTATGTTCGACTAGTTACGGTATTTGTTAAAGTGTATACTTTTTGTGGCCCAACGAGTAAGGTGCAAGTATCAGGATTCCTATTCAACACCACTAAATATTATCCACGAAAAACGCCTAGCCAACCTGGGAATCTCCACACTCCATGGATACCTATGCACCCACACGGTATGCACCAAGAAGTCCAAGTTCTCTGCGTAGAAGTACACAGATATGACGATCAATCCGTGCATCTCAAAGTTGGTTCTCTCCACTCCAGACCGAGACCAGAAAAGACCATTCTCTCCTTCTCAAGCATATCGCGGCCTCCCTTCTCTAGATCAACCCAAGCTCCGTCATTAAGCCGACGAATACCACTGCTATCAAATTTGAAGTTCTTCTCATGACGGCAGTATCTTCTGATGTCCATCTCAAAAGTCGTTCCTCCAGTCCATCCCACAACGGCACATCCAGCAGTCTTCCATGGGGTGATGAGGATGTCCACTCTTCTGTGAGGATTGGGATTTTTGGCCTTTGGATTCTCTCTCAAATCATCCTCCTTGGTAGGCCATTCGGGATCTTGCCAGACCACAAGACCTTTGTCGAGCGAGTCAAACCCGGTACTTGACTTTGGCATGCCTCCTTTCCATTGAAGGGGAGACTGGCCTCTTTCACTGGTTTTAGATGATACCTGGAGCTGGTGTGTGATGTACCCATTATCCTCTAAGCTGCCCAGAAGATCCCGGATCAGATCCTCGGTAGCTTCCTCGTCAGGGTGACTCAACATGATATCCACATCTCCCGAATCCGGTTTGCCTCTGCGATATCCACCGCAGATCACCATCTGAAATCCCTCCCGAAGCTCTTTTGCATGATCCAGAACAATCTGGCCGATCCTTTCGACCTCTGCACGGGGGATTCTCAGCTGGAAGTCATCGTAGAGTTTGACACCAATTTGTTGTGATCTCGAGAGATTGCCCCAACCGTGCTCGACAATGTCATCAAGATCCTTCCATCCCTTGTTGTAGAACTTGATAGCTGTCGTCGCAGCCACATCATAGATGTCGTAAAAGACGTTGAGGATATTCATTCGAGGATCTTCAACGATATCGTCGACTTCCTTGATGTGGCCCGTCTCACTCCATTCGTACCAGAGATTGGCGAACTTATCGCCGCAACAAGGTAGTCTGGATATCTCTTTGGGGGAAGTGATGGTGAAAGGGTAGGCGGCGATAGAAGCAATGGCGGAATGGTAAGAGTGTCTTGTCTTTTCGTGCCCATCTATGATGCGCGCCTTTTTGATGATCTTCAGAAGCCTTACAAACTCATCGTTGGGTCCATGCAGAGGAGTAGGCCGCTGGCAGGAATATGTTGACTTAAAGAAGTCGGGAAGTCCAGGGAGGTTGGCTTCATTTTCATGATCTGATGTGGTCTCGTGATAGAGAGTCGGAGCTGTCTGACTATTGGTCTTCTTTTGGTAGCCGGCGTAGCGCGATCTTTGGCTTGCTGGCGGAGGGGTATCAGCTCTTGCACGAGAAAGGATACTGGTCCTTTCCGCTAGCTTGGTGGAATGAGCTGCTGGCTGGAGAGTCGGCTTCGGAATCACTCTCCCTTCATAAACCAGGTAAGGACCATTTGGTAGAAGTGTTTTGGCCTTGATTGAATCCTCAAACCAAGCAAGTTTGAAGACCTTCACAGTGTCGCTGTCGTGTATCTTGCTTGAAGCTGCAGCAGGTGACTTTCTGGGCGTACCTCGAACGCGCTTTGGAGATGGAGTTTTGGCATTTGGCTCATTTTCCGAGGTCGGGGCCGTATCTGAATCCGTGTCCAGAGATATGATCTCTTTGCCGTGGTCATAAGTAGCCACCTTGCGCCGTTTCTTCGAGTGTTTTGGTTTGTTGCATTCAACCTGAGTGACTGGATTCTCTGGTGTTACATCCACTGTGTAGAGTCCCAGAGTGCGCAATTCGTATCTTACTCTTCCCTTGGTAGTTTCCTTTCCAATGAAGAGTCTGGTTTCAAGAGGGTCATACTTCGTATTTCCAAGTGCTATCTCCAGGCGATGGAGCTCATCCGGGTCTTTCTCAAACTTGGCTTTGAGAACATAAATGGGCGGGAATGCGAATGTCATCTCAATGGGTGCGAAATGCTGGGTTCTTCTGAAGATACTGGGAGGTCGCGATATCAAGGCAGGAAAGCCCTCCTTTCATTGGGATGCACCATAGGTCGATTCTTTAACGGTCGCTTCAACTCCATCAACAAAAGCTCGATATTCAATATCGCATCGAGATTGAATCGCAAGCCATCGAGGCCGGTGGTGCTTTCGCGACATGTCATTTCATTTACTCGCTGTTGATTGTAAGACTAGCTGGCATCAAAGGTTTCCTCATCATCAAAATGGTTACGTAACCAGATAATTAAGCGGGAACAACACCACCTCAGCTCAAATGTTTTGAGTTCGTTTCGTCACATCTGCTGCTTTGAGAATTGAAAATTGCAGAAATCAGATCAGGAATCTAGAAAGTGTAACCAGATGTTAAGGATATAATTTCATACGGCTGTTCATCCAGAGCGTCCCTTTCAACCTAATGTCTTAAAATGCGCTCTAGGCATGTGAAGTGGAAACCATAGCGAAAGGTTCGTGCCCTCTAGCATTTCGAGCCAAGGCGGAACAAGTAGATGATAAGGGACGACTCTGACAGAAAAACCACATCACATATCACATTTACTCACAAGATTTCGTCGGGGCGAATGAGTAATGTGGTTTCAGAAGCATCTCTTGTACATTCAAATGATCTCGAAAGGATGTAACGAGGCCGCAGGGTCATCCATGTAGAATTGAGGATGCTGGAAGCAAGCTCAACTTAATGGGTGCTTTTCTCAACGCCTGCCAGATTCTCAGATCCGCCTACCACTAAAGCAAGCCCCTTGACGACATTCCAAGACTTTTAGACGTCCTCGAACTCCATGTCTTCCTCGCTTTCATCTTCATCCTTTACTGTGGTTGTTGGCTCTTCGATCTTGACCTTCTTTGCTGGTCGACCATCCTCATTTGGTGTACCTGGTCCTGTCACCGGACTTGTTGCACCTGTGCTTGTTCCACTACCAGAAGCGCTACCGCCTCTTTTCAAGATACCGGCGAGGCCATTTGATGGAAAGGACGTTGGTTTGGAATCAGCGGTCGAACTTGCCGGTGTGGCCGCACCGGATCCGGTGGGTACCACATCCTCAAAGTCTTCCTCGTCATCTTCATCTGTCTCATATTCCTCATCTTGCTCTCGTTCAGCTTCTTTAGCCTGTTCAGCCCGTAGACGTGCGAAGTAGTCATCAATCTCGGCGCCGTCGATATTTCCAGACGGAGTATCGAGGTCAGTCTTCTTGTCAGCATCAAGAGTAGAAACAGCCGATGAACCGGGCCCGTTCTTGACTCGCTCGCCAGTAACGGTGCTGTGGGTGAAGTGCTGCGGCATTGCATTTTGTGCGGCTGTCTTCTCCTTCAGAGCCTTCTCGGCAGCGATCTCTGCTTCTGTAGGCCCATCTGAAGCCGTGAGGGTGACCGAGATAGATGTGTTGCCTGTGTTGGCCATTCCACGAACGGCTGTTGGCTTGGCAGCAGATGGGTCAACCGGTGCAGTGTCGTTGGCTGGGTTTGTCTCGTCTCGAACAACCTTGAGTTGAGAAGCCATAGCACGATCGAAGGTATTTTCCGGAATTACAATCTCGTCGATCTTGGGCAGCAAGTCGGTAATGAACCTAAATTGGGCGTGATACTTCGTAGACTGCTCATGACCACCACGATTGTTGTCCGGGTCATGGTCGAGAATACCGTTGCATCTTTGGCACCGAAATCCACGAGCTATGTCCCATTTGTGCAGAACCTCAAGCTGGGTCCATTCCGACTTGCAGGTCTTGCAGAACCATTCCTTTCGCTCAGCTTCTGGCACGGTGTTGCCTTGAACTTGCTTATTGAGTAGGTAAACTCGCCACTTGATGGCATCGATGGTGGCACGATAGTCGATATAGTAATAGGTTCGGTTCATAGGGCGTTGCTGGCCTTCCTTTTGCTCTTGACGAGTGTGACTGTGGACACTTAGCTACAGGTAAGCAGAGCGAGGGGGAGCTGGTGTATACACAGCGAGAAACCTATCCTCCTTCAGGCGTCCGCACAGCTTATGAAGCTCCTTAGTATTCATCCCCATCAGATACGCCATATCATCGTCGCGCAAGCTGTCCCTTGTCAACATCTGCTTTCAAGAACATCATGCGCACGCTAAGAGACATACGCTGAATGAATGATCAACGCATCTATGACCAGAATGTGCTTGGTATCGTAGAATGATCGCACGCAGGAGCGCACAAGACTCTGTGCCAATTCCATGATTGGTGATGTCCCGCCGAGGGATCGAGTTCTGGAGGGGCGATGCCGGTTGAAAGGATTGTCCGAGGACGTATTGGCTTTGAGGGGCTCTCAAAGGCTATAGAGGTCGAAGGAGGCTGGCTGTCTGGGTATCAATGGATATGAGAGAATCCCATTATTCACGGTAGACAGCATGTGTCAGAGCGAATGTTGGGAATATGAATCTCGAGCGGCGCCGAGTCGGGTCACAATTGACTGCACGGGCGGGCTATGAAGGTGAAGGGAGTGGTCTGTTGGATTGGATTGAATTGGATTTGGTTTGGTAGTTGAACCACGGCAAGGCTGACTCCATACTAAGCCGAACGCGGCCTAGACAACGCCTTGAACTTTTCGCCCGCCTCGAGGCTACCGCTCCAACTTTCTTTCCCCCAGCTTTTCCCCCACTCAACACAACTGGGGGCTATGAAAGTCCTTCAACATCTACGGAAATGGCAGACAATCCTCCCGCAGCTGCGCCTACCAGCCAGACCAATGGCAGTGCAAGCAATGGCGTCAAGGATACCAATTCACAACAGGCAAAGTCGGGGGATAGGGACAGGAATCAGCGTGGCAGAGGCCGAGGCAGGGGTAGTCAGGGTCGAGGAGGCAAAGGCCGAGGCGGTGGTAGAGGAGGCGGTGGTAGAGGAGGCGGTCGTGAGAAGAGAGACTTCTCATCAAAGGGTCAGGGTGGTGGCAACAAAAGGGGGGAAATGGGCCGAGGAGATTGGAAGTACGTTGGTCTAAGATCTAGTATTTTGCTTGACTAACTAAACAAAGTCGAGGCAATCTAGACAAGCGGAAACGCAACGATGAAGAGCAAGCAGTAAAGCGTCGCAAGGCGAATGACGGAGATGAAGCGGCAGAACCTCTCTTTTCGAAAGAAGAAATCGATGCGGAGGGTCGCAAGCCCAAGCGCAAGGTTGCTGTGATGATTGGGTACGCTGGCTCTGGATACAAGGGCATGCAGATCAACGGTGCAGAAAAGACCATCGAAGGAGATATCTTCAAGGCTTTTGTGGCGGCGGGCGCAATCTCGAAAGCAAACGCTGATGACCCAAAGAAGTCATCACTCGTTAGGTGTGCTAGGACAGACAAGGGTGTGCATGCCGCAGGCAATGTCATATCCCTCAAACTCATTGTCGAGGAGCCGAATATAATCGAACTCATCAATGAGAATTTGCCTCCTCAGATCCGAGTCTGGGGCATTGAGCGAACGAATGGTTCTTTCAGCTGCTACCAGACATGCGATTCCAGATGGTACGAGTACCTGATTCCAACATACTCTTTTCTCCCACCACACCCACAGAGCTTTCTGGGTAAGAAACTTGTGGAGTCCGCAGAGAAGGAGGGTGTGTTCAAAACATATCAATCTCGACAGGAGGACGTTGCTGAGTTTTGGACATCTACCGAAGAAAAATATGTCAAGCCGATACTGGACAGAATTAATCCTGAACTGAGACAAGCCGTCATTGCTGCCCTTCATAGTTCGGAGGAAGAGGATCCAACTGGGAAAAAGGTCAGCAAGAAGTCTGTGCATGAGGGAGCGGAGCCCAAGATTGAGAAGGAAGCAGAGCGCAATGCAAACCCGGCGGATATTGAAGTTAGGGAGGTGGATACAGTTCCTATTGAGGAAGAAGCCAGCCAAAAGGAAGCCATTCATAACCAAGAATTTGAAGGGGAAGGTGAAGCATCTATACAAGACGTCGAGATGCCAGATGAGCCTTCCAAATCGGTTCTCTCTCCTGTTGAAGCTACGATCAAAGAGATCAAGGCAGCTTATATCACGGCTAAAAAGGCATATCGAATATCCGCAACCCGTCGAGATAGAGTTCAAGAAGCTCTCAATAGCTATATTGGCACTCGCAACTTCCACAACTACACGATACAAAAGAGCTTCTCAGACCCATCAGCTAAGCGAGTAATCCGGTCTTTCAAGGTTGGCCCAGATCCGATTATTATCAACGATACCGAGTGGCTTTCATTGAAGGTCCACGGCCAGTCGTTCATGATGCATCAGATCCGAAAAATGGTAGCTATGGTTGCTCTTCTTGTAAGATGCGGTACGTCGCTATCAATTATGAATGACAGCTATGGTGCAGCAAGCATCAGCATCCCCAAAGCGCCTGGTCTGGGTTTGTTACTGGAGAGACCGGTATTTGACAGCTATAACCAAAAGGCTATAAACGAGTTCAAGCGGGAGAAAATCAATTTTGACAAATATCAAAAGGAAATGGATGAGTTCAAGCAACGAGAGATCTACGATAGGATATTCAGAGAAGAAGAGCGGGATCACCAGTAAGGCTTCCAGGTGGCATGAATGTTCTTGCTTTTCCTGAGACTGACATACTTAGATTCCATGCCTTCTTCCATCATGTGGATCACTTCCGAACGGATTATTTCCTTTGGGTTACAGCTTCCGGCCTGTCGGCCGCGAAGCAAAGCAAAGCCCCAGCACGAACAGACAACTATAGCGATGATGAAGCTGATGTCAACGGTGAAGAGGGATGAAAAGTCTTGCTTTGGTCATCATTATGCAAGCATCCCTACGACATGGCCTAATTTCTAGGATTGTGCCTGAGATGTTGGATCAAACATCGTGTTTGCTTGAGCATCAGCTAGGCGGTATCCCAAGGAATTCAACCAGGTCACAACGCATTGTCCCTCCACAGTACCGATTTTCCTCAGGGACTCTCTCCTGAAGAGAATCAAGACGGAACAGCAAGCAGATTGCTTCAACGCTTTAAATTACCTAGCTCTATGTGAATTGAATTAAATGAAGCAAATCGGGTGGCAAAAAGCCTGGTATCTAGAACACCGTACGCCCCGGTATGCCCGTTGTATCCCCATCCATTTTATGCATACCAAATGCCCATCCAGCCCAAGCACCCAAATCAAGTTGCGGGAGGATGTTCACCAGCTTTCTTCAAAACTGCCTCAACCAACTCTCCCACCTTCTGCGAATCAACATCCATCTGACCCTCTCCCTCCCCTTCTTTGATACCTCTCAATGGGCCAAATAGCCAGAGTTCCTTTAGTTCGCGGGTCAACTGGAGCAAATCTTCTGTTGCGCGGACCTGGAACACGCCAAAATTAGCTTTAATTCACCCCTCGTACATGCATGCCCACTAGGTGAAGTATGGCATACCAAAGCGGAACCTTCGACCTCCATCTGAAGCCCATGTGCAGCAGCGACTTCTTTCGTAGCACCATCTTGGATAGGCTCCGCAGCAAGAGTAACCAGGGCCTTGAAGCGAGTGAGCAGAGCAGCCACGGTCCGCTCTTCGCGGTCTATGAGGCGGTTAGAGCCCGAGCTTGCAGAAAGGTGGTCTCCATTTGGGGGTGTTGCAGGTGTTGTTGGGTGGGGGGTCTCCATGGCTGATTGATGTCCTCGAGTGGTGCTGAGATGGGGAGTTGTGGTGCCAATTGGAAGTGTTCCTGAGGAGAGTGTTCCCTTCGAGTCTTCATTGGTGTGTACTTGTACTCGGTCGGAGTCGATTCCGATTGCTTGCACCATTGTGGAATCTGTGTTCGGCGTTGGGGGTATGTGGGGTTTCGTTCTTGGTGTCTTCGTTTTGTGGAGGAAGCTGAAAGTTTTGGGATACTGAAAGAAAGACTGGAAGAATGAAAGAAAGCAAGAAAGCAAGAAGGAAAGAAAGAGATCTCTTACCGACGAGGCTGGTGGTTGTGCGCTGCGCGCCTTCCATTGCAAAGCGAGCGAACGTTAAATGTCAAATATACTGGTGGTGGTGGTGGTGGTGGTGGTGGTTGAAATTGAAGTGAGGTGAAGTCAATGGAAGGGAAGGGGGGTAGGGAGAGTGAAGCTTTAGGAAATGGAGTAAGAGCGGCCGAGTGAGTGAGAGAGTGAACCTTCCTGCGCTTGAGCTCCGTCCGAATGCCCCTCCGCTCCGCTCCGCTCCGCTCCGCTCCGCTCCGCTCCGCTCCCTCCCTCCGCCAAGTCTGGCGCATCCATCCCATCCCATCCCCGGTTGCAGAACCCCTCCACCCAGAATACTGTAAACAACGCCCCATGTGTTGCAAATAAGCAGAAGAAGAAGAAGAAGAAGGAAACAGAACCCAACCCCAAAATGCAGTCCGGAATATCAGGTCAGCCTTAAAATCTCTGCCAGTCAGTCAGTCAGTCCCATCAGTCAGTCTAATGTGTACAAGCCTCCCAAGAGCTCCATGCTGCCTTCCAGACCCTCGTGTCCTCCGAAGGCCAACGCGGCCTCATCTGTACCATCACGAAAGAATCACTCACTCCGCTCACTGTCCTCAGTCCAGCTACCTCCTCTTTCTCTGATGACCTCTCTTTGCTCGCCCCTCATTTAGATCCAAAGGTCGCACTCTATATCATTCTCCGACGCTATGCCAGCTCCGAAACAGCTCCGTTCCTTGCCATCACATATGTTCCCGACTCCGCTCCTGTGAGACAGAAGATGCTGTTCGCATCCACTCGATTGACGTTGGTTCGCGAGTTAGGAATTGAGAGGTTTCGGGAGACGATCTTTGCGACTACGAAGGAAGAGTTGACGCCGCAGGGTTTTGATAAGCATGATAAGCACGTCGGCTTAGCAGCACCCTTGACGGAAGAGGAACAAAGCTTAGGGGAGGTCAAGAGGAAGGAGGCAGAAGAGGGCAGGGGTATGAACGAGAGGAAGAGCCATGTTAGTTCGGGAGTGAGCATGCCAATCAGTGATGAAGCTGTGCGAGCCTTGAAAGGTCTGGCTACTGAGGGCGGGGACAGTCTGGTTCAGTTGGTACGATTCCAAAAAAAAAAAAAAAAAAAAAACCACTTCATGGCAAGATACTATGCTAACTATTTATTAGAAAATCAACATCCCGACGGAGACTATGGAATTGGCATCCAGTACTTCAACCAGTATCTCTGCCCTCCCTACAACGATTTCAGCGACAGAGCCCCGGTATTCTTTCTACCGCTACACCCACACCCATAATGGAACCTCGTCCTCGCCGATTTTGTTCATCTACACTTGTCCCTCGGGGTCCAAGATTAAGGAGCGAATGTTATATGCCGCATCTTCGAGATCCGCAGTCCAGGTCGCAGAAGCCGAAGCAGGGTTGAAAATCGAGAAGAAGATCGAAGCGAGTTCACCAGAAGATATTTCGGAAGAGAGTATTGATGGCGACATACATCCCAAGGTAGAAGTCAAGAAAGCGTTTGAGAGGCCTAAGAGACCAGGAAGGAAGTAGCAGGTGCCAGAGAACCTTTGGGTGATGATAATGACACATGAAACATAACAAAAAGCGTAATCATGACTTTAGGTAGACAGAACTTGATTTGGGGACGCCATGCTGCACCATACTGAACCATGCTCCTCTTTTACAGTATGTTATCTCGATCATGCAGGATGCGTTACAAGGCTAAAAACGCCAGAAAGCCCTCCATATCTGCCAGATGCCGTCTCAATCTCGCAAACTCTCAATATGTACATACCAGTATTCCTCCCCTTCTTTTCTTCCTCGACTTTTCCTCTTGGCGAGTACCACCTACTCTTCATACTTTCCACCCACAATCGGCACGGTGCTGTTTTCCAGTTTCTCTTTCAGATACTCGTACACGGTGAATGTCACTGCTTGGCCCGGTGCTACACGCATAATTCGCGGCGTGATACCCTTATAAAAAGCGTGGAATCCTTCTTGCCTATGTTGTTCGGTCAGCGCCTTCCTACTCTCGATTTCATAGGCCCAGAAGAATTATATCATACCTGAACATGTCCTTCGCAATTGCTGTTATCCTGCTAATGGCAGTCTCACCCGGCTGTCCTGGCGTCTTCTGTAACCGCGTCTTAATAGTGTCAATCGGCGCATTGGAGAGCGGACCCATAGCTCCTGATACAAGCCCAATCAGGGTAGTCTGGTACGAAGGTAATGGCGCGTCTGCGTATTCGGGCTGCCATCTTTGCAAGATCTCCTTGAACTCGGTGTATGCGGTGAAGTTTACAGCTTGATTCGACCCTGTTCGGCCAGTTAGCCAAAGTGGACTCGAGTCTTTGCCCTGGTATTGTAGTGGGGCAGAATCTGGGGTAGCGGGGTAAAGAAAGATACAAGACGTACCTTGCCGTAAAGCAGTTAGAGACACTCCGCGATAAAGAGCTCCAACTCCTTCTTCCTTGATCACGGTGTAGAGAGCATGGGCGGCGTTTCGATATTTTGGTATATCGAGCGGATCCGCCATACTGTGATGTTGCGCTTGGAGACGGATTTTGATGACTTCCATCGGCGTCACAACAGCGACTGCCTCGGTAACACCTGCTGCTAGACCAGCTGTTTTTCATTGTCAGTATCAATTCGTGTAAGGACGGCAAATTTATCTTGGAAATTATAGTCGTCGGGTAACCAGTAGTCAAGATACTTACCCAAAAACGTAGCTTTGCCAGTAACATTCCCGGTCTCTTTGTCCGCGAGTACCTTCTTGTATGCTTCAAAACTTGTAAATCGAATAGCCATTTTCGGCACGATGCCGGTAACGACAGCACCCAATCCCTTGTACAGCCCCAACGGTGTCTCCCTTTTTACAATCTCCACACCTGTCGTGACAAAGCCTCGTTTCTTTGCGCCGGGAGCGCGTGCTCGACGAGAAAGTTGCATTCGTACTTTGATAGTATCTGAAAGGCATTGTTAGTCGGGCGATGAATAGTGATTTACTGCGAGAGTTTGACAAACCAAGTGGGTGGCATACAAGGGCTTCCATCATACCAGCTGCTCCTCCAGCTGTTGAAATATATTAGCATGTGCCTCCGAGTCAGAAGCCTGGAAAACTTCGTAATTGAACGTACCGATCAAATTTGTCGCGGCAGAAGCCGGTTTCTTGCCGTTCGGGCCCGATACATTTTTGGCAGACATCTTGAAAGCCTGGATGTGATTGTAGAAGGTTTCGTTGAGTGAGGTTGTGGGCTTGGGCCAGACGTCTTGTTTGAAGCTTCGCAGTGTAGCTAACTGTCTAGGTCTACCAAATTTTGATTGTCTCTCAAATGCGACCAAATGCACAAAATAGCTTTTCCATGAATCTCGAAACGTTAGCAAGGAGGGGAGAGTAGGAATGAAAAGTGTGCGAGGAGAAGTGCCAATGGAAAAGTGAGCAGTTGAAGCTCGGCGAAGTTGCTAGTTTCCCCCAAAACACACCCACCCACTCGCATTGCTTTGATCCGCGGCCCAGGAAATGATAGAGTCTTGTCCTTAGCCTTTGCCCCATGCAGACAAGCAAGCTGGAACAGCCAGCGACTGGGAATGGAATGGAACGGGAGGAATTGAGTGGTGGAGCCGAGAGCTGAGCAGCAGCGGAGGAGCAGCACATGGCCAAACTGCTTAAGCTCGGCGCAACGGAGGGAAGGGAAGGTAAGAGGGCCTGGCCTGGGTGGAATGTAATGGACGGGAATCCTTGCTTGGGCTGGGCTGCACATGGATCACGGATAAGATATCTTTGAATCGGATGATCCTGAGCAAGAGACGAGCTCCGTTTCTACATGATGTTTAGAAGTCGCTGTGGCTGGGAACCGATGGACAAAAGGATGTATGTATGTATGTATATTGCTGGGCTGGGAAGAAACTGCTGCGAGAAGATCCAGGAAAGCCCAGTACTAGTACTACACAACCTACCTACCTACTGCATTCCCATTATCACTTATTATTACTTATCCCCTCCTCTTCTCCCATTAATTCCATAGCATCTCACTCTGGCTCTCACTCTCGTCCAGCTTCTCGGCTTGTGAGAAATGACGTTCCACCTGCCGGCGGGACGCTTGTGATTTTGCGGGGTATAGCCAGTGGGGCAGGGGAGACCCGACAATCGGAATAATCCGCTCCTCAATGAGCCGAGGTCAACATTCGAGGTCAACATTCGAGGTCACGCACGGATAAGCAGTCACTGGATCTCTACGCCGCGAGACAAATCGATGGAAATTATAACGGGAGCATTTCGGATAGCCTAGCCCTGTGGAGTACCGCGGTACATGGGGTTGTAGGAAAAGGCCTTAATTTACCAACTGCCTCGGCTATGGCCGAGTGCTAAGCGAGACTCTTTGGGCCCGAACGATGATTGTTGTTTTGTTCCAGGAACCTTCCCTGGATGTGGGATCCTTGCTCACCCAGGCAGACGAGACCAAAGTACTAAGTATATTGACCCGAATACTTAACGGCTTCCCCAAACGAAATCAATTGCATCCACAGAACGATAGACATGGTCCATTACTCTTCGGCTTCCTCCCTTGGCTCGATTAACTTTCCGTTTGCTTTACAGCCCAGCTGTCCACTCCCAGAGGAACACAAAGAAGAGAATGCCGGTGACAGCACCACACCAAGGAGGGGCGGTCAGGTCTTTGATGAGTGGCAAGCAGGCGATGAGACCTACCGCTGGCTCTTGGTGCGAGACCTATCCATCTCGAATTGACGACCAGGGTTCTTGGTTTATCGAGGGGACGATTCAAGAGTGCAATGCCGGTCTTGGTGAAAAGCACAGTACCACAGGAACTCGAGGCCGACCAGAGCGCGTAGTGTGAGTAATATGTGTCGCTTTCCAGCCCGGCAGATTCGCCTCCTATTACAGGTTCCCGCTCCATGCTACCGTTGCCGCTTGCAGCGATGTAGGACTGCTCTACAAGAAACAAAACTGACGCAGCCATAATAAGAAGAGACGCGAACAAGACGACGTGAAAGTTGCCATAGAGAACTTTAGCACCTAGCGGGCCAATGATAGAAAAGAAGTATTGGACTCACAACTCCACAAGAACCCTCTCTACCAGGCACGCCATAGCGTATCAATAAACTCCTTGCCGTGATCGCCATTGAAGTACAACCAATGCAGTAAATAGTAGAGTGACAAGGCTGTCAGAGCTCTGCTACTCCGTTAGGTGATACCCGGGCCAGAGGGACTTCCATCAATGAGACGGAAAATACCTTCACTGAGGATGATGACAAAGAAACCTTCGACACGTTGTATGTAGTGTTCAATATCGAGGCACCGATGCCACCCTCCAGTGAGTAACCGGTCACTTGCAGGTGATGCCAAGAAGATTCCAATGGGATTCTTCACCCGTTGGCAGCTACAAGAAGCCCTATCTTGCCCGGATATGGAATGAATATTGCAGCAATCCAGAATGCCGAACTGGCTAGCGTAGTATAAACTTGAAATGTAAAATGCCATTATAGGAAAGGCATGAAGAGCATTTGTGCCCTGGTCACCGCATATCAGCTATTGCCAAATCGAGCGTTGTCTGCAGAAGCATCCAGAAAGGTTCGAGACACTTGGTGGAGAAATGATGGGCTGTCCCACACTTACAAATGGGCGCCAAGAAACAATACTCGAGCAACAAGGTATATTCCGATGAGCAATGTCAGAGACGTGTAGCCTTTTCCCTGAATATTGGCATAAGGAGCGTTTATAGCATACAGCACACGAAGAACGATAATCCACAGGACTACCTGGCGCTGGAGGATATCCTCTTTATAGGAGATCCTAGTTGTATTCCCGAAGGTTGCCCCACAAGCGCCAGACGGGCAGGAAGAGGAGGATGTACTCCAGATATGGATCTACTATTGATGATCAGTGCTTCTCATGGCTTGGGGGCTTTTGAACAATCCTCAAGAGTTGGCAAATAATACGTTGTCCATGAAAATAAGTGCCGATTCTCACTTACGTAGTGAAACCAATGTCAGTGAAAGCCTTCTCACTAAAGCTTGCAGAAAGGTTGCAACAATCCCGACCCATACTAGATAATCAACAGACCCAAACGAGCCAATTGCAACAAAATGTCGTCTGTCGAACGCTCGTCCTTGTTACTGCTGCTGTTTGAACCACCAATTCCACCTTTGGCTTCTTGAGGTTTCGACTCAACCGTGCTGCTGGAACTGGTATATGAATTCTGGGAATGAAAATTCTGCAGCGTATGAGGACGTCTAAAGACGTAAGCGTGTTGATTGGCACGGGATTGAGCTGCCACACTGTTTATGTCGGTCTTGATTCGATCTGCACCTGATACCCATCTGCCTCTCGAGATCACAGAGTCGGATATCGCATCTGGAGTGCTTGAGGCGTCATGAAAAGTGACAGTTTTGGTTGTAGAGCAACTGCTAGTATTCGGTGTAGGCAATTGAGGTACAGCGTCTGTGGTGCCAGACGAAGATCTCGAGGCACATCGATGCGGGTGCCAACAGCTTTCTTATAGCACATAAAGAAGCTGAAAATAAAGTACAGGGACTTGGACTGACTCAACTCATATTGCTTCCGCAAAGCTACATCATCATAGATGAGCGACGGGAGACGGAATTGGCATGAAGAGAGGCAGAGTATAGGATCACCAGCCTGCTGGCCGCTGGTTATCATGGGAACCAGTTCGAGTCGATCAACCATTAACCCCAGCTGGATTGGTACGATCTTGCCCGCTCCGTACGTACAGCTACATTCCCGCTCGCATCGCTCCGTGCTTGTACCAGTTTTGGGGCTTGAAGGAAGAAAGCAGGCTAGAAGTCCCGAGACAGGACTCATGACCGTCCACGAAACAACCAAGAGCAAAAGATAGAGACGAAGAATAGGCTCGCAAATCGGGAGCCAGGTGTCCCATACGAGTATAATGAGCAATAATTAGGTCACTAGAGCTGCAGAAATAAACAATCTTATCGTGGTAAAAACTAGAACTGAGAAAGAGAGACCTTGGCCCAACCATTAGATGAAGCGAAGAAGAAGTGAAAGTGGAACAATAGAGAAAGAGAGGGTTGGAGACATCAAGGCAATACTGTACAGTATGTGGTGAGGAAACGTTGACTTTCGTGTCTCAGCAATCCAGTCGGGGCATGACAACCCCACACTCGCGTCGAAGCCAATTTCCATTGTCGATTCGCGTCTCCCCTCGTTCTGCTTTCTCGGTCACTAAACCACACTACCTGACAATAAACACAACCACGCAAGCAGTAATTAAACATACCAGCCTTCATTCTCGGGTCTCTGCTATGTCCACCATATTCAGCTCGACGGCGAACGATTCCACCATGGCTCCCCGAGAGCTAACCCTGATCGTTGCTGCAACAAACAATATGGGGATTGGACGAGCAGGCACCCTACCTTGGACTGGACTGAAGAAAGAGATGGCATACTTTGCTCGCGTCACCAAGCGTGCAAGTCCTGGTGTAAGCATCTAACTCGTCCATTTCTCGGTCGGCATCTAAGCAACCTCTAGAACACCAACACAGTCATTATGGGCCACAAGACTTGGGAAAGCATACCGTCACGATTTCGACCATTGAAGGACCGGATCAATGTCGTCATAACTCGAGGAGATCCTCAAACGGTGGCTGAAGGACAGAAGATTGTAGCCAACTCCATGTACCAAGCCGTGGATTCTGCGGGAGCACAAGCAGGAAATTCGCAGTCGAAGCTTTTTGTCATCGGCGGGGCACAGATATATAAAGCTTCTTTGGAAAGCGAGGATACTAAACGCATATTGTTGACAAGAATTCTGGGCGACTTCGAATGCGATACTTTCTTTCCAATTACTTTAGGTGAGGATGGGAAGGCAAGTGGCTGGGTGCGAAAGAGTAAGGAAGACCTGGATCATTGGACTGGAGAGACAGTACCAGGGGGCATACAAGAAGAGAATGGGACGAAGTATATCTTTGAGATGTGGGAGAAACCATGAATCCCTGGCCTAAATAAAAATTAAGTTCACTGCAGGCTGATCCAAGGATAGCTTCTAATAACTACCGTCGAACGATTTAGGTTGATCTTCCCATTGTCTGGAGGGTTTCGCCAGATTTACTTCTTAGAGGCCCATTGTTCAAGTCTGTTAGGCGAACTAGACATCTTCAGATTCTGGGAGGGAATGAACAATCAGCCCATTCAGAGCTGCATTATTTGAATTTGTAGCAAGCCGAGATTTGCGAACAGTCACCTCAGATCTGCCACTCTTTTGCTTTCTACATCTCTAGTCGTACAAAATCGTGTGTCAGTCTATCGCTGCATCCAAATAGCAAACTTCATGCTTGTTTCCTACCTGGCAGATCTTCCCCAGGTGCTTTTTCAAACAGCAGGTCCATCATGTTGCTCCTCTGGCGAATGATAGCACTTTCCACCTCGGGACTGCCAAACTCTAGTGTCGCCTGGCTGATCCTTTCATCTGGCAGCGAGTCAAGTCCCTTCAATGCCCTCCGCATGTAGCTGACAATCTGTCCTAAGGCCTTGATATCGACATCTTCGTTTGCCTTGAAAACATTCCTCCAAACAGCTGCAGCCAAAACAGCATCTCCCTTTACCAGTCCTTCGTCGTATGCGACGAGTAAACCTCTCCATTGAATAAAAAGATCCTTGAGGTATTTGCTCCGCGTCCCTGAGGCATGCATATTATGGTATATCATCATTCGATTCTCTGCATCGTGGAAGAAGTGATCTAAAAGGTGCTGCTGCCAGGGCTTTTCAGATTGTGCTGGGAAGCATCGAAGTCTCACAGCGAGAAGATACATGTGCAGCATAGTGACCTGCGACCAGGTACTAAATGTAGGCTTCAGTCCTGCCTCTGTACAAGCCGTTAGCTTCTGTGATCCTCCAGTTGGTATGTGCAGACTTGCCTGAGAGCCACCAACCCTCGCCAATGCCCAAATCTTCTCCGTCCCCAGTCTTTGGCGTCTCCACCTCAGAATCCGGAACTTGTGTAATTGAATAATCTGCTTGTTGCGCGCATTCTCTGTATAACATTTCCGTAGCCCCATATGCCGTATAAGTCTCCGTAGCCTTGCCAGTGACTTTCTGTATCCCTGTAACAGCTTTCATACTGACAGATATAGGAGACTTTTTGATCTTGGATTCTCCTTCGGCGCGAACTGGTGTGACGAGTGGGATCAATGATGATGGCGGAACATTGGGTGGGAGGGGGTCAACATATCGGCCGGAGGTAGTTGTAAATGCTCGTTGAGAAGATGCTACAATACTTGACGTCTGAACCTGTTGTTTTGGTTATTCAAAAACTCGACTTCGCAGCGAACCTCGATTTGTTTTCCGGATTGTACCTGTGGAAGTGAACGTACCTGTCTTCGAACCGCCCGCAGGCATGCAGAGCACGATTTGGAAGCCATAGTACTGTTCTTGACTTCACAGAGTACCAACGGTGTTGAAGTGCTTAAGTCTTTCGGCTTCTGGTGCGAGATGCCTCCGCCACTTGTTGTTCGTAGACGTCAGGATATTTTGACAGGGGTCTGGTAGCGCCGGCATAATATTATTCAGCCCCGATGTTTGTTTCGCTTCCTCTTCACTCCTCCTTTCTTCTCTCCGCTCCTGCCTTACGCTCTCCCCCTACCATCTCATGGATGGAAAATAGGGGTGGGGTGATTTCAAGACTTTAAGCAACCCTGATAGATGTTTGTCGTTTGATTTGGTTCCATTTTCAATTCTTCCTTAGTCTATGAGTACTGCGGTAGGCCAACCCTCCCCCTTTCTAGGGCACAGCAGCAATTGCTACCCTAGCACAATCGGATCAGACAGCAATCTCACTTTCATCACCCTTCTTCCACCCTCTACCGATCCAGGCCTTCATCCCAATCCTTACCCCACCATCAAAAACTTCGAACGTTCTAAGGTTCTGCAGCTCCTCTTTGAATACAATCTTCACCCGAGCCAGCTCTTCTTCGCTGTAGCCTGCGAAGAACATTTGTTGTGCAAGCATCATGTTGTCAACCAACTCTTCCAGGCTCGACGCCATTGTGTAAGTTACACACGGCTTGACCTCAACATTGTTCCCAAAGCCGCCTTCTTCGAGTTGGGCTGCAAGCCAGGACCCTCGCAAGACTTCGGGCTCAAGAGCCATGAGAGTCTGCGGCTTCTCGTTGGGTCGAATGGCCAGCCCAGCATTATAGAAAGCTGTCAGCCAGACACGATCTGGGTCTTTGTCAGCGCATGTAGTCTCGTCATGTTCGAGAAACTTGCCTGCCCAGGTTGAGACCGATGCCACACCTCCTGGCTTCAATACGCGAAATATCTCGCTTGTCACCCGGTGGGTATAGTTGGTGTCGCCTGGAATTGGGAGTCCAAGGTTGGTGAAGATATGGGTGAACGTGTTGTCTTTTAGACTTGAGAGATTGCGTGCGTCTAATGTATCGGTTTCCATGTTGGTCCACTTTTCGGTCGAAATCCGCTGCGTGACCTCTTCGACCATGGACGGAGAGATATCTGTCGCCAAGATTCTGGCATTCGGGTGTTGGATTTTTATTTGCTCGCTCACAATTCCAGGGCCACAAGCATTGTCCAGAATATATGATGCCTGTGTGATTGGAGGTGATGGTGCGGATACCATTACAGTTGCGATCAACCGAGTGCAGTTGCCAGACCTGGGTTCGTGTTGTCAGCTCTGTGCCGGGGAAATTTGAAATCGTAGAATTTATCTCATAACAAGAAATTGAAACATTTCTCTACTCTTGAGGGTGTGTCTTACATCCGCTCGTACATCGAGCTGTATGTTGGTGCTCTGGATGACATGGCTTGGAATAGCTTTGCAAGTTGAAAAATGTTTACAAATTGTGATTTCATAGATATTGTCTAGAAGCATTGGAGTTAGGCGTCTTATGCGTGGGTTCTTGTTGTATTTATATAGCTGGATCTACAAGCCATACTCTTCTCTGCGGGCCTTTGTCTGCACATATCCGGTTAGCGCCTTTCTCGGAGACTTTTGGCTCGAGATGAAGTCTCCGACAGCAGCCATCGTTGAATGACATTGGCTGGAAACTTTCCACATGCTTTGCAATCCACGATTGTGAATCATAGCAAGCAGTCGAAAGTCTCCAGCGAAGTCTTCGTGATGACTACCTCCCTCAATAAATCAATTGAATAGTTTGGATGCTTACACGTGATTTTCACAACAGGGTTGAAAGTACAGTCATTCTGTGGAGAGTTGTTCTTGGTCATCAGGCCATACGTATAATGTATGTTCAGGTAGTGCGGATACGGAGGATCGCGGCAGAAGATTGAGCGTAGGTATTACTCCTCGCCACTACAGTTATAATTAGCCACTCAGCTACAACGACGCCGTACAGCAGTGTCTCTCCGACTAAAGCAAAGCTAAACTTTGACATTCAGATGCAGTCGACTTCATAGGAGTAGCTTTTTGCAGATACGAATCAGAGTGAGTAAAGATAGTAAGTAAATAAGTGATCGGTACCCTAACAAGCCAAGCTAGTGTGACACTAACTTAAAACCTAGATATCCAGATTTACAACTCCAGAAGGATAAGAGAATACCAGCATCAGCTCATCAATTCCAGATAAGTCCGTGCGTTCAAAATTTGACCAGTCAATTACACATTTTAGTATCTGTTTGGTAAAGATGGTCCCTTGGAGCAATCGATGCCTAAACCGCCGTATTCATAGCATCCATGGTTGTGTTCGTGACTGTATTGCCCTACCAGAAAGGAGCATTCAGGCTGTTCATTGTAAATGCCAAAAAATGTGAACAAAGTACACAATACAAGTCCCAAAATCCAACCCAGCACTTATAAAGTAGTTGAGTCTTGACCACCAACCGAGGAATCTTTGACGGATCACTTTCCGGGAACCAAACCCAACTATGCCCCAAGAAAGGTAATTAAGTAGCGTTGCTAGTGGAATGGAGCCCGCGCCTCCTAGAATGAGCGGTACCATCAAATATTTAAATGGCCCCTTGGACCATTTTTTCGTACCCAGGCAAGAACAACACTTAGAGAATAGCGCTGATACCAAGGAACCAGAAAAGTCCAGAATAGACTTTGCCCGGGGAAAAGATGCGAGCAGGACCAATCCAGCCCCAGATCACGGATGCCAACCAAATTAGCGAGCAATTCTCGCTGGTGAGGGACAAGGTCATCACCTGAGAAGAAAACCCTCTTTAGAAAGGCTGTTATATGCACGCTCATCCATTCTATTAGTATGGGATCGGGCCTGTAACATAAGGGGGCCGAAGCTTTTATGGCATAAGTAAAATCAGTTTTACTTATATTGCTAATTACGCCAGCGTTTTTTTTCTCTTATAAGTAACTTTTTTTATATATACGCTTCTCTTTTAAACTTTTTCGAAGGCTAAAGATTTTTTTTTTTTTTAATAATATGTCCTTAAACTTTTACGAAACTTTACTTATTATGAACTTTATTTAATAAGTTAATCTCTTTATTTTATAAAAAAGTAATAGAAAAAGAGAAAAAAATAGTTTTTTATTAAATAATTATATTTAATAACGTTAAACTTACGAGTAATACGTGCTTTAGCGGTATTATTTATAATACTTTTTATAAGATTATAAAATCTACGGATTTTATTTATATAATTAAAAGCGAAAATACTTTTAATAACGAACTACTTTAAAATACTTACGATAATAAAAATAAGAAACCTTCTTATATTCATAATTAGCTCGTTAATACTCGTAAAGAAAAAAGTAAAAATATAACTTAAACTAAAAGTAACTTAAATATATCCGATTATATAACGGATGATATAATATTTTCTATTCTTAATATTAATATTAATCTTACGGCTTTAAATATATTTACCAAAAAACAGATTACTTAAAGTAACGCGAGCTTAAAAAGTATATACGCTTATTAATTAAGTTTAAAATTAAAGACACTTATGCGAAAGCGCGGCTCGCTTATTATAAGAATAATCTTGCCAGACTTCGCCGTTTCCGAGTAATTTCTGTTACTTATACGAATATAATAAGTAAACAGTAAGCGGTTAAAAAAAGCTTTTAACGAACTTATAATATAATATTAGATTTTATCGCTACTATTTTAATAAAAGACTTTAAATCATCTTTAATAAAGCGCAAGGTTAATTTAAGATTAAAAGCTAACTTATTTAGCTTATAATATTCGTTTAACGGGAGGGCTATTAAGCCTAGAACTTTACCGGCCTTAGTATACTCCCAAGAAACAACCGTATTACTTACGGCAAATTACGTAGCTTATAAGCCTAAAATAATAATATTAATATATTTAAATTTAAACGCTTATATTTTATTAAAGTATATTATAACGTAAGCGAATAATAAGCGCGATCGTAAGAAATGCTTTACGATTATAATTCTTAAAAAATATAAGAAAAAGAGTTTCAAAAGTTTATAAAATTAAAAAAATACTTAAGAAAAAATCTGAAAAGAAGAGATTTAGTGTAAATGATGATTCCATTACTTCGGGGGAAACTAGGTCTATATAACTACTTTTAGGCGCCAAGCTATTTAGCTCTCGCATCGGCTATTTGCTCTCGCATCGGCTATTTGCTCTCGCATCGGTTATTAGCTTTATATTGAAACTAGCTTTGTATTAAGACTAGCTTTATATTACCAGAGCATCCGGGGTTTAAAACACGGAAGCTTAAGGCTTCTGAAAGCCACTGTTTTAGCCCTGAATAACCTTTACCGGAAGCTTAAAGCTTCCGAGGTTCAAAGTACGGAAGCCGAGGCTTTATGCGAAGCCGGAGCTTTATGTAAAGGTAGTTGAGTTATGAAAAGGTATGCTTAATATAATATTATATTATTAAGCGAGTTTAGCCGAGGCTTAATATAATCTTATAGGCTTAAAGTCCGTGCGCTTATAATATTATTATTACTTTTTTAATATAAACTTTATACTCTTTAAGAGTTAACGAGTATATAAGGATATCGTTTATATAAGCCGCGTAAAAGTCGTTTAAATGCTTTATTAAAATGTCGTTAATAAATCGTTAAAAAGTCGCTGGGCTATTTATAAAGTTAAAGGAAAAGACTTTATATTTATACGTATTATATTAAGTATAAAAAGTCGTATAGTCTTCGCTCTTAAGGGATATACAAATACAATAAAAAGCTTATTAAATATTAAGCTTTATAAAGACCTTTGCCTTATATATATAAGCCATTATCTTATTGATTAAAGGGATTAAATACGAATCCTTTTTTAATAAAGTATTTAGCTTCCGGTAGTCGACGTAAAGCCGGAGACTGCCGTCGGCCTTTTTAGCGAAGAGAATAAGGGCCGTATATAATACGTGAAAAAGCTTAATAAAACCTTTATATAAGTTATTAATAATATATTACTTAATCTTTAATAACTATTCTTTAATTATACGCTGAGAAGGTTTAAAGGACAAGTCGTTCTCTTTAATAAGCTCGATTTAATAATTTACGGCTTAGCGATGCGCTAATAACTTGTTAAAGGCTTATTAAGAAAAGAAAAGAATATATTTTTAATACTTTGCCGGGAGCTTTTTACTTATTAACTCGTTATTTTATATATATTTAACCTTTAAGGCTTTCTTTAAGGTTAAGTCTTTATTTATTAATGCGAGTTCGACGCTTAATTAATTTAGAGCCACTTGTCGGCGGCGAGTTAACTTTTAGTCGATTTTATATATTAATATTATAAAGGTTTTTACTTTTTTCTTTTTAATTTTCTTAAGTTAAAAGTACGTTATAAATATTATTATTATTAATATAAAAAAGATTTTTATAATAAATACCTTTAATTAATAATTTGCCGAGGGAGCTCGACAAGAGTTCTTTCCCTTAAGTAATAATCTCGGGTTATAAAATATTAAGGAGTTTAATTAATTTTTTATAGCTTAAAAGCGCTCTTTAATTTCTTTAATAAAGCTCGAGAGTCGAGTCGGCGAGGCGTTAGCGGTAAGTCGTATAAAAATACTTATTTTTAAGAAACCGTTAAGTACCGCGAGCTTAGCTTACCTTTGGCGGTAGTTATTTATATTTAATAAGACGTCCTTTTATTTTATATTAAGTTAATAAGACTTAATAATTAATTTATTAAAATAATTAATATTAATAAAGACTTATTAATTAAAGTACGGTTATATAAGTATATTTAATAGCCATTTTAGTCGATTACGGTTTTTTATATATAATTACTTTAAGTCGTAATACTTAAGGAATTTCCGATTAATTAAGACGTCGGTATTTCTTAAGTTAATTATTAAAAAAGAGAAGTTAATTTACCGGCGGTCGATAATTAAAGTAAGTAAAATAGTCGTATTAATTGGCTTGCTTTTCTTATTATTATAATTAATTAAAATAATTAATTAAAAAAATATTATAAAAAAAATTAAATTACTTAACGAATCGGTATGCGAAGGAGGTTTTAATTATATTGAAAATATTTACTTTATTAATAATATATATAAGTGTTTTAATAAAGAATTTATTCCTTTTTAATTTAATATTAATTAAGAATTATTATTTTTTAATAAAAGCACGGAAATTAAATGTTAAGTCTTTTTATAAATTATAGCTTACGCTAAAATATAAGTCTTTATTATAGCTTAAGAGTTTTTTAATAACTCGTTAATTTTTAAGTTTTTATTAACGATTAACTTAAAAATTAACTTATTAAGGGCTTAATTTCTTTAGCGCTTAAGGCAGTCGTTAACTTAATAGCTAGTTTTATTATAATAAAGGCAAGTATTAAAGAAGACGTCTTTAAAAGTAAAAAATAATATAAAAGACTTAAGACGACGAAAGAATAAAGCCGGGGATAGTAAGCGCAAGCGAACCTTTAATAGCAGTTTATAAGTTAATATTAAAAGTCTTTATATTATTATAACCGGCGTAAGAGAAGTTATACGCTAGCCTTTCTTTTTAAGAATGCCGCGCGTGTCGTAGCTATTAAAAGTAACGTTAATTTAAGCCTTACGAGTCGTTATAGCCTCTTTTAATATAATATTACGGGATTTTTAATCCGTAATAATTAAAAATTTATTAAAAGCTATATAATTTCCGTTTATTTTATATTTCTTTATATAAATTATACGCTTAAAAGTTAGAGAAACCTTTTTATATACGTCTTTAAATTAACGGGAGTAAGTAATCTTATTAATAATTATATAAAAAGTGAATTTAATTTAAAAGTCGTTATAAGTTATATTATTTATTAATAGTTAATTATATATTCTTTTAATAGCTTAAACTCGGTTATAATTAAAGAATCACTAGTTTAAGGCCGTTAAAACGTCGGCGGTAATATTAAAAGTGTCGGTAAATTCGGGGTTTATATATTAAAAAATAATAGTCTTTACTTTGCCGGCGGTACACCGAAAGTAAGACTTAATTTATAATACTTTACTTTTAAAGTTACTCGAGTACTCTTTTATAAATAGCTTTATTTTTATCTTTTAAGTATTATATTTAATATTGTCTTTATAATTATTAAAAGGGATATAAGGGTATTTGACTTTTATAATTTAATTTAAATTATTTAGTTTTAATAAGTAATAGTCGGTAATTAATTAAAAGTTCGCTATAAGAATACGTATTAATTAGTCGTGAAAAGGAAAAGGAGTCCGAGTCTTTTAATAAAGGTTATTAAGAGTATATTAATTAAGGGCTTACTTAATAGCGATAATAATAATAAAGTTAACGGAGATCTCGATTAATTAATTTACCTTTACTTATTAAGCGACAGTAAGGCTTTTTATAATAGTAATAGGCTTTAGCGAGGCGTCGAAGTAATTTTAAGGTTTATCTTCCGAATCGGAATCGAGTTCTTCGAAGTTATTAAGTTCCTTTATAAAAGTCTCGATTAAAGAAATAAAAGTATTAATAAAGCCTAGCTATAAAGGGGCGCTTCTTTTTTTAAAGCTTTATTAATAAGAGGGAGAAGTCGGAAGGGGTAATAATATAAAGTAAAAAAGTGTTTAAAATTATTAATCGATTTATTAATTAAATATAAATCGAAGTCGAAGTTCGAAGTCGAATAGCGCGCGTTAAGTTATATAAGGTAAGTTAACGGTAAGAGGTTTTTTAGCTTTCTTTAAGGTAATTTATTATTAATAAAGAGGTATTTATTTATTAAATAAACTAAAGTATTAAGGTTTGTCGTCAACTTATTATAAGGGCACGACGACGTAACACGTAAGACTTAATAAAATATAACGCTTTATAATAAAGGGGTTATTAGTTTTTTCTTATATTACGGCTAGTTAAAGGTTAATATAATGTAAAAAATAACTTTATATTTAAACTTAAAGCTACGCTTAAAATTAAAAAGAAAAGATAAAGAGAAAAAAAGAGCTCTTTATAAAAGAGAGTTTTAATATAAATATATAAAAGGTCCCTCTAGCCTTTCTCGATTAGGCCTAGCGCTATGGTTGCTATATTAAGGCAATGCTATAAGCGATGCCGAGCTCGCTCGGTTAGAATACGAGGCTCAGGGAATCGTAACACATTATCGACTTCCGCTTAAACGTAATAAGCGTTATAATCTTATTTAACTTATAATTAGCCCTTTTTATATTTTAATAAAGTATTATTTTCGGTAAAGTTAATTAACTAGCCTTTCTTAATCATTTCCTTTAAGCTTAAAAGGGTCGTTTTTAGCCCTAAAATATAGTTTACTTATTATATAATTACTTTTAAGCCGTTATTGCCCTTAATAAGAATATCTCTTATGCCTAGTATCGGTAATACGTCGCCATTAGCGATTATGACCGATTTACAAAAGGTAAGTTAAAAGTTAAGTAATTATCTCTTATTAAGCGTATAATACTTATTAATACCGGAGTTTAGAATTAGTTTATAATTATAAACGGTTTTAAAAGCTTAATTTATAATATTTACTTTTAATTAATTAAAATCGGACTCGTTTAATTCCTTTATAGTATTTATAAAAGTATTTATAAGTAAGAAAGGTTTAAATTATATTTTAGGCTTTATATTTAACTTATTTTTTAGTAAGGGTAAGTAGTGTTACGGCTTGCTAAAGGTTAATACGGTGCAAGAAATAGCTTTGTATTTAGACTTAAAGCTACGCTTAAAATTAAAAAGAAAAGACAAAGAGAAAAGGAGAACTCTTTATAAAAAGAAGCTTTAATATAAATATATAAAGGATCCCCTTAGCCTTTCTCGATTAGGCCTAGCGCTATAGTTGCCATGCTAAGGCAATGCTACGAGCGATGTTAAGCTCGCTTAATTAAAATATAAGGCTTAGGGAATTATAATATTATCTTTTCCTCTCGAAAAACTACGTCCTCGTAATTATAATTATAATAGTATTATCCTTTAAGTTATTATAATCGTCGATATTAATATTATATACCTTTAACTATTAAGTTAATGCCTTTAGAAGTCTTTTAGCCGCTTTATTATTAAAATAGAAGTTCTTAATTATATAAAGTATGGTTATAGTATTTAAGTACGGATATTATTATAAGTCCTTATTAGTATTTAACTATTTAATATAGTAAAATAACTTATTCTTTATGACTTTAAAGCCTAGTATAACCTTAATTTCTTATTTGTCTTAGTCTAATAAGAGTTGGATTAGCGCTGGCGTTTGTCTTACTTATTTTAATAAGGGATTATTAACGTACTTTTATAATAAATAAGTATAAAATATAAAGTATATAATTTAATTTATTAATAGCTTTACTTTTTAATTCTTTCTTTTCTTTAAGAGTACTTTAATTAGGCTATATTATTTATTAAAGAGTTTCTTTAAAAGACGGTCGACATTTTAATTCCGAGTGTCGACTAATATTAAGTTATTAACGTCTTAATCGATAGCGCGTCGACTACGATTAATTAAACGTTTTATTTTCTTTTATTAAGCTTTTAATAATAATTATATAACCTTTATAACCTTTTTTATACGTAAGGCGACTTATAAAGCCTCTTTACGGTTAAGCTTCTTTATTGCCGTAATAAGTGGTTTTAAATTTATTAAGTCTTAAAAAGTCCTTAGCTTTACGCCGTTAAGTAATTAAAAAGGCGTGAGGTTATTAAGAGACTTATAAGGTAAGGTAAGTTACGCGATATTTATAATAAGTAAAAGGTTATTTTAATTATTTTAATAATAATAGTAAAAGGGGCGGAGCCGTTACTTAATATATTAGTTTATTATCTTAATTTAGCCGTTAATATTAAGGTTATATGCCGTCGTTAACTTTACTTTAATGTCGAGTATACGGTAATATTTATTTTAAAAAGAGGAAATGAATTACGGACTTTAGTTTAAGATAATAGACTTTAATATATTAAAATAACGAGTTTAATAAATAAAGAAAAGGGTAATTATTTCCTTAACTATAATTATATTGTAATAAAGTATTAAAACCGGTTTCTTAAATAATCAGTTTATAATAATTATAATAAAATTATAATTACTTTTATTTAATAATAACTTTGTAAAATCTATTATAAGGTATTAATATAGCCGAGCGGGAATAAGTAAAAGATATAAAAAATTAAGTGTTTTATTTTTTTGGGCCTTTTATTTAAAGTAGTTATAATTTACTATATAGCGGCTTACGTCCGTAAAGAGGCTATTTTAATAGTATTTACGGCCTAATATAACCTTTATCTTTTCGATTCCGGCATAAGCGATTAAAGGTTATAAGTACACGTAACGTAATAACGACGTATAAAGCTCCGGCGGTTTTATAAATACTTTTAGACGGCCTTAAAAAAAAACTTGCCTTTTAATAACTTATAGTTTAAGTCGTTCTTGCGGGCTTTTTATTAAAAAGGCTTTAATAAAGAAGACTTTTATTAATTATAAGTACTTAATCGATTACGTCGTATTTTACGATGTCGTATGTAATTATAAAGTTAAGGTCTAGCTCTTTCGCAGTAAGTGCTTTTAGGTCGATTAACACGTGGTCTTGTTTTAGAGCTTACTTTGCCTTTTAGTCTAGCTTTTAATTTACTTTTTAGTTTACTTTTATAAGAACTAAAGGGGTAGCTGGTGTGGCGGCTATACGACTACCTCGCACACACCGGCCTATGATTTCTAATTGGGCGTTTTACGCTATTGTCGAACGGAGAGTGGTTTTATAAGAAAGAGGTGTATTTAAATACTTTAATTAAACGACCTTAGTTAAAGGACTTTTTTTTTTAAAGGTATTTTATTTCTTAGCTTTATTACTCGTTTAAGAAGCCACGCCTAATATGTTTTTTAATTAGGCAGTCGCGACGGCTTAAAAGAGTCGACGGCTATTAATTAAAGGTTAATAGCGACTAAAGGGTCGATTTTGTCGTCTATAATAAGTTGCTGACTACGAATGGCTCGCTTATAAGCCTTTATTACCGTAAGGTCTTAATCTTTTCGGGAGAGAGTATTAGTTAAAGTATTAGTAGTCTTAATATAATATATAATTGTGAAATAGAATTCCGCGAAGAACTTAGCCTAATGTATTTATTTAGTCGTAAGATTTTTAATAATTATAAAGTATTTTAAGACTTAGTGATTTATATATACGTGAACGTTTTTTTAAGTACTTAATAATTTTAGGCGGTATTACTTAAATAATTAAAAGATCGCTAGTATTTCTTTATTATAAATTAAGTAATTAAGTTTAGGATTTGTTATAGTCTTAGAAAAGTAATTTATAAAGTAAAAAATGTCGTCCTCTTAAAGTTAAAATAATACGCTAATAACGACTCCGTTAAAAAAGTCGGTCTTTAACCGCGTCTGCTTTACGAGGTCGTAATAATAAAGGATTAGTGTAAATTAAAAGGCTTTTTAAAGAGTTTTTCACACGTTTTTACAGGCGTTATTAAAATTAAAAAGGACGTCCTTCTCGGTAAGCATCGTAAGGGGTCGAGCGATGCTATTGTAATCTTTAATAAATCGGCGATAAAAGTTACAAAAACTAAAGTAACTTTATATATTACGTACGTTACCGGCGTATTATTAGTCTTTAATTACGCTAACCTTTTTTAAGTCTACTTTTATATTATTAACGTTAATAATGAAACTTAAGAACTTCGTCTTTTATACGCTAAACTCAGACTTTTTAATGTCGGCCTAAAGTCCGTGTGCTTATAATATTATTATAACCTTTTTAACGTAAATCTTGTGTTTTTCGAAGGTTAATAAATATATAAGGATATTGTTTATATAGGCCGCGTAAAAGTCGTTTAAGTGCTTTATTAAAATGTCGTTAATAAATCGTTAAAAAGTCGCCAGGCTATTCGTAAGGTTAAAGGGAAGGACCTTATACTTATACGTATTATATTAAGTACGGAAAGTCGTATAGTCTTTGCTTTTAGGGAATATATAAATGCGGTAAAAAGCTTATTAAATATTAAGTTTTATAAAAACCTTTATTTTATAAATGTATACTATTATTTCATCGATTAAAGGGATTAAGTACAGGTCCTTTTTAAATAAGGCATTTAACTTCTAATAGTCGACGTAAAGCCGGAGACTGTCGTCGGCCTTTTTAATAAAGAGAATAGGGGCCGTATATAATACGTTAAAAGGCTTAATAAAACCTTTATATAAATTATTAATAATATACCGCTTAGTCTTTAATAATTATTCTTTAATTATACGCCGAAGAGGTTTAAAGAATAAGTCGTTCTCTTTAATAAGCTCGATTTAATAATTTACGCCTTAGTAATGCGCTAATAGCTTATTAAAGGCTTATTAAGAAAAGAAAGGAATATATTTTTAATACTTTGCCGGGAGCTTTTTATTTATTAACTTATTATTTTATATATACTTAGCCTTTAAGGCTTCCTTTAAGGTTAAGTCTTTATTTATTAATACGAGTTCGACGCTTAATTAGTTTAAGGCCACTCGTCGACGGCGAGTCAGCTTTTAGTCGATTTTATATATTAATATTATAAAGGTTTTTATTTATTTTCTTTAGTTTTTTTAAATTAAAGGTATATTATAAATATTATTATTACTAATATAAAAAAGATTTCCGTAATAAATGCCTTTAATTAATAATTTGCCGAAGGAGCTTAACGAGAGTTTCTTTTCTTAAGTAATAATCTCGAGTTATAAAATATTAAAGGGTGTTTAATTAATTTTTTATAATTTAAAAGTATTTTTTAACTTTTTTAATAAAACTCGAGGGTCGAGTCGGCGAAGCGCTAGCGGTAAGTTATATAAAGATACTTGTTTTTAAGGAACCGTCGAGTGCCGCGAATTTAACTTGCCTTCGGCGATAGTTATTTATATTTAATAAAGCGTTTTTTTATTTTATATTAAGTTAATAAAATTTAACGATTAATTTATCGAAATAATTAATATTAATGAAGACTTATTAATTAAAGTACGGCTATATAAGTATATTTAATAGCTATTTTAATAAGTTACGGTTTTTTATATATAATTACTTTAAGTCGTAATACTCGAGGAATTTCCGATTAATTAAAACGTTAGTGTTTTTTAAATTAATTATTAAGAAAAGGAAGTTAATTCGCCGATAATTAATAGTTAAAATAAATAAAACAGCCGTATCGATTAGCTTGCCTTTTCTATTATTATAATTAATTAAAACAATTAACTAAGGAAGTATTATAAAAGAAATATTAAATTGCTTAACGAGTTAATATATAAGGGAGGTTTTAATTATATTAAAAATATTTACTTTATTATTAATATATATAAGTATTTTAATAAAAAATTTATTCTTTTTTAATTTAATATTAATTAAAAATTATCGCCTTTTAATAAAAGCACGAAAATTAAATATTAAGTCCTTTTATAAGTTATAGCTTACGCCGAGGTATAAGTTTTTATTACGGCTTAAGAGTTTTTTAATAATTTATTAATTTTTAAATCTTTATCGACAATTAACTTAAAAATTAACTTATTAAGGGCTTAGTTTCTTTAGCGCTTAAGGCAGTCGCTAGCTTAGTAGTTAGTTTTATTATAATAAAGGCAAATATAAAAAGAAATGTTTTTAAAAATAAAAAGTAATATAAGAGACTTAAGGCGGCGGAGGAATAAAGCCGGGGATAGCAAACGCGAGCGAACTTTTAAGGTTAATTTATAAGTTAATATTAAAAGTCTTTATATTATAATAGCCGGCGTAAGAAAGGTTATACGCTAGCCTTCTTTTTTAAGAATGCCGCGCGCGTCGTAGCTATTAAAGGTAACGTTAGCTTAAGTTTTACGAATCGTTATAGTTTCTTTTAATATAATATTATAAGATTCTCGGTTTATAATAATTAAAAATTTATTAAAAGCCGTATAATTTCCGTTTATTTTATATTTCTTTATATAAATTATATACTTAAAGGCCGAAAAGACTTTTTTATATACGTCTTTAAATTAGCAGGAGTAAGTAATTTTATTAATAATTATATAAGAAGTGAATTTAATTTGAAAGTCGTTATAAGTTATATTGTATCAGATGGAATTCACGGTAAGTAAAGCTTCGTAAAGGTTCAGGGTAAATTATATTTAAAGAATTAATCTCTGGCCTTCGAAGAAGTCCAGAGGAGAAGCGTATATATAGAAGGAGTTACTCGTAAAGGGAAGCAAAACGCCGGCGTGATTAAATATATAAGTAAGACTGATTCTACTAATACCGTAAAAGCCTCGGCCCCTTTATGCTACAGGCCCGATTCCGTATAAATAAAATAAATAAGTATATATATAATAACTATTCCTTCTCTTAATAATAGCGTCCGCGATACCGATGTTTTAACTAATAATATATTAGTACGCCTTCGCGTCGCTTAAGGCGAGGACTAAGCCGCGGTAGGTCGGATAGCCGCATTCCGGTCGATGGGTTTAGTTAATTAAATTAATGCGATTATTCAGATTATTACGCTAAGTATATAATACTGCACCGCGATTAGTTCGTCGGACGTCGTCCGATTACTTCATAAGCCGTTCCGTATAATATATCAGTATTACTAGCTTAATAAATAGGAATAGCTTTATAAAATAACAGAAGATATTTGCTTCAATTATAAGACTTTTACGCGTATGTATAAGAGCTCCTATATTCATATTCGAGTGCTATAATTATTATTATTATTAGAGAGTTGTTTTCGGTCGGCGAAGTGATAGGCAAGTTACGCGCTAGTGGCGTATTTACGTTTGTTTGCTGAGTGAATGAAGTACAAATAGTGCAAATATAATAGTATAATTACGTGGTGATTGCGACCCCGTTACCTTGTTAAGACGTGTATATAAACAGCTTCCTTGTCGCGTTAATAATAACTTTTCTTTTTTAGCTTATTTATATATAATACTTATGCTTGTGCGTCGTTATTCTTTCGTTTCTCTTTTTTTCTTTTCTTTAATTAATTATTAATATTATTATTATTATTATATCTTTTATCTAGCGTCTTAAAGCTATCGCATCTAATAACCTTGCGAACTGGCCTCGCAGAGGTTCTTGCGGCTAATATTTTAAAGCTATACTAGTCGATCCCTTTTTCTATTATACTAATAAAAAAGGCAAGAAGAATTGCAACCGCTGCTTCGAGCAGAAGGCCGTTTATATCGTCGTACGTACTTATATTTATAGAGTTTGCTAATAATATAATGCTAAGCGCGTTAAAAGTGAACCGTATATTAATCGTAAAATAAATAGTTCTCTCGTACCTTTTATAAGGATATTCGCATTATAAAGAACTTTGCCGTCGATTTCGAGAACTAGCTGCGTGAGAATGGCTAGTATAATACTAGCGTCGCTCCCGAGGATTATGATTTCACGATTCTCACAGGAGCTTAGAGCTTCGCTGCTTAGCTCGAGAAGCATCGTATAACCGATTCCTCGTCGCGTATATCTTTTAAGCCCGATAAGAAAGATGCTAATTAAGTCTTTCTTTTTACTAGTGCTTCTCTTATAAGTTATACCTTTTTCTTCCGGAATATTATTAATATATTAACAAAATAAAAGAGTTTAAAAAGTTTTATAAAGATATAATACGTTTAATCAGTAATATATTTAAGTTCAAGAATGCTTATATTATTACCTCTGCTTCTGAGGCCGACTAGATTACTCACGATTTAATAAAAGAATTAATAACGGAGATTCGGTTATGTCGCGAAGTTATAATAGCTATTATAAGTATTCCGTGCCCGCTTTATTATTGATATATATTAATATTATATTAAGGCGGTATTATATCGAACGAGATTACTGAAGCTATTCCAGGAGATATCTTGCAGTTCTTTAGCGCTTAATAGATATTGCGGTACGGGTTTGGGTTTAGCGTTAAAGAGTTTGGGTTTTTCGGATGATTTAATTTATAAAATAGATACTTTATACTTTAAGCACTTGCGATAGAATTGCGTTGCTGCTTTACAATTAGAATAGAATCTTATTATTTTTGAATTATAATTTAAATATATTTTATAAGCTTATTCTTTTTCAATATAATATTATATATTTTATATTTACGCCGGTATTACTTCTAAAGCTTTAATAAAACTCTTAAAACTTTTATAAGAAAATATAAGGAAAGAGTATTTTTATTTATAGTCGGCGGTGCTTTCTCGGCTTCCCGATTTTTCGTAATCTTCCCGGCTTTCTCGTAAGTTACGCAGAGGTTTTATACTTTTTTACTTTCGGTATTTGATTTTTTAATTTATAGTTCTTATTATATATATTAAGAGTTTCTTTAGTATTCTCGAGGTTTGGGTATATTAGGAGCTAGGTATTATGATCTTCCGGGAAATCTTTTTATTTAATTAAATATTTCTTAATCTTATTTTTTTTATTTTATTTATAATTAAGGATGCTTTTAACTTCTTATTCTTAAAGGTTATCTTTTTCACTCAGCTCCGGAAGTTCACCGAGTGGATAATCATTTAATTACTTACTAGCTTATATTATATATTCTTTTAGTAAAGATATATGAAATATTAGATAAAGCTTTTTATATAAGCTTAATAGCTTTAAAGTATATGCCGTATTATTTACGTACTTAATGATCTGGAATAAGCTAATATATTTTAGCAATAGCTTTCTAGTCTTTAATCGAATATTCTTAGTATTAAGTATTACTTATTATTTTAATTGAAAATATTTATCTAAATACCGGGCATTATAATAGCTTTCCCGACTTTATTGCGTACGATCTTAAACTTTTGTAAGTTTAGCTTATTTATTATTTAATAATTTAATTCTATCTCGGGCAGCTAATATTTCTCCTCCTTAAATATTATCTTCAGGGTTTTATAATATTACCGGCTTATAACTATAATAGACTTAGAATAGAGATGTCTGGAGCGTTTAATAAAAGGAATTATTATAAGTAAACTCGGCAAAAGCTAGTTTCTTTATTTAGTTTTTCTATAATATTTCGCAGAAAGCGCGGAAGTATATCTTCAGATTTTGGTTTTGTTTTTTTATTTATTTATTTATTTAAAGATAATATATAAAACTTAGTTTTTATTTAATATATATATAAAAGTAAAGAATAAACTAAAATTTATTAATAAATACCGTACTTTTATCGGATACGATGCCTTAGGATACGCTAAAAAGAGAAAACATTCTTTTAAATAATAGTTCCGCAAGTTCGGGAGTATTAATTGTTTTATAATATGCTAAGTACCAGGCTATCTTCGAATACCGATTAATAATTACTAGTATATAATTAAGATTTAAGCTATTAGATAAGTCTTTATAAGGCGGCAACTTTATAATGAAATCTATTGAAATCTCGGACTAAAGCCGCGAAGGCCTCGGGAGACTTATTAGAAGTTTATATAACGTATATCGTTTCGATTTAATCTTTTAATAAATATCGTATTTTTTAATATATATTCTGATATCGTCTTTTATTTTATCTTAAAAATAAGTTTTACGAAGGAATTACGAAGTCTTTATAATACCGTAATATCTTATTAATAAGTTATTATAATAAAGTTTTATAATTTCTATTCTTAATATTAGATTATTTAAAATATAAGCTTTAGAATCTTATCGGAGAAGTCCCGATATATCTAAGTTTTATTTCTAATCTAGCTAAGATCTAGGTTTACTTGTTATATTAGTTATATTTTTATAGTTTTCATTATTACGTTAAGCGAGAATAATTAAGTCCTGTAGCGGCTTTATTAATAAAGTTAAAGCTATTTAATTTTTAATTATTACTTTTATTTATAATATTAAAATAAGATATTTATAATTATTAATTCTTATAATAAGCGGCTAGCTTTTGCTTTTTATATATAATAATATATTCACGGATAAAGCTATTATCTTAAGTATAATATCTAAAAGATTAAGTTTTATATACTTAGCTTTTAGAATTCTCTTTTAAATAGCTTGTTCCGGTTTTATTAATACCGGGTCCGGCTTTTTATCGGTAAGATCTTGAATAATATTAAATAGTTTTCTTAATAATATCTTATAATTCTTATTTAAGAATGCTTCGATATCGGCTTTTTGATTTCGTAAAGCACTTATAAAAGCTTTTTTTAATTTATTTTAAATATTAATAGCTAAGTAATATTAATAAGGCTTTTAGATTCCTAATAATCTGGCCTTTTATTAGGTCTATTCGCCGGGTTTGCGGCACCTTTGCGGTAATAGATTTCAAAATTATAAGTAATAAGATATATTGCTTATTATGCTTGTCGACTTTCGAGATATTTCGCTATTATAAAATACTTGAAGTTATTATAGTCCGTAAGCATTTTAATAATATATTAGCTGCTCTTAAGGTAATACTTTTATTCCTTAAAATACTTAATAATAATTAAAAGCTCTTTATCGTGAGTAATATAATTCCGCTTAATACTAGTTATTTTACAGGATTAATACGTAACGGGTTTCCAGTATCGCTTAAATTCTTCTTCAGAATCAGCTTGCTAAGAGAGAGTACTAGTAATTGCAAATCTAGAAGCATCGGTTTCAACTCGAATGCGCTTCGTAAGATCGAAATGCCTTATGATTAGTATATTAATAAAAGCTACTTTTAAATCTTTAAAGCTTTTCTTAGTTATATCGGAGAATTCGAAGGGTCTTTTCTTAATCTTATTCTTTATGCTTTAAAGAGCTTCCGTTAAGCTTACGGCTATCTTAGAGTATTTTAATATAAATCTACGATAAAAATTCGCGAAGCTTAGAAAAACCTAAATATCTTTATAAGATTCCGGCTTTAGCTATTCTTAAATTAAACGGATTCGCTTTAAGTCCGCTTAAATGCCGGTTGATTTGACTTTAAATCCTAAGAACTCGACTTAATCTATTTTAAACTTACATTTATTAAGTTTAACGAAGAGCTTATGCTTGCGTAATTGTTTTATAACGGCTCTAATATGCTCACGGTGCTCTTCTTTATTTTTAAAATAAATTAAGATATTATCGAGATATATAATAACGAAATAATCAATTAGTCCCGCTAACGCTTTATTAATATACGCTTAAAACGTAGTTAGAGCGTTGGATAGCCCGAAGAGCATTATTAGATATTTAAAATATTTATATTTAATACGGAAAGTTATTTTCTATTCGTGTCCTTCTTTGATTTTAATGCGATAATATATATCTTTTAAATCTAGGGCCGTGAATATTACGGCTCCGCCGAGACGGTTTAGCGTCTCATCGACTAGAAGGAAGGAGTGGCGATTTTTAATCGTTACTTTATTTAATCCTCGATAATCTATATATAAACGCAATCTTTTATCTTTCTTTAGCATAAATAATATTAGCGCACTTGCGGGACTTTTTAATAGACGAATTTATCCCTTTTATAACGAGGTAATAAGATATTCCCGAAGCGCGGCGAGTTGTAATTCGGAAAAGTTATAAAAAGGGCTATACGAAGGTAGTACGTTAGTATCGATAGCATACTCGAATTTAACTTATTCTTTAAGAAAAGCAGTTAGCGGATTATCATCGCATATATTTGCTATATCTGCAAGCTAGTCTAGAAGAAGTGTCGGTTTGGGAGTTTTTAGCTGAATAATTAATACTTGTAATAAGTTTACGACGCCGGTATTAAGACGAATATCCCACGATTGCTTTAAATACTTACATAATCTTAAATTCTTCGGATAATCATAGTCGGATTAAGATATAAATATAATATAAGATACTGTTTTAGGGTCGGTATTAAGAGTATTAGTAAACTCTTTTACTATTACGATTTAGATCTCGTCTTAAATTAGGGCGTAAGCTTATTTCTTAAGTTTCCAGTCGTAATACCCGGCGCCCTTATATTTAAGGAACTTTATTCCGAGAATTATATTATATCTTGAGTTTTTATAATTATAAAATCTTTCTCGAAAGGTTCTCGAGATTCTACGGTCGTCTTGCATTGTTATATATAAGTTATAAGCGTTAGTTACTCGGAACCGATACTTATTAAATATTATAAACTCTTAGTTATATTTAAATAAAGAGAGAAATCTCTATAGCTTAACTTTATATTTATTAAAGAAATTACAATTTGAGCTATTATTTATTAAACTATTAAATAACGTATTCGCATCTGTTTCGGGTTGCTTTAGTCTTACAGAAATGTGCAGGCGTTTAAGAACATCCCTTAAGCCTTCGACGCTTAAGACTTGGTATTGCCTTTTCCCGTATTTTTTCCGGTATTAAACGGCTTCTGTTTTTTAGCGCGTATAATAATATATATTTTCTTTTTTATTAAAAGGGTTTTTTTATTATTTTAAAACGTTCTTTTATTTTTAGCTTTTAAGGATTATTTTGCGTTTATTATACGAACTTAAAATAGCTACGGTCTTTAGACTAATAATTCTCTTGCTTATAAGAGCGGCAAGATATAATACTCTTAGTATAATTCTTTTTCTTATTATTTCTACTTCTGTTAAAAAGTCGGGAACCGGAAGCTGAAGGGGCGCTGTTAAGTGCGCGCTTTTTATTATTATCCTCAGAATGTTTTTTACGGCTTTTCTTGCGAGATTTGTTATTTTTAAGATTATTATTACTTTGTCCGCTTCCGCTTCTATTATATTTAGCTTTTAATATATTAAAAGATACTTCTTAAGTTCTTTTAATAAAAGACTTAATATTATTAGCCAGTTTCTTTTATTATTAATAAGTATTAAGAAGGTTTATAAAAGCGTAAGAGTTAATTTGCTACGCTATTAATATATGCGTGATTGCTTCACGAAAGTTAGTAATAATATTATTATTAGATATCCGAGTATTGCGGTCTTTAATAAGTATAATAAACTGTCGGCATATCGCCTGAATAGATTCGCCCGGTTGCTGGCGGAATCGCTTAATGTTTTTAATAACTTTAATACTTCGAGTTTCTTTAGAGGTATAAAGCTCTTTTAAGAAGTCGATGAATAGGTTTTATATTAGCGGAATACTCTCGGGTTTAGTTATAATTTGCTTCGCATTACCTTAATAAGTTAATAAGTCGCTTTTTATATTTGCAGTTGCGACGCGTACTCGATTCGCATATGTATTATAGTTATATAAGCGAGCTTTAAAGATCTCTTTTTAAGTATTTTTTTAATTTCGTAGGCTCTCGAAATTCTCTTCTTTATATTTTTTAAGGATTATGATTATAAGGCATTTCTTACGATCGCGCTTATCTTTCGCTTAGGCCGTAATATACTTTAGTAGAATATAAGCGTTTAGATTTAAATATATTAATAATATTATTTTAAGTCCATGAATTACGTAATTTGCCGTAAGTAATGCGGTTGTTTCCCAGGGGTATTCCGAGGCCGGCAAAGTCTTAGGCCTAATAGTATCCTTATTAAGCGGGTGCTATAAGCTAAGTAAGTTAGCTTCTAATCTTAAATTAGGATTGCGTTTTACTAAAAGTGACTTAAAGTCTCTTATTAGAATAATAATAATAAAATCTAATATTATATTACGAGTTCGTTAAAGGCTTTCTTTAACCGTATATTATTTATTTATTACGTCCGTATAAGCGACGGAGATTGCCCGGAAGCGGCGAAGTCTAGCAAGATTATTCTTATAATAAGCGAGCCGCGTCTTCGCACGAGTGTCCTTGACCTTAGACTTAGTTAATAAGCGCATATGCTCTTCGAGCTCGCGCTGCTTTTAAGCGATTTATTCTTCGGTAAGTATACTTAAAGCTATAAGATTAGTATTAATATTAAGGACAGAAAAGATTATATTATCCGTTATATAATCGGATATATTTAAATTACTTTTAGTTTAAGTTATAACTTTGCCTTTCTTTTTACGAATATAAACGGGCTAATTATAAGTATAAGAAGATTCTCTATTATTATTATCGCGAGTGCTCTAAAGTAGTTCGCTATCAGAAGTACTTTCGCTTTTAATCGTGTGAAAAGGATCTGTAGATTTTATAATCTTACGAAGAATATTACGAGCGGCATTACTGAAGCGAGTGTTACTCGCAGGTCTAGCGTTATTAGATATGATTACTTAATAAAGAATTATTCCTTTACCCTTCGTACTACCTCTTTATAAGATAAAGAGATTAGCTTATCAAATGGAATTCACGATAAGTAAAGCTTCGTAGAGGTTTAAAGTAAATTATATTTAAAAAATTAATCTCTGGCTTTCGAAGAAGTCCAGAGGAGAAGCGTATATATAAAAGAAGTTATCCGTAAGAGGAAGCAAAACGCCGGCGTGATTAGATATATAAGTAAGACTGATTCTACTAATACCGTAAAAGCCTCGGCTCCCTTATGCTACAGGCCCGATTCCGTATAGATAGAATGGATAGGCATACATATGACATATTGCCTATTAATAGCTAGTTATATATTTTCTTAGCAGCTTAGACTTAATTATAATTAAAGAATCGTTAATTTAGGGCCGTTAAAACGTCGGCGGCAATATTAAAAGTGCCGGCAAATTCGGGGTTTATATATTAAAAGATAATAATTTTTACTTTGCCGGCGGTATATTAAAAGTAAGCCTTAACTTATAATATTTTACTTTTAAAGTTACTTAAGTACTTTTTTATAAATAACTTTATTTTTATTTTTTAAGTATTATACTTAATATCGCCTTTATAGTCGCTAAAGGGAATATAAAGGTATTTAACTTTAAAGGGCTTTATAATTTAAACCGAATTATTTAGCTTTAATAAGTAATAGTCGATATGTGGTGTAGAAGTGGATCAAAGCACTGTGAGCAGTTGTAATTAAATTAAAATAATTAATTATTCTTCTAAAAGCTCTAAGAATCAGGAGAAGACAATTATTCTCCTGAAGGCGGTTTATAATAGCAGAACTTAATTAAGTCACGTGCAATACCAAGAGAGCAGCTGCCCGTGCTTATACGATACACCCCCAGGCAATTAATAATAATAAGCTACTATTATTATAATTAGCTGTATTAAGCGAGAGCAAATAATAAGAAAGAATTAGGCAAATAAATTCACTTGTATACGGTAATCAGGCAAATAACCTGATTATATGAACTAACGATTTTCTTATTAAACCTGAACTTGTAAACACTCGATAATATACAGATCGATTGCTCTCGATCTATTACTTAATTAATTTATCAATTAATTAACTAATCAACTGCTCCTTTCGATATTATAGGTATCTTTAAGCGCTCCGCCAGAATCGTTATGGCAGAACGACGATCTGCTCGTTAAAGCAAGGTGAGTGGCTCGTTTTTCGATTTATTAGTTTCGATCTATTAATCGGAGATCGATTAATTAAAGATTAATTAATTAAAGAATAACCGCTGACTTATAATAGGTTAAAGCTATTATTAATAGCAAGAAGAAAATCGTCGCTAAGGCACGATTATCGGCTGCTCCCGTCCCGCCCCCGCTTTTCGCCGTGCCGCTGCTGCTCCCCGGGCTTTAAAGCAGCTAGTAGGTGCTCGTATAATAGTCTGTCTGGGCTGTATTAATAGCGCTTTCCAAATAAAAAGTAACGGTTAATACTACGATATTATTAAAAAGGGTGCTTATTACTTCGCTTGCTCGTCCGGCCATAAGTGCGTAATTGCTCCCGCTGCTGCTTAGGCTCTTTCCTTGTATATCGTAATACGTTGGAGAATAAACTAGTAAGAAGGTAAGTCGATTCAGCTGCTCTTTTCTCGCTTTTTGATTTATTATTGATTTTTCTAGGAGCTGAAGTAATTAAGAATCCCGGTCCGTGCTGCTTTAAGGGTGGTAATATTAATGGAGCTGCTGCTGCTGGCGCTGTTATTAGTTTTAGTAGTAGAGTTGCTCCAGGAATTACTGATAGATTTAGAAGTAATAATAAAGATAACGATAATAAAAAGAACATAATTACTCGCTTTATTTCCAGAAAATCGAATAATTCAGTTAATCTTTTAGAAGAAGAAGAAGAGCTTTTAGCTGCTTTTGAGCTTATACTCGTATTACTGGAAAGAAGATTACTGCTGCTGCAGGTGCTCTTTTCGTTAAGAAAGGTAATGAAGAGCAGCTGATTATTTTGCTGCTGCTATATTACTGAAGCTGCTCGCGCTGCTGCCGCTGCTGAGGCTGCTACCGGAGCTGCTCGCGCTTATATTCGGCCTTATGTTCTGGCTTTCTAAGCTATATCTGCTCGTAGAGTTATTCTTATTCCTGAGCAAGAAGCTTAAGCTGCTCGCGTTGAGGAGCTGGTTAATATAATATAATACTTTAAGCGAGCTAGTTCGGGAGGTTTTAGCTTTTACTTTTAATAAATAAGCTGTTTCTTATTTTCTGAGGCTTAGAACTTCTTATTCTTAAGTATTCTTTTATATTTTAGAAATTAAAGCTTCGTTTGCTTTGAATTGAAGAATCGTTAAGAGTAATTAATCTTGAAAATATAATAATTTATACTCCCGAGCTTAGTTGATTTCTAATAAGATAAAATTATAAATAGAAATTTATAAAAAGAATTTTATAAAAGAATATAATAATATAAATAAACTCTTTAATTAGAAAGTAAGCTTATTATATAATTATTTAGAATAAATAAAAGTAAAGAATATATATAAAAAAACTGCTTTAAAGCGAGTTTTTAAAAGAGTTATTTAATTAAGCACGAATATCTATTAAGTTAATAAGAATAATAAATGCTTTAAATTTCTGCCGAGAAAGGTTTTTAATAAGTCCGTTAGCTAGTATATAATCTGTAAGAAGATATTTTATTATAAAAATACTTTTCTGAAACTCTTAGCGTAATTATATATTCTGAATATTAACGTAACGCAACTTAATAGAAATACGCTAATTTTCTTTAACGATTAACCGAATCGTTTGTTAATTATTATAGAAAATTATTTAAGCTGCTCTTATATTAAGGCGTAATTCTTGAAAGAATCGCTGAAGTATTATAAGTTCCTTGCCGGTGCGCTTAATTTAAGAAGCTTTACTTATGTTATAAATAGTAATTATATCTTATAAAGTGCTTTTTAAAAGATTAAACTTCTAAAAAATATAAAATATATTTATTAAAAGATCGCTTATCTCGATATCGTTGTAAAAGAAGCATTTGATATTATTATAAGGTAGGAGTCGCGCAGCTTATAGCTATAAGTGATCGCTAAGAAACGAGTGCTGAAAAGGTAATGAATTATTTAATTAATTGCAGCTAAGTGCTCTCGGAAAGAATTAATTAAGAATAAGAAAGCTTTAAAGCAGTAAAAGCGACGTTTGCGCGTAATATAATTGCAGTATAAAGTACTGATCTAACTTTCTCTTGAAATCCTTAATTTGAGCTGAAATAGCTTATTCTTGATTCTTTAGTAGCTCGAGTTAAGATAATAATATACTTAAGTAATTTCTATTTATTAACTTAAATCGAAGAATAATTTTTTGAATATAAGTATTATATACTAAAAAATAGTCTTCGCTAATCGATCTTTAATAATACGAACGCTTAAGAACTATTCCGTTTGCTTTCTTCGGTAAGCTTATATATTGTATTTAAGCCGTTAATAATTAGTTTGGCGTTTTTAAAAGCCGAATTATAATAAAGCACTTGAATATCGTCGATATAGAATATCATAAATACCGTACGTTGCTCGTTTATGAATATATAAAGCTCTTTTTTATAAGCGATTAACTTTAAAGTTATTAAAGTATAAGTGAAGTTACCGTATTATAGCGCCGGTAAGTCCTTAAGTCTGTAAAATGCGCGATCAACTTTTATTACCTTTCCGTTTTATTTAAAACTGTCTGGTAGATAGCAGCGTACGCGAGTACTTATCTTATTTCGTTTAGCGTTAATAAAAGCATTTACTATATTAAATTGAATTATTTCTAAATCAAATTGAGCTATAATAGTTATAGCGGTTCTGAAGGAGCGAGTAGCTAAAGTAGCTGCATATATTAATAAAATTAACGTTTCAAGTTATAAGTCTCCTCTTATAACGATTCGGGAGCGATAGCGAGTTAAATACCCTGACGAATCGACTTTAGCGTGAAATACTTATTTTAAGGGAATTAGTTACTCGGTAGTAAAAGTGTATTTGACGATTCTTTAGCAGTTGCGCGACTCAAGGTTAGTAATCTTCTTAATAACGTCGGCTCGGAAGTGCTCTTTTAACGAGTAGTCCTTAAAGTCTTTTTAATTTAATAAGTCCTTAGGCATTTGTGATTAGTGAATCCGTAAGAGCTTAATTGGTTGCTGAATTTCGATATTTTTAAGTATAAACGCTGATATAATAGCGTGAATTGCGCTTAGGTCTTTTCCGTCTTTTCGCACTGGTTCTTGACTAAGCCAGAAAGTCCTTAGAAAATCCTTTAAGTGCTCGCGGTTGCTTGACGGTTATAATGATTCCGTAATTAGCTCTTTAATAATTATTATATAAACGCTTCGATTCGGTTTCGTTATCTTATTGCTGACTCGAGTCTTTCGACTTTTATCAGTTGCTCGGTCTTTTACTCTTTTTCTTTTAAGAGGTTTAAGTAAGCCGGAATTTGATTCAGTTAAAGCCGGAAGTAATAAGCGTAAACCTGACTCTTCGTTTTCTTCTGATTCCGATAATTGCAAATGCTCCTCGTACTCAGTTACTTAAAGCAGAGCTTTTAATTGCTTAAGGCCGATACTTTCTTTAAGTGCTTCCCGACGCTTAAAACCGCGCTCTCGGTCGTATAGTCTTTTAAAGTAAATTATAACTTATAATATCGATTTCCGCTTAGAGCTTATATTATTTTAGAAGTTTGATATATTACGTAAAATACCTCTTTTAGTTGCGCTCTTAAACGCTAATTGTCTTGAAGTATTAGCTCGTTTTAAGATCTGATTAAAGTGCTCGTAAGTAAGAAGTCTAGCACTTTTTCTTAGCTGAATTACTTTCGAGTTCTTGCTAACGAGCGGCTGAATAAAGTTAAGGGCTATTGAATTAGCTGGAAATGGCGTATTTACTTTTATTAATTCAGTTAAAAGAGGAGCAGATGGCTTTACTTCCGAGCTTGAAAGCTTAATTAAAGGTTTTAATACCTCCGAGCTCATAGGCTCGTCGACTTTTATAGCGCTTATTGCTTCGCTTAATTGTTTTCTGTTCGGAATAATAAATAGTATTTTTGATTCTAATATATTAAATGCGCTTAGTCGGTTAATTATAATAAAACTAACGTCTTGATCTTTCTTTTCTTTTTTTAGTATTTTCGTAAGATCTTTTAATATTAAGCGCGGCTGGCCGACCGCTTTTTTTATATTTAAAGAGCTTGAATAAAAAAGGTTTCGTTGAAAGTAATATTCCGAATTACTATTATATATTATAATTAAAGTACTTAGATCTTATAAATATTAAATAAGACGTATTTAATTAAATAACTAAAATATACTCGCGGGTTGATTTTAAAAGCTCTTTTTTGGCGGAGAGCTTCTCGGTCTTTAATTATAAGGTAGGCTTTACAGTTATACGTATATAAGTTGCTTTAGTTAGGCCGTAAATCGGTTGTTAGCTTTAGCGTGAGCTTAAGGTCGTAATACCGAAAATACTGCTTAAACTAGGCTTAGAATACTTTATTAAGACTCTTGAAGCTTTTGCGAGCAGATAAACTTATATTATAAAGAATAATTGCCGCTATTACTGATTTTGTTTAAAGCGCTCGGGGTAAATTAGCGGAAAGGCGTATCTTGATTGATTTATCGATTATTTCTTTGCTTGCGCGCTTAGCTCTTTTATTAGGTTAGTATATATGTAAGGAGGTAGATTTAATATTAATATTATTCTTTTTATATTATTTTTTATATTTAGTTGATTTATTAATCTTTATAATTGAAGTATTATTATTTTAGCGTATTTTGCAAACCGAGAGCTTGAATTAGCGTCTTATTCACGCCTTAAACGGTTTGAGAGCATTTAAAACGGCGATTAATTCTTTAGTTTTCAAAAGCTGCTCGTAGAATTTCTTATTATATTTGTCCTTAATTAATAAAAGCTAATTGTTCTTATTAAACTTTACTAGAAAATCGAATAAATCTTAAGAAATGCGGTAAAAAGGACGGGTAACTGCTTTCTCTGATTGACGACGACTTATCACTTATTATATTATAGCTATTATATAATACTCGTATTCCAACTGAGTTAAACTTTGAATTTCGACGTTACGCGTATTTTTCATTAAGTTTTCTAAGGCTTCCTTTTCTAAGTAACTTGCGCGCAGATGCTATAAGTAGGCTTCGTCGACTCGTGGCTTTAAATATTGTCTGCTCGACTGAAAGCTTTAGCGGATGCTCTTTTTTAGCGTTAGAAATATTAAAAAGCTATGATTTAAGCGAGTTAAAATGCGGCGAGCAGTTAGAGAAACCGAAAAGTAATTAAAAGGCTTGTATTTAAAGAAAGCTAAGTTAAACTGTTGCTATAATTGCTTTAAAACTAGATTGTTTTCAGCTGTTCCCGTGCGTAAAGTGCAATCTAAACTATTATATTAAACTCTTGCTTATAAAAGGCGAGCTTCTGAAATAATATTAATATTAAAGCCTTTAACGATAGCGACGTTCGAGAGGGTTAAATCGCTTGTATTCGGTCCGTTAAGGCCGTAGAAAGCACTTTTAAAGACTCGAGTACTGCGGCTTTTAATTATTAGGCTTGACGTTCCGGCTTTAACGCTGTCGTCCGTAATAGATTTGATAAAGCTTCCGGGAACGAGAAGAGCTTCTGAATTTATTAAATAAGTAGTAATTCTATTATCGAGCAAGGTGCTTTCTGCGAGCGGATAACGATTTATATTTATAATAGCGTATACTCCCGTAGTAGCGAGAGCTTCGTCGAGAAATTCAGGGCTTATAAAGCAAGCTTGAACGTTTCTAAAGTATCTTGCTTTTGCTAAAGCAGCTGGCTTTAGAGTTATAAGAGCTGCTAATGCTTGAATAGAAAAGGAATTACCGGAAGGTAATCCGGAAGCTAATTGCGTTATTAGTAGTATATTCCCGTTAAGTTTAGTAATTTCTCGGCGGAGATTAGGGAAATCGCTTTTTAGTCGGAGTCGAGTCTCCTTAATTTCTTTTATTAATAATAGGTTTCTGAGGTTGCTCGCCGTCGAGCTGTTATAATAATACCGAAGTCTGTGATAATTAATAGTTTTATAATAGTGAAAGCGATGCTTATATAAGCAGGTATTTGCTCGCGTGTTTGGCGATTAGTTTCGTTGAACTGACGGGATTGCGGGAGCATCTGATCTTCTTTTAAGAGTAATATATAAGCTTATTGTCTTTTGTTATTTAAAGGCTATAAGTGATTCTTCGTTAAGAGTAAATAATTAGTTGACGTAATTAAGTAAAGAGTATTAGTTTGTTACCTTGAGAGTATTATCTCTTAATAATTTAAAGTGCTGTTCGCGCGCTTATTTCGGTGCGAGCTTCTCTTGTATCGCTTTAATAAAATCAAGTATTGTTAGCGGTCTTTTAACGTCTGGTAAGTCGTATAAAAGAGTATTTTAATAAGCCGCTTTTTATTTTTGGAGCTATTTCTTAAGATTAATTCGCCTTGCTTTAATAATAGCGAGCTTCTTTTTGTAAGTAGATTATATTAGCGTGCGAGCACTTGTTTCCGAAAGGACGTAATCTCTCTTAAGGATCCGGAAGAGTAATTGAAGAGTTTATAACTTTAATTAAAGGTCTTCGTTTATTATCTCGGTTAATTGTTCTTTTTTTATACGAGCTTGCTTGTTCTCGTATTCCTTAATTGCTCCTTAATAGATAAAGGGATTAATTATCTCCTGAATTCACTTATAAGCTGCTTTATAAGCTCGAGCCTTTTCTGTTTATTATACGAGCTTTCTTACGTGTTCCTTTATAAGAGCAGTATATATTAAAGTCATATTCTCAATTATAACTTTTGCCGGTAGTAATGCGCTCGGCTTAGGGCTTTTCTCTGCAGGGTCGCGAGTATCTTCGTCTTACTTCGCTTGAGCCTGGAAGTTGTGCTTAATAGCTTCTTTATTTTATTATACTTTTAAATCGTTTAGCGATAAGGGTTTTGATTCGGCGTCGAGAAGGTTAGGAGCAATTAGTAACGCAGGGTTTATTGAATTTTATATCTTATAAAAGATATAAAAGGATTTAAACGCTTAATATTAAGGAGTTTAAGTGCGCTTATTATAATTAAGAGGAGTTCGATTGTTTGAAGAAGAAGCTGAAGTTAAGTCTGTTATAGCGAAGGAGTTGCTTTCGTAAGCTCCGAGTATTCGATAAAAGAGGAAGGATTAAAGAGGTATCGAGTCTAGTTGCTCGGCTTTTATACTCGTTCAGAGTGGAATCGAAGAGTTAATGGAAAACAGTAGTATGAATTATATTTTATAATAAGGTGGAAAACTCTGCAACGTATAATAAATACTCTTTACTTATAAACTTACCTTATAAGCTTTATTTAAATTAATAGCGCACAGAGGGAAGAATACTAACTTAATAGCTTCGTTAACGGGGCTTATAACTGTAATATAGAAGTAGATTAAAGTATTATAAGCAATTATAATTAAATTAAAGTAATTAATTATTCTTTTAAAAGTTCTAAGAATCAGGAGAAGACAGTTGTTCTCCTGAAGGCGGTCTACAGTAGCAGAACCTAATTAGGTCACGTGCAGTACTAAGAGAGCAGCTGCCCGTGCCTATACGACACGATAGTTAACTAAAGGTCCGTTATAAAAGTATATATTAATTAATTGTAAGGAGGGGAAGGAGTACGAGTCTTTTGGCGGAGGTTATTAAGAGTATATTAGTCGAGGGCTTACTTAATAACGATAGTAATAGTAAAGTTAACGGAGATTTCGATTAATTAATTTATTTTTACTTATTAAGCGGGGGTAAGGCCCTTTATAGTAGCGGTAAGCTTTAGCGAGGCGTCGAAGTAGTTTTAAGGTTTATTTTTTAAGTCGGAATTAAGTTCTTTAAAGTTTTTTTTATAAAAGTCTTAATTAAAGGAATAAGAGTGTCGGTAAAGCTTAGCCGTAAAGGGGCGCTTCTTTTTTTAGAGTTTCGCCGACAAAGGGGAGAAGTCGAAAGAAATAATAATACGAGGTAAAAAGGTATTTAAAGTTATTAATCGATTTATTAATTAAATATAAGTCGAAGTCGAAGTTCGAAGTCGAAGTTCGAAGTCGAATAGCGCGCGTTAAGTTATATAAAGTAGGTTAACGGTAAAAGGGTTTCTAGCTTTTTTTAAAGTAATTTATTATTAAGGTAAAGAGATACTTATTTATTAAATAAGTTAAAATATTAAGGTTTGTCGTTAACTTATTTTAAGGGTAAGAAGACGTAATACGTAAGACTTAGTAAAATATAACGCTTTATAATAAAGGGGTTATTAATCTTTTTTTATATTACGGCTTATTAAAGGTTAATACGGTATAAGAAATAGCTTTATATTTAAATTTAAAGCTACGCTTAAATTAAAAAAAAAGATATAAAAAAAAGAAAAGCTTTTTATAAGAGGGAGCTTTAATATAAATATATAAAAGGTCCCCCTAGCCTTTCCCGATTAGGCCTAGCGCTATAGTTGCCATGTTAAGGCAATGCTACGAGCGATGCCGAGCTCGCTCGGTTAGAATACGAGGCTCAGGGAATCGTAATAAGTAGTTTATATATGCCTTTATAGGCTTTTTAGCCGTTACGTATTTATTTAACGGCGTAATAATCTTAAATACGGCTATAATAGCTTTTATAAACTTTATTTTTAATTTATCTTTTAACTTTTTAGCCTTTTTAAGATTATTATTAGGCTTTTTATTTAAGTTTTCTGAATTATTAAGCTTTAGCTTAAAGTATAAGACTTAATACGTAAACGTTATATATTTTATAACTTTATACTTATTATAATACTTTTTATTATCGCTTTTACCGCCTTTAAACGCTTTATTAACGTTAAAGTCAGCGTTAGCGTTTATATAAGCTTTTTTTTTTAAAATTAAGTCGTTAATTAAACCGTTAATATTAATATTCTTAAGATTACTTAATATTTTCTTATATTTATAAAATAAAAAGGCGTTAAAAGAGCTCGGGAAGCCTTTTAATATTAAGCTAGTTATTATAGGCTTTAAAATCTTGCAGTTTAACTACTTTAAGTATATAGCGCTTAATTAAATTACGTTAATATATTTATTTATACTTTTATAAGTGTTATAATTAAAATCGACGATTTAATTTATATAATGGCCGACTAACTCAAGCGTTAATTAGCCGAAAGTAAATTAAATAGTATTTTATAGCTTTTTAATTATATTTTTATTTTTAAATTACTTTTAATTTTTTAATAATATAATCGACTTTAGCGCTTTTAGCGCTTTTTGATTTTACGTCTTAAAGTAGTCTAGCTTTTCGTAATATTTTACGGCTAGTTTATAAAAATAAGAGGCTAATACGGCTTTACTTCTTTTAGTACTTCTAGCGTAATATAAAAATTAATCCGAAGATAAAGCTTTATTAAAAATATAAAGTATATAATTATTAATTTTTAAGAATAAACTAGCGAGATTTATTTACTTAATATAATTAAACTTCTTTATTAACTTTTCTCTTTTAAAGGTAATAATAGTTATTTTAAGCTTGTCTCGATTAAGTTTAGTTTTAATTCCTTTAAGCGATTATTATTTATAATAATTTATTAAACTATTTTAATCTTAGATTTTATTTAAGTTTTTATAATTTTATAATAAGGCTATCCTCCTTAATTTAATATGCCTTAAATTAATATAAAATTAATATTTAAAGTAAAAAGTCTTATTAAAGACTTATATATTACTTTATTAAGGGTTTCGCTTAGTTAATATTATAATAAGGTTTTTAGCGGTTTACTTAAGCTCTTATTATAACGCTAGCGCCACTATTAACTTAGTTTTCTTTTTATAAAAAGTAAATAAGCTTAATTAATTATAACCCTCTTTAAGAATAGCTTTTCATATAATTAATAAAGCTTAAAAACTATTGTAATTTATATTAAACTAATGATAATTTAAATAGTCACTCTCTAATATAGCCACGCTAATACGCTACTTATAGCTATTATTAGCGCCGTTTAAGTATAAGCACTTAAGAATAAGAAATCTATTATAAGACTTAAAACCGTAATTTAAATAATTACGCGCGCTTATAACGTCTAAGGACTATTAAGTTATAATTTCCTTAAGGTTTAGTTTTAAAGTTAAAGGCCTTAGGTTTGTAATACGTCTTAATTAAGTTAATAAGGGCTTAAAGGGGTTTAGCTTATTTTAATTAAAAGAAGCTAATATAACTTTATCGATAAGCGTTTAAACGAAAGCAGCCGACGCGATATTAATTAAGAAAGCTTAACTTAGTCGTCTCGATCGAGAAGTTATGTCGTAAATAATTAATATTATTAATAGCCTTAACGAATTGCCGAATTATTATTATATAAGAATAAGCGAGTTAATTAAGAAGAGGAAGCGTAATAAATAAGGACACGTAATTAAAAAAAAGAAAATTATTTTATTTATTTACTTAAAAAGTTAAAAGAACTCTTTAATAATTATATATAAAATAATAGCTTTTTTAAAAGCTTTTACGCTTATGTAATTAATTACATAACTTATACGAGTTACGTAATTAAATACAAGCGTAATTTCCCGGAATATAAAAGTAATTTCCGGGCCGCGTAAGTAATAAAAACTCCTTCGGCTATTCTAAGGTAGAATCGGCACGAGTTACCGAAGTCAAATCCAACATAATTAAAGCACTTAAATCTTATAAATATTAAATAAGACGTATTTAATTAAGTAATTAAAGTGCGCTCGCGAGTTAACTTTAAAAGCTCTCTTTTAATAGAGAGCTTCTCGGTCTTTAATTATAAGGTAGGCTTTACAGCCGTACTCATATAAGTTACTTTAATTAAGCCGTAAATCGATTATTAGTTTTAGCGTGAGCTTAAGATTATAATATCGAAAATATTACTTAAACTAAGCTTAGAATACTTTGTTAAAACTCTTAAAGCTTTTGTGAATAAATGAATTTATATTATAAAAAATAATTACTGCTATTATTAATTCCGTCTAAAGCGCCTGAAGTAAGTTGGCAGAGAGGCGTATCTTAATTAATTTATCGATTATTTCTTTGCTTACGCGCTCAGCTTTTTTATTAAGTTAATATATATATAAGAAAGTAGATTTAATATTAATATTATTTTCCTTATATTACTTTTTATATTTAATTAATTTATTAATTTTTATAATTAAAATATTATTATTTTAGCGTATTTTATAAATCGAAAGCTCGAATTAGCGTCTCGTTCACGCTTTAAATAGTTTAAGAGTATTTAAGACGGCGATTAACTTTTTAGTTTTTAAAAGCCGCTTATAAAATTTCTTATTATATTTATCTTTAATTAATAAAAGCCAGTTATTCTCGTCAAATTTTATTAAAAAGTCGAATAAAACTTAAAAAATATAATAAAAAGAACGGATAACTATTCTTTTTAAATAACGACGACTTATTACTTAATATTTTATAATTATTATATAATACTTATATTTTAATTAAGTTAAATTTTAAATCTCGACGTTACGCGCATTTTTTATTAAGTTTTCTAAAGCTTCTTTTCTTAAGTGACTTACGCATAAATGCTATAAATAAGCTTCATCGATTTATAATTTTAAATATTATTTACTTAATTAAAAGCTTTAGCGAATACTTTTCTTTAGCGTTAAAAATATTAAAAAGCTATAATTTAAATAAATTAAAATTGTTACGACCTCCGATACGCCTCGTATTCTAACCGACATAGCTCGTAGCATCGCTGGCTATACGAAGGCGCTAAGCCGAATAAGGAAGACTGTTTGGCGAGCATGCGACGTGTTATTGTGAATGGCGTCAGAGTACGCTAGGCTCTATTAGGAGAGCCCCTGTGTATTTATATTCAAGCTCTCTCTTATAAAGAGCTCTACTTTCCTCTTTGTCTTTTCTTCTTAATTCTGAGCGTAGCTTTAGGCCTAAATACAAAGCTATCTCCTGCACCGTATTAACCTTTGGCAAGCCGTAACAAAAATACGGTAAGTAATTAAAGAAACCGAAGAGTAATTAAAAGGCTTATATTTAAAGAAAGTTAAGTTAAATTATTATTATAATTACTTTAAAACCAGACTGTTAGATTTGACTTAGGTAACTCGTGCCGATTTTACCTTAAAATAGCCGAAGGAGTTTCTACTGCTTACGCGGCCCGGAAATTACTTTGTATTCCGGGAAATTACGCTTGTATTTAATTACGTAACTCGTATAAGCTACTGTGGAGGGGAAAACACTAAGCACATAATAAGAGGGTAATAAAGCAAGTGCCGGAGGGTAAACGTAGGAAATACTTATTTAACGAATATTAAAAATATTATATATTTAAGGAATATAATCTATTAAGAGAAGGGAGAAGTATAATTTAAATAAAAAGGAAAAGTTATAATAATAAAAATTATTATTATGCTTAAAGGATATTGCCTTAAAGGCTATCTTAAATATAATAAGATATAACTTAATTACGTGACGAATAGACCTCTAAGGTTAACCCTATTATATACGTCCCCTCCTTAAAAAACTCATGCTTAACCTCGAATAAAAAAGTAAGAATTAATATTATAGCTTTAAAGCTTTAAATACTTAAAAGAAAATATATTTAAGTAAAGACAAGTAAATGTCAGGTAACCTACACCTCACCTTTAGAAGCAAATAATTATCTCGCTTAATACCCTTAAATATTATTTTTTACTTTATTACTCTTTTTCTTTCCTTTTCTTTTTAATAACTTTATTACTTTTTTTTATAATACTCTTAAGGAGGCTTTACGCGTCTTTTTACATTTATATTAGTCTTTTTATATTTTTTAATATTTGTCGTATTATTTTTGCCGCCTAAACTTGCTTTCTTAAATATTACATTCGAGTAAACTTTAGCTTTAATAAAGTCAAAGTAATTCCTTTAAGACAAATCGGCGCATAATTAGTATTTTAAATGAGTTCTCGACTCCTTTTCTTACGGCGTAAAGACTGACTTTCTTTATAAAATAAAGATCGATCCCTATAACGCATCGAATTCGTCGATATTCCCTTATACTTTAAGTTAGCGTATTTTTAATAACCCCGCTCCTTTTTTATACCCTTAATTTAACGAATCTTTTATAAACTTTTTTAACCTCTTAATTATTATTAAAAACAAAAAGAAATATATTAAAAGTATATTAAAAAAAATAAAAATACATAAACATATAAGGTTAAAAGTAAATAATAATCGGAAGACGGTCTTCTTACTTTTAAGGTTCGAAGTATAATAAAAAAATAAAAAGAAGCTAATCGGAGCATTTTTTTTCTTAACTTAATTAAGTCTCTTTTTTATTTTTATCTTTTTCTTTTTATTCTTACTTTTTTAATAAGTCGATATTAAATAGCGACGAAGTCGGTCTTAAGTAATTCCCCTTTCTCTTATTTTAATAGTTATTATATTAAATAAAAACGCCGATAATACCTTAATAACTTCTTATTATATCTTCTTATTATTCTTTAATAAATAAGTAAATTATTATAAGCGGCTGAGATTTATTATATTTAAAGGAAGAAAAAAAGAAATGTTATGTTTTATATATTAACTTCGAGCTGCTTAGTCTTCTTCGCGGTCTCTCTCTTTTCTTAGCGGCAAGTTACGAAATAAAAGCTTCTCGAGAATAACCTTTAAAGCTTTAATAAGTTATAAGTTATTTTAAACCGCTTTCGTCGTCGCTTTTCTTCGACTTACTTCTTATTATTAATTAATTAAAAGAGGTAAAAGACTAAAGATAAGTTCCTTCTTATTCGATATCGCTAACTTTTAAATCTTAATATTTTTTTAATATAATTTAAAGACTTAAAGTAAAGGCGTAATTTTAATTACTTTATTAAAATAAGAAGTGTTTTCAACTTTATTACTTATTTAAGCCTTTATTAATTATATTATAAATAACCTTTAAATTAATAATATTAAGCTTTTCAGAAGTCCTTTTTTATTAAAGTAACCCCTTTTTATTTAAAAGTAAGGTTCCCTTTTAAAGAACTTTATATTAATATAACTTTATAATAATTTTAAAAGTAATAAAAACATTCCTCGAATATCTTTACAAGCCGGTATAAGTTAAGCCGGATTTTAAGTCTAAAGAAAAAGTAAACATATCTTAAAAGCGGAAGTAATAGCGCTCTTTCTTAATTAATTAATATTTTTAATTTAAGAGTCTGAAGACTAATATTTAATTAAGAGAAGCTCCTGACTTAAAGTCTGGTTAATTTACTTAATAAGAGACAGCTTTATAAAGACAAAGTTAAAAGAATACTTATAAATAGCTTAAGTGTTTATAATAAAATATTATTTACTCGCTTAAATCCTCTATAGAATTATTATTATAATAAAACTATAATAATAATATTTAAATTCCGATAAGCGAGATTTTAGAATAATTAAAGAAGAAGCGTATAATTTAAATTAATTAAAATCTCCTTTCGCATAAAGTAGTTTTACTTATTTTATCGTCTTAAAATTAGTTAACCGAAACTCCGAGGAAATAAAGTCGTTATTACTTTAGCACTTTAATATATTACTTAAAATAACTTAAGATAAGCTTAGCTTATTACGGTACTTAATTTACTATTTTATACTTTTACTCTTAATTAAGTTATTATTATTAACACTTAAGTAGCGTAAAAGCCTAGACTTAATAGCCGTCGATTAAGAGAACTTATAAAGTCTAATAATAACCCTTACGTTAAACTTTAGACTCGCGACAACTCAACCGCTGATTTCCGAGGATTAATAATTTAATTAAGAATAAAACACTTATAATATAAAGGGTTAAAGGCGTAAGAAAAATATAAAAAAGCTAAAGATTTATAATTTACTAGCCGTACTTATTTTATTCGTCTTTAGCTTAACCGTCACGGTCTTAGAATACTAAGCTCCGTTTTTAAGTACGCTATATTAAAATTATTAATATTTAAATAAACCTTTTATACTATTAATAATAAATTTAACGATTTTTATTACCAATATAAGGCAGTTATAATAACTCGTTTCCCTTATAATAACTTATAGCCTGTCGCGCGTTTTATTATTTATTTAAATATATAAATTAGTTTTATTTATTTAACTTTATAAGCTCCTTTAAATTTTAAGTCGTTTAATTACGCGTAACTTTTTAATCGTTATATATTTTTTTTTAAACTAATAACTTATTTACCGTAGCCTTAAAAGTTATTTTAATTAAGGTAAATCTTTTTCGTTATAAGGTGTTTAGGCAATATTAAGGAAGAATTTCTAGTCTTTAACTACCTTCGGGGACTTATTATATAAGCTTATTTCGGCAGTATATCTCGGGGAGTTATTGTCTTTAGCGCTTAACTTATTAATATATTAAAACTATTAACGCTTTAAAACGATTTATTAAAAAAACCTCGTCTAACTTATTATTTAACTTTTCTTAAGATTTAATAAAGAATAAGTGCTTAATTAAATTCTACTCTTTTATAACGTAAGCTATAGTCGACTTAATTTAATTAAATTACTCCATAAGGTCAAAACTTTCTCTGAGTTTTTTAAAGGCTTTTTTAATTTTATAAAGTATTAATAATTATTATATTTATAAGCTTTCGAGCCTATACATTTAGCGTTAGTAATACTGAATTGTTTAAAGGGCAGCTATTATAAATACATTGTTTAGCTCGACTGGGATACTAGTATTATTATTGCGGAACGACTTATAAATGCGATCGAAGGGTATTTATAAGCGTAAATAATATTCGAAATATTAAGGGGATTTTTTATCGTTTAAAAGAGAGCTCTTAGTGTTTTAATATATACCTTTATTATTATGCCTTAATCTTTGTCCCCTTTTATAAAATATAAAAAGTACGTCCTCGCTATAGTTTAGCGTTCGACAACGTTAAGTAATAAGCTATAAGAATTATAATAGGAAGTAATTAATAGTATTAGTCGTGGCGATTAAGTTACTTATTAAAAAAGTAAGTGACGACTTAATATTAACTTTATTCCGCGTAAGTTAGCTTTTTAAGTATTTTAATAATAATTTTATTGTTTTATATAACTTGTCTTATAGGCTCTTTAAGGTCTTTAAAGCCTTATAAATTTCGCTCCTTAAGACTAGGTTTAAACTAGTCTTTATTATTATTATATTAAATTATTGCTAAAAGCTCGTCGTCTTTATAATAAATAAAGCGCTTTCGTTTATAAAACAACTTAAAGTAATTAATTATAAAAGTACCGCGGAAAAGTATACCGTCGACTCTTAATTCTTTTAGCTTATAATAGCTTTTTTTAAAGAAGGCCTTATAAATTTCATAAAATCTTAGCTATTAAAAGTTAAGCTTTTTACTCCTTAATATATCGATTTCTTAAATAAAATCGTGCTTAAGTATTAAGTCTTTAATTTATAATAATTTATTTTAAATATCCCTTTTTACGTTAAAAGCTTCTTTTTTTTCTTATTTACGGCGTGTCTTTTAAAGCTTAGCTTTTTTTATATTATTATTTCGCATTTAATATTAAAGAGTTCGAATATAAATTAAATCGTTAATACTCTTAATATTTTTCGAAAAGAGGCTCTTTTAAATAAAGTAACGTGTTTTAATAAAAAAGAATTAGTTTTTTATTATAAATTATATAAAAGAAAGTATAACTTATAAATTTATAAACTATAATACGGTTAATAAATAAAACCGCTGGTAAGTTATTTATTTAATCTCTTTTTATTTTAAATAAAGCATTTTTAATAAGGCCATATCCTCGCTCGATTATATTATTAGCTTTTACGTTATAAGCTAATATTTAAATTCGTCGAATTTCTATTTTATTTAATAAGTTAACGACTTTACTTATGTTTTTTATGCTTTTATTAATTATTAGCTTTTAAAATAGCTTATGTCGGCAAATAATGTCTTATTAAATAAAATTAGCAATACCTTTAGCCTCTTTTAAAGTAAGCGCCTTAGCTTCGACTCAACCGCTTATATTATCTCGGGCGACAACGAAATACTTCTTTTTATTTTATATTAATATAAAAGTAATATTTAACGCTTATTTTTTTATAAATTTATTTAAAGTAATTAAAACTATAGGTTCTTCTTATCGCTTAGCATTATATAATATGCATTTATTGTACGTTTTAATAAATTCCGCGGAGTCTTTAAAATAACTCTTTTAAAAATAACGTTAAGAAATGTAATAATATATGCTTTTCCTTTTTTTATAGCCGGAGCTATTATAATAATTTCGTAAAATATATGCCTTGTTTTTATTAATATTAACGACGAGTTTAATAAGTACGCCTTTTAATAAAAGTCTTTAAATATATTAGTTATAAATTCTATATAATAATATTTCTTTTTTAAATATATAAAAGGCTTTTAAGTTTATACTTTTTAAAGTCTTAAGCGTAATTAAGTAAATAGTTATCTTTTAGTAATACTTTTTATAATGTTTTGAAAATATTAATAAGTCCGCTTCGCTTTCTTGGCCTGTACTCGAGTCGCTATTAAGTATTACTTAATCGTTCGACTTATCTTATAATTCTTAAACTTTTCGCTTTATATTAATAAGGATATCGCGTCTTTAAGTTAGTTTAAGGTTATTAAAAGTCTTTAGCTCTTTTATTAAGTCTTCCGTACTTTCCGCTTTTATTAAGTAAATTCTAATTGTATTAAGCTCAGTTAAAATTTAATCTTTATTATTATTATTTTCGGTATTCTTCTTAATATCTTTAAAATATTTAAGTCTCTTTAAGAAAGCATTTACTATTATGTGCGTAACACTTTTAATATAACGCACTTTGAAGTCGAAAAGCCTAATCTAAGCGAGCCAGTAAATAAGTATCGCATTAAAGTAGTCGTAAGTAACTCCTTTAAGTTAAATAATAAAAGTATTTATATTAATCTTTATAATAAAATGGACTCTTATAAGCTAGATTTTAAGCTTCTTAAAGATTAAGAGTATGCCTTTATATTTTCTTTTTATAGCGTCGTAATCTTATTTTACCTTTATTTAAAAGCCGCTTTTATACCTCGCCGGTTTAAGCCTATTATTTTTCGGGTCACGCTGACTAAGGAAACTATTTTATTTAATTTTATTAAAGTCTATAAAAACAACGATTTCGCCAGCGCCTTTAAAATAGTTAATCCTATAAAGCATTAAAAAGGAATATAAAATATCTTAAAGAGTTCTTATTACTTAGCCGTAAGTTACGGGGTTCTATATAAATTTAACTCCTTTTCTTATAAAATTATATAATAGCTCGGCTAATAAATGAAAGTCTTTAATTTAAATACGGAAATAAATAATTAAATTTAAAAATTCTTTAATTTTTGTGACGTTCTTAAGTTCTTTTTATTTTTATATTTTAATTAAGTATATAATTAAAGATTCTTTTCTTTATAAATTATATATATAGCCGACGACGTTTATGCTATTGCGATAAAACTGCGATTTAAGGCTTATAATAATTTTAGCGCGTTTAAGGCGTTTTAATATTTTGTTAAGATTAAAAAAGTGCTTAAGGACAAATTAGTGAATTCTAGGCCGTGCTTCCTTTTAATTATAGTTTATATATAGTTCTTTTACGTTAACGTCGTTTAAAAACGGCATTATAATAAAAGGTATAATATTTTTTAATATTTTATTAATTGTTTTTATAAATTAAGTAATAAAGTTTATAATTCCTTAAGGTAACGTTATATTTTAGACTAATTTAATATTAGGCATAAAAAAGGCCGTTATGTCTCGGCTGCTTTAATATAATATTTATTAATTATATTTTAAGTATAAGTTTATTAGGCTCGTAATATAGCACCTTATAAATTCCTTTGAAAATTCGTTAATAAAAGGAGGTAAGTTAGCGTTTTTTAAAGTAATTACGTTAAACATAATTATCGAGTTAATTAAGCGGTACTTTTTTAATTTTTTCTTTTTAATTAAAAACTAAACGTTATAATATAACCCCTTAAAGAGTTCGAGAACCTTACGTTTGAGTTTGTCTTTTATTATTTTTCTGACTTCGGGAGTTAACGCTTTAAAAAGTGAAAAGTGTAATACTTATTAAGCTTTATAATTTACCGTCTTAATAATTATAAATAACGAAACATCCTTATAGAATTTCTTATATTTAGTCTAGTCAAATATAATAGCACTTTCTCGATTTAATATAATTTCGTTAAAGAGGGTTTTTTTTTTTAATTATAATATATTTCCGACGTTTAAAGTAATAAGTCGCTCTTTCGTAATTCTAAATCCGCGAGAAAAGCCGGTAAAATAAAAGAATAAAATGTTTTAATATTTTTTAATTTATTTTTAAAAAAAAGTCCCTTTTTTTAAAGACTTTATATTAATTTTCACGGCCTTTAAGCGTATTTTTTATTTTATTTATTTAATTTATAAGCTTAATCTTTTTGTTTTTCGTCTTATATATAATATAAACCCGCGAAACTTATTTACGTTCTTTAAATAAGGACGTTATTAATAAAGTATTATAATTTATAATAAATTAAAAAATAAACTTAATTTTCTTAATTAATATAATATTAAATACGCGTTTTTTACCAAAAGGAGCTTTAATAAAGTCTTTATAGAGGAGGTAATCGTAAAGGTCCGTCTTTAAAATTATGAATTCTCGCTTTATATATTTAATAAAAATATATAAGACGTCTTTAAAAAAAGAATTGCTTTTACTATTAAAGGTTTCTTTATCTTCCTCGTAAAAAAGCTCGTCTTTAAGCTTAAAGGAAGTATCTTTTAAAAAGCATTTAATAATATTAACTATAAAGCTTTAATTATAATTAGTTATTCGTTTCCTAAGTTAATTTCGGACTTTAAGTAGTTTAATTCCGAATTTAATAATATTCTATTAGCTCGGCTTTTAGACTTCGTAACTTTGATGCTTTTAGCGTATTTTATAAGTTTAATTGTTTTAATAATAATAATTAATTGCATAGTCTTATTTTATAAATTAACGTAAACTAAACCGCCTTTCGCATTAAATGAATATTTAAATAAAACGCGCGCAGTCTAAAAGAATAAAAATTTAAAAATAACTTTAATACTTAAGATATTTATAATATAAAACTTAATAAGAATAATATAGTCTTTTATTATAACCGAGACGTTGTCCACATATTTTAGAAATCGCGATTTTACGCTTATAATGCTTTTTAAGACTATAGAGTCGCTTTTTATAATAAAGACTTTTAATTAAATAATAATATTATAAAATATATAATTAACTTTTACGCCGGAATTAAAAGTGGCTCGGATATTATTAAGTCTTATCCTCTTAGGTATAGTAATTATACACTTCGGCGTTAAAGAGTATTATTTATGACTCGGTCCTTAAGATATGTCGACTAAGTAAATTTTAGCGGTAAGTAGTAAGTCGACTTTAAATTCCCTTTTTAAAATTATTACTTTTTAAAGCGTTATTAAAATAGCGGTTAAAATTGTGAGCACTGAGCTAAAAAAAGGAATTAAACTTAATAATAATTAAAAAGTTAACTATTAAATTAATATTTCTTATATTAAAAAGACTTAATACTTTTATTTTCTTTATTAGACTTGGAGCTTATACGTAAGTCTAGCTTAAGATATAATAAAATAAGTAATAACTTGTTATTCTTATTTAAAGAAAATGTATTTAAGATATTATAAAGCTCGCAGTCCTTTTAATATAAAATTTAAAGTATTAGCCTAAAATAATAAAAGGCGTTAAAATATAATATTATTCCCTTTTTAATCGCAGTCCTAAAGAGCTTTTATATATTTTATAGTCTTAATATTAATAATAACAATTTAGTCTTAAATCTTTTAATTAATAGTCTTCGGTCGACTTATTTTTAATAAGTCGATTAAAACAAAGATTTCCTTTAAGGTTAAGTTTTTAAAAAGTTCTCTTTAAATAAGAAGCTTATCGAGCGTATTATTTAACGTGTAATTATTCCGCGATAGCGCTTAATATACGCGAAGTCGGCCTAAAGTCGCTTTAACGGCAATAAGTAAGTTGCTTTTAGCGCGTTTTTAAATAGTCTTCGTAAAAGGTAATTTAATAATAGTCGGTCCTCTTTAACTTATAACTAAAATAACTTCCTTTAATTTCTTAAAAACAATATTATTATTATTATTCCTTATAATAATCTAAGTAGGTTTTATTTTAAATACTTTAATTAAAAGGTCTATGTTTATAAGCTCTTGAAATTTAACGGCATTCTTGACTTCTTCGCAAACCTTTAGTCTTCCGTAATTAACTTAAGCCTTAAGACGTTTTTAAAGTAAGGTTCCGATTATATATAATTCGGTTCTTATTATTACTTTAAAAGCAACGGCATTTTGTCGTCTTATTTCTATAAGTATTATTTTAAAGCTATTATTTATTCTTTTTAAATCGAAAGTAATAAATACGTTTTAAACGTTAATTAGTCTTATTATATTAAAAAGTCGGATAACGAAAATGTTTAAATAGTTTTAAGGCTTTTAATTTACTTTTAATATTAGTCCTTTTAAGGCTGACTTCGGCATAATATTTTATTAAGTTAAAAGGGCTTTTTAAGCGTTTTAAAGCTTCCTTTAAATTACTTTTTCTTTTTGCCTCGGGTTTAAGTCTCTTTTTATATTAATTATTTATAAAATAAAGACTTTTTTTTTTAATTTATTCTGAGGAAATTAAATCGCTTAAGCTTTTATTCCTTTTTTTTAAAGGCTTATATAAATATAAATATTTTTATTTTTATAAATAATTCTTAAATTAAGCCACTTTTTAAATTCGTAATATTAATTTTAATACTTGTGAAATCCTTAAAGTCTAGCACTTAAAATCGGCCTATTAAAGTAAAAGAGGCATCCGGTGCTTATATTATCCTTTATATTAAAACGTTAATTATATTTAAAGCTTACTTTAAAATCTTAATAAAATACTTTAGCTTCTTTAAGGTATGCGATCGACTTGTAAATAAATAAAGCCTTAACTTTAATTATTAATTTTAAATTCTTTCTTTTTTTTATAATAGTGTATAAAATACGCAAATTATTTAGTCTTTTTATAATTGTATTAATATCCTGTTCTATAACTGTCGTATAGGCACGGGCAGCTGCTTTCTTGATACTGTACGTGACCTAATTAAGTTCTGCTACTATAGACCGCCTTCAGGAGAACAACTGTCTTTTCCTGATTCTTAGAGCTTGAAGAAGAATAATTAATTACTTTAATTTAATTATAACTGCTTATAATGCTTTAATTTACTTTTATACTATAGTTATAAGCCCCGATAACGAAGCTATTAAGTTAATATTCTTTCCTTTATACGTTATTGATTTAGATAAAGCCTATAAGGCAAGTTTATAAGTAGAGAGCATCTGCTATATATTACAGAGTTTTCCACTCTATTATAAAGTGTAATTCATATTGCTATTTTCTACTAACTCTTCGATTCTACTTTGGACGAGTATAAAAGCCGAGCAACTGGACTCGATACTTCTCTAATCCTTCCTCTTTTATCGAATACTCGGAGCTCACGAGAGTAACTCCTTCGCTATGACAGATTCAACTTCAGCTTCTTCTTTAAACAATCGAATTCCTCTTAATTACGATAAGCGCATTTAGACTCCTTAATATCAGGCGTTTAAATCCTTTTATATCTTTTATAAGATATAAAATTCAGTAGATCTTACGTTACTAGTTGCTCCTAACCTTCTCGACGCCGAATTAAAACCCTTATCGCTAGACGATTTGAAAGTGTAATAAGATAAAGAAGTTATTAAGTATAACTTCCAGGCTTAGGCGAAGTAGGACGAAGATACTCGCGATCTTACAGAAAAAGGCTTTAAGCCGAGCGTATTACTACCGGTAAAAGCTATAATTAAGAATATAGCTTTAATATATGCTGCTTTTATAAGGGAACACGTAAGGAAGCTCGTATAATAAACGGAAAAGGCTCGAGCTTATAAGGTAGCCTATAAGTGGATTCAGGAGATAGTTAATCTTTTTATTTATTAAGGAGTAATTAGGGAATGCGAGAACGAGCAAGCTCGTATGGAAAAGAAGCAGTTAACCGAGATAATAGATAAAGACTTTTAATTAAAGTTATGGATTCTTTAGTTACTCTTCCGGATCCTTAAGAGAGATTACGCCCTTTCGGAAACAAGTGCTCGCACGCTAGTATAGTTTACTTATAGGAAGAAGCTCGCTATTATTAAAGTAAGGCGAGTTAATTCTAAGGAGTAGCTTTAAGAATGAAGAGCGGCTTATTAAGATACTTTCTTATACGACTTACCGGATGTCAAAAGACCGCTAGTAATACTTGATTTTATTAAGGCGGTGTAAGAGAAGCTCGCACTAGAATAGGCGCGCGAACGGCACTTTGAATTATTAAGAGATAATGCTCTCAGGGTAGCAAACTAGTATTCTTTACTTGATTACGTTAATTAATTATCTGCTCTTAATAAGGAATCATTTACAGCCTTTAGATAATAAAAGATAGTAAGCTTATATGCTATTTTTAAAAGAAGATCAGATGCTCTCGTAACTCTATCGGTTCAACGAAACCAGTCGCTAAATACGCGAGCAAATACCTGCTTATGCAAGCATCGCTTTCACTGCCATAAAGCTATTAATTATCATAAACTTCGGTATTACTACGACGGCTCGACGGCGAGTAACCTTAAGAACTTATTATTAGTAAAAGAAATTAAAGAGATTCGACTTTGATTAGAAAGCGACTTCCCTGACCTCCGCCGAGAAATTGCCAAATTCAGCGGGAATATACTATTAATAGCGTAACTAGCTTCCGGACTACTTTTTGATAATTCCTTTTCTATTTAACCACCAGTAGCTCTTGTAGCTTTAAAGCCAGCTGCTCTAGCAAAAGCAAGATACCCTGGAAACGTTCAGGCTTGCCTTATAAGCTCTGAATTTCTCGACGAAGCTCTTGCTGCTACAGGAGTATACGCTACTATGGATATAGATCGTTATCCGCTCGCAGAGAGTACTTTGCTCGATAACGGAGCTGCTATTTATTTAATAAATTCAGAAGCTCTCCTCGTCCCCGGAAGCTTTATCAAATCCACTGCGGACGACAGCGTTAAGGCCGGAACGTCAAGCCTAATAATTAAAGGCCGCGGTACTCGAGTCTTTAAAAGTATTCTTCACGGTCCTAACGGACCGAATACAAGCGATTTAACCCTCTCGAACGTCGCTGTTGTTGAAGGCTTTAATATTAATATTATTTCAGAAGCTCGCCTTTTGTAAGTAAGAGTTTAGTATAATAGTTTAGATTGCATTTTGCGCACGAGAACAGCTAAGGATAATCTGGTTTTGAAGCAATTACAGCGATAATTTAACTTAGCTTTCTTTAAATATAAGCCTTTTAATTACTCTTCGGTTTTTATAATTGCTCGCCGCATTTTAACTCGCTCAAATCATAGCTTTTTAATGTTTCTAACGCTAAAGAAAAGCATCCGCCAAGGTTTTCAGTCGAGCAGACGATATTTAAAGCTACGAGTCGACGAAGCTCACTTATGATATTTACGCGTAAGTCACTTAAGAAAAGAAGCTTTAGAAAACTTAATGAAAAATGCGCGTAACGTCGAGATTTAAGGTCTAATTCGGTTGGAATGCGAGTATTATGTAATAGCTATAGCACAGTAAGTAATAAGTCGTTGTTAATCAGAGAGAGCAGCTACTTGTCTTTTTTATTGTATTTTTTAGGATTTATTCGATTTTCTAGTAGGATTTAATAAGAATAGCTGGCTTTTATTAATTAAAGACGAATACGATAAGAAATTCTACGAGCAGCTTTTGAAAACTAAAAGGTTGATCGCCGTCTTAAATACTCTTAAATCGTTTAAAGCGTGGATAAGACGCTAATTCGGGCTCTCGGTTTGTAAAATACGCTAAGATAACGATACTTTAATTATAAGGATTAATAAATCAATTGAATATGAAAAGTAATATAAGGAAAGTAGTATTAATATTAAATTTACTTCCTTATATATATACTAACCTAATAGAGGAGCTGAGCGCGTAGGCAAAGAAATAATCGATAAATTGATCAAGATACGCCTTTCCGCTAATTTACTTCGGGCGCTTTAAACGGAATTAATAATGGCGGCAATTATTCTTTATAATATGAGTCTATCTGCTCGCAAAGGCTTTAAGAGTCTTAACGAAGTATTCCAAGCTTAGTTTAAGTAATATTTTCGGTATTACGACTTTAAGCTTACGTTAAAGCTAATAACCGATTTACGGCCTGATTAAAGCAACTTATATGCGTACGGTTATAAAGCTTATTTTATGATTAAAGACCGAGAAGCTTTCCGCCAAAAAAAAGCTTTTAAAGTCAACTCGCGAGCGTACCTTAATTACTTAATTAGATACGTCTTATTTAATATTTATAAGATCTGAGTGCTTTAATTATAATATATAATAGTAACTCGGAATATTACTTTTAACGAAACTTTTTTTTATTCAGGCTCTTTGAATATGGAAAGAGCGATCGGCCAGCCGCGCTCAATATTAAAGAATCTTACGGAAATACTAGAAGAAGAAAAAGGAGATCAAGACGCTGGTTTTGTTATAATTAATCGATTGAGCGTACTTAATATACTGGAATTAAAAATACTATTTATTACTCTGAACGGAGAATAACTGAGCGAAGCAATGAGCGTTATGGAAGTCGAGGAGCTTATGAGCTCGGAGGTATTAAAACCTCTGGTTGAGCTTTTAAGCTCGGGAGTAGAGCCATCTGCTCCTTCTTTAGCTGAGTTAATGGAAGTAGATACGCTACTTCTAGCTGATTTAACAGCTCTTAATTTTATTCAGCCGCTCGTTAGTAAGAACTCGGGGGTGATTCAGTTAAGAAAGAATGCTAGATTTCTTACTTATGAGTACTTTAATTAAGTCTTAAAACGAGCCGATACTTTAAGATAATTAGCGTCTGAGAGCGCAATTAGGAGAAGTATTTTACGTAGTATATCAAATTTCTAAAGTAATATAAGCTTTAAGCGGAAGTCGATATCACAAGTTATAATTTACTTTAGAGGGTCATACGACTGAGAGCGCGGTCTCAAGCGTCGGAAAGTACTTGAAGAAAGTATCGGCCTTAAGCAATTAGAAGCTCTGCCTTAAGCAACTGAGTACGAGGAGTATTCGTAATTATTGGAATTAGAAAAAGACGAAGAGTCAGGTTTACGCTTGTTGCTCCCGGCTTTAACTGAATTAAATTCCGGCTTATTTAAATCTCTTAAAAGGAAAAGAATAAAAGACTGAGTAATTAATAAAAGTCGAAAGACTCGAGTCAGCAGTAAGGTAATAAAACCGAATCGAAGCGTTTATATAATAACTGTTAAAGAGCTAATTACGGAATTATTATAACCGTTAAGCAACCGCGAGCACTTAAAGGATTTTCTAAGGACTTTCTGGCTTAATTAAGAACTAGTGCGAAAAGACGGAAAAGACTTGAGCGCAGTTTACGTTATTATATTAGCGTTTGTATTTAAAAATGTCGAAATTCGATAATTAGTTAAGCTCTTACGGATTTACTAATCACAAATGCCTAAGAACTTATTAAATTAAAGAGACTTTAAGGATTACTTATTAAGAGAGCACTTCCGAGCCGACGCTATTAAGGAGATTATTAACTTTAAGTCGCGCAATTGCTGAAAAGTCGTTAAATATACTTTTGCTACCGAGCAACTAATTCCCTTGAAATAGATATTTCACGCTAAAGTCGATTCGTTAGGGTATTTAACCCGCTGTCGCTCCCGAGTCGTTATAAGAGGAGACTTATAGCCTGAAACGTCAATTTTATTAATATATGCAATTATTTTAGCTGCTCGCTCCTTCAGAACCGCTATAGTTATTGCAGCTCAATATGATTTAGAAATAATTCAATTTAATATAATAAATACTTTTATCAACGCTAAACGAAATGAGATAAGTGCTCGCGTACGCTGCTATTTACCGGACGGTTTTAAATAAAACGGAAAAGTAATAAAAGTTAATCGCGCACTTTACGGATTTAAGGACTTACCGGCGTTATAATACGGTAACTTCATTTATACTTTAATAACTTTAAGGTTAATCGCTTATAAAAAAGAGCCTTATATATTTATAAACGAGTAACGTACAGTATTTGTAATATTCTATGTCGACGATATTTAGGTGCTTTATTATAGTTCGGCTTTCAAAGACGCTAAATTAATTATCGACGGCTTGAATATAATATATGAGCTTACCGGAAGAGAGTAAACGGAGTAGTTCTTAGGCGTTCGTATTATTAGAGATCGATTAGCAAAGATTATCTCTTTAATATACGATATTTATATTCAAAAGGTTATTCTTCGATTTGAATTAATAGATGGAAATTGCTTAAATATATTATTACCTTAAGTCGAGCTATTAAAGAATTAAAAACAAGCTACTCTAGCTCAAATTAAGGAATTTCAAGAGAAGGTTGAATCAGTGCTTTATATTGCAATTATATTACGCGCAGACGTCGCTTTTATTGCTTTAAAGCTTTCTTACTTTTTAATTAATCTTTCCCGGGAGCACCTGGCTGTAATTAACTGGATAATTCGTTACTTTTTCGGCACTCGTTTCTTAGCGATTACTTATAGCTATAAGCTGCGCGACTCTTACCTTATAATAGCATTAGATGCTTCTTTTGCGGACGATATCGAGATAAGGCGATCTTTTAATAAATATATCTTTATATTTTTTAGAAGTTTAATCCTTTAAAGAGTAGCTTTATAAGATACAATTACTACGTTTATAATATAAGCAGAGCTTCTTAAAGTTGAGCGCACCGGCAAGGAACTTATAGCACTTTAGCGATTCTTTTAAGAATTACGCTTTAATATAAAAGCAGCTTAAATAATTTTCTATAATAATCAATAAACGATTCGGTTGATCGTTAGGGAAAATTAACGTATTTTTATTAAATTGCGCTACGTTAATATTCAGAATATATAATTACGCCAAGAGTTTCAGAAAAGCACTTTTATAATAGAATATCTTCCTATAAGCTATATATTAGCTGACGGACTTACTAAAAACCTTTCTCGGCAGAAATTTGAAGCATTTGTTACTCTTATTAATTTAATAGATATTCGTGCTTAACTGGAGTAACTCCTTTAAGAGACTCGCTTTAAAGTAGTTTTTTATATATATTCTTTATTTTTCATTTGTTCTTAAAGTAATTATATAATAAGCTTACCTTTTAATTGAAGAGCTTTATTTATATTATTATATATTCTTTTATAAAATTTTCTTTTATAAATTTCTATTTATAATTTTATCTTATTAGAGATTAACTGAACTCGGGGGTATAAATTACTGTATCTTAAAGAGTTAATTGCTCTTAACGATTCTTTAATTTAAAAGCAAACGTAAGCTTTAATTTCTAAAATATAAAAGGATACTTAAAGAGTAAGAGATTCTTAAGCTTCAGAAAATAAAAGAGTAGCTTATTTATCAGAAAGTAAAAGGCCTAAAACCTCCCGAACTAGTTCGCCTAAAGTATTAATTATTATATTAACCAGCTCTTTAACGCGAGCAGCTTAAGCCTCTTGCTCAGGAGTGAGAACAACTCCACGAGCAGATATAGCTTAGAAAGCTAGAATATTAAGGCCCGGATTATAAGCGCGAGCAGCTCCGATAGCAGCCTTAGCAGCAGCAGTAGCGCGAGCAGCTTTAGCAGTAGCAGCAGCAGTAAGATAATCAGCTACTCCCTTACTATTTTTCTTAACGAAGAAAGCACCCGCAGCAGCAGTAATCTTCTCTCTAGTAATACGAGCATGAGTTACAAAAGCAGCCAGAAGCTCTTCTTCTTCTTTTAAGAGATCAACTGAATTAATTCGATTTTCTGGAAATAAAGCGAGCAACTCATTATTCTCTTTATCATCGTTATCTCTATTATTACTTCCAAATCCACTAGTAGCTCTTAAAGCAACTCTATTATTAAAACCAGCAGTAGCAGCTCCACCAACATTATTACTCTTAAAAGCGGCACGGACCGGGATTCTCAACTGCTCTAGCTCCTAAAAAAATCAGTAATAAATTAAAAGCGAGAAAAGAGCAGCTGAATCGACTTACTTTCTTGCTAGTTTTATTTTCTAACGTATTACGATATGCGAGAAAAAGAGCCTAAGTAGCAGCGGGAGCAACTACGTACTTGTGGCCGGACGAGTAAGCGAAGCAGCGAGCACCTTTTTTAACGGTATCGTAGCATTAACCGCTACTTTTTATTTAGAGGGCGCTATTAATGTAACTTAGACAGATTACCATGCGAGCACCTGCTAGCTGCTTTAGAGCCCGGGGAGCAGCAGCGGCACGGCGAGGAGCGGGGGCGGGGATAAGAGCAGCCGACAGTCGTGCCTTAGCGACGACTTTCTTCTTGCTATTAATAATAGCCTTGACTTATTATAAGTCAGCGGTTGTTCTTTAATTAATTGATCTTTAATTAGTCGATCTCCGATTAGTAGATCGAAATTAATAGATCGAAAATCGAGCCACTTACCTTACTCTGGCGAGCAGATCGTCGTTTTGCTATGACGATTCTGGCGGAGCGCTTGGAGACACTTATAGTGTCGAAGGGAGCAGTTGATTAGTTGATTAATTAATAGATTAATTAAGTGGTAGATCGAGAGCAGTCGATCTGTGTGTTGTCGAGTTTTTATAGGTTCAGGTTTAGTAGGAAAATCGTTAGTTTATGTAATCAGGTTGTTTGCCTGATTATCGCATATAAGTGAATTTGTTTGCTTAATTCTTTCTTATTATTTGCTCTCGCTTAATACAGCTAATTATAATAGCAGTAGCTTATTACTGTTAATTGCCTGGGGGGTATGTCGTATAAGCACGGGCAGCTACTCTCTTAGTACTGCACGTGACCTAATTAAGTTTTGCTATTATAAACCGCCTTCAGGAGAATAACTATCTTCTCCTGATTCTTGGAGCTTAAAGAAGAATAATTAATCACTTCAATTTAATTACAACTGCTCACAATGCTTTAATCCACTTTTACACCACAATAACTTAATTAATATCGTAAGTTAGCTTTTTAATAATAGGAATGACTTCTTCTTAAATATGCCTTTTTTAATTTAATTTAAGACAAAGTACCGAACTCTTCTTAAAGACGTCGTCGATCTCTTAAGCTAAAAAATTATCTTTATATTTTATAAGCTTAGGGCAAGCTATAAAGTTAAGCCCTTTAAATTATGCCGCTAAAGAGGGAGTTTTATTATTACTCGACTTAAGTCGAAGACGGTCGACTTAAATAATTTATATAAATAATACTTTTTCTTTAATTAACGTGTTAATTTCCCGCTCGACTTAAAGTAAGCCTTTTATTTTAGCGTATATTTTATCGAAAGATTATATATTTTTTATATTAAAAGTATTATTATTCTTTATAAAAGTTCCGGCCTTCCGCCTTAAGTGCTTAAATAAAGCCGCCAGAAACTTTATAATTATTTATCGTTTTATAATAATTTTCTTTTATATATAAGCTCGATTAACCTTTTTAAAAGCTTAAAAAAACTATTAAAATTAAAATTTAAAAGTATTTTTTATAATATATTTAAAGTTATTAAAAAAAAATTTAAGTTTTAAAAAGTATAATAATATTATTTAAGGTCAAACGTTCGGTATTCTTTTATAACTTTTTTAATTAACTTTTAATAAGTGCTATTAAAGAAGTCGGGGAGCTACTCGATGTTTTAACTTACTTTAAGAGTGTAATAGTTTACGACGTATTATTTCTTTTCGGCGTCGTCTATAATGCCTCGAGCCGTAAAAAGCTGCTTTAAGGTCTTAAAGAACTTAATAATATTATTCCCGTTAAAATATAAGTAATTAAAGGTGTTTAAGGTTAATATGGCTTAAGCTATTACGAAATGAGGAGGTCCTTTAGTAAAGTCCGTAATAAGTTATATAACTTAAAATATAGGCTATTAAAACGTTATATTATTAAAGGTAAGTTTATAATAATAATTATTTAAAGCCTTATTTATTTTATATAATATAAAGGTTTTAATAAGTTTATATTATTCTGGCGTAAGTCGTATTAATTAAAAAGCTTAAGCGAAAGTGGCTTAAGCCTAAAGCGGTATTATATAGCTTATATTAGCGGGGTTAAGTTTCCCTTGCTTTAAAGGCAAATATAATATAAATTGAGGGTATATAAATTAAATAAGTATTATATAAGCCGATAAAACTTAAGGGGCGGCCTAAGCTCTTATATTAAAGCTTTTTAAATGGCTACTATTTTAATTATAATTGAATATATTTTGTCGTAAGTTGTTATCGCCGCTTTTATTTTTTTTTCTTTCTTTTATTAATAATTAAAGTATTATTTATAAGTGTTCTCGGTGGTTATAATAAGGTAAAGCTAATAATTCCAGCGATATTAAACTTCATTAAAGGTTTAATAGGCACAAAAGTAAAAGAGCTTATAAAGCCTATAAAGCCAGTCTTAATAATAAAGTAGTCTATAGTCGAGGTCGCAGAGCTTCCTCGGGTTATAGAAAAGTTATTAATAAGTCGTTTAAGCTCTTTGTCTTTTAAGTTACCGTTAAAAGCGTTATTTTTAATATCGTTTTCAAACATAATTAATTTTTTTTAATAAAATTAATAATTTATTAAAGAGTAAATACGCTTAATGTTATTAATAAAAAAGTAAAAGATATAATATATTATATTAAAAAAGGAAGAATATACGAGCTCGAGAAAATAAAAGAAATATATAAATAAAATATTAAGTTAAAAAGCCTATAGCTTTAAGCTCCTCCCGAAGTAATAAAACCCGAAAGACGCCGAAATCTAAGCCTTTTATTTTTATAATAAACGAACGTATAAGCTTAAGTAAAGTAAATAAATCTCGTTAAATATTAAAGCTTTATTATTATTAAAGTTAATTTTAACGTAAAATGACTTAAGACCAAAACTAATTAAAAAGGCATAAAGTAAAACCCTATATACCTTTTTATTAAGCTTTATCTCGCTAGCCTAAAGTAGGCCCTTAGCGGAAAAAGAAAAAGAAAAAAGTAATAAATACGCCTATTAAAAGTGCGATTAACGTTAAAATTTGCCGAATTTATTTTAAATAGTTTACTTTTCGTTTTTTAAAATATTAAATATACTTTAATATTGGTTAAGGCGTTTTTAATAGCGTAATCCGGCTATTTTCGGTCCGACTTTTTTAATATTAATGTTTTACGTATTAAAACTGGCTTTTTTAATAGTTTAAGTACTCTTATATTAAAAGTAAATAGTTTTCCTTCAGACTTCTTGTGCTTCTCGTTATATTATAAGAAACTGTCGAGGTGCCGTATTTGGTTTTACTTTAAGGGCTAAGAAATCTCTAAGTAAATAGGTTTATATTAATTCGAGTACTTGTCGGTTTCAGTCTTTATAATTAATATAAGGGGCCTTTAGGCTTCTTTACGTACCTTACTTTAGCTTTTTTATTTACTCTTTACGTCGGTTATTAAAATATATAAAAAGGAAAACATTAAGTATATAATAAGAAAATAATAAAGCAAGTGCTAGAAGGTAAACGTAAGAAATACTTATTTAATAAATATTAAAAATATCACATATTTAAAGAGTATAGTTTATTAAAGAAGAGGAGAGGTATAGTTTAAATAAAAAGGAAAAGTTATAATAATAAAAATCGTTATTATCGTTAAAAGATTTTGCCTTAAAGGCTATCTTAAATACAATAAGATGCAGTTTAATTACGTGACAAATGGGCCTCTGAGGTCAACCCTACCACAATATTATTAAGTTAATAAGTGGTATTAATAACGAAATGCTTAATAAAGGCAATATAAGCGAAAAGTCGCCTATCGACTAATTAAAGGGCGAGAAAACGAATTTTAAAGACGAATCCGACTTATTTATATAAGAGCTCCTTTAAACGCTAAAAGCTAATAAGAGGCTTAATATAACTAGCCCGGAAATGCCTAAAGCGCCTATTAAAAGGCTTAAAAAGAATTATTCGAGCTAGGAGCTTAACGTCGTAATTAGAAACGCTAGTACTAGCGCCAAAGACTTTAATCCTTTAGAAAATCAGTTAGTAATACATTTAAGCTTTAATACGGCTATTCGCTAATTAAATAACTAATTAATTAAAAAGGAAAAAAAGCTTTTTTTATTTATAAAAACGTTAAAAGACTAGCTTTTATAGCTTTAATAAGCTCTAAAATAAACGAAGATTTAAAAAAAGAGTTAATAAAGCTACTTAAAGAGTTAAAGGCTAATAAAATCGTTATTAAACGAGAAAAAGGCCTTTAAATTTACGAGTCTAAAAGCCTTAAAAAAGCTATGGCCTCTTTATATAAAGACTATTAATTAAAAGCTATAGAAAAAAAAGCTAATTCCTTAAAAAGTCACAAGACTTAAGAAATAATATTAAGAGACGCTAGTAAGGCCTATAAGCCTTTAAAGATTAAATAAGTATATAAAATTAAAGAATCACTTAATTTCCTCGAATTCAAAGCTAAATTCGTCGTTAAAGGATTCGAGTAACTTTATGGCCGTAATTACGTAAATACTTTTGCTAGCGTAGTAAAACAAATGGCTTAGCGACTTATATTTGTCTTAGCGGTCCTTTACGGTTGAGTTATATAAAAAGTTAATATAATATCGACTTTTATATAAAGTAATATTAACGTAAATACTTTATATATAATGCCTCTTAAAGGCATAAACGCCTAAAAGTACGCTAGTAAATTACTCCTGCTTAATAAAGCCTTATATAGGCTAAAATAGTTAGCTAGGCTTTAGTTTATTACGCTAAAAGAAGTCTTAATTTAAAAACTCGGTTTTCAAGCCTTAATTACTAAGAATTACATTTTAATTAATAAGGAGTAATAACTTATAATCTTTATTTACGTAAACGACTTAATAATAATTAGCCTAAGCGTTAATAATATTAAATCCTTTATTAAAAAACTTAAAAAGCTCTTTAAATTAAAGGATTTAAGGCTAATAAAGGACTATTTAAGTATAAATATTTAATATAACCTAAATAAAGGTTATATAAAGCTAAGCCAAGAGTGCTATATTAAGAAAGTGCTAGCGCGGTTTAATATAACCGACTGTAAGCTTAAAAATATATTAATATATTTAAAGGTTAAGCTAGAGCCTAATCTTAATTAAGTTAAAAAGGAGGAAATAAATTAATATCAGCAAATTATAGGCTGCCTTTTGTTTCTTACGTTAGCGACTAGACCTGATATTTATTACTCGGTTATAAAGCTCGCTCGATTCGCTAATAATCCTAGCGCCGATCACTTAATTGCCCTTAAAAACGTGCTTAAATACTTAAAAGGATTAAAAAAGCTAAAGCTAATTTACGAAAAAAGCTCTAGTTAATATATAAGCGGCTATTGCGACGCCGATTATGCCGAAGACATTAGTACGGCTAAATCGACTAACGGCTTAAGCTTTTACTTAGCGAGTTATTTATTTAATTAAAAAAGCAAGCTTTAAAGTATTATAATTTAAAGCACGACTAAGGCCGAATATATAACTATTAATTCGGCTTTTAAAGAAGCTATTTATATAAAGCAGCTTTTAACCGAATTAGGCTATTATATATAAGAATAATTTCCTATTTATACGGATAATAACGGCGCTCTTTTATTAATTAATAACTCTTAATTTTACGAAAGGACTAAGTATATTACCGTTAAATATTATTACGTTCGCGACTTTATAAATTAAGGCGAAATAGACTTAATTTATATAAAAGGGTTTAAATAAAAGCCGACGGCTTTACGAAGCCGTTAAATAAGCTTAAATTCATTGAATTCATAAGGCTTTTAAGACTAGCCGAATAGGGCTAAAGCGAAGGAAATAAAATTGTAATTTGTATTTTTCTCTTTTTATAACTGGCTTATCTTCTGTAAAAGGTTATTTTATGTATTTATTTTATTTTTGTAAATATAAGCTCTACTTTAAAGCTAGCTTATATATAAGCTTATAAAGCTATTACGTCACTTATTAAGAGGGCGTATTAAATTTGACTTCGGTAACTCGTGTCAATTCTACCTTAAAATAGCCGAAGGAGTTTCTATTACTTACGCGGCCCGGAAATTACCTTTGTATTCCGGGAAATTACGCTTGTATTTAATTACGTAGCTCGTATAAGCTACGTAATTAATTACGTAGGCGTAAAAGCTTCTAGAGAAGCTATTATTTTATATATAACTACTGAAGAGCTCTTCTAGCTCTTTAAGTAAATAAGCAAAGCAATTCTTTCTTTTTAATCACGTGTCCTCACCTACTGCGCTTCCTCTTCCTGATTGGCTCGCCTATTCTCACACAAACTATCTTTAGTCATTCCCGTACGTAAAGTGCAATTTAAACTATTATATTAAACTCTTATTTATAAAAGGCGAGCTTTTAAAATAATATTAATATTAAAGCCTTTAACGACTGCGACGTTCGAGAGAGTTAAATCGCTTATATTTAATCTATTAAGGCCGTAGAAAATACTTTTAAAAACTTAAATACCGCGGCTTTTAATTATTAAGCTTAACGTTCCGGCTTTAACGCTATTATTTATAATAAATTTAATAAAGCTTTTAAAGATAAAAAAAAGCTTTTAAATTTATTAAATAAATAACAGCTCCGTTATCGAATAAAGTACTCTTTACGAGCGGATAGCAATTTATATTTATAATAGCGTATACTCCCGTAGTAGCGAGAGCTTCGTCGAGAAATTCAGGGCTTATAAAATAAGCTTAAACGTTTTTAAGATATTTTACTTTTATTAAAGTAATTAATTTTAAAATTACAAAAGCTATTAATGCTTAAGTAAGAAAGGAATTACCTAAAGGCGGTCCAAAAGCTAATTACGTTATTAATAATATATTCTTATTAAGTTTAATAATTTCTCGGCGGAAGTTAAGGAAGTCGCTTTTTAATCGGAGTCGAGTCTTTTTAATTTCCTTTATTAATAATAAGTTTTTGAAATTGCTCGCCGTCAAGCCTTCGTAATAATACCGCAGTTTATAATAATTAATAACCTTATGGCGGTAAAAGCGATATTTATACGGGCAAGTATTTGTCACGGTCCGTGTATTTACTCGGTGTAAATATAAGGGGTTATATTAATCTTAATAATCGAGAAGTAAGTGTATTACGTATAATAAAATAAATAATAATTAATATAATTAAGATATTATTTTTAATTAAATATAAGCTTTTATTTAATAATAAACGTATTAATTTTATATAAAACCTTTATATGACAATAGGTGCACTTAGGAGCTTCTCAACGAGTCAGGGAATCTAGGGGTTTAAAGGTAATTAAGTCATACCGAGTCGGACTAATACTAAAGGGGTTTCGAAGGAGCTTATATATATGAACTCATATTCCCTTTATTCCCTCTTTCCTTCTTTATCTTTTTATTTCCTTTGTATTAGACTTATTAACTTTCGATAACCTTAATTAAAGTATTATTATATACTTCTTATATTATTCTCTTAGCTAGTTTCGTTACATTAAATAAGAAGATTACTCTTACTAAAGACGGCTTTATAATACTTTATTAAAGATTTAATTATTAATATTTTAAAAAGTTAAGATTTTAAAGATTTCTTAATAATTAAAAACTAGGGTTTAATTTAATACTTCGTAATTAATAACGCCTAAAGTAGTTTTCGCTGACTACGCTTTAAATAACCCCCTTCGCATAAAGGCCGCTGTAAACAGATTTTAAGGAAGTGTTTTTATTATATTTAAAACCTTATTATTTAAGTATAAAACCCCCCCGAATCTGCCTCAAGTCAAATACTTATTTTTATTAAGACTTATTATATTTTAATTAATTATTAGAAAACCTATTAAATTAAGTCCTTTAATTATTACGACCTCCTTAGGGGCGCCTTTTAATTTAAAAATATTTATTACCTCGCCCCTTAAAATTAACGTCGTTACTTAAAAAAATAAAGGTAAAGCTTAGGACAACATAAACTATAATAACCTTAACGTTTTAAAGGGACTTTTTTAAGTCGTTAATAATTAAACTAAAGACTAAGTAAATAAATAAAAAGAACTCTAATTTAACTTTATTAAAATTAAAGCTATATTTATAGCCTTTACTACCCCTTGGCCTAATTTAATACGACTTAACGATAATCTTAAAGAAGACTTTATTCTTTTTAAGCCTTTTAAACCACTTTAGAGTCGCTCACGAACCCTTACTCTTCCTTTACTTTAATTAATGGAATTTAATAAAGGTTTACTAAGGGGTTATGCCTCTTTTACTCCTAGAGCTCATTTAGGCTCGTTTCGGCCTCTTAAGATTTAATTAACGAAAAAGATTACTTTATTAAATAATAGTTTAAACTTTTTATTTAAATAGTAACGTGCTTTAATTTAAGACCGCTTAAAAGTTAACGTTAATTTTTACTTAACGGAAAGAGCTCGTCGTGCTCTTGTTTAAAGATTAATTATTAAAACGACACAATTTTATTTAAAACCTTAATACCTTTCGGAAACTTATTTCTTTAAGACTGTTAAAAAAATAATTATACTTTTAAAATCTTACTTCTTAACCGGCCATAAAGTAGACGAGTTCCGGTCTGCTTTTTATAATTTATATATAAACTCTTATTTTAAGAAGACTTTTACTAAGTTTAAAATAAGATTTTAAAGCGTTATTATTTAAGGTAGCGTCGCTAAATTAAAATAATTCTTTTATATATAATAAAAGCTCTTTCTTAAGTTATAAAACGAGACTTTTATTATTAAGTTAACTTAAGAGAATAATTATAATAAAATAGTTTCCTACCTTATCTCGCTAAACTCAAAGAGCCGCCGGAATTATATATTTAACTTAAATTTCATTTTAACTCGTACCTCGAATGTAACCTAAAAGCCGTCCGGTTCGGGTCAGACTACCTCTTTTACTTAAACGCTTACTTAAAGAATTACCTTTACTTATTAATTTTCTTTTATTTTGTTTTAACGCTCTTTTACTTTTTAATAATAATTTATTTCCTTTTTACCGCGTTAAAACTTTATATATTTAAGGCCTTAGACTTTTATAAGCGACAATTTAATTAAGTGTTATAATTACGGTAAATTTAATTATTATAAAAGCGACTGCCTTAAGACTCTTAAGGTTTAACTCGTAAATAAAGAAATTAAAGAAAAAGGCGTAAAACTAAAAGAAAAATAAGAAAAGTTATTAAAAAAATAAATAAAGAAAAACAAGGAGGCCTAAGGAAAGACTCCTTCTTAAGTCTACGTAAATATGATTTATTAAAGCTTAATTTAAACTCCTTTATAAAAGAAAAGTAATTCTTAATCTCTTATACTATTAATATAAATAAATATAACGTTATACTTTTCACTTTAGTAAATATTAAAGTAAACAATTACTTTTTTATAAATCGGACCCTTTCCGTGCGCCTTTTAAAGGCCTTAAAAGTAAAGATTCTACTCCTCCCTTATATTATCTTAATCCGTGGTTTTTAGAATTCTATATAAAGCCACGCCTCTTATTATATACGTCTTTATTTAATAATAGACGGTAAACGCGTATATAACTGCCCTTTTGTTATACTTAACTTAAGAAACTAAAATATAATAATTAACGTTAAATAAATAAAACGCTTTCGCGTCAAACTCGATTCGATTAATAACCGTCTTATATAGCCCTTCGCATACTTATAAACTCTCCGTTAAACAAAAGAGCTAGTCCTGTCGCTCCCTACTAAGGCTAAAGTAAAAACCACTAATTATTACTAATTAAATACTGATCGACGTGACTTAATTATAAACTAAATTAATTAAAGACAATAACATTATTAATTTATTATTAATTATATATAAGTATCGACGTTATTAAAGAATCCCTTTAAGGAATAAAAGCCAGAAATAACTTTAAAACCCTTACTATTAAAGCCGGTCGGAAAACCAAAGGCAAAAAAGCCTTATCTACGACCACGCCGTCTCTTAAAACTTATTATAACTTTATAAAAAACTCCCTTTTTTATTTATAAAATTAATATAAACGCATTTTATTTTAATATAAAGAATAAAAATACTAAATTCTTTATAATTAATATTTATAAAATAAACTAAGTCTTATAAAAAAGATATAAAGAAAAGGATCCGAATACCTTTTAAATCGTAGCCGAAAGGCTTTTAAAATAATATTAATTTTTTAAAAAAACATTTTCTAAAACGGAATTAAACGTTTTACCACCCTATTAATACTATAATTATAAAATTTAATTAAAAGCTTTATTACTTAATTCTTATTCTCTCTTATACCGCTAATTAATAAAGAAGTTAAAAATATTAAAAGAATACCTTTTAAAGAATTTTAATAAAAGGTTTATCGAGACAAGTTAAAGTCCTTTCACTTCTCCCGTCCTTTTTATAAAAAAGAGTAATAAAGGGCTGCGTTTTTATATTAATTACCGTCGTCTAAATGCGCTAATATAAAAAGACTTATACCTTATATTAAGAATCGACGAGCTCCTCTCCCGCGTGTCGAAAGTTAAAGTGTTTATTAAACTTAATATTTAAACCGCATTTAATCGCATTTAAATAAACCCCGAGTCGGAAAAGTATACGACTTTTCGTATTAAGTATAGGACTTATAAATATAAAGTATTATTCTTTAGACTTTATAATAAATTAAATATATATTAACGTTATATAAACGACGTATTATTAAATTATTTAAACGACTTTTATATAATATACTTTAATAATATCTGAATTTATTTAAAATCGATAGAGGAATATAAAAAACACGTTAAAATAGTTTTAAAACGACTTATAAAAGCTGACTTATAAGTTAATATTAAGAAGTATGAATTCCACGTTACCCGCACTAAATACTTAAGTTATATTATAATTATAAAAGGAATTAAAGTCGACTTAGAAAAAGTAAAGCCATTATAAAATTAAAAATACTTAAAGACTATTATAATAACGAAGTCTTTTTTAAGTTTTTGCGGTTTTTACCGACAATTTATTCGTAACTTTAAACTTATTATAAAGCCTTTTTCTACGCTTACCTGACCTACGGTTCCTTAAAATTAAATAAAAAAATATAAAAAGGCCTTTAAAGAATTATAGAATTAATTATTAATTATATAAAAGATTTATTATTTCAACCTCGACTTACTAACGCGACTAAAAACCGACGCTTTTAATAAAGTAATTATAGGCGTAATTTCTTAATAATACGTTAACAGACTATAATACCCCTTAGGATTTTATTTTTACGTCTTAAATGGCCATAAGCTTAATTAAGAAATCTACGACAAAGAATTTTATGTAATTATAAGATTATTTTATAAATGACGTCTTAAACTTATATTTATTCGGACTAGACTCGAAGTATATTCGGACTACCGATCCCTAAAGTATTTTATAACGACAAAAGTCCTTATAAATAAGTAAGCTTAATAAATAAAATTTTTATTTAATTTTAATTTTTAAATTATATATACGTTAAGTAAATAAAATTAAAAGGCTAATATTTTCAGTCGGAGAAAGTAAGACTTAAAAGTCTAAGAAAAAGTAAAGTTAAATAATTAATTTAAAGTCTTACTTACGCTTAACCGCCTTAACCTTAGAATTAATGCGGAGTTAATAAATGAATTTATAATTAATATTATTTTTCTTTATTTTCTCTCCTCGAAAACGAAAGACGTCGTTAACGATTTAATTTTAAAGCTACTTAAAACCTTATTTAACTTTATTAAAAAGCTTTATTAAGATAACCGTAAGTCTCTTATAAAAGAATAGAAGTCTTTACTTAAAGATTATATAATAATAAACGGACTTTTATGTTTTAAAGGCCGTTTATATATATAAAGGAATACCCCGCTATATATTAAATTAATTTAAAAGGCTTATAACTAGCCGTATATAGCGCATTTAAATAAAAAGAAGACTTATTAACTTTTTATTCTTAAGTATTATTAATTTAGAATAAGTTCGGATTATATTCGGTATATAAGAAATTATAAAGTTTATTAATATTTTTACTTTAAATAAATTAAATAATAAGAGTTTTTATACCTTTTACTTATTCCCGTATATCTTATATAACACTTATATATAAATTATAAGGATTTTTTAAAAGATAAATACGGTTTTAATTAAATTTTAATATTTATTAATTGCCTCGGAAAGGATTCCGTTATAATTCCTTATTACTAAAATATTAACGCTTATAATACTACTTAATTATTTCTTTAATAAATTTATCGATTTAAACACACTTTAAAGACGATTATATTTAACTGCGGCGCTTAATTTGTCTTCTTCTTTTAAAAAGAATTCTGTCGTATTATTAACATTAAAATTAAACTTTCTTAATTTATCATAAGAAAATAAATAAATAAACGAAAATTATAAATCGTTATATTAATTAAAAGCTTAAATTATTTATTACTTATTATTAAGATAACTAAAGTAAGTTAATACCTTTAATCGATAAAACTCAAATATTCTTGCCTTATAAATCTATTAATATAACTCTATATTAACTTAAATTTAATATAAAACCACGCAATAACTAAGACTAAAAGACGCCTAAAGTTATTACTTTATTAAAAAAGCTTAATTACGCCGACATAAAGAAGCTAATTTAACGTATAAAATAAGCGTGGAAAATTACTAAAAGAAATATATAAGCCGTATAAGACCGTATGGCTCGCGCAACGGACTAAAAACGGAGGCCTATCGATTAAAAAGTCGGAAAAGAAGTCTTTTTATTAATTAAGAACCTCAAAAGCTACCGTCTTAATTATAAACTTATAAATTAATAAAAGGGCCCCTTTAAAATTTTAAAAAAAGTAAACTACTTTTATAAGTTAGAATTACTTCTAAGCTTTTAAATACATAATATATTTATATTAAAACTCCTTTTTAAAGACTTAAAAAACCCTTTATTAAGTTAAAAGACGTTAAAACCTCCTTTAAAAGTTATTAAAAGTTAAAAAGAATAGGAAATCGAGGAAATCCTTAGTATTAAATTATATTATAACGTACTTAAATATTAAGTAAAATAATTAAACTATGACTTTAATTTATAATAATATAATGCCTTTAATTTAATAAAGTCGCCTTATAAATTAAGAGATTTCTATACGGCGCATTTTAATAAACTAAGACTACCTTAAAACCTGTCCGAATGGCTTAAAGCTTAAGAATTAAAAGAAGACAATTATAATTATTTAAAAAATAATAAATTATACCTTCCTTTTAAAATAATAAAACGACGACGTTAATTAATAACTATTTACTTTTTAATTTAAAGTATTAATAGGGCCTTACGATTATACCTTAATAAAGACCTAATCACTAATTTTATTATAAACGGCTACTTTTATATAAGGGTTTAAAGAAAGTAACGGCCACAAAAGACTACCGAAACTAATCCGAAATAAGGCCTTTTAATCCTTATTAAAAGGGTCCTCTTCTTCTCTTAATAAAAGCTTAGTCAACTCGTTATTTAACCTTTTATAAAAAGGGCTAAACTTCTTCTTCTTTTTCTTTTTTTTAATAATAATAATAGCCGCCTTACGCTTAATATTATTATAACGTATGCGACGACGAGTCACACTTATATCCTTATCCTCATCCTCCTCTCCTTCTCTATTATTAACATTACTATTACGGCAAGCTATTTTAATCACCGAAGTGGCGAGGACCCGCGAAAACTTTAATAAGGCCTTTAAGTATTAAATATTAATATTATTTATAATAAACTTAACGACTTATAATAACATTATTTAATTATTTAAATATAATATAGCAGAGAGCCCGAGTCTCCTTTAATACCGTAAACCCTAACTCTTTTATAGTCTTAAGCGCCTCTACAGTCGCCACAAGTAATACCTCGTCGATTAACGAGGCAATAACTTAGACTTCTACATTATTAATAATTATTAATAACGCGTCGTATTCTAAGCCTATAAACCACGGAAATTAAAAAGTCAAAAGTATTAATATTAGACTTATTTTAAAGGTTTTTTAAACCTTAACTTACGGGGCAATAAGATCCCTTTTAGACTATATAATAAGCACATTTCTTCGAGCCACTCTTATCGAAGTAATAAGAGTGGCCCGACTCTTTTGCCATCTGGCGTACGTAACACACGCAGCAATTGCGGTAAGCCGCCGCTAAGGCTTTTAATAAGGTTAAAAAAGGCATTATTATAATTAAAATTCGGATTTTATTATAAAAGTCACGGGATTTCACTTATTTATTATTATTTATTTATTTTAATTAACTAATTATATATATTAATAATTATATAACGTAAATCGACAATTTAAAGTAACTTACGGAGAAGTATATATTATTAAAAGAAAAAGAATTAACTCTTTAAAAAGTTTAACGTATATATGCGCTAATATAAATAAATAAATCGATAGCGCTAAGACAATATAATACGATAGGTAACGGACCAGATTCGGACGCCTATTTTATTAATTAAATAAATAAAAGCTCGCCCTTTTATAATATATTGTTTATTATTATATAAGACCTCGCTTACGCTCGCGTAACCTCGCTTAACCTTAAATAAAAGCCCTTAATACCGCAATAATATTAAACTACGACTAATTAAAAATTAAAGATAATCTCTTTTTTAAAAAGGGGGTAATATAATAATAAGTACACTTAAGAGCTTCTTAACGAGTTAGGGAATCTAAGGATTTAAAGGTAATTAAGTCATACCGAGTCGGACTAATACCAAAGGGGTTTCGGAAGAGCCTATATATATAAACTCACACTTCCTCCACTTCTTCTTTCCTTCTTCATCTTCTTATTTCCTTCGTATTAAACCTATTAGCTCTCGATAGCCTCAGCTAAAGTATTATCATATACTTCTTATACCGCTCTCTTGACTAGTGTCGTTACACTTTATTCCCTTTAAGACCGCTAAGACCGCTAGACCTCTAGCGGTTCACCGATTCTAGCAGTCGTTACGTAAGGGGGTCGCGTAATTTAAGGGCTTATTTACTTTTTAGTCGTTTATTAATAATAATATTTATATAATATGTGACTTATAAAATCCTAAGTATTAAAGTCTTTTAAAAGAATGTTTTTAAAAGCGATACTCTTTTAATATACTTTTCTTAAAACCTTTACCTTTTTAAGCCTATAGTTTTAAGTATTACGCTGTCCTAAGGTCTAGTGTCGCGGGACGCGGGGCGTTTGTAACAGTATTTACTTACGTGTTTAACGACTGGTTTCGTTAAACCGACAGGGTTACGAGAGTATTTAATTTTTTTTAAGAATAATATATAAGCCTATTATCTTTTATTATTTAAAAGCTATAAGTAATTCCTTATTAAAAGCAAATAATTAATTAACGTGATTAAGTAAAAAATATTAATTTATTATCTCGAGAGCATTATTTCTTAATAATTTAAAATGCCGTTCGCGCGCTTATTCTGGTGCGAGCTTCTCTTACACCGCCTTAATAAAATTAATTATTATTAGCGGTCCTTTAACGTCCGGTAAGTCGTATAAAAGAATATCTTAATAAGCCGTTCTTTATTTTTAAAGCTATTTCTTAAGATTGACTCGCCTTATGTCAGGAGTGGAATCTAGTATAAGGAGGGTCGGGGGTTCTACGGAAGGTTTGCAGGCTTGGCACAGATCACGTGTTAATATCTTTATTTATTTACTTCGGAGGGGAGTAGAGAGGATTTAAGGGGCTAGAGATCAGTTTGAATTACAGTTGACATACCCCGAACGTTTCGAATAGTAATTCCCTACCATTTTGAACCTTACACCTTACTTTAATAATAGCGAGCTTCTTTTTATAAATAAATTATATTAGCGTACGAGTACTTATTTCCGAAAGAGCGTAATCTTTTTTAAAGATTTAAAAAAGCAATTAAAGAGTTTATAACTTTAATTAAAGGTCTTCATTTATTATCTCGGTTAATTACTTCTTTTTTATACAAGCTTATTTATTCTCGTATTTCTTAATTACTCTTTAATAAATAAAAAGATTAATTATTTCTTAAATTTATTTATAAGCCGCCTTATAAGCTTAAGCCTTTTCTGTTTATTATATAAGCTTTCTTACGTATTCTTTTATAAAAGTAATATATATTAAAATCATATTCTTAATTATAACCTTTATCGATAATAATACGCTCGACTTAAAGCCTTTTTTTATAAGATTGCGAATATCTTCGTTTTATTTCGCTTAAGCTTAAAAGTTATACTTAATAGCTTTTTTATTTTATTATAATTTTAAATTATTTAATAATAAGAGTTTCGGTTCGGCGTCGAAAAAGTTAAAAGTAATTAAGAATATAAAATTTATTAAATTCTATATTTTATAAAAGATATAAAAGGATTTAAACGCTTAATATTAAAGAATTTAAATGCGCTTATTAAAATTAAAAGTAGTTCGATTATTTAAAAAAAAGATTAAAATTAAATTTATTATAATAAAAGAGTTGCTCTCGTAAGCTTTAAGTATTCGATAAAAAAAAGAATTAAAAAGGTATCGAATCTAGTTGCTCGGCTTTTATATTTGTCAAAAATAAAATAAAAGAGTTAATAGAAAATAGCAATGTAAATTATATTTTATAATAAAATGGAAAACTCTATAACGTATAATAAATGCTTTTTACTTATAAACTTACCTTATAAGCTTTATTTAAATTAATAACGCACAAAAGGAAGAATACTAACTTAATAACTTCGTTAATAAGGCTTATAATTATAATATAAAAGTAGATTAAAGCACTACGAGCAGTTGTAATTAAATTAAAGTGATTAATTATTATTTTAAAAGCCTTAAGAATTAAAAGAAAACAATTATTTTCTTAAAGGCGGTCTACAGTAGCCGAACTTAATTAGGTCACGTTCAGTGCTAAGAGAGCAGCTGCCCGTGCTTATACGACAAAAGAACTTAGTTATAATTAACTAAATAATTCGTTATTTTTTCGGCATTTCATCTGCAAAAAAATCCTGCGGCAGACGTCGGACGCAGGCGCTAAAGGCGCCTTTTTGGCGCTTTCGGTGCTTTTAGAGCCAAAGTTGCATATCGAAAATTTTAAGAACAGTTTCTTATTATAATAAATTAAAAGCGCGCCGAAAGCGCTAAAATAAACTAGCGTATTATAACTTTACTTTTAAAAGTAAGGCTTTATTATTTTATTTTATTTAATATATTAATAAAGTTTATAAAAGTATTAATAATATTAATAATATATTAATAATAGTTATAGTTATAATATAATAATAATAAATATGCTTCTTATAACGCCCAATTAAGGCTAAGGCCGGCTAGCGTGCGTATATAATTTACTTAAAACGAATGATTTTCTTATTATAATTTTTTTAACGTAAATATTTATAACGTAAGAGCTTTAACGAAATTAGTTTTTAAGACGTATTCGACAAAATATAAGCGAAACTTAAAATTAACGTTAATTTAATTAAATTTAATTAATTAAAAAACGCTAAAATATATTCTTTTTAAAATTATAATATTTTAGCGTTTAAATTATATTTATAAAAATTACTTAATTAAGCTTAGCATTTATTAAAATAAACTAATGCTTTTAATATTAACGATTAATTAAAAATTAAAAAGGCGGCTTTAAGCGTTAAAGGCGGCCTTTTAATTAAAATAGCGAAAATTACGGATTCGATTCTGAGCGTCCGCGAAATTTTTTATTAATATAAATAAGATATTTTCAAAAATTTTGCTTATTTTTAATTATTTAATAATCACGTATTTTATTAATAAGTATTATACTTTCTCGAGATATAATATATTAAAGGAACTTTTATCATTTTTTTTATCGATTAAAAGTAGTTTCGTTGAGTCGTAATTTTAAACTAGATATTTTTAAAATTTTCGCTTGCTTTTAATTAAAATACTTTCGATTATTGTCGTACAGAAGTAGAGTATAACCAGAGGTGCTCTTAAAGTATAGCAAATCGTCTGAATTCTAGAAGAAGCTCGTAGGGAGTAATTAAGTATATATAAGAAAAGGGGCTATTAAGTCAGCCTTTAGCTAACACGTGCCCTATTATACGACAATTATTCAATAACCACGTATTCTATTAGTAAGTATTATACTTTCTCGAGATATAATATATTAAGAGAACTTTTATTGGTTTTTTTTTTATTAATTTAAAGTAGTTTCGTTTAAGTCATAATCTTAAACGTGATATTTTTAAAAATTTCAGTTATATTTTTAGTTAAAATACCTTTAATTATTTAATAATTATACGTTATATTATTACGTAATATACTTATATAAATACAGAATTATAAGAGCTTTTAAATACGCCTTTCGCAATAGAATTTAATCGTAGTTAAGAGGTAGAAGTACAGGCTTAAAGTCGAAGTTATAATAATTAATTCCTTTTACTAAAGTAACCGCGCGAGCTATTAAAGCTTTACTATTTTCCCTTAGACCCTCCGGCGGGAATTCAAAGCTTTAGCCTCTAATTGACTTGTTTACTCTAATTTACTTAGCATATACCTAAACCTCGTATATGTGGGGCAGTGCGCGAATTACCGCTAAAGGAGGGTCTGATTTATGAGATAAGGTATACTAGCTGGTTCCCCTCCTATTTTGCTCGGGGCTCGCTAATAGTCGGGCTAAGCAAATGTCACGGCTAAGCAAAGGTGTTATAGCTTAAATGCGCTAAGCCTCACTTTTACACGTAAAAACGCGTTCTTTTATATTACCTTTAATAACAATTAATTACACTTAGGACATCGATTTAACTTAAATTTTCTATAGCTTGCGTTAACTACTTTAGTAAATATATTATTAAATTAATATACGATTTAGCTTTCGTAAAGGCTAAAGAATAGGGACTTACTCACTTAAAAAAGCTTCTAACGACTGTCACACAAATATTTAACGTAAAGCTAGATACTCTTCGTTAATCTCTCTTTAAGAAACGTAAGTAAAAGAAGTAAAGGGGTATACTAAGGCCAGATATCGCGCTAGAAAGGGGTGGCCATAATAAGGTTCTGTCGACGACTTAAAAAGAAGCTATTTTACGCTTTTGTAAAAAGTAATAAGAGATTGGTTTAAAAGCGACACATTCTATAGTTAAAGCAGCTATTAATTATTTATTAATAATACGTTTATAAGTTATTTAAATGAGTATTTGTTAATATTATATAGGCTTAACTATTACCCCGTCTACTATTATTAAAAGCCTAGTTTACACGTTAAATTAAAGAACACCTCGAGCTTTATATAATTAATACTATACTTATAGAGGTTGAACGAATAGAGGCACACAATATAAAGGCTATTAAGAAGTGGTTTTTTGACCTTCGTAAAGAAATAAAAAGATTAAAAATACGTTATGGCTCTTGGCGAGTATATAATAAAGAATTAGATTTCTGAAAAGCTCTTCGGTAAGGAGTATATTGACTTTTCTTTTTTTAGTTATATTAATAATACTGTGATTATAAAGTATAGTAATCACTTAATTAAGTATATATACGTAGGACCGAATAAACAATGAAAACTTTTACTTTTAGACGATTATAAATTACATTATTATTTGCCCTTTTAATTATTTCTTAAAGAGAATTGTATTTAACTTTAATACTTTCTTAATTATTTTACATATGCACTTTAACCTTTAAATGTTAACGTTTTTAGGCCTTAAAAGCATTACCATTTTAAAGCCGTTAATTCAGTACTTCGGAGTCTCGATCTTTAGTATATTATTACATCCTTATTTAGAGATCTCACTGAAATACAAGCGAATACTATGTAAACGTATATTATTTATAATGTATTTGAGAAAGCTAAAATGTGGCCGTTAAGTTATGAGGCCGGAATCAAGAATATTAAGAGCTTTAGTAAAGAGATACTTAAGTAAAGCTCTTCTTCGAATGATTTATAGTTGCTTTAGCTGCCTTTACTAAATTTAGTAAAAACTATTTAGAAGACGACAATAATTGTAGAGTCTTTTATTACTAGGGATCTTATTTAATTTTCAGATAATATAATTAAGGTTTTTAAGTTTATTATAAAAGAGACTTCGGTTTAATTACAAAAGGCTTACCTCCAGGCTATAGAGCACGCTTTTTTATAGTAAAAGATATAAGACGATATTAATTGTAAGAATACCTTTCGTTGTATAATTAAAGGCAAGGGATCTTTTAGTAAAGGTACCGTATTTAAGCTATGATTCTAAATTAAGGCTAAAGAAGAGATCGAGCAATTAAAGAGTAATAAGAAAGCTAAGAGATAACTATTTATAGCAATTAATAAAGGGTACAGCTAAAGCACTATACGGAAATAGCTAAATCACCATACGCCAAGGAATTTTCAAGAATCCGGAGGGTGCATTTATCGCCCGCGCCCTGTTATACTAATTTGTACTAGAGGCTAAGTGTAATATATGCATCTTACGTAATTATGCTAATTCATCTTTATAATCTTCTTTAAAGTCGGCATCTTGAGTATATACTTCAATTCCTCTAATTACATCCCTTTAAATCATAGCTGCAAAAGCTTCAATAGCATTTAATATATTATCTAACTAATAGATTGATAATATGCTATACATATACCCTCTCTCTCTTTAAGTCCTATGCTCGTACTGATCTTAGTATCCTTGCCGGAGCCTTTGCATTGCAAGTGCAGTCGACGACAGGCCATTTTATACTGTAAAAGTCTGCGGAATTGATGTACTTAAGACTGGAGGCGCAGGGCCGCAAGGCTCGCCAATGAAAGTCGACATGTTGCATTAAAGTGTTAAATGAGAAAGTATAAATAGCTTCAAAAGTCAAGTTTAGTAAAGCTCAGGGGTTTCATCGACGGCCCTTGGCCCCTAATACAAATTAGTATGATAAGGCGCGGTTGATAAATGCGCCCGGCGTGCCTGGAAAAACCTTGGCGTATAGTGATTTAGCTATTTCCGTATGGTGCTTTAGCTGTACCCTTAATAAATATAAAAAGTCTCTCTAAATACGCGGAGTAATAGTTAAAAAGGCTAATAGAATTAGACTTAAGGAAACTGTAAAGTATTAAAAGCGTGGAGAGGAACCTTTTCTTAAGCTTTTTATATTTAATCGAGAGTCGGATAAAGAACCTATAGCTATAAAAGCGATATTTTCGATTAAAGAAGGGTATTTAGGTCTTTAACAAGCTGTATAAGAAACTTAGGTTAAGTCTTATATTAACGACAACGACGTTAATATACTTTTAAAGCCCAGTACGGCTATTAATAAGCCTGAAGATATCGCGCCGTTATCACTTAATATCACTAAAAGGATACGTAGGTCTAATTCTGTGGATAGTATTTGAGTAGGAAACGATTATGTATCTTTTAGCATTTAGGCGTTAATAATTTATTTAAATAATTATTATTTTCGTTGAGGTTTTAGTAAGGAATGTATTAAAATTAATTTCCCGACGTAAACCCGAGCTGTGACACCTTTGCTTAGCCGTGACATTTGCTTAGCCCGACTATTAGTGAGCCCCGAGCAAAATAGGAGGGGAACCGGCTAGTATGGTAGTGGTGGTGGTTTTAAACTCGGGAACTTACAAGTATCCCTTAGTCCGGTGAGACATTACCACGCTAGTAAGGGTATTAAGTCCAGGGTTGTGGTTGGTCGAATCTGCTGGCAACAGAGCCTCACTAACTGAATTGCTAGAGATCTCACTCACCCCTACTAGCGTGGCAATGTCTCACCGGACGAAGGGATAATACGATCAGCCAACCAGGGCAGTCAGGGGTGCCGAATTGGTCAATTGACGCCTGCGCCAATAATCGCGCGCTCCACCTGCGCTTGGAAATTCCATTCATCCACCTACGCTGCGTAGGTACTTGCCTCAACCTCAACCTAACACCTACTAGCACCACTCCATACAGTTCCTTATATCTCGTTCATTTCTCCCGACAGTAGCCCGCCTGCCCACTGCCCAATCCAACCTGATCCGAGCCACCGCAAAGGTCTCAAGTTCACTCCTAAATCGTCCCATCCTGCCCCATTCCTTTCAGCCAAGCAAGGGTTGCTACACCCTAGCCCTTCTTCTTCGACCCTACCCTCCTCGGGTAGCTTGCTACTACCGCAAGCTTAGCCCACCGGCATCCTACCTACCGACACCCGTCCTTCTAAACAAAAGCACTTGGGATATGGCTGGATAATGCGGCGTGTGGTAATTACAGGCCTCGGTGCTATCACACCCTTGGGTGTGGGCATTCGGCGCACATGGGCTCGACTTCTGGCCGGCGACTGCGGCATAGTGAGCGTTGCAGACTTTGAACCATCCCCTCGATGGCGTGAATTACCCAGTACTGTCGCTGGTGTTGTCCCCGAAGGTACCAGGAGTGCTGGTGGGTGGCAGGCTTCTGACTGGCTCGAACGGGGCGAGGAGCGCCGTATGGCAAAGTTCACTCAATTCGCAATTGCTGCTACGGAAATGGCCTTTGATGATGCTGGATGGAGGCCACGCAGTCAAGCAGACCGAGAGGCAACCGGTGTATGCCTTGGAAGTGGCATTGGGAACCTAGAAGGCCTCTATGATACCAGCGTAGCCTATGACAAAAATGTATCATTTTCCAAATTATCAAACCAAGCTCTGCCATGTTCTGACATCCCCAGGGCTACAAGCAAGTCTCGCCACTATTCGTTCCGCAGCTCCTGATAAACCTCGGAGCAGGTCACATTTCAATGAAATATGGTCTACAAGGACCGAATCACGCCGTTACAACTGCCTGTACCACCGGTGCCCATGCAATTGGGGATGCCTCCCGATTCATTGCGTTTGGAGATGCGGATGTCATGGTCGCCGGAGGCTCAGAGTCTTGTATTCATCCCTTGGCTCTGGCGGGGTTTGCACGATCTCGCTCCCTTGCCACAGCGTTCAATTCAGATCCAGCGTTGTCGTCGCGGCCCTTTGATCGAGATAGGTGCGGTTTTGTAATTGCAGAGGGTGCAGGTATCGTTGTGCTGGAGGAACTTGAGCATGCTAGAGCACGTGGAGCCAACATTTATGCCGAACTCCGTGGCTATGGGTGCAGTGGGGATGCACATCATGTCACAGCGCCAAGGGAGGACGGTTCAGGTGCGCTGTTGGCAATGAAGAGAGCCTTGAAGAATGCGGGTATACGGCCGCGAGATGTAGATTACATAAATGCCCATGCGACGAGCACCCCTCTAGGAGATGCTGCCGAGAATGCGGCAATCGAAAAGCTCATGCTGAGCGAAGAAGGTGTGGATAACCTAAGCAAGGTAGCTGTCAGTAGTACGAAGGGTGCCATCGGACACTTGTTGGGAGCTTCTGGGGCAATCGAGGCTATTTTCTCAATCTTAGCAGTCAAGGAGGTACGCATTTGAAGGGACGTTTTTGGATCCCGCATGCAGCTGATCATTACACAGAATACTATGCCACCGACATTCAACCTTCACAATCCAGATGACAGATTCAGATGCAACTACATTCCGATCTCAGCTCAAGAAAAGCAAATTAAGACATCTCTTTCCAACAGCTTTGGATTTGGGGGTGTCAATGCATCTCTTGCCTTCTCGAAATATTGAAAGGACTGGATATGAAAAATATTGCATGTTTCTAGTCTGGTCCTATTGAATTAAACCATGGGTTCCGGTGACCAGTGTGTGAGAAGAGAACTGTCCACACCAACTCCTCGTTATGCACCCCTGTCGATTTCTTGACATTCAAGTTCCACCACCATTGACCCTGCCATGCTCAAGCCCTCTATCTGTGTACCACTTGCGGAACACTTCCCAGTTTCTGCATGTGTGCACTTGAGGTGTTCCTATGAGATTTGCGTGCAGTTCGTCGCCAAATGGTCTCAATGGGACTGGCGTCAAGTCACTTGCACACTGGATGTTTTGTCGCAGTTGCTCGAAGCAATGTTCTGGTCCTGTTAGTGGATGCATGCTCGGGTCCGTATCAACAAGCTTACCGATGTGGATTCTTCGCAGTCCTTCGGGCCTAGGTATTGGGCGATTTATTAGTTGCCACATTACGTAATGTTTGGAGAATAGATCAAAACCGGGCTCAAAGAGATCTCGGTAGTACCCACAGGTGGTGTTCGTCGTGCTCAGCATAGTACTCTTTGTCCACTGCCTTCCGAATTGCGTTCAAGCAGTGCAGGGAATGCATGACTTCTACTCTTGGGTAGTGTCAGCCTTCTACAACGATCCGCCTACCGAATTCTTTTGCTTGTCTTACTCTGCGAGGTAGAACCCTTTGATTGGAACCGGATTCTCAAGTTCGTGTGCTTCTTCCTCTGAGAGAACTAGATATTGGCCTGTGCACTTGGTTAGATCGTCCTTGCAAGTTTGGGTGGTGCCGTACCCGACAGGAGCTCTCCCCATGCTTTATCGATGTCCTTGTTTGGAGTTCCGACGTACTGAGGCGCAGTAGGCTCATACTCTCGATAGTAGCCCTGCGAGGTTTCGTTGTATCGGAAGGCGCTCGTGTATGTCACTTGCTGGAGCTGTATCGAGGCTTTCGCGGGATCTGTTTCCGTCAGCATTCCATCCACTTGTTCCTCTTTGAAATGCTTACCCCACTCAGTCGTGTAGCCATTCTGGAACGTTTGGTTTAGGCAAGTTCCTGCGAGTCGGGTTGACAGGTACAGAGCCTGGAGCCCGAAGATGAGCGTGGTCATGGACAAGATGATGGTAGATGCTCTTGGCCACTTCGATTGGGGGATTTTGCGACCCAGATCCTCTCCGGTATCCGAGTAATTGTCATCGGAAAGGCCGATCTCCTTGTATGTTGCGGTGAGTACTGCCATGATGGTTATTCGAGTATGGTGTTGTTCACAGGTTGCTTCGAAGCTCCAGTTGCTTATTGAAGAACAGAGTAGAGCGAAAACTCATTTGTCGCTAATCTGAGAAACCCACTTCCACTTCCGTTCTTGCGCCAGTGTCACTTCGAAGTCGATGATTTTGTGATCAAAATCTTGATCATTCGCGTAGTATGTTCTTACCCGCTCTAAAAGTTAATACAGTGGCAGAATGATGGAAGAGTAGCCGGTATGTCTGTTCCAGTCACCTTACAGTTCGAACGACATGTATTCTCGACCACAATTCTGACTCTTTTGGGGGCTATCTACCAAGGATGAGCTATCACTATTATGAGTTACTTGGTGCGTCTCTACCCGAACATTAAGTAAACAGTCTCGACTGCATCATATTAGTTGGAGATTCTGTGGGTGAGTACTTGTTGCACCCGACCTCGAGCGCGCTTGGGGTGAATACCTCGTCGGCGATGACATTCGGCGATGTCTGTCGTTTGTATATCTTCGATTCATGTTAAGTACCGAGAATAAGAACATCCATTTGAAATTCTTGAACACTAACACCATGTCAGATGACACTCACTGTTATAGACAGTATGTCAAATGATTTGATTTAAATAATGGCTATTATTTGAATCAAATCAACAATTTTACGAATTAATTTATCTTAATTAATGTTTAATTTAATTTTAATGATATGTTAACTAATTCGCTTTTCATTAGTTTCGCTTAATTAAGACTAAAGTTTACGTGATTTATACTTGTTTTAGATATCGCTTATCCCTTTTTAGTATAAATCCCGTTATTTTACTTGTTAAGTAAGGCAGCGATAAAAACCTCCTAAAGCTAACGTTATATTTTTAATTCAATATTAATTTATAAGTCTTATAAAGAAAATATTAATAAGTAACGAAAAGTTAATTTTAATACTTTCGAGTATAAAAAATATTAATTAATATTTAGAAACTTAATATTATATATACGCTTATTTATTTTATTATTCCAAAATCGGGCCTGTAATATAAAAGGGCCGAGGCTTTTACGATATAAGTAAAATCAGTCTTACTTGTATTTTCATTACGCCGGCGTTTTATTTCTTCTTATAAGTAATTTTTTATACGCTTTTCTTTTAAATACTTTTTAAAAAAAATTTATTTATTTAAATATATTTTCTCTAATCTTTTACGAAGTTTTATTTACCGTGAACTTTATCTAATACTTATAACCCTTTAGAAGTAATTTAATCTCTCTCTAGACTTAATTTATTATTATTTAATAGACGTTTTAATAAATTAATAAAAAAGAGTTAAATTAAAAATTTCATAATTATTAATAAAAAATTTCGCGGACGCCCAGAAATCGAATCCGCTATTTTCGTTATTTTCGCTATTTTCGTTAAAAGGCCGCCTTTAACACTTAAAGCCGCCTTTTTAAATTTTAATTAATCGTTAATATTAAAAGCGCTAGTTTATTTTAATAAACGCTAAGCTTAATTAAGTAATTTCTATAAATATAATTTAAACGCTAAAATATTATAATTTTAAAAAATATATATTTTAGCGTTTTTTAATTAATTTAATTTAATTAAATTAACGTTAATTTTAAGTTTCGTTTATATTTTATTAAATATATCTTAAAAATTAATTTCGTTAAAGCTTTTACGTTATAAATATTTACGTTAAAAAAATTATAATAAGAAAATCGTTCGTTTTAAATAAATTATATATATACGCTAGTCGGCCTTGGCCTTAATCGAGCGTTATAAAAAGCATAATTATTATTATTATATTATAATTATAATTATTATTAATATATTATTAATATTATTAATACTTTTATATACTTTATTAATATATTAAATAAAATAGCCCCACTTTTAAAAATGGGGCTATACTACGCTAGTCTATTTCGACGCTTTCGGCGCTTTCGGCGCGCTTTTAATTTACTATAGTAAGAAACTGTCCCTAAAATTTTCGACATGCAACTTTAGCGCCAAAAGCGCCACAGTTGGCGGACGTCCGCTTCTCGATTTTTTTGCAGATGATATTAGCAAAAAATTTCTACGGACGCTTATTAGCGTCACTTTCATATACTAACTTGTTAAAGCGCCGCTAACGGCGCTATTTTCGCCATTTTCGCGGATTTATTATTAATTTAATTCCGAAGACTACGCACAGTCTTAAAAACCTCTTTATTAAAGCTCTTACGCTATGAATTTCTACGCCAAAAAAAAATCTAATAAGTGTACGTGACGATTCGGAGAAATTGCACTTATGCCAAGGCTCTTATATACACGTGTTATTAAGGTAATAAGGTAATAAAGTAAGGTAAAATAAAATAAGGTAAGATAAGATAAAATAAGGTAAAGCAAAATAAGGCCTTAAAACCTTAAGGCAAATTTTTTTCGCTGCGAAAGGTAGAGCACCGGCTACTGTAGAAAGTAAGGCGCCACCGCAAAAGTGATTCACCGAAGTGCCGTTTTTGGTATTAAAATTTTTAATATATAACTTGTAGTCCGAAGCGCTAAAAGCGTCAGAAATAGCGCTTTTAGCGCAGTTAACCGACGTCTGCCTCTCAAAAAATTTACAGATGTCGATATTATAAGTTTTAATTTATTTTAAAGGGCTATATAATTAAGAGCGCGATTTTAAGCGTTAGAAAGCATTAAATAAAATATCGGCTTAAGTAATTAAAAGCTTTATTTTAAGTAATTTAAGTACGAGGAGCATTTATAATTATCGGAATCAGAAAAAGATAAAGAGTCAGATTTACGCTTATTATTCCCGGTTTTAATTAAATTAAATTCCGGCTTATTTAAAAACTTTTAAGAAGAAGAAAGTAAAAGACTAAGTAATTAATAAAAGTCGAAAGATTCGAGTTAATAATAAAGTAACGAAACCGAATCGAAGCGTTTATATAATAATTATTAAAGAGCTAATTGCGGAATTATTATAACTGTTAAACAACCGCGAGTACTTAAAGGATTTTTTAAGGACTTTCTGGATTAATTAAGGACTAGTACGAAGAGACGGAGAAGACTTAAGCGCAATTTACGTTATTATATTAACGTTTATACTTAAAAATATTAAAATTCGATAATTAATTAAGCTCTTACGTATTTATTAATCGTAAATACTTAAGGACTTATTAAATTAAAAAAACTTTAGGAACTACTCGTTAAGAGAGTACTTTCGAGCCGACGCTATTAAGAAGATTATTAACCTTAAGTCGCGTAACTACTAAAGAATCGTTAAATACACCTTCGTTACCGAGCAACCGATTCTCTTAAAATAAGTATTTTACGTTAAGGTCGATTCGTTAAGGTATTTAACTTATTGTCGCTCTCGAGTCGTTATAAAAAGAGACTTATAGCTTGAAACGTTAATTATATTAATATATATAGCTACTGTAATTACTTACTCATTTAGAACCGCTATAGCTATTATAGCTTAATTTAATTTAATATAATTAATACTTTTATTAATATTAATAAAAAATTTCGCGGACGCTTAAAATCGAATCCGTTATTTTCGCTATTTTAGTCAAAAAGCCGCCTTTAACGCCTAAAGCCGCCTTTTTAAATTTTAATCGGTCGCTAGTATTAAAATCGCTAGTTTATTTTAATAAATATTAAGCTTAATTAGGTAATCTTTATAAATATAATTTAAACGCTAAAATATTATAATTTTAAAAAGAATATTATTAGATTTGACTTCGGTAATTCGTGCCGATTCTACCTTAAAATAGCCGAAGGAGTTTCCATTGCTTACGCGGCCCGGAAATTACTTTTGTATTCCGGGAAATTACGCTTGTATTTAATTACGTAGCTCGTATAAGCTATATAATTAATTACGTAATCGTAAAAGCTTTTAAAGAAGTTATTATTTTATATATAACTACTGAAGAGCTCTTCTAGCTCTTTAAGTAAGTAAGCAAGTAAGTAAAGTAATTCTCTCTTTCTTTAATTACGTGTCCTCACCTATTGCGCTTCCTCATTTTGATTAACTCGCCTATTCTCACATATTAAATAAAATAAAATAATAAAGCCTTACTTTTAAAAGTAAGGTTATAATACGTTAGTTTATTTTAGCGCTTTCGGCGCTTTTTACGCCTTCGGCGCGCTTTTAATTTATTATAATAAAAAATTATTCTTAAAATTTTCAATATATAACTTTAGCTTTAAAAGCACCGAAAGCGCCAAAAAGGCGCCTTTAGCGCCTGCGTCCGACGTCTGCCGCAGGATTTTTTTGCAAATAAACGTTAAACGAAGTAAGAAAAGTGCTCGCGTACGCTGCTATTTACCGGACGGATTTAAATAAGACGGAATAATAATAGAAGTTAATCGCGTACTTTACGGACTTAAAGACTTATCGGCGCTTTAATACGGTAACTTTATTTATATTTTAATAACTTTAAAGTTAATTACTTATAAAATATAAGATTATATTAAACATATTACTGTATTCGGTATAAAGCATACCTTTCCATAACTTAACTACCTTTGCATAAAGCTCTAGCTTCGCATAGAGCTCCGGCTTCCGTGCTTTAAACCTCGGAAGCTTTAAGCTTCCGGTAAAAGGTTATTCAGGGCTAAAACAGTAGCTTCATTAAGCCTCAAGCTTGCCGTGTTTTAAACCTCGGAAGCTCTAGTAATATAGAGCTAGTTTTAATATAAAGCTAGTTTTAATATAAAGCTAGTTTTAATATAAAGCTAGTTTTAATATAAAGCTAGTTTTAATATAAAGCTAATAACCGATGCGAGAGCAAATAGCCGATGCGAGAGCTAAATAGCTTGGCGTTTAAAAGTAATTATATAGACTTAGTTTTCCTTTAAAGTAATTGAATCATTATTCATACTAAATCTCTTCTTTTTAAATTATAAGACTCCGATAGCACCTTCTTTTATTTAAGAAGCGCTAAACGCTATAATAGCGTCTAATAAAGTAAGTAATAAAATAAACGGCAAAGCCCTTTCTAATATTTAATTGCTTATTAAGGATAGCCTTCTTTTATAAATACAATATATAACACGTGCTTTTAAAGCTTAGCAATCGCTTAAACCCCTTTATTCCTTAAAAGGGTTTAGCTCGGAATTTTTAATTTGCCGAAATTCTTTAATACCTATTTAATTAAGTATAATTTAATAGAAGAATACCTTAATAAGGTAAAATAGTTAAGCGATCAGTTAAAAGTTAAAAACCTTGAGTTGCTTAAATAAGTAATAATAGCTTGGGTTCTTAATAACCTAATTAATAATTATAATAGATTGGTTTTTAATATAACACAGTCTTTAAGAATTAATATTAATTTTTATACCCTTAAGTCTTTATTCTTTAATTTATTAACCGAATTAAAACGTAAAATTAAATGAAGTTAATATAAATCTATTATATATATGCCTATTCATTTTATCTGTACGGAATCGGGCCCGTAATTTGAAAGGGCCGAGGCTTTTACGGTATTAATAAAATCAGTCTTACTTATATATTTAATTATGCCGGCGTTTTACTTCCTTTTATAGATAATCTCTTTTATATTTACGCTTCTCTTTTAAACTTCTTCGAAGGCTAAAGATTAATTTTTTAAATATAATTTACTTTAAACTTTTATAAAGTTTTACTTATTATAAACTTTATTTAATAAGTTAATCTTTTTATTTTATAAAGAAGCAATATAAAAAGTAAAGAAACGATTCTTTATTAAGCAATTATATTTAGTAACGCTAGACTTATAAGTAATATTCGCTTCGGCGGTGCCGCTCGTAATATTCTTTATAAAATTATAAAATTTATAAATCTCTTTTATATAATTAAAAGCGAAAGTGCTTTTAATAACGAATTACTTTAAAGCACTCGCGGTAATAAGAATAAGAAATCTTTTTATACTTATAATTAATTCGTTTATATTCGTAAAAAAAAAAGGCAAAGCTATAGCTTAAACTAAAAGTAATTTAAATATATTTAATTATATAATAAATAATATAATCTTTTTTATTTTTAATATTAATATTAATTTTACGGCTTTAAGTATATTTATTAAAGAATAAATCGCTTAAAAGCAGCGCGAGCTCAAAAAGTATATGCGCTTATTAATTAAATTTAAAATTAAGAACACTCGTGCGAAGACGCGGCTTACTTATTATAAGAATAGTCTTATTAAACTTCGCCGCCTTTAAGTAATTTCCGTCGCTTATATAAACGTAATAAATAAATAATATATGGTTAAAGAAAGCTTTTAACGAACCCGTAATATAATATTAGATTTTATTATTATTATTATTTTAATAAAAGACTTTAAGTTACTTTTATTAAAGCGTAACTTTAATTTAAATTTAAAAGTTAATTTATTTAACTTATAGCACTTGCTTAATAAAGATATTATTAAGCTTAAGACTTTGCCGGCCTCGGGATACCCCCGGGAAATAACCGTATTACTTACGGTAAATTACGTAGCTTATAAACTTAAAATAATATTATTAATATATTTAAATTTAAACGCTTATATTTTATTAAAGTATATTATAGCTTAAGCGAAAAATAAGCGCGATTATAAGAAATATTTTACAATTATAATTCTTAAAAAATATAAAAAAGAGAGTTTTAAGAGCCTACGAAATTAAAAAAATGCTTAAAAAGAAATCTTTAAAGCTCGCTTATATAATTATAATACGTATATAAATTGAATACGTGTTATAGCTGTAAATATAAAAGGCGACTTATTAACTTATTAAAGTAATATAAAGTAAATTATAATTAGACTTGAGGATATCTTGTTAATATAAAACCTATTTATTGACTTTTTAAAAAAGCTTTATATTCTTAAAGAAACTCGAAATATTAAGGTTATTAAGAATATTAAGCGGTTCTGTTAATAATTAAGCGAGTTTATTTAAGTAATATGCCGACGGTTTATTATATTTATTAAGGACCGTAATACTCGGATATTTAATAATGATATTATTATTAATTTTCGTAAAGTAATTATATATATACCGATAACGTAATAAATTAAGAGGACAGCTAAATCGACACACGGAAATAGCTAAATCGACATACGGATTTTAAGAAAATTATAAAATAATAGTTTTTATTTATTTTTTAATTTTATTTTAAAATATTTATTTAGAATAATTATTAATACAAGATTTATTAAATATCTCGCTTAAATATTATAAGTATTATTTAATAATAAATAAACAAAAATTAAGATTTTTCTTTTATTTTACGAAAATAAGTAGGAAATAATATATTTTCGCTTAACTTTTTAATTTTAAATTATTTAATAATAGTTTTATATTTAAATTATTAAAGTTTATTAAATTTTATTATAAAAGTACTTTTTAATATAATATTAAAATATTATCGAAAAACTCAACTTTTAATATTATATAACTTTTTTAAAATAAGTTAATTTTTAAAAATAACTTAATAAATATCATTTTTAAGCTAAGATTTAAATATTTTATTAATTACTTTTTCTTAATTTATAATAATTATTTTGCCAAGAGATGCCAAGAGATGTCGATTTAATTATTTCCGTGTGTCGATTTAGCTGTCCCCTAAATTAACTCTTACGCTTTTATAAACCCTTTTAATACTTATTAATAATAAAAGAAATTAGTTAATAATATTAAGTCTTTTATTAAAAGAATTTAAAGAATATTTTTTAATATATTAAAAGCTAAATATAACAAAAGCGAAAGCGAATAAAGTAATAATAATTTTAAAAATAATAAATCTCGTAAGAAAGGCCGTAAAGAATATTTTAAAAATAAGAATAAAAAGCGCGCACTTAATAGCGTTTTTTTAACTTTTAGTTTTTAATCTTTTAATAAAAGTGGAAATAATAAGAAGAAGAATTATATTAATAGCATTATATTTTGCCGCTTTTATAAGTAAAATAGTTATTAATTTAAAGATTATAATTATCTTAAGTTTATATAATAAATATAAAATAATTCTTAAAAACTAAAAGTAAAAGAACGTTTTAAAGTAATAAAAAAAACTCTTTTAATAAAAAGGAAAATATATATTATTATACGCGCTAAAGAATAAAAGCCGTCTAATACCGAAAAGGATACCGGAAAAGGTAATATTAAGTCTTAAGTATTAAAAGCTTAAGAGATATTCTTAAACGCTTATATATTTTTATAAGACTAAAGTATCTTAAGATAAGGGCGAATATATTATTTAATAATTTAATAAATAATAACTTAAATTATAATTTCCTTAATAAATATAAAGTTAAATTATAAAGATTTCTTTTTTTATTTAAATATAATTAAGAGTTTATAACTTTTAATAAATATTAGTTTTAAGTAATTAACGCTTATAATTTATATATAATTATATAAGACGACTATAAAATCTCGAGAACCTTTTAAAAAAGATTTTATAATTGTAAAAACTTAAAGTATAATATAATTTTCGGAATAAAATTCCTTAAATATAAAAGCGCTGGGTATTACGATTAAAAACTTAAGAAATAAGCTTACGCCTTAACTTAAGATAAAATTTAAATTATAATAATAAAAGAGTTTATTAATATCCTTAATGTCGACCTTAAAACAATACTTTATATTATATTTATATTTTAATTTAATTATAATTATCCGAAGAATTTAAAATTATATAAATATTTAAAGTAATTATAAGATATTCGTTTTAATACTGGCGTCGTAAACCCGTTATAAGTATTAGCTATTTAATTAAAGACTCTTAAATTAATACTTTTCTTAAATTAACTTATAAATATAATAAATATATATAATAATAATCCGCTAACTACTCTTTCTAAAAAACAAATTAAATTCGAACATATTATTAATATTAACGTATTATTTCTATATAACCTCTTCTTTTATAACCTTTTCGAACCACAACTCGCTGTGTTTCGGGAATACTTTATTATCTCGTTATAAAAGGGATAAATTCGTCCGTCAAAAAGTCCCATAAATATATTAATATTATTTATATTAAAAAAAGATAAGGAATTACGTTTATATATAAATTATTAAAAATTAAATAAAATAATAATTAAAAATCGCTATTTCTTCCCTTTAGTCAATGAAACGCTAAACTGTCTCGGCGAAGCCGTAATATTTACGGCCTTGAATTTAAAAAAATATATATTATTATATTAAAATTAAAAAAAAATATAAATAAAAAACAGCTTTCCGTATAAAATATAAATATTTTAAATATTTAATAATACCCTTCGGGCTATTTAACGCTCTAGCTACGTTTTAAGCGTATATTAATAAAGCGTTAGCGGGGACTAATTAATTATTTTGTTATTCTATATCTCGATAATATTTTAATTTATTTTAAAAATAAAAAAAAGCACCGTAAGCATATTAAAGCCGTTATAAAACGATTGCGTAAGCATAAGCTCTTTATTAAACTCAGTAAATATAAGTTTAAAGTAAATTAAGTCGAGTTCTTAAGATTTAAAATCAGATTAATTAATATTTAAGCGGACTTAAAGCGGATTCGTTTAATTTAAGAATAATTAAAACCGAAATTTTATAAAGATATTTAAATTTTTTTAAGCTTCGCGAATTTTTATTATAGATTTATATTAAAATACTTTAAAATAGCCGTAAGCTTAATAAAAGCTCTTTAAAATATAAAAAATAAAATTAAGAAAAAACTTTTCGAATTCTTTAATATAATTAAGAAAAGCTTTAAAGATTTAAAACCAGCTTTTATTAATATATTAATTATAAGGCATTTCGATCTTACGAAGCGCATTCGGGTTGAAACCGATACTTTTAAATTTATAATTATTAATATTCTCTCTTAATAAATTGATTTTAAAAAGGATTTAAGTAATACTGGAAACCCGTTGCGTATTAATCCCGTAAAATAATTAATATTAAGCGGAATTATATTATTTATAATAAAAAGCTTTTAGCTATTATTAAGTATTTTAAGAAATAAAAGTATTATTTTAAAAGCAGTTAACACATTATTAAAATACTTATAGATTATAATAACCTTAAGTATTTTATAATAGCGAAATATCTCGAGAGTCGATAAACATGGTAAGTAATATATTTTACTACTTATAATTTTAAAATCTATTACTGCAAAAGTACCGCAAACCCGGCGGATAAACTTAATAAGAGGCCAGATTATCGGGAATTTAAAAGCTTTATTAATATTTTAAAATAAATTAAAAGAAGCTTTTATAAGTGCTTTACGAAGTCGAAGAGCCGATATTAAAACATTTTTAAATAAGGATTATAAAATCGGCCATAGCTAAATCGCCATAGTTAAATAGCTAAACCGCCATGCGCTAAAATTCTAATAACTTGGCGAGTACATTTAAAGACTTACTTCTCTTATGTAAATTTATATTAAAGGGTAAAGGCTATTAATATATAGTATAAATATTTATAATTACTTAATTACCCCTAAAGCTGAGAATTAAAATTAAAGCTATTTAAACTCCTTAAATAACTATTACTATTTCTTTTTATTATAACGTCTAATCCTTAAGCTTATCCCTTCGTCTGCTGAGACATTTCTTATATTAGTAAGGGGGTAGCCTACCGATATTTGCCAGGGGAGTAATATATTATTTTATGTACTTTTATATAGAAATTTATTAATAAGGTATAACGCGTTAATAAAAACTAATTAAAGCTGTTATTTTAGACGCGATAAAATAAGATATACTAAAATAAAACGTCAACTCCACGAAGGCAATTCCAGCGATTTAAAGGTTGTATAACTTACTCAAAAGAAAACGAAGAAGACATCTACTTTTAATGAGATCCTCAACGAGTTTAAACTTATTACGAACGTTTCTTTTAAGCTATTTAAGTGCGAGGCTCGTCGGCCGGCTATAACTATTTTACTTTTTACTTTCTCTTCTTCTTCTAAACCTTACGACTATTTTACCTTATTCTTTACACCTACCCTCCTACAAATTATTACGACTAATATAAATCGATACGCAGACTTACAACGAATGAGAGTTTTATAAGAAAGAGCTCGTCAATAGCATCCTTTAGTTATAAAGGAATTATATGTATTTCTTAAAGCATTAATTTATATAAGAGTCCACGAAGAGCCTCGCATTAGCATGTATTAGAATTCAAATAAGGAGGAAGGCCTAATATATATAGTTTTAACTTATATTACATTAAACCGCTATAAAGACATTAAAAGGTATTATTATATCTTTAATGCTAAGGATAACGAACGCCGGAGGTATAACTTACTTATAAATTTAATATAATAATATAAAGTAAAGCCTTTTACTTCAGAATTATAAGCCTCTTATTAAAAGTACTACTCCCCTTCGTCGAAAGTCAATATTAATGAACTTATAGTTTGTTATTTTGACAAGTAAGTACCTCTCTTTTTCTAATTACCCCGCTATTAATTATTTTTATTAAATCTTCGCATACTTATAAAATGTCGAATAAACCGATTAAGTAAAGGTATAAAATATACGGAATCACCGACTATAGCTATATTTATAACTAAATTTAAAGCTCTTAGGTACACGGATTACAGTCACTTTTTAAGCATTTAAACCTTACTCCTACCGGCTCCTTTATACGGTCTCTTACACTCTCCCTCCTACGGCAACGTCTTACGGTTTATCTTAATAATTACTTTACCTCTATACCTCTTTTTAAAGAGCTCCGAGCCTGTGGATTTAGTACTGTCGGAATAACTTGTCTACACTCAGAATTACCGGAAGGCTTTAAGGTCTTAAAGACTATATATGCTAAAGCTTTAGAATAAAACACTTTAGTTATAAAAGTAGTTAAAAATACGCTTTATTTAGCCTAGTAAGACAATAATATTATTTTAGCATTAAGTATTATATACACAATACATTAAGTAGACGATTTCCGAGTTATACTACGACGACGCCATACAAAGACATTAATTAATGGCCGTATTATTAAATAAGCCTTTGGGAATAATTATATAAAAGAGCTACTTATCCCTCGCTTTATTAATGATTATAACTATTATATAAAAGGAGTTGATTTAGTAAATTAGTTTAAGGAAGTATATAAGACTTATAGGGCTATATAACGAAATTAATGACCTTTTTTTTATTAATTACTTAATATAGCTTATATTAATATATATAAATTATATTTATTATATATTAATTAAGTAAAACTCTTATTTTACTTACAATTCAGAATTAAGCTATACCGTAAGCTTTTTAAGTACTCTTAAAAGATATAATTAATTTAATTATACTTTAAATTAAGAAGTAAAAGGTTCTTTAATCTTAACTTATAATACGTACACTTTTGGGGGAAATTATATATCGAAAGAGGTATTTATACGTAGTGCTCGTACCTTAAGAAACGTTAAAAAGTATTAGGAATAATATTACAAAAGCCTCTTAAGAAGACATATTAAGGGTACACATTTTATATAGTATTTTTATATTAAAAGGGGGAGTATTAAGAGTAATTTTATCAGCATAAAGTACCTTATTAATAAATTTCTATATAAAGGTATATAAAATAATACATTATTCCCCTAGCAAACATCGGTAGGCTACCCCCCTGCTAGTATGAGAAATGTCTCAGCAGACGAAGGGATAGCCTTGCGTCCCTTGCAGTAATTTACAGTAATATTACTACTGGATTTGCTGCTTACTAAGTATATATTAAAGCTTACGGGTATGCTTTTAAGTAATAAGACACCAAACTTATACGAGCAGAGTTTAAAGAAGATTTAAATGAATTAGTATAATTGTAGCGAGCCTGTAATATATTATATATAGTTATGTATATAAATCTTAGTGGTAATAAATGCATACTGCACTTTTAGCTCGCCTAGTTAGCGTATGGCGGTTTAGCTATTTGACTATGGCGATTTAGCTGTGGCCATAAAATATTATTAAGAAAACTATTTAATATTATTTAAGATTCTATCGATAAAAGGCCGGACCCGGTGTTAATAAAACCGGAATAAATTATTTAGAAAAAAATTCTAAAAATTAAATATATAAAACCTAGTTTTTTAAATATTATACTTAAGATAATAGCTTTATCCGTGAATATATTATTATATATAAAGAGCAAAAGCTAGCCGTTTATCGCAGGAATTAATAATTATAAATATTTTATTTTAATATTATAAATAAGAGTAATAATTAGAAATTAAATAGCTTTGACCTTATTAACAAAGCCGCTATAAAACTTAATTATCTTCGCTTAGCGTAATAATAAAAACTATAAAAGTATAATTAATATAATAAGTAAACTTAAATCTTAATTAAATTAGAAATAAAACTTAAATATATTAAGACTTCTTTAATAAAATTCTAAAGCTTATATTTTAAATAATTTAATATTAAAAATAAAAATTAGAAAACTTTATTATAATAACTTATTAATAAGGTATTACGGTATTATAAAGACTTCGTAACTCGTTTATAAAACTTATTTTTAAAATAAAATGGAAAACGATATTAAAATATATATTAAAAAATATAATATTTATTAAAAAATTAAATCGAAACAATATACGTTATATAAACTTTTAATAAGTCTCCCGAGGCCTTCGCGACCTTAATCCGAGATTTTAATAGATTTTATTATAAGGTTGCCGCTTTATAAAGACTTATTTAATAGCTTAGATTTTAATTATATATTAGTAATTATTAACCGGTATTCGAAGATAGCCTAATATTTAATATATTATAAAATAATTAATACTCTCGAACTTGCGGAGTTATTATTCGAGAAAGTATTTTCTTTCTTTAACGTATTTTAAGATATTATATTTAATAAAAGTATAATATTTATTAATAAATTCTAGTTTATTCTTTACTTTTATATATATATTAAACAAAAATTAAGTTTTATATATTATCTTTAAATAAACGAATAAATAAAAAAATAAAAATAAAATCTAAAAATATACTTTCGCGCTTTCTGCGGAATATTATAGAAAAACTAAGTAAGAAATCTAGCTTTTATTAAGTTTATTTATAATAATTCCTTTTATTAAACGCTTTAGATATCTTTATTTTAAGTTTATTACGGCTATAAGCCGGTAATATTATAAAACTTTAAAGATAATATTTAAAGAAAAGAAGTATTAGCCGCTCGAGATAAAGTTAAGTTATTAAATAATAAACGAGTTAAACTTGCGAAAGTTTAAGATTATACGTAATAAAGTCGGGAAGGCTATTATAATACCCGGTATTTAAATAAACATTTTTAATTAAAATAATAAATAATACTTAATATTAAAAATATTCGATTAAAAATTAAAAAGCTATTATTAAAATACATTAGCTTATTCTAGATTATTAAATACGTAAGTAATATAATATATACTCTAAAGCTACTAAGCTTATATAAAAAGCTTTACTTAATATTTTATATATCTTTATTAAAAGAATATATAATATAAGTTAGTAAGTAATTAAATAATTACTTATTCGATAAGCTTCCGGACCTAAATAAAAAAGATAACCTTTAAGAATAAGAAATTAAAAACATCTTTAATTATAAATAAAATAAAAGAAGTAAAACTAAGAAATATTTAATTAAATAAAAAGATTTCCCGGAAAATTATAATACTTAGCTCTTAATATATTTAAATCTCGAGAATATTAAGAAAACTCTTAATATATATAATAAAATTATAAATTAAAAAATTAAATATTAAATATAAAAAAATATAAAACTTTCGCGTAACTTATAAAAAGACTAAGAAAATTACGAAAAGTCAAAAGGCCGAGAAAGTACCGTCGATTATAAATAAAAATACTCTTTTTTTATATTTTTTTATAAAAGTTTTAAAAGTTTTATTAAAACTTTAAAAGTAATACCGGCGTAAATATAAAATATATAATATTATATTAAAAAAATATTATAAAATATATTTAAATTATAATTTAAAAAATAACGAGATTTTATTTTAGTTATAAAATAATAGCGCAACTTTATTATAAGTACTTAAAGTATAAAGTATTTACTTTATAAATTAAATTATCCGAAAATCTTAAACTCTTTAACGCTAAACCTAGACTTATATTATAATATTTACTAAGCGCTAAAAAACTATAAGATATTTCTTAAAATAACTTTAATAGTCTCGTTCAATGTAATACCGCTTTAATATAATATTAATATATATTAATAATAGAACGGGCACGGAATATTTATAATAATTATTATAATTTCGCGGTATAACCGAATCTTTATTATTAATTATTTTATTAAATTATACGTAATTTAATCGGCTTCGGAGGCGAAAGTAATAATATAAGCGTTTTAAATTTAAATATATTATTAATTAAGCGTATTATACTTTTATAAATCTTCTCGAACTCTTTTATTTTATTAATATATTAATAATATTTTTAAAAAAAAGATATAACTTACGGGAAAAGTATTAATAAAAGAAAAGACTTAATTAATATCTTTTTTATTAAGCTTAAAGAATACGCGCGATAAGGAATCGGTCATACGGTGCTTCTCGAGTCAAGCAGCGAAGCTTTAAACTCCCGTAAAAAGCGTGAAATTATAATCCTCGGGAGCGACGCCGGCATTATATTAGCTATTTTTATATAATTAATTCTCGAAATCAAAAGCAAGGTTTTTTATAATATAAATATTTTTATAAAAAATATAAGAGAATTATTTATTTTACGGTTAATATATAATTTACTTTTAGCGCGTTTAATATTATATTATTAATAAACTTTATAAATATAAATACGTATAATAATATAAGCGGCCTTTTACTTAAAGTAATAGTCGTAATTCTTTTTGCCCTTTTATTAATATAATAAAAGAAGAAATCGATTAATATAATTTTAAAGTATTAGCTGTAAGAACCTCTACGAGGCCAGTTCGCAAAGTTATTAAATATAATAACTTTAAGACGCTAAACGAAGGATATAATAATAATAATAACAATATTAATTATTATTTTTTTAAAAAAAAAGATAGCGACGTAAAAGTACGAGTATTATATATAAATAAGTTAAAAAGAAAAGTTATTATTAACGTAATAAAGAAATTGTTTATATACACGTCTCGGCGAAGTAACGAAGTCGCAATTATTACGTAATTATATTATTATATTTATATTATTTATATTATTTATATTATTTATATTATTTATATTATTTATATTATTTATATTATTATATTATTTATATTATTTATATTATTTATATTATTTATATTATTTATATTATTTATATTATTTATATTATTTATATTATTTATATTATTTATATTATTTATATTATTTATATTATTTATATTATTTATATTATTTATATTATTTATATTATTTATATTATTTATATTATTTATATTATTTATATTATTTATATTATTTATATTATTTATATTATTTATATTATTTATATTATTTATATTATTATATTATTTATATTATTTATATTATTTATATTATTTATATTATTTATATTATTTATATTATTTATTTATATTATTTATATTATTTATATTATTTATATTATTTATATTATTTATATTATTTATATTATTTATATTATTTATATTATTTATATTATTTATATTATTTATATTATTTATATTATTTATATTATTTATATTATTTATATTATTTATATTATTTATATTATTTATATTATTTAATAAATAAACGTAAATAAGCTACTAGCGCGTAACCTGCCTATTACTTCGCCGACCGAAGCTAACTCTTTAATAATAATAATAATTACAACACTCGAATATAAATATAAGAACTCTTGTACATATGCGTAAAAGTCTTATAATTAAAGTAAATATCTTTTATTATTTTATAAAACTATTTCTATTTACTAAGCCAGGAATAGTAATATATTATATAAAATGGCTTATAAAGTAATTAAACGACGTTTAACGAATTAATTACGGTGCAATATTATATGTTTAGCGTAGTAATTTAAATAATTATATTAATTTAATTAATTAAACTTATTAACCGGAATACGGTTATCCGACTTACCGCGGCCTAGTCCTTGCCTTAAGTAACGTAAAAGCGTATCGATATATTTTTAATTAAAATATTAATATTGCGGATGTTATTATTAAAAAAGGGAATTATTATTATATATATATTTATTTATTTTATTTATATAGAATTAAGCCTATAATATAAGGGTGCCAAAGCTTTTATAATATTAATAAAATCAGTCTTACTTATATATTTAATTACGCCGGCGTTTTACTTCCCTTTATAAATAACTTCTTTTTAAACTTTTTCAAAAGTTAAAAATTAATTCTTTAAATATAATTTACTTTAAACTTTTATAAAGCTTTGCCTACCGTGAACTTTATTTGACAAGATCAGGCCTTAATAACTTCTAGCGGCAATAAAGGCAAAAAACCTTATAAAGTCACCAAAATACCACTTAAAACAAAAAGTATTACACAAATTATAAATAACACTCTCACGTGACTTTTAATTGCGCTTTTCTATTTCCCGAGAAGGCGCCGAAGGGCTAAAAACGCCTAAAGACTGATAAATCACTTAATATTTCCAAGAAATCGGCTCGGGATAAGCGAGATGATAATATAAACGTCTTATATAGTATTATTAATACTATTAAAGACTTTAGCGATTTTAATTTTAATTTTAATTTTATAGAAGATATATAGATATTAATAACTATACCCCGTATAAAAACTAATAAAATAACTAATATTAATAATATAAGCACTAATTTAAACTCTGTAAATAGTCACGGGATTAGAAAAACAAATGTAAATAATTAAAATAATTAAATAAAAACCTTTGCACTTAATACTGTCGCAACTATACATATATACTATAATTTATTATATTTTAATAATTTTAAATTATATAATAAGTCAATTAATTAAAGAAAAGCAAAACAAATAATAATTAAAGGATATGGAAATATCTTTATAAAATCAAATATTAATAATTAAATATATATATTTGAAAATTGTCTTTATATGCCAGAATTAAGAATAAACTTAATAATTCAAAGTCAATTAAATAAACAATATTATAGCATTTTTAATAATACCTCCACTTATATTAAAAACAAAAATAATAAAGTAATAATATAAGGAATAAAGATAAAAGAATTATATATTCTTGATATTATATTTTATAAAAATAATAAAAATAATAATATTCAAGTCTTAGCTATTACTGAAAATATAAAAGAAAATAAAAGTATTAATAAAATAGACTTACATATTAAATTAGGTTATATTAGCTTAAATTACTTAAATAAAATAATAAAAAATACAACGGGCTATAATACTATAATATTAAATAATATAATTAATGCACAAATTGTAACGGTTCAGAGCTTCTAAAGCCTTATTTCCAGTCTCGGCTATTCACTTCCTAACTGGGAAGATGCCGAGATTAAACGAGCCTTTGCGGAGCTTACTTTTATATATAACTTAATTCTTTTCATATTTTTTTTCTTTTATAGTTATAAATTTTAAAAAACACTTAATATTTTTATATTCTTATTATAAAATATAAGTCGCTAGTTACACGTGATTGCCGTCTTTTATAAAGTAAGCGTCATATTATTTATAACTCTTTATTAGCTCGTTTAAAAAGATAATAAATATCTTACCCCCGAATTCCTTTATAAGTAATTATTATAAAACCAGCTCGATATAGAGAAGGCTTATATTAAGTATAAACTTAACGAATAGTATTAAATAAATTAATATTAATTATAAAGATATTAAAGCCTTCGCCCTCCTTCTTTTCTTTAATATAAACTTACAAAATTAACTAGTTTTTATTTTCTGAACCTCTTCTCCTTACTCGACGAGTTAAAGTTAAGTTAAATACTTAATCTCCTTCTCTTATAAATTAAGGGTACAGCTAAAGCATTATACGGAAATAGTTAAATCATTATACGCTAAGGTTTTTCCAGGCACGCCGGGCGCATTTATTAACCGCGCCTTATTATATTAATTTATATTAAAGGCTAAAAGCCGTTAATAAAACCCTTAAGCTTTATTAAACTTAACTTTTAAAGGTATTTATACTTTCTTATTTAATATTTTAAAGTAATATATCGACTTTTATTAGCGAGCCTTACGGCCCTGCGCCTTTAATCTTAAGTATATTAATTCCGCAGACTTTTATAATATAAAATAGCTTGTCGTCGACTGCACTTATAATATAAAGGCTCCGGCAAGAATACTAAAATTAATACGAGTATAAGACTTAAAAAAAGAGAAGGTATATATATAATATATTATTAATTTATTAATTAAATAATATAATAAATACTATTAAAGCTTTTATAACTATAATTTAAAGGAATGTAATTAAAGGAATTAAAGTATATACTTAGGATGCCGACTTTAAAGAAGATTATAAAAATGAATTAATATAATTATATAAAATATATATATTATACTTAGCCTTTAATATAAATTAATATAATAGGGCGCGGGCAATAAATATACCCTCCGGATTCTTGAAAATTCCTTAGTATATAATAATTTAGTTATTTCCGTATAATGCTTTAGCTGTACCCTAAATTAATCGCCCGCTAAAAACTTAGATATATCTTTTAATTTTTCTTTCGTTCCTCCCGCCGGCTTTCTTATAATAACGACGCCGAGTAATATATAAAATATACTTAAAAATAATATAAATACTTTTAAAAGAAATACTAAAAAATGAAATACGTTATAATAAGAATTACGTATTACGTAAGACTTTATTATATTATAATACATATAAATAACACATTTATAACGTATAATTAATTAATTATAAATAGAAATATTAATTAAAATTCTACCCCTAAAATCAATAACCTTTAATATTAAAAATAACTTTATATAAACTTTAATTAATATAACGTGGCTAAGAGTAGAGCTCACATTAATACGCCATCGGAGTTAAAAGACTATAGTATTCGGCCTTAAGGCAGAATACGCTTTACTTAATATATATATTAATAAAGAGAATAGCCCCACGTAATAAACACATAACAACTAAAAATACGCCTCGTCTTAATACTCGTCGTAATAAAGGAAAAGCACGGAGTACTTTTGTTTTATCTTTTAATAAATTGCTTAATAATAATTATAACTTACGCCGCCACGGAAGTCTACGCCGCTTTTCTTCCGCCTTTAGTATTTTAAATATATTTTATATTACTCGTATTGAGAAGATTTTAAACCTTTACGATAAGCTTTTAAATAATATAAAATATAGTTTAAAGCTTTAAAAAGTATAAGTTTAAAACTTATTATGTCGTTATATCGCGTACTTCGTAAATAATACTTTTGAGAAAGACTAAGTATTTACTTAAATAAAAGAAATAACTTATATATTCTTAAAACCGGTATTTTTAAGTTTAAAGATTAATAAATATAAAGAACTCATCGATGCACTAGATTTAATTTCTTAAGTAATTGCCTTTTTAATAAAATTTTATAAATAATAAATAATAAAAAACAAATATACGTCTCTCGTTATAAGACTAAGAGAAACCTTTTATATTTGCAAAAAAATCGAGAAGCGGACATCCACCAACTGCGCCAAAAGCGCCAGAATGGCGCTTTTAAGCCAAAGTTACATGTCGAAAATTTTAGGAACAGTTTCTTATTATAATAAATTAAAAGCGCGCCAAAAGCGCCGAAAGCGCCGAAATAGACTAGCGTAGTATAGCCTCATTTTTAAAAGTGGGGTTATTTTATTTATTTTATTTAATATATTAATAAGATATATAAAAGTATTAATATATTAATAATGATTATAATATAATAATAATAAATATGCCTCTTATAATGCCCGATTAGGGCTAGGGCCGGCTAGCGTGCGCATATAATTTACCTAAAACGAACGATTTTCTTATTATAATTTTTTAGCGTAAATATTTATAACGTAAGAACTTTAACGAGATTAGTTTTTAGGACGTGCCCGACGAAATATAAGTAAAACTTAAAATTAACGCTAATTTAACCGGATTCAGTTAATTAAAAAAACGCTAAAATATATTATTTTTAAAATTATAATATTTTAATATTTAAATTATATTTATAAAAATTATTTAATTAAGCTTAGCGTTTATTAAAATAAACTGGCGCTTTTAATATTAAAGATTAATTAAAAATTAAAAAGGCGGCTTTAAGCGTTAAAAGCGGCCTTTTAATAAAAATAACGAAAATGACGAAAATGGCGGATTCGATTTTTAGGCGTCCGCGAAATTTTTTATAGATGTAAGAATTCTATTAATAATTTCGTATTTTTATACGTAAAAGCGGCGTGAACGACAAGTTAATCCTTAAAATAAACTTATAAGACAAAATCGTTTTGCGCTTACGTAAGTAATTATTTTATAAGTATTAAAAAGCTCGCACTCTTAACGAGTATATAAAAGCAATTTAAGCTAAGGACTAAAGTTAAATTACGGAACGTACGATTTATTATAATTAATTTAAGTCTTCCGCTGAAAAGTCAGCCTTTCGGCGTATTATTAAAGATTTACTTTAAGAGCATTCTATTATATATACGTTAACTCAATCTTCTTAAAGACTTCGATACGCCGATTAAGATATTTAAAAATATAACTTATCTCGGGAAGAGACTCCTGCTTATTAAACCTTTGCGCGTGCCGACATACCTCGCGCTTAAACTTTAAGAAATATTTCTTAATATTTTTTTACTTAACTTTTAACTAATCGTTTATATATACTTTATATTAACGAAATAGAAATTAATAATAATAATAATTCCGACTTTAACGGCTACGCCGTAAATAATAATAATAAAAATACTGAATTGCTTATAAAAAGACTAACTTTATAAGTAAAAGATTAAACTTAAGAAAAAGCTCTTTTTTAAATATAATATAAGATATGTAATATCTTAACCTTATGAAGCTTCTTAATAAATAATTACTTATAATACGTATTACTTTTATTAAGAATAGACTTTTATATAAGCTGCTCGCACTTTTTAATTTCGGAGTTAATAATTATTATTTTATTAATTACACTCTTTTAATGTATTTTTCTTTCTTTTTAAACCTTTTTATTTATTTCTTGCCAAGCGCTATCCTTATAAAAGAATTTAATAATAAAAGTAGCCGAATAATTAGTTATTATATTATATTAAATTTAATAATCGACAAGCGCTTATAATCCTTTATTTTATTTTTAATTATTTACTTAAGAAACTACGGAGTAATTATTAAACGGTTATAATTAAAGTATTATTAGGTTTTACTTAATATTATTAAAAGACATCTTATTTAGCCCTCAGATTACCTTCGTATTACTACTTATAATAAGAGTATTAAAATCCAAGACCTTCGTTAGCGTAAGATTTATTAACGCTATTAGCGTAATATTAAATAAAAAGATATTAAGTTAAATATATTCTAATGTAATTATAACTTTTTAATCTTCGTTATTAAATTCTTATAAAAACTATTGATTTAATAACTTTGTCTTTACGTAAAATTTAATTTTACGTTAATATTAAAAATGCGAGATTTATATTAAATACTCTTTTACTTCGCCGAAATACTCGGAAATTACTACTATTGGACTAATTACTATTATTAAATCTAGAAACTCTTTAATTTTAATAAAAATCGGTCGTATATAATATTTTATATAATAAAATCCCGATATTACGAGATCTTTAAATTTTAATAACTTTATACTATTCTTGCAGCGATAACGCTAGCTACGGCCGAACTTACTTACGAAGACATATATCGCTTATTATAATTTAACTTATAGATTAAATATTATTACCTTTTATTAAGAATATAAAATTAAATATTTATACTTTCGTAGAAATAAGCCGATTACGTTATTAAAGACTATTTATCTCTTAATTTATTTATTAATTTTTAGTAATTAATTTAATTCTTTATTCCTTTCTGCTTTACTTATTTTAAATATAAATATTCCTTAATTTTCCTTTACTTTTCTTTCGCAAAAAATAAGCGATACGGTTTTCGAATTTGAGGTTCTATTTCTTAAAAAACCTTCCGGACGCTTTTTATTTTATTTTTTTTACTATTATTATATTTTACGCCTCGAGATCTAGCGTATATTTCTTAAAAGTAGAAGTGCGAAAGATTAATTATTATCGGCAATTATTACCGCTTAACGTCTACTGTCGTTAGCTATTCTGCTCTCGATTTCTTATATATTCTAAAACCTTCGCGCTATAAAAAACGACAGGTTAAAATACGTAAAAAATGCGTATGTAAAGCTCTTAACAACCTTAAAAACAGCGTCTTAAAGCCGCTGTCTTTCGCATTATAAACTAACGTTGCGCAAGCTATATATAATAATTTATTAATTACTTTTAACTTTATTTAAAGCGGACTTAAACGCGCTAAAGAAATAAAGACAGAATCGCTAAAGCTTTTATATTTTTAAAAAAAGACAGACTTACTCCGATTCGTTTTACCTACGCGTCAGACGTACGCAAAAGACTACGTTAATTTATTTTAAAGCATATAAGTTTAATTCTTATATACTATAAATTTAAACAATTTATTACTTACTTTTTTTATTAAATAAAATAAAAGGAAACCAATTACTAAGAAATAGTTATTATATCGCTCTGCCGTCGAAATCTTTTTAATTAATAATGCCGCTTTTTAATATTCTATAAGTAAAGGTTTAAAAATGAGGTATTTATCGCTAACTTATATGAAATCGATATTTTAATTGATTAACGCAATCGTGAGCGAGAGAAAGCTATGTTTATTATAAAATTAACTATAGAACGTATATACCACCGATAGTCTCTTATATAATTCGCTGCCTTTATTTAAGAATTAAACGTTAAATTAATAATTCCCCCAGAATACGTTAAATAAACTCACGTATTCTTTAAGGCAAAAAGTGATATTCTCCCCTTCTACCGCTTATACGACTATAAAATTAAATTAAAAGAAGAGAATAAGAAAATACTTAAGTATTCATTACTTTATAAAATATTAGCTAAAAAACTTAAAGCTATTAAAAAATATATTATTAATAACTTAAATAAAGGGTTTATTAAGCTATCCTAAACACTATTCGCTGCCCCTATTCTCTTCGTTAAGAAGCCGAATAGATTTTTATAATTATATATTAATTTTCTTATATTAAACTCCTTTATATAAAAGAACCGGTATCCCCTTTCTTTAATCGACGAGACGTTAATACGTATTACTAACGCTTATATCTTTATTAAATTAAATATTCGACAAGCCTTTTACCGCATACGAATAGATTCAGCTTTAAAGGAATATATAACTTTTCGTATAAAATACAGCGTTTATAAGTATAAAGTTTTTTCGTTTAGACTAACGAATAGCTTTATAACATATTAATAATATATAAATAATATTTTCTTTAACTACTTTAATAATTTTTATATTACGTATTTAAATAATATTCTTATATACTTTAAAGATTCCTTATAATATTAAATTTACGTTAAAAAAGTATTTTAACGCTTAAATAATATAAGCTTTTATATAAATTTAAGAAAATATAGGTTTAAAATTATACGTATATAATATTTCAGATTTATTATATTAACGTCTAGCTTAAAAGTTAATTTTAAGAAAGTTTTTATTATTAACTAATAAAATCACCTTAATTTTAATAAAAGCATATAATCTTTCCTTAAGTTTTATAATTTTTATTAACGTTTTATACGCGACTACGGCATTATAGCGAAACTTTTTATTTATTTTATTAAGAATAACGTTTCCTTTTATTTTATCGTAAAATACAAAAATATCTTTAATTACTTAAAGTATACTCTTACGTTAGCCCTTCTCTTAAGATATTATAAATAAAATCTACTATACTTACTTAAGACTAACGTAAGTAATAAAGTTATAATAAGTATAATTTCTTAATAATACAATAAAGACTAGTTTCCCGTTGCTTTCTTTTTTAAGACTATACTCCTCGCAGAACTCAACTACGCTATTTACAATAAGGAGATATTTATTATTACTAAATTATTTAAACATTAAAAAGCTAAATTAATAAGGGCCCCTTATTAAGTTCGTATTATAATAAATTATAAAATATTAAAATACTTTTTGACTTTTAAATAATTAAATGCTTACTAAATAAAATAAATAGAATTACTAATCGACTATAACTTTATAATTACTTATCGCCTTAGTATTTATAACCCTTTAGTAAATGCCCTCTCTCGCAAACTAAACAAGTTAAATTAATAAAACTCCGCTAAGAAAACGTAACGTCTTTAATAACTTTTATAATAAGATTAAGTCGACTTTAACTTATTATCCGCAGACTTACGCTTTATAAACGATTCCGACGCGCTAATATCGAGTATTAATATTATTAAACTCTTATTTATATTCTTTATAATATATTAAGTATTAAAAGCAAACCGTACGACTCCCTCCTTATAGGCACTGCGAAAGCAAGCTTTATTAAATAATCCCGGGAAGTTTAATATAAAAAGCGACTTATTACTTTATAATAGCCGCTTATTCATTTCTAACGTTAATTATCTCTATATACTTATAGTACGGGAAGTTTATAATCGAGTTACTATAGCATACCTTAGCGCATAAAAGACGATTTAATTACTCTCTTTTAAATATTAATAACACAAAATTACGTCGACAGTCAAGTAATATTATCGTAATTATTATATATGTCGACGAATTTAAATACTCCGGGATAAAAAGCCTAAATTCCTTTATTCTTTTTCCGTTCTGTCTCGACCTTAAGAATACATTATAATAAATTATTATAAGTTTAATAAAAATAAACATAACTTTAATAATGTCCTCTTATTAATCGTTTTAATAAGTAAGCTATTAATATATATTATTAAAAAACCACTAATGCCTAGAAGCTCGCTAATATATATATATTTACTATATATATTATTACTTTAACGCTCCCCTTACTATTACATTTAATAAAAGTCCTTAATTCGTCTTCCGCTTTTAGATTGCCTTTTATAATATTTTCGGAATTAAAAGACAACTGTCCACTGCTAATTATCCTTAAATAAATAATTAAATCGAAGTATATAATTAATACTTATAAAGACGACTCTGACCTTGTATTATATATTATTAAGACGACTAGTTTAAATTGCTTTTTATTATAAATTACGCATAAATATTAGTCTCTCACCACTCCTTAAGAGGACTCTTATTATTTAAAGTAGTCCATAAATACGTACCCCGCACGAATTGAAATTGGAAAATCGACTTACTAAACTTAGCATTCCCTATTAATAAATTAAATACTTAATAAGTTATGAATTATATAAAGCGACTCCGCGATACATAAAATATAGCTCGGTTAAACTTTATAAGTACAGCTAAAGCACTATACGGAAATAGCTAAATCACTATACGTTAAGGAATTTTTAAGAATCCGGAAGGTGCATTTATTAACCGCGCTTTATTATATTAATTTATATTAAAGGCTAAATATAATATATACATCTTACGTAATTATATTAATTTATCTTTATAATCTTTTTTAAAGTCGATATATTATTTTAAAGTATTAAGTGAGAAAGTATAAATAGCTTTAAAAGTTAAGTTTAATAAAGCTTAAGGGTTTTATCGACGGCCCTTAGCTCTTAATATAAATTAATATAATAAGACACAGTTAATAAATACGCCCGGCGTACTTAAAAAAACCTTAACGTATAGTGATTTAATTATTTCCGTATAATACTTTAGCTGTACCCAACTTTATTATAGCTTAAGCTAATATAGCTTAATCTTATAACCGCTTCCGCCGCGTAATCGACTTCGACGAAAAAAGCTTTATATAATTTAATATATATTATTTTAAGATATTCCGTTTATTTAAAAAGTTAAATATATTAATAAATAAATTATTTAAAATACTTAAGAAAATAAGTAATTTATACCGCTTAAAACTATTAGCGAATATAAAAGTCTATAACGTTTTTCTTATAAATGTACGATTCCCTGAGCCTTGTATTTTAACCGAGCGAGCTCGGCATCGCTCGTAGCATTGCCTTGGCATAGCAATTATGGCGCTAGGTCTAATTAGGAAAGGCTAAGGGGACCCTTTATATATTTATATTAAAGCTCTTTCTTATAAAGAGCTTTTTTTTTCTTTTTCTTTTTCTTTTTAATTTTAAGCGTAATTTTAAATTTAAATATAAAGCTATTTCTTATACCGTATTAATTTTTAGTTAGCCGTAATATAAAAAAAGATTAATAACCCTTTTACTATAAAGCGTTGTATTTTATTAAGTCTCGCGCGTCACGTCTTCTTGCTTTTATAATAAGTTAACGATAAACCTTAATACTTTAGCTTATTTAATAAATAAATACTTCTTTATTAATAATAAATTACTTTAAAAAAAGCTAGAAAACCTCCTGCCGTTAACCTGTCTTATATAACTTAATGCGCGCTATTCGACTTCGAACTTCGACTTCGACTTATATTTAATTAATAAATCGATTAATAATTTTAAACACTTCTTTACCTTATGTTATTACTTCTTCCGACTTCTCCCTTTTGTCGGCGAAGCTTTAAAAAAAGAAGCGCGCCCCTTTACGGCTAGGTTTTATTAATACCTTTATCCCTTTAATCGAGACTTTTATAAAGGAATTTAATAACTTTAAAAAACCTGATTCCGACTTAAAAAACAAACCTTAAAACTACTTTAACGCCTCGCTAGAGCTTATTATTATTATAAAAGGCCTTACTCCTACTTAATAAGTAAAAGTAAATTAATTAATCGAGATCTCCGTTAACTTTATTATTACTATCGCTGTTAAGTAAGCTTTTAATTAATATACTCTTAATAACCCCCGCTAAAAGACTCGGACTTCTTCTCTTTCTCACGACCGATTAATCCGTGTTCTTATAGTAGACTTTTAGTTAATTACCGACTATTATTTATTAAAGTTAAATAATTCGGTTTAAGTTATAAAGCCCTTTAAAGTTAAGTACATTTATATTCTCTTTAGTAATTATAAAGGCAATATTAAATATAATATTTAAAAGATAAAAATAAAGCTATTTATAAAAGAGTACTCGAGTAACTTTAAAAGTAAAGTATTATAAATTAAGTCTTACTTTCGGTATACCGCCGGTAAAGTAAAGACTATTATTTTTTAATATATAAACCCCGAATTTACCGACACTTTTAATATTACCGCCGACGTTTTAACGGCCCTAGACTAGCGATTTTTTAATTATAACCGAGTCTAAGCTATTAAGAAAATGTATAACTAGCTATTAATAAGTAATATAACTTATAACGACTTTTAAGTTAAATTCACTTTTTATATAATTATTAATAAAATTACTTATTCTCGCTAATTTAAAGACGTATGCGAAAAGGTCTTTCCGGCCCTTAAGCGTATAATTTATATAAAAAAATATAAAATAAACGGAAATTACACGGCTTTTAACGAATTCTTAATTATTACGGACTAGGAATTCCGTAATATTATATTAAAAAAGGCTATAATAACTTATAAGACTTAAGTTAACGTTATTTTTAATAATTATAATACGCGCGGCATTTTTAAAAAGGAAGGCTAGCGTATAACTTTTTTTACGCCGGCTACAATAATATAAAGACCTTTAATATTAACTTATAAACTGCCGTTAAAAGTTCGCCCGCGCTTATTATTCTTGGCTCCGTTCCTCCGCCGCCTTAAGTCTTTTATACCGCCTTTTACTCTTAAAGACGTCTTCTTTAATACTTGCCTTTATTATAATAAGACTGGCCATTAGGCTAACGACTGCCTTAAGCGCTAAAAAGACTAAGCTTTTAATAAGTTAATTTTTAAGTTAATTGTCGGCGAAGACTTAAAGATTAACAAGTTATTAAAAAACTCTTAAGCCGTGGCAAAGATTTATATTTTAGCGTAAGTTATAATTTATAAAAGGATTTAATATTTAATTTTTATATTCTTATTAAAGGACGACAATTCTTAATTAATATTAAATTAAAAAGGAATAAATTCTTTATTAAAACACTTATATATATTAATAATAAAGTAAATATTTTCGGTGTAATTAAAACCTCTCTTATATACCGACTTATTAAGTAATTTAATATTTCTTTTATAACATTCCCTTAATTAATTATTTTAATTAATTATAATAATAAAAAAGGCAAGCTAATCGATACGGCTGTCTTACTTATTTTAATTATTAACCGCCGGCGAATTAATTTCTCTTTTTTAATAATTAACTTAAGAAACACCGACGTCTTAATTATTTAGAAATTCTTTAAGTATTACGACTTAAAGTAATTATATACGAAAAACTATAATTAATTAAAATGGCTATTAAATATACTTATATAGCCGTACTTTAATTAATAAGTCTTTATTAATATTAATTATTTCGATAAGTTAATTATTAAGTTTTATTAATTTAATATAAAACAAAAGGACGCTTTATTAAATATAAATAATTACCGCCGAAGGCAAGCTAAGCTCGCGGCACTTAACGGTTCCTTAAAAATAAGTGTTTTTATACGACTTATTACTAGCGCCTCGCCGACTCGACTCTTAAGCTTTATTAAAGAAATTAAAGAGCGCTTTTAAATTATAAAAGATTAATTAAACCTTTTAATATCTTATGACTTAAGATTATTATTTAAAGAAAAGAACTCTCGTTAAGCTCCCTTAATAAATTATTAATTAAAGGCATTTATTATAAAAATCTTTTTTATATTAATAATAATAATGTTTACGACGTATCTCCGACTTAAAAAAGCTAAAAAGAAAAAAGTGAAAACCTTTATAATATTAATATATAAAATCGACTAAGAGTTAACTTGCCGCCGGTAAGTGGCCTTAAATTAATTAAGCGTTAAACTCGTATTAATAAATAAAAACTTAATTTTAAAGAAAGCCTTAAAGGCTAAGTACGCGTAAGATAACGAGTTAATAAGTAAAAAGCTTTTAATAAAATATTAAGAGTATACTTTTCTTTTTTCCCGGCGAGCCTTCGACGAGTTACTAGCGTATCGCTAAGGGGTAGACTACTAAATCGAGCTTATTAAGAAGAACGACTTATTTTTTAAACTTTTCTAACGTATAATTAAAGAATAATTATTAAAGACTAAGCGATATATTATTAATAACTTATATAAGATTTTATTAAGCCTTTTAGCGCATTATATACGGCCCTTATTCTCTTCGTTAAGAAGGCCGACGGCAGTCTCCGGCTTTACGTCGACTACCGAAAGTTAAATGTTTTATTAAAAAAGGATTTATATTTAATCCTTTTAATCGATGAAATAATAGCTTATATATATAAAGTAAAGGTTTTTATAAAGCTTAATATTTAATAAGTTTTTTATTGTATTCGTATGTCCCCCGAAAGCGAAGATTATACGACTTTCCGCACTTGATATAATATATATAAATATAAGGTCCTCCTTTTTAACCTTACGAATGGCTCGACGACTTTTTAGTAATTTATTAATAACATTTTAATAAAGCACTTAGACGACTTTTGCGCGGCTTATATAAATAATATCCTTATATATTCGTTAACCCCTAAAAAGTATAAGGTTTATATTAAAAAAGTAATAATAATATTATAAGCGCACGGACTTTAAGCCGATATTAAAAAGTCCAAGTTTAACGTATATAAGACGAAGTTCTTAAGTTTTATTATTAGCGTTAATAATATAAAGGTAAACTTAAAAAAGGTTAACGTAATTAAGGATTAATAATACGCCGGTAACGTACGTAATATATAAAGCTATTTTAGGTTTTATAATTTTTACCGCCGGTTTATTAAAGATTATAGTCGTATTACTTGACCCTTTATAATACTTATTAAGAAAGACGTGTCCTTTAATTTTAATAACGTTTATAAAAACGCGTGGGAAACTTTTTAAAAAGCCTTTTAATTTATATTAATCTTTTATTATTACGATTTAATAAAGTAGACGCGACTAAAGACCGACTCTTTTAACGGAGTCGTTATTAACGTATTATTTTAATTTTAAGAGGACGGCATTTTTTATTTTATAAGTTACTTTTTTAAGACTATAGTAAATCCCGAGCTTAATTATTTAATTTATAATAAAGAAATGTTAATAATCTTTTAGTCGTTTAAGTAATATTACTTAAAATTATTAAGTGCTTAAAAGAACGTTTACGTATATATAGATTACCGAGCCTTAAAGTACTTTATAATTATTAAGAATTTTACGGCTAAATAAACACGTTAGGCCGAGTTCTTCGTTAAATTCTATTTTATAATTATATATTATATTAAGATTATTAATATTTTTATTAATATTTTCTCTTAAAAAGATTAAGACTTTATAATAATAAAGGCTTGTAAGCGAGCCATTTGTAATTAATAACTTATTATAAACGATAAGATCGACCTTTTAGTCGCCGCTGACCTTTAATTAATAGCCGTCGACTCCTTTAAGTTATCGCGACTACTTAATCGAGAAATATATTAGGCGTGGCTTTTTAAACGAGTAACGGAATTAAGAAATAAAACACCTTTAAGAAAAGAGTGTCCCGTATTTAAAGCCGCTCGACTAAAGTATTTAAATACACCTCTTCCTTACGAAACCACTCTTTGTTTAATAATAGCGTAAAGCGCTTAATTAAAAATCTTAAGACGGTATATGCGGAGTAGTCGTATGGCCGCCCCCTTAGCTGCCTTTTTAACTTTTGTAAAAGTAAATTAAAAAGTAAATTAAAAGCTAGATTAAGAGGCAGAGTAAGCTTTAAAATAAGATTACGTGTTAATCGACTTAAAGGCACTTGCCGCGAAAGAGCTAAACCTTAATTTTATAATTATATACGATATCACGAAATACGACGTAATCGATTAAGTGCTTACGGCTAATAAAGAGTCTCCTTTATTAAAGCCTTTTTAATAAAGAGCCCGCGAAAACGACTTAAATTACGAGTTATCGAATAATAAGCTTCTTTTTTAAGGTCGTCTAAAAGTGCTTATAAAACCGCCGGAGCTTCGTACGTCGTTATTACGTTATATATACTCGTAACCCTTAGTCGCTTATGCCGGAATTGAAAAAATAAAGGTTATATTAAGCCGTAAATATTATTAAAATGGCCTTTTTACGGACGTAGGCCGTTATATAATAAATTATAATTACTTTAAGTAAAAGGCCAAAAGAGATAAAACACTTAATTTTTTATACCCTTTACTTATTCTCGCTTAGTCGTATTAATATCTTACGATAGATTTTACGAAGTTATTATTAAATAAAAGTAGTTATAACTTTATTATAATTATTATAGACCGCTTATTTAAGAAACCGGTCTCGATACCTTATTATAATATAATTATAACTAAGGGAATAGCTACCCTTTTTCTTATTTATTAAACTCGCCATTTCGGTATGCCGGAGTTTATTATCTTAGATTAAGGTTTGTAATTCGTTTCCTCCTTTTAAAAAGAATACTATTATATACTCGACATTAAAGTAAAGTTAACGACGGCATATAACCTTAATGTCGACGGCTAGATTAAAGTAATTAATTAATATATTAAATAACGGCTTTATTTCTTTTATTATTATTATTAAAATAATTAAAGTGACCTCTTACTTATTATAAACATTACGTAACTTACCTTGCCTTACGAGTCTCTTAATAACCTTACGCCTTTTTAATTACTTAACGGCGTAAAACTAAGGACTTCTTAAGACTTAATAAATCTAAAACCACTTATTACGATAATAAAGAAGCTTAATCGCGAAAAGGCTTTATAGGTCGTCTTACGTATAAAGGAGGTTATAAAAGTTATATAATCGTTGTTAAAGGCTTAATAAAAGAAAATAAAACGTTTAATTAATCGTAGTCGACGCGCCGTCGATTAAGACGTTGGCGACTTAATGTTAGTCGACACTCGAAATTAAAATATCGACCGACCTTTAAGAAGCTCTTTAATAAATAGTATGGCTTAATTAAGGTATTTACTAAAAAAGGAGAAAATTAAAGAGTTAAGCTCCCGAAGGATTAGTAAATGCATTTCGTTTTTTATTTTTACTTACTTCATAAGTACGTTAACGACCTCTTATTTAAATAAGCTAAAGCTACGCCGGCACTTATTTAATTATTATTTAAGTAAAATAAGTAAGAAATTAAAGGTATTCTTAGCTTTAAGGTCATAAAAAATAAGTTATTTTACCGTATTAAATGGCTAGGCGTCGACGAGGACTTATAATAGTATTCGTGCTTAAATATTATAATTGTATTTTATATAATTAAAAACTTTTATTTTAATAATAAAGCGACTAAAGGACTTTTAAGGGTATTACCTTAATAATTAAAGGCATATACTATTAATATTAACGATTATAACGACTTAAAAGACGACACCGTTATGATTATAATTACGAGGACGTAATTTTTCAGGAGGGGAGGGTAATATTATAATTCCCTAAGCTTTGTATTTTAATTAAGCGAGCTCGGCATCGCTTGTAACATTGCCTTAATATAGCAATTATAGCGCTAGGCCTAATCGGGAAAGGCTAAGGGGACCCTTTATATATTTATATTAAAGCTCCTTTTTATAAAGAGCTCTTTTTTTCTTTTTATCTTTTCTTTTTAATTTTAAGCGTAGCTTTAAGTTTAAATATAAAACTATTTCCTGCACCGTATTAACCTTTAGCCAGCCGTAATAATAAATAAGCTTTAAAAAGACTTTAACGACTCTTTACCGAAATAAGTCTAAGATAAATCCTTATTAATTAATATTACGGATAACGACAAATAAGATTTAAAAGAAGTGCTTATTTATTATAAAAAGTATTTTAACCTTTTTTATTATATTACTTAACTTAATTACGACGTTAACTTATAATAATATAATACTTTTAATTTTAAATATATATTATATAAAATTAAAGACATTTATTTAAATAACCGCGACGCGCTAAGACCGCTAATAAAACTCCTTAATTAATTAAAGGCATAAAAAGATAATATTAACGATTACGATTACTTTAATAAAAATAAAGAAATAAATTAATACTTGAGGACGAGCTTTTTCCGAAAAGAAAGGTAATATAACGGTTTAAAGCTTTTAAAGTCTTATTTTTAGTCTCGGCTATTTACTTCTTAATTAAGAAGATGCCGAGATTAAACGAGCCTTTGCAGAGCTTACTTTTATATATAACTTACTTCTTTTTATACTTTCTTTAATTATAAATTCTAAGAGATACTTAATATCTTCATATTCTCGCTATAAAATATAAGTCGCCAGTCATACGTGATTGTCGTCTTTTATAAAGTAAGCGTTACACCCCGAAGTAATGAAATAATTATTCACCCCAAAGTCTCTTTCTTTCAGTATATATATAATAATTATTTATATTACTTCTTGAAAGTAAATTTTTTTTAATTTATTAAATAAAAAATTTCATAAGTAAAACTTATAAAAGTTTAAGAAAATTTACTTAAAGAATTAATATTTAGCCTTTTAAAGAATTTTAAAAAACATATATATAAAAGGCTTCTTATAAAGAAAAATAAAACGCCAACGAAATAGAAAATATAAGTAAGATTAATTCTACTTATACCGCTGAAATCTCGGTCCTCTTATACTAAAGGTCCAATTTCACAGTAGTAAGAATAATAAGTGTACATACAACAACAGTAAGCTGAAAGTTTTAGTATTATTCCGTACGCGAGAGGGCCAGCGGCTGCAGCTAATTAGAGCACTTTACGGGACAGTATTTTAATAAAGTGATCTACAAATCGCTCAATGTAAGATAGATATATGTTAAGAAGTCCACCATGGTGGAGTAGATAATCTCTATACCACTGCTGCTGGCTTAACTTTGTTGTAAAAACATAGAGCAGAGACACTGCAGGATTCAGAATCCACCAGAGTGAACTCCAAACACCGACCTTTTTTAAACAGAGAAGATGTTTATATACACGCATGACCTGTTCCCTTATATAAACCTCTCACACAACAGCGTATCCTAAATCTACAGCTTGATCGCCTGGCGACAGTGATCACTGAAACTTTCCGCACCGGGCAGTAGATTACCCGGCTCCAAATCGCAAACGGGAATGTACAAGACGCAGGGCGTACTGGCGTCCAGGGGCAGGCTCTCCTGGAAAGCGTCAAAGTTGTTCGTCTTGCCCTTGCTCTCCCAGCAGCTAGCCACGCTGACAAGAAAATCGTCCTTGGTAAGGCCGTACTTTTCAGTCAGGGCCTTGGCTGTATCTGTGGCTACGTCGAAATTGTCCTGCTTCAAAACTAAGTTGATGTTAGAGTCGCCATTCCGCTGGCAGACTGACGTCTCGTCATCACGGCAGGGTTGCGCGTTATGGAAGTGGAGAACGTAGGTGCCACTCGCAGCAATAGCCGCGCCAATGGCGGCCCTCGTGAGAGTGGCATCTATGCCGGACTGAAGGTCGCTGGCAGTGAAGTTTTCCCTGACGCCAAGGAAGCTGCCGCCGGAGAGGATGCCGGCGATGCCAGAGTCCGGGGAAAGGGGGTCGGCGCTGAGAATGCTGTCGAAAGTGCTGTCAACGGTGGCCTGGTATTGGGAAACGACTGTGGACAATGCACCAGCAATATTGCTCCATGTGACGAACTTATCGGCTTCTGCTGGCGGCGTGAGCTTGTCGAGGAGGAAGCCAAGGCCTCCCGTGACGGCGGTGACACCAGTGGAGACGGGGCCAGTCAGGGGAACTGCGCCTAGGACGGTCGAGAACATCGTGATCACGGTCTTGAGTGGCGTCACGTCGTCCACGGTGCTGGGCAGGAAATCCGAGACGATCCCAGGGAGCTTGAGTGAGAGGATTGACGAAGCGAAGCCGATGGCAGTGTTGACGGAGTTCATGTAGCTGTTCCAGTTCTGGATAGCCACCATGACATACCAAGCGGGGAGTGTCACTGGAAGACATGGCTGTTCGGCACTGCAGAAAGAATCCAGACCACTAGGAACGAATCAGCGACAATTAGTCGAGATGTCGAAATAACACTTTGCTGTGCTTCAATTATTCACCACAGACAGGGCATCGTTACTCACCAGAAGAAGTTTGGTGCACCAAAGCTAGCCGCCAGGGCCTGGATGGTGTTGCCACCTGGCGCCGGCGCAGTAAAGTTGGCTTCGATCCATCCCTTGAAGAAGGAGTCGATGTCGAGCTTAGTCCAGGTGTCAGTGACTAGAGGCTCAGCTGGGCACGAGTCGGTACCTGGTCAATATGTTAGTATATATAAATCCTATTGTCTTGGGACCAGAATATGGAAAATTCCAGGTCGAGGAAAGACATACCAGCACCGGTCCCCTGCGGAACAGGGTTGGCAAGGACAGAAGCTGTCAAAGCCGTAACTAGAAGACATTGATAGCGCATCTTGGAAGAGAGAGTGAGCAGTCCTCGAGACTTCGGCCACGAATGCAGAGAAAAGAAGCACGGAAGCACGGAAGCACGGAAGCAAGGAAGGAAGAACGAAAGAAAGGAAGAAAGGGTGCAGAGACGAGTCTAGCAAAGAAAACACCCAGGAGCGGAAGGGAGTATCTCATAACGATACTTATATCCTCACATACTGTACTTGTTCCTGAGTCCTCTAATTCCGTTATCTGGTTCAAAAGACGCCAGTTCCCCACACTTGTCTCATGATCCCCTGAAGTGAGAGTATTAAGCTCTGCTCCGATGCCACCCCATTTAAGAGTACCAAGATCTGGACACGATGATTTGCAGTTATGCATTCCTTCCACGGCGGAGTCAAGGGCTCAAAGTGGCAGAGCTTCGAATGGAAGAGGTAAGATGGGGGCTGAGCCCTAAAGTGAGGTGTAACCGGACTGACTCGCCCATCATTCAACGGAGTCGACGTCTTAAAATAGATGGGCTCATAAGCACACGCCAAGCCCAAGGATTAGCAATTGTCCATACAGAATTCACACCGCACTCAGGATTAAGGAGATTGCGTATTCGGAAACAGAGATCGCAAACCAAGGTCCTTGTACGGACGGTACTTTCCATGCTTTCGATCAATGCACACACTGGCCCCGTTCGTCTGATAGTCAGTACCTCATCAATGCAACGTCTAACCTCACACGGACGGCAGCCATTTGTTTCTCTGCTCACTACCGAAGTAGTGGAACACTAGCAATGCATATGCATACATACCGCTTCCCAATTCTCTCTAAGAACTAGATCATGCACTATATGGCTTCTACATGTTCGTATCTCGACATCACGAGGACGGTTCAGGAAATTTTTTACTCAGAGACCGATACTATCCTTCCCGTCCGATAAACTTTACTTTTACTAGTAGATTCCGCGCCACAGGTTTGATATTTATTAAGGGGAAGGGATAGTACTGTACAGTCCTTCATAGTATAGTTTCGGAATACTTGGCTCTAGTTTGAATAAGGTTACAATCGAACCTTTTTCTTGAGGTCTGCAGTCTGTTCGTGCCAAGAGTCGGAATATCATGCTATCCCATGGACTGGCATAAACATATTTTAGCGCTATTTGAAAAGAGACCTCTTTTTCGCAATAACATAACTCAGCTATTACGACTTTTAAAAAGTATTCTAAAAAGCTACAAGTATTATTTCAAACTCTCAATTTCTTTTAATAATCGAATTGCACTCGATGCGGCCACCTTAAATTATAGCCCTAAAATATGCAAGCGAGTTGCCAGTCTATGGGATAGGACAAAGAGGTGGGGGGGGGGGGGGGGGCTCACGTCATTAAGGGGTAACTCATAACTGACTTCCGCGAGTCTTTTCCAGGCCTATGACTTTCTTATCGCTTTTCTTACTAGTTTCTATTAGATTTAAATACTTAAATTATAAGGGCAACAAGTCTTAAAGTCATATTTATATTATTAAGTTAATATTTTTAAGAAATGCCTATATTATTTCTAACTCAAAAAATAAAATAAAACTACTTTATTAACGAGTACAACCTCCTTCAGCAATAATTACAATTACAATTCTTTCCGGAATAGTACAAATTAAATTCTCTAATTGCTCTAGAAGTATTTCCTTGTCAGGGGGCTACCGGCTCCTTCGAGCGGTAGCTCGCTCTTTTATTTATAAGGCTTAACTTCATATATAAGAGCCTGCGGCTCTCCTGAACTTATTTTATAAATTCTAATTAATATAATACCTTTGCTTTTGCTCTTTACTTATTTATCTTATAATATTTTAAAACTTCTTCTTTAAGCGGCTCGGCAAAAACAATAATCGTTCGGTAGTAAACTCGTATCCCGGCCTAGACTTCTCTATTAAAAAGCTACGGCAAAGTCACGGCAGAATACCGAGTTAGGCACTTAATTAACGACGCTTATTAGTACGATTATCGAGGAAGCGAATACTTAAAGCTATTATTAACTTAAAAGCGGCTAAACGATTTTCTTAACTTTAGAAACGAGAGTTTAGTATTTACTTAAAAAGCGAGTTATTAACTAATTACTTAAAAAGCGAGTTATTAACTAATTACTTAAAGGCGAGTTATTAACTAATTACTTAAAGCTTGATATTATAGACTTAAATAGTAGAGAAGCGTTTAATACATAATTTAAAAGAGTACTTAAGAATCTTAATTACTTAAGGACTTTCTCTCTCGTAAGAATTTCGCAAATTAATAAACTTAGCAGTCGTCGACAAAAAGTAAATTAAGAAGAAGACGATTAAAACGAATCCGAACTCGACTAAAATATCTTTTAAAGATTATAATATGAAAATAATATACAATTAAAAAGAAAAGAATTAGTAAGACGCTCTTTTACTTAACGAAACTTAAGTATTTTATAAAATAAAGAATATTAATCTTCTTCGTAGAACTCTTATAATAAATCTCTTCGTTTATTATAATTGTTAATTGCACTATGTTGCTTATCCCTCCCGGTAATAGGTAACAACTTAGTCAATCGTGGTGAGACTCGATTACATAGTGCAAAGCTTTAGTTGTATTCTATGTATTTTATTTAAGTCTTAAGAGCTACTTCTAAGGTGTCGACGAGAGCTCTATATAAGAGGCTCTCGTTATAGGCTAGTCCTAAAGTGGCTAGCGTCTAATGCTCTGTATCTACTTCTTGCGACATACAACCCCTATATTGACTTATCTTCCGTATTTATGTAATTCTGTAAATGTTACGTGAATATTATTATTTATATACTAGTAACTCTTCTTTAAGAGCTTGCCTTTCTTTTTACTTATTTAGTTAAGTTAACATCGAACTTATTAGTCTCGATTAGCTCACGTAGTATTAAGTAAGCCTTTGACTTAATTATAGTGTCGGCGGGGTTATTAATTCCGTTAATTTAATTAACTCTGTCGATTTCCTTACGTTTATAACTTTAACAAAGGTATATAAGGTCGACCATTAATCTCTTTTCTTGTGTTGTGCTTAGCTTAACAATACAGTCGTAGATTAATTTAGAATCCGTGTAAATACGTAGCGGAATAGTCGTATTAAGTATTACTTTAAATGTTAATTTAATAGCTAATGTTATATTAAAGCCATTGCTTATTATAAAGAGTTCTAAGGCTAGTATAAAAGGGGTAATTCTCTTGCACTTTATATTTAATTAATAAAGTATATTAGCTTTTCCGTTTTTATTAATAATAATAATAACGAAACCGATTTATAAGTTATAATCGGCGTTATTAACGAAGCTTTCGTTTGTGAAGACAATTATTTATATATTAGCAGTCTTTAATTTAATAAATTATAAGCTTTTGCCGCTGTTATTCTTTTATTATTATAGTTTTTTATTTAGTTTTTTAACGTAATAATATTAAATATTAATTACTTATGCTATACGTAATAAGTTAAACGCAGCTTTAAGTTGTGAAATAATATTAAGATAAGCTCTGTGGGCTCGTTATGTAACGTATTACTTTTTTAAAGTGGCGTTTTTAATAACTTTGCTTTTATTGTCGGTTATATTTATTACTTTTTTTTAAATAAGTTATAGAGATTCGGTCTATTATGCTTAATTTAAATATATATTAATATCGGTGCTAAAAGTAATTATTCTTTTATTAAATTTAAGAGTATAGTTTATTATAAGTTTTTTTTATAGTTTTGCTTTCTTTTTTAATTTTAATAATTTTTTTTCTTCTTTAATTATAAATTTGTCGTTTATTAAAAAAAGAGTATTATTAGTTTATAAATTAATAACGCCAGAGTTATTTTTATTATTAATATATATAAGATAAAGGTTAAACGTTAAGTTTTTAATGTTTAATTTAACTTTATAGTGTTTATATTATATATTAAATTAGTGGTTTCTTAATTTTAATATTTTATATAATAGTTTTTTAACGTAAAAAAAGCAACTTTCTTATTAAGGTACGCCTTTTAATATTTAGACGTAGATTTTGTAGACAAATTTTATATTTAATTATATATAGACTTAAGTTATATTCCGTAGGTAAAGCTTATGCTTTAAGAATATTATTATTAAATAAAGTAGGATTTTCTAGCTTATACGTTAAATTGTTAATAATTAAGTTAATATAGTCGCCTTTCCTTTGTCGTTATATACTTATGTAACGAATCTTGACTTCTTATAAGTATTTAATATGTTTACGTTGTTACGATTCTTGGCGCCTCGTATTCTAACCGAGTGAGCTCGGCATCGCTCGTAGCATTGCCTTGGCATGGCAATTATGGCGCTAGGCCTAATCGGGAAAGGCTAGAGGGACCTTTTGTATATTTATATTAGAGCTCCTTCTTATAAAAAGCTCTTCTTTTCTCTTTATCTTTTCTTCTTGATTCTAAGCGTAACTTTAAGTTTAAATATAAAGCTATCTCTTGCACCGTATTAACCTTTAGCCAGCCGTAATATAAGAAAAGACTAATAACCCCTTCGCTATAAAGCGTTGTATTTCACTAAGTCTTGCGCGTCGCGTCTCCCTGCTCTTATAGCAAGTTAACGACGAACCTTAATACTTTAGCCTATTCGACAGATAAGTACTTTTCTGCCTTAATAATAGATTGCCCTAGAGAAAGCTAGAAAACCTCCTGCTGTTAACTTGCCTTATGCAACTTGACGCGCGCTATTCGACTTCGAACTTCGACTTCGACTTATATCTGATTAACAAATCGATCAACAACTTCAAATACCTTTTTACCTCGTGTTACTACTACTTCCGACTTCTCCCCCCCGTCGGCGAAGCTCTAGAGAAAGAAGCGCCCCCTTACGGCTAGGCTTTACCGATACTCTTATCCTTTCGGTCGAGACTCTTACAAAGGAACCCGATAATTCCGAAGAACCCGATTCCGACTCGGAGGATAAACCTCAGAACTACTTCGACGCCTTGCTAAAGCCTACTGCTATTATGAAGGGCCTTACTCCCGCTCAACAAGCAAAAGTAAATCAATTGATCGAGATCTCTGTTAGCTCTGCTATTACTGCCGTTATTAAGCAGGCCCTCGACTAATATACCACCTATAACCCTCGCTACGAGACTCGCACTCTTTCCCCTTAAGACGACCGATCGGCACGTGCTCTTACGGCAGACTTCCAGCTAATCGCCGACTATTACTTGCTAAAGTTAAATAACTCGGTTCGAGCTATAAAGCCTTTTAAAGTCAAGTACTCCCGTATTTCCTTCAGCGATTATAAGGGCGATATCGAGTACGATGCCTAGAAAATAGAGATGAAGCTATTTATAAAAGAGTATTTAAGTAATTTCAAGAGTAGAATATCATAAGTTAAGGCTTACTTCCGATGTATTGCTAGCGAGGCAAAGATTATTATCTTTTAATATATGGACTCTGAATTTGCCGGTACTTTCGAGATTGCTGCCGACGTTTTGACGGCCTTAGACCAGCGATTCTTTAATTATAACCGAGTTCAAGTTATTAAGAGGATATATAACTAACTATTAATAGGCAACATGACTTATAACGACTTCCGAATCAAATTCACCTCTTATACTATTATTAGCAAGATTGCTCGCTTCCGCTAGTTTAAAGACGTATGCGAAAAGGTCTCTCCGGCTTTTAAGCGTATAATTTGCATAAAAAAGTATAAAATAAACGGAAATTATACGGCTTTTAACGAATTTTTAATTATTGCGGACCGAGAATCCCGTAATATCGCATTAAAGGAAGCTATAACGACTCGTAAGGCTTAAGCTAATGTTACTTTTAATAGCTACGACGCGCGCGGTATTCTTAAGAAAGAAGGCTGGCGTAGAACCTCCTTTACGCTAGCTACAATAGTATAAAGACTTCTAATATTAATTTATAAACCGTCGCCGGAGGTTCGCCCGCGCTCGCTATCCCCGGCTCCGTTCCTCCGCCGCCTTGAGTCTCTTGTACCGCCTCTTACTTTTAAAGACGTCTCCTCCGATACTTGCTTTTATTACAATAAGACTAATTATTAGGCTAGCGACTGCCTTAAGCGCCGAAGAGACTAAGCCCTTAATAAGTTAATTTCTGAGTTAGTCGTCGGCGAAGACTTAAAGACTAACGAGCTATTAAAAAACTCCTAAGTTATAGTAAAGACTTATACCTCGGCGTAAGCTATAACTTATAGAAGAACTTGGCATTTGATTTCCGTACTCTTATCGAAAGACGATAATTCTTAATTAATATTAAACTAAGAAGGAATAGATTCTTTACTAAAATACTTATATATATTAATAGCAGAGCAAATATTTTCAGTGTAATTAAAACCTCCCTCGCATACCGACTCGTTAAGTAATTTAATATTTCTTTCGTAATACTCCTTCAGCTAATCGTCCCAACTGGCTATAATAGCAGGAAAAGCAAGCTAATCGATACGGCTGTCTTACTTACTTTAATTATCGACCACCGGCGAATTAACTTCCCTTTCCTAGTAACTGACTTAGGAAATATTAACGTCTTAATTAGTCGGAAGTTCCTCGAGCATTACGACTTAAAGCAGTTATATACGAAGAACCGCAACCGACTAGAATAGCCGTTAAATATACCTGTACAGCCGTACTTCGACCAGCGAGTCTTCGTCGATATCAACCGTTCTGATAAGCCAATCGTTAAGTCTTATTAGCTCGATGCGGAACGAAGGGATATTCTCTTAGACTTAAATGATTATCGCCGGAAGCAAGCCAGGATTGCGGCACTCGACGATTCCCTTAAGTCTAAGGTCTTTATACGACTTACAGCCAGCGTCTCACCGACTCGACCCTCGAGCTTTGCTAAAGAGGTCAAGGAGCGCTTACGTATTATAGAAGATTAATTAAATCTTTTAATATCCCGTGATCCGGGATTATTACTTAAAGACAGAAAAGCTTATAGAGCCTCCCCGGCGAATTACTAGCTTAAGGCGCTTATTACGGAGATCTTCTTAATATCGGTAATAGCGATATTTACGACGTACCTCCGACTTAAGAAGGCTAAGAAGAATAAAGCAGAAACTTTCGTAGCATCGATGCATGAAATCGACTAAAAGCTGATTCGCCGCCGACGAGAGGCCTTAGACTAGTTAAGTGTCGAGCTCGCATCGATGAATGAAGACTTAACTTCAGAAGAAGCCTTAAAAGTCAAATATACATAAGACGACGAGTTAGTAAATAAGAAGCTCCCGGCAGAGTATTAAGAGTATGCTTCTCTTTTCTTCCGGCGAGCCTCCGACGAGCTACCCGCGCACCGCTAAGGCGTAAACTACCAGATTGAGTTTACTAAAGAAAACGACTTGTCTTTTGAACCTCTCCGGCGTATGACTAAAGAACAGCTATCGGAAATTAAGCGATATATTATCGACAACTTATATAAAGGTTTTATCGAACCCTTTAGTGTATTATACGCGGCCCTTATCCTCTTCGCTAAGAAAGCCGATAGCAGTCTCCGATTATGCGTCGATTACCGGAAGCTGAATGCTTTATTTAAGAAGGACCCGTATCCGATCTTTTTAATCGATGAGATAATAGCTCGTATTTGTAAGGCAAAAGTCTTTATAAAGCTTAATATTCAGTAAGCTTTCTACCGCATTCGTATATCCCCCGAGAGCGAAGATTATACGACCTTCCGCATTAGGTATGGCACGTATAAGTATAAGGTTTTTCTTTTTGGCCTTACGAATAGCCCGGCGACTTTCTAATAGTTTATTAATAATATCCTGATAGAGTATTTAGACGACTTTTACGCGGCTTATATAAACGATATCCTTATATACTCGTTAATTCCCGAAGAATACGAGATGCACGTTAAAAAGGTTATAATAATATTATAAGTATACGGACTCCAGGCCGATATTAAGAAATCCGAGTTTAGCGTATAAAAGATAAAGTTCTTAGGTTTTATTATTAGTATCGATAGCATAAAAGTAGATTTAGAAAAGGTCAACGTAATCAAAAACTGGAAATACGCCGGTAATATACGTGGCGTATAAAGCTATTTTAGCTTTTATAATTTTTACTGTCGGTTTATTAAAGATTACAGTCGCATCGCTCGACCCCTCACAATACTTACCGGGAAGAACGTGCCTTTTGATTTCGATAACGCTTGCAAAAACGTGTGGAAAACTCTCCGGGAAGCCCTCTAATCTGTACCGGTCTTTTGCTATTACGACTTAATAAAGCAGACGCGGCTGGAGACCGATTCTTTTAACGGAGTCGTCGCTGGCGTATTATCTTAATTCTAAGAGGATAGTATTTTTTATTTTATAAGTTACTTTTCTAAGATTATAGCGGATCCCGAGCTTAATTACTCGATCTACGATAAAGAGATACTAGCAATCTTCCGGTCGTTTAAGTAATATCGCTCGGAATTATTAAGTGCTTAAAAGAACGTTCACGTGTATACGGATCACCGAGCTTTAAAGTACTTTATAACTATTAAAGATCTTACGGCTAAGCAAGCGCGTTAGGCCGAGTTTTTCGCGGAATTCTATTTCACGATTATATATCGTACCGAGATTACGAATACTCTTACTAATACTCTCTCCCGAAGAGATTAAGACCTTACGGTAACGGAAGCTCGTAAGCGAGCTATTCGTAGTTAGCAACTTATTACGGACGATAAGATCGACCCTTTAATTACCGCTGACTTCTAGCTAGCAGCCGTCGACTCTTTTGAGCCGTCGCGACTGCCTAATCGAGAAATATACCAGGCAAGGTTTCTTAAACGAGTAACTAAATTAATGAATAAAATACTTCTAAGAAAAAAACGTCTTTTAGCCGAGGCCGCTTAATTAAAGTATTTAAATATACTTCTCTTTTACGAAACTATTCTCCGTTCGATAACGGCGCAAAATACTTAACTGGAAATCATAAGGCGGTATATACGGAATAGTCGTATAACCGCTACTCTAGCCGCCTTTTTAGCTCCCGTAGAAGTAGACTAAGAGGCAGACTAGAAGGCAGACCAAGAGGCAGACTAAGAGGCAGAGCAAGCTTTAAGATAAGATCTTATATTAATCGACCTAAAGGTATCTGCCTCAGATAAGCTAAATCCTAACTCTATGATTGCTTATGATATCGCCGAATACGACGTGATCGACTAAGTGCTTACGGCTAATAAAGAATCTCTTTTACTAAAGCCTTTCCAATAAAGAGCTCGCGAGAACGACTTAGATTACGAGTTGTCTAACGGCAAGCTTCTTTTCTAGGGACGTCTAAAAGTGCCTGTAGAACCGCCGGAGCTTCGTACGTCGCTATTACGGCATATATATTCGCAATTCTTAGTCGCTTATGCCGGAATCGGGAAAATAAAGGTATTACTAGGCCGCAAATACTATTAAAATGGCTTTTTTACTAACGTAGGCTATTACGTCGCGAATTGCAGCTGCTTTAGGCAGAAGGCTAAAAGAGATAAGATACCTGGTTTCCTATATCCTTTGCCTATCCCCGCCCGGCTATATTAATACTTTACGATAGATTTTACGAAATTGCTATTAAATAAGAGTAGCTATAACTTTACTATAATAATTATAAACCGCCTGTTTAAGAAACCGGTCTTTATATCTTATTACAATATAATTACAGCTAAAGGGATAACTACCTTCTTTCTCGTTTATTAGACTCGTTACTTCGGCATGCCGGATTCAATTCTTTCGGACCGCGGATCGTAATTCGTCTCTTCTTTTTGGAAAGAATACTGCCGTATCTTTAACATTAAAATAAAGCTAACAACGGCATATAACTTTAACGTCGACGGCCAGACCGAGGTAATAAACTAATATATTAAGCAACGGCTCCGCCTTTTCTACTATTATTACTAAGATAATTAGAGTGACTTCTTGCCTATTATAGATATAGCGCAGCTTACTTTGCTTCACGAGTCTTTTAGCAACTTTACGCTTTTCCGGCTACTTAACGGCGTAAAGCCGAGGACTTTTTAGGACCTAGTAAACTCAGAACTACTTGTTACGGCAACGGAGAAGCTTAACCGCGAAGAGGCTCTATAAGTCGCTTCACGTATGAAAGAGGTTATAAAAGTTGCATAATCGTCGCTAAAAGCTTAATAAGAGAAAATAGAACGCTTGGCTAATCGTAGTCGACGCGCTGTCGATTGGGACGTTGGCGACTTAGTGTTAGTCGATACTCGGAACTGGAATATCGACCGGCCCTTAAAGAAGCTGTCCGATAAGTAGTACGGCCCTGTTAAAATAGTCGCTAAAGAAGGAGAGAGTTGGAGAGTTGAGCTCTCAGAGAACTAGTTAATCCACCCTGTCTTTCACTCACACTCGCTCCGCAAATACGTCGATAACCCTTTGCCTGGACAAACTAAGGTTACGCCGGCACTTATTCAGTTCTTACTTGAGCAGGACGAGTGGGAAATTAAAGGCATCCTTAGCTCTAAGGTCGTGCGGAATAAGTTATTCTACCGCATCAAGTGGCTAAGCGCCGACGAGGATCTGGAATAGTACTTATACTCGGATATTATAACGGCTCCGCATATAGTTAAACGATTCCATCTCGAGCACTATAACGCTAAAAGCCCGCTAAAAGCTCTCCTTAAATAGCTAGAGGCTTATAATACTAGTATTAACGATTATAACGACTTAAAGGACGACACGGTTATAGCTATAACTGCGCGGACGCAGTTCTTTAGGAAGGAGGGGTAATATTACGATTCTTAGCGCCTCGTATTCTAACCGAGTGAGCTCGGCATCGCTCGTAGCATTGCCTTAGCATGGCAACTATGGCGCTAGGCCTAATCGGGAAAGGCTAAGGGGACTTTTTATGTATTTATATTAAAGCTCCTTCTTACAGAGAGCTCTTCTTTTCTCCTTGTCTTTTCTTCTTGATTCTGAGCGTAGCTTTAGGTCCAAATACAAAGCTATCTTTTGCACCGTATCAACCTCTAGCCAGCCGTAACATACGTCCTTAACCTTGTCGATAAAGCGTGAGTTAAATATTTTAATATCGACGAGAATATCGTAATAATTTATAAACTCAAAGGTTTAGTTATCGATTAATTCGTTGATTTCTTTTTGTTGCGAATATTCGTAATTTAGCTTTCTATTAACGTATATAATAATATTATGTCGTACGGTACGTGGTTTACTTCTACGTTGGACATGTATAAGAGTTATATTTAATAATATAACGTTATTAACTAGCTTTGGCTGTAGTTTTTAATAATTTTCTTATAGTGATTCTACGTTACTTTATATTTATACTTTTTATAAAAACAATTATATAAACGTTAAGCGTAAGGTTACGGCCTTATTATTAACTTATATAACGTAATCTTTTCCTTAAGTTATTAATAGCGTGTGTAATCTTATTTATTTATTACTTTTCTTTTTAAGTCTCTCTTTATACGTTATAATTAAGGACTAAATTAATAAGTTCTTAATAGTTATTATACTTAATTCGTTACGAATATATAATGCTTTATTAACTTATGATTATACGTTAAGCTTCTGAACTTTTACTATAACTTTTTTATATACGGCGGCTCTTTTTAATATAGTCTTTAATAGAGTATTGTTTATTATTATATAAGGGAAGGCGCCGAAAACGAGTAATATTAGTATTAAGCCGTTAGGTCCTATTATATTATTAATTGCTTTAAAAGCTATTTATAATACGCTTTCTTTAAATAAGTTTAATAATTTTAATTTAACGATATCGTAAATGCGCTTCAGAATTACATAATAGCGCTTTACTTAATCGATAAAATAATAAGCCTTCGTAAGAATAGGTTTTGTTATAATTCCTATAAAAGTAACGTATTAATTAAATTCGCTATTAATAAATTAAAGTCCTTAGTCGTATATAAATATATTTAATAATCTTAAATACGTATTAATTTAATATTCCTTAATCTTTTTTTATACGTGCTCTATTATTGTATTCTTAAGTTATCTTCCGGCTTAAAATCGTGTCGATTAGTTTATTATATAAACTATATTTATACCGTTAATTATAATAATATTGACGGAAATATAATAATTAAAGTTAATATTATCTTTTAAAGTAAAGCGGAATTTATTAAGTGATTTTCCGTGCTTTTAATATTCCTCGTAATACTTAATTATATACTTAATTATATACTTTAACATATTTATATTAATATTATGGCTTACTCTATTAAAAAGCTTTTAAAGGCGTTTTATCGACGGATAGCCGAAACGCTTATGAAGGCAGCGTATTTCCGTTTTTATAAGGTAATATTTATTTTATTTAATAGAGTCTGTAAGAAAGGTATAAAGTGATTCGTTCTAAAGGAGTTAGAAGTAATTAAATCGTCGGATAATCGGTATTTTTCTTTACTTATTTTTTTTGCGAAGTATATTTATTAAGTTATTAAAATAAAACTTATTTTTATTTATATCGGCAAAAGAGAATAGGAATGGAGTTCTTATATTAAAGACGTGGAATCGGAGGTTTTCTATTGGTGTATTAATGTTAATAAAGTCGATAGAAGTAGCGTCTTTAATGCCGAATTTAATATTAATTGTTATAAATTCGTTGATTTCTGTAAGGTATAATTTATTATAAGTTAAATACTAATTATAACTTATTATTGATTTACGGGCTGCGCTAGTATTGATTAAGATTCTATAAAAATTACGTGAATTATATTATGTTTATATTAATTCCGTAGGTAGTTTTAGTGTCTTTTGCTTTTTTAACTTAATATATAATAAAGCCTAGTTTACAAGCTTTATAATTATAATTTCGGCTTCTTTTTATGTGATTTCTTTGTAAAATAATACTTTCGGTGCCTCTTTTCCGGAGTCGTATAACGTAGACGTGTCGTTGTCGCTAAAAGTAGTATTTTTAGTGAAGAATTAGTTGTAATAGTCTTCTTATGTTTTTTTACATTTAACGATAAATTATTAGAATCTTTTATTAAAACCCTTACTGAACTTGCCGTTAAATTTAATATTATTCCGGCGTTTTTATGCCTTTTTTGTAGTGTTTTATTTATATTATAAATACTTTATGAATTAATATCCTTGCTTTTTATATATAATATAATATTTTTTAAGCTTTTATTTATATTTATTATAATTTGGCTTACCGTGGGTCTTGTCCTTTAGTCGGGAATAGTACTTACGGTTCATAAAGAAGGTTTTAGGTGTATTCGCGAAGCCGTAAACATATTTATATATTTAAACGAAGTTCTTAAGTAAATTAATTAATTTTGTAAATATTACGAGTAGTACGGAATATGTGTTTTGGCACTTTAGTAAGTCTTAGCATGTTTGTATAAATTTACTATGTATGAAGTTGTCGCTTTAGAGATTAAATATAAAGCTATGGCGTATATACGTAAGGTCGTTTAATATTTACGTAAAGTATTCCGTAAGGCTTTTATTTAAAGTCTTTTATTTATATGCCTTAAGGCTAATTAGGTTTTATTTAATTAAATTTATACGTTTAAAGCTCGCATCCTTAAAGTAATAGGAAACAGCTTTTAATATATATATAAAAGTTTCTTAAAAATATATTAAGCTATTATAGTAATACGTTTATGCGTCTCTTTATAGTATTATTAAGAAGGCTTTCGTATAGTCGTCTTTACTTATGTCGGCTCTTATATAATAATCGTAAAAGATATTAAATTTAAGACTAAGTATATTGTTAGTGCCGGCATATTTGTCTTTTATATAATATATGTTTTTTTAATTATATTAGTTTTTGTCCGAGTCCTTTATATTTTTGCATAAGTAATAGTAACGATAGCTTATTATAGTAATCGTTAGTTTATTATCGTTGTTATACGTTAAAGTATTATTATACTCTTTATTAAGTCGGTTCCGTGGTTATACATATATAAGAGGTAAAATAAATTAGCTTTATGTATTATATCTTTAGCATTCGCTATTATTATTAATAAAATAATTCTTTGTAATACGTATATATATTTAAATACTCTAGTTAAGCGGCGTAAGACGGGGGGCGTTAATTCCTTAAAGGTATTATAATTTATTATTTTATTATTAAATTTAAAAGTCGCGGCTCATGTTTTTCTTAATATAAAAGTCGCGGACTTAGTGTTTCCTAATATAAAAACTGTAGACTTAGTGTTTCTTAATATAGAAGTCGAGCTTAATTTGTCGTTATTTATACTGGTGATAAGTTATAATAAATCTTTAATAGTTGCGTAACTTATTTATTCTTTTTTAATTATTACGTAATATTTTAATTTACTTTTTTATGTTATAGCTCTACTCGATGTATTTCTTTTTAGCGATTTTTTAAGTAAATTAAGTTGATTATTAACTTTTTTTCTTTAAATAATTAAATAATATTATTACCCTTTTATTTCGGTAATTCTTTTAATTATTAATAAGTCCAGAGAGTATTAATAGGTGATTCCGTAGAGTTAACGTTAACTCCACGTAATTATAATATTTATATTATTATATTTAAATTACTTATTCTAACGTTTTTCTAATCGATCTTTTATTAACTTATAAAATCGTCGTAAAATTCATATTATAATTCGTCGTCTTAAAAGATTCCCTTTTCGTATTATTTAATTCGTTTATAAAAGTCGGTATAATCGCTTTTTAATTATTTTAGGTATAATAAGCTTCGATTACCTCGTTTTACTGTATATTTAAGTTTTTATTATTATTAACGACTACTTTTTATATTTATATATTATTTTAATAGTAATTTATTAAGAAGTCGGTCGGGTAATATATTATATATTAATTCCTTATCCTCCGAGTTGTTTAAATTATAATAAGAGCGAGCCATATTTAAGTAAGTCTATTTATTGTTAAGTAATTAAATGTCAGGAGCAGAATAGAAGGTAGGCTTACGGCTTAATCGGGCCTAGTGCGGAGGCTTGGCGGAGGCTGGGGACTCATGTACTTAGAGGGAAATTACTCCTAGTCCCTTCTTACTTCCTTAGAGATCAGTTTGAATTACAACTGTCGTGGCACCCTACCTTATGAACCTTACATTCTGATCTCTCTATCTACAAGGGGTAGCTCGCCATTGACTCGGAGGCATTACGGAGTCGACTCGGACGATTCGACATAGACTTAACATGTCGCGGAATACAAGAGCCACGCCGGCAACCCACCAAAGCGACGCCGGAAGTAGTCATTTGACTGTGCCAGCGGCAAATATCGAAAGGCCTTCTTCGGCCCTTGGGCGACGACAGCGAGACGAATACGGAGACGACACGGAGTCGATTCGGAAGCCACCAAAGCTCCGGGAGCTTCCTACCTACGAAGGCAAAACGATCGAGGAGGCACAGGCTTTTATATCAGGAGCGGAGCGTCGGTTTAAACTCGACAAGGGATACTTTTACCCTACGGATAAGGACAGAATAACCTATTATGTGCTTGCGTTCGCAGAGAGGCCGGAAAGAATGTGGACAGCATATGAGCGGGGTAAAGTCGGAGAAGATACGGAAGCAAGAGTTTCGTGGGAAGATTTCAAGGTTTGGCTCCTTGATTCGATACAGGACCCGATTTCCCGGCGTTTTAACGCGTCAATTCAATATGAGGAAGCTCGGCAAAGAGACGGAGAGATTACGGACGACTTCGCCAGGAGGCTCGACGGCTTAGAAGAGACTTTAGGCCTTACGGAGGACCGCCATAGAGCAAATACCTTGTTTTCGAAGCTCCGGCCTGAGTTACGAAGAGACCTATTACGGCAACAGTTACCGCCCGATACACGCGAAGGAGTATTACGGCTTGCACGTCGAATGGAGGCCGCAGACGCGATTACGGCTTTAGCTACGGAGTCGATACGGACGAGTTACGGAACACGTACGGAGGCGACACGAGATACCTGTCGATTTTGCGGTAGCACCGATCACTTTTCTAGCCGTTGTACGGAGGCTACGTGTTATAGTTGCGGAGGGAAGGGACACTTTGCGAATCGATGTACTAAGAGAGAATAGAACACGTTTCAGCTCCGAAAGAGCTCGGTCCGGCTTCGTAAGAGCGTCGATTTGGCTCCGAAAGAGCGTCGGAATACGATTTGGCTCCGTAAGAGCGCCGTGAAGCTGGTGACTATACCTGTACTGCAGCAGACGAAGGTCTAGTAGTCGATGGGCGTTATCCCGAGTAGAACTACAAGCCACAGGTGACCTACTGAGTGGTATACTCCGTACGAGCGAAGCCACTTCAGCACCTGCTCGGAAGTGCGAATTCAAGCTGTTTGGGACGCCTTACAGGGAGAGCTAGCATGGATGAGGCACCGACTCGTCTCCGAAAGAGGCTGAGAAACCGTCCGAATGTGCACCGAACGTGCGTCGATGAGAGGCTACAAAGCTATATTATCACGGAATTTTTTTTTTAAGTATTCCCTTTGACTTGAGATACGCTAATATACGTGGCCGGGAGGCCACCTTAAAGAGAGGGGGTGATTTAGGACAATTATAATAAACTCAGCCCGACAGAGCTTCGATACGGCTCCGAAAGAGCCACGGCATAATATAGCTCCGGAAGAGCAACGATACGACTGAGCTTCGGTAGACCTCCGAATAGGTGACGATACGGCTACGGAAGAAGCTACGGCACGGTATAGCTTTAAAGACATGCGGAAGCTTTACGGAGGCATCTAGGGCTATGAGAGGACTGATTACTGTTGTGTATGCTTCTCTGTTTTTCCCACGAGGTTTCAGAGTTTATGGCAGCCCAGTACAAATGCAAAAGGAGATAAAGACGTTACGGAGGCCTTGCGAAAGAGATACGGAAGTAATACGTGGCTAAGTCGAAGGCTAATGGCCTTGGGGACCATGGCCTAAGAGAGGGGGTAATGTCAGGAGCAGAATAGAAGGTAGGCTTACGGCTTAATCGGGCCTAGTGCGGAGGCTTGGCGGAGGCTGGGGACTCATGTACTTAGAGGGAAATTACTCCTAGTCCCTTCTTACTTCCTTAGAGATCAGTTTGAATTACAACTGTCGTGGCACCCTACCTTATGAACCTTACATTAAAGTTTAGTATTTCGTAGTTATATAATTATAGAGATCTTTTAAAGTGTTATAGCAGGGTAAAGCGGGATGTTAAAGTCGGATTTTAAAGAGTAATGTGTTTATGCGCGCGTCGGTCTTTTCGTAAGGTTTATTATATAAGGAATTATTTAATAAGTTGTTTTTATTAGTTTTTATATTTTTATTTTTATTTTTATTTTAAAGGCTTATTAATACAGTCCCTCTCGGTAATCGCGTGAAGTAGTAGGAATCGTTAACTAAACCTGAGGTCGGTTTGCTTTTATGAATTTAATTAATATAATTCCTCTTAATAATTACGTTAAACTATTATAATAATAAGTTTAAAGTATTACCCTTGTAGTATTCTTAATAACTCTTTCCTTTTACTGTCTTTAACTAAATAACGCGATTTAAGTGCTTTAATTTACAAGTTAATTAATATTAATTACATTATATTGTCTATCCCTCCCGGTAATAAGTAATAACTTAGTCAATTGTAGTGAGACTCGATTACATAATATAAAGCTTTAATTATATTTTATATATTTTATTTAAGTCTTAAGAGTTACTTTTAAGGTATTGACAAGAGCTCTATATAAGAGGCTCTCGTCATAGGCTAGTCCTAAAGTGGCTAGCGTCTAATACTCTTTATTTACTTCCTGCGACATGCAACCCCTGTATTGACTCATCCTCCGTATTCACGTAGCTCTGTGAATGTTACGTGAATATCATTATTCATACAATAATAATCTCGATATTCCCGGGAATCGCAAATAATTATCGAAGCATAATTAAAAGATATTAAACGCCTAAAGGAATTAAATTAAAATATAATAATAAGGATTTAAGCTATGAAATAATAGCAACTTACCGGAGTATTTATAATAAAAGATTACTTTAAATTAGTTCTTATTATAAATAAAGCTTTGCCTTACTTTATTATAGCTTATTAACCCGTAAAAAGATATCTTCTTTCTAGCCCTTAAAGATTACTTATATTCCCGAACTTTATATTAACTTACCCCGGATTTAATATAACGCTTCTTAATTAAAGTCAATAATTAACTCCTTTATACCTTACGTTCGGAGCTACACCCGAGTACTTAGCTCGTTCTAAGGATAAGCCACGGGCTAAGGCCTCTTTTATATTTATAACACTTAAAAATAACTTATTCTTTTAAATCTTAAAAATAAAAAATTATATAATAATTAAAAGAATCGTAGACTCAAGTCTATAAGTAGTTATAGCGATGTCACGGTCCGTGTATTTACTCGGTGTAAATACAGTAGGTCATATTAATCTTAATAATCGAGAAGTAGGTGTATCACGTATAATAATATAAATAAGAATTAATAAAATTAAGATATTATTTTTTTATTAAATATAAAGCTCTTATTTAATATTAAATAAAGTTCACGGCAGGCAAAGCTTTATAAAAGTTTAAGGAAAATATATTTAAAGAATTAATCTTTAACTTTTAAAGAAATTTAAATAAAAAGCGTATATATAAAAGAGATTACTTATAAAAGAAAATAAAACGCCGGCGTAATTAAAAATATAAATAAAATTAATTTTATTAATATTATAAAAGCTTCGGCTTTTTTATATTATAAGTCTGATTTTATATAAATAAAATAAATAAGTATATATATAATAATTATTACTTTTCTTAATAATAACCTCTATAATATTAATATTTTAATTAATAATATATTAATACGCTTTCGCGTTACTTAAAGCGAGGATTAAGCCGCGGTAAGTCGGATAATTATATTCCGGTTAATAAGTTTAATTAATTAAATTAATATAATTATTTAAATTATTACGCTAAATATATAATATTATATTGCGATTAATCCGTCGGACGTCGTCCGATTATTTTATAAGCCGTTTCGTATAATATATTAATATTTTTTAGTTTAATAAATAAAAATAGTTTTATAAAATAACAAAAGATATTTACTTTAATTATAAGACTTTTACATATACATATAAGAGTTCTTATATTTATATTCGAATATTATAATTATATTTTTCGTTTAGCGTTTTAAAACTATCGCATTTAATAATCTTACGAATTAGCCTCGTAAAAGTTCTTATGATTAATACTTTAAAGTTATATTAATCGACTGTTTCTTCCGTTATATTAATAAAGAAAGCAAAAAGAATTATAATCGCTATTCCGAGCAAAAAGCCGTTTATATCGTCGTAGGTACTTATATTTATAAAATTTACTAATAATATAATACTAAACGCGTTAAAAATAAATCGTATATTAATTATAAAATAAATAATTCTTTTATTTTTTTTATAAAAATATCCGTATTATAAAGAATTTTATTTTCGATTTCGAGAATTAATTATGTAAGAATAATTAATATAGGGTACAGCTAAAGCATTATACGGAAATAACTAAATCATTATACGCCAAGGTTTTTTTAAGCACGCCGGGCGCATTTATTAACCGCGCCTTATTATATTAATTTATATTAAGAGCTAAGGGCCGTTAATAAAACCCTTAAGCTTTATTAAACTTAACTTTTAAAGCTATTTATACTTTCTTATTTAATACTTTAAAATAATATATCGACTTTGAAGAGGATTATAAAGATAAATTAATATAATTACGCAAAATATATATATTATACTTAGCCTTTAATATAAATTAATATAATAAGGCGCGGTTAATAAATATACCCTCCGGATTCTTGAAAATTCCTTAACGTATAATAATTTAATTATTTCCGTATAATGCTTTAGCTATACCTTTAATATAATATCGGCGTTGCTCCCGAGGATTATAATTTTACGCTTTTTATAAGAGTTTAAAGCTTCGCTTCTTAATTTGAGAAGTATTATATAACCGAATCCTTATTACGCGTATTTTTTAAGCTTAATAAAAAAAATATTAATTAAATATTTTTTTTATTAATACCTTTTCCGTAAATTATATTTTTTTCTTTTAAAATATTATTAATATATTAATAAAATAAAAGAATTCGAGAAGTTTTATAAAAGTATAATATATTTAATTAGTAATATATTTAAATTTAAGAACGCTTATATTATTATATTCGCCTTCGAAGTCAATTAAATTACGTATAATTTAATAAAAGAATTAATAATAAAGATTCGATTATATCGCGAAATTATAATAATTATTATAAGTATTCTGTATTTATTCTGCTATTAAATTATATTAATATTATATTATAATAATACTATATTAATATTATATTATAATAATACTATATTAATATTATATTATAATAATATTATATTAAACGAAATTATTAAAATTATTTTAAGAAATATCTTATAATTCTTTAGCGCTTAATAAATATTATAATATAAATTTAAGTTTAATATTAAAAAGTTCAAGATTTTTAGATAATTTAATTTATAAAATAAATACTTTATACTTTAAGTATTTATAATAAAGTTACGCTATTATTTTATAACTAAAATAAAATCTTATTATTTTTCAAATTATAATTTAAATATATTTTATAAGCTTATTTTTTTTTAATATAATATTATATATTTTATACTTATATTAATATTATTTCTAAAGCTTTAATAAAATTCTTAAAACTTTTATAAGAAAATATTTAAAAAAAAAAGTATTTTTATTTATAATTAATAATACTTTTTGGTTTTTTAACTTTTTGTAATCTTTTCGGTCCTTATATAAATTACGCGGAAGTTTTATATTTCTTTATATTTAGTATTTAACCTTTTAATTTATAAGTCTTATTATATATATTAAAAGTTTCTTTAATATTCTCGAGATTTAAGTATATTAAAAACTAAGTATTATAATTTTCCGGGAAATCTTTTTATTTAATTAAATATTTCTTAATCTTATTTTTTAAATTTTTTTATAGTTAAGAATACTTTTAATTTCTTATTCTTAAAAGTTATCTTCTTCGCTTAATTCCAGAAGCTTATTAAGTAAATAATTATTTAATTATTTATTAGCTTAAGAAATATAAAATATTAAATAAAGAAATATAAAATATTAAATAAAGAAATATAAAATATTAAATAAAGAAATATAAAATATAAAATATTAAATAAAGAAATATAAGATATTAAATAAAGCTTTTTATATAAGCTTAGCAGCTTTAAAGTATATATTATATTACTTACGTATTTAATAATCTAGAATAAGCTAATATATTTTAGCGATAGCTTTTTAGTTTTCAGTCGAATATTCTTAATATTAAGTATTATTTATTATCTTAATTAAAAATATTTATTTAAATACCGGGTATTATAATAACTTTCCCGATTTTATTACGTACGATTTCAAATTTTCGCAAGTTCAGCTTATTAATTATTTAATAATTTAATTTTATCTCGGGCAGCTAGTATTTCTTTTCTTTAAATATTATCTTTAAGATTTTATAATATTACCGGCTTGTAATTATAGCAGATTTAGAATAAAGATAAGGGACAGCTAAATCGACACACAGAAATAGCTAAATCGACATACGCTAAGCAAGCGAGCCGAAAATGAAGTATGTATTTATTACTACCAGAATTTATATATATGCTTATATATAATATATAACTGGAATTATACTAGCTTATTAAAATCATTATCTGCTTTAAAGTCTGCATCCTAAATATATACCTTAATACTACCAATTACCTGTCGTTGCATTATAGCTGCAGCAATTACAGTAATATCTTTAATACTATCTATTTAATAAACTAATAAGATGCCTTACATATAGGCCTTCTTACGTCGTATTTACTTACGCGATCGCAGACAAATAATATACGGAATAGCCTTGAATCCCGTTGCCGGAGAGTATAGCCATAAGCTTTAGCATACGCCTGGAATGCAGTAAAAGCACTAGCAACGTCGCTGTAAATCGCTGTAAGAGGCGCAGGGCCATAAGGTCGAAGAATAAAAGCTATAATAATAGTAGAAGTAATAAGAGTAATAGTAGTAGTAGTGTTTACTTAAGTAGTCTAAATAATTTTCATTTTCATTCTTAGCTAAAGGTAATTATATAATTATAAATACGGAGGTCACGGAAAAATATTATGATAAACGCTAACGCCTTGGCGCTAAAGCGCCAAGGCACATTGCGGAGCATTCCTATAATAATTAGAAATATAAATTCTCACTTTTATATTATAATTTGAAGTTATTTATATTATTTAATACTTTTATAATAACTTCTAATATACGTAAAATATACTATAATCTTAGCACTCGCCTTCAAGCTCTTACTCTTTTTAATATTGGGATTTCTACAGCTTTAATTAATGAAATTACTTTTATATCTCCTTCTTTTATTTACCGATTACGAAGAGTTATTATTTCTAAAAGTTATATACTAAAAAAAGACCGAAAACTTCTATTTTGCTATATTATAAATACTCTAAAGTTAGGAAGACTTGTAAAAGCTATAGAAGAAGTATAATAAGAAATAGAAAAAATTATTTCAAAGAACTTAATAACACGAATACTCTTAACTTAAGTAATCGCTAATATTTTTATTAAAAAGAACTTTCTTTTTAAAGTCTTTATACGTATAATTTAAAATATCTTAAATAAACTCAAATATAAAAATTATAAACTAAACTATAAGTTAAGTTTAATACTTATCGTAAAGGCAATACGTTTTCAATAATATAAAGATTATATAAATTAAACTCTTAAAGACTAGAAATGAGTAATTTAGTTTAATAAAAGGTTAACGAGGGAGGCTACGGGTATAGCAAAAGAAGTCTAAAGTTTATAATTTATATATTATTCGCCGTCAATAAAAAAGGTTTAAATAATTTATATTTTAAAGTTACTTCTTATATAATAAGAAAGGGCTATATTATATATAAAAAGATAAAATAAAAGTAAAGAAAAAAGAAGTAAAGCTTTAGCTTAAAAAGCAAAATAAACTCCTTAAGCCGAAATATAAGCTTAACTAAGAGCTTAAGACTTAATATAACGTACACAGATTACTCATAGAATGCCAAGCAAAAAGCTACTTTAAAAGTAAGGGAAAGCTACAGAAAAGCTTATCCAGGACTTTAAAAGAGGCATTAATTAATATAGATATTAAAAGCTAATTCTTTACGAAAAGCTCTTACCTTTTATAAAAAAGTATAAAAAAGACTATCCTAATATAATCGGTTAAGAAGATAATGCTTTTTTATATACTTACTTATATTAATAGCGAGTATATAATCTTTAAGAGATTATACGTATAATTTGGCCAGCTAATTCCTTAGATTTAAATATAATTAAACTTTTATAATTTTAGATAAAAAAGGAAATTATAAAATACGAAACAGCGATAAGGCAAAAATAAATAAAAATAAATTAATTAAAGTATTAAGAAAATCTCTCTTAAGAGCGAATTCAGCGGTGAATTAAAAAAATCTTAAGGCATATTCAAAAAGTGATTACTTTAAAAGGCGGGAATAAATATAAAGAAGGCTTAAGGAATAAATAACAAAACCTAAATAAAATACACTAACTGTTTAATATTAAAAAGCTTTAATTTTCTATATGAATTAAGTAAGAGAGAAGTGCTAAGAATTACTTGATTTTAATGCCTTAGCATCCCCAGGCTATTAGGGGATTATTATAACATTTTGCCGTGACTTCCGTATTTATACTATACATAAGGCTCCCTTGCCACACAGTACAAATTAATATGGCATAGCGAGGTTAATAGATAATACTCGCCAAGTTAATATATTTTTAGCGTATGTCGATTTAGCTATTTCCGTGTGTCGATTTAGCTATCTCCTAAAGATATTTAAAGCGTTTAATAAAAGGAGTTATTATAAGTAAATTCAGTAAAAATCTATTATAAAATACTTAAGATTATTATAATTCGTAAGTATTTTAATAATATATTAATTACTTTTAAAATAATACTTTTATTCTTTAAAATATTTAATAATAACTAAAAGTTCTTTATTGTAAATAATATAATTCCGCTTAATATCAATTATTTTATAAAATTAATACGTAATAAGTTTTTAATATCGCTTAAATCTTTTTTCAAAATTAATTTATTAAAGAAGAATATTAATAATTGCAAATCTAAAAATATTAATTTAATCCGAATACGTTTATTAAAATCGAAATACCTTATAATTAAGGTATAGCTAAAGCATTATACGGAAATAACTAAATCACCATACGCTAAGGTTTTTCTAGGCACGCCGGGCGCATTTATTAACCGCGCTTTATTATATTAATTTATATTAAAGGCTAAGGGCCGTTAATAAAACCCTTGAGCTTTATTAAACTTAATTTTTAAAGCTATTTATACTTTCTTATTTAATATTTTAAAATAATATGTCGACTTTCATTAACGAGCCTTGCGGCCTTACGCCTTTAGTCTTAAGTATATTAATTCCGTAGACTTTTATAATATAAAATAGCCTGTCGTCGACTGCACTTGTAATGCAAAGGCTCCGGCAAAGATATTAAGATTAGTACGAGTATAAGACTTAAAGAAAGAGAGGATATATATATAATATATTATTAATTTATTAATTAAATAATATATTAAATGCTATTAAAGCGTTTATAATTATAATTTAAAGGGATATAATTAAAGGAATTAAAATATATACTTAAGATGCCGACTTTAAAGAAGATTATAAAATGAATTAATATAATTACGTAAGATATATATATTACACTTAGCTTCTAGTATAAATTAGTATGATAGGGCGCGGGCAATAAATGCACCCTCCGGATTCTTGAAAATTCCTTAGCGTGTGGTGATTTAGCTATTTCCGTATAATACTTTAGCTGTACCCTATAATTAATATATTAATAAAAGCTGCTTTTAAAATTTTAAAACTTTTTTTTTTAATTATATTAAAGAATTCGAAAAGTCTTTTCTTAATTTTATTTTTTATATTTTAAAAAGCTCATATTAAGCTTATAATTATCTTAAAGTATTTTAATATAAATTTATAATAAAAATTCGCGAAATTTAAAAAAACTTAAATATTTTTATAAGATTCCGGCTTTAATTATTCTTAAATCGAACGGATTTATTTTAAGTTTATTTAAATATTAATTAATTCGACTTTAAATCTTAAGAACTTAATTTAATTTAATTTAAACTTATACTTACTGAATTTAATAAAAAGCTTATATTTACGTAATTATTTTATAATAACTTTAATATACTTATAATACTTAACTTCCTTCTAACTTTAAAAATAATACTTTAATGTTTTATTCCTTAATTACATATATAAAACTAATCGATTTGATATATTATTACTAAATATATATGAAATTATAAGAAATAATATAATAATCTAGCTTAAGTTAGCAATTTTATTAAAGAAGACTTAAGAGAATTATACTTAAGCTCTTATATAACTTAAAGATTTAATATTTTAATATATAATTTAAGAGTTAATTCTATTATAATAAATAAGGAATTAGCTTTAATTAAATATATTAAAGCTTTCTTTTTTATTACCTGCTACTTCTTCTGCCGTTAACACGTTAATATAAATATATTAATAAAGATTAAAAAATATTTCTTAAGCTTTATTAAAGATTTTAATAAAAACTAAATACGTTACTTACGCTTTTAAGTATTCTTAAGCTCTTAAAATATATTACCTATTAATATAATTAAAAAGGCATTTAATATTACGCCTATAAATATACGAATTAAATTTTCTATAAGCGCTATAAGTTATTATAAGAATATATAGCTCTTTTAAAAAAAGAAGCTAATAGCCTTTTGAATTAGTTAATTATATTACTTTAAAATTATAATTATAAGTTTAATTAAAAGTTATTATATTATATTAAAATTATATTTATAATATAAGCATATAAACTTTAAAAGCGTATTTCTTAAATTACAACTCTTTTAAATTACTTAGTATACCGGCATTAAATTAATTATTATATAATAGTAATTACGGCTTAAATATAATATAAATATCCTTCTTTTTACTACTATCTTTTCATTTATTTATACTTACGCTTTTTTAAGAATTTTATAAGAAAAGAGTAAGCTCCTTTCTTAAAAGCCTTTTCTAAACGGTTATATATATATTATATAATAAATATTTAGTTTACCTTACTTTTACATTCTTTAAAAGAAATAATAAGCTAATAGAGTAGTTTTTTTAAGTAATATTTATTCTTATTAATATTATAATAAGCTTAAATTAATACATTCACTTAGCTTGAGCAATCCTCAGCTTCTTCTATTCTTAAATTTAATAAAAGTAAAGGAAAAGAGTAAGCTTAAGGGTGCGCTTAATAATAAAATAATACATTTAAGCACTCGTCGGGATTCTTTATTCTTTAAACTACCTTCTAGCTCTGCTTTTATATTACTTGGCAGACTTTTTCAATATAAATTAGCGTATCATCGATTATATTACTTATACAGAGGCTTTAATATAAGTATTAAAATATATACGAGCCAGGAACTCGACGAGAGAGAGCATATATATAAGGCATTTTATTAATATATAAGACAAATAATATTAAAAATGCTATTATAATTATTATAAATATAATATAACGAGAAGTAATTAATAGAATTAAAGTATATATTTAAAATGCAGAGTTTAAAGTAAATAAATTAATATAAAAAGGCCAGATATATATTATATATACTAATTTTAGTAATAATAAATGCACTCTTTATTTTTGGCTCGCTTACTTAGCGTATAAGGATTTAGCTATTTACGTATAGATATTTAGTTATGGCTTTTTTTTACGAGATTTATTATTCTTAAGATTATTATCTTTTTATTTGCCTCTGCTTTTATTATATTTAACTTTTAGTATATTAAAAAATACTTTTTAAATTCTTTTAATAAAAGATTTAATATTATTAACTAGTTTCTTTTATTATTAATAAGTATTAGAAAAGTTTATAAAAGCGTAAGAATTAATTTATTACGCTATTAATATATACGCAATTATTTTACGAAAGTTAATAATAATAATATTATTAAATATAATAAACTGTCGGCATATCGCTTAAATAAACTCGCTTAGTTATTAGCGGAATCGCTTAATATTCTTAATTACTTTAATACTTCGAGTTTCTTTAAAAGTATAAAGCTCTTTTAAGAAGTTAATAAATAAGTTTTATATTAGCAAAATATTCTTAGGTTTAGTTATAGTTTATTTTATATTATCTTAATAAATTAATAGGTCGCTTTTTATATTTGTAATTACGACGCGTATTCGATTCGTATACATATTATAATTATATAAGCGAGCTTTAAAGAAAATTTTTAAATATTTTTCTAATTTTATAAGCTTTCGAAACTTTTTCTTTATATTTTTTAAAAATTATAATCGTAAAGTACTTCTTACGGTTGCGCTTATTTTTTACTTAAGCCGTAATATATTTTAATAAAATATAAGCGTTTAAATTTAAATATATTAATAATATTATTTGAAGTTTATAAATTACGTAATTTATTATAAGTAATGCGATTATTTCCCGAAAGTATCGCGGAGCCGGTAAAGTCTTAAGCTTAATAGTATTTTTATTAAGCGAGTGCTATAAGCTAAATAAGTTAGCTTTTAATCTTAAATTAGAATTGCGTTTTATTAAAAGTAATTTGAAGTCTTTTATTAAAATAACAGCGATAAAATCTAATATTATATTACGGGTTCGTTAAAAGCTTTCTTTAATTACTTATCGTTTACTTATTATATTTGTATAAGCGACGGAAATTACCCGGAAGCGGCGAAGTTTAATAAGATTATTTTTATAATAAACGAGCCGCGTTTTCGCATAGGTGTTTTTAATTTTAATTTTAATTTTAATTAATAAACGTATATATTCTTTAAACTCGCGCTACTTTTAAGCAATTTAGTTTTCGGTAAATATATTTAAGCTATAAGATTAATATTAATATTAAAAATAAAAAAGATTATATTATTTATTATATAATTAAATATATTTAAGTTATTTTTAATTTAAATTATAATCTTACTTTTCTTTTTATAAATATAAACGAATTAATTATAAGTATAAAAGGATTTCTTATTATTATCGCCGCGGGTATTTTAAAGTAATTCGTTATTAGAAATACTTTTGCTTTTAATTATATAAAAAGAATTTATAAATTTTATAATCTTACGAAGAATATTATAAGCGATATTACCGAAGCGAGTATTACTCGCAGGTTTAACGTTATTAAATATAATTACTTAATAAATATTTATTCTTTTACTTTTCGTATTATTTTCTTATAGAATAAAAAGATTAACTTATTAAATAAAATTCATAATAAATAAAGTTTCGTAAAAGTTTAAAGAAAATATATTTAAAGAATTAATTTTTAACTTTTAAAGAAGTCTAAAAGAAAAGTATATATTACGGCTTGCCAAAGGTTAATACGGTGCAAGAAATAGCTTTATATTTGGACTTAAAGCTACGCTTAGAATTAAAAAGAAAAGACAAGAAGAAAAAGAGAGCTCTTTATAAGAGGGAGTTTTAATATAAATATATAAAGGGTCCTCCTAGCCTTTCCCGATTAGGCCTAGCGCCATAGTTGCCATGCCAAGGCAATGCTACGAGCGATGCCGAGCTCGCTCGGTTAAAATACGAGGCTCAGGGAATCGTAATAGTATATATATAAAAGAAATTATTTATAAAAGGAAGTAAAACGCCGGCGTAATTAAAAATATAAGTAAAACTAATTTTATTAATATTATAAAAGCCTTGGCTTTTTTATATTACGGGTCCGATTTTATATAAATAAATTAAATAAGCGTGCATATAATATAATCGGAATACGGCTATCCGACTTACCGCGGCTTAACCTTTGCCTTAAGCGACGCGAAGGCGTATTAATATATTATTAATTAAAGTATTAATATTACGGACGTTATTATTAAGAAAAATAATTATTATTATATATACGCTTATTTGTTTTCTTAATATAAGATCGGGCCTGTAATATAAAGAATCCAAGGCTTTTATAATATAAGTAAAATTAGTCTTACTTATATTTTTAAGTACGCCGGTGTTTTAATTTCTTTTATAAATAACTTCTTTTATATATACGCTTCTCCTTTAAACTTCTTCAAAAATTAGAGATTTTTTTTTAAAATATATTTCCTTAAACCTTTACGAAACTTTGCCCACCGTGAACTCCATTTAATATAACGACGAGGACTTGACGATTGAGGGTCTTACAGGTAGCGCCATCGGGCCGCCTATGGTTGCTGGTTAGAACTACCCAGATCTTAGTTCATGGTTGATAACTTACTACAGTCACCGGCAACTGACATTAGCCTGGTTACCTAAAACATACCAAAATATACCTTAAATAATCGTTAAATCAATACACTTAGCGCTGTTTAAATTTTAAGTCTTTTTTATACTTCTTAAATAAAAGATTAAGTACACTTTTATTAATTCGGATTTTATTTTAAACGTTATATAAAAAGTTTATCGTAAGATAAAGATAATACTAAGTTAAAACGCTACTTTACCCGCAAAATATAGCTTAAAACTACTACGTTATACTTAAACCTGTTAAAGTCGTATATTCTCAACTTTTAATTAAAAATCGTAATAATATTAAAGCTTAGAATTATTAAAAAGATTATATACCTTAAAGGAATATTAACCTAAAGAAGTGTAGCTTATATTAAAGAGGGTGGAAAAGGTAGCGTTTTGGTGTGATTCGGGTAAAAGGCTAATATCAGTTGCCTAGTACTGTACTATACCCAAAAACTCTTGTTAATCCACCACTTCTTTCCCGCTGGACGAACCGATCAGTCGGCAACCTTCGAGGGATGGGGCGGTTTGTCGATGCTCTGGACGGGTGATGGTGGGAAATCCCGGGCGAAGTCGACACCAAATTTGAAGGATTGTATCTAGAGCATGAGGGCGGACACAACCACCACGTTCCTAGCCGAAGGTGAGCACGCAATGCGGCGCCAGGGCGAAAGAAGTGACGGAAAAACATTTCCGAAGTAGTCTCTGGTTGAAATAATTGGATAAATATATTTGTAACGCTACGCCGGTATTTCAATGAAGTAGTCGGGGAGTGGGAGAAAGAAGAAAAGTCAGAGAGAAGCCAGGATGATATACGCTGTTCACCTCTTCATCGTTCCTTCCTCACCAAAGCCAAAGCCATGGCCTACCTGCATTTTTGTCCAAAGGACACGCATTTCGATTGTCACGGTACCACGGCATCAGACCTATTCTACTAGAGAAGTAACGGTAGTAAGCAGGAGAGAGCCTGCTTCGAGACCTATGTACCTTTAGGGAGGACTTGCAATCTTTCGTTCGAATTGCTAAGCTCTAGATCGATTTGAGAGCAGTTACTGCATACAATTTCAGTACGCACAGAAACAAATCGTATTCGCAATGTCGAGTCTGTTTAAAATCAACCGCTTATCTTCTCTATAGAGATGATTCGAAGCTGGGAACTTTGACTATTCACGTGTAGAAGATGGCCTACGCGAGAACAAACGGGAGCTAAACATGTGATGTCTGGTTACCAGCGCTAGGTAGCTAGACCCCATTATAGCCCTTCCGCCGCGCACATTCTCCGATCCCCGTCCAGAATTCCTCCATGCCTTCTCAATTGCAAAAATTCCCTCTGTTCCCTCTTCACAACATCAAGCGTCTTCACTTTGCCATCTCATCCTAAATTATGAGCGCAAACAATCCAACCCTCCCCAACCACTTCCCCAAATATGTCCAATAATATGCGACCTTACGCACGATTATACTACAGACTCTTCCGTCCAGGGAGGCCATTTTACGTTAAGCCGATTACGCTGATGCTGATTGGACCATTTTTCTGGCTCTTGACCGAAGCGACGCATTGGGCTTTCGAAAATACCATGAGAGACAACTTGCTGAGAGGTTGGCTTACGAACAGGAAGATGATAGGGAGGATGGATCGTGAGTGGTAATAATATAGGCTTTAGAGGGTGGAAAGGGAGAAAGTTGTTTGCTTGGAATAACAAGATGAGCTTCTGTGAGACTGGAGTAGACTTGGTTGGAACGAAGTGAAGTTCTTTTGGGAACCACCCGGACCGTGTTAGGAAGCAAGCTGTGTATCCTGCACGAAACGAATTCACAATCCACCAGCCCTCAGGGTACGGACTTCTGCATTTTCTTCCGACAGATTCTTTAATATCACTATTCTACACGTTAAGATGTTTCTCTTGACCAAACAGCCGTCGATCCCACAAATGTTCAGTGATATTTCTACGTGATATCAGCACATCTAGGGAATATTGCCATACTCTAAGTAGCTGTATCTTTGAGAGAAAGACACAAGCCATTTAAGGCTTCGTTACACCGTGACCCCCAAGACATCATAAAGTCAACAAAGATCACCACTCCCAAGCGAGCGCCACATCGACAACTGCTTCCTCCCCTGCAAGCGGCCGCGATCCCCGCAATACGGTACTGTACATACTTCATCATCGAGCTCTAGGTAAGCTCGATGCTTCAACTTAATCTATACAGCACCACCTCCATCCAAAGTAAAGCACAATGCCAGCATTTTGGACAATCGGCTGTCTCTGCGGCGCATCCGCCGTAACACTCGGCGCATTCGGAGCTCACGGACTGAAGAAACGCATTGCGGACCCGGCGAAACTCGCAAATTGGGGGACGGCTGCTCAATACTAAGTACATTCTTTCCCTTCTTGCCTTCTTCTATTCCAACCTCTAAATCAACTCGCTAGCCAGTCTCTCCCGTTAGTCCACTCCGGCATCCTCCTCGCCACAACCGTCGCCACAGAACAAACTCGCAGGGGTCTTTTCGTAGCCGGCATGACAATGTTCAGTGGCAGCATATATCTCCTCAGTCTTGATCCGCAGAGGTTTAAGTTCTTGGGCCCGGTTACGCCGTTAGGGGGGTTGTGTTTGATTGGTGGGTGGGCGGCGTTGGCGTTTGGGAAGAGGTTGCCGATAAAGATTTGAGGATTTGAGTAGGAGAGGAGAGGGAGGGAAAGGAAATGGATATTTTGAATCCGTCCCCTGGTCTCGAAGTCGGTGATTATAGTATTATACCACTAAGGGCACAAGAAGGCTACATAGTAAGACATCTACATAGTAAAGCAGAAGATTATCATAGGCAATTATAAATTTCTATCTTGGTCTTTAGTCCTTAATTGCAAAGTTTACCCTGATCTTTGTATACATGCTTTCCATTTTAGTGACCTTTGCTTTTAGCCTTAACAATCTTAAAAGGAACATCTTAGCTTATATCTTGAGTTGGTTCTTTATTGTAAAGGCAGATGTGACCGTAAAACCGTCCTTGATTTGAAAGCGAGTCTAGCATCGAGAATAGCTTTGTAAGATTTATTAAGAGGATGTAAGTGATATATAAATAGTAGCTTATAGTACGGCCTAGCTCGCTCCGATAGATTCATCCACCCACCCACCAACCTACCAACCCATCTATCCATCCATCCATCCCCCCTCCCTCCATCCATCTCGCTCTCGCCCTCCGACATCCCCTTCCCTTCCCGGTATTCCTCCAGCCAACCACCTCCCACAAAGTTGCAATCGTCTCCACACAGAAGCCATTTCCGCCGCATCAAAGTCGCCATCCACAGACTCTGTTTGACACCTGATCGAAACTCCGCGACAACCCCACCGAGAACATGCGCCTCTGGAGGCTTTTGAATAAGCTGGCTGCGAGGAGGATTTCGAGAGCTCTGATAACTTAAGCGCGCCCGAACATCTAGTTCTACCCGAATATCCATTCCAACACGAGGCCCTGTCTCGCGCCAGCCATGTCTCTCACACCCTCGGGCAACGGGACAAGCAGACCAGCCTTGTCTTCAGTGGAGAGTAAACCATATGTCCACGACTCTGCCGACTCGTTCACCTACCTACTTCCACCGCGACCGAATCCCTCAGCAGACGCCGGGCTTGCGATTAAGGCCTGCAGCGATGATGGATTTTCACCACCATCCCCAAACAGCATGGATGTCTTCACAATCGGGCCTGTGACGGCGTTGAAGCTCTTATGTGGAGGTATTGAAGCGCTGGTCAGGATCACAGGAGATGTTCCACCCACACCGCCACCGGCATTCACAACACCTCCCAATATGCGCGGCATGCAGGCCGAGAAGGAAAATATTGCCAGAAGCAATTCATACAAGAACTTTGCCGAGTTACATAAACGCCCTAGGACGCCGTCGACTTCTAGTGGTGGATCCTGGGATGACATAGACGGAGTGAACTTCAAGAAGACCTCCATAGGTAGTCCAGAAATTGTCCCGACGCAACCATTCATCATCATTGGGGATAATGCCGAACCTCTTAACATACAACATGGTGCCATTACGCGCAAATTCTACTCGAAGCACCCGCCCCCAATCTCTCTAGAGGACTATCTCATGCGGATACACAAATTCTGTCCCATGTCTACCGCGGTGTATCTAGCAACGAGCTACTACATCCACAGGCTAGCTGTAGACGAGAGAGCAATACCCGTCACACGGCGCAACTGCCACCGCCTGCTTTTAGCGGGCCTGCGAGTAGCTATGAAGGCACTCGAGGATCTTAGCTACCCTCACTCACGCTTTTCGAAAGTTGGTGGGGTTAGCGAGAACGAGCTTGCGAGACTTGAGATCAGTTTTTGCTTTCTCACAAATTTCGAATTTAAGACAAGTAAAGAGTCTTTGCTGGACCACGCTATTAGTCTCAAGGAGATATCCTCACTCCAAGGAGCAATGCACTTTGTTCCGAGGATGCCCTTGAAAACGAAGAGGAGGCCGGCTGTGACCGTAGAGGTTCAGGAGACGAAGCAAGAAGTTACTGCGGATGCATAGATCACAGGCAATCTAGAAAGAACGCTCGCGCGTGATGGTATTTCAGCCAGGATCTGAATGGGGTTCAAGGCTCGTGGACGGACGATGTGCTGTCGATGAGCTACATGTGTACTTACAACACGGCGCAAGAATCATCGTAGGGCAGAGCAGAGATTGCGAGGAGCACAGGCACCATTAGTGACGTTTATTGATGTTTGGGTCAAACAGGAGAGTTTGGAAACATTTGATGCGTAGGATATGTTTGTTTACTTTGCATTGCATACCCAAGGGCGATATCATTTTCCGGAGCCGGGCGTTTGCAGGGCAGGTCAGAATGGACATTGCCTGCTAGGAGTTATGGAGCGTGCGAGCCAAGCCATAGTTGTGGATAATGACAATAGGAGCTGGACTTTGTTCCATCTACTGTTGTTGAGTTTCTGGTTATTCCACTCGATCTATATCCATGCCTAGATGGTTGTACATGCAACGCACGGTGCTACATGAACATATATGTATCTCTACTTAACCACCTGTAGGCTGGAAGCTCGCAGCTCGCAATCCAACATGTTTTCATTTCACGTGAGCCCGCCTCGCCAGACTCGACCGCCACATTACCTACCTACCTGCCAAAAGCGGATCGGAACCGTGCCTAGCATTCCCTCCCTCCCTCTCGTTCTCTTTCTTTCTCGTTCACCTTCTTCTGTCTCTGGTCCCATCTCATCCCATCCCATTCCCACGCTTGGTCCGAAGACAGCAACTGACGGCATCTGATTGAGCATTGCTGCACCCTCGGCGCGGTTTCTGATTCTCGGACGTCGAAGTCGTGTTCCATCCGCACTAACTAATAGGCTAACAGACCCCCACCAACCCAACCCAACCCAACCCCGCAGCCTCAGCACCGCCAGTACCGTGCAAAATCAAGCCCACCTTCCATCGAACCTCACCCTTGGAAAGCGGAGCAACCAAGGAGCGCAAACCGGCCACGGGCTCTTCAAATATGGCTGATGTCGACACTGTTCTGGCTGGAAAATATCCAGCCAAAGCCCATGTCAAAGCGGTGGTGAAATGGATGAGGGAGAAGAATCCCAATGTCACTGGTCTCTTGTACCTTGAGGGTCAAAAGACACGCATGATCGAAGACAACGATAGCGAGGCTCCATTTAGGTTAGTTATGTTCATCTATATGCTCATATACAAGTGGAATCCCTAGCTACCCATGTTTACTCGACTAAGATGGCTGGTGCAGACAGCGAAGGTATTTCTACTATTTGACCGGATGTCAGCTCCCAGACTCCTACTTCACTTACGATATCGAAACCGATAAATCAACACTGTTCATTCCGCCCATCGAGCCTGAGTCTGTTATTTGGTCGGGTCTTCCGCTGTCCCAGGATGAGGCTCTCTCTAGGTACGATGTTGACGCTGTCCGCACAACGAACGGTATGTCATGTGTTGCACTGGATTGTTTGTGATCTAGGATCTGATATCGGATCTTTTGTCTTCTATCTCAACTCAGAACTTGGTTCTTGATACCAGAACACCGGGTAAACCACGTACTTATTCCATGTATAGAGGTAGCCGCGGCTCTTGCATATCCTGGCTCTGCCGTTTGGGCAATTGAAAATCAAGTTAGCGATCACATCACCTTTCTCAACTTCAACGACAAAGATTTTACCCTCCTCAAGCTAGCTATTGAGGAGTGCCGAGTCATCAAGGACGAGTACGAAATTGCTCTGACGAGGAAGGCAAACAATATCAGTACCATTGCTCACACAGCTGTGCTCAAAGCTGTAAAGGCCGCCACAAATGAGCGCGAGCTGGAGGCGCTTTTCATCCAGAAGTGTATTGCAAACGGAGCTAGAGAACAAGCCTATCACTCAATCGTCGCCAGTGGAACCGCAGGAGCTACGTTGCACTACGTGAATAATGCTCAGCCATTGGAGGGCAAACTGAACCTATTATTGGATGCTGGCGGAGAGTATGAGTGTTATGCTTCTGATATCGTAGTATTCCTCCTCTTTCCAACGAGTCATAGCTGACGGGGGCCAGACTAGAGCATTTCCCATCAACGGGAAATTTAGCACCGAGAGTAGGGCGATCTATGACATCGTCTTGGAGATGCAACTTGTCTGTATTGAGATGCTCAAAGAGGGAGTAATCTGGGACGACGTTCACCTCAAAGCCCACGAAATCGCTATCGAGGGTCTCCTCAAGCTTGGCATTCTGCAAGGCAACAAGGAGGACATTCTGAAAACCCGCACCAGTGTAGCTTTCTTTCCTCATGGATTGGGACACTACCTTGGCATGGACACCCACGATACCGGTGGACATGCGAACTACGCGGACAAAGACACAATATTTCGCTATCTAAGAGTCAGGGGAGCACTTCCAGCGGGAGCCATCATCACAGTTGAGCCAGGCGTAAGTATTCCAACCCACCGTACATTTCCTGTCAATCTGATGAACCCAGATCTACTTCTGCCGATTCATCATTGAGCCATACCTGAGGGACCCGGTCCATGCTGCATACATCAACTTCGAGGTGCTTAACAAGTACTGGGACGTTGGAGGTGTGAGGATCGAGGACAATCTCTTGATCACTAAGGATGGATATGTGAACCTGACTACAGCGGTAAAGGATGTGGCTGAGATGGAGAACCTAATAAATGGATAATGACAAGGGAATGCCGTGTCGGAGCATTGCTGATATTTGAACTTGGCCTGCCTCACATGGTTGCCGGATGAATATTTTCTCGCAAAACCTAGCCAGCTGCGAAGTAAGAATGCCACAAAAGTCGCAGTCGTCCACACAATAAGTCAGGATTCAATTGAGGATACTTTAAAGTATACTTCTTAATGTTACTCAAAAGCTCATAAGTGCAAGTCGCGTACCTTCAGCGCCGCCCTGCTCTCGAAGAAAAATACTGATACATCCCTACCAGTTTGGATGCAATTCGGTTCAATACCCCCATACGAGAATTCCTTCTAATTGTCCTCGAATCCCATACACGTGACGATATTGTTGTACAGACTCGGAATACTCAGAAACCCGAGAAGAGGCTCGATAGAACCGCCAGGTATCTCTTTTTAAACAAGTCAGGACTGACCTAAGGCATCTCGTATATGACTGACCAGAGTGGTAACCGAGTATGTAAGTCGAAATCGGGTGTCGGCCTCTCTTAGAGAATTCCGCACCCGGTTGTCTGCAGGTAGGTTTAGATGCCTCAAGACTATCTTTCCTGGACATCAGTCTAACTCCAAACTCCTCTCTACCTTCCCAGATGTACAGCTCCATGCCTTGATACACACCGACCGGGGACCTTTGATCAGAGCGCAATCAGTCCTTCCACCTGTTCAAATACTTCTGCATGTCATCAACGGGGGAGGATGCAGCGGCGGCCTACATGGGTCAGTAACGAAGAGTTTCTGATAAGATCTGATTACGCACCGTATTTGCGCGGCTAGATATGCTGTGGGTGTTCGATTGGGTGAGAGTCGTTACTTGACTTGGGAGTGGCAGGAGAGTAGTGGCAAATTGCACCGCAGATGTTGGCCAAAGAGGGGAGGTGTTGGTAGCAATAATAGCAGTAGGAGGAACAGGTTGCATCGGTGCATATTTGGTGAGGCCCGTCTGCATGTTGTATGGAGTCGCCCAGGCGTCATCCCCAGGGGTCGTCCCAGCCGTTGGTAATTTTGACACCACATTATTCACAGTTGGTGGACCAGCAGTCCCCGAAACGGCCTTCACTGCTGCTGCCACAGGAGCATTGAATGTACCAGTCATGCCAGTAAGCGTAAATCGATTCGAGTAGTTCCAGACGGTACCTCCAGCTGTAGCGACTGATAACATCCCAAGAAAGCTGCGCTTTGTCAGTAACAGAAATCCTTTCGCGGCTTCAAGGATCCTCACTATGCATTTGTTCCCAAGCCACCAGTGTTTACGGGGACCGTAACACTCACAGTCGTCCCCGAGGCGGCAAAGGTAGAGGCTGATAGTTGGTAAAGTTGTGCGGGCGCTGAATTTGATCCGGAAAAGAGGAACAGAGTGTACGAGGAGAGGTCAGCGAGAGCTGGCGCATCTCCTGCATCGGCCCAAGTAACAGTAAATGCAGTTCCACCAACAACAGAAGCTCCAGCAGCCGGTGCTGTAAATTTGACATCGGCAGATACCAGGGGAAGGAGGACGGCGAGCAAGCCTTGGAGTATGGAGAGACGCATGGTGACGGATCTGATGTGGTTCCCCTTGGGCGGAGTATTCCTAAAGTGAGTGACTGGGCGACAGGACTGGCTGGGCTTGAGATCGAATTGAAGCCCCCAAGTATGGTATGGTATTGATCAGCAAAGCAATTGAACTGGGCCCGTTCGTAGGGTGGTATGTATCATCAGCAGGAAGGGTTGGCGGATTGGAGGATTGAAGGAGTGAAGTGGTGAAGTGATGAAGTCTGAAGCTGTGAAGAGAAGAGAAGTAAAGTCTGAGCCAGAAGCATTCGCGAATCTTGGATAAGCTGACAGGGGTTCTTAGTCCAGCCCAGCGCCAAGGGTGCTTAATTTAGAAGCGGCACTCGCCCTGACATGCAGCTGCAGGATCAGGCGGTGTCTTATCGTTATCGCTGTGCCGACGCCGACACCCCGCACCGTCGATAGCCGCCCCTCTTGTAAGATTTTCCTTCTTCTTTTCTTCTTTTGGCTGTTAGATCACGCAATCTGTAAGATATTGAATTACCAGTACAGCACTTGGACTCCACGAATCTCTTCCACATCTGGTACTGCCCATCGCCCAAGTCCGACTTCTCGCAATAATGTCCACCAAGTCGAAACCAGCTGTGCCACTAATCATGGCATTGAGTGCCACCGAGTTGATTGGCAACACCCCCCTCGTACGTCTCAACAAGATCCCTCAGAGTCTGGGAATAGAAGCCGAGGTGTATGCCAAAGTCGAGCTGTTCAATGCAGGTGGAAGCGTCAAGGACCGCATTGCCTTGCGAATGATTGAGGAAGCAGAACGGTCTGGAAGAATAAAGCCAGGAGACACTCTAATCGAGCCAACGAGTGGCAATACGTAGGTGCCACATACAATTGCTTGAAGGCTGCTCTAACCCTCTCTGCAGTGGAATCGGCCTTGCACTTGTTGGGGCAATCAAGGGTTACAAAACCATCATCACCCTTCCCGAGAAGATGTCTCCCGAAAAGGTGGCAGTCTTACGAGCACTAGGAGCAACGATCATTCGCACACCAACCCAGGCCGCCTTTGACTCGCCGGAATCTCACATTGGCGTAGCCAAGAGACTGCAGAAGGAGATCCCCAATTCACATATTCTGGACCAGTATGCAAACAAGGATAACCCAATGGCCCACGAATATGGAACAGCAGAGGAGATCTGGAATCAAACATCTGGTCAAATCAAAGCAATCGTGGCTGGTGCGGGAACTGGAGGAACGATCACTGGCCTATCAAAGGGCTTGAAGAAACACAATCCTGAGATCAAGGTCATCGCTGCGGATCCATTTGGCTCGATCCTTGCCCTTCCGGAATCACTGAACCAGGAGCACGCAAATGAAGCTTACAAGGTGGAAGGAATTGGTTACGATTTCATTCCAGATGTTCTGGACCGCGAAGCTGTCGACGTATGGTACAAGACTGACGACCGAGAATCGTTTGCGTATGCCAGAAGACTTATCGCTGAAGAAGGTCTTTTGGTTGGAGGTAGTAGTGGAAGTGCAATGGCTGCGATGGTCAAGGGCGTAAATGAACTCGGTCTGGGGAAGGGCGACATTGTAGTGGTCGTTCTGCCAGACAGCATTCGCAGCTATCTCAGCAAATTCGCAGACGATGATTGGCTAGCAGCAAATGACCTCCTGCCACCAAGCCCGCCGACGACTTCGCCTCCATCACCTATCCTTCAGTCTTCATCGACTGAGAAGGACCCTTACCGCGGTGCCACCATCAATTCTCTCAGATTGAAGCCCGTAACAACAGTCCTTGCGAATACACCATGCTCGGAAGCTGTAGAGACCATGAGAGAGAAGGGCTTCGATCAACTTCCTGTCCTTGCCCCAACTGGGGGAAAGCTGGTTGGGCTAGTTACTCTCGGTAATCTGCTGAGTTGGATTAGTCGCGGCCGAGCCACAGGCAAGAGCCCAGTCTCGGACGTCATGTTTGACTTCTCTTCTATTCCAGAAGTAGTCATAGATCCAAAAGATATCAGCCACCTTTCCGAAGCACCAAAATCCAATGGTATTGAAGAGGGTGCAAACGGAAAGACCCAGAAGTCCCCTAAGAGAAAGTTCGTGGCAATCACTGTTGATACCCCTCTTTCTGCATTGACCAAATTCTTTGAGTGGAATAGCGCTGCTATCGTGACAGAGAAAACAGGCGCCGAGAGCAGTGGGCTGTCCAAGCCAGTAGCAGTTGTTACCAAAGTTGATTTGCTCTCCTGGATGGTCAAACAGACCTCAGTCTAGATTACTTGGAATTGGGTGGGAGCGTAATGGCGTTCGGTGTTTGTACGGGGTCTAAGTAGATTCAACACCTACGTCTTGGGTAGTAGACAGAATGACGTAGATGGGCATTTAACGGCTTAGATACACAAAGGAATACAATTGACTGGCTTGACAGCCTCAGCCCAGAATCAAACTCCAACGGAAGATTCTCGATTCTGCTCATACCTGGTTTCCGCAGTGCACGACTAGAAGTCCAAAGTCCGCCGAATCGAAAATTCGGTCGCGCGGTATGCTCTAGCAAACACTCAGACCATCTGATCCCCAACAGTACTACTTCTGCCTCTACCAGTGGCCGCATTATCAGCCTTTAGAGGTAACAAGACCTTGAACACCCCACTGCTACAGCGCCGCTGGACCTGGATGCTCAGAAACCAGTCATATCCTCATTGGATGCCATTAAAAGTGTCATCTTTCAGACAGTAATCCTCCATGCTTCCTATAAGCGATATGAAAGTTTGGTGTATCGGTATGAATTATTGGGTTCGCCCAATTGAATATCAAAGTCTCTCTGAAATCCACTTCCACCACTTGTCCACGGTTGGGGTATCTCCCAACACATTGCCTCCAACCACCTCTACAGAAATATCAAACTCTTCCATCTGCGAGAACTTAAAGTCAGTAGATCCCATCTCCCCAAGCCAATCATCCTTATCGTCATCGGCGTCGTCTATACCAATTCCGGAATCCAGCAGGCCTTTCGATCTCGAAGTTCTGACTTTCGTAATCTCCCCTTCGAGGCTACTCTTCACCAAAGCCACCGGAAGCGCCGTGAAGAGGTCCATCTTGTTTGCTGCGATTAAAACCGGAATCTCCTTCAAAGCCTTTGCTGCTTTGGTGCCCACCCTCTTTTGCAGAATCAGAAGTATATCATGTAGATAGTCGGCAGTTTGCCTCAGACCTTCGTCTCCTGTGGATAATGTAGCTGCATCAGCCACAAATATCAGACCTTTAAGGTTCTGCGGGTTCGTAATATTCTCGAGCGCATGGTGTCGGAGCTTGCCATGACCTGGCGTATCGACCAGGAGGAACTTCTTGTGAACTTGATTTGAGGGATCGTTGACTGAGCGGTATTCATTGGATTTAGCCACCGTCCCAACTGGTAGATGGCATTCCACGGCAATAGGTGTTTGAGAGGTGTGGGTGAATGGATTTCCGCCGCGCTCAAACTATCCAGTAGTCATTATACATGTACGATTCCCGATGAATTGTGGTAGGGTGCCTTACCAAAGTGAGAAGGGAAGTCTTTCCCGAGCCACTGGGACCGATCAGAACAATAGACGGTAGAGTTACGAGTCCACTGGATCGAAAGACAAAGCTATGGAGGAGAACGGGGATGGAGATAGCGAGGAGGATAGCAATGATGAGACCCAGAGGCGAAGGAGCGAGGAGAGCATGCGCCCAGTCTTGTATTGTAGAGGAAGACATTGTTACCGGCAGACAGAGACTAAGATCAAAATGCTATATGGACCCCAAGTTCTGCCTGGTATTTGTGCTTGTCGGTGATCGATTGGTGGTGAGGTGCAGTAAGTCGTGTTGATCGTGGAAGCTTGGTAGAGTAGGGAGTGGAGTTCAACGCAGTGGTGGAGCTAGAGACGAGGCTTAGACCCTGGTCATTCATCAGCCTCGCGAGCTGAATGTTAAAGTCGCGACCTTTGCATGAAGCTCTTACCAAATGACTCTGCTCTTCTATTACTTATAATCTACCTCTTCCGTCTACCTACTTGTTTCGTGTCAGAATACGACGGTATGAGTTTACTGCCAACAAGCTCAAACCCGTAGATCTGTCATCTGCCACCAGCAAAGCAAAGCATAAACAACTCGATCAGTCAGCCAACGAGCCAACAACCCCTTTGCCGCTCTTGCCGTATGCCCATCTGGACATGTCCGACCAGAAATCCACCGCGCCGGCGACAATCCAAAACAATTCAGTGATGCTTCCGACCGGTAATGGGAAGGCTGCGGCCGTTGCGCCAAAGCTGAGCGATGATCACGTCGAGATGGAGGATATGCTGCCTTCAGGGCCCGAACAAAGTCCTGAGGAGGATATTATGCAACTTGCTCGACTAGGAGACATCCCAGGAATTGAGAGGCTTTACAAAACCGGCAAATTCGATGCCCAATATTGCGATGCCGAAGGCATTACTCCATTACATGTAATTGGAATTGATTCCTTCCGATGAGGCTTTGCATGGTTTGCTTTGGCTAAGCTAACCCCTTTCCCAGTGGGCCGCAATCAACAATCAATATGCCATGTGCCGGTTCCTGTTGAATGCTGGAGCTGATGTCAACAAGAAGGGGGGAGAATCCGTGGCGACTCCTGCCATGTGGGCTGCCCAAAGATGTCACTACTATACCGTGCATCTCTTGCTTGAACATGGCGCAGATCCTCTAGTCACCGACGTTCAAGGCTATAATATCCTCCACCTGGCCACCTTCGAAGGCAACATTTTCTTGCTTGTCTTACTGCTGCATCAAAATATCAATGTCGATATTCCTGATCTCCAGGGCCACACCTGTCTAATGTGGGCAGCGTACAAAGGGTATCCTGCATGTGTTGATCTGTTTTTGAGGTGGGGAGCAGACGTTCATGCTACAGACGAAACTGGATTTACATCTCTGCATTGGGCTCTTGTTAAGGGCTCCCAAGGCTGTATCCAGAAACTGATTGAGTACGGTTCAGATCGATTTGCCGAAACATTGACGGGCAAGACACCAGCTATTACTGCAGAGGAGATGAAAACACAACGAATGTGGCACCGAGCCTTGAAAGAATGCGGTTATGACGAGGATGCCAAGCCAATGAATCTTGAGTTCCCAATGTCCTCGTGGCTGTTGAAAGATAAGCGCGGGTTCATGACCAAATTCTTCTTTCTGTGGCCTATCTTGATCATCTGGGTCATGGTGATGATTTCAAGTCACATGGTTGTTTTTGCGGGTGTACCCCTTGCTCTGTTGGCAGGCTATTCATTGCAATGGGTTGCGCTGCAAGTGATAGAGTATGCGCCGTCAGATATGAGGCACATTCACAAAACTGTAAGATATTCCTTGGCGTAGTAGAGTCGTGCTAATAAATCAGCCGTGGCTGGCGGGCATATTTGCAGGAACTCTCTTCTGGGTGGGTCTCAGGTGGTTGACACACATACTTCCTGGTTAGAAACCCCATGTACGCCCCTCTGCCTAAGCTAATGAGTCTCAGGGACATTCTCGGCATACACATTCAGCAATATCGCATTCGGAATATCATACGGTCTCTGCGGTTACTTCTACTTCTGCACAATGGTTTACGAGCCTGGGTTTGTTCCAAAGCTTGGCGGTCTTACGCAACAGAAGGCAGTTATCGACGAACTACTTGCCCTGTGGAAATTCGACGAAAGTAACTTCTGTGTCCCATGCATGGTCAGACAGCCCTTGAGGAGTAAGCACTGCAAAAGATGTAACCGCTGTGTTGCAAAACATGACCAGTAAGTTATGTCCTACCAAACTTGTGTGCTAGATTCTGATACTCTGTAAGCCATTGCCCCTGGGTACACAACTGTATCGGGATAAACAATCACCGTCATTTCTTCCTCTATTTGATTTCCCTCGAAGTAGGCCTATTCTTCCTTGTGAGAATCGCTCTAGGATGTGAGTTGCCCCTATTCCACGATGGTACAGATCTAATCAGTCTTCAGATTTCGAAACCCTAAGCGAGAGTGGCAGCCCAGATTGCAATATCCTAGCAGAATCATTATGCCGTATCGTCAACTCGGATTCTTACACGTTGGTTTTGGTGACTTGGGGAGTGTTGCAGTTGACATGGGTGACTATGCTACTCTTCGTTCAGCTGGTCCAGATCTCGAGGGCTATGACAACTTGGGAAAATATGCGAGGATCGCATCATGACCACGGGAGCAAGGTATCAGAGGCTTTCACATCTGCTCTTACCACTGGCACGACTTCTAGAGCTGGAGCTCAGATAGGCAATGCGGGACTGGGTCCCGATCCTGCACTTCCCCCAACCCACGGACCTGGCCACAGTCATCATCACAAGGCCGGCTGTTTTGCACAGTGGAAGAAGATTTTGGGCGTGGATACCTTCGTCGAAACAGCTCTCGATTATAAAGGGGGCAACCGTCCTCGACGGAACCGAAATCCATTCTCGAATGGGTGCGTGGGTAATTGCAAAGACTTCTGGTGTGACCCGGCGCCGGTCTTTGGGAAGAGGGAGAATGGCTCTGCGATGCTCGGGGGTCAAGTGGTGGACTACACGGCTATGTACGAAACACCTCGGTTGATGAGCACGAGGAGGAGTGGACGTGAAGGGGCGTATGAGAGTGTGCCTGCTGACGACAGTGTATGATGTGAACGAAGCATCATGTAGATAGCTGATGATATCGACTTAATGACCAAGAGCACTTTTGTCTTACGGAAGACCCAAGTTCGGTTTTCTTCTAACAGACAGATTTCTGCAGCGCTACATAGTGAACATATGAAAACACACATGTACTTGTAAATGCTGGGGCCCGACATTCGGGATTCGGGAGCCATTCAATTCAACGGTTCCTGGCATGGGCGTGGAATCCGGACCAGAGGAGCGGAAGCTAAGGAAGCTGGCTAGCTGCCTTAGGCAAGGGGCCAGTTCAGTCAAGCAGGTACCGAGGCTGAGGCAACGCTGTCAGGAGTCACGACAAGGGTCAGCAATGTGGCTGAGTGGCGCTGGAAGCTGCTGTACTGAGAATAAAATGTGGCGCTAATTGACCCACTGCTCTTTTTCTGCTTTGACTCAGGGGCTCGCTGAGGCAGGCCGTCAAAACCTTGCAATCCAGTCCCGGCAATTTTCCTGACCTAGCCAACTAGGCCAAGTAGTTGTCCGTAGCACTGGAAATGGGATGGAAAAAGGAAAACGGCGGAAAGGAGATTCACAGGTTGAGTGATCCAATTGGCTGATATGAAGACAAACTATTCTGCGATTGATCTGACTGCAGTATGACGAAACACACACAGGAAGTGGTGCATAACACAGCTGTGATCGCATCCATAGCAGCTACACCCGTGCTGTCGGGAAAAGTCGGATTTGCGGCGCGGTGGTATGTCGGACCACTAGTCATAACCCCGGTATATTGAGGCTGAAAACCCATAATTGATCCCTGTCGTGCAACAGCGCAATGCAGTTTTTTTTTTTACTAACAGACGTCAGTTTCGTCTCTTGCTCTGGAGCTCTGGTTCGTCTTGCGCTGTAGCTACAAGCATCCGTACTGTATGAGCCTGCCAGACTTTGAGATGGGAATGTATTGACGACTTCGTCAAAGGATGATATTGCACCTGGCAAATTTGTCCCTGCCCACTCAACGGATTGACCATAACCCTTCGAGCCCGGAACAGCTTGAACCAGGCAGAAGCAAACAAGGAATGAGACAGAAATCTCTCTTGTCTTTGTCTGATATCCACCCGCCCACTCCCAATATCCGCGATCTCCCGGCCCAACCACTGCTCTGTTGAGCTCTATGGCCACGACCCATTCACTGTGTGCAAGCCTTCCTTCTGTCCAGTTGTTGCTCTTCAAAGCTCTTTTGCATCCACTCTAGGACCCGTTCTCAGATCCACCCAAATAGCATTTCAGCCTCGAAGAGGACAAGCAACTTCGAGACCGTAAACCCAATCAAGTGCTTTCCGCCTGCCGGCCAACACCCTCAGACCACGCAGTGGAGGGAGCTCTTAGACGAGAGCGGTTTTCTGTCCTTTCGTTCCCGAGAAAATTCTTTTCCTCGAGCTTTCATCCTTTCTGCTGCTTCTTGAAATCATCAATTCCAGCACAGCTTCACCACTCCTCTCCATCTTCTCCAGACTCTCGCTCTTCCAATCATCTCCACATCCTCATACACAATGGCCGCACGCATGTTCGCCCCTAAGGTTGCTTCCCTCATGGGCTCAACTTCCACCAAGGTCGCTCGCCCCGTCATCCGCAGCAGCGTCAAGGCCAACGTCTCTCAGCGTGCCTTTTCCGGTATGTGCTAATTCAACTCTCCTCAGCAACTCAATTGTTCGCTGGCACTAGTTGCACAATTGATGGCCAAGCGAAACTGATAATTGGATCCAGGTGTCCGCTCCAACGCTCCTTTCCAGGCCATGAAGCGACAACAAGCTTCCCAAATTCTCGCTGCCACCACCCGTAATGCTATGGGCCGCCAAACCACACGCTCATTCAACTCCGAGATCGCCACCGCCATGGTCCAGGTCTCCCAGAACTTGGGTATGGGTTCCGCTGCCATCGGTCTCGGTGGTGCCGGTATCGGTATCGGTATGGTCTTCGCTGCTCTTTTGACCGCCGTCGCTCGCAACCCAAGCATGCGTGGTCAACTCTTCTCCTACGCCATTCTCGGTTTCGCTTTCGTCGAGGCCATCGGATTGTTCGATCTCATGGTTGCCATGATGTGCAAGTACGTGTAAATGGATAATTCCATTGGGTGCAGATACGGGATCGAGGAGGAGGCTGTGGGATAGACTATAGAGGCATAGACGATAGACTGTACAGTACTGTTCTAGAAGCATTAGAATCGATGGAAATTAGCATTTAGCGCCCTGCCGTTTCGAACATAACCCTCCATACCTACCACCCCCTTCAGTGCAAGATAAAGGTTGAAAGAAATCTTGGCCATTCCTGAATACCCTTTCACTTGGCGGGCAGATCTCCAGGAAAGAGAGAACTAAGGCATGCCAACGGAGCAATGCAACACGGTCTTACCGGGCTCAGTGGCATGTGTGGAGAGTACTTGGCCTAGGAGTCCTTGGCCCAAGAGCCTGGCTGCTGCAAGGCGACTGAGTGATGCCCTTGGTCCAGGGTAATCTTTACACCCACCAGGACTACATGGTCGATTCTCAGACCTCCATGAGATAGAAGTAATACCAAAGGTAATGAATGATATTGATGACAACGTGAGGGCAATATTGATCATCCTATAGGGCCATGTCGTGCTTTGCAGTGAAGACTCACTGCCATCTATGAAAAGCGAGTACATACCGGGCTCTGGTACCACACGAGCGTACGGATAACGGGACTTTGGAAAAATCAGAGCCCAATCGCAATTGTTGATGGTGAGCAGGGAAGAATCATCATAACCACGGTTCGGATGAGCAGAGCAGGTAGAATCCTCGGAGTTGTGTTATGTGTTGTCTGCGTTGCGTTTGGATCCTGGCGAGGTGAGGTGTTGAGGTGTTGAGGTTTTGAGGGAGGGGGAGAGAAGAGAGGAAGACAAGAGAGAAGAAGAAAGAAAGAAAGAAAGAAGGTAAGGGCTGGGACGGGGAGTGCGGGAATAAAAGCAGTGGAACACCTGGGCTATTTGCTATTTGTGGGGAGTGTGTCAGCAATTCCGGGGGAATGCGGGGGAGGGATGGAGAGAGTGGAAAGGCGGGGCCAATAGCAAGACTGGTCGGTGTTGGTTGCTCTGCCTCCTCCGCCCCCCCCCCCCTCCGCTCCGCTCCGCCCCGGCTCTGGCTCTGGCCTGGCCCGGCCCGGCCACTACAGACTGTACGGAAGGGGGTTGACAGTGGGTCTCGTACACCCCAAGTATTCTGCCTTTACCATTCGAGGAAGTTTATGGAGAAATTCCTAGTATTTCGGACCGTTGATTGGAAGAATAGCCTTACTGCCTTACAAGGGGGTACGAGACTCACTGTCAACCCCCTTCCGTACCTACTGTACGTAAGGTACTACGAAGTACTTTCGTACCACTACACTCGCCAATAACCTCGCGACGTCATAGCACATCATTTCCAGTTTCTACGAATTATGATAGCCCAGCTAGCTAGCTACCTCCCAAGTAGTTAGAAGACCGAACCCATCCTGACCTAGACTCGTAAGGTAAGGAACGGTAACTCAAAAACTTAGCTCAGCATACTCGTACTAATTTAGTATGGGATGATGCAGCTTGAAGAAACCTCTTATTGGTCAATTCATACACAATGATCGTTATAATGTAAGCATGCTAGCCAGATGCTGAACTAAGCAATAGACTAAAGCATATCATGTTGTAAAGTACTTTCGTACCAAGAGCTAGCCCAGGTCCCCTCCCAGCTCTTGCGTCGACTGCCTCGAGGCAAGCAAGAAAGGAGGGGCGGCGGGGGGTCTCTGTGTCTTAAGTTCGTCTATAAGTTGTTCTGGTCTATCTTTACAAAGTCCTAAAGAGCATGTCCTCTCTCTTCTTTTCTCAACAAACTCGCGCACGCAATCTTTATGATCTATTGAGCAAGTGAACAACACCTACCTCATCAATTGCCCTCCGCAACCGGTGACACAATCATGACCATGGCGCCAGAACCATACACAATCTCCGTTCCCCAGGACAAAATCGACAGCCTCAAGACCAAGCTGTCTCTGGCACAGTTTCCTGGTGAACTGGCCGCTTCTGAATGGGATCTTGGTGTCCCTCTCGCCGACATGAAGAGGCTCTCAAAAGCATGGATCGAGTTTGATTGGAGGCAGGCAGAGGCACGCTTGAACGAAGTCCCCCAATTCCACACGCCTATTAATGTGGATGGCTTTGGCGATTTGGACATACATTTTGTATGGCAGAGAAGCGAAGTGAAGAATGCTATACCTTTGCTTTTCGTTCATGGCTGTATGTTCTTTTCCAACATCAGTGCCACCAGTCGTGGGTATCGCTAATCGTAATCAGGGCCGGGATCTTTCATAGAAGTCCTCAAAATCCTTCCTCTTCTCTCCACGCCCGGCGGCCCAGCTTTCCATATTGTGGCGCCCTCCCTCCCTAATTTCGGGTTCAGCGAGGGACCAAAGAAACGAGGCTTTGCTGCCGCACAGTATGCCGAAACGTGCCACAAGTTGATGCTGTCACTCGGATACAACGAATATGTTACCCAAGGCGGCGACTGGGGTTTCACGATCACTCGCTCTATAGGATCTCTATATCCAAATCATTGTAAAGCTAGCCATGTGAACATGATCTCCGCGCAGCCTCCGGCGTTCAAGACGAATCCCATACTAGCACTGCAGCACTCTCTCACATCTTACTCCAAGCAAGAAGAGGATGGGTTTAAACGCTCGAAATGGTTTTCCAAGGAGGGTAGAGGATATAATTTGACACAGTCCACGAAGCCGCAGACGCTTGCGTATGCTTTAGATGACAGTAAGTTACGCGTGGGGTCGCCATTTTCTGCCTCTGGGTGTTCCCCAGCTTTACACGGCTGGCGGTTCTCTAGAGACACTCCTACACGATTAAAAGCTGACTTCTCGATTTTTCAGGCCCCGTCGCGCTTTTGGCTTGGATTTATGAGAAGCTGCACGATTGGACCGATGGCCATCCATGGACAGACGATGAGATCCTGACTTGTAGGTATTGGGAGAGCCCAGAACTTCCGTTTTGAGATGTCTCAAACTTATTTGAAGACACGTTTCACCTTCTTCTCAAGACATCCTCAAGATAGCAATTGCTAACTTCCCCGTTACCTAGGGATCAGCATCTATCAGTTCAGTCGCATGGGACCTGGTGCTGCACACAGAATCTATTACGAAGTCACCCATACTCAGCCAGGACCGGGTAAGACGACATCTGCAGACACTACCGCCTATATCGGTGTAAAGTTGGGATTGAGTACGTACCCGAGGTCCATTATAGGGCTCGCATCCTGACAACTGTCTAGCATACAACCCCAAGGAGTTGGTGGTATATCCAAAAACATGGTGCCGCACTCTAGGTCCTGTGGTCTACGAGTCTAACAATGATTCGGGCGGTCACTTCTACGCTACTGAGCAGCCACAGTGGCTTGCAAGGGATTTGAGGACAATGTTTGGAAAGGGGGGTGGGGCTTATGGTGTTGTCAAAGGCAAAAGTGGCTACGACAGCAATCGAGCCAAACTCTGAGATGGCGGAAGAAGGAAACGTATTACTGGATTTGGTATATATGCTTATGTTGATCTTTCACGGTTGAAGGCTGTTCAGTGTACTCACCATGAAGTCCTTGGCGAAGAGTGCTGGCAACAATACAATTATTCACTTAAGGATACCCAATCTCTCTGTGACTTTATTCAGCGGGGTGTCATCTGCTGATAACCGGGAGCCTTAGATTCAAGCAGCTTACGGATGTCATGGTGTTGCAGACTGTAATCGTGCTTCAACTTATTGTCTACTACAACTAGACCATCACATTTCTACACCTTCAGGTTAGGTATCCATATTCTACAAAGCAACAAATTCATAACTTATTCAGTGTATGATTCTACCAGCCTTCTATCAATACAGAGTACCAGCCTGTTCAGACCTTGAAATTCTTTTCAGGTGCATTACAAATGGTATGGATGGCCCCCAGGCGATCAGTACGGAACAGCTCCCTAAGGGCTCGTGGTACTGTTAGATACTGACCATTTTTACAGCCTCCACAGCGGCATCTTCCAGCTCCTTCGGTACCTAGAGTCCATCAACGCGGTTCGAAGGCCTGTGGCCCATGCCGAAAGAGGAAAATCAAATGTGATGGCAAACAGCCACGTACGGGCTGCTCGGTATATGGCTATGAATGTGCCTATACTGAGTCGCGCTGTCAGCGAAACCCACCACCAACAGCAAATCCAAGATCACGACTATCACCAGCTGAACCAAGAGCACCCGAATCTAACCCGGAGCCCAAAAGTGCCACGGCTTCTAGCTCATACATGACCACTGAGAGCGTTGTCCACTGTTCATGTGGCAATCCATTGCTTCACAAATCCCTTAAAACTAGGTACACGACTGCGGATAGTGCCATCGCCCACCCTCGGTGTCTTGGAATTTCTCTAGGAATGGAGTATCCACCGAGACTGCAGTTATTTGGCCTGAACGATGGTACACGCACGGAACCCAAGGTACCGACTCAACGAACTATTTGCGATATTATCACACTGGACCAGTGGAATAAATATTCCGCAGTTTACTTCAACGGGTTGCATCCGTTCTTCGCCATATACGACCAGGATATGTTCAAGATCCAATGTGCGGAGTTCTGGTTCTCGCAAAGGTTAGGAAGTGGTTTTTAGGTGTGTATCTGCGGTGTTCTTGCTCTGGGCTCTTAGAACATGCAAGGGCCCTCTTGGAAAACAGTATCTCATACGCAACAGCCCTACTCTCATTCAGGAATGTTGCTGCATGGGTGCTGCGAGCAATCTATCTTCGGTCTACGACACGGCCTCATATTTTTTGGATGGCTTCATGTGCCGCGGTGCACACCGAGGCGATTGGACTGCACAGAGAGATTAACGAGAACCAAATGATGCAGGATACACCTCGTAAAGTTCCAGCGCTCGAAATCAATATCAGGAGGAGGATTTTATGGGCTACGATGGCGCAGCATCATTTCTTTGCCTCCGAATATGGGAGGACAGCTGTGCCACTGGATACCAGTGGCTGTCAACCCTTGCAATCTCAAGCTGGAGACTTTACGACAGAACTTTTCACCATTATGAAGTCTGTCCCAATCAATATGCCCATCGGCACAACAGAGATCACGGAGCTTCTCGTGAAACCATCCTCAAATTCAGCTAAGGCTCTATTTCTATCTCTGCTAAGGGTAGACACATGTTTCTGCATTTTCAGGAAATTAAGATCAGCGACCATAACACTATCGCCTGAAGCAGTCTATTCACTACTGGATACCATTAAGGTGGCTCTGGACAGAGTTCTATTCTTATGTGGCATGCGACAGCCGTGGTAAAATATTGTTGGGACGCCTTTCCACAGTGTCTGTGTACTTTTGGCATTAGACAGTCCAGAGAGTTTCGCTATGGTACCTTTTGCCATGGAGACGCCGAAAAGTCCAACCGCACAATTCGATTCACACTTGTCTAGAGAAGCATTGAGAACTGCTCATTTGCCTGCTATCGGCAGCTCGAGAAAAGAGGCGTAGAGATATGAGCCGAAACTTAGAAAACTTTGATCAAGGACTCAAAGTTCTAAATAATATACCACAAAATCAAGATAAAGCTACCGTTACCATTGCTAACAATGATATTGAATAGCTTACTAACACGGACTTAAAGGTCACGGATTTACCTAATCCAAACAGCTATTACAAAATGGAAATGTAAAAGGCCTCAAATTCAATATTTGAGGTAGCCAAGATCCAATGTCAACAGCAGCGGGGTTCCGTGCCATACGGTGCTGTGACTGGGGACGGTACAATTATCCAAGTCCGAGCGACCATATACAGGAGTTTCTTATAACAGATAAAGTATGCGAGGCATTCGCGTACTGAAGAAAGTCAAAGATTTTCTCCTAAGCCCTCGGGAAATCTCTTGACACTTTTTGATGCACATCGCAAACCGAGCGGACCTATCGCTATCATCGTTACTCATCCTCATGACATCTCTGTTGCAAATCGCAAAACCAGGGTCTACCGAGCCGACCAACAAAAAACAACCCTCGAAGCCTCAGTGGCTTCCGAGCCGGTGCATGACGGCGGACCGAGTGCGGTACGTCTTCAGAGTGGAGTCCCGCGACGCCTTGTCAAGCCTCTTGTGTATTCTTGTTGCGGAGAAATCCGGAATTTTGGGTCGTTTTGGGAGGAGGGATGGAAGGAAAGCGAAGTTTAGTTGACTACGAGATGTGTGCTTGTTTACCATTGGGTGGCTCGTGTAGATTTGGTACTGTACAAGTACCTAAGCGAGCTGGAGTCTCGGTTTCGGCTTGGCTGTCAACTGAATTATTGGGACGAATGGGCATGCGCTTTGACGAAAACGCCTCATAAAGTCAAACATAGTGCGTGATAATACGGTGTGTACTCCCACCTTGGGCCTGATATAGTCTCGAGCTTGGCCTTCTGCAAGATACATTGCAATGTCAGATGTTTTCCAGGGACTGTGTGAACTGGTGTCTTCCCATAGCAGAAGAAACGTAAGCCTCGTTATGTACTTTCTATACGCATGTCAAATAGAACTGTCAATGGTATCCGCGCGTGGACAAATCCAAGAGATGTAGTGGTCTACCTCAAATGGATAGGAGCTGTTTTTACGAAATGTCAAAATGCTCATCCAGGCGATCTTCCGTAGTCTTGAACGCCGCTGGGACGCACTTCTCTTCAAAGGGCTACCCGGCTCACACTGTTCCCATTACCCCATTCAAAGCTAGGAATATGACAGACAATTCGCGCCCATTCTAGAAAGCCAGAGTAGCCCGATGCAGTTTGTCTAGGACCGATCCTATTTGCGAGAGCTCGACGGCGGTGTCGCCCGTTAGTAGAGTTCGTTGGTAGCTATTATGACATAGAACGGCTAGAAGCTGATTCTTGACTTCCCGTCTATATTTCGTCAACACATGCGTTGCTGTACTTTGATTGCGTGAACTACTTTTGCCATTAGGCGTCGAAACAGTCGATCGCAGGCTCGATCAACTTGCTGCCAATTTGTTTGTTGGACTGTTGCGATTTGTTTCACGGATCTTATGTATCTGTCTGTGTCGCCTACAAAGAGTAATGGATCCATGAAGGAGCTAGATGGTGTAGTCCTGGCCCGTCCTCAAGTTGATACAGTACGTACTGTCCAATCTGCGAGCGGGGAAGGCTTCTGAAGTTTTACTGTAGCTGCAATTGCTCGGACACTTGCAATAACCCGGCGTGCTCTTTCTGAAGCGTTAACGTGTAAACCTTAGTAGTAAGCACCACTATAGTCTCGGGTTTGACCTTCCGGTGTTTCATGAAGCCAGCAACTGTTGGTGTATCGTGGCTTGAATATCTAGTCTGTTTAACACCAAACCTGACAGCAGCTCCAGCTTCTACGGCCAAGGACACCCCGAACTACAACAGTTGGCAGTAAACAGAACAGCGGATGCATGTTTGAGAAATGTGATTAGAGAACCTGGAGACTTGCAAGGGAAAGCCCTCTGCAGATCCACCGTTCTGATACTGCCAGTCCTCGAGAAAACTCACGGTCAAGCTGTGTGTATAGTCTCGACCAGATTCTCCAGTCCGGCTGCGGCGCTCTCATTTCTAATTATTATGTAAAGCTCGGCCGAGCGCAAAATTGCAGTCGAAACTGCTCCGTTCAAACCGATTCTTGATCGCCTCCAGATGAGCCATCTGGATCGCAAGCTCTGTAAGGGCTTCAACTCCGCGCCTCCAAATGACTTTTGCCAAGCTCGCACTCGGTCTTGCGTGACCGTATGTGGTGTACTAGATTAACATGACCTTTTGCAGGGCGTTTGGAAGTCAAACTCACCATACCCTCCTACAGCACAAGAGGATGTTCGCCAAGCTCCGATAAGAATGGCCGAGAGATGAGATCTTCGGTGCTTATGCCTGCGTACCCAGTACCATCGATGATGATGTCTCATCCAGATGGATACGAGCAGCACGGTTCAGTGGTGCAGACTTCATAAAGATCACGAAGCTTGATACGCTATCGTATCGGCTCTGGAACAGGGCTAGCTGTGGTTGCTCGTGCCTCTGCCATGGTACAATAAAAAGAACAAGGAGTTTAGAGAACGGATACTTGGATCTTTTCGGAGAAGACGTCTTGACTCTACATGTTCACAGTTAAGAAAACGCAAGACATCCCAAGCGAGAACTACCATTACTGGTAGGATAAAAGCGGATACTTGACGTGCTACTTAAACATATATAAATTCATCTGTTGTCTCGCTTACATCCAGGTGATGGTAGTGAAGAGGAAAGGCAACCATTGACCAAAGGCTGCCAGGACATATATCACAACGGCCACGGAGGCTATCAAGGTGTATGTAAAGTGGTGTCGGTGACGAATACTCGACGCAGAGATGAATATGTACAACAAAAGCTCAATACTAGTTTCTTACCTAGGGTAATTCTGCTCCTGATGCGATGAATTTGAACCTGTAAGTCGATTTCCCGACAAAAGTCGCAGAGGAGATAGGTATTAGGGGACAAGTAAACAACGATGGGGCTTAATTGTAGCACGGGTGACGACAGGGAAAGTGAGAGCTTCCGGTGGCGGAAGAAAACAATCGACACAAGTATGAGAGGAAAAGCCTTGAGTGGTGTTGAACTTTGAAGGACATCGAGTCCGACACTTGGAAGATTTGCGGATGTGGCTGGAGGTTGGAGGCTGGAAGCTGGAAAGCGAAAAGCGGAGAGAGAGTAGTCCAGATCGTCAGGGGTTGGTCGGGCTGTGGCTCAATTCCTGCAGCACACCCTAGGACGAGGAGAAAAGAGCCACTTCTTCACTGGCTGGCTGCTGGTTGGGAATCCACGACAGTAGGGAAGAGTGAGGCTGAAGAGTAGAAGCAACTTTATGTATGCTTGCTGCAAGCTACAAGAGCTCGCATCAATGGGCCTGCTAGGTGTACATAATATTGGTTGGAAAGAGCTTGGTGGAGTGAGTGTAGATGGAGATGGAGGTCTAGGAAACACTTGATATATCGAGCACAGGTTGGTAGATCTTGATGCTTTTTTCCCCTTTGTCAACATCTGTACTCGGAAATATCGGAAGGCTATCGATCCGAAAATAACCATCATAATCTGAGAAAGCTACGTAAAAGCTGCGACTGACGAGACTGGATCACGCAATAAATGATAAATATTACTTGTTTATTTGCAAGCGTGAGAAAGGAAGCAACTAAAGGGCATGATTAACAGTCCCTTGTAGACAACAACCAAAATCTCAATATGATGGATGTGTCTACTGTGGAAGTTCTTGGCCGTGTCTCAACTAGGCACGCACTACTACTTATTGATGAAGGAGGGAGGGTTCTCGTTCGAACGTCCTGCTGTGGTTGTATTGCATGATATGGCATGGGAACTTTGGCCCAAAGTATTTTCATATATAGACTCAGGATACAAGTAAGTAAATGGCTTGCACTCAGTCTCACCTTCTTCCTCATCTTCTCCTAGTGGCTGGTCCACGGTGGGTGGGTGTATTGTACTGTACTGTACTCTCTCTGGCACGAAATAGTCAGAGATACAGTCCATACAGAAAGTTTGCAAGGGAGGGCAGGGCAAGGCTGGTCGAGTCGAATCGAGTCCAGCTCATGTGCAAGAATGTAAATAAATGGTTGAATAAATGAACCAGTGCCAAGCGAGGCGGATCATCGGTATCGGTCTTCCTTCTCTCTCCGACTTTCGACCTCAACCTCTTTGCGAGTCTGCCTTTTCTGCTCTGCCGTCCCATACCAAACCTGAACCTGGATTATACCAACCACATCGTCTTCCCCCTGTCATTCGTTCGAATTCCAACCAACATCTGTTCCTTGCAAACTGCCCAGGATTCATTCTCCCAGCCTCGACTAGCTAGTAGCCTCTTGGCCCTCCCTCACTCTCACTCCTACTCCCACCCTCACCCTCACGAGAACACTCCATTCAATCGTCACGAATGCATGGCTTTTCGATCACTCGTTCGACTCCGAATCATCTAGGAAGCTGTCGAAATCAATGACTTCGCGACCCTCGACCTCAACATGCCTCTGATGACCGGCCTGCTGCGACGTCGCGGCCCTGCCAGCAACGCTGAACTTCGACGACACAGCTTCTACTCCGCCGAGTCCTCGAATAATCTCCCAGTACCTGTCGTCAATAGTAGGGCCAGCGAGCAGATCCCACGACGCCTTTCCGCAGCAGAATTCCTGTCGCCAGATGCTGCGTTGGAGGATGGCCCATCTGCGGCTGGGACGCCAGCTGAGATTAGTACCGAGTCACTCCACCGGACCGCATCACCACCAATACAGGAAGAGAGCCAGAAACACCGTCGCTTCAGCATGCTGAAGTTTCGACACGCCTCGGATCCCCAACTAGCCACAAGAGGTACGTGGGAAGCTGGTTTAGTATGCATTTCTATCATACTCTGAAGCTGACTTACTGGAAGCCCGTCTGCAGGCTCGTGCTGATGCTGGTGCCCCTCCTATCCCTCAACGTTTGTGCCAAATCCACCCCTCTTATCTTCATCTCTGACCAGATGCCAGCCCCGGAGATTATTACCACCGCCCCAACAATGGACGTGAACACGACACGACCAACGAAGAAGAAGTCGAGGGTCAAACTCCCTGGCCGAGCAAAGACCTCCTCCATGGACAGCCAGGCCGAAGAACCAGTTGCCCCGACCGTTACAAAGAGTGAGAAGAAGGAGCGGAGGAAGACAATGTCCGAGACAGCTTCCTCTGGGACCAAGGGCAGAGTCACGTTTGATGAGCCAGAGCGTCCTGTCACTCATGTTGGCGGCTCTCCCCCGGCTTATGGCGACGACGGCAATTCTACCTTGGCACTTCCTATCACTCGATTGTCCGAATCCTCCAGGTCGGATGGTAGTTCTGGAGACCATGGTGTCTACGCAACCACGACAACCACTACACATACTGTTCACACGACCACTACATTCTTCCGATTGCCCCGCCGAAAGAAGCCGGCACCCTTGTTTAATTTGTCGCATCTTCCCCAGAAAAACAACAATCAGGAATCTTCATTATCTCTGGTTGCCCCTTCTCGGACCTCAGCAAGTTCTGCGAGAATTCCAGGAACGGAATCGCCTGCGGTGAAAGCGCTTCGGTCGCCTTCAGCCGATGATGTAGCAAGTCATGGGCGCTTTGCATCTCCGCTTCCATCTCCGAACCATTCGCATGCTGCTCTCGCAAAAGCTTCAACCGCATTTGCGGCGGCACCTGGTGTGCCTCTGTTGCGACATGGCTCTGCGGCGTCTACGAAATCGTCGCCCAATCGTGCGAGACTTGGCCCCAGAGGAAGATCATCGACCTTGAGCTCCTTGAGAAACATGCCTACCGAGGACTCTTTACCAACACCAACGCTACCTTCGACCCGAACTTCGACCTCAACCGGCAGGAAGAGTTTTGGGGACCTTTTTGGCCTGTCCCATAGACTACGACAGAACTCGGAGCCTCCTTTCCACCATGGATCTGGTCCGGCAACCCCAGGTTCTAGCACGTCTAAAAACAACTCTATGCAGCTGGCTCGAGAACCAGTAGCACCGATAGTCTTGCCAGAGAGGCACGAGGACGACACCCCTGCAAAATACCTTGTTCGCCTAGAGGAAGCCGTCAGTAGAGGTGTCGTTGCTAGTGTACTCTCCAAAGGCACAGATCCATTTTCTCAAGCTGTGCTGCGTAGTTACATGCGTGGGTTCGGATTCTTCGGTGACCCAATGGACATGGCAATCCGAAAGCTACTTATGGAGGTTGAGCTACCAAAAGAGACCCAGCAAATTGACAGATGCTTGCAAGGATTCGCCAACAGATACCACGAATGCAATCCCGGAATATATGCGTCTCCCGACCAGGCATACTTCATTGCCTTCTCTCTACTTATTCTGCACACAGATGTATTCAATAAGAATAACAAACACAAGATGCAGAAGCCGGACTATCTCAAGAATACCCGTGGGGAAGGCATCTTTGACGAGATACTAGAATGTTTCTACGATAACATCTCGTACACACCATTCATCCATGTCGAGGACGATCTTGACATCAACGGTGAACGAATCATTCAGTACAAGATGAAAAAGAAGTCTATATTCCCTCGTGGAGCTGTGGATCCCACTAAACGTCCATCAAAGGAACCAGTTGATCCCTATACTCTGATCATCGACAGCAAGCTTGATTCCTTGAGGCCGAACCTTAAAGAAGTCATGTGTTTGGAGGAACCTTACAGTTATTTGGGTACAGCAACATCGCTCAATCTGCAGGACCTACAGAAAACCTTTTTCCGAACTGGGGTTTTGCAGATTGTGTCTGCGAGATCAAGGCCTGACGCTTTCATGAACGATAAGACCCTGAATAACCCAGAAGAAGCTCATCCCGGAATTGTCGATATCAAGATTACGAAAGTCGGGCTTTTATGGCGGAAGGACGCAAAGAAGAAAAAGACAAGGTCTCCTTGGCAGGAATGGGGTGCTATTCTAACAGGAGCCCAGCTATATTTCTTCCGGAACACTACCTGGATTAAGAACCTGATGCACCAGCTGGAAACGCATGTGAAGCAAGGGCACGACGGTAGTCCGGTCATCTTCAAACCCCCTCTTGATTCATTCAAACCGGATGCACTCATGTCGACGGATGATGCTGTGGCTTTGCTAGACTCAACGTACAAAAAACACAAGAATGCGTTCGTGTTCGTTCGACATGGAGGCTTCGAGGAGACTTTCCTTGCCGACAATGAGTTCGAAATGAATGATTGGCTTGCGAAGCTCAATTACGCTGCCGCGTTCCGAACATCGGGAGTAAGGATGCGAGGAGTAGTTGGGGGAAATTATGATGGTCAACGAACCCGAGGGATTCGACGACTGGATAGTCACAACGACTCCACAAAGTCAGTTCAAACACCGACCGGCGAAGTTACAATTATCAGTGGCAAAATAGATACAAAAATGGCACAAGATATTCTTGCTGCACGACGAGAGATCATGTTGCAAAAGATTGCCGATGCCGAGATCAAATTGGCAGCTGCCGAAAAGCAACTCGACGCACAGCTCAGGAATGCTCGGCATCTTCAGATCCTTGCCCCAATCCAGCAAAAGACCAGAGAGCAAGTCATTTTAGCTGCTGGTCGAATGGCTGCCCAACTAAAGTGGGGAAGAATGGAAATATGGCGTCTGAAGTGCCACAAGGATATCCTAACAATGGACTTAGAAGAAGAGAAGAATCCTACAGTTGTGTCGCCGCGGCGTGACATGGCGGAGACTCCATCCTCTGAACGCGATACTCTAGCGCGTCTGCCATCGAAAGCGAGCAGCAATACGCCTCAGCGGACACCTCGATCGCCGGTTTCGCATCCAGCCAACCGGCCCTCCACTTCGAATCAACCAACGTCACCAATGAGCCCTGAAAACGAAGTGGATGACATTTTCCAGACCCCACCTGAGCTGACCACCTCGTCGAGCTTCCACAAGGCACAAGCCTCTTGGGAGCTTCCGCCACTTAGCTTCGATGCTCGTAGTGCACGCAAGCCTTCATTTACAAGTGTCGCTTTACCGTCCAGCCCCAACCTAGCTGCCACACCATCGAAGGCCAGTTTGAAGCCGGTAGCGAGTGGCGAATCTCAACGAGTTCCGTCACCAAACATTGACGCTGCAGAGCAAGCGGTTCTGGAACAAGAAGGTCTCGTTGATACGGATCTGGAAAAGACTCCAGACGGTAAGCGACCTGCTATTGGTCCTGAGAACGAGGAAGGGAAGGACCATGTTATGGAGAAAGACAAGCTGGACAGAGGAAAGATTCGCCGGAGCTTGCACCGTACTCTACGGGAAGCCCATGGTCCAACGCATGCACGCAGCCGGAAGGGTAAGGACTCGTCATCCAGCGCAGGCATGTCAGAGGAAGGCAAGGATGATGTCCTGTCCCGTGGCACCGGCAGTTTCGTCGTTCACGGCAAGAAAGCATCTGTTATCACTTTTGGATCCGAAATTCAAAGTATGTCACACGAGGAGAGACTACGCCTTCGAAAACAGCCACACAAGGAGGGGCCTGGACAACTGTCCCCTACAACCATTGAGGATGACTTTCACTCTGTACTTGCTGAGCCGTATGAGTTTCACGAGCGCCATGATTCGCAAGCTACTACAAGCACAGCGACCGCGAAGAGTTTCAGGGACTTGCATAGAAAATTAGCCAGCCACTCTCTTGGCCCCTCTGGTGCTGTGGCCTTCGATGGCGAAGATAGCGATGCGGCGATCAGTTTTTCGGACGGTAGGCGAACACCACTACCACCTGTCGAGGATGAGGACGAATACCTGACTAGCAGCCGGCCCGCTAGCCAAACTCAACAAGCAATGTTCTATACACCCGAAGCTTCTAATTCACCAGCTATGCAGGCGTTATCTGAGAAGGGTCTCACACCAGTCCGGCACGACGAGGATGATGAACTTGAGATCCGCGGCGAGAATGAGAGGTTACCCACTTTGCAAACTGTCATCAGCGCTTGAAGCACATTACGGCGACAATGCTGATCCTCTTTTATGTTTTCTTTAAAAGAAGTTACCACAACACTCCTTCGAATATGGTTCTGGAGTTCGCAGGCATTGCATTGAATGGATTTGGGAGTTCTAGGGACTGGGCGACCGCATTGCAACACAAAAGCATAATATTTTCCCTTGCGTTTGGGCATTTGGGGTGTATGTTAGAAGGTAGACTACATTCACTGGCGCCGGTATCTGATACGCGACCCAGGAGCAGTTGGTTGGCGTTTTTGCCTTGGAATGTGTAGCGCAGGCGGAAGGTTGCGGACTTCCATGGTTTTGGATCCGGGTGGGAATGCTTCGTATGAAGACATGGCACGGGAAGAGATAAAGGATAAGCAATGCACAATCTACATTCGTTTTGAAGATGTTCGAAGATTGAAAGATGTGATGGCGTAAAGCAGTGGACGAAATAAGAATTTATTCTTGTATTGATCTGGAGCTACTGTGCTTGGGGAGGTTGCCGAGTATTTACTTCTTCCCCTTTTTCTTCTTCGGCTTCCCACCCATTGCCTTCTCAACTTTCACAGTCCCCGCACCACCAGCCAATTCAAGACTCTCCTCCTCCTTGACCACACCACCCTGCGTCAGATCCATAGCCTTCTTCTTCCCCTTCTTGCCCTTCGGCCGGTAAGTGCTACGATCCCTCAACGGTAGCCAGCGCTCTGGATCCATCTTCTTGCCCTCCTCGAAATCCTTTGGCGTGCGAGCTTTGCTGAGCTTCTTCTTCTTCTTCGGCGGCACAGTCTTCTCTTTCCCGGTCTCGGCGCTGCGTTTCTTGCTCGCTGTGGCGGGGATTGCTAGGGATGGGATACCTGCTTCCTCGAGAGCTGCTGCGTCGATGCCGGAAATGAGACGGGAGACTGGTGTCAATTTGTCGAGATCTGTGGAGACTTTGGCTAGGTCCGTTGTGGAGTATGCGGCTACGTGGCCGGCGATGGCGGTACGGTCATTGGGGTCCTGTTTTCGGAGACTAGAGAAGATCTCGCCGGCTGTGGAGAGATCTTCTGGTGTTGAGGATTCCAGGAGAGCGGCTCCTGCTGCCCGGAGGAGTTGAACTGACGGTTTAGGTTTTCGACGCCAGTATGAGGCTGCTTTGCCCAGTTCTGTTTTTATAGCTGCTTTGCGGCCTGAGAGTCGATAGAGGGAGACTGTAAGCGCTACGAGGCCTGGTGAAAATCGTATATCTTGGTCAGATGGTGTTGTGGATTCTTCGAGGCGCTTGAAGAATGATTCGAGGAGGGTGATAGCTGGGCCGGGGTTATTGGTGATGATGTAGAGTTGGATGATGACAAGAATTAGTCCGACATCTTTTGGTCGCTTTTCCAAGATAGGAAGAATTGCTTTCAGGCTGGCTTTGACGCTGTAGTTTTTAGCATGCCCAGCGGCGTTAAGGACGGCCAATGAGGTAATATACGGCGAGATGGTTGGAGACGGGGATTTTGAGATGATAGAAGCTGTGGAGTAGGCGACTCCAGAGAACTTTTGCGATTGTAAATCGATTGTGTACCTGTTACGCTCTAAGATGCTTGCTTGATGTTTGAACAGCCTTTCTGTAGGTGACAGACTCGGGACAGAGTCAAAGATACGTTGTATCAAGTATGGATTGTCGTTCTTCGTTGAAGCAGCCAGACCATTGTTTTGGGCAATGACTCTCGAAGGAGGCTCTGGGACGCTGTGAGATATTAGAAGTGTCGCTCTCCAATTTATTGCTAGAAACATACTCAGCAATGTTGATCATCTTCTGCAGAGCTTCCGCCTCCTCCAGCTTTCCAAGCTTCGTGAAAACATAAGCCTGTTGAACCATGATTGGTAGAATCTCGGCTCTTTTCTCCTCGTCGCTTAATTCGTCCAGAGCTTCACACAGATCCCTCGCTCTTTTCAATAGCACACTTCCAGGAGCTAAGTCGCCTCGGGCAATACATCCACAAGCGGCATTATATGATGTTTCGAAAGCTTCTAGGTCTTCCCTCGATGGTTTCTTCCTGCTCGGCTCGATTCTGTTCCCATTACCCTGCCACTCTAACTGCGCATCTGCTGCTGAACTGTTGATCCGCAGATCATTTTCCTCGCCTTCGATCGGCGCCGACTGCGAGCTCAGCTCCTGGTATATGCGGGCAGCATCCTCAAACTTCTCTGCGCGGTAGGCCACCTGTGCTGCAACGTGCTTCAAACCTCTCTTACTCGCACCGTATGCAAGCTTTTCAGCTTCAGCGAGCTGGCCGGTCTTGTACAGCGCATATGCCTTCTCGAGAACACAGCGTTCGGCCAATTTATCTCCTCCGTCATCCAGGGCCCGCAGGGCATCGTCGAAGCGGTCGAGCTTGAGCAGTGCTACAACGCGGGTGTGGAGAGCATCGGGATTGTTCTTTGACGACTTCAAAACGGCATTGACGGCCTTGAGAACTTCCTCGTGGTCTTCAATGGTCGAGCCGCGGAGGAGGGAGGTCAGGGTCGCCGTGGGGTTGGCAGCCATCGTGGAGGCCTGCTTGCGTATACAGTATCTTCAAAGATCGACTTGTCGGTTCATAACATATCCTGCAGATATCAGTAGCTTGCGCGGCCTAGATGCCAAAGAATTACGAGCAGATATGAGGCTGTTGAACGAGATAAACGGGGGGGGGTCATGTGCGATGGCGGGGTGAAATATGGAAAGTTGAACATGGCGAGGGAGGGTGCGATGGTGGGGCGGGGGGAGGGGCAGATGTCTCGCTTGGTAGACCAATAGCAGAGAAGCGAGAGGGGGTAGCCAGTAGTTGAAGCAGAAGCAGTAGTAGAAGAAGTTGAAGCAGAGCTCCATCCTCCCAAACCCAACCCAACCCAACCCAAGCCAGGTTGAAGGCCAGGTGCATGCCAAAATTGACAAAACGTTAGTCGGTACCTGGGTACCGAGTCACGCCGAAAGCACGTGAGCTGCATATCATATCTTTATTCCCTTTTCAAATCAGTATTACCTACCACCACGACCACTTTAGCAGATGGTAAGGCTTTACATACACACTATATCTTATGGGCCCATCCATGGGTGCGAGAAGAGTCTCATGCCGAGTACCTTTGCAGCACAGTACAAAGTTGTACAGGCTCTTGCTTCGTTACTATTACTACAGTAGTCAGCAGCTAGAATAAGCTTCCAACCTTCTTCACGCACGCAAAACTAAGCCTCATACTTAGCGAAGGGTAGTCACCCGCTAGCAAGCAAGCAAGCAAAGCAAACAAACAGGCACAGGCACCAGAGACTACTGGCTAGGTCTCACTAAAAGGCAGAAAGGAGGTCCCGTACAGAGAGGGGAGGGGGGAAGCATGGCGCAGGACATGGCTGATAGGAGATAGGGATAGGGATAGGGATAAGTTTCTTTCCCATCCATGCATTCATTCATTGCCCATGGTACATTGCACATTGGTGGCTGTCCCACCCCACCCACGGACAGTAGTTCGTCAGCATTTGGGCATGAGCTTCACGAGGCTGTGCCTGACCACTTTCTTCTTTTTCCCCACAAATCCTATCCTTCTCTTCCTCGTCTTCCTCGTCTTCATCCTCTCTCTTCTTTTCAAAATCTTGTCTGCTCTAGTCCTCGTTGCGAGTTTGCAGGCACTCGTTCCGTGCAGAGTAAGCCGGACCCTGGTCCAACTACCCTACCCCACGTTGATAACCAGCAGCAGCTAGTAACAACTCACAGTCGATCCCAGATATGGTCTCGAAAGAATATTCCCCCAACTCACTTCACCACTTCAGTACTCAAGCCATCAATTCACCCAGTGACACTTTCCTTCCAACCTCCAGCTCCAGTCAACGTACTGGCAGCATCATGTCTTCCGAAATGCCCCCTCCAGTGCACGTCTCTCCATATGGTCCGCCCGCGCAAGGCAACAGCCACGGCCAGCCTTACCTACCCCAACCTGCGCAAGGTCAAGGTCAAGGTCAAGAACATCAGGAAGGGCAGACTTCCAACCAATATCCTCAATACTCCTACGACATCCGACTTCGCTATCCTCAAGACCCTTCCTCGCGTTCCTCGTATCCTCCTCCACTGGCTCATTCACAGGGCACTCAGCTCCCGCCCATGGCTGTCTCACCGCAAGATAATGGAGACTATGCTGCTCAGAGCATGAATATGGATATGACGGGACAGATTGCACCCATTGGTGTCAAGCCGAGAGTCACTGCTACGTTGTGGGAGGACGAGGGGACATTGTGCTTTCAAGTCGATGTCAAGGGCACCTGCGTTGCTAGACGAGAGGGTAGCTATCCACCCACTTAGTCCCAAACCTCGATTTAGATAGCTCAAGGCTAACACCCCCCAACAGACAACCACATGGTCAATGGAACCAAGCTTCTAAATGTAGCAGGCATGACTCGTGGCAGACGAGATGGAATTCTTAAAAGCGAGAAGCAGAAACATGTCGTGAAGATAGGACCTATGCATCTGAAAGGCGTTTGGTATCCCCCCCCTCCCCTCTCACCCCATCTCAACAACCAAACCCTAATCACCCCTCTAGGATCCCATTCGAACGAGCTCTCGAATTCGCCAACAAGGAGAAAATCACCGAAATGCTCTATCCCCTCTTCGTGCACAACATCGGAGCGTTACTCTACCACCCCATCAACGGTGGCTACCCAGGTGCTGCTCAGATCCCAAGGAGTCCAGGGCTGCCACAGCCGAACATGACGGGAATGGGTGGTCAAGGTGTAATGGGACCTGGAAGTCCCCCTGTACCTGCTGGGCAGAGGTATGATCTCGACCGCTTTCAATCAGCTTGATGAGACCGTGTATTGGATTAGTGCTGATTGAGCAATGTGTAGGATGGAGGGATATTGAAACTGAAGCCCCGAGTGATTGTGGCTTGATGCCTAGGAGGAGCAATGATGGTTACGATACCTATGCGGAGCGGCACTTTGCTTGAAATTTTCGAGTAGTGGCTCCTTGATGATTGATGTCTTGCTTTTGGGTGTCCTTACATTGGTGGACCTTTGAAACGGCGAGGCAATGGCGTCAAAATATGGATGGATGGATGGATACCTTTCTCTAATTTCTTTTGCATTCTGTGGCAGGATATCACTATTAACTCGAAAATGCAATCAGTACACAGAATGAAAACCTTCCTTAAAGTGTCGTTCTGTTCGGCTCATGCCAATTGTGTTCTCATGTCGCAGCTAGTATACAAGGCAGCTTCTCTGTTCATACAAGAGCGAAGACGAGATTAGCCATCCATCCATCCGTCCATCCCATGCCCTGATTAACCCACCACCACCACTGCCAATGTATAAAAGAGAATGGAAGCTTCTTATTGTAGTACAAAACGCCATGACAAGCTTTGCACTGCCGAAAAATAAGATTGAAAGCCCCGAACGCCGGTCACTGCGGGAGATGTGCTAACCCGCTCCTTGGACCTTCTACGCGCGGGGCCGCTTGCGGGAGCTGCCTGGAGTTGGATGCATCTTCTCCTGCTTCTCTCGCTTGAGCTTCTCGTCCAGGACACGGGCTATTTGAAATCAGTACATGCAAAGGAGATCAGTCTATGAGGAAACTCACTAAGAACGTCGTATCCAAACTGAGGGAACTCTAAACACATCGAGCGGAACTCGTCCTCGGCCTCGGCGCGCAGGGTATGACTGCGAGTAGCCCAGAAGTTGGCAACTGGAGCACGAATGGTGGTATCGTCCTTCTGGGTGTGGGCGTAGACGTATCGGGCGTATGCAATCTCGCCCTTCGCGGTGGAGTTGACGCAGTGGATCTTAGAGGAGGCGAGGGACTTGAGGGCTGGGAGGTTGAGCGTCTCCCCGAGAGTGTAAACGCGGGCGTGCTTCAGGAGTTGGTCACCGGTCTCGTCGACTTCGGGGGTAGCTGGATCTCTCTCAAGATCGCGAGAGCCAGGGACCTTGCGTGGGAAGTAGTCGCCGGTGTAGAGGAACTCGAGGAAACATCCAACGGCGTCGAGATCTTCATCGATCAGGTCAATTCGGCGCTCCTAACGACTGGTCAGCTGCGTAATAACAACGCAATTGATCTCAATACCCACGGAGACATCGTCGCTGAATTTGGCACAGGCGTCGGCGAACCATGGACTTTTGGTGAGGAGAGCTTGATGCGCTGTCAAGAGAGCCTGCTCATCACCTTGTCCAACCAGCAATCCGATGACAGGACTCTTGAGGTAATCGATATAAGTAGTTCGGGTGGTGGTTTCCTCCATTGGCTCTGCCTCGAATGGCATGCCATCTCCCTCCTCAGCCTCACCAGCTTCGATTTCAACAACCGGCACATCTCCGCCCATCTCTACATCTGCTGGGGTGTCCGCCGGGATGAGCTCCTCGTAATTTTCGCCTGCGTCCGCCATTGTATTGTCAGAAAGTCAAGTGGTGAGATTGGGGAGGTTGAAGTTGTTCTGTCAATAACGGAAGAAAGCTGACGGAAGCTGGATCGTGGAACAATAAATAAATCAATGCGCGTTAAGGAAAGTGATCTGGACGACAGCGTGAACGAGTGAATTAATGTTTGTTTTATAAGGATTGGTCCTCGGAACAATGCTGTTGGAAAGATGGATGGTGGTGGTGGAGGGACAGCTCTTTGGGGAGCTCGAGCTTCACTGATAACATTTCGAGAGGCTGGGAGAGGAATCGTGCCTGGCGCTTCAGGCCAAAAGGCCGGTCGCGGGATGATGGACAGACAGCATGGAACGAGGAACTTCATAGTACCCATATCTAGAAAGACTTTCTTTCACTTGTTGTTTCTGTGCAATACTATGGGTTCTTATGAACCATCATTATGACCAGCTTGATTGATCCCTGTGGTGTTGTTGCCAGCCAGCAAAAGTGTCATTGTCTTGGAATATCTTTGTTTTGTTCCGTTCTCCTGCGTTTTGGTCTGAATCATCGGTGGGATGTAATGCAGAAGGATTCTACAGAACGCGCCCTTGTTCTTCTTTTCAATTGCAACTCCAATGGAGAGGTTACACCAAGTAGTAGCCCCTCCATATTCATGTTCATATTCAAATGCGTGTCACAAGGTCAAGCTCCCTTCACATTTGATGTTTCAACAAGAGCCCTCCCTCTATCTTTCCACCCTTGCGTGCCTGACCCTACGTGGGAGAAGGATTCGAGGTGGTCCAAACAGGTATTTATCCAAACGACCTCACGATGCCCAAGCTCTACCAATTGCATGTGGGCAGCAATACATTGCCGTCGGGTGGCGCCAAGGGTCGACGAGGCGAAAGTTAGATCCAACATCTTGTGTTAAAAGCAAGATTTTCGGCTGTTCAATCTTTCTTATTCTCTTCTCGTGTTTTCCCAAGAGCTATGCGATCTCCTCCTTAGATTAGTATATGCTACTAGCTTGAGCCCCATATTGTTCCCAAACGCCTCTAGGCCCTATGCCATACCGTGGTATCGAAAACAAATCCAAAGCGCTTTGCGCAAGAAACGCCTTTGCAAATGCGATCCCTCATACCCGAGCCATCCGTCGTGCTCTATCTCCAGTACTGGGAATCGGTTTCTCGATCCTCAAGCACCACAGAAGAAGGTCTTCCAAAGGTAACATTACGAAAAACACCTTGTTGCAGAGGAATGCAATAATAACAACAAAGAAGGATATACAAGCGTCCAAATAATAATGGTTCGCGGTCGCGACGATCGTGATGAGAATCCAACAAGGATATCCGATGGCGACGAGGAGATAGAAGAGCTGCCACGGCTTCGACTTCCGTGTCTCTCCTGGCTCGAGCGACTTGCGCATGATTCCTGCGTGGTACAACATGGTACAACCAATGCAGAACGAGTACCCGAAATGCATAGACGGCATCGCGGCGAGAGAGTTGACGTATTTCCCGCTCATCCACACGCTTTCCGCGTTGTTGTGTCCTACACTGTCGAGGAAACCGTACTCGCGTGGCAGCAGCCGTGGTGGCATACATGGATATAAGATGAAGATGATGAAGGCAAGTAGATTGGTGAGGGTCATGGTTCTCCTCACGACAGAGAATGTGTTGAAGGATGGAGCGACATAATAGTACCACGCAATGAATCTAGAATTCGGTCAGCAAAGACCGGAAACAACAAATTAGACGACCTACCCGACGGTTCCAGGAATATGAATCAGGGCGTACGAGCGATTCAAGACAGTCAAAAACGTCTGGTGCCCGTGCATGAACCATTGTTGCACATCCCTCTCGTGTACCGGCCAGAGGAAGCTCAGCCATGAAAATTGCTCGAACTCCAATATCGCCAACCCATGGTCCTGCGCTATATCCCATATGCCTGTCTTCGAAAATAGAGCCTGCGACATGACGCTCGTGCAGCGGTAGAATGCGTACGTTATGATCCAATAGAACATCTCCATCAGAAAAGGGAATTTCTGCATGATCCTGCTGTGCAAGTGGTTCGAAAAGCGAGACGAGTTCGGTGTGTATAGCACGGCTCCACAGCATGATCGCTTCTTCGGTGAATTCTTCATCGTGGCCATTGAGTCCTCGCTCCAGCTGTCAGATTCACCGAGCATGTATTCTTGTGCGAGAAGGTCGTCCGAAGCCCGGGCTGAATCGTCATCTGCGTCGCCCAAAAGGCCATTTTTCTTCCCTCTCCTGCGTAGCAGACGAAATCCTCGTCTTCGCGTCATGATCATCGAGCCAACGAGTATACTAGCAACCATCTAGACATAGTGTCAGTTCATGCCTCAGGAGAGGCAGTGTGCAGTCTCACAATCGGTTCTGCCCAGCCAGGTAGCCTCCAGGCAGGTGATGAGTTCCATTCGGGTTCCTCGTAGGGTACCGAAACATTTAGGGCTACCATATTTGCAGAATAGATTTCCCCTCAGATCGCCCGTCCCACTCAGTAGTTCGGATTCCCTCAATAAATTTGCTCAGCGTTCAAGAAGTGTATTATGCGCGATAGATGTTGGTGTTTAAGTTGGCGGAAAATGTAAACAAAGGAGTGTGGGGTGGTTCAAGTCTTGCCTTTCAAGTCGAGGTAGGTACTTTGGTAGAATGAATACTGGGAGATGAGCTGGAGACACAGCCTTGTGAAAAGGAGTATTGGAATGAGATCCTAGATAGAGCTTGACATGGCAGTATTTCAAGAAGGCAAGGCAAGGAGAAGTGGAGTTCAAACGACAATGTATCGACAAAGACGAAGGTACGGTAGGCACCAAGCGAAAGAAAGCAAGCAAGGACACAGACGTACGTGAGGTAAGGGGAGGAAGGATGCATGATGGAGGCGGAGTCAAGCTGTTGATAGTATCTCCAACCGGTTTCTTGGCAACGAAGATCCGCCACTTATTCTTGAGCCAGAATTCCAGCCAAGAACGCCATAGGGAATGGGAAGATGGGCCCGGTTCCAGTGTAATTGGGCTGCCGCTGACAGGGCTCAGGGGTGGATCACTTCGCGAGTCCAGGGGAATGAAAAGGTACTGTACGAATTTGGTGAAGTACCCCAAAAAGTTTTTTCAATATATTTTCTTAATTAAAATGAAGCCATAGCAAGAGCTCCCAAAGTCACAAATTTTCACATGTGTCGGTGGCCGCATGTCAAGTGAGAACAACAGGCTGTAACTTCGTAAATGCGCACGCGAGCAGGAACGCCACCATTGCAAGCCCTGGCATCCCGAAACTGGTATCATACAGAGTTAATTCGTATACCTTCGATTCTTATTGGTAGCAGCTTATTGCGGACTTTAAGTGACGGCCCCTCGGAACAGTAGAAATGCATCAACAGCACGAGGTCGGATTCTTACTCCCATTGTTTTTTGTTGCTTTTAAATTATGGCGATCACAGCATTACTTTCCATCACCCTTAGCTCCTAACGCATGCACAATTTAATAAGCCGAACCATTAACCCTGCCGTACCGACTTTCGAATTCGATGACGCCCTCTGTAGCATCTGTGTGTACGAGACTAGCATCTACCTAGACATGGACAACTGTAAGAACGCCGTCACTGATGTGCTCGGAGAACAACTTTTCGTACATAGCAAAGATAGGAAACTCTCTTGAGAGCCTCCGGTTGGAAAAACTTTCACGACAAGCATCGGTATCCAGATACCCATCAAACATGGGTATCCCTGGCATGCCCCTCGTGGAATCCTCAAATGGGCAAGCCAGGATACGAAATATGGCAGGAAGCTGCTGGATGTATGAACTGCCCTAACGAACTTCTCGACATGCCTATTCATCCATATAGCTAAATAACGGAAATGCTGTTCAATTTGTTTCCAACCAGTTGCGTGTTTAAGCCAGCTCACGCATGCTTCAAAGCCGAGTTCAAGCAATCATGCAAAGCCAAACATACTAAGTAAGCTACCTGCAATTCCAGAGTGAGGTGCAAGGTCGGGATAACCCCATCATTCTTTCTTCTCGTATCATGCATGCATGCGTCCACAACCAACTGATGGCATTTCGAACCTTCAACGCTTCTACATTCTCTCATATGGCATTGGTTTTGGCTAGAAAAAATTCGTTGGTTACTCCTACCTAGTGCTTGAAAATTTCGTGTATTTCCTAGTCAGGCTTCACCTAGGCTTGAAAAGATTGTTGGCCAGATCAGACTGCCATCCGTTCTGTCTCCCATTATGATTGGAATGAACGATTTCATAATTCAGTTTTCACCTCGTACGTTTCCATTGTGGGTAGGTCATCCCATCATTGAGGCGCCGAGGTTGCCATCCCAATGCCTAGTGGGTGGCTTTTGCGAGTTAGGTTGGCAAGCGAGTATCATGTTGGAAGTGGTCCGGGTCAAAACGAATTGGTCTTATGATTGATCTCAAGGCCTGATGCAATAGATGCACAGTCATGTCAGACTCACTGTCCGCCATTAGATGCCTCCTCACTCGGATGAATGTCGCGTTTAAAATAAATGCCTCATTTCGAAGCGAAGCAAACTCGCTGATTTCAAAACAATATGTCACGAGTGTGATTTCTTTGCACAAACCCGCCGCCAGCGTTTTACGGTCAACCCAGAAAATGGATTACATCCATCAGATTTAAAAGCTTCATGCACGCACTCTGTGATTCGGAAATTGTCGTCTTATATGTTCGTCCGAGGCTTGTGTCTCTAAAACGAGGGTTTATCGGCTCCTTCAAAGGAACTACCTCCTGAACAGGCTTTTGAGCCAACGCTACAGTAATATTACTCTTTATCTCAATGCAAGTAAAGGACGTATAGACACGCTCTTCAATTATTTTTGTTGTCACACTACTTTGGCTCATGTTTCTGTTGTCAGTGTGACATAATTTCAGGTGAATTGGATCTTCCTACGGAACATCCAGTGTCCGACTCCAACGTCAACAATAAAACCGTATGGCATGATAATAATAACCAACCCAGCTGATATCAATTACAAGACATTTTTCGATGCAGCTTATGCTGTAGATAATATTGAGCTCATAGCGTTGAAAAAACTGCTCGAATAGGGTCTAAAGGATTATAGGTACTCACCCATGATGTATGTTCATGTAGTCTCAACCAGTGGCAAAAACCAGGATATAACATTCGAATCCGACGACACATCCAGATGAAGTGCGTTTTGCAGAGCAGTCAACTCTTGGAACCCCTTGTTCGCCAACCTCCTCCTGTTCTCTCGTGTCGTCACCGACTCTCGATTAGCTTCATAGGATGTTAGCTCTCCTTTCGTGGGTACGCTCCAGCATTTCCCTCACTTTCCTCAGGGAATGTGGACTTGGAACTGTCCACTCAACATGCTCACACGGTAAACCAATCATGCGCTACTATGGTGAAAGGTCCTGAGTACCCATCTATCAAACCCCAACGCTTGAGAGCACTACCTCGCGTCTTTAGATGTAAGCAAGACTAAATTTACGGCATAACTATTGGTTGACATGAGCTTCAAGTTTTCTAAATTATTGATGTTGCAAAGTACTCTAACGAACATCTCTACCGAGAAAAACATTCCCTCTCTCTCACTCTCCAAGCGAGTTTCCTGGCCAAACATTATCTTTGGACGCTTTCTATCATGGAGACTCTGTCACAAAACCATGAAAAGTGTCTCGCGCTTTACCCCATTCATTGTACTCGCAGGGTGCAACATGCAGGTGAGTACGCGTCCTCGTACTTCCACTGCAGCTCTGACTGGTCAAAAGCTCCTGCTGTTGGGACCTGATCGGGAGTGATGTCAGGAACCCATCTAGAAATGCAGTAGGGTGGTAGTCTGCTCAGGATAGATTAGATATCCGAGCGTAAATACACACACGGGGATTTAACACGGTATTGGGGTGGCATGATCGGTGCGAATGTGTTGGTTCCTCCTGCATGGATTCATGTATACTACGAACAGCTGACTGTCAACAACGCTCAAGTTAGGATTCATCATCTTGCTATTCTGGCCACTTTTGCCTTCCTGATTTCATGAAAGCCGCAGGGCTGAGCAGTGAGTTTAGATCGTGCGAGATGGCGTGGATACGAAAACTGGAAATCGGTTATGTCTCCGCACTCCCGATCTCGAGAAACACGAGCAACGTCCCACACGAAACCTGGAAAGGAAGCAGTGTATGGAAATGAACTATCTGAAATGGCGACGACTCACCAGATTTCCAGTACATACACTCAACAACCGGCGGACTTGAATACTGGCAGCTCAGGGGAGAGTGCAGATAGATTCCCAGATGATCTCGTTGGCCATTTCGAGCGTCATCGTGAAATCGGAGAAAGATCGATATGACTATCGCTATATATTGTCGGCCGACGTGTTGGTTGACGTTCGTATAAAGCAGAGTGTGGAGGCGCAGTCAAGAATGTTGCTCTTGCTAGCGCCAGGACACTTTCTCGTTCCTGGAGAGATCTGCAATTTCCATAGCCTATTCATTGATTCAAATACCTCTTTTGACTAGTGCCGTTTCAAAATGTTGCATTGTTCTCGTAAAATACCAGATTGGGACGAATCGTCGACATGGAAGCTCATGTGTTGGCGGTAGTTGACCTTTAGCGATACCAAGACTCGATAGAGGCTGACGCATCACAACGCATGGTAAATACGAGGTAGGAACCAGTGAAGACGGGAAGGAACCCCGCATCGAGGAACAAACCACTATGGGCGTTTATACTTCTCTCGAACCATTCCTCGAGATTCATTACTCTGTTTGAACTTTGCTCCTGATATCCATCATCAGATTTTCTAAAGTCAACACCATGGCAGCTACACCATTGAGATCTATCATCCTCGCACTACGAGTCTGTGCCGGTATATTTGCCGGCGCTGGGCTAGGACTTTATGTAGTCATCTTCGCAAAGGTGGTTGATGAGCGATTTCCTGGCAGCGGAACAGGACTTACTGCACTTCCAGTTGGAGGCGTCAGTCACTTCTCCCATCCATCAATGATTTTAAGAGATTGTACTGACTACAACGACAGGCCGCAGCTTCTATTTTCTGGAATATAATTGCCCTTGCCATTGCCGCTTTCGCTCGACCACTCTGGTTTGCACTCGGCGACTTCGTTGTAGCAATCGTCCTTGCTGCACTGGGAGCTGTCGGTCTTCGTCATGACACTGTCACCTACTTGAGTAATGGGATGTATCTACAGTACGATAACGGACCTTGGCTGTACCAGGAGATCGCTGGTGGAAGCTTCTTGCTTGCTTCAGTGTAAGTATCCAGTGTTATGAAGATGAAGTCGATTGTTAAGATACTGACCCACCCATCAGCCTCGTTCAACTCTTGCTAGTTTTGCTCAACATCTTGGAAAACAGACGAGTGAAGAATTTGACAAGAACCGAAGCAGCCCCTCCTTACACTAATGGTGCTGGACCGTATTACGTCGATGCGAAGAAAGAGAAGGATATCGAGGTTGATTGGAAGAGTGTTGTGTCTGAGGAATCGTTGACTAGTAGTGTTAAGAAACCCGAGGCTGTCAAGGCCTAGAGAGGAGAGCAAAACAGGGCCGATGCGAAAACGGAGCTGGGGAGAAAGATGCGAAGACGAACCACGAAGATGGCGGCTGGGGAAGGAATTCATGATTCGACGTGGGGAATGAACACACTCTTTGAACTTGTTTTGGTACGACGAGGCAGAGAGCTGCCGATGTCACGCAATTCTTGCATTGAAATGTTACGGCTTGAAAACAATAAGTGCAACGTGTTCCCAGTGACAGCTGCTTGATCCATGATACATTCGGCGGCCTATGATTACCAGAAATAATATGAAAGCTGAAGTGATGTGCCCGGTAGAGTATCCGTTTGAAGAGGTAGATCCTAGCTGTAAGAATCCCTGATACATCCTATTCAGCTCGAGAGGTGACGATGGTAGGATACCAACGTGGCGATAACCCAGCCTCATTGTCGTTCGTGGTTACTCTGGGCTCCACATCAAGAGGCTTTGCCCAAGCGTACTTTGCCCAAGCGTACTTTGACAGCCTCGTGCAGTCTGGCTGACTGGCAGATTAGTTCATGGTCGCTGTCCACTTTCCAGTCATAAGAGATGGGCCATCAAACTATTCACAGGAGACAAAAGGACGCATCAAAGGTGATCAGAAAACGTGAGGGAGATGTGGACGCGTCTGGCAGCGCTCGGTCTCGCTTCAACACCAGCACCCTCTACCTCCCTGGGAAAAAAACCTCCCTAACACCTACATATAATCAAATACGCGTCTTCCCATCAATCAGCGTAGTCAACTTAGAGTAACAGTGATCATGTCAACATGCATCCCGACTTCTCGCATTAAGATGAACTAACGTTCCGAGTCGAGGGAGAAGTGGTAGTAGCACTCCCAACACTTCAGGTCACGATTGAAAAGGTTTCGCCCTTTGGCTTTACGCCCTGCTCAATAAATCTGCAAAGGCAGTTGGGCGGGCGTGAAGTTTTTCCGTTCTTGGGGTATGGATGTTTTTGCTTATTTTTTGTTCCGGCGTTCGTTGTTCTGGGGGAGTGTTGTTTTCGTTTTTGTTTATGATCATGCGGTTAAGCGACGAAATTTTTTTCCTTTCTCGAGATCTTGGCGAAGGGAAGACACTTCAATCAATCTCACCAGCCCTCGCATCAATTGTTCCGGGTACATTGGCATGCCCATCTACCGGCTATTGTTTTGGTTTTGAAGATATTCTGATGTTGAAGTGCCGTGTAAGAGTTGTCAAGAATAGATACTTCCGGGAGACATCGTTCAACGCGATACCTGGGTCTTCATCTGATACCGACAGGCCACCAACAACAATCGCAATCGTTCTCCATTGCGCCGATATAAATCACCGATACTGCAAATATTGACCGTGTAGAAAACATTTCGTGATGTGACTTCCGAAGCCCTTGCTGGTATGGTATTTATCTGTATGAAGCCTCAACCTATATACTTTTGCCTCTTAGTAAGATATGTCCCCTTAGACCAGGCCAAGCGCCTTTTTCTATGACTGGAACTCCGGTTAATATTCTGTCGCACCTTGTACGAGTGAGCACTTGATCATAGGATCATGTGTCGATGGAGTGGCCTCGGGTGGGGACTCCTGGTGGACATCTGCCTGTGTTGATTTGTAGAAGGATACACAGACAAGTGGATGTGGGAGTCTGGAGGATAGGATATGGTGTTGGGGTCTCTGTTCCTGCCAGATGATCCCACTTCAATGATCTCGACCCAGCTCAGCCATTGCATGGCGACCAATGTTCCCGTTTTTGTAAAGCAACGCAGTCTAGGTCAAATCTGATCTCGACCTCCCAGGCCCACGCCTCTACTATATATAGACCATTCTCCAACCCATAGATGATAAACCACACACACAGAGCAATCACATTGTCTTCCCCTCCCTCCCATTCTGCCAATCACTCCCAAACTGATTCCAACCCCCCGCCGGCTCCTCCAACAACTTCAACTCATGAACCACAAAATCATACGTCCCATCCTCAGGCAGTCTCCCACCACAAACATTCCCTCCCATCGCCACATTCAGAATAATGTTCCAGTCACTAATCCTGCGCGTTCCAGGCGGTATATCCGCTTTCATAACCACACCCCCATTGATATACCAGACTGCCCTACCACCCTGACCATTCCCCGGCTGATCCCAAGCAAAGGCCATCACCTGCGGCTGGTGCGCCATAGTAGGGAGCGGTGTATCGACAACACGATGTTTATCCCAATCCTCGCCATTGAAATGTCCCCAATGCAGACAAGAATGATTGACACTATCCCCGTTCCAGCTCTCAAAGATATCGACCTCGCCGTCATTAGGCCACGCGAATGGTTTCGACGGCAGCAGCCAGAACGCAGGCCAGATCCCGCCGGCGCACGGCGCGGATAGCACGGCTATGAGACATCCTCGTTGCCGGTCGAGTTTCTGGTGGCTGACGAGCCGCGCGCTGGTATATTTGTTGTCAGGGGCGGACGTCTGTACGATGCCTCGTAGGACGAGCTTGCCGTCGGGTGTGAAGAAGGAGTTGCGTGGGTCGGAGGTGTAGTTCTGGGACTCGTTGTTGCCCCAGCCGTGGTCGCCGGTTTCTTGCTCGAAGATGTGTGACACGGGGGTTGAGGGGTTGAAGGCTGCTTGCCAGTATGGCCTTGGAGGTTGTTGTGAGGAATTGCCTGGTCTTGAACCGTAGGGAATTGGTGGAGGTCCGTAGTTTTGGGGAGGCTGTTGGTATTGATTTGGGTATTGATTTTGATGTTGTTGTTGGTTTGGAGCTTGGTTCTGATCTGTGAACTCTTTGAATTTGGCTTTGCCCTTATTTAGGAGCCCGTCGAGGTGTTTTTGGAAAGACATCTTTCATTGTGGTTGATTGAAGGTCGTTGTAAATGCTTGGAATTTGGAAAAGTTATGACGCTGCGGGCTTGGAAGCTGTCACCCCGCTCGCTAAATTTGACCCCGCTAAGTACCCTTGCTGTTTATTCCAGTGTCCGTACAGTTAGTTCCACGGTAGGCATGCTGTAGATTAGTTGAAGCAATTTATCACGAAACATAACGAACAGGAAAAGGGTTGGGAGGTCAAAAGATAAGCATATTCGAAGGCAAGTTCTTCATTAGCTCCCCTCAAAGGCTGTTCATCCGCCACAACTACTATACACCCCCTCGGATCCAGTAAATCCACCATCAAATGTAACACCTATTGGTACAAAAACGTCCTGTGTTGATACAGTGCCTGCGCATGCCAATGCCGCTCGCTCCATCGGATGCCTCCAAACGCCTCTTCATGTACACATGCTCGCTCAAAATAACACCCGAAGATTCTGTGCACCAAGCCCCAAGTTTAAGCCTCCTGTTCACATTGTGGATCTAGCTCTCTTCTTCCGTGGCTTGCTCTTCCCCTTTACTTCCTCGATTACAGCCTCTGGTTGTACGACTTCGCTAACGTCTCGAGACACCACTTGGCTTTCTGTCGTGCTTCGATTCTTCTTGCGGATTGCTTTCTCTTCCTGAGGTTTGATGAATCGATGGACAGTCCGATGATCCAAAACTCGCTCCTCGGTGTCGTGTTTGCCTTCCTTGTCGGTCTTGGGCCACATGTAACCGTAGAGCTTGCTGTGACGCTCGCACCGTGGACAAGAAGAGCGGGTGAAGTATGCATTCTGCTGTACAAATGACTCTTCACATATCTTGCAAGTGATCCATGCTGATGTTGGCTCGGCAAGAAGTCGTGATGTGAGGACATAGTCGCCTCGGGTTCGGACTGGAGGTGGTTCGTCGTCTTCATCGTCATCGGCGGAGTCTGGTTCTTGGGCCTTCCTCTTTCTGTTGTTTCCGCCTCTGGTCTTTTTCGAAGCATCGTTTTTCTGCAGGGCCTTTTCTTCCTGTTCGAAAATATCACTGGCAAGGTCTGAAAGAGCCGATGAACTCGAGCTGTCGTCTTGCAGTACAGGATGCTGCATACTTGTCGATTCACTAACAAGTATGGGCTCTCCCGTTTTGGCTTGCTCTAACAGAGGCTGTTGTCTGACTCTCGTTTTGCGTAATCTTGAGACAGTAGGACTGATGATTCTTGGAGGGGGCTGTTCAACAATAATCGTATCCTCGTCAACAGATGTGGCGTCGGTACTCGTTTGATTATCAGTCCCTGAGGGTGAAGCGCTACCTCGTCTGGACCCAGCTGTAGAGCTAGGTGGTGACGGATTGGTGCTCACGCAGGTCGAGATACTGAGACTTGATGGCTCCGACTTTTTGGGGAGCATGTACCGAGCCTTCTTGGATTTCTTGGATGGCGAGGGCGTTAAGTCTTCTAATCGCTTCCGCTTCAAGGGAGACACGCTTGGCTCGATAGATGGTGATTTTCCCAAAGGCGACTCGAGGTTCTTGAACCGTGAGAGTGACCGGGGAGTTGCCTTTGACACAAATGGGCGGATATTGATCTCTGGAGTCATAGATTCATCTCTCGAGGAGACTGTGGATTCTCGTCTCCTGCGTCGACGTAAAGTTCGGCCTCCCCCTGTCTCCTCCTCGATCGAAGGTTGAGGCACGAGACTCTTCTCTTCGTCGGTTTCTCCTCGAGCCCAGCCATTCAAACCTCCATTTTCACACGTCTGGCAGAGACATTCGCAGTTGTCTTCTCCGAAGTAGTTCTCGCCTTTTGCCAAGTCAGAAAATGTGCTTCCACATGCATCTCATGATTAGCATGACTTACCATATGACACAGTAATCTCGTCTCCAACCTCAATGTCGGTGACAGCCATGATATCCATTCCCGCAGTACCAGAAGTCAGGAGTCGGGCATTCGCTCCACAATCGTGGTTTGCAAATCTTGCTGGTCCAAGGAACAGAGATGCCGTCTTATTCCGACTGGAAACGACAATACTGAAATCTCGGCGACTCGACTTAATCAACTCTTCCTCCTCCTCGGTCATGATGACTTGAATTCCACACAGATATTTCACCACCTCCCCCTTCTTGATGTACCTCCGCGCAGTAACAGCCGCCTCATGAGTGTTGATCGTATATCTGTTGGTGCTCGACACTTCGAAGGGACAGTCCGGCAAATAGATATTGATATATTTCCGCAAGTGCCGCCGAAAGTCGTCCTTCTCCTTGTCCGTCTTCAAATTTTGCGAGAACTTCTTGAGCGCAGGCTGCTCTAGAAGCTGTGCCTCGGCCTTTGCGGCATCCTTCTCGACAATCACGCACTTCTGGAGGATATTGGTGACGGCTTCTTCTGTGATACCGCGGGAGGAGTGATATGCGTTCTTGTTTTTCCGAATCGTGGTCCAGAAGTATACCTGTCGGAATCAGAAACATGAAGTTCACGGAACAAGGGGGGAACTTACATGGTCTACGAGAGCATCTGTCAAGATGTCGTCGTAGGCGGCCAATTGCGCGAGCGTAAGACGCTGCTTCTTGGGCGAGGTGGGTCGGGAAGGCATCGCGATACTGAATATCAGGTATTCTAGTTCATGCGACACGTCGAAAGGTTGGTGTTGGTGTGCTGAAGGAGCCCTGGGAGGAGACGTAGGAGCCGCGGTATTAGGAGAGGTGAAGGAGTGACTTCAGCGCAAGAGAAAGTGAATCCGAGAAAGAGGACGTTCAGAAGTTTCCAGTCTACATAGAACGGCGCCTATGGATTTGCGGAAAGGGTGGTTCTCGTGCTGGTAGTGGAATCCTCCCTTCTCAGCTCAGCAGTCAATAATACTCGTTGCAAGGGGTCAATCGACGACGCTGCATGGGTGGAATAGGAAAACGAAGAATGATGGTTAAGAAATCAACAAGTAAAAGGAAATCCTGGGTTGGCTAAAATGTCAGATCCAGTTAAGGTCTAACAATAGAACCGACGGTTACAATAACAAGCTGAAATGTTCATGGACAATAGGTAGTAAGTAAGAGAGGGAGGAAAGCGAGCGAGCCATGGCGCGGGAGCGAGCGAGTGTTGACTGCGCTGCCCTGCCCTTAGCCTTTTTGAGACGGTTGGAAGTAGAGGCAAACAAACAAACACCTCGTAGGTTGAAGCCTGAGATGCCCCCGCCTCTAATTTCGAAGTACTCGGAATGTTTCGATACATTAGAAATTCAGAAAACACTTCTTTGATTGAAGTCTTGCAAATGTTGATTCAGGTTATCTCTCGTGCCCAAAAAATCGGCAACTGCCCCGTAGAGAACTACCATGTTGTTTTGCAGCCTGACTCGCCAGGCACCCCATGGCTAGACCCAAAATTATCCCTGGGCGAGGTGCATCCGCAGGAGAGATCTTGAAGGTTGATGTTGAAATTGAAGCTTTCCTATACCAGACCAGGCTCGCCACATTCTGCAGCCGTGATATGATCTCACGATGATTCAATTAAAGGCAAGCTGACTCCATGTATTTCGCCGCTGTCGGCAATGCGCTGACCTCTCCTCCAGACAATGATGAATTGCATCGACAATTCGGGGGCAGCCGTGGTCGAATGTGTCAAGGTCATGCGAATGAAACGACACGCAAAGATTGGTATGTCCCCAATCCCTTTGTGGAAGTGGAAGCATGGCTCATGGAATGACTAGGCGATCGCGTTATTGTCGTCGTGCAGAAGCAGCGAAACTTCTCGGAGTCTGGACCCGGAGCGAGCGTCTCGACATCGGCCGCCAACAAGGTCCGGAGAGGAGATATCAGGCATGCCGTTGTGGTGAGGACGGCGAAGAAGCTGCAGCGGCCGGATGGGAGTGTGGTGAAGTTCGACGACAATGCTTGTGTGTTGATCAACAAGGCGGGAGAGCCAATAGGGACGAGATTGAATGGTGAGTCCTCGTGGCCGATTTTTGATGGATCTGGACTGACAAAGGTACAGGCGTTGTAGGTGTGGAATTGAGGAAGATGAAGTGGGCGAAGATTTTGTCTCTGGCACCAATGCATTTGTAGCAACATATACAGTATAGAGGTCACAGAATCATGTAGCATAAGGCAGGAGAACGGCGTTTAGACTTCGGTATTGATTGAAAATGTATCAACATTCCACCCTTGCTATGGACTTCCCCGGAGATATAGCCAACTCCATGAGCATTTTGTCTAAGTACGCCAGCCCCAAAACTCCGAAAACCATATGAGAGCAACCTACGAATCGCATCTGGGTATCATGAGAAGATGTGACCGCAACCACAGCACACGTAGAAGAGTTTCTATTACATCAGTTAGCCTAGTGTGTATTATCTCCCTGGGAAGAAAAACCTACCATTCCAGTTTCCGCGGATCTCTGTTGAGATTGAAAGAAGACTGCATCTTCCGTCTTACACTTGGGGCAAGCCTTGTTGGAGCGAGGAAGCTAGAAAGTGAGAACGACATTAGCAGAAGTCACTGAGATTCCGAGTGCAACAGAAAGTCCAGTCTTCCAACACCACCACCACACAATCTCCTCAAGCCGCCTAGAGCGCTTCATCCTCTGGGGCATTTTCACTTTCATTTTCAACAATCCTCCCCTCACAAGTGACGACAGCGCCACATAACAAACAGAGAGGTAAACCCACAGTCGGATCCGATCCAACATCTTGAGTCACACCAGCAGTCTCACCCACGGCGTTGTTGAGGATGTTTCTAAAGACACAGGAGGAGGTCGCTTCTTCGGAGTATTGGCAGGTTCGGCAGGCGAATTGCAGGCGGTGGGTATCGGGGTCTTCTTTGGGGTACAGCATGTTGGAACTGGGCATGCATGGGTTAGTATATTATTGTTTGAGGCGACTTGGGGCTTGGGGTGGGGGTAATATCACCATTCGCTGCAGAACCTGAAGGTGATTTGCTCCATATTCTTCTTGGGCTCGTCGCCGGCGCTGGATGCTGGGGAAGCCATTTGCGGGCGGTATGGAGGGGGGCAAACTGGGGGGGGGAGGGGGGATCTGGTAGATGGAAGTAGGTAGGAGTCGCGACGAGGGTTGTTTGCGACGAAGGGTATGTTATGTGGGCGTGCGATGTTCTCTGGCTAAGGTAGGCGTGTTTTGAAGTTGAAGTTGAAGTTGAAGTTGTTGAAGTTGAAGCCGAAGTAGAAGTAGAGGTAGAAGTAGAGGTACCAAGAACGAACTCTTGGGACTTTCGATGCTTCTGGAGCGGGTTGGGAGTTTTAGTTCCAAGACGAGGCGGCGAATGAAGCGCCGACCGACCGACCGACCGACTAGCTAGCCAACCTTCTTTCTCCCTTCCCTCCCTAGTCAGTCAGGGCAGTACAGTATACAGTAGTACAGTAACAGGGCGCCACTTGGGATTCACCCCTCCCCTCCCCTCGAAGGCGCGCGTGACTGGGCCTGGCTGGCTGGTTTTGGGGGGGGGGGAAGGGAAGGGAGAGGAGAGGAGGGGAGGGAGAGCAGAGGAGGGGAGGGAGACGAGAGGAGGCGCGGGCACATCCCACATCTACATCCACATCCACACACACAGAGACACCAGAGCGGGAGAGGGAGGGACAGGGACAGGGACAAGGACAGGACTAAGACTGGGACTGAGACTGAGACTGAGACTGAGCTCCCTCCAAGCCCAACCAACAATCCAGTCGCAGTCTTCACCACCACCTACGTACCTACCTACCTACCTACATAACAAAGAGCTCTGTACCACCACCTGCAAACATCCTCTGCTCTAGCCCCTTCCTTCCATCGCGGCCAGAATCACGCTCGATACATCCATCCATCCATCCCTCCCTCCCTCCCTCTCATCACAACACAAACGTTCCACAGTACAGCATGGTAGGTCAAGCTCTCGGTGTTGTCGGTCGAGCGCATCCGCCTTCTTTTGTTTACTTCGGCGTCGGCCCTCTCTCAGCCTCGTTCCCTCCCAACACCACCTTCGACGCATTCAAGCTTGCTATGCTATGCTAACCCCTCGACTCAACCAGGCCGACGCTGGACTACCCTCCGGCTGGGAAGTCCGCCACTCCAACTCCAAGAACCTCCCATACTACTTCAACGAGTCGCAGAAACAATCACGATGGGAGCCACCGCCAGGAACCGATACCGAGAAGCTCAAAGCCTACATGGCCGAGCACCACAGCGCCCCCCAGATCACCGCCGACCCTGCACTCAACGGCAATGCCGGGAACAGCGGCAAGATTCGCGCAAGCCATCTGTTGGTGAAGCACAGGGACAGTCGCCGACCAAGCAGCTGGCGTGAGGTGCGTTGTTGCCCATTCCGCCCAGCTCTTGGAGCTCAATTGGGCGACGCTGGCAGAAGGCTGCTATGCTGACTGACGCCTTCTAGGCCGAGATTAAACGCACCAAAGAAGATGCGATGAGCATCATTCTTGCCCACGAGTCTCGCATCCGTGCCGGTCAATCGTCCCTGGGACAGCTTGCTGTGAGTGAATCCGATTGCAGCAGCGCAAGAAAGATGGGCGATCTAGGCTTCTTCGGCAGGGGCGATATGCAGAAGGAGTTTGAAGAGGCTGCCTTCCAGCTCAAACCTGGCGAGATGAGCCATGTGGTTGAGACTGCTTCCGGACTACACTTGATTGAGAGGTAATTCGTTGCCTGCGATATGACTACGCATGGCTAACAACCCCCTTCTAGGTTGGAATAGGCGCCGGCGACGTGATCACACCATCCAGAGTTTCGTTAAATTGTGCTCATGGGGGGGTTTCTTTTACGGTACTGGGAATCGTATTCTGGCAGGCGGTTCGCATCGAAACTGTATCTTGCCTAAAAGCGCTTGACTATAAAATCTCGATATATGGTCTATGAATCACAAGCCGACTAAAGAGTCAACGGCCTTAACAATTGCTGGGACTGAAGTCAATGCCAATGTGATGATGCCGAAGAGGCTCATGCTCAGACTCGATAAAGCCGCAGCTCTGGGATCGGTTTGAAGCAGTACCGCGGTTGCAATTGCAGACGAACTCCCTCCTAATGTCACTCCTCTTGTCACGTAGTCATCTGTACACGCATGTCAGCTCCGTGCGAACAGGATCTACAGACAAGACTGGCCTCAAGATTGACTGCCCAATCTCCCCTTTGCCGAGCTTACAATTGACAATGGACAGGGTCATCTGAATCACTTGATCACCAGACACGGAATAAATGCCGGTCCCCATTGACAACAAAACCAAATCAAATCAAATGACTGACCTTCAGGAATCCTCATCCAATCAAGCATCTGCGACCCAACCAGCGCCCCCAGAATCCCACTCATAATAGCCAGCGCCGCAATGGTGTTAACATCGCCCCCCAGATTCTGCACCGCCGGCGTCGCGAGTGCCAGCGTTAAGCTCCTCGCCGCGAACGCGAGACTCCTCTCCCCAGATATCCCAATAGCGTAACACACAGCTGGATACCCAAACAGCGACCCGATCGACACCGACACGTTCGGGATGACAATGGCGAAGAAGTGCCGCTTGAGCTCTTGTCGGTACGCGAACATCGGGAGGGCGAGTGCTACGATCCCGGCGTCCAGGACGCTGACTAGGATATCTCCTGCTCCTGGGGCGGCGAGGTTCTTCTTGCCGTGCCAGAGGTCGAGATAGCGAGTTCCTGTCTTGAAGGCGTGCAGGGATTGGGAGAGGCTGTCGCCGCGGATGGCGCCTAGGATGTAGACTCCTAGCACGCTGATGGCTGCGGAGACAAGGACGGGATGGAAGACCCGCTTCCAGTTGGCTGGGAGAGCGAGCGCTGTGAAGTACGCGAGTATTGTCAAAGTGAGTTGAGCAGCCATTGCGTAGCCTGTTCCGTAGTATATGGGCAAGCCGACGAAGAGGAAGAGGATGAGATATGTGAATCTATCGATATTGGAGTTGATGAATGCTGCCCAGCGTTGAGGACGAGTGAGAGGAAGTGGTGTCTGTAAATGAGGATTCTGGCGGATAATCGCTGGTGGTGTGGTATCGTCTTCTGGTGGACCACCGGTCCCTCTGATGAGAGAGGGGTCTTGAGCTCGTTGGGGAGCTATTAGATCGTTGGTGGACTCATCCGTAAAGCGCGGTGTGCTTGTTCCGCTTGTCGGTATGGTTGCTCCGGAGTTGTTCCTGCCGCGTGTGATGTCTGTGAGGGGGATCCCGTCGCTTTCATTCCCCATCTCTTCGGCTCGTGCTGTTATTGCTCGCTTAGATGATCCGAGGAGGATTTGGAGACCTCGCACGAGGTAGGCTGTTGCTGCCATGATGACGACGAAGCCAATGACTATGAAATGATATTAGACATATGAATGCAGTCGGAGGTTCTTGAGGAGTGTTGAGAATTCGTCTTGGGTGATACTGATCTTGATTCTCGGAAGTCTCATTCAAAGCACGTGAAAATTGATGTCAAGAAGTCAACAATGACTGACGAGGAATGCTGCTTACGGAATACTGCAATGATCTTTGCAACCTCTACACCACCAATAGGAGGGCTCAAGGGGAGCAGGATGAAACTATTAAACCATGTTTAGAGACACATCCGCTACGAGTAACAGGTGGTAGCTTACGAAGGCGTGAAGAATATATTGAGATATCTCAGCGCAAATCCAGCCTTGTCAACCAAACATTAGATCTTAGTTTCATAAGTGAACAGAGAAAACCCATACCGGAATATCGATAATTCTCACAACAGCTCTCGTCTTACGATCTCCAAGGACCAAATCACATAGAACCAAACCAAGAAACAACAGAATCAAGCAAGCAACAGAAGCTGGAAACGAAACCGAGCTCATCCCAATGAGAGAATCAATGCCAAAACACGCAAGCAGAATAATCATGATTCCTATTGGCACATAGAGCCAAGCAGTGAGGTTTCGACTCCATGTTCGAAGAGCAACCTGGAGGGAGATTGTCAGCCTTGCCCCGCGGCTGTGAATCTTAGACTCGTCATTTGTTTTGACTCACTAGTTTTAAAGCTTCTACGCCATCGGAGGTAAAGCTGCTTTGCCTTTCACTGTTGACCATCTTCTCGATCTTTTTTTAAAGCAAGAAGGAAATAACTCAAGTCAGAAATATCTGACTCAGACATCCTCCGTAAAAGTTGTAATGTAGAGTGGGCTAGTTTGGGAGCCCGCGGGCTCTGGCTGGAATCGGGTTGGGTGAAACGAAGCGACCTCGGAAGGCTGCGGGCTGCTGGACTTGATCTTTCGCGTCGTCACGTCTTCCATCTGTTTTCCCGACAGATCAGTCGATAAACAACAAGGCACAATCTCAGCCTTCTACACAACCACCATGACAGAAGATTCTATGCAGGTCTTCGTGAAGGCCCTACGCGATCATGATCTGCCGTGCGATCGTGATGCGATTAAGTCTGCGTTTGCGGATCCAGAAACCCAGACCGCTATTCAGGCTTGGGTGGATGAATACCTATCACCAGAGACGTTACTTACGAAAGATGAAGCTAATTTGTCAGGACTCTTAAACTTCGATAATTCGAAATACTAACGTCTTGCAGGTATGCCATTCTAACCAGATCAGGAGAGGCTGAGAGGCTCGCAGCCCAGGATCTATCACTTGTTCGGGGCCTTAATGACCAAGAGATCCAAACCGCGATTGAAGAGCTCAAACGATCGACCGCAGCTATTGAAAGACAGAGTGAAGCGTTACGACTGCAGCAGAATGCTATGAATGCGCTGGTCAAAACGGAGAAACGTACCAGCCAGGCAAGATCCCACACGGAGAGGGATCAGTTGAGGAAGTGGGATGTGGAGAAGGGTCATATTACTGCAGCGGTATGGGATATTTGCGACTTCTTTTGAAGAGTCAGTTCTGACATATAGCAGATTGAGGAGCTTTCCCAGAGCTTGATGTATCAGACTACGGATCTCGAACAACAGTACAAGGCAGCGGAAGCTGGAGTGAAACAGACTGTCGATAGCATTCTCAAATCAGACGATAAATTGCTGCTGAGTCTGCAGAAACTGTCGAGCGATTTGGAGCCAGGGCATTCGGATGATGATGCGGCTATTGAGAGGATACGAGACTTATGTGCAAGGTAGGCAGGCTACTTTCGAGATCTTCTGGGATTCTAGCTCATCCAAAATAGGTTGATCAAACATACTGTCGAGGGAATACGGACGAGGCTCGATCGTGTATATCTGGAAGGTTTAGAAGGGTCCAATGGTTCTAATGGTCATGCAGAAGACGAAGAGGCCAATGACCTACAGGAAGAGCTCGAGTCTCTGTATACCGAAATCTTGCCAGTTGCTCAGATGTCTGCAGAACAGCAATTTCTAGAGCCAGCTCTTAGAGCCGTTGCGTTGAGCGATGGCCAAGGCCAGGAGCGGACTGTGAAGGCTGTCAAATACGTAGTTTCCCCTGCATCATTGTCATCATGTAAAGTTGCTGATAAGATTAGATACACGACTGTATGATCTTCCTTGTGAACCGGATCGAGACCTTCCTTGAACGGGCAGAAGAAAGTCAGTGCCATAAAATGGCACTGCAAGCTGTTCTGGATTCTGCAAACAAGGAGTTATTGCGCTCAGCAATCACACCAGCAGCCAAAACTAGCTCCCCCACAAGGCTGAACACTCAAAGACGTCGCAAATCTTCCAGTTCTCAATCCACTCTTCGAGTACGAAACACTCGCCGCTCTTCGGGCCATTTTGACGAAGACATCGAGCCCGAGCAGCAACTTGCTCGAAACCTAGGCGTTGCCCTCCCACCGGAGGGAGTGTCTGACCAAGAGCGAGCAAATCTCTTGGAGAAAATGCTAGCAGAAAGATTGACCAGGCTAGAAGGTCACGCAGCAAGTCTCCAGTCCACGACCGAATCGTCGATATCCTCTCACTTACTCGATGCTCGCATGACCTTGGGCCTACTCCACGATTCTCTATTGGCAGAGTCACAGTACCACAAAGTCCAATTTTTGGACCCGAATTTGGAAGCTGCTGTCACGAATTTCGAGAAGGATATTCAGCATTTGCAGGATGATCTCGAGGCGGTGGATTTGCATAGTTTGCAGGCCAGGAATATTCACCGAGAGCAACTCATTGAGAGGTGGTCTAGGTAGTAACTACAACCTTCGTGGCAACTTCTTTCACACCCTCAAAGCGGGTGCTAGTCATGTTGAAGCTATGGATTTTTATACAAAGAGCTCTGTTATCATCTCAATCGATTGTTTCTAGCTCGTCTTTGTAGCCTAGTTCTGCTACCAAAGACTTTTCGATACCACGCAAGGTCTCAGGCTTTGACGTCTGACTAGCCATCATGTACAGCACATTCCCTAGCACCCTGACATGGATCTTGAAGTCCACAGATCTATTCAGCAACTTCGTCTGCAGACCAGTTGCTGCAGTTGAGCTATAGCCTATGCACCATGACATGTCAGTGTCTTGTACTCGGGGCCTCTTTGCCTCGTTTTGGAAACTTACCAGCATGCTGATCCTGCAAACTTATAGCTAGCACAGAACCAAGAGCGATCACACTTTCAACCTCTCGACTATGTGAGATTCGCGTAACGAAATCCTTCGACCACGCACTCCACACATCTGTGTTAGAGTACGAAGGCACCACACTCCTCTCAATCCTCACATCTCCAGACTCGGCACACTCCCGCCAATCATGTCTATACTCCCTCCAACTCTCACCCGCTTCCAAAGCTCTTAACATATCCAGCGATGTGTTAGCGACGTGACAGCCAACTGGATGCGCAGTATAACTATGGCCGTGCAACAGCGCATCTCTTTTCTCCTTCCCAATAAAAGCTTTGTATATACTCTCACTCGCGAGCGTCGTGCATAGCGGCACTAATCCTCCGGTGAGGAGTTTGGCATGGACTGAGATGTCTGGGTGACTTTGCAGAAATGAGGCAGAGCTGAATCGGCCGAGGCGGTAGAGGCCTGTGAAGACTTCGTCGAAGATAATGGGGAGGCCTGTCCATGCATGTGGAGTTGGGTCTTGGAATGCTGGAATTGGGGAGGAGCTGAAGAGATGAGAGCTGTTGCGGATTACTTTGACGAGGGAGTGTTGGAATAAGGGGTCACTGTTCACATTAGTGGGTCTTCGATGCTGAGTACTTGGGACTTACGCGAAGAGCATTCCGCCAGCTCCTAAGATCACAGGCTGGTTTTTATCAGTGATGTAAGAGACAGGCCGTCAGGGGATTCAGCATACCTCCATGATCAAAGCCCCGAAAGTCATACCCTCCTCCTTCACCAGTCTCTCAAGCGTTCTCTCAATATATCCTCTATACTTGCGACCAACAACTGATTCATACCTCGCCTCGATATCAAAGATCTCTGCTAGCGAGGCGAAGTCCTCTCCCTTGCCAAATTCAGACTCCATGCCTTCAGGTACATCAACAATCCACTTCTCCCTCACCATCTTCACCTGCGGGAAATCGAACCAGTACCCCCTCCCACGATACCAATGAACCTTCTCATTAAAAGTCGACGGCTCACTACAATCCATCGCTCCAATGGTATCACCGTGATACGAGCCCTTCAATCCCAACACGCCAACGTTCTCTTTCGGCACGTCCCACTTATATCTTTCGAATGACGCTGTGAGTGCCATCTTAGTCGCTACTTCCATGCCTGTACTGCCGTTGTCGGAGTAGAAGACCCGGGAGAGTCGTGGGTTGTTCAGGTTCCGGAGGAGGTTCTCGGCGAGGAGGAGGGCCGGCTCGTGGATGGTTCCTGCGAACATGACATGCCCGTAGCGGCCTGCTGCATATGCTGCTGCGAGAGATAGGTCGGCATTCCCATGGCCGAGACCTTGTGTCCACCAGCTTGCACTGCCGTCGAATGTTGGTGCGAGGATGTTTTCTTGGCTCGAGCTCACGGAGGATGTACTGTGCGTCTGGAAGAAATCCCCTGACGCGGAATCGATAGCCGTTATAGTCTCTGCGGACACATCTCTGTGTTGAGTAAAAGGATACCAGATCTGCTTGTATGCTCTAGTTGACATTTCCTCGAGGTTCTTGATCCTAGATGCGTGCTTTTCGGATAATTTCGAAATCGTTTCCTCGACTTGGTCTAGTTTACTCATTTCCTCGTAGTATTCTAACATCTGTTCGATGTCCTCTTCCTGGGTTTGTCCCTGGGGAGGTGGTAAAGGAAGGGAAAGTTCCAAGATATCTTTCTTCTCGAAAAATGTCTTGAGGTAGTTGTGGTTTTGGTATTTGGATTCCTCGAATTGCAGAATCAGGCCCAGATCATACCCTCTAATGTGGAGTGATTCGAAAGCGGAGATTGATGCTGAGATTCCTCCCAAGCGGTAGTCTGCTACGAGACAGACTGGAAGTCTTAGTGGTCTGAATAGATCTGCTTGAGAACTTCCGCTTGGGGTTGGAGAGTGTACTCCCCCTGCTGTTTCGACGAGTATTGTACCTGCTCCGGATTGGGCACATGATGCTAGATGACCGAGGACTTGTTCTCGGACTTCAGAATCGGACGGTGGCTATCCTTCTAATTAACGCCGTATTTGCTGTAACTCGGAGATACTTGCCTTGCTCGACCTCGCAGCAATATGAGGACTAACAGCCTCGTCGAACTGGAACAGACAGCTCGTCTTAGTCTCAGGAGAAAATCTCGTGAGATGTCTATCATCCGCCTCATCCAATGGACCAGTAGAAACGGGCTTCAGGTACCAAGTTGTCTCATTGGGAAACTTCCTTGCAAATGCTTTGCAGATGATTGTAGACATTATTGTCTTGCCGACATTTGTATTGGCTCCGTAGATTTGGTAGGCTCTTAACGACCTCCATAGTGAGGATTTTCTGAGTGCCATACTGGTTCCGGATCCTGGAAGCTACCAATTCCATTGCTCGGTAGCTGACAAGAATCGCCCACGGATTCAAATTCAGCAAGTGATGAAGAGCTCGGATGGTTATTCGATGCCCGCACCTCCACGAACTTGGACTGCCGCAGCAGTTGGTTGGTGTGGATCTATCCTACTCTCCTGCAGATCCCTTCTTGCCGTGCCGAGAACTAGCCTGCCGTTGACAACAAACGGGCGGCACTTGAGAAGTTTAACTTGACTTCATCTGATGCAGTATTTGAAGTTTCAGGATTAATTCGAGCACATCAGCAATCAACAAAAATCAAAAAATCGTGCTCCCATGAACGGTTACCCTCGGTTACAATGAAGCTTCCGAGTACCCCTCCCACAATTATATATAAACCTTGTCAAAGTTGAGGCAATTATCTGAGGCCAACACTAACGGACTTGGAGTTAGTAAAGCCGCCAGTTCAACGCACAGGAGATTGCTGCCGAAGGTGCGAATGTCGTGGTTGGGTGATTGGTGGGCCTGGAGTTTAGCCCAACAATGAGCTGTTCAACAATTGTCAGCTCTGGGGTTAGTGACATCTGGTGAAGCAGCGAAGCGGAGCTGCAGATGTACGCCAGGGCAGGGGGTAACCCCACCACCAGCACCACCACTCAGCCTAAAAATCCATCAAACCACGAGTCCGAGGGGAACCGTTCAGTACGGTGCTACCCCACCATCGAATCTCATATAGGGGCTAGAACTTGACACAGGACATCCCCAGTGAGTCGTTTGAATTGACCAGAAACGAGCATCATGTCTGTACGTCGACCTCAATACTTGGTGGCAGGCTGTAGAGCTCTGCTTCAGGGAAGCAAGGCTCAGTCCCAGTCGCTTGTGAGGCAGTATGGAACTGTTTCAGCAGTTGCTCCTCAAGTCCCGGAGCCAGTTTCGACTTTCGATAAAGCTCTCTCAGCGACGGCTCCAAGGAATGACTGGACGAAGGAGGAGATCAAGGAGCTGTATGATACTCCGTTGATGAATTTGGCCTTTGCAGCTGTATGTCATGGATGTGGATGAGTATTGATTGCAGCTAAGTTATGGATCAGGGCACTGTTCACAGGAAATTCCATAACCCGGCTTCAATTCAGATGTGTACTCTCATGAACATCAAGACCGGAGGGTGCAGTGAGGATTGTTCATATGTAAGTCATTTCTCTAGGGGACATCGATTCAAGCAACATATAGAACGAACAAATCAGACGCTCTGAGCTAATTTCTCTCCAGTGTGCCCAATCTTCCAGGTACCAGACCGGTCTCAAAGCCTCAAAGATGGTAACAGTAGACTCCGTTCTCGACGCAGCACGAATCGCCAAAGACAATGGAAGCACGAGATTCTGCATGGGAGCAGCGTGGAGAGACATGCGAGGACGAAAGTCAGGCCTGAAGAATATTAAAGCAATGGTCAATGGTGTACGGGATATGGGAATGGAAGTTTGCGTCACCCTGGGAATGATCGATCTGGCGCAAGCCAAGGAACTGAAAGAGGCTGGTCTGACAGCGTACAACCACAATGTCGACACTTCGAGGGACTTCTATCCTTCGGTTATCTCCACTCGAAGCTACGATGAAAGGCTCCAGACGATACAGAATGTGAGAGATGCTGGTCTCAATGTCTGTACGGGAGGAATTCTTGGGCTTGGGGAAAAGCCTAGCGACCATGTCGGACTACTCTACACCGTTGCAACATTGCCTTCTCACCCGGAGAGCTTCCCAGTCAACACGCTTGTTCCGATCAAAGGCACGCCACTTGGAGATAACGATCCTTCTCCATTCGACGCTACATTGCGGACAATTGCAACAGCCAGGTTGGTGATGCCACGAACTATTATCCGTCTCGCAGCAGGCCGAACCACTCTTTCAGAAGAACAACAGGTCTTGTGTTTCATGGCGGGTGCCAATGCTGTGTTCACTGGCGAGAAAATGCTTACAACGGCATGCAATGGCTGGGATGAGGATCGAATCATCTTCAACAAGTGGGGTCTCAGACCGATGGAGAGTTTCGAGGTGGAAGCATTGAGGGAACTTGTTTCGGCTTCGGCGCCTTTGGAAGCCAAGCAGGAAAATGGGGTTGGGGTTACTGCATGAAGAGGCATATAAACCGAATCTAGTCCTTGACCAATTCTCCGAAATTTAGTGAACCTCCGAAAGCTGTGTACTTTACTTCTGTGAAGTCTTAAACATCCAAATATCTTCACAATACAGCCCTCACCAATCTACCATCGCCCTTTTCAGTTCGACCTCTAGTTTTTAACCAACTTCCTATCCTCGCAACAAGCCTATCCACATCTTCATACGTATTGCCAGCATGCAAACATACTCTAACCCGCTGAGTACCATCCGGTACAGTCGGTGGGACAATTGCTCGGACCACGAATCCATCATCCTGACAGTACTTTGCCAGGCTCCTAGGTTCAGGAGTCAGGAGAGCGAAGATCGGCGACCGTGGTAGTTGCGTTGGAAGCTGGAGCAGTTGGGTCCCTGTGGCTGTGTGTTTGGCATGGGCAAGGAGACTTGAGAGTTGATGGTACATGTGTTTAATCAAATCGTTCAGATATATGATGAGCTTTGTCTGGATCAGTTGAACATTCCGAGATTTATAGAAAAGGTAGACTTACGGGCTGTGTTGAACCCTGTTTCATGAGTGAGTAGACGACTTTTATAGCAGCTAGACTTGGAAACGACATCGATGTACTGTATATTAGCGGCCTGGCGTAGTTGATCAAGTATTCCCTCGTCAGCGGAGTACAAAGTATAGCAGCTGTAGAATTCTGTCAGCAATATCCTCCTAAAGAGGGAGATAGAACCACCTCCATTGCAAGCCAAGCCTTTCCCAAACGTGTGCAGCCTCGCAAACACCCTTTTCTCCAGCCCAAGACTACATACAATTCCCCTCCCTTGAAACCCATAAACGCCATTTGAATGAGCCTCATCCACAATGACCAAACCATTGCCATTGGGCAAAAGCTGCTCAACCAAGTCCAAGATCTCCTCAATGGGAGCCAAATCCCCATCCATTGAGTACAGACTCTCAATCGCTACGAAAACATTTCTCTCGCCACTCACCACCCTCTCATTCCCCCCCACTTCCTCAATCTTCCCTTTCAAATCTCTCAACGAATTATGAGAGAAAGACTTACAACACCCCGCCCTCGACAACTTCATTCCCTCGTGCACACTTGCATGCACAAACTCATCATACAGCACCACATCACCAAGCTGGGGCACACAAGCAAAGAATCCCGAATTTGCATCAAACCCTGAATTAAACAGCAACGCTGCAGGAGCGTTGTGGAAATCCGAGATCTCAGCCTCGAGTTTTTCCGCGTAGCTTGAGTTTCCGTCGAGGAGGCGTGAACCACCACTGCCGAGGTGGAAATTTGGGGATGTGGTGACTTCGGTGAGGTAGGCCTTTTTGAGAGTTGGTGAGTGGGAGAGGGAGAGGAAGTCGTTGGAGGAGAAGTCAATTGCTGTTGGTGAGGTGGTGCTTAGTACTCGGAGGGCGGAATTGGTTTTTCTTTTCGAGAGGAGGGAGGTCATTGAGTTGTGGATTGATGGAGGCATTGCTGAATAAATGTGTTTCTTATGAGTCATGAAGTTGATGGAGCTGAGGGTAATGAATATAATATCGTCTTAAATACCTGATCTATAGGAATTAGAGATGATCATTTTAATTCACATTTTGTCCCATAAGTCCGGCAAAGCATTTCCTTGGGCAAGGGTGTCTAGATCAACGGCTAATACCCACACACGTGATAGTACGCTAACCATCTCACCAGTAGTTGCAGACGAAGTGAACTACCCGTGATCTCTTGTGACTGTGCGTTTCTCTAATACTTTTCATTAAATCCAGCGTGATTGCGGAGGATGACTCTTCTGCCTTCTGCAACCCCGGCAATTTCTCAACCTAGCAATGCCAGCCTCAACACTCAACAAACTGTCCGTGGCTTGATTGGGGGGAGTCTGAATCATCTCACCCCCGACTCTTCGTAGCGATTGCGGATAAATATGATTCAATATATCGGGTTACAATTTTTCTTATGTTTATCCCTGCGCAAAAATTATCTGTACCTCCGTTCACAGACCGCGGGAGAGAGAGGCATCAACCCCCCCCGGATATATGCCAGTATACATTCATTCATATCGACAGTCTACTATTGCCATAGATTTCTCATGAGACCTAACATTCACTTCTGTGTTGTTTCCGAAGCTTGGGCCATGCTGGATCATATGTTCCACAAGCTCACGTCACTTCAGGGGCTCGCTTAATCAAGTCCTCGGAGAAAAGGGAAAGCGAGCAAGAGCACCGAAAACAAGAGAGGAATGATTACAGGAACATCCTTTTTGTTTTTCGCTCTCCTCTTCTCTTCTCTACCCACCAGAATAGGAATTTACGTCTTGATATTACCACCCTCGACCAGGGCATGCCTCTCTCGTCTCGTGTCTCTGTTCATTATGCTGCAATGCTGGTCATAAGTGGTCTGAGGTAGGTAGCAAAACAGGCACTGAGAGCTCCTTTTATATAGTCCTCTGTAATTATCCATCAACGATGACCCATTTTCAAAAATTCACCCACGACCGAAGCCAGTCCTCTTCTGAACAGGCCACAGCATCCACACGGTATAACGACAATACCACTCAGAAACATGCTTCCGCCCGTGAAGATAACCACATTTCTGAATCTCGAGATAGCATACTCATCCAAAGCCGGCTTTTGAGACAATAAAGCTGAGCTAATCGGACCGACTAGGACATTTCCAATACCCTGGCAGAACACAAGAATGGCATACGTAGCAACAACCGCAGAAGGGTCATCACTAACAGCCTTCCCCATTCCTACTCTCAGAGGACTAAATGCAGATGCAAAGACCCCATAGATGATACTAAAGAGAACCAGCAAACCGAGAGACGTCGCCAGGCCCCAGATAGCCAGAACTGCAATGGTAGCCATGGCTGAACAACCTAGGACTAGACCCGTAACAGGAAATTTCTTGTCTGTCATGAACCCGACCGCGAACTGGCCAAGAGTCTGAGCCATCGACATGATGGCTAGTATGAGAGCACCTTCTGTCGCACTCAAGCCCAGGGCTGTGGCATATGTAGGGAGGTAAATGGCAGGGAAGAAGAAACCCAGACCTTGGATAAGAGTAGATATGGCGTAGATGTAGAACAGTGGTTTCTTGAGGAAGGACCAGTTGACTCTAGCGATGACACCTCGTTCAGACGGCGGTAGTCGTCCTTTAAGTAGTGGCATTAGAGGGCCAGTAAGGAGCGCCATGGCAACTGCGGTCGCCTGTAGAGTTGTCTTGTATCCGCACTTTTCGAGCAAAGCAGATGTGATGAAAGGCATCACAGCACCGGAAGCACCTGACGCACAAGAGATAACACCGAATGCCATCCCCTTCCTCTGGATCCACCACTCATCGACCATGCAGATTATGGGATAGGTGAGGATGACAAACCCGATACCGTACATCACGCCCTGGGATGCAATTAATCCACTCACACTGGAAGCGAAGGATGCAGCGACGAGACCACCTATGCAGATTGGCCACCCGACCCAGATTTGTTGTCGATGGTATTTTGGAAATCTCTGGTAAGTAAAGCAGAGAGCGGTGCGCCTAGGTAACACAACCCCTGAGCCATTGTTCCAATGAGAGCAATCTGTGGACTGCCTTCGAATTCTGGCTGCTTTGAGTAGTAGTCTTGAAAGACACCGAAAGAGATAGGGAACCCTACGAACTTGTCAATACTTACTACTCAGAATAGTGGAAGATGCACTACAAACCCCATAATAACGCTTCAAAAACGAAAGCAGCAATCAAGAGTCTCCATGCTGCCGGACCACCGTCTGCTGGGAGCAATTGCTGGATCACAACATCATTGCCTTCTGGATCCAAGGTCTCTCTAGACTGCCCCGGAATTTCTTTATTCGCTTCATTGTTGATGGTTCTGTTTTGATCCAAATGACTGAGCTCCACGAATGTTTTTTCGAGCGTAGTTGTTGAAGTGGCCATTGAATGTCGCTATACACCAGGACGATGATGATTTCCTCCAGAATCAACAATGGATGATACAAATTAATTTCGTACTAAGATATTCCCCAAAAAACCTGGCAGTCTTTTAATGTAATTAAGTTTATGTGACAATGATGTCATTCGACGCCCTTCACTTAGCAAGGTGGGATGAAGAGTTGATTGTGAGGATGCCTTCAGATCTTGTTGACCCCGTCTCCCACCCAGAGTTGACCCGATGATAAGCATTGATCTGTGTTAATTCGTCTTACTAGGACAAACAGAAACGACAAGGGAAGTGCGTTACGATATTTCTGAATGCCTCAAAAGGCATTTTCCACGTGTTTAACTCTCGTGGATGCGGCCGTGTCCGCTGCCAATTTCCCGTGCCCGTCTCTGGCCAATCAGCGAAGCAGAGCAGTGGACACAGGCCAACCCCTATAAATAAATACAAATAAAAGAAGTTCTGGGTCTGGATATACATCATCACGTCACGCAGTTAACCAGTCCTACCTATTTAATCCGAGCACTCTAGTGTGTGTTCTACAACGAAGCGTCAATCATGGGCTTTCTTAGTTGGCCTTATGTAGAGGGTGTCTCAGCATGGGGAGAAAAAACTTCAGCGACGAGGTAAAACATGCCACAGACAGCTGGCTGCCTTTGGAGAACCATACCGCTGACAAGCGATACATGCAGATTCTGTGAAATGGTTTGATTTACATAGTTCCGCATAGTTGCTAAAACTAATCGCGATTGGTAGGACTGCTATGCTACTTCGTATATCGTACAGTTCATCAGCACTGTGACGTGCGCCATGTACGGTAAGAAACCTCCCAATCCACCGAATGAGATCCAAACTCAATTATGAAAACAGTATATCTTGGAGCACGAGGCATCGCGAACACACGACGCCATGGGAAAGACAATGTGATAATCATGGGTCACGCCATGCTCATCGCAGTGGGGCTAGGCTCTGTGGCTTATCACAGCACCATCAAGTACACTGGACAAATGTGTTCGTTCCCCGGCCCAATTAAGCTTCGGATACTGACAGTACTAGTGGATGAGGCTTCGATGCTTTATGCGACCGCAACAATAATCTACGGTGCTTTCACCGTGACGATCGGAGATTCTGGTCGCCGAACCCTTTCCGTCATTGTAACCATTGCAATCGTAGCAGTGTCCATCATACACTATTGTCTCAGCATCGAGCGGGCATTCCGCCTCTTCTTCACATCCCTAGTCTTCATCGGATTTTTGCAGTGCGTCTGGTTGCTGTCTACCAGGATCTCGGACCCGGTTGAGCTGAAGGGCATGAAGCGACTTGCACTCTATGGATTTAGTGAGGACATCTTCAATTTAACTTTGCATCGGAACTAATTCAGATCAGTTTCATATGTCTCGGGAATCGTTGTATGGAGCTTGGATACAGCCTATTGTGCTGAACTTCTACAGTTCAGGGACAAAGTGGGGATGCCCCTCGGTTTTCTGACCGAGGGTCACGGCTGGTTTGTACCCATGATCCAAGCAAGTAGAGCATTAAGCTAAACAAGAGACAGGTGGCATTGTCTTACCGGACTCGGCGTATATTATTATGTCGTCTTCATTGAATATCTGCGCCTTTGTATCCCGAACCCGTCCGTATCTGGCCAGAAAGCAGGAAAGGCCGTTCTCGTCTGGCCTGGAATATTTTCACTCCCACGGGTGGAGATTGTGCACGAGAAGACAAAGTGATAGATTGACGATTTGGCGGACTCGAATCGACATAAAATATCATAGCATGTCACATTGGTGGGTGTGCGAACAGGATGGGAAGGTTAGAAGCTCGGGCCCTTGTCGAGATCATTGTCCCAGTTGTTGAATCGGGGTGGCGGAATCGCTCCCATCGTACTCAAAATTGAGTCATCTATATCCCATGTCTCTGCACCGTATAATTGATCGAAGCTCCCCATGTCTCCAAAATCGTCTGCAAACATCATGTCCAGTGTTGGACCCGAAGCGGAAAAGTTGTCCAATGCTTGTAGCTGTATTGTAGGGGCAGCTTGTGACTTATCAGATGACTCCTGCGTTCACGAAAGTCAGCATGCAACGACTAGCAGTGGACGACACATCTTACATCTTGCACAAGAGTACTATTAAGCCGGTCTATCAGACCCGGAAAATCAGCTTCAACGTCTGCAGTAAGAATAGTCGCCAGAGGCATATTCTTGAAGGACTCCAAGCATTTAAGCAGAAATCGCAGGGGCCTCTCATATAGCTCGACTTGTTGCTCGAGCCAGAAGCTGGCGAAAACTGTCACAGCGTTGTACAAACAGAATGGAAAGCAAAGATAGAACTTCGAAAATTAGTATCGACAGGCTTTACTGACAGGTGACTTGGATACGACTCACCACGCGGAGGTCCCAATGACAAGTCATCTCCATGAGCCTGAAGACATTGAAGGCGACCTCGAGACATTGTTTCCTGCTCTGAGAAATCATTTCGGCGGAGACCGGGTCTTCTCTCACCTGTGACTGTGCTGCACGATGAACACAGATTGTCGTGGCAGCAGCGAATACATCCAAGAACACACTGGCAGGGTTTAGTTGCGACGGCCGAGATGTCAAGTACTGAGGCACGCAGAAAATTGTTGTAAGAGGATCATTGAGTCTCTGCGGTTTCAGCCACGCGTTACCCAGAGGTTGAGTTGCAGGTACGTTCGGATCAAAACGCTGAAGCTCGCTCAGTTTGTTTCCGCATAGAGAAGACAGAACGATCTGACACGCAAAAGCTGATATGTGTTCAGGTTCTTGGGCAGATTTGGCCTGGGAGAGAAACACGCGCTGTTCCACTTCCGAATTCGCAAATGCCTCGTTAGACACAGGTAAGTAAGTTCGTATCTGTCCGTGTTAGTCTGGCACCAAGATGAAAATTGAATTCATAGCTTACGTCTCGTTCGTCAATCAAAGTTGGCCAGCCCATTGAGATACAGCTGTAGCGGTCCATCAGGAATGCCATCCAGAAGACTCGTCTTCTCTCCTCGACCTCAGTCACGTCTTTGGTTGCATCGATAAGAATATGACTAGGATCTGTAGTCTGCAACACTGCATCGATCCGATGAAGCTTCATCATCTGGACTAAACGCACTGCTCGAGATGAGCTCATCCAGGCTCTGTGAAAATATCCCTGTAAGATCTCGTAGAAAGCTATCAGAATCCAGGATTGGGCATGAGCTAGACTCAGACTGTCAAGTCTCTTGTCTTGAAGCTCAGCTTCCTGGAGTAGCTTTCGTGAAGATCTGTAGAGTTTCTCTCGGTGCTCTGAATACTCATCAGTTATACCAGCCGATACAGCGTAAATTGCATGTTGCAGATATGTAGGTGGACGACGTTGAACATATCTTTCTGGATGTATTATGTTCACCGCCGGATGAACGAACTCAAAGAAGATATGATCTCTTGGATTCAATGTTAGATCATGCCTTTCCTCAGTATTCGGGGTACTTACAAGGCCGCAGCAGTGCCATCATCCAAGGAAACCTCATCTGACTCAGTCTTCACGGCATCGGCATCTAGGGCAAGTGCTGATGAAGTTTGTCCTTGCTGTTGATTTTTGGCTCGGAGTAGTTGTTCAACCCGTACTGCTTTGTGTCAGTACTCCGTCTGCGGCCGGTACTTGGAGTGATGTCTGCAATACGAACCAAGGCGACTCTCAAGCTGGCGTACACGTGATGATCTTTCTCCTTCCAACTTCTTCATGCCTCCTGGAGTGCCAGGAGTCACATATTCGCAGTCAAAGCCAAACTTCAGGCATGACTGACACTTAGGTAGTTCTTTGTTGCATTTTAACTTGCGCCTGCGGCAGAAAGCGCAGGCCATTCGACCTGCCGTCGTGCCTGACTCATGTCCAGTATCTCCCATGCTGGGATCGCTGAGCCAGGATGGCAATGAGGAAGATGGTTCTCGGATGCTGGTCTTGGGTATGTTGGCGGTGATCGAGAAGACGGCTTACTGAGGGTTTTGATGTCGCTGCTGGCTGGACTGTTGTTGCACGTTGGAGAGCGCGCGTCACACCCCCACTTCAATAAGATACAGGTCACGTGTGTATGTCTTGGCAAGCGAATCCGACTGGGTGTTCTGAATTTAATTATCCGAAACCTTGTGCTATATTCTTTACGTGACGGCTGATATGTCTTTTGCGCACGAGGTTCATCCCCAGAGGTTTCAAGTGTGGCTCTGGATGGTACTTGATCGTGAGAAAGGGGAACTGCTAACTAAACACCAGACTCGGCTAGCCAGACCGAATAGGGGTCCGGAAGGGAAAGTATTTGATTCGATTTTTTATTTTCTCAGTAAAGAGGTCTTCGCATGAGGACTAAAGTCCACTGCTAAAGTAGGAACCAGCCAAATATAATGAGAGATTGACCGAAACCCGGAAATTCGTATCTCCAAAGGAGCCATCACCTCTCGTACAGTGACAAGAACCGGTGTTGCTAGCTAAAAAGTTCCAGCAACAAAGGAGAGGGCAGGCCAGAAATTCCGGGAATATTGCAGGAGTATTAGAACAATTTTTGAGTAGGGCTATTTATTATTGGGGCTTTTGCGACGGTTCTGCGCCTTAACGAATGTCACTCCATGGCTGTGAATTTCCTTCAGGCAATAACGCTTCGACTGACCAGCACACACCACAAGGGTAATAAATTTAAACTATGGAGTATCTCAAACATCCTAAAGTTATTGAAGCATCCTAGGAAGGCGCAATTCTCGACTGGGAATGCGCTTCATTATGAAATTGGTGAGATCCCCTAAATCGTTGGTCTTGGCGAGGCCTAGCCTACAGTACACTTTCTTGAAGGACCAAAATCTGGTCCAAGTGGCGTCCGTGTAAATATTAGAACACAGCCATAGCAAGTTCTTGGAAGCAAATACTTATAAATCGAGTCAAGATGACGTCCTGCACAAATGGAACACATATGAAAGATAAGTTAACCAGCAATGAGCAAGCAAGCCCTCGGCTCCTATGTGCCTTCTGAAAAGGCGAGCATTATTCGTCGGACGGGATTGGGTCCAAGAACGAAGGAACCGTACATGCCATCCAGTGGGCAGGGCACAGTTCACCAGCCACAGCGATGAGTGGCTTGCAACACAATGGATTAAATGGGTTTGCAGTTCGGAGCAGCGGGAGTGGTTTTGGGTAAATTGTTATTAGATGAATTTAGAGCTTCAAAATGAATAGCCATTTTTGCAGTATGTAGAAGCATCACGAATTCATACGCCAATGTCGTGTAGATGGTCTTCGACTTTAAGTTAAGCGAGGGGGACACTGAATTGGGAGCTTCCTTACTGGCAGATGATCGTTTACGACTATCACGCTCGTGAAATTTAAGGTGTTCAAGATTTTTAAGGACATGTCCAAAGAACAAGTAGGCCCATATAGAAGGCATGGATTGGTAATACTTACAGTTTCAAGCGAGTTTGACTGGCTTGTGATGATGACTGAAGCCACAAATGGTCACTGAAAATACCGATATAGTGATTAACTACAGGCTTATACTATAGTGCTTCCAGTTCCCCCAGATCCAAAGGTTGTGAGAATGGGTAAGACAGGGGCTTCTCATCTCTTTTCGCCCTCCAGCGATTTGTTGGCTCTATCCAATCATAATTATTCTTCAGCAACCAAGCCCACTTCTTCACAAACCCAGGAGTGACCTCCCACGAGTTCATATCCCACGGCTCACCCCAGACAATAAGGCCTTTCCTATTCGCTGTAACATCATCCTCAAATTCGTCTTCTGCAACTCGGACCTCTTTCGAAATGGGTTCTAGTGTTCTGCTGAAGAACATCTCACCAAAGAGGTCAGAACACAAATCCTCGTGATCGAAGTCCTTCTCCGCTTTGATGAGGTTATCTCGAATCGCCGGAAAGGGGAACATGTTAATCCAAGACGAATGAGCTATGCTCGATTGTACATATGTAGGATAGAGAGCCGTCGGCAAGGCTTGACCCGGCTTGGACCGAATGAGAGCTAGCCCATCACACAGATTCCTGGATGCTGGCAGGATGAAATCGAGGTTGACTTTCGTCTGGAAAGTTCGACCGCTTAGGAGAGCTTTGTTGGTAATTAGACCACGAAAGACGTTGAAGTGAATGAGACGAAGAAGGTGATCGGATGAGAGTGGGAAGCCATTGGGGTTGAGCGGCGGGGTCTTCGAATTGAGAATCGTGTTCTCGGGAGAATGAGGGGAGACCAATTGTTCGAAGGATATGCGGAACAAGGCCTGGCCATCAGGATCGCGACTATGAAAGTGCCCTGTTCCAAGCGTGACTTGAGGAGCAAGGCTCCGATTTGAATCCTGGAACCAAGCTTCTAGTGCCGATGTGGCTGAAGAGATAGCAGCAGTTTTGCTTCCGGATGGGTCGATCACTCCGAAGCTAGACTTTTCTTGGCTTGCAGCTTTTAGCAGAAGGTTGATATCAGTAGAGTTGTAGTTGGGCCCTTCTCCGGATGTGGTATCCAACTCGGGCAAAGCAACTAGGTCTTTTTGACTATCGGCCAGAACCTGAAGTGCTTCAGCCTCGAATTGTCTCATGTGTTCGGAGCATTTTATTGAAGCCTCTGAGGCCGGGACTGCATGTTGCTCAATTTGATCTTCTTCTATATTAGGCGGCTGAGCAGACTCCAGATTAATAGCCTCACCCAGCCTGTCTTTCTGGGCTATAGCTGATACTGGCAAATCAGTGATACGGAACCTCTCTACTCGAAACGGTCGTTGTTTCGATGCATTTTCGGTTGTCTGATTCCGTCTTCGATACGCCCTCTGATTAATTCGATTCTGCCTTCGTTTTTTCTCTTCCTTAGAATCAACATCTGTCCAATCATCTGAGACCCTCCAGATGTCTATCAAAGCCGCAGCGTCCTTATGGGTTGTTGACGGAGGCATTGTCAATTCCGATAATGTTTGTGTGAAATGGTCTGCTGTACCAGCAAAGATGTATGTGATGAAAATTACCAGAAGGAGATGTTACAGAGGGGTGTAGAAGAAAACAATGCGAAGGTCGTTGCTCGGAGAAGATAGTGGGGCGAGGTGGACTTACGCAAATCTCCTAATGTAGACAAGTGCTGACGATCATCAATTCGCTTAACCCCTGCATATTTCCCTTCAACGTCCCGTCGCTCTCGCTTCGGACTCGGACTCGCCTGGAGCAAGGCAAGACGACGGGTGGAATTACTTTTCGAATCACTGTTTCTTTTATGTGATCTCTATTGTGCCCCGGACGATCTGTGGGTATTCAGTGTGCAATGACCTCACTAAGCTTAATCCTGTACCCAAGGTTGTCAGCCTCTCGAGGAACAAGGAAAACTCCTCTCTTCATCCAGATACGTAAGTCTTCTTGGAAAGTAAGTAGATTTTCCCGTAGAAGCTTTAAAGTCCTGGTTCTGAGTAGAAGCTTAGCGAGTGATGTTGGGATCCATTACCTCTTGATTAGAAACGCATGGAGGCAACAGTAGATTTCTAGCACAGTGTGCCCAGTTCTAGACCCGATGGCAAGTTCTGGGGACCTCCTTTGAAGTGAAGGATGTACATGCTGAAGAGAGAGTTGTTTTCTTCAATAGCAAGTGCTGAAGCAAATACCGCCCTTCTTTGTGGGTGCGACAACTTGGTTGCCAAGGAGTTCCGCTTAATCTGAACATTTGAAAGAACCGGAAAAGAAATTTTGATGATCCATGACGGTTATTCGTGGTTTATAGGGAAGGGATATGATTTGACTTCCTCATCTTCGTGGAGATACTAACAAAACATTACAATGTAAGAATAGCAGAATCAATGAGAACGTCCCTCAAAGCTACACCAAAATCTCATAATCAAGGCGCAAAACGTCTTGTCCGTTCCATATGTCCCCGAATCACGCCTCTCGTGTATATCCAATCAACCACACGAGTTAGCCAATGAAAGTTCGGCTTTAGAGCAGACTTCTTGATCGAGTACACTCTTGAGAAGAGAAAATGTGGAACCTAGAGGTACAGTTTTACTCTCACGAGAAGGAAACTAGATATGATTAAAAACTCATTCTTCAAAATGGCGGGCTTGTTTACGTGATTGTCCGTATATTTAGGACGTCCATTCCCCTTTCTTAACGTCCGATTCGTCTCTTTAAAATTTCTGTTGTATCTACGTTATTGGATTCTCAGCTTCGTCTTGTGAACAAAGTAGACCAGGCCTCCGCAACCTGCAGTCTCAGACTCATCCGAAGACGCACACCACTTTCACTACCAAGACTCGTCACCATGATGTTCAAGCCCTCTACTCTCCCGTCTCTCTAAAGTAAGACCTTCCTCATAACCGCAGGTAACACTAGAATCGGCTACGCCATAGCGCTCACCCTCTCTTCCAAAGGCGCAAGAATCTACAGCGGCGCCCGCTCTATCACAAAAGCCAACTTCGCCATCACTAAGATAAAAGCCATCCACCCATCAGCCGACCTCCACATATTGATGCTCGACCACAACTCCCTCTCTAGCGTCGTTTGAGCAGCCAAGGCTTTGGCTTCTCAAAAGAAGAAACTGCATGGTCTGATTCTAAAGGCGGGCATCATGCATCCCACAACCCTCTTGACGGCACCATAATCGCCAAGAGGCGGCTTTCCACCAATCTGAAGATGAATAATCAACTTCGACAGCTCGCCAAGCTAAACTCCCAAACTACATAGTGCCCAACTAAGCGCCATCTGCTTGAAGAAGCTCACCGATCCTGATGGACGCCACACAAGACGTACAACAATTGGCAATGTCTGAATTCTCATTCGACTCTCTGACGTTTCTCTTTCAGCCGTACGATGTTTATGACGTGTGGTTCTTGGCCGAGACTTGGCATCTAAGTAGAAGTTACACAATGGACCCTAGGGTTTGACGAAAGCTGCTGCAGGAGGAAGTGCATCCCGCGCTGAGCAAGACACCCCGCAGACAACAGCTCATGCTATTTTATGCTCCGCAGAGACGCACTTATCTGGGCCTTGTATCTTCTTGGAGATTTGGAAATCTGCAACCTGCTATTGGAGGACTCACATGCAAAGCTTATTTGCTGACATGTAGACAGTATAAGCTTGAGGGCTCGAAGGCGGAACCAGGCCCTAATTAAGTCGTCTCGAGATTAATGTACTTAAACTAACGGGGTAAATGAACGATAATATGACGTGAAAGCTGGGCATGCGCCACCTTCTCCTTCGCCGACAACGAGCAGGGCCAAGAAGGTGACGTTCACAACGCCACAATTAAGACCTCTGAGAAAAGCAATCAAGCACGGGTTGAATTCCGACTGGCGACTACCTCTTTTCAAGTGAGTCTCACCCATTGGGCTACTTCAAGTCCAAGGCTTTTGTCAGGATTGGGAACCAGCCTCAGACTGCAGCTGAGCACTATCAAAAGCATAAGGCTGAGTAGACTATACACCATTCGTGCAATCAACAGTAATTCTCTTTTGAGGCACAGATGAATATGACTGCTGACATTTGCTGCAAGCCTAATTGAGAAACAGTAGCTGAAGGCGGCCGGTCAACAAATGAACTGGATCTTTTCCAGCTCCCCTCCTCGTTTCATGAAGCTCACTCAGCCTCTCGCGGAGGCAGTTGCCTGGGAGTTTCTCCTATTTGACCACGGCCCCGCTCCCCTTGGATATCTCTTGTTACTGCTCGATCCAACTTCTGATCTGAATCTACCTCCCCCCATAAAATACAAATCTACATATCAGTTGATACTCGTCACCAGCAAATCGACTCAAAATGGCCCCATTGAATCTTGACAACATCCAGGGAGATATCTTGTAAGATTCTTGGGCCGTCATCATGACCTGACCCTGGCTAACTATCCTCAGGTCTGGTCTGCCCAAGAAAGGAGAAATCTTCTTCTTCTTTCAAATCAACAAGGACCTGGTTAAGGACTTCTGCACTGGTATTGGAGACCTCGCTCATCACGTCACTTCCGTGACCCAGTGCGAAGTTGACAGACAGAATATCGTAAAAGAGAAAGAACTAGCCGCATTGCAAGACAGGGCCCCAAAACTGCTGGAATTGAGTGGCATCAATATTGCCTTCTCTCACAAGGGCCTCCGAGCAGTACGTAAGATTCAGCAGCACCCGATTTTCAGCTAAGAACACTCCACTGACTTGAACCGGTGATTTAGATGGGGTTCAGAGACAAAACTGGCGATACTATCTTCGAGAAAGGTATGGTTGCGGACGCCGACGGTGAAGATCGCGATCAAGGAAATCCCAACAAATATCTCAATGATGACTTGACTCTATGGGAGCCTAAATTCCGGGACGAGTCAATCCACGGAGTGATTCTCATCACTGGTAGTAGTCACCCAAAACTCAAGGAAGCTCTTGACAAGGTCAAGAAAATCTTTAAGGTTGGCGAAGAAGGAGCGAGTATCACCGAGGTGATTCAGCTCGAAGGCCACGTAAGACCTGGTGATATTGCCGGCCACGAGCAGTAAGTAGGTCGTTGGGGAGAATGACATGTTTTGACAGTTCCCTAGCTTCGGATTTGCCGATGGCATTGCCCAGCCCGCAGTTGATGGTGTACCAACAGTGGTCCACCGTGGCACCGACACCATCCACCAAGGAGTTATCCTAGTGGGTCGAGGAGGAGACAAATTGAAAGACCAACGTCCGTTGTGGGCTTTGGACGGAAGCTTTCTTGCTTTCCGCAAGCTCAAACAGAACGTTCCAGAATTTCAGAAGTTTCTCGATGACGAGGCTGTGAATACTGGGCTCACTTCAGAGCTCTTGGGCGCCAAGCTCGTCGGTAGATGGAAGAGCGGTATGCCATTCCCCTGCAGTCCCATGAACAAGACACTGACGTGATCTGCTACCACAGGAGCGCCTGTCGAGAACTTTCCTCTTGCAGGAGACCTCAACGCAGCGAAAGCTATTGCCACCGACTCATCTGTAAATGACAACTTCCGCTATGATCAGAATGTCAAACAACAGAATTGCCCTTATGCAGCACACACTCGCAAGACCAATCCCAGAGATGACATTGCGTTCAATGACAAGGATGACCAGCACCAGATCCATCGTATTATCCGTCGTGGTATTCAAGATCTCTGAGAGACATATTATACCGTGAAGCATCCTAGGCGGCGATAAATGCTGACTCTCCCGTTAGAATATGGACCTGAAGTGACCGACGAGGAAGAAGCCACCTCAACAAGTTCGGCGGATCCCAAGCTCGAACGTGGCCTGCTTTTTGCTTGTTACCAGAGCAACCTCTCGAATGGATTTTCGTTCATTCAAAAATGTTAGTTGTGCCCATGATAAGCTTATAGAAATCTTCTGACTGAAATAGTATGGGCCAACAACACGGCATTTCCCCGCAACAAAGAAGATTCCCGAAATTCTGGCTTCGATCCCATCATTGGCGCGGCCCATTCCAACAAGCCGGAGCCCAGTCGCGACATGAACGGCTTCGATGCTGCTGATCAGACAAAGCGGCTCACACTGAGTAATGACTGGGTAATCTCCAAGGGAGGAGAATACTTCTTCTCTCCATCGATCTCTGCTCTCCAGGAGACATTCGCACAGGCTGCCTAGATGTATTGAGGAGCAGGAGTATTGAGACTAGCTTCTCGATTCTTGGGTACATGAGACGGGAAATGGGCGATGGGAGTTGCCGGGTGTCCGGGGCTTTTCTATAGGTTTCTTAGCTTACATTCATTAGTAGGCGTCGTTGGACAAGGAAGATCAATAAAGCTCAACCCCGAAGAAGCTACTCCTACCTAAAATTGAAGTGAATGACATGTGATGGGTGACTCCCCAGTATGCTCCATAATTCTGCGAGCTCATCCTAGCCCATCTGGACATTATGTCGTAGTTTTCACTACAGACTTGAGAGTAAAATACCAAAATTTGGAAGGCTGTCTTGAAAATGATAAAGGAAGAAGGTGAGATAAGGTAGAACCTCGCTAGCCTGCTCTCTCCACTCCTATCTGTTTATTTTCTTGATCTCTCGGATGTCCCGATAGGATTCCAATCTAACAAGAATCATACTGAGGGATATGGGTATAGTCTGCAAACCAATCCTTCAAACATAGTCGGATTTAGAGCAGCAGCAAAGGATGATGTAGATTACGACGGGCGTAGATCAAGGCTGATGAGAAGAAGCCGGGAACAACTGCCACTGAGATTTGGAAATCTGGAATAGTTCTCGACTTTGACTGAGGCATCAAGGGTTTTATGCCGCTGAGTGAACGTGTTTACATAATCACCCACCAACCAATCCCAACGACTCGAAACCCCTGACGTCCGTGGGGCGACTTGACTCGTGAATGAGGCTGTTTACAAACCACCATATGAGGACCTTGATGGCCAAATTCTGCAGGCGCGATGCCCAGACTCAGACCAGACCCCGAATCCAGCAAGCATGATTGACAAAGAGCTGAAGGTCTTCTCTTTCCTTCTCTCCTGCTCTCTTTATCTACATAAATAAATAAACTGTCTGTTAAGACATCGCCGTCTTCTTTCTTACTATTCATTCTTTCAAGACGCCGCTTATCGAGGACGAAAGTTCTCGGCGACCGGCGTGAAAGAGATCCGCGAGCAGCAGCAGCATCACCAGCAGAGGTTGGAAGGTTGAGATAAGGACGGCGACTTGCTGCGGGATCGAGCATTCCTCGCAAAGGGCAGATAGCAGCCATGCAGCTCGACAATGATACTCGAGGGTGGATCATGTCGGTCGTGAGTGGTGTTGGTATGTTTCTCTCCGACCGCGGTAGAGAGCTACGACTGACAATTGAGCGTAGCTTGCATCGTAGGTGCAAGCATTATCTGCGTCGATGTGTTGATACAATTCATACCCAGTAAACGGAACTTCAGGATACAGGAGAGCGAGGCGTTCATGGCATGTTCATTAAGTTTGAGTTTTGGGGTCATGGTAAACACCCCCCGCCATCATGAGCTCCAAATGCTGATGTCTACTAGATATTCTCAGCACTCTACAGTATCCTGCCAAACTCGAAGAAATACCTAATACAGAGCGGATACACACCATCAAATGCAGGTTGGATACTTTTGGCGGGGTTTGTAGGAGGCTTCTTTGGGATCCAGATTTTCTCGAGATTCTTTCACCGATTCATGCCCTCGCATGTTGTGGACTGCGACCATACACACGAAGAAGCCACCCATGATCATCATGGGCATCTCGGGCACCATGGACCAAGCAGGGGAAGCTCTCATGCCAGCCGGCACAGAATCCGACTCCCTTCGCATCGCGAGAATGTGAAAGCCAGCGAATCTACCCCGCTACTGCCGTCGAATCTATCCAGTGGGACACTCTCACCACACCAGACAGCACAAGTCGATGGCCCTGGTGCTCATATTAGACGGCAAGCCACCTTCCCTGAATCGAGGAGACCTTCTATGATCGAAGTTCAAAAAAGGGTGATGTCTTTCGTCAAAGATACGAAGACAAATTGCGATTCTGGCGGACCTTGCTTTGGATACTCCGATCCATGTGGTCAAGAATGCTTCAAGCATCTTGCTACCAGAACTGCAAATAACTCCCGCCGCCCAACCATGCTACGAACAGCTACCGGAACGTTCCACCCCCATTCACATCCTGCCCTACCCGAAGACTCAGAACCTTCTAACGGGGCTCCTCGAGCTCCAAGTCGAACGCGAATCACAAGAGCACGCTCTTCCGAGACCCTAGATGAGGCTCGTGAACAGATGGTGGAAGGTTGTGACTCTGACGCCGAGTCCGACGAAGATCTTGAAGCTCAGCACCACCATCACGTACCCAAAAATGCTTTCATGAGCATCGGCCTCCAAACATCCATTGCTATTGCCGTGCATAAACTTCCTGAAGGATTCATCACGTATGCCACGAACCATGCCAATCCATCCCTCGGTTTCTCCGTGTTCATGGCACTCTTCGTCCACAACATCACAGAAGGTTTTGCTTTAGCCCTTCCACTCTACTTGGCACTCAAGTCTCGGTTCCGTGCTATGCTGTGGGCCACCCTTCTGGGCGGAGCATCACAACCTGTTGGTGCTGCAATTGCCGCCGCTTGGTTCAAGATTGCTGGGCACGAAGGCCATCAACCAGGCGCGACAGTTTACGGAATCATGTTTGCCCTCACTGGAGGTGTCATGACGAGCGTTGCATTGTCACTCTTCGTGGAGAGTTTGAACATGAATCACAATCGCAACCTGTGCATTGCATTCGGCTTCATTGGCATGGCGATTATGGCAACGAGCAATGCTCTTACCTCTTAAACGGAAGAATATATTTGGAATTGGATTGTCCAAATAAAGGAAAGCAAAGGAAACGAAACAGGCTGCATCAAGGCGGATCAACTGTATGAGTTACGTAGCATCGCATTGTTAGGCGTTCTGATAGGAGTGGGTCACGTCGATCGATATACATGTTGATCATAAAATTGGTATTGTCGGGTAGCGCAGTGCGCCTCTCTGGGTACTTTGTAGGTAGTTATTGGCTGGCGTACCAAACGGTAGAGGAAGGAATTTGGAATTGGGATTGGCATGGACATGGACATGGAGGGATAACAACATAGCCTGTGGGCTTGTTAAAGTCAACCAGGCCCAACAGAAATTGATGATACATCAGATGGCTCCCTTTTGCATTCCTACTGCTTGCTGTACTTGCGCACAAGAGTATCTACACTCCAAGGCGAAGACAACTCCTTCCCGTCCTGAAAATCTCGCTTGAGGATGAGAGGGGGAAAAAAGGAGGCGAGCCAAAATATAGACCGTGTAAGCGAAGCCTATCTATTTATGTACCTATTCTGTAGACACGGCACAGGAAGTACTGTAAGGGAATGAACCCTTTTGGTTTACTTCTTCCTTCTCCGTGCAGCTGCTCGTTTCGAGACCAAAAAAAGAAAAGGAAAAGCAGACTAACGCGAAACGATGGAATAGAGTAGATAGAACATAATAAAATTGTGTGATGTACACGCTGCTAGCCTGAAAATGCATCGAGTAGGTAGGTGGGTGCTGTGTGTGTGTCTTTATTCACTTCGTTCGTACGCTCGTGCTCGTCTGCCTTTTTTCGGAATTTTACACTCCCCTTCCTCTCTTCATCCCGTTCCAACCCAGCATTCAGAAGCCCGCCATAAATCAAGAGAAATACCGGATACCGATTCAGAAGCGATGACTTCTACTCTTCTGTGTCCTCCACGCCGTATATCCGACATACCCACCTCCACAGACCGCAAAGAACAGCAGGATCTTGAAGAGGAACCACGTCCAGCTTCCCCCCTCCTTGGGAGCCTTGACCTTCCCTCCGGTCGAAGCGATCTTGCCCCCCGGACCAGGCTTGCTCATAGTACTATCCCTCCCCTTCGTATCATACAAATTCCTCGTTGACACGCTGATGATATCATGATTATCACTCAGCTCTCCCGTCTCAGCCGAGAAGCCAAGGTACGCCACCGAGGGAATCATAGGCGGCTCGTTTGTCTCGAAGCACAAATCCCACTGCCCATCCGTCTTGTACTGCAACTCGAGCTTCAGCGACTTATCCTGGAAATATGTGAGTTTTGCCTTGGTTGCCATCGAAGCCCCGCGGAGCCCCCTCGCAGAACAGCCCATAAACTCGTTGTCCTTGCCGTCGTTCGACTTGTCGTAGATCTTCTTGCCGTCGCCGACCATGGCCATCACGTAGGGAAAGACGGTGCCCGGTCGGTTGTTCTTGTACGTGTCGAAGAAGATACCGAGGCCCTCGAAAGAGTCGACGCTGCCGAATACTGGGCCGGGCGAGGCGCGCTGTTTGGTGAGCCAGAGGGCCATGCCGTCGCCGTGGAGGTTGCCATTCCCGTGGATCTTGAATTCGACTTCAATCTGTTTGCACATAGGAGTATTAGCTACCTTGCGCATATACGCATGTGAAACCCCAGTAGAACCCCATTGTGGAAGAGGGACCAACCTCCCAGTTCGTAGCCGTCAGAGGCACGCGCGAGAATATCCATCCTTCCTGTGAGGGACGATCTGAAGTCAGGCGAATGTATCTGCATGCAGCATCAGCACACGAGCATCACCCTCCATGGATACAGGAACTCCTACTGATCCGCGCGCACAATGGTATTTCCTCCAAAATCAAACCATCGACTCTGCATGTCCGAATCGAGATATGGCTATTTCATGTCTCAAGTCAGCGTGCTGTGCTGTTGCTGTGTATTGCTAGTAGAAGCAAGGGGGGTTCAAGCCCACGAACCTGGTGCAAGGAATGCGTGCGTAACTGGTCGCATTCTAGTTAGCTGGTGTATCGGTTGATCCGATTTTGTAGTTGATTAACATACGGGTATGCTTCTAATGCCATTCTCGTCGGTGGTCGTCTGGTCCTGAATAGCTGCGAGAGCACATGCTGCCAGCGCCAATACGGACAGCGAAGTAGAGAACCACATTGCCTCTACTCTCTCTACCCAAGATCCTGTCTCAGCTTCTACGTGACTCCTGCCTAGGTGCTTCGTTCAGGAATGCAGCAGGTGGGTAAAGAACGAAAAGGCCGAGTCAAGAATGGAAGAAAAAGAAAATGTAGCGCTCCTCTCCTGAGGGATGAAGTTGGTACCGTCCGGGCAGAAGTTGCAGGGCAGGAGACGCGAGACGGGTTAGCTGGCCTCTCTTCGACTTTAATCCGGGGTGGAACTTGACGGTGGAACTGGAACTGGATCCCTGCAAAGCTCCAGCTCTGTGGTAGCTGCGTTTCTGCGTGTAGGCGAATGAGCATCATCAACGACTGGAAAAGTTCGATTGCAGTTGAAGAACAAAACATAAGCAGCACAAACAATTCACAACTCCAACAGCAATTCAGCAACAACATTTCTCTCCCTTCTCAAATTCCAATCTCTCAAGCCGCAAAAATGGAGAACGTCAGCAACAGCCTCGGCTTCGGCCAGGATCCCAAAGCCGCAGTGATGAACCAAGTACGACAAGAAGCTGCCATGACCAACGCCCGACAATTGATCGAGGTAAGCTCTTGATACTCTCCTCTGGTTTCATTTCCACCTTCATATCTAGATCATGAAACCTTTCCTATGAATCAATTGATGCTAATCTCCCCCCGCAGAAAGTGAACGAGCACTGCTTCGAGAAGTGTGTCCCCAAACCCGGATCCTCGCTATCGAGCGGCGAGACGACTTGCTTCACGCAGTGCATGGAGAAATATATGGCGGCTTGGAATACCGTCAGCAGACAGTATATCAATCGGATACAGCAGGAGAATGCGAAGAATGGGGCTGGTGGCGGGGTCTTCTAGGGGATGGGCGTAGGCGTAGCGTTTGTTTGAGTTGGGATGATAAGGGGTCCTGTATGATGGAGAGCAGGGACACTATGGCGAGGAAGGAAAAGTGCCAGATGCATGGACTGCGATAGACTGTACGATCATGATGGGCTGTATCATATCTGTGAACTTACCTGGGTGGAAAGATTGGCTTGGGAGGACGGCTTAGATGGTATCAGCATGAATCACCTCTTCACTACCGCGAGACCTCTCCAGAATTCTGTTCAATTTGCAAGGGGCTCTATGAATTTTGACGGCTTTCAGAGATTGATACGCAGAATCGGAGATTTTATAATGGACTCCAGGGACCAATACATTCCTCTACTCCAGTTCAGAGGAGAAATCAAGCATCCAGTCTGGCCCACCAGCTCAAGGAGAGTATGCTAGATTTCTACGAAGGATGAAGCCAGTACCAAAACTACACAGTCTAACATCCACGGGCCATCTTGGTGATCATTGTGCAACCGCATTCTGAGGTTCTCGCTTCGACTGAGCAGAAACAAAATACTCTACGGATCGTCAGCATCCAACCCAACCTCACAACCTCAAACCATCAGCAACTTACGTCCTCTCCTCCCCTCAACCGGCACCATATCCCCCAACAAAAACCCATCAATCCTCATAAACGGCAAATCCGCTACCGTCTCCGCCGCGCTAAAGCAAGCCGTTCTCTTCCTCAAAATATACACATGCACCTTTTTCATATCCCTAACATCATCCCTCATGAGCTTCAAGCTACCACTAGCTCTTGCTTCAGTCCAGCACTGGTATCGAGGCGTCCAGTAATAGATCTGCTCGATGGGATCGGGCGCTAAGGCTCTCGCGCAGATGTCGGTGAGTTCCGCTGCTGTGAGGATGCCGAGGGGGATGGATTGGGGTTTGTTGCTTGTGGAGTGGCGGATCTTGAGGATGGCTTTGCATGGGAAGTTGCTCATGGTGAGTCTGGCATGAAGGAGTTCGTTTGCTCTTCTGGTTTCGGGGTCTATGGGAGGGCACGGGGCAGATAGGAGATCGAGGAGGGCGTTTGTGCGGTTGTGGTCTAGAGGACGGGCTCTAGGTCGAGGAGTGAATGAATTGAGTTCTGATTCTGGTCCGGGTCCGTTGTTGATGGAAATGATCCTAGAACCGTGTCTGTGGCTTGGATGACCAGGTCCTACAACTGAAGCACGATTGGGTCCATTGCCGTTAGGGGAGACCATTCTGGGGAATGATGTTTGGATTGTTGGGTATGGATATGTGTATGATGATGGCCTAATGATGACGATGACGATGAGTTGGAAGATACTCGAGGAGATAAACCCGAAGATACTCGAGTTCAGTAAACACCTCCCGAGTCGTTCTTTCCAGCCCTTTCCCATTTAATATTCTAGAGGTAGCTGCCTCACATAGATTCCTAATACGTACACAACATATACACGTACCTCCCCAATATCAGCACTGTTCAAAAAGATTCATTATCTTGTCAGGCACCCATGCCAAACAGAAGCCCAGAAATACCATCAAGATCATCAGCTTCAATATCACTCTCTGGAGGATGCCAAGGCACAGGGCTAAGACTCCTCCTCCTCCACTCCCTCTCCCTCTCCCTCTCCCTCTCCCTCTCCCTCTCCCTCTCCGTTCTCCCATCCACCCTCGGCAAAGCCTCCTCGCCCTCCCCCTGCACCAAGACGAAAACCTTCAGAACCCCCTCAATGCCCACACGCTCACCCACACCCAAACTCGCACCCCTCAGATCCTCCTTCACGACCCCCAAGGAATCCTCCGCGTTGCTGTAATAGACCCTCTTCCAGCGCAGAGAGAGCGGGTTCCAGTAGTAGACAGAAGCTATGCTAGTCGGGGTTGTGTACCGACTGGTGGATATTTGAATGGCGCAGAGTTCTTGTGAGCAGATGTCCCAGAGCTCGGAGCTACTGGTGAGGTGGTGGAGGGAGTTAAGGACCGGTCGGCCGCCAGCTGTGCAGGATACTTCGTACATGATCTGCTCTGGCCTTGAGACCTGTGGATTGTGTGGAGATCTGGATTGGGGTTGGATGTGGTTGTGATTGTAGGCATGATCTGGTAATTGAGTTAAAGGTTGGGTGTATTGAGATAATGATTGACCTAATAGGCGATCTATTCGTGGGAGAGATGCCATTCTGGCTGGGAGTCCAAGGGGGAGACCCATTCTGCTTGAAGTTTTGGAAAATGGAGGTTTGGGGAGTCAGGAGAGAGAATAGGTAGGGAGATTTGGATAATTGCATTTCGAGTAATTCTTTTGTGGATCTTTAGTGAATTTAGTTTGGGGAATGGCCGATATCTACCTAGGTTACCGGGTGTTATTATAGGTAAGTAGGTAGCTCAAGGCCCGGGCCGTAAACCAGATGAAAGTTCGCTTAAATTCAAAACACCTGGCGAGTCGGAGGGTATGACGCTCGGATGCTGCGATGTCTTCAACTTTCTAAAGTCTACATAGAAACTTCTTTCATGAGTGGAGATCTGATCTTTTTCGTCATACCGTGACTCCGATTCTTCATACCCTAACCCATTGGTTGTCTACCGGAAATACTCAGACCATCAATTGCAATACAATTCGGAAGCAGCCGATCAATCAAAACTCCTCATCCTCCCATAACAAAACCATAACAACTGTCAACTCATCACCAGTATTCCTATCCCACTCATTCTTGATCAGTTTCAAGAATTCAGATACCTCGGATTTGGCGGTGAACTCAGTTACTCCATCGAGACCTATTGGCAAGTATGCAGCAATCCGAGGGGTTTGGCCTTTCAATCTGTCTTCCCAACGATCAACACAGGCAGCAAAGATACCATCAAGAGTACCGATACTGTTTAATTCGACGAACCGGTATACGGCGGATTTGGCACCGAGTCGGATTTGCAATTTGGTGTGATTGATTTGCTCCTTAGAGAGGATCTGGACGTTGCCAGAGGCTGTTGTGACATTAGCTGGGCTTTGCTTAGCAGATTGTACCTCATAGAGTATCTCGGTCTCTTTATTCATATTGGTGGAAACTCCCATGACACTGATTCCAGTCTTCTCAGGGGATATCGGCATGTCGACCGCAGGTTCGTTCTCAGTTTCGGTGGAAGTTCCTGGGGCACTAAACTCAAAAGGCTCCGGACCGGCGGGACTAACGAAAGAAGGGCTGCCGGTGCGACTGTCCCAAGGAGTGCTTGATCTATCAGACTGAATATCACTGACGGTCAGGGTGGGAAAAGGGGCTTGGGGAGGAGCTGGTCGCATGTCATCAACAGGGGCTGGAACTCTGCCTTTCAAGGATTGGACCATGGTTGCGGGGTTGGAAGAGATGGCTTTTGAAGCTGGAACATTGTCCTTCGATGGCCGAGCAAAACCTGCGAGACTGAAGGATTCGAAATCCTGAGTAGAGCTTCCAAAAGCTGGTAGTAAGGTGCCATGTCTAGGTGTCGACCGGCTAGTACGGCGCAGAGAATTGCCATCAGAGACTCGACGCTTGCTGCTCGGGCTGGGAGTGCCCTCGGGTTTGAATTCAGAAAGCGACTGGTATCCTCCAGTGAAATTCCTACGTGTTGACCGTGTTTGAAAAGGAGTTCCAACAATGGGCCCAAATCTAGCTTCATCGATGACGGGGGAGGTTGCAAGCTTCTTACTGCTCTTCGGAGTTACATCCAAATCGCCTGTACGCTTTTTGCTTTCCCCTGTTGTGGTACAGGCTCGACATTGCTGTTGTCCAAATGGTAAGCAATAATCTCAAAACGCTTGTAGAACATGTGGAGCTTACGTATGGCTTCGTCGGCATAGCTGAGAGGTTGTAGCAGGTTTGATGGCGTCCAACATGACAGTTTTCGCATACGGCAATCTTGTCATCGGTCGTCTCCTTCCCAGCGCAAATTTCGCAGCTCTTGCCTTTCAGGCAGCTCTCCAAAGTCTATGTAACATCGTGTCAGGAGTTATGTTCGAAGCTGCATGGTAGAGGATCGAGGCGACTCACGATAGCATCATCCAACTCTAGGGTATTTTCATGGTCTCGTAGGTTCTCGAACATGAGCATAACAGCCTCCCGGATTCGCTCCTTGTCACTTGGTATTGGTTCTCCACCCTCTTCAGTAGGATCTTCTCGTGGTCTTCCCTGTACCCATTTGTATCTCTCGCCATTCAACCACTATGCCATCAATCAGCAGTCAGCACGCAAAGATATGTGCAGAAGGAAGATCAGGATGTAGGATCGTTATCACTTACGCTAGTATCCCAGCCTTCATAATCGGGAACTATCTCTGGGAAGAATATAGTACCACATCTCAATTTCTCAAGGAAATGCTCAACGAGGTGCTTGAAGGCAGGTGTAAATTCGCCATCGACGCGAGGAGGAATGAGGCCGACTTTCTTGACGTAGAGTTTGCGATATCCGGTGACCTGGTGGTACAATTAGCTTGTCTGCAGTGAATCGTACCTATATATCGCTATGTGGAAGTAAACAAACATACCTGCAAAATGGCGCGGACGAGCGCTTTGTGGCGCATACTTCCCTCAACCAGACGGACCAAGGCACAACATGAGCCCATAGCCCTGGGATGTGGCGAGACCATGGCGAGGCGTGGTGGGTGGTGGTTTTGTTGGTATCGGAGGAAACTCAAGGTGCCTATTGGTGTTTTTGTTTTGTTTACAGTCCGACTCGCTTGGGAAGACGGGGTGGACTAGTGGGTAAAAAGTCAACAACGATCACCGACGCGCTGGCGACCAGCCGCCGGAATTTTTTTTAGAATGTCTTGAAAAGGCTTTGAGACAATGAAAGTCACATCGGGACTTCAACGCGGGCTTTCCGCAGAAGTATCTGGAAAAGTCCTGCTAGAATATGAATGCGCGATCAGGATTTCAAAACAGCAAGGCCTAGTTTTGGTTAAATACAATCTAACGTCTATCCTTGCGTGCCGGAAAGACTTCACAGTCTGGGGCTCTTAAATTCCCACCACATAAATACATGAAATACTAATCAGTTACTAATGTTCTTTAGCTATTTCTCTATAAGGGCTCGACTTGCAATTAGAGAAATACTGTAGTTTGGCTATACTATCGCCTGTCTTATTAAGAGCGTCTAAAGCTGCTATAACTTTAACCCCTTACTTTGTCATAAATAACTACTTATTCCCGGAATTCATGCCTATAATCTAGAGCTCCGATTACGTTTAAATCTAGTTCTGAAGTTTGAAGACATAGAGTACAGGAAAACCTACCTACCGAATTGCAGATTGCCACGTTCGAATAAGCGAGAAAGGATTTATCGCCCTACCTAATATTTTACTCACTATCACGTAAATCAAAAGAAATCACGCAGTTTAACAATAACACGTAATAATATAACGCACTGGGGCATGCTTCTTGAAGTTTCCACAGCCACGCGTCTCCCAGTCCTTTCAATTCCATCCTCCTCCCTTTGTCCCTATTTCCGTGTAAGGTACGGAGGTTATGTTTCATAAGCGGGCGCGCTAGTAAAGCCATTGCAAAAGCCTCCCTGCAAGGAGAGCCTCGAACATACGATGCCAGATCGAAACGTAGTGGGATCCCTCTAACTACCCTTTATTATCGCGATCATGCAGTTACAAAATCGAAACAATAGAAGCCAATTTAAGTTCCCTAATATTTTTATTTAACTACTATTCTTTCAGCGGAGTTATTCTTGTCCATTCCATACCTCATACTCAATTATACGAGTACTACGAAAGGTGACTATGTTAAAGTGATGCCCAAAAACAAAACTCTCATCAGAAAATTGTCAGCGGTTCTTTCTTAAGCTCAAATTGTTTTCTGCAGGTATCAACTGCCTTCATCACCTTATTCCATTCGTCTATTGTCTCATAAGCCAATTTGAGGCCATTCTTGTAGGTGCGAAAATATCCGAGTCTTGCAAAGGCGCTAGAATCTACCTTTGATATTCCAAGCAGTAATCCATGTAGCTGGCCGTCAGCTTCCCCTACAATGATACAAGTGACAGTGGCCTCGAACGATTCCTGGAAGTCATGCTGGGCCCTTCGCACGCTATACCTAGGCTCGGCCTGATTTGTGGGTGGGATTTCCCAAGATTCAAGAACTGTATCGGGGATGACCCACAACTCTTGCGCGTCGATTATGACTGATGAGAGAGCATATGTGCGCTCTCCGTCCTTTGAGACTGAGCATGTCAATTTTAACTCCGCCCTTGGAACGGTCATAGTAATCGAGCTACCATTGCTGACACTTCCGTACACATTTTTGCCTGACTTCGGGACGACCGTATCTTGAAACGAAGTAATCAAAGGCTTGAATGAAGTAGAATCGGCTCCAAACGCCATCCCATCTCCTTGGACAGATGCCCACGACCAAGAGGGTGCAACATATTCTCCAGACACAAACCCTTCGGTTCTTAGCATCCTCCAGCACAGTTCACGAGTCCAGCACAGGTCGGGAGCCAAGCTAGGCTTCCAAAGCCCTGCTAGATACCGCGGCTTGGGTTCTGGAAGCTTTCTGGCAAAACTGTCAGCCAATCCGCTGAGCGCTGGCAGCCTATCACACTCTTTCGTGAGTCTTAATGGGAAGTAGTCGCGAACAAGATCGCGCCAACGCTTCCACGGCTGTAAGTCGCGCGTATAAGACTCAGGGTCTTATTCCATTGTCTAATTCTCTTGAATAGGTCCTTGGTTCCTCTAAAGATGGTTGTCGAATCCACAATCTTCTCAGCCCTGAGCCCATGTTTGCATTCATACAGAACTCCAAGCTCCTCTAACCCCGTGAAATGGATCACCCGCGCCGATAGCGTATTCTCCTGGAACACCCACGCTCGTGATGCGACCGGCTTTGTGGTTGACATCGGGGCTTGGGACGTTCGAGATGAACGAAAGCCTGGCGACACTGACCACGCTGCTTCATCAGCATCAAGCCGCTGTATACAGACTTCGACTTTCTTTCCATTCTTGTCTGCGTCTAGGAATGTGATAGGGACAGGTTTATGCTTAGATACTTGCTTCCCTAGAAAATGCTCCGAGCTCTCCGCAGAGCAAGTTCCGGAAATGGTGATGTATGCGTTACCATAATAGTCACACATGCGCCCGGATTCACTCATCCAGTCCTTATCACCGCCTTGGATGATGCACAGAGAGTCAATCCAGAGATGTTTGAGGCCTAGCGCGCGACACACTGTAACGGCGTCTTGGAATGTGGCCGGCAGTTTTTCGTAATCAATGTTCTCCATCATCTCTTGCAGATTGCCACGACTGGTTACGAAGGAAGGCGGACCGCCCTCCTTCGGCTCTCCCCAACAGTGGCTGAGTGCCGCGTACTTGACTACTTGGGGTGCATTCACCGTCTCGATCAGCCGTACCGCTTTCTCCCTAATCTCAAGCAACCTTGTTGGGAGCGTTGGCGGAGGTGCTGGCGTAGGACATTCGATGTGCCTCGTACACTCTCGAATAGCATCTCTCACGAATTCGATGCTCTCCTCAACCCCCATCTCTACTCGGGATGCTAGGCTAGGCCACGCCTCTATTCTACCTTCCTCTGGGTTATACACCACAAACGTGCATGATGTTTCTATCACTGGAACTAATTCCATTTGATGAGGTGCCGCAGGCTCATCGTACGACAACATAGGGAAGAACTCCAGCGTCATATGCCCCGTTCCTCCGTTTTTCGACCCGCGGATATGGACATAAGACTCTCCAATGTTATGGACATCTCTCCAATCTTTGTTTTCCTCGTGATTCCAGACTTCGAGGATGAGCTTGCAGAATTTACAGCCTTTTCCTGCGGCTGTAACTAGATTGGCTTGGTTTCCTGTTCTGACCTTTGGAAGGTTTGGTTGCTCTAGCTCGCTACAGTCGTTGCACAAGTCACAAGGCATGTTTGCGGGAGATTCTTCTTGAAGTTTATCAGGCGTTATCTGCGTCTTGTGGTGTACTGTAGCTGATGTAGGATCGCCAAAGTCCGGCGATCTAGCTTGAGGGCATACGAGCCGGCCAAGCCGCAACTTAGCAGGGCGCTTAAGGGTCTATGGCATGCGGGATTTTAGCAAATTCGAGAGGATAGGTTAGATGCTGGCTTGAATGCGAATTTAGATACAGGTTCTGTTACGTCCAAAGTTTTGTTTGTGATTTTCGTGCCCGTACGAACTAATTACGCTAGGAGTTGAAGTCAATAATTACTAAGCTGGATGTGGCGCACCCTGCACTACAGTACCTCTAATGCTTGTAAGGCTTCATCAAAGCAACCATAAATCTTATGAGACGTGCGGGGTCGTTTTGCTCTAACTAAAAGCCGTTAGCCTCTTTAACGCGAGGTATTGATCCGCGTGGTGATCTGATATGGATTTGCACACCCTGTAGCAGCTATAAGGCTGAGGGCGAATTCTCGCAGAGTGGCGAGGTTTTAGAGCTCAGATACTACTCCTTAATATATGATAGAGGAGGTAAGAGCTTGGTGGCAGAGCTATAGTAGAGAAATTGTATTATATTGTAAAAAGATATTTTTTTGCAAATCAGGTATAATTGTGGGATCGGAGACCACCGCCTTTCGTCAGAGCTCTGAAGGCGCAGCTCTGACGAAAGGTGGTGGTCTCCGATCCCACAATTAAGGGCAATAATACGTATTTGATTTTCTAGTAAGAGGAGTTAAAGGTGTCTAGGATTGGCTATAGAATATAACTTACAAGACATTATAGAAGGTTTTAAGGTGTGTATAGATTTTAAGATATGTAAAGTCAAAGTACTTATTATTTTTTTCCCGGCACGCAGGGGTTTCCGGGACACAGGGATGGACGTTAGTAAGGTCCCGATGGATATTGAGATGATGGCATATGAAGTACAAAGCTAGCTAGTAAGATCTGGCTCCGTCATCAAGCACACAGCAACTTTTGTTGCCTTAGAAGGCATCAAAATATCAAAACAACAAAATCAGAGAGATCGATGAAGGTGCCACGGATATTCTGGGTGCTAGTTGATTGCTGAAAGTCATAGAGTACCTCTTGATCTCGTAGGGACCATGCAGACATCGACCTTACGCATTGGAGGCTTCTGCGAGAGCAGTTTCCGGTAAAGACTAAGCATCCTAAAAAGATAAACATTCGTACCATTGCAAAGCACACATGGATGTCTCCTACAGAACCAAGTCAATGTCCAAGCCTTCTAGGAACTCTGAAATCATCTGAAGCTCTTGGAATGTACTAGTCTTCGTGCTCCACAAAGTGTATTCAGATGTTCTAGTACTATCCTATACCATGACGTGAATATTTGGAGGGCTTGCTGAAGTATCTTGGACAGTCCGGCTTTTGGAGTCACCTTGGTGTTCCTAATGCAGTTTAACGTTGAATGGAGGCTTCAAAGTCATATACGAAGTCGTCGAGAGGTTGCAGGTGGAGCAGGTCGGGTGTACTTGAGGTTTTGTTGTTGTAAGGACTAACGAGTCCGGCGGAGGATTTGGGGGACGCGCGAGTGGTAATCAGCGATATTACGGTAATGTGATTCTGTGTTGAGGTGGGGAATTCTTCTGATGGATCAGTCGATGGTGTCTTGTAGGTGTATAGTAGTGTTAGACAACGTTTGAGGGCATCGTCTGAAATACGGGAAATACAGATATGAAAGGGGTCTGTCAACTGACTATGATATCTCAAAACTCCCTCACGTCGATCAAACTTTTTACTTGGTTTGATTCATTTGCCATGCCATCTACTCTCCTCTCTTCTTCGCCTCCTCGGCCTCCCGCTTTCGAGCAAGATATCTCTCCTTGGCACTCATGATATCACCCTCCGTCTTTCTACTCTTCGACGCCCTCTCAAGAGTCTCTTTCTCTTCCTCTTCTTGTTCCAGCGCCCTCTTCGTTGCCTGCTCAAGCTGCGCCTCCATCATCCGCGATTGCCTCTCGCGCATAGCTTGTTTGCCACCACCAGCACCCACGAATCCAGGGGCTTTAGTCCGGTCAGACATAGCTTTCCCATCCCTAGCCGCATTGGACTGTGTAGCACTCTTAGGCTTATGAACAATATTGAGACCTCCCTTGAGAAGCTGTCTCTTGTCCACCACTTGCCCTTCATCATTGATAGCGATCGACCCTCCAGATTTCTCATTGATCTCCCTCGCAAGATCCGCTTCCGTCTTCACTTTCTCTTCCTCCACCTCCTCCACCGGCCCAGTCTTTATCCTCTCCTCAACAGCCTTGACGACCTCAGCATGTTTCTGCTCTCCCTTCTCTAACATATTCTTATAGAAACTCGTCATCCCAGTCCCCTTATTCTTCTTCGCTTCCTGCTCCTCGCGGATCTTCTCCTCGGCTTCCAAGCGTCTATTCTCCTCTTGCTGCTTCTTATACGCCGAGGTGACGAACTTCTCCTTATCAGCAAACTCATCGCCTTCAGCTTCTCTTTCCCTAGCCAACTTCTTCTCCTCTGCGATCCTCGCATCCCGTTGTCTGACCTCGGCTGCTGCCATGAGATTCGTCATGTATTTGGGTTTGCGCTCCTTGTCTTCCTCCGCGACTTTCTTCTGCGGCTTGAGCGAATCGTACACAGCATCATAATCATAGATATTGGCATCCAATTCCTCGGCTTTGTCGGCATGCTTCTTAGACGTGAACGAAGACGAGAGGTCCCCATACATGCTAATGGGTGCTTTCTTAGATCCCAGCTTCATTATTGGCTTTCCGCCTTTCGCTGGTCCATTTTTTGAGAGCTTCGGAGCTGGGGCATCGTTTGAAAGACCGCCAAATTCTCCTATCTCCTCTACTGCTTCCGCGCCGCCTTTGTCGTCGCCGTCGGAATCGTCGGGTTCGTCGAATATGGGTTTCCGCTTGCCGGGTTGGGGTCTGCTTCCTAAAGGAGTTTTCTTGGTGATGTTCAGACCGTAAGAAAGGCCTTTGCCTGACATATTGGAAGAGTGAAGAGGGGCTGTTTCGTGAGTGCTTGCGAGGATCTCGAGGAGATTGAGCTAGGTACCTTGGGTTCTTGGGAATTAAAGATGAATTACGGTTTCCCCAGGTCTACTTTAGTGTACTTGGCGCTAGCCGATAAGGAGAGCTTATCGAGTCACAAAAGTCGCAAGCACAACACGCAACTTTAACAACACCATTCGCTTTGGGTCGCCGAAACCTAATCTGGGACTTGACACCGCAGATGAAGGACCACTTCGCACACACTCTACGCTCTCAAGCACCACGGCCACCAAGATGACCTCTGATGGTGGTGTCGAGGGTGCCGCGAGTGAAACCCCTGCGGCCCCCAAACCCTCCAAATTCAGATTCAAGGACAAATCCAAAAGGAGATCTGAGAAGCGTGATGGGAGGTCTCGAAGTCCAGCTGAGCGATCGGAACGAGAATGGGAGCGGCGCGATAGAGCAGACGAAAGAGAACGACACCGACATCACAGACACCACCACCGAAGCAAGAGGCGCAAAGCAAGTCCAGCTAAAGACGACCCCGCGCTCTACGATGATACCCACCTCCCAAATGCCTCCTCTGACCAGTTCCAAGACCCGGAGGTTGCGTTTAGAGAGAGTCTCTTTGATGCTATGGCAGATGATGAGGGAGCGCAGTTCTGGGAGGGGGTTTATGGCCAGCCGATCCATACATATCCTGATATGAAGCCTGGTCCTGATGGAGAGTTGGAGCGAATGACGGATGATGAATATACGGCTTTTGTTAGGGCGAAGATGTATGAGAAGACGCATCAGCATCTGATAGAGGAGAAAGCGCGCAGAGAAGCTGCTAAGAAGGAAAGGGAACGGCTGGCCAAAGAGAGCGCGAAGGAGGAGAGAGAAGCGGAGAAATTTAGGAGGAAAGTGGAGGAGAGTCTGAAGCGTGGACAGGAGAGGAAGTCGAGAAAGGCTTGGGGAGATAGGTGGGAGGCTTATATCCAGAAATGGGAAACTTTAGGCAAAGGCGCAGCTACAGGAAAGATTCACATCGCTTCTATTCCCTGGCCCGTCGAGAGTGGTAAGAAAGCTGATGCTATGGAGTTGAAGGAAATTGAGCGGTTCTTCCTCAATGCGCCGACTTCTGGACAGCCTACCGAAGCTCAATTGGCGAAGACACTGAAGGTGGAAAGAGTGCGCTGGCATCCGGATAAGATACAGCAGAAACTTGGCGGTCAAGACGTCAGTGATGATGTTATGCAGGCGGTTACTGCAGTCTTCCAGGTCATTGATCGTATGTGGTCTGAGGTTAAGGACGCAGGGAAGTAAATGAGAATATTTGCATTTGCATTGGCATTGGCATGAGCAAAGCGATGGCGTTACATATCGGAACACTGCTGGACATTTGTCTGCAGCAGATAGGATTGCAAGGAACAGGGCATTGGGAAACGGAAAGGGGCGTACATGGAACGATTCCATTGCTCTTCAAGAAGCTATGCAGCCGACATCTCGTTTAACGTCTCGTTTGTACTGGGTGAAGCATAGCAACATTGCTTTTTCTTGGCGACGTGGACAGCAAAGGCGACATGACATGGTGGGGCATTGCATCCAACAATCTGGGTCTTGGAAGAAGTATTCTTTACATATCGTATCCAGTATGAACTTTAAGCAGTCACTAAGAAGCGGGGACCAACCTCAATTTCTAGAAGTAGTTTGGAGCCAGATGCCATGACTTCTCATCTTCTTGTCTTCTTGTCTTGGCCTTCTTACCTGCAGTACCGTAGGTAGTCTTTTTGCCCCTCCAGTGCGCCTAAGATCTTAGAACGCCCACCCTGGTCCGCGCAGCTGCAAGGTTAATCCAGCATGAAGCCTGACAGTAAGTCCCATTACACTCGATATCACCTCGATCGAGAGCCGGAGACTTCTTGGCCAATGTCTCTTGGAGGGATTTGTCGAGAAAGACGTCGGGAGAATTCGATTTCCTGGATCACGAAGAGATAGTAAGTGCAGACAGATCTCAAGTCACCCTCGGCTTTATCGATAACCAACATGCACGTGAAGAGTAAGCAGGCAATCAATTGGGGAGAGGGGGGTCCAATAATAGGTAAGGTCCCAATCCTCTACTTGGTAATACGCAGGTCAAGTCTTGGCCCCATGTCGAGAAGAGGATTGATTTCTTAAGAGGAAGAGGCATCCACCCCGTAATTCTTGTTTTGTTCTTGTCCTTGTTCTTGAGTCCTTGTCCGTGTTCCTCCTGTTCTTATCCTGAGCACCAACCCCACCAATCCCCCCTCCCCTCCCCTCTTCACATCCGGATCCCAACCCTTCATGTCGCTATTTGGGCTTTGAAGGCGCAGGCTGCTTTCAAGTCGGCCGGCACGCAAGACAAGGAGAACGACATAGAGCAGAGCAGAGCAGAGAGAGAGGGAAGAGAAACTTGACGGCAGGCCCAGCTCAATCCAACCGGCTAGACCTATCTCTCTCGACCAGATCGCTGGTCAAGGTTGAGTGTGGATTTGGATTGAGGTGGGGTTCGACTTGCTGCCCAGTGAGGATCCAGCCCTCCCTCAGAGCCAGCAGCCAGCCAACCATCCTTTCTCCATCATCCATCCTCCATCCTCCATGCTCTATCGTCCGCCCGCATTCCTCCTCCTCTCTGGTCACTCGCTCGCTCGCTCGCTCACTCACTCTCCCCTCCAACTGCCCTCCAACTCCAACTCCCCTCTCCTCTCCACTCTCCCCCTCGCTCGCTCTAACTCGACTCTGCCTACTCTGCTTGGCTCTGCTCTACGCTACCCTACCCTCTCCTCACTCTTCCTCTCCATCCCCCTCCTCCGCCGCTGTCCTCTCCTCAACAGCGACCGTACGAGTACCATACCATACAACACAATACCATCAATTGAATATCATTAGCTTCTCAATTGCGCCCTCCGCTACCACCTCTTCCTGTCCTTGGTCTTCCCAACGAACATTCCACCACATCCAACACATACTCAATCCAGCCTCAGCTCACCAATCGCGCAACGTCGACAACCCTCTATCCGCCCCCTCCCCTCCTCTCCTCCACCCCAATTGCGACACGGAAGCTAAGCTACTGCCACTGCTGCTCACGACTGACTGCAAGAAGCCGTCCTCTCTCGACCGTCAAAGCTCGGTTGCCCACTCATACTCCCCACGCCAGCAGACTGCGCAGGAGAGACATTCCAGAACCTTTATCCAGCTTCTTCTTCGTCACATCTCCCCCGCCAGCATCCAACCCGCAACAAAAGTCCTTCCCCGCGCCGCCGCAGCTTCGCTCACCTTCCCGACCTCCCAGCCCAGCCCAGCCCAGCCTGCCATTGATACCCGGGCTTTGCTGGTGTGTCAACTGTCTGCCTCGACTTCTACAGCAATCCTCCACTGCTTCATATGCCGACATTAGGATTTCTGAAGAAGAAACGGACGAGGGAGTCGCCGGGTCAGAAAGACCTAGCCTCTCCAACTTCGACCTCCAGTCAACCGACCAGTCCGATTACTCCCACTACCTCCAGAACCTTTGATACCTCCATAGCTTCCGTCTCCACGCAATCCACCGCTCCGCAACCTCAGAGCGTATCTCAACCCGCCGTCCCCAAACAAGAGAGTCCCACGGTTGTGGGCGAGCAACAACCAATGACGCAAGGGGTTTCTCATCAGCAGCAGGCATACGGGACCTATTCTCCGCCCCAAGAGCAGCACCAAAATCTCCCTACCATCAACAACCTCATCAATCCTCCCCAGAACGATGGTACAGCACAATCGAAACCGAACATGGGTCAATCCGAGCCTGAGAATGGCTCGGCCAGTCACCCAGAAGCTTCCCAGCAATTGCCCCAAGCGCAAGTAGTTCCCCAACCCGCCCAGATCAGACAGACCAAGGGCAAATATTCCTTAACAGACTTCGACATGCTACGGACACTGGGAACGGGAAGCTTTGGAAGGGTACATTTGGTCCAGTCAAAGCACAATCAACGATTCTATGCGGTGAAAGTGCTGAAGAAGCAGCAAGTGGTCAAGATGAAGCAGGTCGAGCATACCAATGATGAGAGGAAAATGTTGCAAGAAGTCAAGCACCCATTTCTCATCACGCTCTGGGGCACATTCCAGGATTCCAAGAATCTGTATATGGTCATGGATTTCGTCGAAGGAGGTGAATTGTTCTCCCTGTTGAGAAAGTCCCAGGTAAGGTGGGCTGATGCGGGGTAGCTTTCCAATACTAATTGGCTTTATAGCGTTTCCCAAACCCTGTTGCGAAATTTTATGCCGCCGAGGTCACCTTGGCGCTCGAATACCTACATGGGAAAGACATTATTTACAGGGATCTGAAGCCCGAGAATCTGCTACTCGACAGGCATGGGCATCTCAAGATCACTGATTTTGGGTTTGCCAAGAAGGTTCCTGATATCACTTGGACATTGTGCGGTACTCCAGATTATCTTGCACCAGAAGTAGTTTCAAGCAAAGGATACAACAAGTCTGTTGATTGGTAAGTTGTCTGGTATCGCCCAGTCCTGTTCCAACTAACAGCTACAAAGGTGGTCACTTGGCATATTGATATTCGAAATGCTGTGTGGCTTCACTCCCTTCTGGGATGGCGGGTCTCCCATGAAGATCTACGAAAACATTCTGAAGGGCCGAGTCAAGTACCCTCCATATATTCACCCTGACGCCCAAGACTTGCTCCAACGATTGATCACGTCCGATTTGACGAAGCGACTTGGAAATACTCATGGTGGTGCAGAGGGTGTCAAGAACCACCAATGGTTTGCGGAAGTCACTTGGGAGCGATTGGCCAAGAAAGATATCGATGCTCCATATGTACCACCTGTTAAGGCTGGTGTCGGCGATGCCAGTCAATTCGACAAATATCCCGAGGAGACTGAATCATACGGGCAACAGGGTCATGACGAGTGAGTTTTCTCACTGCCAAATTATTAAAAAGAGACTGCTGCTAATACATTACAGACATGGAAAGCTCTTCCGCGACTTCTAGAATACCTGGTTGATCGATACTCACTCGCACATTGTTGATACAAAACTCTCTTTTACCTCCCCGCACATCACTAGATCTGCGCATATACTCATGCTGGCGAGTTTCCTTGTTTTACGAAAGTCACGGTTGGCGGCGAAAATGATGGTTTTCAGCGATACTGGTAGGGGGGTGGGGGGCGGTGTTGTCACGGATTCACATTCCGTGCTAGGTCTGCATCTGGATCGGCTGGACTACGCCGGGTTGGGCTGGATTTTACTTTGCTCGCAGTTTGCATTGATGTCTTTGGCAGCAGTACCTACGTTGGGCTCTTGAAATCGAGATGTGGGTGCTTCAGGTTCGAAGCACTATTGGCATGGAATTGCTGCGAGGGAAACAGTACACAGCTGCAAGCAAACCTGGAGTCAATAAAGTTGTTGGATACACGGCTCGAATTCTTATCACCTTCATCTTTCCGTACTTCCAAACACATTACGAGAAGGTGTGTCGTCGTCTGTTCTTGCGATTACACGAGTGTGTTAAGTCTAGCCCTGCACCTCAACATGTCAATTGTCTATTTCATCTTTCCCGAGAAAGAAAGTATTCCCTTCTACAGCAAAGGCGTATTATCTAATGACGAAACTTACTAACCGACTTCATAGAGTACAAAGACATATCAGCTCCACTTCAAGCGAATTTTGCCATATATGCAGTCCACAAATGATTGATATGTATCATAGCACTCCTAATCGAAGAACTCCGCCACCTTTCTCAAGATCAAGCCTCTCATCCTACATACGACTCTTCCTTTCTTGCCACACAGTCGTAGACTCCAGAATCGATGATCTAGACCGATTTCCGCCCTATTTCCTACCCACCCTTGTTCTCGCTAAGCAAACCTGGCATAGGGGAAGCGAGTAACGATAACAACAACAACAACAAAATAACAAACTGAATGCATTCACAGTATACATAAAGTCATACTTGTCGCTCGCGCCGATAGCCTAGTTGCTCACTGCTCAACTCCGTTCCTCGCTATTCTCCCTCATCTTCCCCAATTCGATGTCGGATGCAAAGGAGCCAATATCACCAAGCAACCCAGCGCCAAGCTACACTCCCCTATTCTTAGGTGTGCTGCTCCTCTCGAAAGGCAGAGCCTGGGTGTGTGGCTTTGTTCGTGCGGTTCTTTTCGTTGTAACTTCTGCGGATGTAGAGCGTGGCGAGGGGAACTTGAACTTGAACTTGAACTTGAACTTGAATGGGAATGGGAAATGGAGACGAGATGACTTCAAGTTGATTTATTGTAGTCTTCCCCTACCTCAAATCGACTTGCTTCGAAACACGAAAATGATCAGGAATACGCCCCTAAGCAAATATTCATTCTCCATCTTAGCACCGTAATCTCATTGCTCCTTTAGAGCCTATCCAGGTATTTTTATTTCAAGGAACCCCGCTCCAACCCAGCCCGGGCCAATAGACCCCCCCTTTCCCAAATTGAGTCTCAATCCCACTCACCCCAAGTACAAAACAGCCGCCTGAGTCGAATCCCCCGTCTGCAAAACCTCCTTCTTCCCACCCGGCGTGAGATCCACCTCGCTAAACCCCACGAAATTCCCCGTCCTCGCGCTCTTCAACCTAAAATACCCCGTCTTCACCCACGCATCCGCGCCAAAGCCCCCCGACGGCTCGACCAGGAAGTTGTTCCCCTCGTCCGGATCGGTGCGCGCCGCGTACACGTTCAGCTTCCCGCTTGGCGTTTTGACGGTCGAGTCGGCGTGCAGCCAGGTGCCGTAGGCGAGGTTCTTGAGTTTGATGCTGTTGGGCGGCGGCGATGCTGCTTGGGAGGGGAGGACGGTCCAGGAGTCGGAGGGGACGGAGGTGGGTGCGTAGTGGTAGACTTCTTGGGGGGAGGTGGGCGGGCTGTTGGGCGGGATGAATTCCGAGTTGCTGGCGTGGAGACAGTCGTTTATGGAGCGGTTTAGGAAGACGGTCCTATGAAGCGGAGAGAGAGAGAGATGTTAGCCCCGAGTATGGATGTTGAGACGTTGAAGAGTTTAGGGATGGTATTGAAGAAGAAATTACTCAAGATAGGAAGAATAGAATGCCGTAATACCTACGGTTCTGGAGGGAATTCGCCAAGGAGTTGGAATGCTCCTGATCTGACGAGTTTGATCTGGTTCCTGACCGTGTTGATTTCTCCCGTCGGCATGACGCCCGCGTTAGCAAGTAGTGTCTCCACACGGCCAAGGTAAGGCTTTAGAGAATTCTCGTAGTTAGTCTTGCCGAAGATCGTGTTGGCAAAGTTCCGAATAGCAGCGAAAAGATCTGCTTTGCCCGCAGCATCAGCTCGGATGAGTCTCGCCATGATAGCTTTACCGCCGATCTCGAAGTTCCGTCCCTCCTGCAAGATCTGATCGAGACCGCAAGGGATGAACTTGAACTTGACATTGTTCATAGTCGGGTTCGCAACGGCCACTACATCATTGTAGATGTATGTGTTGTTCGTGTTGATCGTAAATCCATCCCAATGCTTCAACAGAGTTTCCATGGCGAACAACTTCACGAACTGAGGATAATCGACAATCCGCTTCGCGCCTACAAGACCATTCGTAGCCATCTGCGCAGCTGCGATGGCGAGATCCTTCCCATCTGGAGCGACGCCTGATTCGAAGCTGATCTTCCCTGCTGCCACGATCGCAGGATCGAGATCCTCCCCAACTTCCAGTTCATACAGATTGCCCTTATCGTTCCCAACGAACAGATTCTTCAAGAACTGTTTCTTGTACGGCTCGAGATTGACATACATACCCATGTTATTCCCATTCACAACAACTTTCGCATAGTTGCACCTAGCATACGGAAGGCCAGCCTGGCGAAACAGCTCATAGCCGAGCGTCTGTCGAACGAACGACGAATCTTGCACCGAGTTGTTCAGTGTCAAGGTCTTCGTGCCGAAGAGGTTCTCGGCAGCGTCCCCGTTTGCAGCTATGTTCTTGGCGAAGTCGAGACGGAGCGAGGGTTTCGTCGTGCTGAAGGATCCGCAGTAAGATTTCTTGATTATGCCCACGTCGGCGAAGGTGCCGGATTGGGGGAATTTGGAGCCGGAGACCGTGACTGAGGTTGCTTTGAACCAGTCGAAGCGGTCGCCGATGAAGCCAAAATTGCATCTTCCACCGTCTGCTCATGATGTTAGTATCTACTGTCAATTCGGAGGTTCAAAGTGGAAGGTCTGAGTTTGCATCCTGATTAAGAATGTAACATCAAGTCCCAGATCTTAGACAGAACGAGGGTTCAGAGCAAATGGGACATACGAGGCTCTGCATGCATCAGTGCTTGCCAATCTTGAGCTGGCATGGTGATATTGACTGTGACGAGATTGTCGATGCCATAAAGGCTATTGAGAAGTTCTTGCTTGTTCATGTTTTGGGATGTATTATGGGAACCTCTCTGTGATTTCAATCTTCGCTCCACAAATGTAGAAGTGATTGTCTCGAGCTCCAACTAAGAGGGGAACGAGCATTATATCTCGAAATCTAGAAAGGCAAAGTGTCGCGTGCCCTCCATCTAGAACGGCGAGCCTTACTTCAGCGGGATCCATTTCAGCTCTCTGCATACTTGTTCTCCAATCAGATGCCCATGGGTGGCAATGAGGCTGTCTGAAAGCTGAAAATGTGAGAACTATCATGCACTTACTCACGATAGGCGAATGGGGCGATAGGCCAAGACAAAAAAGCCTTTGCCGGATCAAGCAACGCCTAATCCCGAGAAGATACAGAGGTATAAGACCACTCGTTCTTTGCATGGTGGTCACTGTGTGTGAGGGGATAACGTAGGTAGGTTTTTACCCCGCTTGTTTGCTTTTTTCAGCTGACTGGGGCGATGTTCTTGATTTTGAGAAAAGTGTTCAAGGACGAGTGAGAAATTTTTTACTGTAAACGCCTACTTTAAAAATGGAGTTCAAAAGTGGCAAGATAAAATATCTAAGAAAGTGCATGGGGTTATGTAAAGTAGGTTGTTATCGCGATATACGACGCCACAAGCCCAACACAAGGCTGAGGGGTAGGCCATGCAGTCATGCTTGCAGAATCTGCTGCTTATCGTGAGAGCAATTGCCTGATGAATCGACAACGTGAAGATGAAGAAAGAAAATCGGGTTCTCTTTCGGTCAAGAGAACAAAAAGACCCAAGAAATTTTGTCAAAGTGCATCAGAATATTGGAGGGCGGAGCTACTGAAGGAGAAGCTTGCTGCGATTGGTTAGCCAAATAACTGAATACACCGACTGTCGACTGTTACATTTCCAACAATACATCCTCTCTTGGGTATATTTTGACGCTCGCGGAATGTCATTTATTGTTCTCCACGCAATTCCTATCGTATCAAATAGCCTCTTCTATGATGTCCTGGATGTCTCAGAGTTTGATCTATACAAAAGTTCGGAACGAAACAAGTATCGAGGATATCCCAGATAAATGAGAATTATATATACCTATACCTAGACATTAAATAATACGCTTACAAGACAAATCTGAATCCGTAGGAATTTTCGGTGACTTGCAAGTCTCAACTTGGTATTCAAGTTGGCTAAGAATTACCTTCAGTAGGAAGGAACCAAGCGCTACATGTTGTGTTGTTCAATCGTCTGCTTCTCTAGCAAAAACAAATTTCTACCTTTGCCTAATCTGGTGTGCTTTTTCAATAAATTGTTCCATCTCCAAGCAAAAGGGACAAACTCACAGAAGTTTAAACTACAGAGATGAAAAACCTGAAATGCCTGTGATTCAAGAAGTCGGGACCTCGCAGCGGTACACAGAGTTATAGCCGCACTGTTTGTTGCTACGTCGATATTGGTGCCAAGTGATATAGTAATGGACCCAGGAGTAGTGAACGGGGCTATTGATTCACAAGCAGGTGCTAGCGCTTCAATCACTACATCAATGCAGGCTACATATACTTCACTATCGGCCTAGAATTAGGACCACTATTCACCATTCGCTCTGTATTTTCTTCCTCCACGTGCTAAACTCATGGAAGTAGTATAATAGCACGACCGTATCAAGAATAACTCAAGATCTCAAGCCACTCGATCTGGTACAGTTAATCCACACTGGACCCAAAGTAGCGTCTGTGGGCTCTCATGGTTTGAAATGCGGAATTTCATGCCATGAGTCCTTTGGTGCGACCCTCTCGTAATTCATAGACTTTTAGCTTTATTGCTCATCTGATGATCCGTCGAAGACTTATCTCGGCAACGGGAATGTAAATTACTCATGCAATGTCTCTTGTCATCCGACGACGACTATGCTGAGTGACGCTTGCTGGTCTCTCGTCCCTGAAATAAGCGAAGGCTACTAGTAGTGAAGTGATAACAAAAACAAAGCACATAAATGTCCGAAATAAGCATGCAGAAGCCACAGTAAGAGCTAAATTCGGGTTTGTTGTGTCAGAATAGGCTGTACAACGCACTGAGGTGATTGTATCATATCGCCATAACTTTGCAGCCCAGTGCTTATGTCTACTCCTATAGTAAGTTTGGACAGAAGTTATTCTGGTGCAAGGAACCGATCGAACTGTTGAGGAGTTTATGACCTAGTTATCCACACTTATATATCAAGATTCACAATAGAAAATCTGTCGAACTCGCAAAATTAAAGATGTAAACTCCACTCCTCTATGCTAAACACTTTAAACCCACTAGATCAAATGAATCCTAGCACTTCTTAAGCTAGAAATGGATCTCTTGCCGGACGAAGTACTAGTTAGTCTCCGATGACTATGTCCTCGTACTAGTACTCCTAACAGCAAAGTTCACCGATAGGCCATTAGACTTCTCTTCTATAAGTACATTATAAATTACAAAACAATACCTCTTGGCTTTGAAGGATGGGAGATGCTTGTACAGGTTCTCGCGCGAGGCTGTTAGTTTCCTGGTCTCAGGCTCTCGAAAAGGCCCGAAATTAAGGATGTTTTCTTGCCTGAACATATATTTACCACTGTTTACAAAATAAGATTTTTTTTACACAGCCTAAGCACGTATACGAATAGCGGGACACAGTGCGGCGCATACGATTATGAGTTGTAGATCTGCTTGATTTGTCTGACAACAGCAGATCATTGAAGTCTTGATCCTAGAAACGGCCGGTCTTCTTTTCGTCGATTTTTATGCTTATCGCTTTACGCAAACTTCCCACCTGGCTCTACGCTCCTTCGCTAAACAACGACCGGGAATGTGTACAATGCAGCCTCACCTCTAAATATAGCACGCTGCACCCGAGGCGGTAATACAAACATCCCTAGCAGGGAAGGGATAACAGGCACATAAATTTACTAATACGGCCTTTTTCGATATTTTCTTTATTGAATAATGGCGGCTGGCTAGGTACTATTCCCAATTGATAGGGAATTTGACCCGTCCTTCATCAGACGCCAGAATACACCGGAAATGGAAATCAATAAACAGTGACAACTAAATAACTCGAAGTTCCAATCCCAATACACCGAATCTATTATTATTCCGAGGACTGTCCGAATAAAAGTAAGTGCCACAGTGATGTAACGTAATTTCAGAAAAAGGCCGCTAGGCATATAGATGAAGTTACATGCACCAACTACAGCAGCACGAAAGTAAGAAAATATATGGAAATTTCCGAATGCCATGACAAGCTATTGCTTCAAATATGCCCTATCCATTCCTGTTAAAGGAAGGAAGTCTAATATTACAACCTCCTTCCCAACGCCAGACTTTTAGGCACTAGTCCAACAAAATTGTCCATTATACACATCTCCTTTTCCATTTCTTTCCTATCATATCTCTAATATGTACAGTTCCCAAACCTTACATGTTGGCAAGGAGCGCAGCACCACCGAAAAGCGCACCAAATCCAACAGCAGCAGTCTGATACGGGGCACCAGCAGTACTAGAAGAAGTAGCCGCACCAGCCGCACTCGAAGCCCTCGAAGAGATCGAAGAAGCAAGACTCGACTGAGCCGCCGAGATAGAAGATTGAATCGAGGACAAGGACGACGATCCCGCAGCGTCAGTAGCGGAGATCGAAGAAGAGGCAGCTGAAGCAGCAGACGAGAGGGAGGAGCCGACAGAGCTTGCTTCGGAGGAGAGGGATGAGGCTACGGATGAGCCACCGCTGGCGATGGAGGAGGCCAGGGAGGATGCTCCACCTGTTGCGGTGCTGAGGGCTCCACCGGGGCCAGATGTGATGGTCGATGCAGCGCCTCCGACTGCGGATGTTGCAGTACTAATTGCGCCGCCGATTTCTGAAGTGATAGAGCTGATGACACCTTGGCCTGAGACGGCGGAGGCGAGGGCCAGGACGACAACGTTCTTGAATTGCATTTTGAAGATGGATGTGTGGTGATGTTTGGTTTTGAGAGTGAAGGTGTTTGGTGGTGGTGAAGTTGGGAGACTTTGGGTATGTGGGGTAAAGTTTTGATAATGCAGGAACAGGAAAGTAAAGGAGAGGAAAGGTAGGGAAAGAAGAGCTTATATACCCTTCTCACGGACGGACTGCTCAGAAGGCTGAGGGGCAAATTAAACAGGGCAAATCAACAACAGAGCAACGCAACGCAAGACAAACGGCAACCAGAAAGATCTCGATGCTTCGGTATCTGCTGCAGCTCTTCGCAAATCCGGGGCTATGTGCGGGTGCAGCTAAGACCCAGAGACCCAGATTTACGTCACAGCAAAGGCCCGTGAATGGTTGCAACTGGGATCAGAGTTTCAATCTCAAGCTCTTTTCAAGGTAAAGGCTGGATTGGCTCCACAACGAACAAGCAACTAGGGTAATTTAGGGCCCAGAGCTAAGGTGCGGTGCGTCGTTGTGTTTGTGCCACAGACCAAGGAAGAGCAGGAGCTTTAGCGGGCCGTCGACGCCACTCACGCCTAGCAACCGTACTGGCTTGTATCAGATTCTGCGCTTTTGGATGTTGTTGGCCAATGGCAGATCTAGAGACGGCCTATGAATAGAGGAAGCTTACTCACCTGTAGATGTTGAGGTCAGACTTCCTTTGACGGCTTCGAAGCCTCGAAGGAAGGGTGGCTAGGTTGCTGAGGAGATGGATGGATGGCCAATTAGCATGAGTAGGTATTTTATGAAGCGGCCAAAGCATGCCCGATCAAATCGTACAATTCGAATGGCGAGGACAAAACTACATTATACTATCGGGACTCGGGTGGCTCAATCAAAAAAACCCTTCGGTCATCAAAAAGCCGCTTGACTTGAGCCAAGCGAAGATCGGGAGTTGTGCCTTGGTTGTTCCCGGCTTGGACGGCGACGACGATAACCAGGCTGGATGCACATCTCCACCATCTCCACCATCTCCACGTCAACAGCAGCACGGCAGAACACCAACATATTGGAACACATCAAAACAGCCCTCCTGCCCTCTCCAAGCTCAACACGCGTCAACAAATTTGATGGAGAAATTGTTCATTGGATCTCAGATTCTAGAGCTTGTGGGAGTCCAATCAGAGTTGGTGGCGTGCTGCATAGATCGCCGCTAGGGATCAACACCCGGATGACCCCATATTTGACTGTTCTTGGCGGTGATTTAGCGCGCCTCAGGTGTGGTGCTAAAATTCTTGGTCCTTTGATGGGCTTTCGTCATCGACATCGGTTGCATGTGCCACGTCGTCAAGCTGCTTCTCACCAGGTCTTGACTGGTCTTGCCATACATAGTCTTGGGTGGCACGGGAGCTATGTGAGATCCCGTAGGATCAGTCTTTATTTCTCCGTTTGCAATAAGTGAGACTCCATTTCGGAGCAGCACCTCGTCAATAATTGAAGCCCTGCCTGTATCACACTGCTACCAGATCTGGAAATTCAATAGCCAGATCGCCGCATGATGCTTGACCCGACTTGAATATTGACAGCCCTGGCCGCACAGGCCATCGCCTACTGCGCCTCAAATAACTGAGCTTATTATTCGCAGCATCCTGAATTCCGATGCGGCATTTCTGCAGGTACGGTGGCGCATGGGCGTAAGACACTCCTCCGGCTAATGATCAAGGCTCAGACATTGACATGTCTAGCGCCTAGACGCCATTCGCTGGGGCTCCCGAAAAGGAACGTCGTTGCGAGTTTCGTTGAATTGAGGCAAACAGCCATGATGTGAGCCTGAAGTCATGTTTGACGCCGCGGCCATGGCGTTGAATTCAGCATCCAATCCTTGTTTTAGTCTTGACATGTGTCCCAAATCTCGTATGGTGGATCCAATCATATGTTGTGATATGGTGAGATGCCCTTCTTGATCTCAAAAACAATCTCTGCTGCTTCATCGGCACTCTTGGCCTCGAAGTCGTATCGTTTTGTCTCCGTGGTTTTGTATATCACAATCTAGACGGACTGTGAGCATGAATCTTCCTAAATTGAAAAATCTCATACCTTGAAATTTGTAGGATGTCTCCTCGTGACTTTGCATCCAACAACCTTACTGAAATGAACTGTGGTCGTTTTGCCCTGCCCTTCAAACATCGTCTTGCCAGTCGATGTTGGCATGATGTGCAAATATTCGCCATCAATTGCCAATATTCTCTCATTCAAACCTACAAATCTCATAGGTTGCTTCCGCCATACTGTGTACTTTCTGTAATTTGCACTTCCAAGTTCATCCTGCTTGATAGCCTCTTGAGCAAGAGGATGATTTCCCATCATTGGCCCCTTCCTGATCTTGCGGACGTCGGGTCTTTCAGCCATCATAGGTATCTTCGGTGAGCTGCTACTTGGAGATCCAGACATCGTCAATGGTCCATCAGTCGCGAATCTACGGCGGTACAGATCAAGTTCGGTTCGGTTGCCAATTGACTCGACTGTACGGTCCAAGAGTACTACAGTGCCAGATCCCGTTAACTTCAGCACATGATTAGCTTTATCTAATTGTCTCCTCTTACAGATGACATCAAGGACATCGGCAAGATATGTATCTGTTGTGACGTCCAGCGTGATCATCTGGCCCGGAGCAGCATCTGCAGAGTGTATGTGAATTCGTAAAAGCTTCTTGACGCTACTTCTTGCAGCAGGCGTAGTGACAGTACCTATTGCAGGCGAGTCCGCCAGAGCTGCGTTCTGTCGGAGGGCAGACATTGTAGTCAACAAGGGGTTTTGGCGAGGTTGAGTTCCCGCTAAGGCAGTAGACGACAACGTAGGGGTACTCTTTGGCATGAAATCATCATCGCTTGCAGAAGCGACAGCTTCTTGTTTGAATTGAGGAGTGATACTCTGGTTCTCTTGAAATTGCTCGTCGGTTGCTTCTACTAGGGCGAACTCATCAAAGGGCTTGGAATTTGATCTCGATCTGGCCGCTCGATTGTTGGCTGTGGTGAAGGCGACGATCGGCTTCACTCGTTCAAGTGCTGGGAAATCGTAGTCAACTTCTTCATCTTCCACCATCCGGAGAGTCCACCTGTTGACATTGAGTTTGTCTTCCGGGATAGGAGGCTCCAATTTCTCTTCGGTATATCTCCAGAGACTCAGACCGATGAGATCTGCCACAGCAACAGGTCGGTCATTTGCTTCATTCTCGTGAACACTCCTTCGGATGATAACTTCAAACGGCTTAGATGTAGATTTCGCGAATGGGGCCCATATTCGGAGATTCAATGGATTCGGTTCTCCCTGACCAGATAGAGATGCAAACGACTCAAAAGGCATTGAAGCTTTGGTTCGTTTTGCTTTAATGGCCGCAGAGAGAAGACTCTTTGGCTGAACCATGCTGATTGGCCTTGGTGGCGGGAGTGCTTGCAGAACAGGTGGCGCAGGCTTTGACTTCTTGGTTGGAGACCGCTGCAAGCCTCTAGGCATAGTACCGACAATGTGACTGGTTGGTGAAGCATTCACGGGACCATCAACACCGTCGATGAGCGATGCAGAGTCAATGCTTCCCACAAAATCCGAGTCCATGTCCGATCCTGATCCATCCGAATCCTCCTCTTCCTCCTCAAGCAAATCGCTCTGTTGTCTTTTCACTCCCACGTTTGGGTCCGAGGTATGCCGTGCTAGAGCTCTACTAGCCTTTGCTGCGTTTCTAGACGCATCTCGTTGCCTCTGGAATGCCGATGCATCAAATTCGTTTTCAGATGACATCTCACTGCTAGTCACTGTATCCCTTCTAGCACGCTCCTTGACTGCTTCCAAAGCTGATTGAGATCCTCTTCTTGCCTGCCCACCTGGAGCCCGTGTTGGAGATGTAACTGTCGAAGACTGCCGTAAATTCGAGCCACGAAGCGGAGAAGACCCAGACCGATTTCGGATGGGCATCTTCGAGAACTTGATCTGTTGTGCTGCTCGCTGGTCACCGTCATCATCGCTCTCATCACTCAAATCACTGCTGTCTTCCTCCTCCATTTGTTCTCGTCTGCGTCGTCTCTTTGTAGCTATACCAGGACCAACCGTATCCACCCCTCCACCTGTAACCATATTGCTCTCCTCGGCATCGTCTTCGAGCCCATTGTGAGCCAGACTCGTAGCCCTAGGTGGTGCCTGGAAGTACTCGGACGCTATAGCTGTAGGTATCGGCGGGGAATGTGTTCGTTTTATATTCGCGGGATTCTGTCGCCATCCAGCAGCTTTGAACCCAGCAGTGTTCAGAAAAGCATCATTGATCGTGATCAAACGTTCCCCAACACCGTCCGATATCGTATCCAGGTAGTTTGTCCGCAATTGGTAAGAGACCAGACTGCATATCGTGTCAGTAATCGTGCGGGAGCTGTCTCGGACGGGGATGATACGCACTCTTCCACTTGTAGGACGGACATCTTAAGTGCTCAATGCGTACCAGACAATCGGAGCTCCACGTGTATTTCGAGAGGCAATTCGCAGTGACGGTAACAGTGACACCGATTCGGATGCAAATAATCGGCTCGAATCAAGGGGGTTGAGAGCTTCAGCCTTATCATGGCCTGGGGTAACGTCTACTAGCGTGCTACTGCATCGTCCTTGGCGGTCCAGCCTTGTCTTGGGAAATTAATTGGCCGAGGACTTCAGAGTATCAAGATCAACCTATTCAACGCAACAAAGACATCATCAACGCACAACATGGGTCTCGTCGATTATTCAGATTCAGATGGTTCGGATACCGAGCAGAAGCCAGCAGTGAAAGTTGCACCAACATCATCCAAATCCACATTCCAAAAGGTGGTTGACCGATCCAATCCAGGCAAAATCCGAGTATCCTTGCCACAAGCCGCTCTCAAAGACGACAACAAGAACGATGAACCTGCCGCAAAACGAGCAAAGACTGGAGGTGGCGCTTTCAGTGGCTTCAATTCCTTCCTACCTGCGCCCAAACGAGCTGGCCAGACGACCGCGACACTTGGTGGTAGTAATGTGGCGAAGAGGGGTCTTGGAGCTGGTGTAAATTTGAAGACTGGAGCTGCGCCTGGATTCAGCAGGGAGCCTGAATCAGAGAGGGAATATGCGGAGGAACAAAATGAAGAGCCAGCATCTACCAATCAAGGATCTGGGATGAGTCTTCCGGTACCGAAGACATCACAAGATGAGGGACAGAAGCCAGCAGACGAGGTCAAATTGGTGGGGAAGCCATTGATGTTCAGACCATTATCCGTCTCGAGAAAGCCTACGAAGAAGAAGAAGCAAGTGCCTACACCGTCTCCTTTAAATCCAACAGTGAGCACGCCTGTTACCCCGCAACCGAAAGAAGTCAAGCCGGCGCAAAGGCCAAAGGTGTCTCTGTTCTCGATGGAAACACCGGAAGAGAAATCATTTACACCTGCCTCTACAGGCGAATACAAGCCAATGATGCTGGAGGTAGAGGAGGCAGGAGAAGATGAGTTAGATTCTCAAGGTCTCGAACCATCATACGAAGACTACACCCCGACATCCTCGCAACATATGGGTCTCCCAGCTGCCCCGACACCACCCGTCTCCCAATCACTCGACGACATAGCCGGCGACCTCAATCTATCAGCAGCGGAGCGGAGACAGCTATTTGGGCGACAGAAAGGCGGGCGTGGAATGCAATCTGCTACCAAAGTCATCAACTTCAACACCGATCAGGAATACCTACACAATGAGGAGCTGCGTGCTGCTGGTGAACAAGTCACACATAATCCTGTCAGGGCTATCGCGCCCGGCAAGCACAGCTTGAAACAGCTTGTCAATGCTGCGCAGAGTCAGAAGGAGGCTTTGGAGGAGAGTTTCGCGAAGGGGAAAAGCAATAGGGCGGAAGCGAGCAGTAGATATGGATGGTGATCTCTCGGGAATGGATACCTTGTTTTTGGGATGTAAAAATGATACCCTTCTTTCATACAACTACAAGATGCTACTTCAGTAACCTTTCTCTATGTGAGCTTATAATTCTCATAATCGCCAAACTATCTTAAATATTAAGACCACATCGAATATGTCCTAACCTACCACTCCTGTGATTCTTCCATTCCACAGCCAACTTGACTTCGTGACTTCGCGTCATCTTGATTCAAAATTTCAATGAATGACGCACCCGGAATACCAAACTTACAGCCTCGCCCCAGGTTCAGTTCTTCTACATTTCCAGGCTAGTGCCTACATACAACCTACCTGCAGGACTATAATCTAAACTTTCAGGACACCTAACTGTGTGCACCTACGTTCTAGGATAGAAGCTATTCGATATGGTATTTATAAGATGACAAACCACTTTATACTAGCAAATTTGAACCGTGGCCAGTTGATGAGTTGGACTATTACATTATCCTGCTGTGGACTGAAGTGATGTCTCGTTGGGGATCCATAGCATCGACAGATCTGCGCGCACTGTTGTTATATTATTTCATTGGTCTTTTCTTACTACGGTTGCAGTTTTGTTTGATTGAAGTGGATAGTCCAGACAAAAACATACCATATATAACAGCTCAGAGATGCGGTGTTCCCCACACATAAGCCCAAGATTCCCACCCGAAAAGAGCCAGGAATATGCCGAGATCTAGACAGGTCCTAGCTCACAGACGCAAGCATGAAAAACTCTGTGGAGACTAAGCTTTCCAAATTATTCTCTTCGTCGAATTTTGCGACGTGCTTGGTGATCTAAAACTGCTGAGAGCGAACCCTTCACAGACGCTGTTGCTCATATCGCAGTCATTCAACTTGCAGTAAAGGGACACCGGTTGAGCTCGTTTGGTTGGGTGAATAGATTACTCACAGATATTGTATTGACTGACACTTAAACAGATGCGCTGGAAGAGTATTGCGATGACCAAGGAAAACATCGGCATTTTGAGGAGGGGCAAGTTACCGTCCAGGACCCAGCCCCTTGTCTGACGGTGATGATGATGATGACCAAGTGATGAGTCTACAACAACAAGCTCAACCTCAAGCTTAGAAGTGAGAAGCTGAACACCATCCCCTGGAATCTGCATATTCACAAACAAGTTCTGTTTCAAAGTACCGCCGCCAACTCGTCACACTCACTAAAGAGAAGCCTGCAGACTTCCAATGAGAAGTGCAAAAGCAAAGACGAGATTTGGCGATACTTTGCACCACCTCATCATGATCAACACACTCCCTTTTCCTGCATCAAAGAGACCCTCTATCACTCCCACCAAAACACAACAACCGTTATTCTCCCACCCGATGAAACAAGAATAAACACATATCCGCAAAACAGAGCAATAAGAAACGACATCTACGCGCTCAGAATTCAGGAAGAGGAAACAATCCGCCATCCCGCATCCCTCAACTCAAGAAAAGAACAAGCAAGGCAGACCAAATCGAAGCAAGAACCATATTTAGCTCCTCGAAACCGCCAGACACGGGACGGGAATAGCCTTCGTAACCATGACGAGGATGAGATGTGAGAGCGGATTGGTAGATGAGCCTAGCTCGAGATGTTTCATGTTTTGCTCTGTTGTCATGATGATGACTTCAGCTCGGCAAAGAAGAGTGGGAGGAGGATTTAAGTCTTGGTTGGGTATATTGACACTCGGCAAGGCAATATCATCCATCCCGTCCTTGAAAATTGCAGAATGGCTGCATGATAGGCGGCCGACATACACTCGGCTGCACTTTGCAGGGAGAGAACCTAAAATTGAAGCTTGAAGGTTGATTTGAGAGGAAGGAGACCTTGCTCGCGCCCTTCACTCTGCTTGAAACGCTGCTATCAATAAATCCTGGAGACTCGAGCCGGTTGTAGAAGAGCACGAAGTAGACTTCATGCAGTAGTGTTGAACTTTTCGAGGGACATCCAGCAGTAGAAGATCCCTTTTGTGAGAGACATGCTGCAATGAAGATATGCAGAGGTGTTGAAGATGTGACGACTTCTATCTTGAGCGATATCCATATGCACAATCGAGATATGAGTGACCAGTGAGATATCGCGAAGTCTGCTACCCCTGACTCTTAATTCTTTAGCGTAGGAAACGTCCCGGCAATTTGGGGTTCGCTAAACAAAAATAGATTCTCGGCAATTATTCTCACACCAAACTTCCATATATTCCGACTAAGCGAAGTGACTGAAGCTGATCTATTCGCTCGCTTCACATTCAAAATCTCGCGACCTGTGCAGCTATCTAGCCCCACCTGCATTACCACGCTGGAGAAAGCCACCTTTTCTAAATATAACTGAATCTGTCACAATCAGCCCGCAGCCAATGAAGACCCCAACATCCCCTCCGAAATAGCATCACAAAGAGCCTCCGTTCAGGAGCTTGGGCGCTTACAACCCCAGATCTGCCCATCGATGGCTCCAAGCGGGGTCGTGAGGCTTCTATTTCGATATCTACATAGGGACATTCTGCCCCCTCAGGTAGGGATGTTGACGCTCTTGACAAAGGTTATTCTGGGTACGGCGTCAACAGCTAGACCTCCTGCATCTTCCCCGCCTCGAGTTACTTGTTTGTATAACACTACCGAGGACCTCAAATCTCTACATCATCGTCACCAGTCCAGCCTCCCTCTTCATCCCGTATGAAATCGTGACATTCCCACGGAAATCCTCACGTCCGTCAGATCCTCCTTGACATCTTGAGATATCCTCACCATGCCGTCTTTCACAAGCACCATCACCAAGGCCCGTATTTCCTCTCCCCTCGAAGCGGGCGCATCTCTCCTCGATGCCAAACAACTCCCACCTCAACTCACCGCGGCATTGGACTACGTCTCCAGCCGATTGACACGAAAGCGTCTCCATCTCTCTCTCATCGTTATCCGCAAAGATGTGCAAATCCCACAATCAGCAACTGCATCTCCACAAGCATCGCCCAAACGATCTGAATCTCCAGGTCACTCGATCACAACATCGCCTGCAAAGTCATTGTTCGGTGGATCGGCATTCACACGAACACCAAGCAAGAGTTCCCTGTCCTCTATGTCAGACTCAGGATCCACTACCTCGGGGTCTACATCTACAACTTCATCTTCTCGCTCAAGGACAAATTGGCCCATTTTACCCACTTCACCAGCAGACCGCTCTACATCCCAAACTCCATCCACTCCAGTCCAACCAACAACCCCAACAACACCAAACCCATATGGCATCACTCTGATGCACGCAAGCACTCTCACACCAAAAGCTGAGAAGATCCTCCGTCACACAATCGCAAAAGCCGAGAAGAAGTTCTCCATCGGGTAAATATCCCATTTCTATTCCACCCTCGATCTTATATCTCAGAAGTCATTTGGACCCTGGACAGACTGTTGTCGGCTCTCATTTCAAATCCAGTCTTAGTCTCAAGCTTCTCCTATCTATTCATCCCTCACAAAAGCCGAGAGAGACAAACACTAACACCCCTTTCAGATCAGGCTGGCTCTCCCCCTCCCCCCTCACAACTACCGCAACCTGCCCCTTGACCAGCAACCTAATCCACCGCTCCCTCGCCCAAAACTCCATCCTTTTCTCCTCCGAAGGCCTAACCCTCCTCTCCCTCGACCACGTCTACACCTTCAAGTGCCACCTCCACACCTACAGCCGCAGCCTCTCCCCCGAGGATCTAACTCTCGCCGTCGATGAGCTCCGCCGCCTCGTCCTCGCCCAGGGCGGGAAACGCATCACTCAAGGCTACCTGATGCGCGCCTATGAGTGGCTAGGCGTCAGTCTCGCCGCTCTCGTGGATGTAAACGAGGGGTACAAAGTCGCTTATGGAGGAAAGGAGCGCTTTGGCGGTATCGATGTGCAGAACGAGGAGCGCAGGAGCCCACCACCTCTCCAGACAAACTTCGCGGCCGTTGGGGGGATGAGAAAGCTGAAGCTGAGTCTGAGCATGGATTTCACTTCTGCATCGGAAGTTGGTAGCTCGAGAGAAAGTGCATGCGAGAGTTCTTATAGTGAGGATGAGGCGAAGACTCTTGTTTCTGTTGATGTTGGCGAGAGTGCGAAGGGGACGGATAAGGGTGTTGAGGAGTTGAGAGAGGATAGAGGACCGCATCGACGAGGACCGATGACGCCGAATGGCTTTGAGGATATCACGCCTGTTACAAAGGGCGAGTGGTGTTTCTTGATGGTGGGCGAGGGGTGGAAGGAGGCTAGGACGGTGCCTGTTGAGACTTGTTGATTACATCATTGCGTTGCACGTGGGGAGATATTTTGCATTTTGCATCTAGCCTTGTTTGTTGGGTTGGGACTTCTTCACATCTCATCTGACCAATCTGAGAGCAAGAGCTGCGATCGGATTCGGTATTTAAGCATTGGGCATTGGATTTAGCATGAGCATTGGCGTTATCGTAGCATATATACAGCATACATACAGAGACTCCCAGAATATACAAACTCACTCTCGAAACATCCCTCAATCTTCTCGCTTGCTTCCTCCTATTTCCAGCCAATCCACGTGACCACATCAACTCAACCACACCCCCGGAATCTGTTGCAAGTCGCACTCGACCGTTGTTGTGCAGGAATCGGAAGGCCGCCTCTTTGGCCGCATGGCAACCAATAAAAAGCTCACAGAACGGCACGGGATGGGTTAGGGAGCTATTCTTAGGGGTAGGTTGTGCCGAGTGGTTGGTAGCGAGGTTATTGCGAGTCATGAGACTGAATAGATTTTTGAAATAGCGGAGGTGATATGTGGTGGCTTGATATTGGAGTGTGTAGACTAGGAGGAGAGGCTTGGTGGGAAGTGTGTCTTTGAGCTAGCATGGATTAGGAGGGGAATACAACGGGTGTGCATTGCGATGTATGGGATTTTACTGAGGAATGCAAGGGTGATAGTGATTCCTCTCTTTACCACTGATCTTCTTCGTTCAATTTATTCAGGACAAATTCTTTCTTAACTCATATACCAAGTGAGCTGCTGGTAAAGCATAAATGGATACTGTGATGCTTTGACAATGAGTGGTACTGAAGAAGCAACGAGGAGCAAGATCATCATCTTTTGATCTGCGGCTTGAAAAGAGTGATTTTGATATTGGTACAATAGCTGTCTGTGATATTACTTGTCAAGAAGTTGGCGAAGTCAATAAACACCACCTAGGTGGGTATCAGCCGTTCGGTCTACAGTCCGTACACTAATGCCATCCAAGGTCACGAGAAACATCATTGGCTAGAGTTTGCTCACCAAATAACCAAGTCAAATCCAGATACACACACGAACACACATGGCCCAGTGGAAACTATTATCATTTTGTGTACGCATCTGTCTGATGGCTCAACGACTTCTCATAGCTGCAACTCATCAACCTCAAGGCGCAGTGCATGCAGTTGACCTGCAAGAAGGCAGGAAGAAACTACATCCCCCCATCCATCTATCTATCATTGCCGTCCCTCGATCATCCCCAATAGACAAGGCTAGGCATTCTGCGTCCACAGGATCGAGAGATCAAAAAATGAGCCAAAGGAAGAAGAAAAAGGTCAGAGAAAGAATGCCTGTCATACAGACCTCCAACATCCAGCAGAGGGAGAAAAGAAAATCAAAAGTATGCCCACGCCCAGGTCAAAGGCCCACGCCTGACCCCGTTGTTTACGCCATGTTTTCCCTGCAAATCCAGTTTATGTTTCGGGGCATTCTCTTTTTTTGCCATCCCGCCCAAGTGTTTTGCGCTTCCCATATTTCATGTCGCTCACTCGCTCCTCTACGCCAAACAAAAACACAAAAGCAGAGAAATAATCATGGAAGTCGTCAATTCGTCCATCGCTTCCCCCACGGGTCGTGGGCATCTACTCATCGTTGATAGGCCCAATTGGTTCAGAGGAGTCATCATATTCGCCTTCGGAACCGTCCCAGTCTAAGTCTAAATGTTAGCTATGCAATGAGAGAGATGTCTGGGTTTTACTTACCTGACACTTCCTCATCGGCCTCCTCCACCATGCACTTATTGAGACCTATCATGACTTCTAAACACTGTTAGCTGGCATTTCGTGTCAAGGGCTGGAAGTTAGAAATGACTTACGATTGGACACGTCGTAGAATCTACGAGTGTCGGCGTCTCTTTCATTGAAATCGAAAAATGACTGGCAAGCCGCCATCACGGCCTGTATGTTTGCCAACACAGCCCGGACAGCTTGCTGGCGTTGCCGAAGGTAGACGTCGTCACAATGTTCAAGACATGCAAATCCCAATTTCCGAGCGGCGGCAATGAAAATTTTGGCCTTCTCGACATCTTCATCTTCGGACCCAAAGTCATAGTCAGGTCCGTCCTGGAGAAGATGCTTTTGTATGAACTCCTCTGTGTCCGTCCGCACAGAGGTGTCATAATCAGTAAGCAGATATGGGGCCCAAATGCATAGTTGATCGAAGTAGAACTTCAGAAAGTCGTCAGACGACATGTCTTCGTCGACTACCATTGAATGGTCAAAGACGTCCTTGAAGAACTGTAAGAGAGCGCCTCCTTCTCCATTGTCAAGCTTAGTTGCGATATTGGAAACGTACGCAACCATTTTAGCCCATGCCTGAGGTTCTTTGGAGAACTCGCAATACACTGCTGCGGCTCGAAGGAATGGCGTACATTGCAATGTTGAGCTTCCCTTCCTGATACCGTTCGTGATAGCTTGGTAAATGTAGTGGTCTAGAGAGTCCGGCCATTCCAAGAGTCGGACTAAAATCAGCTGGGTCACTTCTGGATTTTGGCGGAGCAAAAGAAGCTTCTCCACCAGGATATGAGCCGAATTCCTAGTCCAGTGTTGCATTAGTAGATGACGCTCGGTCTCGCTGTGCGGTACGACGGCATTGCTGATTGCTAGCTCAAGACGCTCCTCCGTATCTTCGACTGGAAAAGCTGATGGATCACAAGTAATCAAGAGTTTGTACATGAGGGTGATTACAGCATCGAAGGATACTGGTCTGTTCGCAAGTCGCTTCGACAGAATGTTGAGCATCCTCGAGTATTGCTGTCCCAGGGGAAGAACAGGGTCTGCGGAGACCATCTCTAAAGTTTTTCGAAGATATCCAGCATCCAGCAGTAGAGTGGCCTCAAGCTTTCCCATTTGCGCAATGCTCGCCAGTAGTCCAAAGTATTCCGGCCAAGCACGACAGTTAGTGTGGAAGATTTCCCAGAGTCTGAGGAGACCTTTAACCACTCTCTGAATTAATTGTGGGTCACCACCTTCCGGATCATCCACACTACCCTCGTCATCGCCGAAACCATAAGCATATGATGCATCGGTCTTGACTTTACCCAATGCAGCAAGAATGGACATTGCAATCTCATGACGAATAAGGCCATCTGGATTTCTGACCAAGAGCTGCTTCAAGGTTTCCGGGAAATCGCAGAACCACTCCAAGTAGTCACGACTACACTCTGCACAGCTCTGGCAAATTTGTTTCACAGAGATCATGAAGCTTGGAAAATCTGGGGTGTCCTTAGTTCGGGCAAAAACTTGATCCAAATGGTGTAGCGAGGCTGTGAGAGCGAGCTTCTCAATAGTGTGCGAGGTAGAGCATGTGCCTCCGTTGATGTTCTTGATGTTGGAGAGCATCTTTGACACAAAGGCCGCGTGTGAAGGATCAAAGAGGCAATATTTGCGCATCAACAGCTCATTTTCCATCGCAATATGGTTGGAGAGACGTAGCGGAACAGATAGGCGGATAGGGCTCATCAGTCCGGATATGTCCATGGCCTTCTTCTGCTCTGCAAGTGTTGTTGATCGCTGATAAAATAGCATGTATGCACTCCAACTCTTGTCGTAAGGAGTGTTGTTGTTGTTATCAATAGGACCGTGGTAGTCAGGGCCACCAAAGCAAGCGCCTTCCATCCGACTTGGATCCCATGAGCTGACACATTCGTCATTGAACTCCACCCAGCTGTCGTGTTCACCAGTCGAAGGTCTCTCCCGAATGAAGGAATAGTAGTGTCCCGACTCTGCGGTTCCTGAGTGGACTAGAACTCCAACCAGCTCAAAAATGTCCTCCGGGGTATCGGGTTCGTTATTCAAGTGCTCCACCTTGTACGGTCGCATGTCGATCTTCTTTGGGAATTTGAAGTGATCGTTGATCTTGCTACGCATGAGGGTGCGTAGATTGAAGTCAAATCTCTTCAAGTGGAAGATGAGATTATCCGGAATATCCTTCAAGCATGCTCTCTTGACCGCATCAACGTGACGGTCGCATGTTGAGCACTTGTATTTGTTATCGCCCTCCATGACCTCGCCATCAACATAGGCCTGCAGACTCTCTTCAAGTGTGCTCTTGCCCTTGATGTCGCACTGGATTGCTGAAAAGGGCTCTAGGCGCTCCGAAATATGGGGACACTCCTTCGACTTGACTTGCTGAACGAGCTGACCGCCGTAGAAAGATCTAAACTCTCGCTTTGCGTCAGGAGCCAGGATCTGGCTCTCCCAGCGATCAAAGAGGAGATTGTAGAATTCATCAACATCCATCTGGACCGAGACGTCGATTGGCGTCTCTTCATACGTACGAATGGAACTTGCAAGGTTGGCCGGATCCACGAATTTCCGAAGGCTGTTTTGCATGTAGCTAAATAGTGTTTGAGTTTCGGATAACAGCTTTTGCGACGAGCCGCCATCAGCTACAAGGGCATCGAGCATGAACTTTCGGAAGGGAATGTTCATGAACAGTTGTGTGAAGAGAGAATTCAGGTAGCAAGTGTTCGAAAGGTTCTTCAGGCCAACATATCCAGTAGGAGATCTGACCGACTTGCTTCGGTCAAACTGCCAGACAAGGTCGTAAATATAAGGCCCTACGAAGTAAGCACTAATTCGATAAGGGTCCCTTATCAACAACATACCGTCATCAGTGTCAACATTCGGTACAAGCCGAGAAAGTTCCAGTAGAAGAGCCTTATATTGCACTTCATCATCCTTCACCAAGAAGTACACGGTCTCGGCGAGGGTGCGTCTGGTCTGTGGGTTCAGTAAGGGAATTTGAGCCACTACTTCATCATCCTCTTCCTCAATGGAGAGTTCAGGGAAGAGGTGTTGGCGGAACAACTGCGTTCCCAAGGTACTAGTTCTGTCAGTTACACCCAAATCATCGTATACCAAACGGCGAGCTTACCTGCAGGAAAGCGTTTTCTGCGAAGCCTTCGTAAAAGACGTGGCATAGAAGACCATGATGGTAAGCCCTTGAGCTACCGCATCCATGCTGTCCGAGTGCCCAACACTCTGCTTTTATTTTAGCTCTAGTTCGGACAGGGACAAAGAGAGACCTACCTCTAAACACTTGTGAGTGAGCAGCAGGCCTCCCCACTGCTTCACAAGTGCCTCAAGATTTAATTGATTAACAGCGACATCTGCGAATCGCTTGAACAATGTAAGGCTCAGCGAGAAAGTCTCCTCGCATTGATTTGGCAGGTGAACAGCCAATGGGATAAGCTGAGCAACCATCGGCCAGAATGTTGCTACAAACGTTGTCGTTGACAATTGACCAAGACTAGATTGTCTTAGCTAGAGAGATCAACGCAATGTGGAAGACCATACCTTGGAATGAACGCAGATTTAGTCACTATTTGCTTCGTGGCATTCTTCCTGATGAATTGTTGAGGGTGATTTAGCACGAGGTCTTGCAAAAGCGTGCTGACATGAAGATGTGTGACGAGGAGATCCCAGAATGCAAGGTTGTGAATGGATGCCTCCAGTATAGACTCGAACGAACGTGCGGTAAGGTGCAGCGAGTTCTGTGATGCTTGGACTTTTTTCGCATCGTACAAGAATGACAGAAGTCGATTAAGAAGTGATTCGTCTAGATAGGAAGCTGCAGATGTAGGGAGAACTGGCTCTACGCGTTGTTAGAATCGAGCATAAACGGTATGAAGAGCCTTTTACCTTTCAAGAATTGAAGTAAGCAGTCAATCATGTGTAGAGCAAGAACATCTTTGAGATCGTCACTACCGCAGCGGTCAAGAACGCCTGGATCCGAGATTGCTGCAACGATTAGGGACATGGCTCTCGTCAAAACGGCCTCTTTGACAGTTCCCTGTGCGTGTTAGTAACAGGTCTACTCACTAGATCTGAACGGACTTACTTTTGGAGACTGGGCAATGTATTGGCGCAGAGAGTGTACTGCATACAGAGACTTGAAAGGCTTGCCGGTAGGGAAGATCTCGGTATGGGTGGTATCAGAATCAAAGCTCGTGAGCATTCGATCGTATACCGGAAACTTGACCAAGAAATAATAAATCTGTTTCGCAAGTAAATATCTGGCAGAACGCGGAGCGGACATGACGTACCTCCTGAGCAACTTTCTCATGCATGCCAAGATAGCTCCACAAGTCCTCGAAATGCTTCGTAATTTCAAACTCAAGTGTGGTCTTGCCACTACTTGGTCGCCCGGCTGACTCATGGTTATCGTCTCGTCTATGAACCAGAACAAGACCCTTCAAATGGAGATCTTCTAGCTTTTGAGTAACATCCATCTCTTCGGGATCCAAAGTCGCACCGCAACAGTAAACCTTGTAGTTCTTGAAGCCTGTAGCTTTCTCAAGACTGGCGAACAGACTCGCAACAGTGTTCGACTCCCCAAGATTCAGGTCCAGTACGTCGGTCCGGTTGTTGCCATCAAATGCTTGGTATTTGATCGCTAAGGGTTCTCCAGCCATCTCGACATGGGCAGTTGTGATTGATGTTCTTGACTTTGGAGGAGCAAATTGTGGCTTGGCCTGATATGCTCTCAGAAATTCTCGCAACACAGCCAACGACCGAGCGAATATCATCTCCTGCTCGTGGAATTGGTCTTCCGAAGCAACAATGACCATGCTTTCGTCTGAATCACTTGATGCATCACCGTTGAAAGACTTCAGCTTTGAGGCAGCACCTTTAAGCTGCTCTAAGCAGCGGTTGACCAGAGCTGAGTGAATAGAGCGGGCCATTGGGCGAGGAATCTTCATGATGAGTGCGCTATTGACATAAGCTTCCACGAGAATGTTGATCGCAAGTGCATCTATTGTATTGGGAGGCGCAGTCAATATCATGCGCCAAAGTTGCTCCAGCGCCGTAGAGTCGAATGTTCGATTTTCGGCAACAAAGTCTTCCCGAACCTCGTCGAACCAGGACGTGATTGCCTCTCGGACAAAGTCTAAGGATCCTGTGGTAAAACAGTGGGGAGGTAAAGTCTGCATGTGATCTCTGAAGCATGAAGCAATGAAGCCGTTGTAAGGGTAGTTCTTGGCTGTGTTGTTCAGGATCTGCCACGAGATGTTTCGCTCCGTGGATGCATTGGATTTGCTGCCCACAAGAATATCCCACAAGCGGGTACCAAGTTCCGAAGAAATTGTATCAGGCTCGTTCACGATGATGGTCTGGATGAGCTCACGACGTGCTGAGCTTGTTGCACTGCTCCTGGTTGGAAGGTCTCCAGAACTGCGTTCAGCTTCAACAACTGATTCTAGCTCCTCAATCAACAAGTTAGTCAGGCCATACTCAACCGTCAACTTCTTCAAATCGCTACCCAAATGTGCTTTGAGCAAAAGGTTGATGACGCAGATGCTTCCTGGAGCTGTAGGAGTTTTCGCCGCAATGTCGGTGATGCAGCTGAGGTGGATGGCAGTGCGAACCTCTGATCCTGGACCAAGGTTCAAAAGCTCCCGGAATCGAAGAATGGCAAAGCTTTGAATATCTGGGTAGCCAATGGGACAAGCTGCAGTGACAATCGAAGATTCGCGAATGAGCCGTACGCACAGATCGTAAGGTGGTTGATCAAGAACGCGAATTTGATCATGATGGGTCTTCGAGCCCAGCTCTTTGAATAGAGATGCGCAGAAGTCACGCATCGTACTGCTGAATGACTCGATTGGAACTCCCATGACCTTTTCGCAAAGGTAAAGAAGGCTCGAGTAGTCATACAGGTTCAGACATTTCTTGAGCATCAAGAGAATTGCATCCACAACCCGAGGATCCTGACTTGTCGTGACCGTTTGCCAGATCATGTCAGTCTGCTGATGTGTATAAGTCTTGGTGACAATCAAGAATCCTAGAATGTTGCTACTCTCGTTGATAATCTCGGGGTGAGATCCAATGCCAACTAGGTAGTCGACGAGTTGATGGTCTAGTATGAATGTCGCGAATATCAACAGAATGGGTTGTGCGGCAGGATCGTACTTCTTGTAGACTGAGTGTAAAGCGAGAAGCTCACTGCACATCGTTGTGACTCCGATCACACGTAATTGCATCTGCGATGAAGTGATGAGCCTCTTCAAGACTCCGAATTTCCATCCAAGCGACATGACTTCCGGAAACAGGTTTCGATTCAGGTCCCTGTACTCATTCTGCTTCTTCAGAAGAAGTTCCCGAACCGGTTCAATTTGAAGACGAGCAGCAGTCTTTAGGATTTCTCGAAGGGCATTCATGTGAGTCGTCGCGCTGTTGCCATTCAGATAGGTGACGTGTTTGTCGATGATGGAATCCAAGCCATTTGACATGACGACAAAAAATTCATATCCGCTTCTCAGCTTCTGCGTAGCAATTTCAATTTCTTGCTCATGCTGCCTTGGACGCTCGTCCAAAACGGCAACCATTTCCGAGACCATCTTCCAGACAAGTCGCGAATGGTCCGCAAATGAATCGATCATCTTTGGGTTTCCAGACATCAGGGCCAACTCGCCTCGAGTGAGCTTTGTCATGTTTGAAATGGTGCCCCCTCCGAGCTGGAAAGCCTCCACCATGGCTTGGCAATCGTCACTCCACGACCATGAGTAGTGTATCGAGAGGTTTTTGCCAATATGAGCCGACGATTCATCGTCTCCGCGCAGTAGATGGGCAAAGGCATTGAGGAAAGGCCGACTTCCCAGCTCTGGCTCTAACTTACTACCGGCTCCTGTACGAGAGAGCGTATGAACGTCCATGGCTACGAAACGACCAGCAAGTCTGGTGAAGAATGTGAACACGTCCGTGAGAGCTTGACGAGATTCCGCACTAGTTCGGAGGAAAGAACCAAAGAATTTACTGTTGCAGTTAGTATTCGTTCCAAGTTATCCAAAATGTAGACTCACCTCCGATGGCTCAAGCCCCAGATAAAGTCCGGGAACTGTCTCCAAAAATCGCGGTTTCTAAGGAACAGATCATAGAAGGTATCCAAGTTGGTATGAGCAAATAGATATGTTTCCATCCAATCTCGCAGCTTGAAGAAACATTCGGGGTTGGCAACATCGTCTGAAGAAGTCAGTGAGAAATGAAAAGTATTGATTAGTTTGCCGAGCATACCGTTTTGTAGGAAGTAAGTTACTCTCTTCGACGCTGCCAGCACCGACTCATCATCACCCTTATATGGGAAGCTCTGCATGGGATCGAGGTGGTCATCGTCGATGATAGCCAGTGGGGGATCTTGGCTTGTGAAGTCCGAATCATCATCCTCCATGTTCACCAGCTCGACGTGTGGGCTTGACGCAGCAGAGGGAGAGGAGGAGGGAGTCTCGATTGCTGGAACGGTCGACAAGGCGTCGCTCTCCGACTCCACACTGATCCTAGCCGTATCATCATCCCCTCCATCGTTTGGCATCTTCGAGGGGCTCGCCGGAGAGAGGGGGGAGGAAGGTATTGACTCGAGGGATCGATTTGTTCGGAGGTTGATGGTAACTCGACTAGAGGTAGGCTCTGTAGGCAGAGGGTCGGAGGGGTTGTTGGTGGGCGTAGAGGGGAGATCGGGTTGGGTCTGGGGTTCAGCCTTGTCAACACCACCACGCAGCGACATGGACGAGTCTGGGAGGGTAGTATCTGTATCCGTATCCTGAGCTGTGTCGACGGATCTGCTCCGTGATGAACCTCCAAGTGAGACTCTCTGGCGTTTGCGGGAGGTTTGGTCCGTGACGTCCTCGTCGAAAGGATTTGGACGACCTGAGCAAGGCTCTAAGGAAATCGCACGCTCTCTTGGAGATTCTTCCATTTGGCAGGTACGTAGGGAGGGGCGGGACGGGGGATTCGTGGGAGAAGGGGAGGGAGAGGAGGGGGGAGAGCGGTGGAAGCTCTGCAGCTAAAGAGCGAGCTCAAGAGCTTCTAAAGAGAGGGCATAGGAAGTCGCGGTGTCCCATGGATCGTTGATGCGGTGCAGTACTGTGCAGTGCAGTGCTGGGTTGTGATGCCTTCGTTGCCTTGCGTTCCCTCGCCTTGCTCTCTGCCTTTGGTCTGCGGTGCTCTGCGGAAGGGTTATGTTAGGCGGGCGAGACGAGGAAAGAGGAATTGCAGCTCGATTGCAGGGATGCAGTGCGTCTTTGGTGGAAGAGATGAGAATGGGAAAGGAGGTGGAAAGTGAATGGGAGAGGGAGGGGTTCAGAGCAGATGGAACATACAGAGACAGCGGGGTGAATGACAGACAGAGCAGAGCAGAGGAGCAAAGAGATGGTAAGAGACGTGCCCGTTCGTTGCAGGTGAATGAGTAGAGGTCGGTGGATCAGTCAGGTCGGAGCCGCATGAACAGTCCTGAGAAGGACTAGGTGACGTTCTCGAGGCTCTTGATAATGTATGTGTACCTAGATACCTTAGGCGGTTGCTGGTGCAGTTGGTCGGACCTTGGGAGGTTGACAAGGACGAGCGAGGTACAGCTTCGTTGGTAGCTTATCGATGATATGATTGATGGGCATTGGCGGCGTAGAGTGGAGTGGAGGGGAGGGGATGGAGGGGCGCGAGCTTGGATACCTTGGACAGGCGGGAGTGACGGGGATTTGCGCGTTTGATCGGGGCATTGTAGATAGATAGAGAGATAGATACTTCTAGATAGGCTCGGCTGCTGCCGGCTAGTGGGAAGCGAACAGGCAACTGCTGCGGGATGCCTCGAAATATCATCGCGGGTGTCTGAGGCACCAACTGACTAAACAGGGGAGATGAGACGAGACGCATTTCACAGTTCTTCACTCGAATTCACGGGCTGATCGCAGCATCAAGACCAAGACTGATTAAGATTCTACTGGCGTGTGAACCAACCGTTCCAGTCCCTCGTATTCATCAAAGAAATTTCAAGCTCACCTGACGACGTATGGACCTAGGTAAGTCCGTTTGACTTACAAGGGCATTAAGGTAATCTTGGCATATCTGTCGCTGCTGCGAATCTTCCCGCTACTTTTCAATGCCCCGCTGATGCTTTTCTGGTGCCATGCCCTTTCTCATCTGATCCCAGTCTGCGATTGGACATGCTCCCAATGTTGACCCCTGTCCTACCAACAACTCTTTGTACCTTCTTCCTCCGTACCATTTCCAATACCCGTCCATATATAGCCCAAACAAAGACTTCAAAGTATCCAAACATGCCAGCTATTCGAGAGAGAAAAGAGTAACCCCTCCACGCCGGAGCATTTTACCTTTGCATTATAAAAGGAAGCTTGTCCTAGCAAGTTCCACTAGGAGCAAACTGTCGTCCCGATAAAGCCCAGGGGCATCGTGCATAATCGAACGTGACTTTGACCTGACCTGACCTGACCTGACCTAACCCAATTCGAATTAGCCTGCAACCTGCCACGTCGAATTGATTGACTTTACCGAGCCCCAAGCAAACGGACCAGCCGCCTTTCTCATTGAAACATCGGTGCTGTGCCTTGAAGGACTACCTTGCCAAGCCCTACATGTAATCTGGTTGTGGTACGTCAAGTGCAGGGGCGGTCATTTGGTCCGACGGATTTTGGCGTGGCAATTGCAATGCAGATTTTGGCTGTCGCGAGTTCGAGTTTGACTCTGCAAGGGGGCAAGACAACTATTAGGTGAAGGGAGTTGGCCTAGGATCCTCTAAAGAAGAAGGCACAACTTCTTAGAGAGGTGACAAGGAAGAGGATTGCGAGGAAGCTGTTCGTTTGTTTCTTCTGACGAATTTTCTTGGCCAAGTCTCTCCAAAGACTGACACAAAATCTCCAGTCTCTTCTGCCAGAGATTTCTTCTTTTCAACCACTACATCAAAGAACTGCAGAGCTTAGCCTCTTAGAAAGAGGTACGCGAGCATTGCATCTCTTCCCTTTCAAGACCGCCTTGCTAAGCAGTTATCCCAGTGCTCAAATTCAAAGCTCGAAGCTGCTCCGATTTTCACTTGAGAACTTCTCAGCCCACAACACACGTCTCAAGATCGAGTCTTGGAAAGAGCTAAGCAAGCTCCTTCCTTGCGAGACCGCTTTCCTCACCTGTGCTCTGAGGAAAGTCTCAACTACTCTTTCAATAAAACTTTTCACTCAAACACCACGCCGCCGATCTCTCAGCTGCCACTAGATCACCATGTCTTCAACACCTAAAAGAACACCATCAACGATGGAACGCAAGCCCAAGACGATCTACCAGCTAGATTCACCCTTTACAACAGTCTCATGGTACACTACGCCCCTTCCTCCTCTTCAGGAATGATAAGAAACTTAAGCTCAACCATCACAGGCCCGAGACCTCGCCTCAGAATCAAGAAACTATTCTCGAGCTTCTATGCAGGTATGTCTTCCCCTTCCTTGGTTCTCGCCACTATATCCTCGCTTAGTAGACCACTAGCCTGACACATTCCTTCAGTATCCTCTCTCCAATAGGTCAACATCGCTCGAACCATATAACGCCCTCCAACGGCAAAAGAAGCAAGAAGCGCCGACGAGAAGAAGAAAAGAAGAAGAAAGACGGAGGTGGAGAGACACCGTGCATACCTCCAACTCCCGAGATATCCTCTTTCATGGTGGTTGGATTGAACAGCATCACTCGAAACCTAGAAACACTCTCCCAGAAGTCCAAACCAGCAGCCATAGCAACAACTCAAGAAGGCCCTCAACTCCAGCCCCATCCAGAAACCGAACCAGAAACCACCACCACTGAAGACTCGAAAGCCCTCAAAGCTCCGAGAGAGCAACCTCAAGAAACAGCCCTCCCACCTACTCGACACTTCGCAGCTATCTTCGTCCCCCGCTCCTCCCAACCGCCAATCCTACACGCCCACCTCCCCCAACTCATCGCCACTGCCTCTCGCGCACACCCTTCATACCCAGCTACACGCCTCGTACAACTACCCAGAGAATGTGATGCTCGACTTTGCGACGCACTTGGTCTTCCGCGTGTATCGTTCATTGGTATACTGGAAGGAGCTCCGCATACTAAGGCATTAATGGAGTTTGTGAGGGAACATGTGCTGGAGATCGATGTCCCGTGGTTGAAGGAAGTGAGGGAGGAGAAGTATCTGAGTGTGAAGGTTAATGTTGTTCAAACTTCTGCGCCTGTGGTTGAGAAGGAAGAGAAGGGTGTTTGAGTGTTGGGGAGTCGAAAGAACGCATCTTAATATTTTCTCTTGAAGGTGGTGACGATGCGCTAGAGAATGACTTCAGATGAGAAGCTTCGGGTCTGAAAGTGGGAGTAAACATCATGGCAACTGGCTAGTGTCCCGCTCGATCAATGCCCGACGTTGGGAATTTTCAGCTCTTCAGAGACTGTTTTCACATGTTTTCCACGTCTGTCTCCACCGGATTTTCGATTTTCGATTTTCAATTTCAGACTACAAGATCAGTAGCGGCAATGCAAAACGTACCGCTTTACGCAGGATGGGTCATGCCTGGAGTGGGCCTGGTATGATGGTCTTCTTTAATTTTCCATAACGTCTTTCCATATTTCTTTCGCTTGGCTAAGTGGATGCAAAGAGAACTGCCTCTCTATGTCTCTAGTCTTCCCAGGCTGTGGATCTCAAGGTCTCTTTCTTTGGTCAGCTTTCTGCGCTTAGGTGTAAACCCAGAGAATTGGCTGGCTAGTGCTTACTGCTGGATACTGGCAGTGGGAGCTACTGGTGCTATGGAGAGGTTTGACAGATAGATCACTATGTCGCCTAGGCTGCTAAGAGCAAGTCTCCAGTCTGGTAATGAACATCACGTGCCACTGGCTGGTGCACCGCTTGGCACTCACAGAAGTCCTCTAACGGGATGGGGCTTGTCTTTTGAGTCTAACTCTTGCCCTGGGTATTTGGAAGCCTCTCCGTCTTCCTCTTGGCTTCTTCGAGTTTGAGGTTTAATGTCTTCTGAAGCTCAGGGGCTCAGCACAGCTTCACCCAGTCGTACTATTGCCATGTTGGGAGACACGAAGATACTTGATCTGATCAGACGGCCTGGAAAGAAAGAAAAATCTCGTGCCACTTATCTCCTTGGACCAATACCCATGGGCTGGAGGAGAGTGTTGAGCACGGGCAAACCTGGAAGGGGTGAAGGGTTGGAAGCTATCATCACGTGCTGTACGCCAGTCCACCTGCAGCTGCTCGATGTCCAAGTCCAGGACCAAGTGTCAAGCAGACCTCTATCAATACTCTGTCTTGTCCTTTGGATCTCGCAGGTTGCACTCTCCCTCGCCATCCAAGGCCAGACAGACAAAGCCCTCCTCCCTAGCCAGGTCGGTTAGCAATCAACACCGTTCAACCTCTCCCCTCCCAACACGCACCACCTGCCCTTTCTACAACAACACAGACAACTCGAACAACTCTTTGATAAGAAAGGCCTATCTCTCGCCTCGTGTCAATCCCTTGAGCCTGATCGTTCTTGTTCCTGCCTTACTTTCCTGAGGTTGAACTCTCGCTAGCGTTGAGGGTATCACCACATCGTGTTCCTTCCTCTTCCCTTCGTTGCGTGGCCTGGCTACAAGAGCTGCCCCTCGCAACTTCTTATCCTCAACTCTCTTCCTTCCTTCAACATCACCGTCGCACCTCACCAACTAAAGTAAAACGCGCCCTCCACGCGCAACCTCGATCGATGTAAGTATCCCTCCTCTCCCTCTCCCCTCTTCTCTATTCCATCATCGCCAACCCATTGCTTGAGCACCTGCAACACGATGATGGGAGGGGAATCAATCGTGGCGTCGTCCTCAATTTCAACTCTTCTTCTCCCTCCCTCCCTACCTCCTTCCTACGTCCTCTCTCACTCCTTTCAATCTCTGATCGATCTCTGATTCTTCGAAGTTTGATCACCTAGTCCTCAACCTCGCATCGACTCCTCCAACATACACCCACAATGTCTGCCAACCCCGGTGGAGGAGGCATGTTGCCCAAGGGTGTAACTCAAGAACAGATCGACCTCGCTCGAGAATTGAGAGAGTCGATGGCCTCAGGTGGCAAGCAACAGCAATATCGTTCAGGACGTGGCCGCAGCACCGCTCCTTCGCCTGCTTTGACTCGTGGTAGAGGCCCTGCAATGGCATCTACGCGCCCAATTCCCTCCCCGACCCCATCCTTCCACTCGTTGAACTCAAGCACCACATCCAGAACGACGCACGCCCCAGGAGCCACTCGCTCTGGGGCCGTTAACCCACACTATGCTCAGCAGTATCGTGTTGGCCCGTCTACCCCACTTGCGATTTCCAAGAGCCCACAACGACAGAGAGCTGCCAGCCCTGTTCGTCCATCTAATGGTCTCATTGCCGTCCCTGCTGTGAAGCCAAAATCACCACCCAAGTTTGTTAGAGATAGCATCCTGGTTCCAGATCATGCTAAGCGAATGGTCTCTGCTGGTGTTTGCACAACTGCTGATGGCCCCCAAGATCAATCTCTGCCCGCTCAGGCTGATTTCACATCAGCTTGGGTCAAAGTTCCTGAACAAAGCTCGGCCTATGCAGCTCCTGTCCCGGAAAATGGCGGCTGGAATACTGCAGGTCCGCTGAATATCGACCTTGCTGATCCTCGATTCATGGCAGTTGAGTCTCATCACCCAATGACACAACAGTCAGGTTCTTTCTCTGGTGGTCTTGGTCAAGGCAGTGCTGCTCAAGTCCAAACAATGCCCTCCGCGCAGGCCACTAATTCATTTGGCGGTGGTCAAGCTCAAGGCTCCTGCTTTCAAGCTGGTAGATTAGCAGGTCAGTCTGTCCCAGATGCAGGCCGTGTTCTCATCACAACCAATTGGACCGAAGATGATCCTACAAAGCCCATCATTCCAGGTCATCTGAGACAGCCAAATGCCGAGAAGGCTGTTCAGGAGATTGCTGATATAGTTGGATGGGGTGAGTCGTCAAGGTTCAAATTGAGGAGTGGTCGCTAACGATGTTTACAGCCGTGAGTGAGTTTTCAGCTGACGGCGTTTCAATTGGAACAGGTCGACGTGCCGATGGCGGTATATCTTACGGAGGTATAATATCATTCTACATCTTCTCGAGATGATGCACAGCTAACTTCTACCAGTCTCAAGCTCGATCTATGCCCCGGGAAATGCTAGAGGAAGCCGAGCCCCAACTCAATACCAAGCAGACATCAACGGTAGTGACTGGATGTTTGCTGCAACCAGTACCAAGCATAAGACTGGTGCGGTCCGAGCCCCTTCTGGAGATGGTGACGTAGAGATGTCCGATGGCCCTACCAACACCCAACCTTCCGCCCCGCGAGGACCAGTCGAGTGGAATAATCTGCCGAAGCTATCGTCATCTAAGTATGCTACTCGCTCAGCCTTCACCAACCAGACTCCAAATGTCCCAAAGCCAGCTCCAACAGCCAATACTAGTAACGAGAATGTAAAGCCTGCCCAGCAACCTCTGACTCGCGGCTTGGGAGATATTGGTAAGAACATCGCTGCTGATATCGCTAAGCATTTTGGTGTCAATGGTGCAGCTGCTCAAACCTCCAATCTTTTCGCATCGAACAACATTGGCGTCAATCAAGCTGCTCTAACTCCTACGGGATTCAGTGCCGCTGCTCAGAATGCTGCCAGTAACCCATTCCTCGCCAATGGTGCTGGTGCTGCGAAAAACCCATCCAACTCTCCCGGCTTCGGTGCTTCGTCTGCACCTTTTGTCTCGGGATCTGTTGATCACTCGACTACTAGCGGTCAATCTGGCTTTGGTGCTGGTAAACCTGCTGCTCCAGTCCAAGGTCTCCAAAACAGTTCAACCACCAATGGTTTAGGAGGACCAGCCATATCCACAACTGTTCCATGGGGATCAGTCGATCACTCTTTGCCCCACGGTCAAGATAATTCTGGTGTTGCTCACGTCATTGCTCCGGTACAAACTTCTCAAGCTACAACCAACTCCAACCATTTGGGAGGTGTAACTGCACCTGTTGGTGATCCTTGGGGATCAATTGATCACTCTGCGTCTAATGGTCAGACTTGCTTTGGTTTTGCTCAACCTGTCAATGTCTTCAACCCAACTGGCTTCGGAGGTCAACCTGCAACTGCACCTGCTCCTTGGGGATCATTTGACCACTCTGCAGCAAAGGATAAGACAGACTGCGGTGCTACTTTAACACAGGCTTCCCAAACTATGCCCGACTCCAACCACTTCGGAGGTCCGCCGGCACCTGTTGCTGCTCCCTGGGGTTCAGTTAATCACTCTGTTTCCAGCGGTCAGACTTGTTTTGGGTTTGCCCAACCTGCTGCCCCTGCTGGTCATGTCTGGGGCTCCGTTAATAAACCAGTTCCTGATGGTACTTCCGCTCAGAATGGTCCCTTGGCCAATGGTTTCGGCACTCCTCAACCTGATGCCCAATCTTCAAATGGCTGGGGAATTACTGCTCAGCCAGCTGCCAATGCCAATGCCCAACACGCCCAAGGTAGCTTTTCCTCGAGCGGCTTCGGATCCTCCCAACCTGCTACCATAGGTCAAACCACTGTTGGCAACCCTCAAGTTGATCGTGGATTTGGTGCTTCCAATCCTGCTAGTGCAGCTCAAGGAACTCCCGATCCGTTCATGTCCAACGGTGGCTTCAGCGCTGGTGCATCTGTCCGCCGCCCACCCACCTCGCAAGGTTTTGGTGCTGCTACGAGTACCTCGCAACCAGTCAAGACACCCGGTTATGCTGGTTTGGATGCTGCTACAATTGCGAAGAATCTTGCGAGAGATCTCCGCGGTATGTTCCCCGGAAAGGCTGCGGACAAGCGACCTTCCTACGAGGCATCCCCGTTCGGTCCACCATCTGTGCGATCTGCTGCAGCGCCAAATTTCCCCAATAGTCGTCAAACTAGCTCAACTCAATCTTCTTTATATCAGGTTGTTCCTAGAACTCAGGAAGTTGCTGGCTTGGCGGAATCTCGATGGGCTTAATTGTAAGTTTCGCGTTGTCCCAGTCGCACGCCCCTCACTAACTTTTGACAGTGTCTTTCATCTCACCTATCTCACTTGGATTTCCAAGGGCACATGTGCATTCATGATTGATGGCCATGCACATGTGTAGAAGGATGGAATGGACATATTGCAGTAGCGACTTTTGCTCAAGGGGTTCGAGGAGTTTCTTCTTTGAATTTTCTGAGCTTTTGGTTGCTTTGCACCTTTGTTTTTCCTCCCGATACCCATGGTACCTACGAATGATTCTCAGTGTGGTGGGACTCTGCAATTCTCTTTGACTGGTGGCTCTGGCTTGCTACTGTGATGAAGGGATTGTTGCTTATGCAATATATCTCGTTCTGAGGCTGTGGAACTGGGTGCTGCGAGGGATGATCGATGAATGTAGTTAGCCAACACACTAGAAATGAATACTCAGATGAGTATACGCATATTGGATTTTATCATGTGAGCTGGTGACCAGCTATGCTTTGGTGGTTTATGCCTCTCTTTACTTGAACTCCTTCTGAGCAGTGGTAAGTGTTTTGAGCAGTTGCGACTATGTTTGAGTGAGGTGGATGCTAAAGGGTGACTGACTAGACTCCTTCTCTACCTGGGCTCGCCAGACAAAAACAACAAAACAAAGATGGCAATACCACTAACACATCACACCACATATCCGAATATTTTTTCCCCTCATCCATCTTTAATTTCAATCTTTCATCGAACGCCCATCTCAACTCCCTCTATCTCACTCAAGCTCCTCGTAATATCCACACCCATGCTCTGCTCACACCTCACCGTCCCACCCCCGTCTCTATCCTCATTCCCATGACAGTCTCCATCACCAACAAGCAACTCTCTCGCCACTCCAACCACCTCCCCCACACTCCGTCTCGCCAACCCCCAAACCCTGACACCCGCTCTCAACGCGCCCAGTCCAAGACGAACCCTATCCCTGCCCTCCATGTACATCTTCCAATTCTCCGCCCCCCTCTTCTCCCTCCCCTCCCTCCCCTCTCCCCTCCCATCCTCCGCCTCCTTCCCCCTCGCACCCCCCCGATAAAACCGACACGCACTAACCTGCGCCATGACGGCCAGCGCCAGCGCGCACGTCGCGATAGGGCTATGCTTCACGTTGTCGCCCGGGAGCGCGAAGAGCGTGATACTCGCCGCCAGGGCCTCGAGCGCTTTGGCGGTGTGCATGGTGAGGTGCTGTTGGATGTTGTGGGATTTGGGGGAGGAGGAGAGGGTGGGGGGCGTGCATTTTGAGTGCGTTTCTAGGGGGGAGTAGGGGAGGTGGGAGGGTGGGCGGTGGAGGAGGAGGAGCTCGCTTTGGGAGAGGTGTGTCAGTTGATGTGTTGTTGGGGTTGGTTTTTTACATTTCCAAAGGAGAAGGGGAGGTAGGTAGGTAGATGGGTAGGTAATGAAAGCTGGAACATACGTGTTGACAACCAAATGCGCAAAGAACATCGTCTCATCTACAGTCCCATCGGGTCTTACAATCTCTCTTTTGGAGTGAGGGAGGTATAGACCCCAGTTCACGAACTTGGCGTCGGTGGAGGTGAGGGCTTTGTCGCCTGGCTCGTGGGGAGAGTGGATTATCGACATGGAGTGGCTGAGGATCCGGATGCTGTCCAGCAGGTAGGTTAGTGAGGAGAAAGTTATCTCATCGAGGTGAAATTCGCGTGTGTCGTATTGCGTGAAGGTGTGTGGTGGAGGAATGAGCTGGCGAGGGGGTTTTAGTATGATATACCGTAGGTTGATCTTTATAAGAGAAGTAAGGGAGGGAGAGGGAGAGATAAAGAGGAAGATATTAGGGAAGACATACACCACTCTCATACTCGGCATCTTCACAAGGTAGACCAACATCCATCTCTACGTCTTGTAATCGATGCGTACACGCATGACTAATCGTCGCAAACAGTGCATCAACCGTATACAGCAGCCACCACGTCCTCCTCCAACTCTCCTCTAACACCGCATCCCCCTCCCCCATCTCCTCCGCGAACTCGTGTCGGTTCATCCCCAGCGCGAGAGCGATGTCGATAGCTTTATCAACATATTTATCTGCTATGGCGTATTCGTCTGAGCAGTGTCGTGCGAGCGCGAAGAGCGTTAGTGCTTGGACCGAGAAGGCGTCGATTGGGAGAGTCGGGGGGGAAAGTGATGCTTCGGCGAGGGTGAGGTATGGGGTGGATGGGGTGGACGGGTGGTAGACGGAGCCGATGTATTGGAGGACTGGGAGGAGGTGGGTTAGTGATGAGGGGTTGGAGTGTAGGCGTGCTTGGAGGTGGCGTTTGGGGAGGACGATGGGGTGGGCGTTATCAAAGAACTCGTAGTAAGTTGATAGGAGATCTGGGGTATGTTTAAGGGAGCGGGGTTCGAGGGGGGAGAAAGTTGGTGAGAATTCGGTGTGGGTGTTGGGGTTGCTGATGTTAGTGCTGGTGTTAGGTGTTGACCAGGAGGCTTTGGAGATGCTGTCGCTGTCTATACTGGGTGTTCGGCTTGCCGAGATGGGTGTTTTCGTTTGAATACGCGAGGAATTTGAGTGAGGAGATGCCTTGGGTTCTGTGCCTGAATTTGGAGATGGGGCTGGAGGCGCTTTGTGGGATCCGCCTCTTCGGGATTTGGTGTACACGCATGTTTTGTCGAATAATTGGCATCTTGTACTAGTCAAGACTTTAGTATAGATAATTTTCAATGTTTTGGGACCAGAACAAAGGGTTTAGTCTTAGGTCCTGGGTCATGGAGGATTCCAAGGCAAGACAAGACGTACCAGACTGGTTCGACGGAATCGCATTTCATGTGTCTGGTAAATGTTAGCTGATGGCTCTTCCATAGAAAGACAAGCGAGGTCAAAACAAGCACTATGGTCATGAGATTGGCTCATCGGAAGTAAAAGTAGGTAAGACATAAAAAGATAAGAGCTCTAACCGAGATCGACACGCAATGCAAGCTCTAGAAGCTCGGATGCGGGATTTCATCTTCGTCTGTTGAGCAGACCCCGCCTTAATAGCCTCTCCAGATTGCGTCTGTATCTGCGCCATATCTACTGGGAATTCCACCAAGCTGGGATCGAACTCAAATTCCGGATCGAGGAAGAACTGCGAGGTGTCCATTGCGAAATAGTCCATCTCGGGGAACAGCTGGAGCTGTGGCTGCAAATGCTCGACTGAGGGGAAGAGGGACGGGTATAGATCTGCGTCCGTACCGGTACTGCTTTGGGGGAATTGATAAACATGTGCATGTGTGCATGCGTGGTGTGTGTGTTGGTAGGCAGGAAGCTGTTTGATGTTGCACGAAATGGAGGTGGAATACAGAGTTCAGTTGCCGCACCCACGAGACAATATAGGGAAACAGACTGGATATACGGGTAAGAATCGGGCCAAATCCCGGAAGTCGAGAACGAGTACGAAGGGGCTTTTCTCAATTCAACACACCTGTCAGTGAGCCAAGCACGATCAAGTTTGTCACCGCATGAGCGTGATGTCAAAGAGATGGATGAGGCCCAAAGACAAAGGTACCATAGGGAAATTGTGACTCTTCACGGGATAGCAAATGTGTTATTCTGACGCCGAAATATCCCGGTTGACGGCAGTTAGAGAGAGAAAGATCAGGAGGGTGTTGTTGAACGAAGGAGTACCGGGTCTCGCTTAGGAAGTTTCGTTGACCATCTCCACATCTCCACGGGCCAGCTCCTTAGCTCATGTCGTACAAGCTGGACTGGTTGGTTCTGTCGCGATAATGTCCAGATGGGAATAGCGCTGTCTGATGCTGCGAGATGTTGTCAGCGGCCTTGGCTGCTTTGGTGGATCAGACCCCTTTGCAATAGGCTATCGATATCCTGCTGGCTGCTGACAAACGGCATCGCGCATTCTTCCAAAAAATCCTCCGAATCCCGGGGTTGAGTGTTGCATCTCCGCGCGAAGTCTACAATTGCTCTGGTTCTGACGCCCGGGGGGAGAAATTTTTTGGGGCGATTGTGTGTGACAAGGTCCTGCGTCATTGCTGCATTTCGCTGTAATGTCCAGGGGCTTGAAGCTATTCGGAGGAGTAGCAGTTCCGATCCACCGCGATTAATGGCTGAATTGCGACCGAATAGATGCGGACTGCTGAATGTGCTACCTGGCGTCCTCTTTCAATAGGCAATTCTGCTTTCGTGGAATTTCCGCTTCTCTCTTTTTGTGCTGCTGGTGCCGATCAGTTGTATATATGATGGCGAAAGTTCGCCTGAAGAAGTTTGACTACCTCCCACCATGAACATCATCCCCAAGAGAAGCATCTATTCACAACCAATCAAATATTTCAGCTCTCAACCGAGGAATTTCGGTCAAACCTTTGAAGTTTTGAAACAAATTGAACACCTTCGTCCAATCAATTTCAACGCCAACTATCTTCACCCATCTCAAAAGTGTTTCTCATCTCAGTATCAAAAAATGTCAACCGCAAACCTTCCAACATCGATGCGAGCGCTCTTCCAACCAGATCCCCAATCAACCAAACTCATCCTCGCCACGGTGCCCCTCCCTATCCCCAAAGCCGATGAACATCTCATCCGCGTGCACACCGCAGCCTTAACAAATGGAGAGCTCCTCTGGCCGAAAAACTTCGCTCCGCCCACCCCTATCCCCGGCAAAGAGACCACCCCCCTCTACGATATGGCCGGAACGATTATCACTGCCCCAGCCGACTCACCCTTCAAACCAGGCGATGAGGTCTACTCCCGCACCAGCTATGTACATACCGGTTCTGGCAGGGAATACACCACCGTGCCAGCCGTGGAACTCGCTCTACGACCCAAGAGTATCAGTTGGGCTGAGACAGCAACGGTAGGCATGTCGGCCGAAACAGCATACCAAGCACTCTTCACGCAAGCAGGTCTGAAACCCATAGCTGGGACCGGTGCGAAAGGGATGAGAATATACATTACGGCTGCCTCGGGTGGTGTTGGTTCATGGGTTGTGCAGCTCGCAAAATGGGCTGGTGCTGAAGTCGTAGCCTCTTGTTCAGCCGACAGTATCGAGCGTGTGAAAGCCCTCGGTGCGGATGAAATCCTCGACTACCGCTCCGTGGACATGAAATCCTGGGCTTCTGACCCAAACAAGAAAGCAGATTTGGTGATCGATTGTATTGGTCGGAAATCACTTGCTGATGCGTGGTATGTCGTCAAGCCTGGCGGCACGCTCATCAGTATCTTCCAGCCGCCTGAGCAGCAGAAGCCTGTTGATGTTGATGGGGAGGGCGTCAGGAATTTCTTCTTTATTCAGGAGGCGTTGGGGGAGAATCTGAAGTTCGTGACGGATTTGTGGGATGAGGCGGGGTTTGTGGCGAGTTTGGATAGTGTCTACCCGCTGGAGAAGTTTGAGGAGGCGATAGAGAGGTTGGAGAGTGGGAAGACGAGGGGGAAGGTTGTTCTTGATATGGGTGTGCAGTAGGCGTCGGGTCTATGAGTGTTCATCGATTCCTCCTGCTCTTGAGACGTAAGGGAAACTAGTTTCCAATAACTCACCAATTGTCCTACCGATTATATCAGAGCCTGTATAGTGCTGCACAATTTTCGCTGTAAAGTCTTGTCAAGCCATGAGGTACTGTAAGAATATAATTGACTAATTTTGGTTCAATAAGCACTATCATCGGTTCGCTCCCAGACTGACCACGAGAGAATGTTGCAAGAGAAGTTAAGAAAGTCATTCAGAAAACAATAACAGAAGTCCAAACAAAAATTACTTTAGGAAAAGAGTGAAACATCCCCCACCCAGAGAACTCTCCGCTTCCAACACCGCCACGTCCTTCTCCCGAGTCGCAATCATGAATCTCACTAGACTATAAAGAAAGAGGGTTAACAAAGAAAGAAAGGAAAGACGAGAAAATGGAAGAATGACCGCGGCCGCAACCTATCCCGCGCTTCCTTGATGTTTTGTTCTGACAGAAATCTAAGTGAGATTCAAGCGAGACCATGAACCTTTCTCTGATGAGTTCTCAACTTCTCAGCACGGCAATACCCGTTCCCGCGGTTATTACTACACCTAGGCCAGAAGCAGTGGTGCTTGATTCCCAGGCGCACGGATTCGTGGTGGCGCTGGAAATCGCTGGGACGGGTGAAGCTTGCTGGGCAGAGGGTGCAGAAAGTTGGGGCTCGGGGAGCTTGGATGGCTGGAAGCATGGGTAGTCCCAAATTCAAGTGGTGAGTCTCGGTTGACCATGGAGAGTAGTTTGTCATGATTGGGAGATCATTGTTGACGACTTGTGGGTAGTTTATCCACGGGGTGTTGAGATACATGTTGGTCCCATCTCCAGCGTTGAAATATCCTAGAGCCATGCTCGCATCGTTGAAGGTTGGGACGTTGGCAGGGAAAATGTTGGGGGTCATCTGGAAGTCGACTGCTGATGAGATAGATATGTCTTGGTGATCAACCATGTTCTGAGAACCTTTCTCGACTGGTATGTCTGATGATATCCATTGCTTTGGAGACTCGGTCTGCGCGACGAGGACGCCGTCTGAGGCTTGAGGAACCCTATCATGGGCGCGACGATGTTCACTATGAACTACGGTATACTCGAGAGCTGGAAGACTATGATAAAGATGTAGCTCAGGCGAGTATGCGAGGCTTGGTGAAAAGCTTGCATGTGACTCGAGCTCGTCACGTTTCAGGATCGTCGTCCCGTGATGTACAGCCCAGGCAGAATGTTTATGAGAATATATCTCACCGGCCAGTTTTTCAGACAATGAAGGCCTTGACCTGATTAGTAAAAAAAAAAGGTGAGAGACTTACCCGGCATCAGAGGAGCCAAGGTGAGCCACATGATCCGGAATTCCTCTGGCCGAGGAGCTCGCTGGCAGTGAGGCTGGCGAGGAGGGCGAGGGCGAGGGCGAGGGCGCCTGCATGGTGGCGGAGTACGAAGTGGTTGTAGAGGGACCAATGGGCGGGATGGGATTCGGTGAACGGTTCGGGCTGAATGCTGATGTGATTGGCGAGAAGGCTCCGAATCGTGAAAAAAATCGAGGTGGGAGAGCTCATGCTCTTGTACTTCGAGGAAGGACTCCTTCCTAGACCCTTGTCTGTGGCTGGATGCAAATGCATTAGGTGGTTTGGGTGTGATGATGCCTTTGTAACGGCATCCTTGATCTCATAAAAAGCGAGTGAACCACATCACTTACAGCTTATTCAATGATCGCAAGTTCAGAGCGGCAGAATTCGATAACTAGTAAAGACTTTCTCATACGGCATTGGATTTCACCATGACACGGCTTCAACATACACAAACTCGTTGGTCGAAGAGCTTCCCCACCATCGTTAGCACCCCATTGTCTGTGTACACGTGTAGCTATGAGCGAGGAGTAAAATCTTGCAAGAAGCAATTCTCAAGACAGTGTGACCTTCGGTCAGTCTCCTACATATGAATATTCCATGAGTGATGTTACAACCAGCTTATAAAAATACATTTTAGTCAACACCAGAAGAATCACACTCGCCCCTCTCATTGCACCAAATGCCCATCTCGGTTCCCGTCGCCCAAAGATCTCGAGCGTCACGACAACACAGTTCACAACCTTACTCTTAAGTACTTCTGTCCCTACGTGTGGTGTCGAGATTCTTTCAAACCAGAGTTGGAGCATTGGTTTGTGTGGGGATTTAGGAGGAAGGATCATTGGCTGAAGCATCTGAGAGACGAGCATTCGACTTCTAAGGATGAGGTCAAAGCTTTGCAGAAAGCTGGAATACCTATGGCAAGACTGGAGGAGGGCGACTGGGTTGCTGTTTTACCAAAGACTGCTGAAATAGGCGGTGGAGTGGTTGAGAAGACTGGTGAATGTCTCGAGTTGACCGAGGGAGCTTCCTCTTCAAGGGGTGGCAACTGATCATTGGGTCCAAGGAGGATTCAATGACCATACATGAATTTGCATGTTCATTGCGGCGAGTGGAGATATAGTCTATAGTTCCAGCCCCTATCAATACACTCGCAAGCCAGTTCTACCAAGCAGCTCCTCCGGCAGGTACCTGCTGAGTTGCGAAATTTATAACCCTCCTGCATGAGGCAGCTTATCAATACAACTTGCACATGTTTCCCTGTCTGGGAACAGATTTTACAAGACATCTTTGCACTTCCTGTCCGCTTTCTCATCTCCAAAGATCGGTGCAACGACCTAGCCATCGACCATTCACCAACAAATAGTTCACACAAGAAAAGACACTTGAAAACTCCTCATCATCCTGATCATCCTCACCGAAGTATGTGCATGATTTTCTGCCCCCAAATATGTCAATGCAGCTCATATGAGAGGCTATTTCTCGATCCAAATCATTTGGGGAAAGACGCAGCGGACGAAACGTGACCTTGACGAAGAGTTAACTTGAACATGCATAATTAGCGCATACTAATAGGAGGCAAAGGAGAGGACCTATAAATGGCTGCTTTCAAATTCAACATGCGTTGATCTATATCAAGCTAGAGCCAAATCAACCTGTGACATAATACCACGTGACTGTAAGCTTAAAGATCATTTTTGAACAGCGATCTCAGGAGATTTTGGTCTGGTCCGACCAGTGTCTGAGGATAAGGATATGGAAGTATTTGACTTGAATACTTGATCTAGCGTTCCGGAGATGCAAGATTTGTGTATCGACCTAGTGCCTGAAATGCCCGGAAATGCTCATATGGGAACAATAATTGGATTGCCAAACAATAGTCTGGCCCTTTGGATAGTTTGACTTTGATGGGGCTAAAAAAAAATAGCCCACAGAGAATGAATAAAAGCTTACAATTGACCAATTGTCGTCAGGGGGACCTGGGTTCGACTTTTTCGCCTAGTGGAAACTTGGATGCACCGCGTTTCGCCACCCCCTTGAGGACTTGGAAGGCCAGAGTGACAGAGTTCAGGAACGCGTGGACATGACCGAGTTTGAGTAACAGAAAACGACGAGAAGGGCAGAGACCAAAATCTTGATAAGAAAAGAACTTGCATCCCCTCACGTAGAGTAGCTTTAGCATCGGGGTGACTAGTCTAGTGTTTCAAAACAACGGGTCCACAAGAGGGGTAAACGATGCTTTGTTATGATTGTTGTCCTAGCACCAAAACACCCCATCTTCAAGCTTTAAAAACAGGGATCGAGGTCTGGCCAGTCAGCGACACAGATGTGTTGTGATCTTGTACTGTGTGATGTCTTACAAGACCTTCGACGAAAATAGGCTTCATGAATGAAATGATGGTCCAGATAGGGCAATGGCAATTGCCAACACAGAAGAATCCCATCATCGGCTTCTGTAAAAACACTTTGTTGTCAGGCCATATCTTCTTCCCTTAATCCTTCACATGTCGTCAACAAACTTCGAACTTTGACCTCCACTCAAGCCGAGTTGTGTATTGCATTGCATAAAAGGGGAATCATTGCAGGACGGACCTCAGGTCCCACCATGGGATAAGAATGGGGTGCTCCCCAGAAAACAGGTTTCTGGTTCAGATAGACACGATAAATACAGAAACAATGTCCAAATCTAAATTCAAATTGGGCAAAGAACAGAGAAGAACCGTAAGAATTTCAAGACCAAGCCCAAAACCGAAGAGAAATCGTATGGTATATTGTTGAGATGGCAAGAGAGAAAGTAGGGAGGAAGAGGATGAGGATTCCCCAGCGAGTGCGCTTTCTTGTGCCGAGAGCGCTGAACGATCCGTGCACCGAGCGATTGTGTTGTCCCTCCAACGCGAAGCTCTATCCCGTGTTATGTTTAGGGCCACCATCTTAAGCTCCACACACCTTCACATATACTCTGACTGCGACTCTACTCTACTCTCTTCTGCTGTTGACTCGCTTTCCTATCAACTTTTGCACGCGAGTGCGTGTTGGCTTGCATTTAGAATTCCACCTCGCGCATTACTTCGATACCATATCCATTGATACTCTGTCTCTGACCTCCCACGCTACACGCGCATTCCCGATCAATCGCGGCATTCTTCATTGAGCTCCACCAGAATCGGAAAACAATTTGGCACAGCAATTAGTCTGAATTGGGAAGACTCAAGAATATCACTGCTACGGCGCAGCGCAGCGTAGAGCAAAGATGGAATCATCTCCAGCTCCTCCAGTACGTAGCTTTGTTGTTGTTATTGTTCGTAAACACAGAGAAGGCTAACAACGATTGCAAGACCCCTCTCCGAATCTCGAAGGGCACGCCCCTAAAGATGGGAGGCTCTTCTCTTCCAAGACCTTTATCAGAACTGGCGCCTCACGAGCGTCGGAGAAACAGTCCCAGCTACAATTCCGCCACAAAGGTACAGCATTCCTGAATCAGCATATTCGGAGATTTGGAAGCTAATGTAGACAACAGAAGATGATGCTCAATGGGGATAGCTCACCCTTCCAGCCTTCACCAGAAGCCAGTAGCTCCAGCCCTCGACTCTTCTGGCAAGGTCGCGACCCAACTACGCCGAATCGATTCAACAGCGAGAACTTCTTCGCAGGAAGAGAGACATCCCCCTCGCCTACCCGCCGAACATCTATCGAGCGCCTGCAGCGCGCGTCGCGTGTCAAGAATAGCAACATGTTCGCGCGTGAACAGAAGCAAGAATACGATCCTACATCGGTCCCCGTAGTCGAGAGGCCTTTGGCAAAACAATTACAAGGAAATGCATATGGCGGAGCTGGTTTGGATGGACTTCGGTCAGCAGATCGTGGACGTCCTTTTGGTCACCAACGAAACGACAGCAAGAGCAGTATTCCATTGTACAGCCCTTTCTCAAGTCCCAACAAGACCCCCATGTCGGCCAATGCAAACGGACTACGCTCTCCAAGCAAAGATCAGATTTCCCCAACCAAGTCGGCACTTTCATCTCGTCTCTTCAACGGCAAATCCAGTTACGACTCCGAGAATGGAACATGGCAAGAGGAGGCCTCGGGCGACGAGAGACAACTTCCGCCAGGCAAGATCCTCCACAGGCATGCCAAGAGTGTTACATTCGATGCTGCTCCTCCACAGATCAACGAGTACGAGATGACTACACCAGATTTGTCCTCGATAGGTACTGGATCGCGCGAGAACAGTTATGATTCTGGAGAGGAAGAGGACGACGACAGTTACAATCGTGGCGAGTCTATGGAGCAAGATGATAGCTTCGATGCCTCACTTGAGGACACAGACAAGACTCCAGTTGTGGGACCAGAAGATTGGCGACATGCCAGCCCTGGCGAGCACAATACGGGTATCATGTCGGGACGTTTTGAAGATCCATTCAGTGGGCCAGAGGGTAGCCCAATGCCTGATGCGCGCCCATCATCCGCCGGAAGACCAGCAGCAACTCGTAACGACTCTCTCAACTCGAACGGTGAACACAGACCTCTCCCGCCTCTCCCTGGCATGAATCAACATAAGCGCAGTGGTTCAAGCTCCTCGACTGGCGTTTCTGCAGCTGCAGAACGCGCTACAAGCTCTCAACGAAGCCTTCCTTCTCCACCAGCAGCCGCCTCCTTTAGCAAGTCTGATATCCAGGGAATGAAAGGTGGAAAGATGACATTGGAGGAGAGACTTCAGTTGATGATGATCCAGGACGAGGAAAAGCCAAAAACTGAGGCCGAGAAGCAACGTGAGCGTCGAATGAGACGTGGAGGACCTCGTTTAGACCGGAGCAGTCAAACCCCCGAGCGCGAGCATTCCATTCAAATTCACGAGGATGAGGACACACTTGATGACCTTCCCGGTTTGGGCACATACCAACTGCCCGAGCGTATCTCACGAGAGTCTATTCTGCGAAAGGTCAATGGCCAGGATCCCTTCTCACGAGAGTCGGACTACAATTTCTCATCTCCTATGCCAAGCTCAAGCCCAGAGCGTCCGGCAGCTCTTGATCCAGACACCCCACTTCCTTCGACAGAAGACTATTCCGTCCTGGAGAATGAGGATAGCGTGATTATCAAGCGAGAGCCCGATGACGAGGACGAGGTTGATGTTTACTCAATTGCCGACATGTACCAGCGTCCCGACTCGCAGGCTGAGGCATTCGAGGGCGAACAAAGTGTTCCTGCTGAGGAGGACGCCGAGAGTCATTACTCAGACCCTACACCATGCAATCAAAGTCCGCAACCCAACTCGAACAGTGGCCCCGAAGACGATGGCCCACTCACCCCTCGTGCAAACACTCCACCGCAATCCTCAATCTTGCTGGCTGATCCAGTCAAACAAGATCACCGTGAATCACTTCCAGAGTTTACTGGGTTCTTAAGCAACAATGACTTCGGTCTCAGCTTGCAGTCATACATGACACCTTCCCCCCCTCTGGCAAAGGACAAAGCTGTACCAGAACCAGAAGCACCAAAGATGGCCCAAGCTCACGAGTTTCTACAACGCCCAGAGACACCAGAAGAGCGGCAACTACCTGTCTCAAGACCTGAGTACGATGGAACTGGCTGGGGCCCAGAGGAGGATGAGGAGCAGTATGATGTTGGAACTCCAGACTCTGTCATTCATCACCCAGTTCCACCTTCGCCCTCTCGAGATTCTCCAAGTATCCCAGAGGCAGTTGCCACTATCAAATCATCCGGCTCGAGGCTCAAGACCCGCCCATCAAACACACCATCCGATCTGATGGCAATGCGAGAATTGCGACGAAACGTTAGCGGCGAGACTCACTCTATTCCACCAATCCCAGAGCGACATCGCAACCGCCCTTCACTCAGCCTGGATCGTGAACTTGGACCACCAACCGATGCCGAATCAGGAATTGAGAGACATCCAAGTTTCCTCAAGAGGTCTCTTACTTTGGACATTGGTAACGATGGTGGACTTAGCCTTGATCAAGATTTCGACCGCGTTATCGAAGCCCAAAAGGTGGCGTCCTACCAATCTTCTTCAAATCCGAATTCCCTTAATGATATAGGACAAGCGTCCGATTCCAGCATCAAGTCTGCTTTTGAATTATATGCTAACATTACTCCTCGCACACAGCGCGGCTACTTGATGAGACAGAACACCAAACTTATTGTTGCTTCCAGCAATGATGATGTTGGAGATGCTTTCCACGGAACTCGATCCGCCGGAAATTCACCTGTGAAGAAAGATCGCCCCCAGTCATGGACCGTTGAACCTTGGAATGGCAACCAGCGCAAGAACAGCATGCGTGACAGGACAAACGCCCGCAAGAAGGTTCCGTCTGGGCCTATGCCTCCTATGCCTGGACAAGACAGCAATGTCTCCGGTTTGGGTATAGTCTCTGAAGAAACCATGCCAGACCCCGTTCCTGAGGAAGGTGGTGAGAGAGGAAGACTTTTCGTCAAGGTCATCGGTGTCAAAGATCTTGACATGCCTTTGCCAAAGAGTAAGTCTGTATGGATCGCAACTGTGACCTGCCGCTAACAAGGTGCTTAGATGAACAGACCTGGTTCAGCCTAACTCTCGATAATGGTGTCCACTGTGTCACTACAGCGTGGCTCGAACTTGGAAGAAATGCTCCTATCGGCCAGGAGTTCGAACTCGTCGTTCCTAATGAGCTGGAATTCCAACTGACCCTCAACGCCAAACTCGTCAAGCCCCCGCCAACTCGTGTCACGGAGTCACCAACCAAGACGCACAAGGCGCAAAAGCCATCAACGTTTAGCCGAGTTTTTGCATCGCCCAAGAAGCGCAAGGAGTTGGAGTTGAGACAGAAGGAAGAAGAGCAAAGAGTCGCACAACAGAACCAACGTGAAGCACAGGCCAAGAGGATGTCAGTTCAACCAACTGCCTGGGACTTGCTGTCGCCTCTAGCTGCCGAGGATGGAAGCTTTGGACGATCCTATGTTTGCCTGAAGGACCACGAGTCTCGCTGCTATGGTCGGCCATATGTTGTCGATGTCGCATGCTTCAATGAATGGGCTACCGAGGAAGCCACCCACCGATCTAGTGTCATGAGCAAGCGTGGAAACACCAATGTTCAACGAAGAGCCCCATACAAAGTTGCAAAGCTCGAATTGCAGCTTCTCTTTGTTCCTAAGCCCAAGGGTGCTGCAGATGAAGACATGCCAAAGAGTATGAACTCTTGCATCCGAGAGATGAAGGAAGCCGAGACTGCTCTTGCTCGTAACTTCGAAGGTCATCTAAGTCAACAAGGTGGTGATTGTCCGGTAAGTTCCATCCATTCTTATTCATAAAATGATAGCTGACAATCTTTAGTACTGGCGTCGCCGTTTCTTCAAGCTCGCAGGTAGCAAGCTCACCGCTTATCATGAGTCCACTCGTCAACCTCGTGCAACGATCAACCTCGCCAATGCCAGCAAGTTGATTGATGACCGTCGCGCACTCACGCAGAAGGAAACAACTGGCAAGGGTGGGAAACGTCGCAAGTCAGGCTTCGCAGAGGAGGAAGAAGGCTACATGTTCGTTGAAGAGGGATTCCGCATCCGATTTAACAACGGAGAAGTCATCGACTTCTACGCGGACACAGGCGCCGACAAGGAGGGCTGGATGCAAGTTCTCGATGCTTGCATTGGCAAGGAGCACAGTGCCAAAGGTAGTTGGGCCGATATGGTCTTGAAGCGCGAAGAGAGTATGAGGAAGAAAGCCGAGCAAGGAACCACCAGGAAAACCTCGAGGAATCACCAACGAACGAAGAGCACTGTCTTTTGAGTCGAAAACTAACTAACGGATTGATGATGAACGATACAACATGGCTTACGACATACGATGTTGTTCAAACTATTTCAATTCAACCTTCGCTTCTCATTCTTCAACTACACCGGTTTCGACTTCACAGTCTATTGTCTTCAGCCCTGGAGGCATCTATTTATGCATAAAACGTGCTTTGCTTTTCGGTACGGGTCTTCATTTGTTCGATTAGGGTATGGTGTGGTATGGCGGCCGGAGGATGGAGGTTGGAGTAGATAACCGGGGGAGAAGGAGATGCTGCTTGCTTGCCCGTCTCATAGGAGGTGTTCTAGGCGTAATTAATTGCTTCTTGGTTTGAGTCTTTCAAGGATAGCATCGGGTTCTGTTCTGAATACAGCATGATGAGGATAATGAAAAGCATAAATACTTACTTCTTCTCTTCACTGCTACCTTGATGTGAATCGTAATCCTGAGTCATTGGGAGCAAGACGCTGCCGATTGTAGACGTATTCGTTGATTCGTTACTTTTGCAGTATTGTATTCGCCAAGATAGGTTTTATGTCAAGAACCAAGAAACTGTCCCGTCAACCCGACTATTGCTTTGTGATCTCCAGTCAGAAAACAAGAGTCTCTCAACCAAGCCCTGAATACGAGCGAGTGTATTGTATATATAGGGGGTCCCGTCACACAGTCGACGAATCGGGATACATACCCCGCACGATCGCTGAGCTGTCCAAGCCACAAATACGAGAATCTCACCTTTCTCTGATGATGTTGTGGAGGGCCGTGTGATCAACAATCTTCTTGTATAAGAGAAGAAGTTTCACACTTCTTGGGATTGAACTCTTCTGCCTACTTGCATTCTCAAAGAATCATACACACGCTCGTTCCACACACACTCGCTCACTTAAAATGCATTTCTCACTCCGCCCCACACTCACAACCCTCACCCTCCTCCTCCCGCTCACCCACGCAACAACCCCCCTCCCCTCCTCAACCGTAACAATAACCTCCTCCCCCGCCTACCCAACTCCATCTCCCTGCCTAACCCTAACTTCCACCACGGGTCCAACCTGCACGCCCCTCGACAATTGCATCCGCCCCCTCTGCATCGAGATCTCAACCCTGACCCAACCCTGCTCTTGCCCCGCCTCCGTCCAAACAACCACCAGCTGCGAAACGACATGCGCGCCAGGCTGCGCAACCAGTTATAATTATGTGTACTTGCCGTGTCCGATCTCGCCTACGCCGACACCTACTCTCACGTCCCGGAAACATTACCCAAACAGTACCATAACTTCTACTGAGACGACGATCACGACTTTGACGTCGTGTCCCGCGAAAGCGACGTGTACGGGTCAGACATCTACTTGGACTGGGACGGACGGACCATTTCCTTGCCATACGGCTGCTGAGAGTGCGGGGACTTGTTCGTGTGTGTTGCCGGGGAATAGTGTTGTTACTGTTACGGGTGTCACGGGCGTTACGGTTTCTGGTGAGGGGGCGAGTACGAGTGCAGGCGGGAGTGTGACGACGAGTGCGGGTGGGGTTTTGGCTACGGGCGGCGCAGTGAGAGGTGCTGTTGGGTATGGAATAGGAGGATGGATGCTTGGGGGTGTTGGGTTTGTTGTTGGGTTTTTGTAAGTAGGGTTGAGGTTGTCATGGTGTTGCTGTGAGAGGGGACTGGGTTTGGGAGTTCATGAAGGGATGGGAGCTTTGATGCAGATGTTTTCAATTTCTTGCAAGTTTAATTGTACCAGGAGGGAATATTGGTGTTATGTTCTACTGGGGGTGATAGTTATACCATTACGATACGTATGTCTAATCATCATCCATTGAGGAGGATGTGTATGTAAACAAGTCAAGCGAAAGGAAAAGTGGGCCAAGGCCTTTACGAAATGTCTTTGGCATTGCCTCCTAGCTTCTGGGATTCGTGACTGACGCAGAGAAGAACAGCCCATAAATACCGAGATGAAACAGCATAGTTTAGTATATTTTGGTGCACAATGCGCACATTTGGGGAAACATATTGCCTATGAAAAGCCAATATCTCAATATCAACTCCACATAACAACCTTGATCAGCTCCTGCTCCAGACCTAGACCCACCCTCTAGAAGCAGTCTATCCTTCAAATACCAAAGACTTAAAAAAAAGTTTTTACATCTATTCTAATTCTTCTACCAAAACAGCATCGTCCTCCACCAGAGAGCGTTACTGCAGCCCACCACTTTCCTCACTTGGCCGACCCTAGAGGCATGAAGCTCAACCTTCACATGATGACAACCTTCTTCCATCTGTATATACTCTTTACAGAACACATAGACCACGAACAAGATTAGAATGTTCAAAGTAGCAATTTTCACTGACATAATCAAGTAATAAGGGTGTCATGTCTATTGCTTATCATTTCGAGGAATATCCCTATACATCTCTGGCTCGACTATTCTTCAACCGTGAATTTTAGGCCCAGATCCCCATGTGTGGCATTTAATCTTTCTTATTGCTAGCCCGGAACTTATAGTGGAGTTTGTTGAGAACCGGAATATTTCGTTAGGAATATACTTTGGTTGTGTCTGCTTTGAGGAGATTGATGCGGCACCTTTTCTTGGGATGACTTTTGTGAGGTGTTCCTAGTACGGCTCATGATGCCCGAGATGATCATTCATGTTGACTGGCAAATTTCTTAGCTTGAAGATTTATATGCCTCTTTGACTGCGATGTAACATGTGAGCTAATATCAGACTCGCTCGACAATCGAATAGAAGTCCTTCTAGGTTGACAACCACCCGTCATTTCCGCCAGCGTATCAGATATTATTCTCCTCCTTGAACGCGCTGAATCACTCGTTCGAATACTACTGCTCGATTTACTCCTACCCCTGAATGGAGTTTCCGAGCCAACCAGATCGCGCGTGCCATCATATTCGGAAGCTTCGAACAAGGACGTGAGTCTTATTCGTGGATCTATTGTCTATCTAAGAAAGTCACGCAGTCGACAGTGTTACTTCTCATGAATGAATTGCAGAATATTATCTTTTATACAACTTAATACAAGTGACTAACTGCAACCATTGAAATGCTGACGAAGATTGGGATAGTAAGAAGTTTAAATTGGAAGAGCGTCGAGTTTGTATCCCTGCCCGAAGGCAAGGTTTGTTTATGGATACTTACGAAAGAAGTCCCCGAGCTAGATCTACTTTTGGGTTATGATGAAGTTGTAAGGTAGAGTGAGTGTACATTTTGACTTGAGCCCGTCTCCCCGTCCAGCCACCCCACCATCTCCCATGATTTAGCGAGGAACAAATGCCAAGACAAGCCACCGCCACCGCCACAATGCTAGCCACACGATCTGGCGCGTCATATTTGCGTCACTCATTTCAGTGAAGCAGCATCATCTATTTCAACCTGCCGCTCAAGCTATTTTGTTCATCTGTCTTGTCTGTGGCGGCCTAAATATTGAAGTTTTCTGCGACCATGTCTCTTTCGAGACATTCGCAAGTCTTTACAGGAGTCTGAACAATGGGGAAAACGGTCAATTGCCTCCGAAACAGGAAGACAGGCAGGCATCTTGCCCATTTGTCGACCCTCAAAGTATTCTACCCTAGGATTGCTTTATGCCATCGAGATACTTCAGTTTCAAATCTATCCTACACTAAACATTCGAGAAGCAACTGCTAATATCGTAATAGCTCGAGGAGGAAGACAAGCGCTGGGGTCACAATGCAGAATGGAGAAGGACAAGAGACGATATGCCCAAAAAAGGACGAAACCCTCCGCGATTCTCGTCCGTTTCCCAGACGGGCCAGCATTACCGTAACAATCCGCGAATTATATGCCCAGTATAGTTAGCTTACTCGATGACCCGAGCATCCCGCCGTCTGCGAGGCAATCTACGCCAGCCTACGCACAAGCTACCCCGCGTTTGCCTTGCCATCAACATAGCAGGTCTGCTAGTAGGCCAACAATGTTATAATAGAGCATAATGTATATTTGGGCAATGCGTAAGGGACCACGTTTGCGGATGGAGCTGGAGATCCCTCGTGCGGCACTCACCTAACGAGTTCTCCTTTGTACATGATCTGTCTCAATCAACATCGTGGACTTGAGTCCAGGCCTGGGAGTCATCTGCCTAGGCAGTATCTTGGAAGAATGCCGCCTATCACGTAACAAGAAGAATGCCCATGCGGTGCACGTATCTTATCGGGAGAAAGGCGACGTGGTCTAGATAAAACAATCGATCCGACTGCTGTTACCATGACTCATAACTCATCACCATATGATAGATAGCTTGAACAGATGTTAAATTGGTAGCCCAGCTATGCAGTCCATCTGCATGTAGCTTGGGGAGAGCCCACTAGACAGTGCCTCCGTTGTTGGACTTCTGGACGGGAACGCAGACGGCAGGGGGCAGACCGCAGGCTCAGGTAACTCAACGTGTCACCTTAATCCATATATGAAACCGCGATGCCGACAAAGACAAAGACTGTGCAATGCCACACATGCATTCATTGATTCATTAAATCCACGAGCAGAAACTACCCAAGGTCCCCGCAGGGACCTATTCCGGCTAAGACCATCCAAATGGCGCCTTTCCCTGACGCCTGAATTCCGACATTATGTCCCACCCCAGACCCCTACTTGGGAACATATATGTCGGAGAAGAAGAGAAGAAGAAAATGCCGAGGTAAGGTACTCAAAAAGGCAAATGGTATTTTTCGCGCAACCCAGCTTTTGTGCCCCTCTAAGAGTCGTTGCTCGCTGATTGCAAAAAGTAGGGTGAAAGAAGACCCTCCCTTCCGGAGGCCGAGGCGCCTCTCAGATGCAAAATGAGTGTGTGGTAGGAGATGCTTGATTATTCGTTGAGGTCGTTAGGAAGAGAATTCGTATGTGGACGAGGTAGTATTCGGATCGAGAGATTACAGTACAAGGAGCGAGGAGCTCCACTTGGTGCCGGGATCTAGCACGCAAATCGTTAACCAGTATTCTAACGAAGTAATCACAAACCTTAACAGCACGACATGCCTCGGCTTACCTTGATAATCTTTTCGCTCACTGCAACCGTCGAGAGTCCTCCTGGCCAGCGCCTTGTGTTGACTCGTTCCCCGGTGGCTGTGGCCCAGTGGCCTTCCATGTGGCCGTGAAGGCCGAGGTATCATTGCTGTAGCTTGTCCTCGAGGATGCAAAGCTTTGTCCCCCCATAGAGTACTGTGTGTTCTGCGTTGATTGAGTCGAGACACTATCAGCAGTGTCTCTTCTATTGATACCCATCTGAGGGCTATGAACCGGTAGTGCCGCGTATGGCATGTTTGTTGTCTGCGAATAGTGTGGGCGGAAGGGAACAGGCTGAGGGTTGTGTGTATTGGATGAGGCGTTTTGGGGCGCTGACCAGGAACCGTTCCAGTGAGCATTGGCAGTTCCATAGAGCGAGCTTTGCAGGATTCTTTGTCGCTCGAAGAAAGCCTGATCTGTTTCATCGTTTGTCCGACCATCTCTGGCAGCATCAATGGCTTTCCCGTCTGGACAGTGGTCAGTTAGGCCGTGCTGAATGGCTGGGATAGATACATACCCTTTGTCCTATGAGCCTTGAACAGAGGGAAAATGATCCGTGGAGATGCCTCATCATCCTTGATGTCACTTTCGGACTGCTCCAAGCGTGCGAGCAAGCCCGTCTTGCGATGTTTATGCATCTTGTTCCTCCCGATAATGATCTGAAACTCCGACGGGACTTCAATGATCTTGAGTCTCACTTTGCGATCAAAGAAAGCAAGTTCTTCGTTTGCCATTTGTACTTCAATGTATCTGATCGGCTTCTTGCTTGCATCTGGGTCGATCGGACTCTTATATGTGTATGCGTATTTGTCGGGGATGTCGTATTCGGTATGGGTGCCGATTCTGGCCAGTGTGCCACGGGAGATGAAGCTTGAGGACGCACCGGTGTCGAATTGAACCAAAACCTGAAAGTATCTCCCATCTGAGTCCACTAGCTGAATGTACTTCTGGTATATGTTGATCACATCGCTGGAGAAGCTTTTCCTGCTTTCCTGATCGGCTCCGATCATTGCTAGGTTATGCATGCAGATGCCGGGGATGTCTTCTTTCGAGGTTCGTAGGAACCGTGGCTTGCGATTGCCAGCCATCGAATCCTGATGTCCGTCGCTGGTACTATCATGATCAACAGTCTGCGAGGTTGCCAAATCGTCTAGACACCCTGTCATTGTGGTATTGTTGGTATCAGAACCCGAGGTGGACCGCCATGTTGCCGGCTTCATTGAAAAGCGGGGAAAGTACCGTTGAACTCGGCCATGAGACTCCTCAGTCTCGAAGACATCTAGTCGATCATAGTGTTTCGAATCGGGGCCGCGGATGCTGAGGATCCCTTTGATTGCTCCGAATATCCCCATCATGCGATGAAAGTTCAAAGACGCTGGTTCCGTAGCTTCCGAGGCTGGCGCTGGCGCCGATCTTTTCGTTACCCTCATTATAAGTCGCTTGTATCAAATCGGACCTGTCGACAAGCAGACCCAGGAGACTTGAGGAAGGGAATGCTGTTGATACGAAGCGTGGGTTGTTTTGGCTGATGGTGACAGGTATTTGACCTGTGAGGTTAAGTTCGGTGATCAGCGCTGGTGTTGAGCTCTCGCTGGTGCATTAGCTCCCTAACAAACACTGAAATGTACCGTCGTTGTCAGTGGTTGTGATTATGGAGGAGAGGATGGCCGATCCCGAGATGCTTTTGAAGCCAGTTGTTGATCCTCGCAGACATGAGATTGCGGCGGAAGATAATCTGGTGTGGTTTACGTTCTACGTTGTTGCCAGCGGGGGGAAAGACCTCGCTTGCCACGAAAACTGACCTCTTCTGTTAACATCTAGACGCCTCAATCGCCTCAGTAGCTATTGATGGGCGGATTTATAGCTCCTCCTCGGACGATTCCAACGCCCTTGAAGTGCTCCCGAGCTGGTCAACCCATTGCTACGACCAGCAGAGGTTTTATGACCCTATTTATGTGTCCAGCACGCAAGACTGGAATTTTTTACCTTCAATTCAGTTTTTTCGTGATTTACTCGCCGGCCGGGCGAGCTTGACCAGGTGTGTCGGTGGCTTTTTTGAACCATCACGTGCTCCTCTAGAACATAATAGCCAGCCTCGTCATTTCCAGCATTCGATTCGGTTTCAAGCGGTTTCAATCTCTCAAATATTTTCTGGCCGCGTCTGCAGGGACAAGAGACGTTGCATCGAAACGGGCAGATGGCGCCGGGCTACTCGAAGCTGGCGACTTTCATGACTGAAAAGCACCACCCGATCATCAGGAAATATCAACATCTCGCGGCCCGCGACCTGCTTCTCTTACAGGCCGAGCTATGTCACTTAGACTACGAGTACGAAGCTGTTGTAAAGCAGAGTTCCACGTTCGGAGACGAGAGAAAGTCCTACGACCAAGACTGGTTGCTGATGCACACGGCTTCAACTCGGGGTTTTCCACCAGCGCAGTGGGAGATATCTCTTGCTACACGAGCCAAACTACGGGAATATTGTGAGCTCGTAATCCTCGTTTCCCCTCAAATATTCTAAAGAATTATCTAATCCAGCATTTGGACAGACTCTGCCATCGCACAGTATTCCGAAATTGCATCTATCCGACAACCCAAGGATTCGGAACGGTCAATTTTGAATGAGTGGATCGGAAGCAAATCACTGGGAGGTGGATGTGGTTTTATCGGTCGAGATCTTGGTGGATATGAGCAGCCATCGGTATACGAAGCAGTGCACCACAGTGATCTTGCCATCCTCTCCGACAGTCATGGAGAAGGTGACTTGTTTACCAAGTTCATAAATGGTCCTCTTCTGGCATTCTACCATTACTTCCGCAGATATACAAGGGTATGTGGCTTTTTCTCTTCCCCAAACCCACCCCGAAGTTCAAATTGGGTTCTGCTCATTCTGATTCCAAGGCTACGCTTCCTATCGACCCAGAAAATCCATCAGTTGGGAATAATAGCAGCGGGCTCCACCACTACAACCCTCGCCATGTTGAGACCGTTACAACTATTCTCGGAACCGTATTCTCTTCTCTAGCGCCTCTAGTGTCTATCATTGTTCTATCCTTTGTTCTCAATCCCAGAACGAGACTGGGGCTCGTTTGCGCTTTCACCGTGTTGTTTTCGTTTTCGTTGGCGATTGCTACCAAGGCCAGGCGTGTTGAGATTTTCGCTGCGACAGCTGCGTACGTGCCCTTCGAAAAAAAAAGCATTCTAAGTTGCGGTACTGACCAGTTGTAGATTCGCAAGTGTTCAGGTTGTTTTCATTGGGAGCTCTAACTCAACTTTTTAGAGGTGTCAAGGGATGATTGATTTCCAGCGGATTATGGCATCGGAAGCTGCGAAAGATCTCTCACTTTTCTTTTTGCGCATGATTTCCCAGTTCAGGTGCCCACCCTGTATCTGCACTTCGCATGTATATTTAAAGTTGTGTTCTAGGCATCACCACATGTGTCAAACAAGGCGTTGCTGAGACGAAATGACAACACGATGACACGAAGCTGGGTATTGAGGCCTCATTATTTTGCCGGGTGCAAGGGACAACATTCCGCATGTCTACCTCATGACTTATCAGGCCAGGTCCGGGCGAAGGCAGACCTGCAGGCGCTCAAGCCACAATGTTGAAGTTGGGCATCTCACTGGTCCACAACACAATCTCGGGGTTTCTGCCTCAGGCTGCAATTATAACCTTGGGTGCTGATAAGGCTCTGAGATTATTTGTGTGAAGATCGGAAAAGACTATTTACAAGACATTGCGCATCGTCTGAATGGTGTTGGAACTATTCCAGGTCAAGCAACGTGTATTGTAAGTTGGTCCAAGCGCCGGTCAATTCTAGCCAGGACCCAGGAAGGCTGTTCCGCATTGCTGAGTTCTTAACTAGGTACAATCAATCGTGTTTGTGGCTTGGACAGATGTGTTCAGCTCAACCCTGTTTGTATTAGCGGGAAAATAAGCCATGCATTGTGTCAACCGTTCAGCTCTCCGCCTCACAAGGCTCTGCAGAAGCTCCCCGAAATGCCCTTCTCAGTCAGTCCCATATAGTTCGAGCTGTGCCATACTCGATGGCCCTGAAGCCTTATCTGCCATTGTTGATGTGTTGAGAAGACGATGAAGACATTCATACTCCGACTGTTGGGTCGTAACCCGAAAAAGAAAGAAGGGGTGAGTATCCAAAATAACAGAACCACCAGTCCAGATCAAATACTAATAGTCTGCAGGGCCACTATAAGCTTCGAATTAAGGTATCTCGACCTCTAGACGATGATACGACGATGTCGTGGTGCACCGTCGAGGCAGAAGTCATGCCGGCGAGCGAGGGGCATTTTATGTCGCGCGAGTTCGCGGAGAACCTGGGGTTCGATATAACTGCATTGCTCGAGCATACGCCACTTGATGAGCTGGAATTCTGTATACATTGGAAGAACCTGAGCCGTGATCAAACGAGGACGAAGGATTATACACATATGGGAAAGTTTGGAATTGGTGCGGGTCTCCGGTACGATATTGTTCTCGGACGAGACACTTGGGATCTCGAAGAATATCCAGATTCATACGAAGGAGCGGTGAAGATTGAGTCATCGAAGTCTCGGACCAACTCTTGGGTGAGCAAATTAAGCAGCAAAAGTCCATCTTGGGCTTCATCCCGCAACACCCTACGAAGAGCGACCAGCTCTAAACGAGGCTCTATTTATCGACACGGTACGGGAGACCTGGAACAGAACAAGCCTCGTTCTCATGCGTTTGCTCGTGATGAAACTTGTATGCCAGCCATGAAAAATATAATACTTGATGCGACTGATACAGCAGTTGCCACAGTGGCAAATTGCCACTCTGATACGACCGCATCTTTGGAAAACAACGGAATAGAGCGAGTCCGACCGAAAGGCACCGGTGAAGCTTTGCGTCAGCGGGGCGAACACCGGGCAGTCTTTGAAACGTCAGATGGACCAATTGAAAAAGATTTCGAACCCGTTACAAAAGGTGCCGAATCGCTTCATTTAGATCTGTTGAGGTCTCCAGAAGCAACAGGTGCATTGTCTTCGGCTACGGTGTACCGTGATTTTAGCTTGACAGGAGGAAGACCCATCTCACCAGCATCTCCCGCAGAAATGGCCGACACTGGGACTATGACACGTGCTGAAATGGACGCTTTGCACGTAGAAATTCGAATTGGAAGTGGACAAAATGACCTTCCCTCAATCATCCCGTCCGATCATCGGGACAACCTCACACGGCCCTGTACCCCCCCACAAAGAGCATCGAATGTAGCTCGTTCCGTGGGTTCAGACTATACTCGGAGTCCTCAACCTCGATACGATTGGAACCAGTCACAATCCGGCTCAAATTCTGTGAAATCGGAGTCAACGGGGTTTGCAGATACGAACTTGGCTTTTGCTAGCCAGCCGCGAAACAAGAATGGAGATATGGTCAAGAAACGCATTGTTCACGAGTGCTCAAGACTATCTCCAGAGTATGTTTCAGGACAGAACTTCAACTCACCAGTAACGACAGCACACCCTTACCAAGTTGCGGTCGAAAAACGATTGTTAACACCCATTACCTTGGGCGCACATTTAGATGTAAACGACCTGCACCCCCAAGACCTGGCTGCAGATTCTGGAAAGGCATCCGAAGAAACATCACCAAAGCTAGGATCGGGTCATGAGAACCGGCCCAAGAAATCTCGTAGGGCAGCCGATTTGATAAGCCCTAGACGAGTTGCACCATCGCCTTCGGAGAATGGAGAGGATCGGTCCGCGGAAATACAGAAAAAGGGTACTCATTGGACCTGGGATGAGCATGCCAATGCACATTTTCATGTTGATTCCGATACACAGTCGATGATCTGGTACGAGGATTCAGACTCGGAAGATTTATAACACTCGGATGTTTTCTAAGCAGGCGTTCCGGGGGAGAACTCCTAGCTATGTCTTCACTTGACAACACTGGCAGGGGCCAGCTATCTTCGTCTCCCTCACTGGAAAGGCAAAAGCTCTCTCATTCTGGAACATTCCTGATTGTGTCGCTAGAACCCTACAGTCTGGTCACTGACCACTATCGTAGATTGCTGAGCCGTTCAACGGCATCTGCACTCTCAGAATTTGTACATAATTATCGGCTAGGCATTTTAATACTTTCAAAGGCTCTTTGACACTCGTTTGAGCCGGATCTCGAAGTCGCCTGATCAGCAAACCTTCTTACCTGGGCATGAACAACACGCAGAGCCGTGGTTCTAGTGCGAGTTTGTATGCATTGCCAGTTTTTCTGGGTGTCTCAACTTCCTGCAACTTGCTGAAAGATCCCACACTAGCCACTAGGGTAGATTGAATCCATGTGCGTCATATAAGCCGCCCTTGACCAAATACCAGGAGTCATTATGATGGCAAAAGTAGCAGTCTTAGTCGGCTAGAAATGTGATTGCAGATCAAGAGATATTTGGCACGCGAGGAAATGATTTTCTGAAGGAAATTCAATGGAAGGAACCAATCACGCACTTGCATCCCCATGACAACAGTTGTTGTAAAAACAGTTTTGCATTCCCGGTCATACGTGAATAATGTGATGTTTGAAAGCGCCAAAGTCCTCTACAGAACGCTGTCATGGGCAAGCGTAAGTTTCGCTATAATTCAAAGAATATGCTATTTCTTCACTCATCAAGTACCCGTTTTATATATTTACCAGTCTGCGGTTCGCATAGTCAATGTGAGCAAGAAGAACCAGCGGCAGCCAAAGCTCTGGGATATCCTCTAATTTCGTCATAAGTAAAGCAGCTTCCCACGTTGGCACCACCTGGGATTGACATAAGGTCAGTAAGTTCTCTTGAACTCGACCCCGAAAGACTACACATGATTATTACTCGATCGGTCAAGGAAACAAGAGCATGGAAACTGTACTGAATGTAGTGTCTGCCGGAATAGGATCTATGTTTCTGTTTCATTAACCAGACCTGGCAGCGTCATAGTGAGAATTATCTTCTCACCAGTGCACATATCCAGGAACCTGTCAACCCATCTATTCGTCTTCAGTCCTAGTTGTTCATGCTCGTTCTTGAACAGATAGAACATCACTAGTTACCTGTCGCTATGGCAGTATAAAATACACTCGCAAGTTGGAGCTAATTTCAAGGATGTACTGGTGAGATGATTTCGGGACTCTGTTGCTGACCTGCAAGGCTTCAGTCACTATATAAGCGGTTTTCAGACTCTCCTTGCAGAACTCGTAGACCGAGGTCAGAATTGAGAAGGAATCTGCAAAAGCAGAGGTGAAGGTATTTGAATAGGCTGACATACTATCTCTCGGGATGTTTCCCGCAAACGGCTCAATACTCTTGCTCCGCTCGACCACCAGACTTAGTTTGAAACCTCCATTGGAAATCGCGCGAGGTTGCCTGACACCTTGAAATATTTTCAGGGTGCTGATGAGAGCTTTCTAACTGTCAGCTGAACTCGGCGGGTGCTTGAATTGCTTAGAAATCAGCTGGAACGCAACTTACCTTTGGCTGGGATGACTGAAATGAGATGCTCCCTATAAGGTTCGTGATCTTGAAGTTTGCCGTGGAGTCTGACTGTGTTGTGTTAGAGACAGATGTTCGCACGAACTTGCGACGTACTCACAGCTATTGCGGCGCAGAGACATGGCTTGTTTTGCATCTCTGGATTCTCCAACCCTGCACCTGTGTGTTCTAGGCCCTCTAAGGAATGGCTTTAGTCCGTCAAAGAGCTAGGCTAGTATGTTGGTCCGGCTACTTGTGATTACCCAATCAAACTATCGCTTAAACTTGAGAGGAGAAGGTACCAAATGCATTCCTCAGCACTCTGGGGTGAGTTCACTCACTGTGTTGTTCATTATTCTGTTTTAGTTCAATATCTCCTTTTGTCGCAGAGAAATAATCACATCGGATAAATTCTAGCGCCGCGGAAATTCTCACAAACCATGCGTGACAACTAAAAATGAGTTCAACCGTGTGAGCCATGGGACAATGTAAACAAACACATCAGTAGCTGGGTAAGAGAGGCAGGATACCAGCAACAAAAATCACAAGTATTGATGGTCTACTGAAATTCTTGCTGAAAACATGAATGTCATTGTTCTCGCAATTGTTTGCGATTCAGAGCTCTCTGAAAGAAAATTGGTTTTCTTTCTCTCTAATGGATTCGCGTATTGAGAGTACTTGCCTAACCAAATTTTATTATTCCCATGACCTCAGCCCCTCGAACTTCAGAAGAATATCTTGGTTACACGAAGCTAAGGTTTGGTCAATGTTTGGACAGTACATTCACTGGATCTCTCTCTGCGAGAGCGTACGCTGATAATTCTTTTTAGATAGTCATCACGAACGTTGACCAAAGATAAAAGTCCAAATGCGCCTCAGCAGTGTAATGACCACAGTTTTGGAGCTTTCACTATCGCAAACGAGTTCTGTTTGGCGTTCGGATACAGACTTCTTTACTGTGCCAAAAAATCAGTCTCAAGATGACTTAGACGAATGGGAAAACCCTCGAGTAGTGTTCGAGTTGAGACAGGTTGGATTCCTTGGTGATTACAAGCAACCTTTGCTTGGTGAGTAGAACTGCTTAGCAGCTTTTTCGATTCCGCGAATCTGGGTTAGCTAAGTTCACTGCAGATACCGAGGCTGTGAAGGTTAACGTAGCTTCGTATAGACCCTTGGTAGAAGACTCCGATGCAGACAGCCAAGAGGGCATGCTAGAAATTGAGATGGACCCGCCAAATCGCCCCCAGGGTAATTTTGTAGTAAATACTACCAGTGATGACGATGAAAATGCCGATTGTAGTGTGGATGATGAAGGCGATTCGAACATTAGGTTGTGATAGGGCTTCTTCCGTATGCAACTTCAAGCCGTTACTTCGTATGTTGACTTAAAAGTCTAACGGCGTACAAATACTCGGTCATACCAATGATCACCAAATATTTAATCCCTACTCAAGGGGACGAAGGGTACGATACAGACCAAGGAAGTGAAGGATCGGATGGTGACGGCGGCCATGACGGCCCAGGAACCGGTTCAGAAATCGATGAAATCGATGAAAGCCAACGCTTCTACACTAGCTCAGACGCACTCATGCATGAGAGCCCTCGAATTGAGCCACAAGAGGATACACTTGAATACCCTTCCAAGATTGGGTCGCGATTTCAAAGAGCTGGGTTATTCTACCCGATCCCGGCCGTCAACTACCAGCCAGGATTGAACTATTTCAAGAAAGAGCTTAAGAAAGCATGTCGAGATTTCCACTAGTTGGATGGATGCCACGCAGTAAAGATAGCAGGCAGCTTCTTGAAATGGATGCTGAATAAAATGGGTGCGATGATGTCTTTGATTCACAACGATCCTGTCAAGCCTACGTATGGCTCAGCAGGCGCTTATCCGGCGTGGAAGAGACAGCATGACTCCGCAGCTGCTGAGCAAAATAGACCAGATGCAAAAAGCTTCTTCAGTGCTTCCGCTGCTATAGATACTGCTGTACAGAGCTCTCCGGAGGATTATTGCGCCGAATAAATTGTGGTCGAGTAGAGGCATAGAAGTACGATTCTCTTGGCCTCTTGGCATCGATGAAAACCAAATCTTTGATTGGAACACTTGACAATTCCACATGTTAGTGGGGCTATAGGAGTCTAAAAGCTTTGCATTCCTGTAGATACATGACCGTTTGCGAGACTAAGCATGCTTTCTCCATTCAAATTCAATGAGGTGCCCATGTCCGAAGAATTCAAGATGACTTTGACATGATATAAACGTGCTCGCTGGATCAGCCCCGTACTTCGTGAGATCAAAATTACTTACTAAGATGATGAAATAACCACTTTCTATTCAATATTAAAACCTCGAGATGATGGCTGCGACACACTAATCAAAACCACATCTGTTTCTTCGGCCCCCGTTGTGCTGTGCCTCCAGATTCTCGCTACTCCCTTTAGCCTAAACATGGATATCGGCTGCCTGGTACGTTAGGAATGTAATGTGACACGCCTCCAAATCCTCGCTCCAATGTTGAATGGAGAAACTCCAGCCCCTGCAGCACATCCAAATATTGGGGGTTTTGGTGGAGGCTGTGTACTAGGTCTTCATACACGAAGAAAACAAAGGACCACCGAACCAGGCAGACGTCTAATGTTCGGAGAGCAAGAGGGGTTTATATATCTCCTTCAATTCTAAGCTTTGGAACTTGGCAGCTTCTCCACATATACTTCATCATAGCAGTTACTGTTCTCTTATCAACATCGTCACTTCGCAAAAGCACCCACACCCAACCCCACCAAACCTCAACATGTGCTTCGGTAGCAAAGCCAACCCCGAAATCCAGCACGGCGTAAGCCAAGACATCCCGATCCGGACCGTTGACAAGGCTCGTCTTGACAAAGAAAGAGAAGAGGCGGATCTACCCGTGCAGTATGGATGGAAGGGGGCTCTTGGCAGCACACCACGGGCACGGAGCAGGGCAGTCCAGAAGGCATTGACCGAGAAGCGAAAGAGAGACGCTTGTCCCTCGTGAGTTTTGATTTCCCCCCTTGTCGAACTCGAATGGGGTTGTAGCAGCAGCTGACAGTCTCAACAGCAGACAGATTGTGGGTATTCAAGGCACTAGTAATTTCGCAACTGGCGGCATGGGGGGCATTGGAGCTTTCTGAGGGCATGGAGTTGGAGATCGTGGAGATTCTGGAGTGCGATGAGAGAGTTTTCCTTGGGATGAGGCTGATGTCCAATTTGATGATTTAGCTTGTCAGTCACTTCGCTTTCGATTCAATGTGATGCTGTTCTATCTTTCTGAGCTGAGAAATCTCACTTCGTCATTTCTTCATCCATCACTCCTCGTCGGAAGCAAGCGAGCGATACCATTCCTGACTTCGGGTCCTTAATCCCATGAGAGAAGTAGTTCGGCAGAGTGATGCATCCGATAGAAGTTATCAACACCACTCCTCTTATTCCCTCAGAGAGCTGCCTGAATCTAGTTAGTCATAGCGAATACATTTCCTTCCTCACCAACACACCCATAAAAAGCACTTGCACCCCAAAAAAGACCAGCACACGCTCCCAACACGGCCTAAACGGCATATTAAACCTGCCCTTCACAAATTTCAACTCCCTAGTCGCGCTAGAATACAACACAATAAGCAAAAAGTAGCGGATACAACAACCGCATTAATCCAAGATCAAATATGGCTCAAAAATAACCGCTGCGAGAATGGCGTTGTATGTCCAAGAAGGTATGAGCTAAGTAACGAAACGTCTATTGTTACTGAGCTATGCGAGGCTGTCGAAGAACTCGAATTGCGAACTCTCCCCTCCTTGGGTTGATAAACGAGCTGTGGGTCCTAAAATGGAGGGGGTGGTGAAGAGGATGAATTTCGCTGTTGTTATGCCCGCGTCGATGTCGCAGCACATGAGGCGGGTAATGTTGTCCAGAGCCGCGAGTAAAGGAAATGCGGTCACTTGAAGAAGTTCGAGGTCTAATTTAAGTCTTCTACGGCTGTTTCATGCGCATTTTGCGTTGGCGATTGGGGATATCGTTGCTGATTAGGTGAGGAGCAACCAGCTAAGGTATATGTCTGGAGCGTAGAGAATTGATATTTGAGATTCATCTGCAGACATTGCAGCTTGTGTTTGCTCGAATGTCATGCATCGTTCTGGGTCTTCCGTGTTCAATGGCCGGGTAGCCACGATCCAGATGTTGGAGACGAATTTCTCCCACATAAGGCCCCAGACTGACGGCTCCCGAGCTTGGGAGTTAGTAGCAGAAGGAGATTTCTGAGAATAATAGGTGTGGAGCAGTAAAGCACGACGGAATCAGAGTGGAAGAATGCTGGTGGGTGGGAGATGGCAAATCTAAGTCCGCAACCGGTGCTGTGGGCGGTATTGCTACTATTCATACTCTGTGGAGCTGGCATCGAGCCACTGACCGTGTATTTGGATCGGCCTCTGCGATTGAAGTTGCTAAGTGGAAGGGTGTTGGAAGGGTGTGTGTGGCTGGATGATCGACGTTGATGGCGGTCTTGGGAGTAGGTTTTGGATCGGCTGTGAAGAGCGAGGTCCGTATGTCCGTATGAGCTGCTCGAAGCCTCCGCTAGCGGCGGGCATCTCGCTGAGACTGCAGATGGTATTCATGTGCAAGAGAAAGTCTATTGCTTTAAGTACAACCTGAGATACGTGTATGGTTGGCAGGGCAAGTCCCCAAATCCAGATCAGAAAAGTCCCAGGGACTAAGACTAGTAGCTCTTGGTTGGAACCAAGAAATCTGGAGCGGATGAGATGACGCTTCGAATCCAACATAAGCTCTAATGTGGTTGACAGACAGCCCGCTGTGATGATCCCATCCGATCTACGATGGTGAGAAGACCGCAGCTTGGCTGATACCTGAGCCACTTGCGATTTAGTAATGAGCTCCATCTCAACTACAAGGAAGTATGCTGAAATTTTCATACATTGGGCAATGGTAAGCTGAATGACGTACAAAGAGAGAGTGTTGTAAGTGAAGCTCAATGTAGCAAAAGAAAATGTGACATTGCTCAGAATTTGGAACAGAAAAGGTAGAAAACGTAAGAAATAGTGCCACTCGTACTAAAGTGCTGAGTACACCCAAACATTATAGAGGCTCATGAGAAATTGCAGTGACAACAGCTAGTATAACATTCTGAGTCAAAATGAATTTGACCACCCGTCTCGGTCCTCCTTGACAGCCCTACGCGCCTGACTCACTGGTCCAATCGGTTCCAAGCCAGGGAACAACAGGATGATCCAAGAACAAAATTTAGAGCCGAGAACATCCAATTGGGCATGTAGAAAGTTGTCGAATCGAGTCCCAAGACCGCGTAAGGCTGGACGCTGTTGTGAGGCGTCTACATTGCATAGTTGAGATGCATGAAGTTGAAACTCCTGAAGTGGCGTCCCTCAGTCAAGTCACAAACCATATATTGCGGCAAGTAGTAAAGGGACGTACGCTTTTTTTTTGAAAGATCTTGCCGCCAGAGCTTGTGCACGTCTTTTGTTCTTCAAGAGATGGAGGCTGCTCTTGGCTTCCTTGGGCGACGAGGGAGGTCTAAGGAAACTCTTGGAGGAAACGAAGAGCAAGGGTAAGGTGAGACTGCCATTCAGGGCATTGCGCAGCTCAGCATCGTGCAATCAAATATACAGGTCTCTGGAACGAAGTATTGGCTGGAATCTCTCATCTGAACATTGGACGAAAGGCTGGGCGATCCTCGAACTCTGCTAGAACCTCTTAGACTATCGTGTCTGAGGCGAGGAGAACATGCTCGCGAGGCCAATAGACCCTCATTCTAGATTGGTCTGTCCTAACAAGGAAATGTGGTTTCCCTCGAGTCAGTAGGAACATGTGATCAGTCATGTCGCAATTCTTACCGTGGAAAGACTGTCAGATTGACTCGAGTTTCCTCATATCGAGTGGCCTTTCTCCGTCCTAAGATGTAGCCAAACATTCCTATGGGATCTATGAGTTTCCCCTAACTCTTGGTTTGCGACTTTCCAGACATAGCTTTCCCCGTACGGCTATTCGAAGTGATCGGCCCCGAACTGATGTGGCCGATTGCTGGCAACCTTCATCGTAGTTTCCACACGAGAAATTTGCAGCACGACTCATCATCCCGATGTCTCCATACTAGCCAAATATATATGTTTCAATCAAAGGGCAGAGAGGAGATTGGAAGCTGAGCCTGTCAGGCTGTTTGCAGATGTTGGAGTTCAATACCCTGGCTCAGAATTTGTTCTGTTTCGACTGCTGAGAGTGGAAGTTGGCTTGGACGATATCTGACGAAGAGGGGAACCGAATAAGCCCTTGGATTATACGGTTCCCTTACATAGGATTTGTAGCGCTACAGGTATGAAGTTGTGCAGTCTCTCATTTGAATAATTGTTGAAGGTTGGGGGTTGGGTGGTGGAGAATCTCGGTTCGAAGCTAAATGCTGAGCCGCTCCTGGATCTTGGGTGATGGAGAGTCCCCAAATTACAAACTCCATGTTTTGTGATCGTTGTCCAGCGTGGTAACACCATTTTGGTGTCCCGTCTCAAATTCTTGTTGTGCAGTACCATATTAAATAACCTTTCCAGAGTGCTCTTTTCATACCAAATGAATGCAGTCGCAAACAGCATTTTGCAGGCTCGACCCACTTAAGAGACTTTTTTCTTTCCTATGTATGTGGTTTTGCATTGTCGTAAGATGGGCAGGTACCCAACGCCCTCCACTTTCTCAAATCTCGAGCAAGGACTTGATGAGATTTGGTACCTTTATTACCTATCTCTTGAAGACCGATGGCGCATTTCGAGCCTCGAAAGGGTAGGGCAAACAAACAGCTACCAGTAGTCTTTCTAGCTTCTGGCTCTTAGCAAGCTTGATGTCAAGTCGAAGGCCAACCTCGAAAGCCTCACTATGTCGCAAGCGCTGATGTTGGATGACAGTTCTGCCTCTGGAGGATGGGTAATTATTTACCTGCTGGAGGATTGGAGACATCGCAATCCACGGACTCCGATTTGGGAGAGGCAAGTTGTCATCTCCAAGAGACAAACTCGCCGTCGATGGCCGCATATGTTGATGATCAATCCAAAGTGGCCATCGTTGGAACTATTCGCCATCTCTAAGTCCGCGGATTGCTGGTCGATTTACTGTACCCCGCAACTTCGCAAGTTTCACTCGCACGCAACCCCAACACAACAAATGTCGTCATGGAGGTCTTGTACCTAGACTCCATGCGCACCCAGGTATTTAAGTTCGCCATCTATGCGAAGAGACGGCGAGTTAATGATTGGCTGAGGGTCGAATGTTGGACCGAACGGGAGGATGCGAGCGCACTAGCCCCTTTCGCAACGGCCGTATGCATGGTAAAATCGCACAACCAATGGCGCGAGATTTCGAATCCGAAATCCGACGGATAATGGATGAAGATCATGGGTGGATCTAGATTACGCTATTCATGACTACGGACGTACATTTGGGGGTCGGTGTATTGTTGCAATGTTGGTGAAGGATGCAATGACTGCGAGGTGTTATATATGAAAGACGAAGTCCCCGGAGGAAGTGGCTTTCTTACTGCATCACCAATCACACCCACCATCATATCCTTACTTTACCTTCGAGATTGGAGAGCGAATTATTTGCTGAGAATTATAAAGAAACTTCTCCTGTGGCTTCCTGTGTCTCTCCATACCCCAAACCACAATAACAATACCACGATGGATTACAAACACCTGCTTCCGTCAACGCCTTCAAGGCTTGCTGGGCCCAACTTCAACTCTACCTCGCTGAAGCTCAACGTAAGTTCTACATATCTTTGTACTTGAATAAAATTAAGTCTCACATTTCTAGGCCATTCACGGAAATCTCTCGCTTCAAACAATCCTCCTTATCGGCGCTTGTCTTCAAACGCTCCTCTTCCTCCTCCCAATCCCTAAACTCTACTCCGTTGGACCAGCCATTGGCTTGCTCCTTTTTCGCATCATCGACACCGTTCTCATCACCTACAACTTCATCCCAAATCCCTACCTCAAAGATGCCATCCTTAAGAAGAGCACTGCACAGCCCCACGACCGAGAGGGAAACTTCACCGGCCCAGGGAAAGAAAAAGTCGCGATTATGTTACTGGGAGCGAAAAGCAATCACCCACTGGGAGTTTTCGAGCCGGAATTCGGCAAGGTTGGAAAGTTCTTGCGTAAGATGACGGAGGAGTTGAACGGAGATCCTACTCAGGATTCAGGCTGTACGTTCCCCTTTTGATGATCTATCTTTCATGCGGAGCGAAATACTGACATATGTACAGTCCTTGGTCAATCAGCCGTGACGCGGAAAGACAACAATGGAGCCACAGAGCAAGTCATGATCTCATACTGGCGATCGATTGATGATGTCCACCGCTACGCCTACAGTCCTGCACATCTCGCAGCGTGGAGGTGGTGGAACGACAACATGAAGAAACTCAACCACATCGGTATCATGCACGAAGTCTATGAAGCCGATGCTGGAATGTGGGAGGGCGTGTATGTCAACTTCCAACCTACCCTTCTTGGAAATACGACGTACTTGAAGAAGGATGGGGAGTTGGTTGGTGGTGAGGTCCAGGAGGAGTGGGTTCGTCCCTTGTTGGATGCGAACAGGGGACATTTGAGGACGAGTATGGGAAGAAGGGGATTGGTGGATAAGAAGGAGGATGTCAAGGCGATCTATGGACAGGATGCTGGGAGTTTTGAGACTGTTTGAATGGGCGTAGCAGTGGGTGAGCTTGCATTTTGAATATTTGGCGTTGGGTGGGAATCTGTATGACTATGACAAGACTGTACAACAGAGGGGAGCATGTTTGGAGTAGAGCTTAATACCCGAATAGTTGAATTTCAAGCTAGCATTCTAACAGCAAGCGCTTGAGAATTTCATTCATTCAAATCCACCTGGAGAGGGCAAGAAAATACAATCGAGCTAGCCTTGAATCGACCCGAATACTGTTTTGAGAAGACCCTATTTATGTCTTCACGGCCGGCCCTGTTACTCGTTTTCAAAAGTACAAGAACAAATTCAGATGTAGATGCTGCAACATAGCATGAACTTGAAGCTGTCATGAAACCTTACCTTTAAGCATAGGTGGAACCGTGGAACCGTGCAAGTGTGTAAAGGGGGAAAGTGGGGCAGTTCTCCGGGCCGCCGAGCGCCTCAGGTGGCTTGACCAGAATTCATGATGGAAACCTCCCACTTGGCACTTTACGGACAGAGGGACAGCACAGGACCAGAGAAACCGCCCGTTGAATAGGATCAACTGTCGCACATAATTAGTCTACTTACTTACTTACTTATACATGGTCCGTCTAGCCATGCCCATCGCCTTTCGCCGCTCCTGTTGATGTCGAGAATATTAGAGGCATTGTGCCTCTCCGCTCGCTCCCTCCTCCATACCGCCCACGTCTGGTAGGCCCAATGTCGTGGGACCTACTGAAGAGATTCATCGAGAGCGATGTCTTCAACCAGAACCCCTTCCTCTCCGTGGCGTACCTGTCGTATGTCTCCTTCTTTCTGGAGTCTTCTGGTCGAGTATAGCTGACTCGGACATAGACGATATGCGGACCATGTCGGCATCCATTATGTACTCTGCTCGAAGCTCCGCCAGTTCAGTTACGAGGAAATCGAGTTCTTCCTCCCACAATTATGCCACCTCATCATCAGTGTCGACAACGAGTCCATGGCATTGGAGGAATTCATTCTAGACCTCTGTGAAGAATCCGTGAACGCTGCTCTGCTGGTGGGTTTCGCGCCCGGGAACAAATACGAACACATTTGCTAATAGTGGCCGTAGACATTCTGGCTCTTCCAAACATACCTCCACGATCTCTCTGCGAACCCCCAATCCGAGGCCTTCAAGACGTGTAGGAGGATATATAATAAGGTACAGCATATTGTGTTTGGGGTGGCAGAACCGGCTAGAAATGAGAAGATCAAAGAGAATGTCCTGCCAGTAACGGTCCTAGCCAGCTTTGTGTTGGCCAGTGTTGCAGTCCCCTTTCTTCCTAAATGGGCCGGGCCACTGGCAATTGCTCAGGCAAGGAAACCTCAGTCGACTGGAGATGTTATTTCGGATGCAAGCCAGACTCAGCAGAAAATTGTGAGGAGCCATACGACGACACCGGGATCTACGAGGACAAGGAGGGCAAAGGAAGGTGGACGAACTGCAAGCACACCTGTAAATGGCAATTTTCCCGCAGATGCTCGTCCGAGACCGAATAGGACAACATCCCTTTCGAGGCCATCATCCTCGAGCTCGAGCCGCAGACAACCGCTAGAGCCTCGACCTCGACCAACACATCTTGACCTTGGAGCAGCAGATCCTCGGCTCAGTTCGTCCTCACTACCTTTACCTGATGCCCGATCTCCTAGAATGGTTGTGACAAGGCCACCTACACCCGCAACTGCTGGTCTGGCTCAACGACCAGCCGATTTACTACACAAGAAGCATGTTCATGTTGCCAGGCCGCTCACCCCATCCGCCCTATCAGATGCACAGAAAGTGAAATTGCTGAGACAAAATTACTTTCGCTCCCAGACTCAATTCATTACTGCTCTGGAAGACATATCGACTCGATTAGTCATTGTTCCCAAACCAGCGCGCCTGAGTGCACTACGTGCAGAGTTAGCTCTCATCGATCAAGATTTACCGGCTGAGGTGGATATTCCGGTGATCTGTCCTGCAACATTAGTTGATGGTATTCCCAGTAAGAGTCGACATCATCGGATAGTCAGACTGAACCCGGCTGAGGCGACGGTTCTGAACAGTGCGGAGAAAGTACCATATTTGCTCATGGTGGAAGTTCTACGGGATGACTTTTCATTTGAGCCGTCGATGGACGACAACAAAAACTTACTTGCTAGGCTCATGTCTGAGCAAGGGTCTAGTCGACGACGAATATTTGACCTTTCAGAATCAGGAAGGGCACGAAACGGGAATAAGCCTACCGAAACCGCTACGGATAGTGTGTTCGAGCCTGTCTCAGGGGACATCGGAAGCTCTCCGCTGATTAACAATGGTGATGGCGCCCAAGAGAAGGAGAACACTCCCATCTCACATCCACCACGACTTTCAAGCGGCGCTACCACTTTATCGACACAGTCCGGTCTCGTCACACCAAGAACCTCGGGAGCATCAACATCTCGGTCAAGTAGCCCAGGCAGGAAAATGACATTACCAAGTCATGGCCGATCCGGAGCTCCTGATCAACCGGATTTTTCCGCACTGGCAACACATATGAGGACAGCATCCCAAATGTTGGCACAGCTAGATTCGACGAGCGGAAAGCGGCCGAAGCATGAAGTTGCAGCCATTCGTGCCAAAATCATTGCAAGCATGCAGAGCCTAGAAGAACAGAGTTTCGAGATCGATGATGGGATGACTGCGCCAACGTTCGACACGATAATGGCAAATGCTAATGTTGTTGCTGCGAACATTGTACCTGAAGACATCGAGGAGGCTACTACGACTGATTCCGCGTTGAACACTGGAGCAGGTGCAGCCAGGATGGAGAACGATCAGAAGACTGGCGGTGTCCAGAGAAAGGGTGACCGAGACGATCCGAGCGCTGCCACTTTTGGAGAAGCATGGAATCTGAAGAAGGAACGCATCCGGAAATCATCTCCATATGGTTGGATGAAGAATTGGGATGTGTTGAGTGTCATTGTCAAGACTGGAGACGATTTGAGACAAGAGGCTTTTGCATGTCAGTTGATCCAGGTCTGTGATAAGATCTGGCAGGATGCTGCCTGTGGGGTTTGGGTCAAGAGAATGCGGATCTTGGTCACTGGAGAATCTTCTGGCTTGATTGAAACTATCACGAACGGTGTTTCGCTGCACTCACTCAAGAGGAGTCTGACATTAGCCACGATTGAAGCTGGCCAAAACCCACGGAGAAGGATTGCTACATTGAAGGACCACTTCGTCAAGACTTTCGGCGCTCCCGAGACGGAGGCATACCAAGCTGCGCAGGGCTGTTTCAAACGTTCTCTTGCAGCCTATAGCATCATATCATACATTCTCCAGCTCAAGGATCGACACAATGGCAATGTTCTCGTCGACAACGAGGGGCACATCATCCATATCGATTTCGGATTTATGCTCTCGAATTCGCCTGGGTCGGTTGGGTTTGAAGCCGCACCTTTCAAGTTGACGCAAGATTATGTGGATGTTTTGGGCGGTGTTGGATCGCCTGCTTTTGATGATTACAAGAAGCTTTGCAAACAAGCGTTTCAAGGTATGGCATCTGTTATTGTGACGTGGCACCCTGCTAACATAAGCAGCACTTCGACGATCTGCAGACAACTTGATTGATCTTGTAAATATGATGGGTCGAGAATCGAAGATGCCATGTTTTTCGTACGGCGTTCTCCAAGCGACCAATAGTCTGCGTCAACGCTTTCAGCTGCAGCTTAGTGCAGATGAGGCAGAGCAATTCGTGGAGACTGATTTGATTGGGAAGTCCTTGGGAAGTTACTACACACGATTGTAAGCCGCCTCCATCCCCGTTTAACGTTTCTTGCTTTTTAGCGATTTAAGACTTGCTTTATGCCGCACACATTGCTGACATAACACAGATACGATACATTCCAGTATCGCACACAAGGCATTTACTAGCCTTTCTGCTCTTACCGATGACCGGATCTGTTTCGTAAAAGCCGGTGCATGCATACTAGGGGGCGTTGGATATCTCGGACTGGACTGGGCTTGACATACTTGCATTTACACTGGTGTGGTTCTACGCAGCGACCGTGGAGGCGGGGTGGTAATCTCTGACTTGGTATATTGGAAGGGGATGCAAAGTAGGAGAGGGGAGTGTAGCTAGATGGGATGGTTGCTTTGTGTCATATGGGCGGCGGTCTGTCTACCTTGACTTAGATGAGCAGCATGAGATGAGATGATGGCATAATGAGAGCGAGGGTGGTACGTGTCACGTGAATATGATGATTTCCAATCGCAGGTGCTTTTCGGTGTACCTTTTTGCGTATCTGAGTAATCTACTATTAGGTAGGTATCTAAGCACTCTGTGTTCACTGTGCGCTGTTGAACATCTGATACTGGCTTGGTCAACTTAATTTCCATGACGGCGAAGACTGTGGTTGGCTAGGGTCGAGGCGAGGTCGTGCCTCCCCTTTTCAGATTCGACTATATCAACAACCCAACTTTCATTCCTTATCCAGCCTCGACATTACTCCCAGAAATGTTTTCGGATTTAATTATTCCAACCAAGACCCTCCGTCATTATACTTTCATTTAATTATCAGAGATCACCCTATTGTCATCAACAAGATCACTATCTACACTCATCTCGATACCTGACTGTGTTGCTCAACCTGGCACCGCGAATGTCAACAAGCACGATTCAGGCCACGATTGCCCATATTTGACCACAATCTCGAGGCTATCCGAGTACTCTCCACGATCAGGCATCTTCTCCTCACCTTGACGACGACATTCTTTCCGCCTGAATCACCTACTTCGATATATACGCAGACCAGGCTAGCAGCACTAGCCTATTTATTGTTGTTCAAATTCTCTACACATACCAGACCTCCCGTCTTGATCGGATCTCTTTCATACCTTCTCAATACTAGACTCACATTCTCGAGATCTCGAGTCGCCATCGATCTTGATCGGTGCTCTTCAAGTCAACAAAGCCTACCACCGCCCCAAAGTCAACACAGATCGCCGCCATGCCCCCAATCCGTCCTAAGGAGCACGAGTGGACGCAGTTCGAGGTAAGAAATTCTCACAGCTTGACTTAAAACCGATTCCAAGATCACAACTAATTCCGTCTCTGACAGCTCCACACCATGCTCTGCCTCATAGCGAAAGGAGTCCACCTCGAGCAGCGCCCCAACAAACGCACCGACGCTCCTTCCATCACCCGTGCCAATGCTTACGAGAACTTCTACTCGGCTCTCAATAACGCCGTCCACGGCAAGGACTTCTCCAGCGATATACACAAGAAGGAGGTCACACGCATGCTGGACCAGATGTTGGCAGACCGCAAGCATGTTGCTGGTAAGGGTGGTCTGGTCGAGAGACAGCGTAATGGTCGAGTTACGAGAGCTTTGAGAATGGCTTGGAATAGATCCCCTGCTATTGACTTTGATGGTACGGAGAGTGAGTGGAATCAAGTTCGGAAGGAGAAGGTTATGATGCAGTACAAGATCGAGAGAGGACTTATTGAGATACCTGTTGAGGGAACTGGAGTTGGTGGTGATACTGGTAAGTTGTCAATTTTGTGGGCAGCCCCTGTGACAATGCTGACACTAGAACAGCAATGACAGGTGTTGATACTATGACTCAAGACATCTTCTGGAAGGAAATAGGAAGTGCGCCGGTCACCAGTGCTTGTAGGAGGAGATGGCGCAGTAAGGCAGATGGTCGTAACGCAGACCTGGCTCCGGCCGTCCGAATCTCATCTCTTACCCAAACCAACCTCGACTCTTTCCGCGTTCTACCAGAAAAGTTGAGATTTTCAAGCAAGTTTGACTGGGCCACCAATCCTGTTACCACAAGAGACGGCTCAAGAGACAATTATGCCAATTTTGAGCGCTCCATCATCGATCGTCCTCTCAAGAGAGCTGGCCTTCGCACTCGAGACCTCTCTCGGTCTCGTGGATCTGAGATTGCCGAAGGTGCTGATAAGCCTGATCGTATGGATCTTCCCTACGAGTCCTACCGCCACTCAACCGCTTTGAGGGAAGATCCCATCACCCCCAACAACCTCATCAAGCGCGACTACCGCTCCGACAACTACACCGATGACAGCCGCTCCTCTAGCACTCCAGGATTCGTTGACGACTCTTCTACCGCCATGGACATATCTCCCGAAGTCGAGACTCCCATATTCCCTGCCTCCACAATCCCTCGTATTCAAATTTCTGGTGACGGATCCCCTATTCGGGTCTTCAACGAGTCCTTCGAGAAGGAATTTCAGCGCAGTGTTCAGAAGGATTTTAGCGCAGTTCTCGAGCGAGATCTAGCCAATGACTTGAATAAGGATGTCGATATGGGTGGTCTGGAGGCTGATTTGGCTGCTGCTCTAGAGTCACAGTCTGAACAGTAGTATGCTTGACTTCGAACCCTGGTACTGAGGAGACATTCTTGCTTTTCTCTGAATGTTCTCTTTTGCAATGAACTTTGGTTACGCTGCATACCGCTCGTACCACCATTCGCCTACATGCTTGGAAATGGACAGAGGTATATTCTCGGCCGTTTTCATTGCCTTCCGAGATCGCTTCTTTCTTCGGATTTCCTTGCATGGAGCGTTCGCTTTCTTGTTCTTTGTTTTTTCTCTCCAAAAATGGCGAGTGATACGCGGATGATGGACGCATGCATGGATGTATGATACGATGCGATGAATCACGAACTTACGAACTCTTGAGCTATAAGTTGCGAAAGGCTACGGGATGGATATGGGCTTAGTATTTCTTTTGCTAGATATCTGCATTTGCATAGTCCTAGCCCGGCTGGTGGGGCTAGATCGGGTGGATTATTCTCTGGTTAAGGGCTGGGGTAGGGGTAAGGGCCTATCTGCCTTGGCATAGACTAGCTAGCTGAGATTAGCGGAAGAAAAAAAATGCGTTGATTGCGAGCGACGAAGATGTGCTTTTATATTTGAAGCTTGAAGTAAGTGATTTAAGTATTTGGTGTGGAATTGAAGTCGAAAGTGCGAAGTGAAATTGGGAGTTGGGGGCCATGAAAGCGGGGTAAAAATTCCATTTCAAGCTCTGCCCTCGAAGACGTCAGACCGGATTTCGTGAATATGAGGAATCCAAAGTACAAGTACAAATACATCCTGAAATCGTGTATTGGAGAAATTCAGAGGAGAGAAAGCACATGAATCTGGACAGAAAGAAGGAATTGTTTATAGGTTGTTTGTAACATATTGGAGGAATGAGTTTTGGAGAGAGGGATAAATGAGAATTATTGAAAGGGGGGGCTAGCTAGGGAACGAGATGAGAGAGAAACGGGAGGGGGTGGTTATTGGTTGTTGCATTTAAGAAAACGAAGAGTGGAGTCTGGGGCTTGGGTGAGGCTCGCATCTCCTCTGGTTCTAATTTAATCCTTAAGCTTTATTTATTTTCATTTTATATTTGACTGCTGTCGACAGAAAGGAGATTGATAATCTGGAACTTTAAGCTCGGATGAGGAATTAAGGCCCTAGTCAGAAGAAATTCCACAATGCACAAATCGACCTGTCAAGTCCGGATCACGCTACGGAATCGCTACCCATGGTCAAAGTAGCTAGGTAGTAGGACAAGAAGCGCCATGGAATACTGTTCGTTGAGGAAACACTTGTTGTGCACATCGCTGATATTCGATGCTTTGTTTTCCACATCAGAGAAGTTTTGGAAAGTATATAAGTTTAGCATGGATAGGAAAGCAGATAAACTTGACTTGGAAATAATTCACTGGTCCATACCTCCTGTGGAGACCCTCTGAGAGTAAACCTGCCCCAGTATGATCTATCCTGATGGGCTATGACAGGATGAAAATCCTATCAGAATTACAAATGAGCTCGACTTGCGGACATGTTGACTTTCGCTTCTGATGAAAATGGACGATATCACGTGCACAAGCTACAGATAGGAGATCACCAAGACGATCTCCTCTTCCACAGTAAGTACTAAAACCCCACCTCAAGAGCTCATGCCTATGAAGTGTAGTTCTCATTGCGCAGCTGGCTGGAAATATTATGCGGTAGCTTCACGTACGATAAATCGTCACGTGAACTGCTCTTGCCCGCCACCTCCTTTTTCCTCTTTTTTTGTTGCACGTCGCAACAAAGGGCATTCCCTCTAGCGTATGCCCTTTGAATTTCAGGGGTATTTAATTGGTTAGTGATATATGCCTGCCGCAGAAGCTCAAGATCCCACGAGTGATAGTGTCCGGTAAGAACGCCCTCGTGCATAGTCTCACCACCTCGATCTGGACCTGCGCGTATCCTGTTTCGGACTAAAACCTGGCGCCGGCTTCAGAACTTCAATATATCTTCACCAAGTGTGTACAAAATTGTCGGCGATCTTCCTCAATCTGGGCTGCAGTACTAGGAACGGTAGCTGTCAAGTGTTTGTGCTGCTCCGAACATCTCAGCCTTTTAGAACTCGGAGTTTTCATTCATGTACTGTGAAACCATGAACTAGAGAAAACACATTATTCTTTTCGGCATTTACAAAATTTACTAATTCTTTCCCGTATCAGCCCTCTCCAGCTGTAAAACCAGATCATCCATCGGGTTCATAGTTCCCACACTTTTCGATTCACTACGCGTCGAAGTCGGCACTCTCGTCAAACCTCTCTCCTCGTCTCCACTACTCTCAATATCCCTCAAGCTCTTTATTCGACTCATCTTGGTATTCGAAATGTATTGGGATCTGACCTCGCGGTTCGAGGCTGCTCTTGTACGGTCGAGTCGTTTCTTGCTAAAGAAGACGTTGAATGCGGGGAGGCAGGCACAGATTATGCCTATGCCCATTTCGGCGATGCTAAGAAAACACTTTTGTTAGTGGATTGGAATGAGTGATGGAATGATCTGTGGAAACATACCCGAGGAGGTTGAAGCGGATGAAGGATACGGTTTCGTCGTTGAAGCTGTTAGGTTGGAAGACAAGCTGCACCACCAAAGAAATTAGCCTCGAGATACGGAAAGCGGGATCTGATCTTGTTCGACCTGATGGCCAGGAAAAATAGAGAGCATTCATGTATAGTTCCATTCAAAGGCGGATTGGGAAAGGGTACACTTACGATCAGTCGTATCACACTAGCTCCAGTAGCAACACCCCCAGCCCCAAGTAAGGCCACGATACGAAGTTTCTTCCTCAGCGACATGTGTAAAGACCACACCCTGCGTCACTACCATTTAGTTGCTGACTATTTCAATAATAGCAAAGATTGACACATCACTTACAGTGGGATAGGCAGCACCAGTATAACAATGTCCGTAAGCGCGCTCATAACCGTATCACAATAAAACAGCGCAACCCGATTCAAACACACAGCAGGCAAATTTGGAGTCCACAAAACCGCAATGGGATCACAAATTCGTGCTTTGATAATCATAACGGGCAAGTAGTATAGCAGCATCAACCCAATGAATACATAAATGAAGGTGACTGTTTTCCGAAATGGGGAAAACACTCGGACGAATATTAGGAGGAGGGTCGTTTTGGTGAACCAGGCTGCCAGTCCATAGGTTATCGTGTCTGCGTATAAAGCCTAGAGGTCAGTCTTAGCAATAAAAGGTGGTCTGGGAAAGGTACCTGTTGAAAACCAACCATGTCGTCTTTGGTTACTTCCCAGGTATGATTACCGCCTCCATGATTTCCCACTACAGAACCAACCATCAGCGATTACTCGACAGCCGAAAGACGATTAGACCTACTGAATATCCCCGTCAAGCAATAAGCTGTACTAAAAAACCAAGCTACAACGCAAAAATCTAGCGGAATCTCAGCTACATTCTCAAGGGAAATCGATCGATGCGAGGCCTACAGTCTTCCACAGTGAACATTTTCGTGAGCAGTGTACGAATGAGAACTCGTCCAACAACCAAAGGACCCATTATGACTATCGTCATGACGATCGTGACCATATTGACAGTATTGAGGACATCTTCAGGGTGCTCGAAATCAGGCGTCACGCCCAAAGGAGGCGGTGCAGACCCCTGTCTAGCCGACATCGTGAATTGATCAAAGAAGAGGCAAGTTTTGTCAGAAGAACATAATTAGTCGCTAGGTTGAAGATTAAGAGTGGGTTGTGGAACTGATATAACGTAAAAATGGAAGCATTGGAAACACGTTCTTCTGTCAACTGACTGCATGATTGACTTTTCTCGAATATGAGATGTTCAGACTTAGCCAAGCCTCATGTTAGGCCCACTGAAACAAGGAGATAGGGCGAAATGCTGAACGCAATACCTGGCAGATAAGAAGCTTTGAAGAGATTGGATAAATTTTTCGCAACGACTCGCCGTCCGAGCATTAAGGTTCTCAGGCTGGCAAAGTAAGAAGTAAGACCAGGGTTCTCGCTTAAACTCCATACAAACAAGCATTACCGAATATTCTCCATCGAATAGACTTTGAAACGGGGAAGGAAGCGATGTTAGCCGACAGACGGAGATTTAGCTTCGGCTCTTGCACTGTGCTGGTTTCTGATGGAGATCATGGATTGAGTTGATGGAAGGAAGGGTCTGCTATTCTTGTTTCGTCATGACTCATGCGGAGGATTTAAACTTCGGAATGCCCAGTCGTGGGAGGGTTCTGAGTTGGGGATAAATGGCTTACTGTTCACGTGTAAGTTCTAGGGAACGTGAATGGAATGTTCGCCTTAAAGATTAAGTTTGCTTGGTATATCCGAGTGGTGCATCAACACTACAATACAATACGATTTCCACGACTCAGGCCCGTTTCAACTCTATGTGCGGACAGTGTTGAAAGCGTCGCGGAAGGAGAATCAATCTAGGAATGTCTTTAAATGCTCTGGGGGCCTATCTTTCGTTTCGGATTAGTGATGATAACATCTCACTGGAACCCAATGGATATGGTAGCAGTGCCGCTACTCAGGTCGACCAGCCACCCACCCCTCTCGGATACAACGTCATGAGTCGTAACCATGGGCGTACCAAGCAATCCCACCTGAGCCATTTTCTTCACCCTCAAGATGGTACTGGTAGCCGTCGCCATGTCAGGCACGCTCGGAAGTTTTGATATAATCTGCACTGAGATTGTACCGCTCATCTCCGAGTACGTCACCCTGTCAATATTTCCAGACTCAACAACAATCTGCGTCCCAAGCATGGCCAAATAAATCTTTCTCCTGACAGAGTCCGTAGGAACAACAGTCATAAGATTAGCATCTGAAGTCACACTGCCACCAAAACACAAAAGACCTAGCTCCTCACCACCAACAACATACGTCCCAGCACCAAGAACGTGCCCCAGAAACCCCGGTCCGTAATCCCCAGAATACGCATCCCAAGCCAAGGTATCCGGCCACGAGTGGAACGCCGCCGCTGCGAACCCTTCCTGGTCAATATTTGACATCGGCCCGGAATTGCCACCATACCCCACACGAAGCGCGTAGATATCAGAAGGATTTCGCTGAAAATGCTCGAGAAGAGGTAACGCGTTGAGTCCAGAGCCATAATGGTGAATCTGTCGCTCGATCCGTTCGAGTTTCCCACCATACAGGAAGTCCCAGTAGCGACGAGCATTTCCGTTCCATCCCCAGTGACTGACTGTCGGCATATACCCAAGGATACTATCGATTGTCTTGTTTGCCGCATCCGTGAGTCTGAAGTGGTTCGTCCAGTAATAGACGCCTTCTTGGCCGGTTGAGTCCCAGGCCATTTCGCTCCCGTAAGGAACAGTCTGTGTGGACCACGACTCAGCACGTTGCTTCATTCGTGCTTCTAAAAGATCTGCCTGAGTGGTGAAGTTCTCGAATTTGAGATCATCGAGAAGATACCCCCAGACTGTCTCGCCCATTAGGCCCAGCTCGCTGTACCACGCATTAGGCTGGCCTCGTGCGTCATTGCCCATAGCGAACATGACTGTATTGTATGATTGCGAGAGATACCATTCCCAACTTGCCTGGCTGACAATATCCGGATAGAATCTTGCGACACGATACAGTGACCAGTACGCAGCACTCACATGAACGTAGTCATAAGCTCTATCAGTCGCATATGCGTTCGCAACATTCCAGCTTGCCCATCCCGACCAATCGATCTTAGAACTGTACTCATAGGAAATTGCATTTGGCTGGTAGAAGAACACGCTTTTTCTAACGGCTGAGCTGTTTGGTGGTTGCAACGTCCCGAGGACGGTCCGATGGATGAAATCTTCTAGTTTGGAGACTTCATCGGCGTTTGGTTGGGCGGCTTGCTTCATTGCTGCTGCGAGCCAGGAGCCGGCTCCTCCTTCGTCACTTAGACCTGCCATCCAGGCGCGGTGATCTTGGAGAACATAATCGTTTATTGAACGGTCGTAGGTGATAATAGAGGGTGCTCGATGGAATGGATCGGAGGTGTTGGTGTAGTACTGCGACGTTGTGAGGAAATTGCCGAGATCAGCGAGCTGTTGTGGGCCGGATTTGGTGATGAAGTAGGAGACAGATTGTTTGACTCCATTGTCGTACGAGATGTCTACTCTCACTCGTCCCCAAGCTGAAGGTGATGGCGTAAGCATGTAACCTTGATTTATAGGATCGAATTTGAAAGCACCGACAGGATCAGACGCAATCGAAGAGACAGCCGAGCTATAAAACAAGTGAAGTTGAGCTGTCGAATCTCCATGAATGATGTATCCAGGAACACCAATGGCCAACGGAGTGTTCGCCCTCTTCACCGTTTCTTCAATACTCCTCACATCTGCTGCGAGTGAGAAGCGCAACCCATACGTCGCAGACTCGCCCGAAGCAAGCGTCTTCGAAGTCGGCGGATTCCACGGCGTAGTAGCCTTCCACTCACGCTCAGCATACGCCAAAGTATGAACTTCCCACGAATAGAAGCCCTCAAAAACCTGGCTTTGGTACGCAAGAGCGGTGCTAGTATCCTCATGAAGGAACCTCCATCCTTCGAAACTGGTGCCATTCAGAGGAGTGACCACTAATGAGGCCCCGGCTCCCTCCAGAGGCGTCACACGAAGATATCCTCCTGCGAGACCGATATTTGGATCGGTGAGTGAGCAGTTGGCTTGTGTGTCTTCTGCTGTTCTGCCTGTGAAGATGCTGTTGAACTCGATAGGAAATCCGAGCGCACCGATCTCAATTGATGAAGTGCCAGGGTTCTCGACTTTGAAGGAAAGGGTCACGTCTCTTCCATCTGTGCCCCACTCTCGGGTGATTTCAAGTGGCGAGCCTTCTGAGATAGTGGGCGAGAGATTCGAAGCTGCAACAGAGCCATTTTTGCTAAGAGGAACGACAGGCTTTCGTGCTGTTGCAGAGTTGATGTTCGTCCATCCTTGCTGGTTGGCGAGTCGGTATCGTATGGCAATGTCGCCCAAATGGTAATTTCCATTCGCTGCTCGCTTCGAGAGTACGTCAAAGGGGGAGAAGTCGAAAGCTGGTTTTGCTTTCGGTGAGATAGATGCTAATGTTTGGGAGCTGTTCACGAGCTTGATGTTGAAGTCGCTGGTACTGAAAGATATATATCCTTCTGATAACCCTAGGTGGTCAACTTGAGCCCAGCCACTTTGCACAAATAGGCAAATGAAGGTGGAAACTTTGGCAATCAACATTATTGCGGTATGATGCACCAAAGAGAGAAATACATACTTTCGTCCGCTTGTTAAATGGGCATTTCTTTTATCAATCCAGTTGTCAACGTTACATTGAGGTCTAGTGATAAACAGCTGACTTTCTAGACCTAGGATCCTTATTTTCATTAATGCGATATTCTTACAGCAGCGAACAGATCTTCTATCCAACTTTCCCTCGGTTAGCTTTAAGTGCTACTCCGGCGCATGAATGGTTACCATGAGATCAACAGGGCCATTTCGCGCACCAATCGTGGTATCTTTCTCGTCCGAAATGTCGCAAACCCCGCATGTCGGGGATCTGCAGAATGAGGGGCACACTCAACAAGGACCTTCCAAATCGAGAATTCCTAGAGCTAGCCGCGGCTCCCCACTGCTGGGCAGTTTGCAGGTGACAAAACTGAGTAGGGTGGTCGTTTTTGTTGCGAGAGGACTTCACCTCTGTTTGGCGACGAAGCTGTCTCGCTAAGTGCGATTGTTTACTAATACCACTTGTACGACACTTCGACAGGGCAAGGAGTGTGGACTTGCTATGCAAGCGATGTAGAGCGTGGGGATGAAATTTTGACTTCTCAGTCGTTCTGGTGGAGAGGAAGTATATGTTATCGGTTCTGTTGAAACTATACAATAATGTGCTGGGGAGGTAACGAGATGGTCAGTCTCTAGTGAAGCAGGGAGGTGATACATTGACAATGATCGAAAATGAGACAACAATTTCTACCCGTCGGACATCAATACAACACAGAATTTGGTTTGGAGTTTGTTTTTGTGGGAAGTCACAAGGAAAGGTGAGACAGAAGCGCTGTAAACTCGCTGGTCAATTTGTACAGAAGCTAATTGCTGAGGAGGGAAGATTACCTCTTCCCCTCACTGTCCTTATAAGGACAGTTGATTCCGCAATCAGCGCTAAGAGCACAGACCATTACCATATCTCCCCTCTTATTCACTTTTGTCCTAGAAGTGAGGGTATATTATCGCCATTAGCCGGCGTTACACTAGCGATTCGCCAACGAACCAAATTTTCTACTTCTCATACTGAGAGTGAATTCTGGAAGGAATGAAGCGGGTAAACTGCCACTAGCAGGGGGTTCTAACGCCCACTAAGCATATAATACCCCTCTCCCTCCACAACCTTTTCAACCAAACAACAACAAATCATAGTAAGAGATTGTAAGTTACAACCACCCCTCGATCTTGATGATGTCGTCTTCTAACAGCTACTTAGCCGGTAGTTCTTCCGGTGCGCAGAAGCGCAAAGACAGAGACAAGCAGAGTTCCGGTTTCACTCCAATCAACGCCAGCGAACCTCCAGACCTTCCTCACAAATGGCGGTTACTGGTGATATGGCAAAGAAAGTTGCAAAGGAAACGTTTCGGACATTCTGAGATGCACATGCTTGATTATTGATTTTGATTCGAATTGATTCGCCGAAACAAAGATTCCAGATTTGTCAGTGAAAGTCAACATGACAATGCACACCTTTTCGACGACACAGAATCATCTGACAACAGCCAGTCAATGGCCCACACATTATGCCGCGACTCGTGAGGCGAGAAAGATAAACAGAGACCGGCGCCCATCCCCATCTACCCATACCATAGCTGGAAACTAAATAATTCCTCGGGTCCCCGACTACCATTTGAAAGAGAGCACTCATGAAGCTCTTCCATCCTGCTAGTATTTTCGCCTGGCATTTCTACAGACAGGGAAAGCGGTTTGTATATATGTCACACCCTCCCTACTACACACTTATTGATCAAAAACTCCAGTCCCTCGAGTCTCAGAGAAAAACAGAGCGCACAGTGAATCGCCGAAATCTCCACATGGATTCTTTATTTGTTTCGCTATTCTCCTCATCAACAAGACATCGCATACCTACGCTACCAAGATTAATCTATTTAACCACCACAGTAGCAGAGACGTTCCATTTCTCCAGAGCGCAGTGCGAAGAATTTGATAACATGATAGTCGTTTTGAGTAGTGGGGATGTACTTACTGCCTCACTAGGTGTCAAGGGCAGGAACAAGGCGAAGTTATGTTCTGCTAAAGCCCTGACTGATCAGTTTAGGCGATGGAGAGATGGGGATCAGAGCAACTTGGAGTCGCTGATAGGAACAGAAAAGGGGTACAGTAAAGGAGGGAAAAGTGACAGTGAAAAGGAAGATGACAGCATACCTCTTCAAACTGGACTCGCTCAGTCGTCAATAAAGATTGAATTAAAGGTAGTGATTGTTTGCAGTATTCAACTTTACTTCGAAAATGGAAAGACGGAAAGACGGGGAAATCGGCTGGGAAAATGGGACTCTGGAGTTACCAAGCCATTGAGGACAAACACGGCGCCATCATTTGGTACAAGCGGTGTTTTCATTGTGCATGAGAACTTCACAGCTGCTAGGTTGGTGATATATATAATCGATACCCAATACCCATTTCCTCGGCATATCCCTCTCAATAAATACGAACTCCTCCCATGTTGGCTGTCTCTCTTTTCCAAGGGTGGCGTGATGTAGGGTTAGAATTCACTTCAGCTTTCCGCCCTCAAAATGAGGGCTAGAGCACTGGCATTGCCAGTTCTACTTCTGATTACCCCGAAAAATCTTAAATAAACCGACGCCGCCAGGTCTCTGCTTACTATAAAGGTAAGAAGTCAATCTGCGGAAAAAGGAAGATCAATGTACTTTACGTAGGACAGCCTAAGGATACGATCAGGACTTGGATCATCAGATTGGGTGGGAAGCAGCGGGTCTTCTTGTTACTGGATTGGGATTTGGTAGTGAGATGAGAGGATTGTGGAGGGAGAGATGTGAAATGTGAAACGCGAGATGTGGGATTCACTGTTCTGGTGGACGATAAATTGACCACAGGTGGGGAAATCGACGACGAAGAGGGTCAGTGACGGTGGAAAGGGCCGAGGATGGGCACGTAGATCCCAGACCCCCAAGGTCCTTCACGATTTTTTGTTGATCTCGATTAGGTGGGAACGGATCTCGCTCGAGGGGACTGAGGGGCCAAAGGACAAAATGAAAGAATAAAGAAAACTGGGGCCATATCCGGCTTTGGAGTATCATTTTGCCGATTTGGAAGTTTTTGCTGGATTTATGCTGCGGGATGAGATGTTTTTGTAGGCACTGGTGTCGGGCTGTGGATTGGCTTCACGGTGATGAGTACGATTTTGATTGGTGCAATACAGTAAGTACAGGTCCTTCAATGCGATGTTGATTCATCTTGGCTTCGAACACCCTATTCTCTCCCTACTCAATGTTCTGATACAAAAACGCCTGCCATTCCTTGACCCTGCATCATACTTTTGTTAGTTCAATTCTAAAGAATAGATTTTTGGAATATCTTCAGCCAGGGTGCCAGCGTGGAGATAGAAGCTAGGGAAAAATGACTTACAGTTCCAACACACATACTCGTGACCGCAATCCTCTTATCCTGTCTCCTAAGCTCCGAAAGTGCAGTGACAACCTGTCGTGTGCCAGTACAGCCAAGAGGGTGACCTAGAGCACTATTTCTCGTTGTTAGATAGTTCTTGTTCGAGTTTGAGGAATGAGAAGACTTACATGGCTCCACCTCTTGGGTTGACTTTCTCTGGATCTAAGCCGAGTTTGTCTATACAGTAGACGCCCTGCTCACCAATCAGTATCGCATCATTCAAAAAAACATACAGGTCTCGAAAGAAAGCGTCAAGAACTCACCATACTAGCAAACGCCTCGTTAATCTCAAAAACATCCACGTCATCCCTGTGCAACCCCACCTTCCCCAATACCTTCGGAATCGCGAATGCAGGCCCAATACCCATAATCCTCGGCTCGAGCCCCACAACCGTAGCCTGGACAAACTTCCCAATAACCCTGACACCCAACTCCGCAGCTCTACTCCTCTTCATGAGCAGTACCGCCGCCGCCCCATCCGTAATTTGCGACGCATTGCCCCCAGTCGTCTGGCTCGGTTTCCACTGTGGGAACGCAGCTCGAATCTTACCCAACGATTCAGCCGTAGTACCAGCTCGGATCCCATCATCTGCATTGATGATCTTCTTCGACGAAATCCCTGTTTTCGGATCCGTGAAGGAGACTTCCACTGGGACGATCTCATCTCTCGTCCAGCCCTCCTTCTGGGCCTTCTCAGCTCGCTGGAAACTCCTCGCCGCAAAACCATCCATCGCCTCCCTGGTGATGCCGAAATCCCCGGCGACATTCTCGCTCGTCTGGCCCATAGGCTGCTGGTTCTGGCTCGCGAGCGGGTGCGATGTGATCTTTACACTGGCCGCAGGAGCGCCGTTGTCAGGGCACGTGGACATGCTTTCTGCGCCTACCGCGAGACCGATGTCGATTGCACCGGCGGTGATCTGGTTGGAGATGTTTTGGATGGCGAGGAGACCCGAGGAGCAGAAGCGGTTGGCGACTGATGCTGCTGCTGTGGCAGGGAAGCCGGCAGCCAGGACAGCGGAGCGGGCGACGTAGCCTTGGGAGGGGGCGAGGACGTTGCCGAGACAGACGTCTTCGATTAAGGAGGGGTCGATGGTCATGTTTTCGCGGACGGACTGGGGATGTTAGATTGAGGTGGGAGGAGGGTAAGAGGAGAGGAAAGGAACGTACCGTGAGGAGTGAGATGAGGAGGTCGTCGATTTGGGTGTCTTTTAAACCGCCTTTTCTGGCTTTGGTGAGAGGGGTTCTGACTGCATAGGTGATGACCTGGTATTTGTCAGTATTGCCGAATTCAAGGAACAATTGAGAATGGTGCCGTACGATATCATCTGGGTTCTTCTCTAGGAGCTTGGCTCTTCCACTGCTCTCTGAGGAGCGAGGGTTCAGATGCCCCAGCACCGAAGTAAGTCGTTGTCCAGCTGAAGCCATGTTGAAGTCTACTACTGTATACTGTATGTACTGTCGTCCACTGAATGCTGGGAACTGGATTAAGAGGTAATGAATTGGATATTCCAAGCTTCTTCAAGTACAGTATTTCAAAGTCGAGGAGCGAGATAAAAATAAGATATGCAGAAGACAAAAGAGATGAAGCGGAGGTGAGGTTGAGTTGGATAAATAATCATCCAGCAATTGCCGCGTCCGCACTATCCTATCTGCGTTTCCCGGGGTGGTGCCGCATGGGCGACCCGTCGTGCCCAGTCGTATCCAGTCGTGCCCAGCCGTGCCCCGTCGCGGGGAGGACCTCGATTTTGAGGGGGCGGGCACCAGGTGGATGTGGCCGGACATGGGGGGATGAAAGGGGAAAAGTATGAAAAGCCCCACATTAGCCAACTGCCCAACTGGATGTGGATGTCCCACGCGCCCTCGGATAAACAGCACGGCAAAGCTGTACGGGAAGGAGTAGCTTCGAGCTCTCTGAAACCTTGGGTGGAAAAAAAGTATATTGTTCACTCACCAAACCAACCATTACCGATTCCTCCGAGGCATCTTCTTCTTTCATTGCCGAAGCAGTGTACATGTTGGGAGAGCGAGATCACTTATCTTCTGTTCTGGTCTGTCGTGTGATTGTGAGTGACTGAGTGAGTGATTTGTTGACATCCACATCTACATACACACCGCTTGTACCTGTTTACCCCTGTTTGAGCGAAGAGAGAGATTCCGAGAGCTTGAGATTGTGAGATTGTGAGATCTTGAGACGTTGAGACTTTGAGACTCCGAGAACATAGAAGAGAAAGAGTCAAGATGGATTTGGGCACCGGAGCCGTTATCTCAGCCGCTGCTGTAGCAGCCGGTGCATATCTCAATGCCAAACTGTCCGTTGGGATCGACATGGAGAATATCCGCCATGATCGCGAATGGGGACAGCGACTTGGTCAGAGGATCCAGGCTTTGGGCGATACATGCACGCTATATGCTATGTTCGACTCTGTTGATCCGAATGTTGAAGTTCTGTGGTTTGAGGGTCGGACATGGACTTACGGAGAATTGAAGAGAGGTGCGTGGTTTGACTATCTCTTATCCGATCCGATCCTATCCCATCCTATCTTATTCCATCATATGATACGACATGATACGAACATCTTTCTGGAAAACGATACTGATCAGTGTATAGATGTCGTGAGACTGGCTGCATACCTGGAAAGCCAGGGTATCGGGAAGAATGACTGCGTTGCCATGTTCACGAGCAATTCGCCCGAGATGGTCACCACTATCCTGGCGCTGTCGAAGTTGAGTGCTGTAGCTGGTTTGGTCAATACCAGTCTTCGAGGTATGAACTTCTTCCTGATGAGTCCATTAGCCAATATTAAACTTCCTAGATGCCACCTTGAAGCACTGCTTGGACGTCGCCAACGCCAAGGCCATAATCTCAACTCCGGATCTATGCCAATTCCTAGACGGGTCAACTCCACACTGGACTCTGAATCTAGGATCATTCGACAACATTCCCCTACCAACCGATTCCTCGGTCACATTCATCGGATCACAAGACCTCCCTATCCCCTCCGTAATTTCCCCTCCAGCAAAAGCCACCCCTACCGACCTAGCATGCCTCATCTACACCTCCGGCACAACAGGCAAGCCCAAAGCTTGCGCAATCCGCAACCACCAAATGTGCGTAACATCTAACCCCGTCTCTCGAGACGTGCGGAACCCCAAGAAGTACTTCCCCATGCGCATCTACTCGCCTCTCCCCCTCTTCCACGGAACAGCCCTCTTCACAGCCCTCTGCTACGGCATCGGAACCGGCTCCACCGTCTGCCTCGCCCGCAAATTCTCCTCCTCGCGCTTCTGGAAAGACGTCACCGAAAGCAAAGCAACCCGCATCCTGTACGTCGGAGAACTCTGTCGGTATCTCGTGAACTCGCCTCCTGGCCCCTACGATCGCGGCCATAACTGCATCGTCGCGGCTGGAAACGGTCTCCGCGGTGAGATCTGGGAGAAGTTCAAGGACCGCTTCGGCATACCGGAGATTAGGGAGTTCTACCGCTCTACGGAGGGGCTTGCGAAGTTCGACAACGTGGCGTCGGGGGCTTGGGGGGCGGGGAAAGTGGGATTCGCGGGCCCGTTGAGGAGGTATATGGAGACAGACACGTTGATCGTGAGGGTTGATCCGGAGACTGAACAGCCGTATCGGGATCCGAAGACGGGGTTCTGTGTTCGTGCTCAACTTGGAGAGCCTGGTGAGGTGATTGGGAGGGTGAAGAATAGAGCGCTGCTTACGGAGTATCTGGGTAACCCCGCGGCGACGAATGAGAAGCTCATGTATGATGTTTTCAAGAAGGGGGATTCGTGGCAGAAGATGGGGGATCTGGTCGTGCAGGAACAGACGGGGTGGGTGAGGTTCCATGATCGGATGGGTGATACATTCAGATGGAAAGGAGAGAACGTTAGTGCGGGAGAAGTGAGAGATCATATCGCTAAACTTGATGGCGTTTTGGACGCGGTTGTGTATGGTGTCAAACTCCCAGGGTGAGTAACCTCCTTCTTTTTGATGGAAAGAATATTGCTGACGAAGACAGATATGACGGCCAAGCTGGAGCAGCAGCCATCACACTCAATTCTAGCGCCGATGCGATCTTCATGCAGAACCTCTACGCCGGCCTCAAGAAGACAGGTCTTCCACCCTACGCAATGCCACGTCTGGTGCGCATCACACAAGAGTAAGAGCCAACTCACCCATTACCCTCCCCCTTCCATCCTATTCATGCAACCAAAGAAACAAATAAAAACTTAGAGAACATAAGGGGAAAGCGTGGCTTAACAGAATGCTGACACGAAATTCAGAATCGAAGCGAACGCTACCTTCAAGAAGGCCAAGAACGACCTCATCAAGAAATCCTGGATCGCTTCCGATCCTCAGAATCAGGATAAGTTGTACTGGCTTGACGGACAGGCGTATAAGCCTTTAGATGCCTTGAGCTGGGGTACGATTGAGAGTGGGAAGGCAAAGTTGTGATGTGAGTACAGAGACTTTGGGTTGTGGGAGAAGTATGGAGACTTGTTCTGGGAAGTGAAAGTAAGATGAGTGGAGTGTTCTGATAAAAGATGCATACTTAGGTAGAAAGAGTTATCATCGTTGGTGTTTATCTTGAGATGTTTGTATACTTTATAAGAATGGCAAATCACAAAGGTTATTTATTGATGAATGGGATATGAGAAGATGGAAGAGGAAGATAGTAGTATCGATGAGAACTTGGGATGGAGAAACCCCCAACAGAGCCTCCGGCTTCTCCAGCGCAGCGCAATAGCACCCCTCACCATGCTCCCGCCACCAGACCAAATCCCCGTCGTCTCAACCCACGCCCTCGGCACAGGCGCAATCTCCTTCGGGAACCAACCATATGCGGTCTACCCACCCTCTCGTCAACGAACACCTATCTCTAGCCATTAATCTTCCCACCGCCAGTTCTTACGATTCATCAAAACCAAATCCCAGCATTTCAATCTACATTCTAGAATTGTGCCCTCTGCCTCACAACGCTATCAGAAGACTTCAACTCCGCATTAAGTTTTGGGAACATCTCCACGCATCCGTGGTAAGTCAGGATCCAATTAACAGACTTCGTGGTTCCGTTTCAAGAAGCAAAAGGTGAGAAAGACGAGAAAGCGGCCGAGGGAGAAACGGGAGGAGTCGCTACCGTTGCTTGAAATGGCGAGGACCAAGCTTACATCTGGAGACCAAATAAGACAGGAGGTGAGGTGCGTAGTTGTTGCCACCTCTCCGACTGTACTGCTAGCTCTGAACACATCTCGTCTCGTATAAGAGATGCTGCCTAGACGATGACAAACAACAAGCTCACTCAACGAAGCTCCGCCGCTGTTGATTTCTTCTCCGAGATGGCGTGAATCAGAACAAATCCTTATATCACCTCCCAACCAACTTCCAGGCGGACGAGTAAGCGCGTGGTGTTATTTGCAGCTAGAAGTTATGACTTGTATTAGGTCGTGAGATGAGGATTACGAGAGAGAAAAATTGGTTTAGCAATATCTGCTTGCCTTTTAAAAGAGTTGGGGTTAGGAGGATCTCTCGAAAGGATCATCAGTTGGATTTCCAGAAATAGATTGAGGACGATAATGAGGAAATCAGAGGTGCAATGAGCCAGTTCGTCAAAATTTGAAGACGACAGTAGCAAAGATAATGATCAGAAAAAGTAAACATGGGGGGGAAACAACATGGCCTGGAACTAATATCAAAAATAACAAGAGAAAAGCGTGAAGAAATATGCGTGTTCGTTCGGTCTGGACTGCGGGATCTGCGTTGAGATAAAGCAATCATATCACTCGGCGAGAACTTGGGAGCTTGAACTTGCTTTTGAGGCTATTCGCAAACTATTTCTTGGCTGGGAAAGTGTTGTCTTATTTGACAATGCTGAGAACGATCTCGCGAACGTCATGACTCGAGATTGATACTGTTGTCAAATCCCTGACGCGTCTCGAGGACCCGTCCTGCCTACCAGAAGATCAGCGATATCACCGAATGGAGTATTCGCCTTGCCTCGCCTGTGAGTAGTAGTACTGCTACTACTACTACTACTACTCGAACAGAGCTCTAATGTAAGTACCAACAGGAATATCCTTTCTGTCTGACGATGGTCAGGAATGGAAAGTTCTGGACTCCAGCTCCATAGCTCACGACGCACGAACAGCCAGTAAACCAGGCCACTTCAAGCACATGTGCTCATCACTGACCTAGACTGAATCCCAAAACCAAACACATCACCCCTCTCATCTGCCCATCATCTCACGAACACAACATCAGAGAATAAGAAGCAGAAAAAAACACTGTGGTACTCACGATGTACTACTCACTTCGTTGGCAGTGTTCCCGGCTCCGACACCTGTATTGGAATCCCCAATCCGCCTAGTCTCGGTAGTAGGATGAGTACAGCATCAGTACCGGCACCGCAAAAAGTAAGGCTGGCAAGCCCCCCGCTTGCTCAATCCCACTCTCGACATGCAGCACCGTCGCTGTACTGTTGCCGTGTTACGTGCGGTACTGTACTGTATGACAGGAGAAGTTCTTCTCTGCAGGTAGCGAATACACGAAGAAGGAAAAGGAGGAAGTTGCATTGGAGAGGATAGGGTAGTGAGGTTCGGATGATCAGCTGGACACATGACCATCCGCCTCTTTTGTGCCATCCGATGGGAGCAGGTGGGTGGTCCCGAAAGCACATCTACGGAATCAGGCGACCCGAAAGCTGGGCTCGGGTTGGAGTAGGTGTAACTGCTGGCTTGAACCCATTGGAAAGCAAACAAAGCTCGCTTGGCTATGCCTTGTTATTCGCCCCCCTAATCTCTGGATCTTGGAGAGAATCAGATCACCGTCGACGGCCTCTTTCTGAACTATCCAATAATTTGGTTCAGCGTCTTGACGGGCCGGGTTTGGGTCACACATATCGTTGAAGCGTTTCCTCACCGCTGGATTTGGGAAGTTGACGGTGGCCAGTCAAAGGAGGCTTGTCATCACAGTTGCACTGAAGGCATCTTCGATCTGATTGCAACGAGATACAGGTCATGTTACACGGCATGTGTCCTGACGCACGGGTCAACCGAATGAGCGATCTGCATGGAGAGTTAAAGTAGGCGGTGTTTGAGGCATAGAGGTGCATTTAGGGCTTGTTGCACCCGTGGAACCGGGGAGCGACGTCGAGGAATGATATTTATCCGCACCTAGACTGGGCTCAGAGGAAATCCTTTTTCAGCCCACAGACGGCCCGAAAACGAAACCGTGGTGTGAGCTTCCCAAACAGTTTTGACCATGGTAAGCTGGATTCGGTAGCGGTTGAAAAATCAGGTTTGATGTTAGAGGGATTTATTCGAGTGTGGAAGCACAAGCACCACCTGTCTGGTCAGAGGCCAGGTGTCATGCCGTGTGACAACAGGCTGCTTTCCCAGCTTTCCCAGCTAACCCTCGGTTTCGTTCCATTGAAGACGGCTGCCGCATCGTAGTCAGCTTCATCAACTAGAAAGGAGATAAACTTGGAGGTCGGAATAGGGCTTGTAGCATCAGGGATGATCCTCGGTCACAACCTCTCAGGGCTGATTTTGCGGCACGGTGAATTTCAATTCACAATCTCCACTCTGTTGGCAAAAGCTGTAAGCTAATCGGCGTATTGCTGTGATATTCTGCTCCTTCGGGGGAAATTGAAATGCAAATTAGAATATCAAGGACTGACTTTCTCGACCGCTGCTGTCTGAGTGTTTGTAACCCGTTGGCCGTGCTCTGGGGGCATGAGAGCTTGCATCACATTATACTCGGAGAATTAGCTTGAGCTTGGCTTTTCGTATTTGAGTTTACTCCGAACTGATGTCGATCTCCTGATGCTGGAGCGAGCGGACAGATACGGAAGTGGGACGTTGTGGAGGAGTCCTTGAGAAGCCCACAAATTAGCCCTTATTCTAGAGGGATTGCCCGGCACTTGTAGGATCGAGTTTCATTGGAATGATGCGTTTGCAGCCGGACTCCGTTGTGACTATCCGAGCTGCTCGGATGGCGTTTATTTCAGGTTTCACGGCAGCAGCCTTTCAACGCGTTTGGTGATAGCTTCACCATTTGTCTCTCTTGATGCCGTCCTCTTTAGAGTTTTTTTTGGAGGATGAAAGTGGGAGACCAGCTGCGGCCGCATATTGCTGGCTGGCTGTTGGCAGGGTTTGTTGATGATCCGGTAGATAGCGCAATAGTGGATACTCCCAATCCCAGCCTCGTGCTCCGAGCCACTCACATCTGTTCTTGCCCTTTGAGCTCCATGTGTTTGCCACTATCGACTTATCCTTGCCCCGTGAGAATCAGACCATTTTTCAGCTGTGCCGCAGGAGTGTACAAGTCAGAAAGAAGAATGGAAAACGCCTTCGTGACTCGGGAACTAAGCGATTCATCGGGTTCATTGGTGTGCCAAGGGCAACAAGGTTCAACGCAGAAACAACATGGCTCTCTGGGATTTGGACTCCAGGGAGTCGGTTCATAGCGTCAAGCCCGTTATTTCACTCCTGCAGTGTGTGACGCGGTGCGGTCCAGTACATTGGCGTACGGGTCGGGTAATGCCTCGTGGCAAAGTGTGTTCACTATTTGTCGGTTGGACATTTGGTAGACTTTGCTGGACGCCATTGATGAGGAAACCGCTGAAGAGGAGAAATCGAGCGAGCGAACCGGCGGAGGTGCGTCTTGATAGTTCGACGCTGCGCATTTGTTTCCTATATGGGCGGCCTTAAAGTCAGGCTCCACCTCGGTCGAAGTCAGGTTTTATGATCTGTCAGACGTCAAAGCTGCCAGAAAACATAAATGCAGCGGCCAGCATGTAATGGCATACTATTAAGCGAAATGCTACGCAAAATTATGGAGCAAGAAGCGTTGAGACCTGGGGTTTTCATGTCATCTTTCGGGAATCATCCTGTCCGGCACAGTTCGTGGGGGTTTAGTCTGAAGCCGGCGGCATTCGACGATAGAGACGGAGGTAGCGTAGAGTGCATTCATTAGTGGCCGGCCGCGTGCTTTAGTTGGGGATTGAAGAAGATTTGCACGTCCTCAGATAAAATATTTGTCAGGAACTGAGATTTTTTGGCTTTCGGCGGTGCAACAGTGCGGCTTGGTACTTCCGTACCGCGATTCGGGCGCTCTTGTGCTTCCATCCAAACAGCTTACCCGCTTAGTTTGCCGGCAGATGGAGATTGCGACCAGGGAAAGAGACCCTCATTCCGGAGGAAACCAAGATAAGATAATCTTGTCCAGGTGAAGTGCCAGTCTTCATCACGGCATGTTTGACAAATGGCAAACATATAGGCATGGATGATGGAACATCTACGAGCCTTCTCTCGTCTCAACCTTCTCTGAAGATCGTGGAAGACGGGAGACGAGCTGCTCTAGTCCTTAAAGCTATCCAGGGCAAGCATGATGGCGCTCTGCCACGGAAGCTCACCAATAACTGAAGCCTGGAGTTAATCGAATGGGCGACAGGCGCGAATTGCTTGTGCAACAGTGGGTGATGAGGATTGGTCGTGGCTTTACGAAAGACGGACAGTGAGACATGGCTGGCGACAGGGAATTTGAATGAAGTATCCGCATCGTTTGGGGCACCAGTCAAACACTCGGAGGCGGGGTAGGGTTGCATTCTGAGGTTTGGGCAGAGGAAAATGGAATCTTGGAAACGGAAGGTGGCAAAGGGGGGAAGTCGGGGGTAAAGTGGGGAGAAAGTCGTATTGAAGTACGTACCATTGAATTGTAACTCTGGATATAAAATCGGATCCGGGAGCTGTGGATAGAAAGGTAGATGGGATGATGAAGAAGGGGCTGGAGTAGAACAAGGAGAGAAGGAGCATCCTGGAATCCCTTTTGCTATTGTTATGTTAAACAGAAGACGAGCTTTGTGGGTAGATAAGCGAATTTCTTAAGAAACATCCACTGTTAAGGTAAAATACTGTACCATTTACACTGTATTGTGTTCAATTTTGTTAAAATTCTGTCGGTTGGCACTTGACGAAGACCTTCGCCTCCAGGAGCGCGTCTGATAACGGCTTGTCGTCTATAAAGTTCAAGATGATGTGGAGGACTCACTGTAAAGTACGGATTAGAAAAACAGCCGGCTGGCTAGTCCTTGTAATGGGAACATCGCTTCGGAGGAGGATGAGGTCAAAGACATGTATCGGAAGCACATCCCGTCTAAGTGCCAGGCCGCCAAACAAACAATGACCCCTAGTTGGCATAAGTCCGACTCCACACCAGGCTAAAACAAGAAACTGATTGTGGACTGCCTTGTCTTGCCTTTTGCCAACTTGCCTGCCCAGTAGTGTGAGCTGTCAATGTCACACTGGTGAATGGACTGGACACGCAGACACGGCGGGCTGCACCAGGCCCTTCGACTGGGCGGGCTGTCTGGTTCGCTGGGCTAATTTAGCAGCAGCAGGAGCAGCAGCCCCTGACCGACCGAGAAATAGCTCCCCGGTTTCTGGAATGGGGCAGCGGGCAAAGGTAGGGATAATGCTTGCATCCCCATGTGCAGCTAGAAGCTGTCGTGCAGTGGGCTATGCGGCCTGGCTTGCTGGAAGTGGAAGTGAAAGTGGCCAAGGAGGATATCTGTGGGGAATACTGTCCTGTACGGCTCGGCAACAATCCAACAATCGAGCACGCAATGAATTAAATCCGTAAGTTGATAGTACTCACTGGCTGTGAAGTATTCCTCAAGGAGGATAGGATAGGATAGGCGTTATACAGTCGCAGGAGAAGAGCAACAAAGCAACACAGCAAAAGGATAGAACTGAATATCGAGTACTTTACTCAGTACTGGTGAACCAACCAGATTCCTCCTTCCATGCCTTCCTCCACAAACAAAGCAGCAGGCTTGCCATGCCCGCATTTACCGTCTGCTTCTGGCCTCTGTCCCAGTCCCGGTCCCAGTCCCGGTCCCAAGCATCGCTCTCTCCGTAGTGACTTGACGTGAATTGACTTGACTTGACTTGCCTAAGTGCCCACCCTAAGTTCCCTAAGGTCCCTCGCGCTGGCCGACCCGAGTAGCCTGGCAGCAGCAGCAGCAGCAGCCCATTCATTCCTTCGCTGGCTGGCTGGCTGCCTCGCTCGCTTACTTGCTTGGAATCTCGAAAGACCCCTGGGCCTGGAAACCGAACCACCCTGTTCCCGCGTCCAGCGCTTGTCCTTGTCCTGGTCCCCCCTCCTCTTTTCCAACCCTTCCACCCTCCCTCCCTCCTCTCTCTCCTCGTGTTGTCTTCTGTTGTTCCCTTCATCGATTGTCGACTCCTCTTTTCTTCCCCCTTTACCTCTGTGCTCTCTCTCTCTCCTCCGTCCAATACAGCTCGGCGTCCGGCTCCAGCTAAGCCTATCGAATCAGGATCATCCATCCTATCGCTGTGGATCTATATCTGCCGATTTGTTTCCTCGCCCTCCCCCGAAGAAATAAATTAAGGAAATAAAATCTCCGACTCCTGTTGCTCCTCCGCTTTCCTCTTCTTCGCCTCAGTCGATCGTCGATGCCCGCAGCCGAATCACTCGCCTCACATCAAATTCTCGGTGCCCCCTCCCTGTCACATCACGGTGTCAGCACACAATATTCGTCTTGTCCACTGCCAGCACTCCAGTACGACCTCAACCAACCAACCAATACAGCCCAATCACAGCCTGATTCCAGACAGCTGGTACCCAATCCCCCTTCCGAAGACTCGGTCAGCCATGAAGAAGTAAATTGGCTTCTGTCTATGGCCCGTCTGCCCACTACTTTGCGCAAGCACCGGACCTTTGCGTCCCTAGCTATATAGCCCAACCCAGCGGACCTCTTTCCAAGGGCTTGGACCGACCTCGTCTTTCGTCGGACTTCCTTTTCTACCTTTTTGATGGTGTTTCTCGTCGCACAGATTCACCTCAACGCATGAACATTGCCAGTGGACCTCCGAGCCCTGTCCTGACCGCCTGAACCGAATCTTTCACCAAAGCCTCATCGCCTGTGCCTCGAAACTAACGTCAACCTGATCGCCGCTGCCGTAAGACAAACCCGTCGGCGTATCGTGTTTGACTGTCATAAACGCGATATCCTGCCATCCGTCTCGTTGGCAGACCTCGGCTCAGCAAGGTACCGCATGAACAGTTTGCCTGCAGAGGGAACCAGGTTAAGGCAAAGGAGATCAAGATCAGTCCATGCATCTGCTCTCGGCGGAGAATTTACAATTGAGGTATATCCGATCTGCTTATATGCTCGGCCACTTCCTAACGTCTCTGTAGATTTAAATCTCCTTTCTGTCCCAATCGTTGCGAGAAGACTTTCGATTGGTCCCCCACGACGACTTTGATATACTGCGACACCTCGAACTTTGTCGTACCAACATCAGACTCAATAACATGTCTTTGACACAACCACCAGGAGGCCTTGGAGGAGGACCCTCTGGGTATGCATATCCAGCAGATGGCGATCGTTCGAGACAACCTGCCCCAACTTTACCCTCAATGTCCTCCCTCCTGAACCAGGAACCTACCGAGCAACCTACCCAACAAAATAACCAGTACATGGCCCGGCAATTCCAACCGCCTTACAACATGGCAAACCAGCCGCATCCTCTGTACCAAAGTCAGCAGGATCCGAATGCACCTGTACAGCACATCTACCACCCACCTCCAGCACCAACGAACTCACATTCATCACAGGCTCCACCGGAACCTATGCTGATGCATCTCGACGGTCAACGCCCACTAGCAAGATTTCATAGCGGAGCAGCGCCCTCAGCAAGTAGGCAAGCCAAGCCAATTAAAAAGAGAAGGGCTGATCACCCAAAAGACCATGGTCAAGAACTCCGATCGGAATTTTCACAGCGCTACAATCCCGCTCAAGCAAGTCGATCGCCCAGTCAGGCGTCCTTTGAGCCAGAAGGTGTTTCTTCTCGCAGAGATTCTACCTTTTCCGAATCGTCCTCTCGCGGAATGACGCAAATGCAAACTTCCAAGATGCCGATATCTGGTCTCTTGAGTGAAGAACCAAGGCAAGTCGGCCACACACAACTTGATTGTACCAAGACTGACTTTTACAGTCCGGCTGTTGATCGCCCAGTACCAAGATACACCCTTCGGATGCGCCAACAGCCCGTCGCCGCACGTGCATGTGGCTTCGGCGAGCGTGACCGTCGTGTGATTGATCCACCTCCGATACTTCAGATGGACGTTTCCGCACCACATTTGACTGCCCTAGAACTCAGCCAGTTGATGCGTTCGCAATACTCCGTCATCCACTGTACTCTTTGGGACACTGACAACAACTGCGATGCAACCGCCATGCCAGGTACGACCGACAAGCGCCAGCAACGGAGGCTAATGGGCACACTCGTCTCATCTCCATTCGTCGGCAAGGATGAGCATGGTGTCGAGGGATGCTTCTTCACATTCCCCGACCTGAGTGTCAGGACGCCAGGGAAATACAGCTTGAAGTTCTCGCTCGTGAGGCTCGATCCAACTCGGATGTGTCCTGGTAACAGCGAACCTGTCAGGAGTACCATCATCAGCAGTGACTTCCAAGTCTTCAATGCCAAGGACTTTGGAGGCATGAGAGCGAGCACCGCATTGACCAAGACGCTGAAGCACCAGGGATGTTTGATTTCAGTGAAGAAGGGAAATAGCAAGAACAACCGAGACGATGATGACGATGACGAAGACGAGAATAATGATGATGATGAGGGGGATAGTTCGACGAAGCGAGGGAAAAGGCCGAAACGGTAACCCAACTAGCAGGAGAATGCTTCAAAGCAGACGAAACGCGACGCGATGTGATGACATATCCTTACAATCAACTTTCGCTATAGACGAGAAACGAATGGGAGGCACTTTGACAATTGAGTATGTTGAGAGCCCGCGAGTCAGTCAGTTGTTGTTTTTGGGAACCCCAGGCGTTTCTGAACTGCGTGATGAGATGAGAGAGAAATGAGGACGAGATGAGAGACAGTGACGAGGACGCAGGACTGATTGGTGATGCTTGGCTTGCTTGATGCAATTTCTTCCGACTCTTTCTTTGTCTACTACTGCGAGCTGGATGATCCGGTCTGATCCGATATAACGATGTGTTGATACCCAGGGACATTGAACTTGCTGTCGCCTGCATAGAGGCGAACGAGTGAATGATTGAATGGCATGAACAGATGCACGACCATACTGTTCATATATAAATATACTACATACTTACTCTTCACTCACTTGGGATTTTCTGACATACAATTGCTTCCATTACCTGCTGGCGCTCCTCCAGCCAAAATCAATCAAAACACGTCCGTCGCGTCCCAACCGAGGGCGGTGAACTTAGCGCGTTCTGCCCCACCAGTCGATAGAAATTCTTTTGCTCCGCGACAATCTACCTCTTCCTTTCCTTCCCTCTGGCATAGACCAGCAAGGGCACCTTTTGCATTTGAATCCCAACTCCCCCATTTACAACTCCGAATCGCAATCATGAAGTATGTTCTTGTGTCTGGTGGTATGTATCTCTCTCCTTTGTGCGATGTGGGGAGTGTGAATGGAAGGGCTGTGACTAACAAGTGCTCCTACAGGTGTTATCTCAGGAATTGGGAAGGGCGTCATTGGTACGTGAACGAACTCTGCGAAGTCCGACAGGGACACGGGATTGAGGCACATGGATATACGAATAAGTCTTGGATATGAGCATAGGCTGATTGGAATGCGCAGCTTCTTCGACAGGTCTCTTGCTGAAGACGATTGGGCTTAAGATAAGTTTTCCGAAGGGCGTGCTTGGGACAGGGATATTGGGCTGACGAAAGTACGTCTCTTCTATCAAGATTGATCCGTATATGAATGTCGATGCTGGGACTATGGCGCCTACGGAGTGAGTGCTTTTCATCCGTGCTTCTGATTTGGTGGAGTTTGGATTGGGCTTCGAGGGATTTCGGTCTGACCCGATTCCACGGCTAACCATATCAGACATGGTGAGGTCTTTGTCCTCGATGACGGTGGAGAGGTTGACCTCGACCTCGGAAACTACGAACGCTACCTCAATATCACATTGACTCGCGAGAACAACATCACCACCGGCAAGATCTACCAACATGTTATCGAGCGCGAGCGTCGCGGCGACTACCTCGGAAAGACTGTCCAAGTCGTCCCTCACTTGACCGACGCGATTCAGGACTGGATCGAACGTGTTGCTCGCATCCCAGTCGACGATACCAATGAGGCACCGGATGTCTGCATTATCGAGCTTGGAGGCACAGTGGGAGATATCGAGAGTGCGCCGTTCATTGAGGCTATGCGACAGCTGAAGCGAAGAGCGGGAAAGAACAATTTCTTGCAGGTTCATGTTTCCCTCATTCCTGTTATTCAGGGAGAGCAGAAGACAAAGCCTACCCAGCAGGCCATTCGGGATGTTGGTCGGGCAGGTCTGGTTCCGGATTTGGTGAGTTTCCCGTGTTCGAAACGAGGGGGAAATGCTGATCTTGGTAGATTGCTTGCAGATGCGATATTCCGCTGGAGAAAGGAACGATCGATAAGATTGCCATGTTCTGCCAAGTCGAACCAGAGCAAGTCGTTGCTGTCCACAACGTTTCGTCAACTTACCACGTCCCCCTCCTCCTCGAGAAGCAAGGTCTGGTCAAGACCATCCGAAATATCCTCATGCTGGACGATATCCCGAAGGCAAAGAGTCTGGTAGATAGAGGTCAACGTACATGGACGGAATGGAAAAATCTCACATCGCAACAAGATCGACTGTTCGATACTGTCTCCATCGTCCTTGTTGGTAAATACACCAATCTTCACGACAGCTACCTCTCGGTCATCAAATCTCTCGAACACAGCGCCATGCGCTGCGGTAAGAAGCTTAATCTCGTCTGGGTTGATGCCTCCAATCTTGAAGAACAAGCCCGGACTGACGACCCCGCTGCCTTCCACAAGGCCTGGCACGAAGTATGCACCGCCAACGGAATCCTAGTCCCAGGAGGATTCGGTCCCCGTGGTACAGAAGGCATGATCGCCGCTGCGAAATGGGCACGCACAAACAAAACCCCGTATCTAGGTATCTGCCTCGGCATGCAAATTGCCGTCATTGAATTCGCCCGCAATGTATGTGGCATCACTGGTGCCTCTTCCGTCGAACTGAACGAGCATTGTGCTGACCCACTCGTCATCTTCATGCCCGAAATCGACAAGACTAACCTCGGAGGAACAATGCGTCTCGGCCTCCGTCCGACCCTCTTTCAACCTGGCAGCGAATGGTCCCGTCTACGTCAGCTCTATGGCGAAAAGCTCGAGATCCAAGAGCGTCATCGTCACAGATACGAAGTCAACCCAGAATACATCGAGAAGCTCGCTGAAGCAGGTCTCGACTTCATTGGCAAGGATGATAAGGGTGTCCGTATGGAGATCCTGGAGCTAAAGGACCACCCCTGGTATGTGGGTGTCCAATTCCATCCAGAGTACTTGTCTAGGGTCTTGGATCCGAGTAAGCCTTACTTGGGCTTTGTCGCTGCTGCAGCGGGTTGCTTGGAGAAAGTCACCAGGGATATGGGACGCAGCTTCGCTTCGCTGAATGGCAGTGCTGAGGCCTCTTTGGTTAACGGAATCAACGACGTTCGCATCTGATTTCCAAATTCGCTGGAACCTGGGGTAGATTGATCACGGCGAGGTCTCTTCATCGGATCTTTTTCTTTCCTCGTCTCTGTCGCTCAATTTTATTGGTCGATTCGGTTTAGCTTGGTTCGGTTCAGTTTGCATAGGCAGGTAGATAGGTACAATGGCGTTTTTACAGGATACTGGGTTCTGGTTGGGTCTGGTCTGCATTGGGTCGGCTGGTTGGTAGATACCTCCTTCGTTGCGTTTGTCAGGTCTGTCGGGTGATAAATATATCGAAGAAAAAAAATGAAAGACAAAAACATTATAAAACTGCAATTGGGGGAGCTACGCTCACTCGACTTTTCTTGGGATCGTGATTCTGAGCGTGCTGAAAAGATGAGCTGGCTAGGATGGTAGAAGAGTGTTTGATTGGTGTTTACTTTTCTAGGGAAGCGAGATCAAGCGAGGAGTTCGGGCTGGGGGGACAAGCGAGCGACTGAGTGATGGCTTTGTTAGATTGTGAGGTATAAAAACGTGTGCTGTGGGCACGCTGTTTAAAAGTAGGTAGGAACACATAGACATGCGGTGTTCTGGGAATGAGTGGATTGTGTGCTGGAATTGCGATGGATATCCTTTGGTTTGATGAGATGGTCGTGCGGGATTCAATGTGAAAGAAAGAAAAGGGTAAATCCGGTCGATTAGAGATTTGGATGATTGCTGATAGAGTGCATAGATGGAATGGAGAAATTTAGGTTTAGATGAATGAGATTGGTGGTGTTGGTGGTAATTATGATGGTGGGAGGGCAACCGACAGTGAGAAGGTTGTTGATAGTCCTGGATTGATTAGAGATGAACTGGAAGAGATGTGACAGTAATGAGTTATATAGGCAGTTGTTGAAATTTCGGTCTCACTCATGCAAAACTTTTGAACTCGGCACTCTCCGAGACCCGGCATTTAAGTGCTAGATTCTTCAGAAGACAAATCACCATTTGTCAATCATCTGCATTTCTTGACGGGGTTGACTTGCTCAAATAGGTATAATTAGTTGGATAAATAGCCCTAACAGATTTGAATGATTTAGCTTCACAGTGAGGTTCATCACTCGCGAAACATTGAATATCACTCATCTCTTCAATCGAAACAATCGCATGTAGGAGAGTACAGTTCAATCACCCCAGAAGTATTTAATTCAAACCATCATGTTTCTTCACACCTGAAAAACAGAGTCCGCTCTTTTCCCTTACTTTGATTTACAAGTATATAATCTACTGCTACGTTGAGTTTTTGCACAGACCAAAAAATAGGATGAAGACCTTGTCTGGAACAAGGTACCGTGTTGCCACTTTGGGTTGCTGTTGAGATACTTTTGGGGGGTTGAGCTTCTATGCAAAAGAGCTTACTAGAGTAGCGACCACTGGATTCTTATATGTGAAGGGGTTAGGGGCACGGAATTTGGAACAAACTGCGAGAAGTGGTAGTGACGGTGGGTAATGTGATGACAGTAGTGAGTGTTGATGACAGCCTCAGTCAGTCTGTTGAGTGCGACTTTTAAATGAGATTGAGAAGGGGTGGGTAAATTGCTTTGGGATTGAAGCGAGGACAAGGTGTTGAAGAACGCAGCAAAGTCTGTGGGTTTCATATCTGGAGTTGAGGCGAAGTGAATAGAGGCCTCAATCGAAATGCGACAGCTAGGCGAGTGAGAGTAGAAGGGTTTATGTAATGCAGCTGAGGTTAAACTCACACCAACTCCGTTAACTGGACCAAAAGATCACAATATTCAGCGCAAACCGAATGTGCTTAACACCGTACATATGTGATACTAGCTATTGTCACGTGCCTATTACAATTTATGACAATGTCAAACTCAATAACAGTAGCGAGATAACGGATGGATTCTTGACCTCCTTCTTCGTTCCTCACGTGAGGTAGAATGAAGTCTCGCACCGGTGGAATGGCAGCACATTCTAAGGACAGGGAAGGAAAGGAGCATTTGAATTGTAGTGGGCGAATAGACAATGCAGAACACATAGCCCTTTGCTTCATGTTGATCACCACCTTTTGCTGTATCTGTACTGTTGTTGTGCAATACAGGTATGCGCACGTGCCTAGCCTACGTAAGCAGGGCCAGTTATAGGGGCAGTTGCGTACAGAGCCTCTTCCTAGAATTAGACACTTTTTTGCCACTGCTTTTGAGAGAGCCATGCCTACCGTCGATTAGAGCTTTGCACGACAACTGTACTCGGACGTATGTAAATGTCTTTTGTAATTGCGGGATAGGAACCGACTAGATTCACATTCAGTGGCGAGGGGGCATATTACGTAGTACTATGGGAGCAGATAATTTCTAACAACGCACAACAAAAGAGATCGCAAGGAGCAACCCACCGGCGGAGTTTCTAGCTTCAGTAAATAACAGATCTATCAATTCTAGAAATATCACATATCTGAAGGGCACAAATTGGCGAAAAAATAGGGGGAAAGATTTATTAGATAGAATAGGTATATGGCGTCTTCTTGTTGTCTAACCTTCAAGTGTTGGTCTCTTATATGTGAGAAGAGCCAGCTCACTCATGTGACAAAAAAAACATCCGAAGTTCCTCTCTACCACAGTACCTATAAATACAAAAAACTTAGCATGAAATACTACCTTGCCAGTCTGCCCCCAAGACCTCACAGCCAGGGTGAAGTTTCACAGCACTAATCTGGTAGATTACAGCGATGGGCACAAGGACATCACGTTATGTTTGGGGACCCCCAAAAGCTAAATAAGCAACAATACCAAACATTACACAGTACTATTATACTTCCACTAACCTGCATCATACCTGTATACGTGTTTGACAAGTCTAATATGTGTAGCATAGTAGGTCACTCTCCGTCGTCATTAAGTCCTTGACCTGTAGATCCGCTGCCATTCTCCTCATCGGCAGCCAATCCTCCAGGCTCGCTTCTGGAGGTGTAACGCCGTCGAATTGATTTTGAGTCTTGATACCACTGTACTCGCTGTTTCTCTTTTCGGGATCCTGTTGTTGCCATAGGAACCACAATCGGTCAATCTGAGTGTGATGCAAGAAAAATATGGGGTCTGTGAAAATTTGATGTTTCAGCCAACACCATCTTAAGTAGACTAAGAAGCAAAAGAAAACAGGATTGAACATCAAATCCAGAGTAAACATACCGTTTGGAGAAGTCGACGGCCCCATATCACCTCCAATAGACGCATGAATTGCACCATGTGGCGTCCCCTCGAGCTGATATCTATACTCGGAATAGTTCCCGAGTGCTTGAATACCAGCCACAATCTCAGGCGAATAGAACTGTCCCAACATCCTTCCAGGCTCCGAAGTTCCATTGTTCCAGCTTCGTGATAAACAATGCGGTTCATAGCTGTGCTCGATCCAACTCGGACGGAGGTCTTTGAACGGGCCATCTGCTACGCACATCCGCGGGCCATATTGCCCTGGCTCAGTGACGTTGGGAGAGCCGTTGCCACCGAATCCCGTTGTGGCATCCCAGATCGTGGAGGTGGATGGGGATAGTGAGTCCAGTGTCCAATCCCAATAACTAATGAATTGTGTCAATACGTGAACTGGCTACAGATGAATGTGGCTTAGAGACCGACAGACTTACGTTGCACTGCCCTTGTATCCGCATTCTTTGAGAGCTGTTTCGTAGACGTGCACAAAATATCTGTGCCACGGCAAAAAAGAAGCTACTGAATGAACTGTGATTTGATCAATAAATCTTCCGTCACACTCCTTTTTCTCCTTTTTCTTCTTTTTTTCTGGTTTTAGAGATTTTGACAAGAATGTAACTTACTCTCCTTATTCAACTGATTGTGAATGTATGGAAAATCATCATATAACGGAGAAAGCATTCCAATCCGCGATGGCTTGGTCGTCAAACAGTTTACAGCATCCACGTAATTGATCTGCTCGAATCGACTCAATGTGCGCCATTCTTTCCGTACAGTGGAATTTGTACAGTTTGAACGTCGATAAATTGGCTTTGGTGTCGCGGAAGCGATTGGGATGGCGGAAAGAGTAATTGCGAGGAGTGAAAGTGGGAGCAGCATTTCGACGAAATTAGTGACACTACTGCTAGTTGACAGGTCTCAGGTGGCCAGCTTACAGATCGTCACTAAGTCCATTTTATAAAGTTCTATCCGTGAAAGTTTTTCTAGATTTCCTCGTATCCTTGATGCTTGTCGTCCGATGACATAGTTTAGATAAAACCTTAATGTTCGGTGATTGCCAGTGGCGATGAGCCTCAACTTTCGTGACAAAAATAGCTTTTTGTGGTTCTGCGGGGGCTTGGCTTCTTCGGGTGGGGATGTACCTCGTAAATTTTGGCACGTTTTTAGTGAATTCGCGTTGATCTGCACTCATCGGAAGGCCGTATGTTTCCAATGCCTCGACTTCCCCAAACATTATTTTACATGGCTCAACAGCCAAGCTCACATGCCTCTTTATGTAACTCAATTTAAACCTGTTCATACTAAAAATTCAGCTTCACTTACTCAAAGGGCAGCATACTCGAAAGGCAACATACTCAAAGGGCAGTATACTTAAAGGAAGGAGATATACTCGAAAGGCAAAGAGAAGCATACTTAAAGGGGTGTACACTTAAAAGAACAACGTGAAGCTTGCCGAAATCCACAACGAGAGATTTAAAGATAAGGAGATAACTGACGCGTCGAAGAGAAGCTAGCTAAAGGAGTATTGCTATAAGATGCGATTAATTATGCGAATAGCCTCATTTTTAGCCTTATTAATATAATAATTTCTCGCGTCGTGTGTATCGCGTTACATAAGGTGACATACAAATTTGGCTGTTAAGCCGTATAAAATAATATTTGGGAAAAGTCGAGGCATTGGAAACATACGGCCCTCATCGGAAGCTTCTAAATATGTTCAAATAATTAGAATACAGGAGTTAATACTAGGGTAGGGTAGGGCTAGATTGTAAACTTATTGATGTTTTGAGATGGCATTTATGTCTTATTAGTACTTCTTGCATGCGAAGAGTTATGCTTTGAATGATAGTGGGTACATTACAGAGGTATCGAAATCTGTCACGCCCCATTGCCGGAAGGTGGTCCGTACTAGAAAATGCCTCAATATAATATCCATGGGACAACCCACCAAATCCGACTCTCTGAATTTATTCGGCTCCCTTTTCTCTGGGCTCCAAAATCGAAAGTCAACATGATAGGCAGGCAGGAAGCGAGCGCTTCAGGGGTTTCGCTTCAAGGCTACTGAATCTGGCCTGCGCCTCGCTTCTGGAGTGACGTGAAAACTTACGTGATGTGGCTGACCTAAGTTACTCTCACCCAGCTGAACATGAGTGAACAGCTGAACATCGTTGTATTCAAGCCCAGGTCATCATCTCCCTAAGCCGCCAAAAAGAACACGGCGCCACTTTTCTCTGTCGAAATTCTGTTTCTGTCTTTGATTTAATTCATCAACACCGAGCCACGATCTTAACATCAGCCATGAACGTTCAAGCCAAAGCTCAATCTCTCCTTGAGAAATTCGATCGACTCACTAACTCGGAGCGTGTGGCTCGCATGGTGAGATTAGGAGCGGAATCTCGACTCGATCAGAATGTAAAGGCATTAATAAACCATTTAGAATCTCAATCGCTCTACGAACAGCTCTTGAGCTTGGAATCTTGCCATGGCAGCCGGGACCTCAGCTTTGCCAAGCAGGTCGTATCAGCGTCTTCATCAAAATATCTCAAGAAACGTGCCATCAATCTGATTGCACTACTTGGTAGTGACGAAGACCTTCTCTGGGCTTTACAGTCTGCACCGCCGTACCTCCAGGTTGCCACCCTTCGTCGCCTTCGCCACGGGCGCGGAAGTCGGAAGAGACTCGCTGTGATCGAGAAATATTTGAAAAATTTGCAAAGCGAGGAAGAGAACGTGAAACAATTTCAAGACTTGCTTCTGCTTGGATCAGAGGCTCTGGTCGAAAGAAATCTTTCTAGATTCTTGGAACAATTTTCAGTTCAGCAGTGGTTGAAACTAGCCAAGTATCACCCAGAGATTGCACAAAGAGTTCTGGACGAATGGATCGATCATTCAAATGAGGATGATTTCGCCGTCATATCGAAAGTCAACACTGTTCTCAACCAATGGCTGTCTCACGATTCCACGGTCAGCTTTGCCGTCGAGCTCTTTCGCAACGCGCTAAAGAAGATGTCGATTTCCCGACTTCCAATCAACAAATTAGTCGAGCGGAGTCCTGTCAAAGCAGTGGATACAATTTTGAGCTGTGAAGAAAATCTCCAAACCGTCATCGTCGAGGAGCTTCACTGGCGGGCATTGCGGAAGCTACCTATGTCCTCGTTTAAGCCGCTTTTTGAACGCTATCCTGGGATTGTGGAAGAGTACGAATTCACACTTTTCACACCAGAGCAGCGTTTATTAGCGTACAAAAAGCACCGTGACGGCTGGAGAGATGACGATGGGGCGATTGATTCGTATATGATTGCGAAGCTACCTTCTCAAGAACGTATCGTAGAGGCACGTCGACACATTCTGCTCAAGAAGTTCGAAACCAGACCATCTGGTCGTATTCCGTACATTGCATTGCTTCCATGGGATGACTCAATGGAACTGCAAGTAGCGTTCATTCTATCAGGTGATGCCCAACTCCGTGCCGAAGCACTTGTGGCGCAGATTGAAGCTGCGAAGTTCGACGATACTCATATCGAAGATGCTTTGAAGCTTGTTTCGTCTCGGAAAAACGAACAGGATCCAGTCAAGAACCAGCTCATTTCCGCTTTGTGGGACATTCCCCGTGGAAAATGGGAGGAAAAACACCTACCGATGTTCGATGAGATGATTGCCAACTTGACGAAGTCCCGAGATATGTCCACGGCGACATATCGCTTGTTGCTCATGCTCCTGGCTCCAATCCTGTCTGTACACCATGAATGGGCCGCTGCTCATATTGGCAAAATCATGCGCGAGCATGACTACAACAGCTTTCGAATTGACCTCTCGGGACCGGTACCGATCAAAGACAGCGTGGCTAGTATTGAAAGAGAACTATCGCCTCTCCTCGAAAAGCTGCTGCGTGAGAAGGATGTCTATTCTCTCGCGTCATTGGGAGATATGTTTTCCGAGCACACCAAGCACTGGGTGGAGTACCTGGAAGCTTGTGAGAAGGCACTCCAGATGCCAGACATCGACAAATCTATTTACGGACAACTGCTCGACATTCTCAAGAAGCACAGGCCTAGATCTATGACTCAGATTCTTCCGTCATTGATTTTCGAAAATGCTACTCTTGCGTCTGAGCCTTTGGTCGTCTCTCAAATTCACCACAAGCAGCAAAATCTTCTTGATGCTTACGTGAAAGAATCCGAAGAGGAGTTGAAAGATCGGAGGAAAGCTCTCGGAGTTTTGCGTGATGGATTTTGGTGGTGGACACCAAGTCAGCAAGAGGGTCTGGCGAAGATTTTGCTCAACGACATTACTCATGACGACATGTCGTTGGAGGACAAAGTGAAGTGTGTAGAACAACTGAGCCTCCTACCTTTTGTGAACCCCAAACCTCTGTTTAAGTTGGCCAATAGCGAGGAGTCTGCCATACAAGAAGCCGCCCTGCGAGCTTTGGGTCAACTCGACGGCGACCAGGGTCTGCCCGCCCTCATTGAGGCACTTTCAGATGAGAGGGCTCGAATTGCGATCTTCTCTTTACACAAGGTGCTGAAAACAATACCAAAGGACAAGGCATACGAACTGTTGTCTTCGGTACCGCAGAACAAAGTGACAGTTGCTAAGGAGACCGTTCGTCTGATTGGTGAGATGGGCACAGAGAAAGCATTTCAGTACCTCTTGAAAAAAGAACAAACAGGTCTACATGCCGACGTCCGAGTTGCTTTGTACAGAGCCTTGTGGATTTACTTGGATCGCCATGAGACATGGGAAATCTTGGCTCGTGCAGCCGAGAACCCAGATCCCAAGATCGCGAAGTCAGTGTGTCCTATTTCAGAAGATGGACTTAACGCGCAGCAAAAACAACAACTACTCCAAGTCCTTCTGAGACTCTTGAGTCACGAATCACCCGAAGTTCGGATTGCGGCGCTAGAACGCTGTGACACCAAACCTCTCCAAGATACAGAAAATATCCTCGCTCCTCGTTTGTTTGAGCTCATCCATTCAGAGTTTCATGATGAATGTAAAGGAGCAGCTAAAGCAATTTTTGAAACTTACTCAAGGACGAATATTGAGCAGATCGGCGATGTCTACCGCAGGCTTCTGTCTGATCGGAGTGCGTTAAAGCGTGTTCATGATGAATACATGGGCATTGTATCTCCTTTCCCAGGTCGAAAGTACTTGCGGCCCGTCACACACATGCTACTCTCGATTTTCAAGACCGATAGGTTGTCCGTGACCCGCCGTGTTAAACTCATGTTCCACGGCCTTCCTTGGGACGAACTTCGACCGCATATCTTCGAGATTCTGCCAGAGCTACATGCTGATGCGCTGCAAGCAGCTGAAATATTCATCGAGAAGAACGAGACTGGATGGAAAGAGCCTCAGGATGATCTGTTGAAGGTGGAGTTGGGCATGGCGGGGAGTAAAGATGAAAGAGCTAGGAGATTGGCGTTGTCATTCTTGATAGGTGGCGTGGATGAGAGTACTGGCTGGACGGATGAGGAAAGATACAGACTGGGTGGGTATAGGAATGATACGTCAGTATTGGTTGCTGAGGCTGCGTGGGAATTCAATGTGTCACAGAGCATTGAAGATGTAGTCATAGAGGGAGCTGACTAGTCGAGAAGGCAGCTAGAATTTTTGTCATAGCAATAATCGAAACACGATGGGTTATTCTCTAGTTTCAAATAGTTTCTTATGCTGGTTCATTCTAGGGATCTCATTTCCTCCTTGTGTAACTTTCAAGGACTTCTAACAACATAATCTTGGGCAGTGAGTTCTCGGTTAAATTTTCAAGTGCGGGGCAAATCAACAACCCCGCACCTGAACTTCAATCGAAATACGCCGTGCAAGAACAAAAGCTAGATGATCCAACTTGAAGTTCATGTTTCTACTGACCACATTGACTCCCATATCATTTCAAAGTGACAAAGCGACTACCTCTGAGTCACTCTAATAGCACTCTTCCTACCTCCCAGATTGGCAAATTGTCCCAGCTTCATAAAATCACTCATTAACGTTCTCCCATTCATCCAAATCTGCTTATCTTGAGTAATCCCACATCCCAAATTCATGAGCATCCCTTTTACTTCGAAAACAATGGTTTCTGGGGTGAGGTTATTTATCGTGTAGTTTTTGAACACGAGGTTGCCGAAGAAGCTTTTGGTCCTGCAGGTGGTAGGAGAGTTAGCAATTGCCTCATCAAGGAGCTTTTGGAAATAATATTAGTTTCGTCCCCAAAGAACTTCGAAAGATTTTAAGTGCGGATCCTATCTTCCAATACTTACTGGACTATGCAGGTTACTTGTGTAACTTTATGGAGTACTGATGCCATTGCCTCAGGTGCCTCAGGTACGGCCATGGCTGGAGGACCTGCTCTCAGTGGTGCGGGCCGTACTAGATGTGCTGGTTCTGCTAATGGCTGATTTATTGCTGGCTGAAGCGCTGTACCAGAACCTGAACCTGAGCCGGTTGTAGCAGGCAAAGAAGCAGCTACAGGAGTAACTACTGGAGGAGAAGGAGTAAGAGTAGTTGTAGGCTTAGGTGTAGGTTTGGGAGTAGGAATTGGAGTCGGTAAATTTGGTGTGACTGGTTGATTTTGTGGTGGAGGTGGCGAATTAGATATTCGTGCCTGTGAGTTACCTTGTTTTAACTTCACGTTTTCCAAAGCGATCTTAGCATCATGAAGTTTGTCGGCAGCGGCAATTTGCGCTGGTGTTAACGTGGGCGGTTTGGCGGCTATATTTCTGTTATTCTGGCCTGAGTACTAGTGAGCAGACAGTGTTGGCTCTGAATATGGCATGATAGACGAGTTTAAAATTCCGCCCATGCTCATACGCGTTAGGTCGATGGCCTGTTGTGTTCTTTGAACAACTTCTGCAGGAAGAGGACGCTGGCGCGGATTGATGATTAGACATTCGTGAACAAGCGTGCGTAGTTCCACACTGTAGGCAGACATGCTTGGGTTGTATTCGCAAGCCTGATCGGTGCTATTCCCTACGGTATCTCCTCTACCACGTAAACGAGCTGACAAGATTGATTTGTAGCAGCGAAGGCGGTCTATGCTGTTCTTCTCCCAGATAGGATAGCGGCTTCGAGACACCAAACAATGCATTATGAGGGCGATTTGCCATATTTTCGTAGGGGTTCTATATCCTACTCCTACGACTGTACAATTACCGACAAACTAATCGTGATGTCAGTCTGCGGGCATGGATTTTCCTTTTTTTGAGAACTCACATCAAACCAGGGTCTCGGTCCGCTCAAGTGATCTTTCCTTGTCACTTGTTCCTGTGTCTTAGTTAGAAACGCCTATGGACCTGTCAAGTCATGCATGTGTCTTACAGGAGCATAATACTCTGGAGTACCAAACTCTGAGTAGTCACTTAAGTACCGTGGACTTTGAAATGCGGGGACCCGTCTTCCATTTCCAAGGTCTCCAAACTAGATGGCTGTAAGTACATATTGCAATAAGATGGGATGGAATCTGCTTTACCTTGAAGGGGGACATATCTCTATGCTCTACATCTGTTGTGGGTGCACCAACAAGCACTGAGAATGTCAATTGATCGGTGATTGAAGCGTGGTTCGGATGTCTCACCATTCTCGAGCTTGAGGTCGAAATGTACAAGCTCTTGTCGTGGCCATCCAGGACTGGGAATAGTTGCGTCATCGCTCCTATGATGCATAACAAGGCAAGCTCGGGCTAAACAGTGAAAGATGGTCCATAACTCATATTCAGGAATTGTTGTATTGCTGAGTTTTATTAGCAGAGTAAGTACTCCAAAAGCTATTGACTAACTTGTTTAGATGCGCCCTGATCCAGTTTCCAGCGTCGCCACCTGGGCAATACTCAAGAAATATGCGATGAACCAGTCCCACGTCAAATGGATTCGTGCGTTGCCCAACTTCCTCGTACAAGTGCCTATACATCCTCACGATATGTTGAGACTTCGCTTTTCCTAATTCCGAGAGATTCGTTGCTTCAAACTCTAATCCGTATCCCCCGAGCGGAAATGCGAACCGAAGAGACTGCTTGACAGCAATATCTTTCACAATTTTCGAATCTCGATCAGGCCTCGTATGACCAGTGTCCCACAATTCCTAGGTCCCTCTCCCAAGTAGTCTTTTTCCAACCCAACCTTTCCCTACTTTGTTCTTCCAGTGCCTCTCTGACAACATCCATGCATCTGTAGCAGCTCTCTTTTTCGTTTTCTTCACGGCTTGATTGTAAGCTGCTAGATTCCCAAAATCCCACACCCAACTGTCTCCGGGGTTAGACAACGCCACAAGCGGAGCATTTGCCTGGCCTGGATTGGCCCCGCGAGCACCAGCAACAGGTAGTGGTAGAGGCGGGTTTGAAAATTTGGGATTGGCCATTGGACGTGAACTTGGCGATAGATTGGTGGAACTGAAGCTTAAGGGTCGCTTTGCTACTGCCAAACTTGTGATACAATCCACTTTATCGAACACATGAACTCAGTACGTCTGCTTGAATATCAAAATGTAGGAACCAAGGTTGTTCAATGATATATAATTGAATGCTCCTTGCTCTTCCGAGCGTGTCTGGATGAAATAGATAACTGACATATAAGCTATTGAACTTCCTGTGAAGCACAATCGCCATTCGAAGTGACCAATAACCAGCACGAAAAACATCTGCAGTAGTGAAATACTCGCATTTCGCACAACACTGCTCTTTGTTCTGTTGAGATGTACGATGTGGCACATTATTGTCATTCAATGCCGGTTTCGGATGGCACGGTAGATCCTTTGTTTTCACTAGAAATCACGGAGAGATGATAAAATGACACAAATAAGTAAGACGAAACAAAAAAGATCGCTGATACTTAGGCGTTGAAGCTTCAGTCATGACTCCGGGAAGACATCTGTCCGAACTGTCAGGAGGCGAGGAAGAAAAGGGGGCAGCCGACGTAAAACGGAGAAGACAGCGCGCTAGAACAACTTTAAGCCAACTTCAAAAGACACGAGAGAACTTCTGCTCCGCCTGGAGCCCTTGAATATCGTTCTTGAAAAGTTGCAATTACCTTATAGTAGTATCGAAAGGGGCATATATATCGATATCAAGAGGAAGTCCTACAGCCAAATAATGATATTCAGGGCATCATCTGTCCGGATCATTTTGGTTCCTAACCTTCTATTCCTACTATATCTGCCCCTTGGGTTGGCTCATGGAGCAAGCCAGTCTAGGTGGCAGATAAGCAATCACTACTCGTAGTTGTAGAGGCGTGAGTAAGGGTAATTACCTGATGTATTTCAACAGAGGTTCTCTCCAGTCTGCTGTGTTCCTGGCGGCACTGGTGTTGAGCATGTTGAATCCTAGGAAGATGACCATAGCAGCAGCCACAATAACAAAAACTCATCGAGAGGAGCTATCTACAGGCCTTGGCACTCATTCCGGCAGTATCATGTCGTCCCCTAGCTGCTAACCATTGGACGCACGTGATCGCGGCATTACCCTTAAATTCGCTCAAGCTTACGACTCGGAGCATAGCCCTGTTGTCGGCAGCGTCCCATTTCTCGTCTTCGATTCTCAGACCAATCGTTGCGGGGACTTATACGAAAGTAGTGAGTGGCACAATGTCATCCGGACTCGACTTGATCCATGCAAGGACGGAATGCTGTCTGCTAATGCCGATTGTTTATGGATTCTATCGTATTCGCTAAAGGAGAAAGCGACTCTGGATATAAATGTCTGGGTGGCTTAAGTCTCAGTACAAGAGCAAAGCAGATGTCACCTGAAGATCACTCTTCTCCGCCGAATCCTCAACTATTTAAATTTTAAATGCCAATCAGTCAAGTAACACATTGCCGACATACCATGGGTCTTCTTCCTCTATTCATTCAGCCCTCCAGGACACTAAATCTCCCACCACCTGAATCGTTTGCATCTCGGAAGTTCCTGATCACAGGTGGGAATTTGGGTTTGGGTCTTGAAACGGCGAGGCATAATGTCAAACTTGGAGCTTCGAAGGTCATCCTCGGAGTCCGAACTCTTTCGAAAGGGGAGGCAGGAAAGAGCAACATTGAATCAACAACGGGGCGTACCGGTATTGTTGAAGTATGGGAGGTCGATCTGGAAAGATTTGACAGCGTTGAAGAGTTTTCGGCTCGTGCAGCACGTTTGGAAGACTCGACACGGCAATCATGAACGCTGGGGTTGCCAGTTTACAGTGGAATTTGAGTCCCGAGGGGTTCGAGAGGCAGCTCCAAGTGAACTGTTTGTCCACGGTGTTGATGATGCTCTTGCTTCTGCCTGTTATTGTCCGAACCAGGCAATAACATCACAGTTCCAGACCTTATTTCGTCGTTGTAGGGACTGATATGAATGCCGAAGCCAGGTTCGAGGAGCGGCATTGTGACGAAGTCATCGACGCACTGAACGATGAAGCGAGAGGGCGGGGGAGTCAGATCACACCTACAGAGAGGTGCGCTGTTAGCAAACTGCTGATGCAAAACATGGCATATGAGCTGGTAAGACTTACACCGAAGATCAACGGGGCTCCTGAGGTTATCGTCAACATTGTTGCTCCCGGCTTCTGCAAGTCAGAATTGATGACTCATGAGCCAGGCAAGCTGTATCTATTGGAAGCGATGTAATTTTCTTACAATGAGGACTACTGAAGAAAGAAGTAAGACCATAGAGGATGCTGCAGTCCGAGGGGTAGACTCCTATGGGGAGTACATCGATCACCAGAAGTTCGCAACGTAAACACGCCCCTTTCCCAGATTTAATCATGCAACTTACCATTCCAGGGCTGGAAAATTGGTGTCTTCAGAAGAAGGGGCAAATTCAAGAGGTAGAATCTGGCACGAGGCACATGAGATCATCATTTCAGCTCTGCCTGCTGTCGAGCGCGTGGTCTATTGTAATTCCTGAGTAGAATTTAGCGGCTACCTCCTTTTCCCTTCACCTTGGCAGCTGATACTCGAGGGAGTCTTTCAGCGAGATGCAGATTGAACTATTTCATTCATCCCATAGAATGTCTTACGCGTGGATGAGATATTTAATGAGACTGTGCTATGCCCTTGCCGATCAAGGATCGTGCAGCCACCTCTTTTGTCAATCCGCTTATGGGGTGGCCTCCTCTCAGCCATGTCCTCTACGGTGATGTGACAGGATGCTCTGGAAAACTTCCCTGCTAAAAGTCAGCCTCTAATTTCCTGCTATTGCGGCAAGCTTGCTTGCTGTCAGTACTTCATGATTGGCCCATGAGCGGGGTTTCATGGCACCATTCAGACCAAGCAAGCTTTGAGGATCTGACGACGAAGATCATGTTGACTGACACGCAATGCATTCTCAAATATTTGTCTATATTCCTTCTACTAGTCTCCCCTTTTACAGTTTTCTCCAAGCCAGATCAGGATCCCGTCTGTGGGCAGGAAAACCAGGGGTTCGGAAGTGTGGAGGGCGAGTGCATGTGCATGTGCGATGAGGCAAGGGGGCACGCCAGCACGGTCGGAGCAAATTTTGAAAACACAGCCGCCTCAACAGGCATCACATCGCAGAACAGTGTTCCTTATACTCACTGCTCTCTAAGCCGAGGGACCACCAAACACAATGGCGAAGAGAAGATCTACCTATGATCGTCAACCCAGACCACCGCGCCCACCACGCCTCCAGGACAGGGCTCTGCATGAGGCAGGAAAGTTATGTACCGTTTATCAGACCTTGAAAGCGTAACGCAAAGGATCAACTGTTTGGAAATGGGTCTGAGCCACGCCGGGGAACGGCATGGTTCAAGATTGTTATGTGGTGAACGCCCGATCTCAGTCTCAGTTCATGGGATGAACTGACTAGACTTGAGGTCCCAGCCCCCTGTGTGTAACAACCATGGTCTAGGAAACCCTTGAATGTTACTCAATACAAAGCCGAGTGGTTCTGGGTTTCGTCAGCCCAGAGACTAAGGGGGTGGATGGACGTTGGAGTTTAAGGCAAATAGTTTTGGCACACCGCCACTCCACGAGGCAACCAGACTACTGGGAATTTGAACCTCTATATTGGCCGAAATTCTCAAGGCAGGATTTGGTAAGCCTCATTTCTCTGGATTGAACTCAAATGCAAGAAGTGAAGCAAAATGACAGGGTTTACTCGGCTACCTCTCAGACCTCCTATCGAAATGAAGTCCAAGATCCATGAGCTGAGCAGTCGAATTCAAATATCTATTGGAGGATGATGATATGGATGACCACTCTATCGTCCTGCCTCATCCTGAACCTTCGGGCACCGAAGTGAGGTATTTACACTTACCCTTCACACGGACCCACTCTGGCTCGGTGAAGGTCACGATGCTAGCTGTACATTGAGCAATTGAGAAGGAGAGACAGTCGTGGACATCGTCAGAGCGTTTCGTTTTCTGGTCAATTGCGATATGGCTCTCTATGTAGGCACTCTACGGGAGGCGGAGTGGGCATCGTGAGAAGTCCCCCGACCACAATTCCTATATATACGTAGGCCGCACAACTCGAACCGACGAAAGTAAGATATCGAAATAATTCACACTTCGAGCAACATGTCACAACAGGTAGATGACCTAGAACCTCGTTTCTCATGCAACTTCGACGAGTGTACGAAAAGCTTCTCAAGAGAAGCTGATGCGGTACGTCATGAAAAAGAGACACATGGACCACGGAAGCATTGTCCTGTTGAAGGATGTCCATGGATAGGAGCAAAAAGGCAAGAGAGAGTGACGAAACACATGGAGAGCAAGCACCGGGAAAGAATATGTATGTTTGGGAATCATCTCGAAGTATATACGCTGACAGACCTCATCCAGTTGCACATTTGTCAGTTCCAGAAGATGGAACTTGGATGGACACGCCTTTGGTCGACTTGAGTTCTGATCAGAACCAAGGTACGCAGCGCCTATTGCTTGATGTCGCTATCACTTACATAATACACGTGCGATATATTGATACTGATACATTTCAGCCGCATTTGACAGACAACAATCCTATGGATCGACATCAGCACATGTCCACAACCATGTAGCGCAGGACTTGGCTCAACCGACTTACGGCACAGGATCGTCATATACTTCGTCTAGCAACCAGACACATGCCAACCAGAGGACCGAATGGCGAGATCATCACCCATCATCCCAGCTGAATGGTAGCGATGTTGATACTGCAGAATATGGAGAGCATCTGTCCCAAGAGCAGTCTGCGGTTCTCAGCGATGAAAGTAAGCTTGGAACCGACCCTAGTCTGTGAACATGACTGTTGACCATAGTGGAACAGACCAATACCAGGAAGAATGCACCGAAGATGAGGTGAAATGGGGCTACGACAGGCATTCAAAGCATTGACCGTGTTTCCAAAAATCCATTTTCTCTTGAAGGGCAAGGGGTGTTTTCTTTCTGTACGATGGGTTCAACACCCAAAAGTTCTATTTAGGATCTAAAGGGACATGTTTTTAGCTATAGCTTGAATTTGAAGGCCTTCTTCGTAAAGCGAGCTACCGTTGCCACGTTCAATGTCGTTCTTTGGTGCCTGTTGATACAAGCCCGCGCATTCTTGGGTGAGCCTCGCTTGACACTTTACCTTCCCTTCAACGATATCTTTGTCTCTCAAAATTTTCGACTCTTTCAACATGAGGTCTGAAGCGCCCATAGCATGCGAAAGCCTGACCACAGCATCAATACGAGGAAGCCTTTGGTACCTCCTTTTCTGGACCAAGCAGAGCTGTCGATCCCCAGGTTGTCTCATGGAGGTGAGTTCTCTACTGGATTGCAGGAGTTGTTCTAAGGTAAAGTTATGTAAGCTTGGTGGATGGGCACCTAAGAGTAACACGCAACCTTGAAAAAATGTAATTAAGACATCGATGGATTGAGGGGGTTGGACCGAAAGCCAGCCCTCACCTGGATGGGTGTTTACGCTGACAAGCAACGAAAAGGTATGGCGAGGTTGTGGCTTGAGATTGTCGTTTTCTTCTTGTCCATCTACCTATTCAAGTTCCTGATTTCCATTTGGTCCAGCCAAGGTATAAAGTGACAGAAGTCTGTAATATTATACATGGGAGCGGGTGGTGAAAAAACCTAAGACAGGAGATCTGCGCTGAGGGACGCGTCTCGCATGAAATGCATGCAACAACTGGGAAATTGCATCGCCCGACTAGTATGTATAATTCTGTGTACCGCCCAAATGTGCTGGCATTTGCCTTGTATGTCTATTGAAATGCCTAACAGATGGTTGGCTACCTCGAGGGACGGCAAAGAAAATCTCAGACAGTTTCCATTGGCTGTATCTGACAGTTCTAGCTTGACTAGCTAGGTGAGAAAAAAAAGGAAGATAGCTAGGCTCGACTAGGCTCCATAAACTACGGCTTACGATGATTTTTAGTACATTGGTAAGTAATTTTGGCCGATAATGGGTGGTGTCACAGCTTCACTCTGCTTAATTTGATGCACGCTGACAGGCTCTCAGCTTACATATCCAAACAGGAGTAACAAACACATTACTTTTAATGCATATATCTCCGTTGAAGAACTACGGCTCACTTAAGCCTTGCGAGCCAACAAAATCTGAGTCACTCGAGGCGAATCTATTGTGGTAAAGATGCTGGCCACCAACTGCCGACCATCCCGTCTGAGCCACAGACGCGACCTGCCAGGCGGCCCCGACCATTGATCACGATACACACCTAGGGCTATGTCTTAATCCTGTTCGATGCCAATTCTAAGTTGAGAAGCTCGTCCACTATATTCGACTAGCTAACTTTTGGCATGTTCGGCTATGGAAGTCTGCAGCACTTCAACTGTTTAATGAAATAAAGACAATACAAGTCGTCGAATATTAAAATTGAGTATCTTCAATATTATCTCCTTGCTGGCTGGAGAGAAAGTACTCCAGATTGCGACAGCCCGCGCTTAATACGCTCGGTCGTGGGTCGTCTGCTTCCCCTAAAATTAGCAACAACACTACTTTTCTTTCTCTCCCGTTCCAAAACCTTCCATCACACCATAAGTCAAGCTAATACCTCACTCATCAATTTTCAAGCCATTCTTTGTTTCCCTATGCGAATTTTATGCTCTGCTGCGACCTCATTAAGCATAAGCAGTCTGTGGGAGGTCTAAAATCTTCGTCTTCGAAGTAGCTCTTTACCATCATCAAGCGATCATAGTCAAATTGAGGCTTCAAACTTGGCATGTTTGATATGAAGTAGAGCAATAAGTCCGGTGAGCATCGCAGTGCTTTGCATTTATGCCACTGACTCCCTCGATTAAACTCACCTTGATCACCAACTCATTCACTGTCGCGACATCGACGCCCTGCTGCCGCAGCTCACTGAACTCAGTAAAACTGTTCAGATCACTTAACTAGCCGAGTTGAATCATGAAGAGGAAAGGTTATCCCAATGTTGTTCGCTCCAAACTTGTGGTCTTTCTGGATAACTGCTGACACATTCTTGGACGCAGCTTCTGATTACAAGTTTCTCCACGAATATTTGAACTCTAAGACCATACGATGAGCCTTCCTCGCCCCATACGAATACTCTATTCCCTTGGTCCAGACCTTCAACGAAATACCTCACGCAAGATCCTTAACAAATATCAGAGCATAGGCCACCATGCAGCAAGCAGCTGGGTCCGCGCGAAATCTCCCAGCGCACAACTGGGCCTCCTTGATTACACTACTCGCTTTACGGGAGAGCATTGCTCGAAGCGTCGCACGCCGAGCGATCGTCAATGTAGGGGATTTGGAGCTACGTGATACGGCCAGAAAGTACTCAATGGGTTGCAAGGTGGACTGAGTCTTGCTGCTCGCGATGAAAGGGGGCGAGGAGAGCTGAAAGTTGCACGAATCAATATGTTCAGACTACTAGAAAGCCCCATATCAAGCAAGAGGAAATTCCCCATAGCCTAGAGTAGTCTATATCTATTCTTTTTCCCCTGGTGAAGAAGAAAATAAAGGATCGGGATGATCTGGTCCAGGTGCAATGTAATCATGAATCAAATATTTAATATTTCTCCCTTGAACTGTTGCCAGAGCCTTTGTATCTCGAAACCCAAAAGACTACAACGGAATACTTCATTTCTTTACTTCAACTTAGTTTTAGATACCCAGCATCTTCATACGGAGAAATAAAAAAAAATGACATGACATGATTGATGATCTGACTACCGACTGCAAGTGAAAGTGGCCGTTCGAGACACGTGCGGAACATAAAGTCACTGTCCTGAAAGATTATTTCATAATATTAAGCAAAGCAAATCAGAATCGGCTTTTGCAAATGCTTTAAAAATAGTACCTTAATCTTTCCGTCAAATCTTATATATCTTTATTAAAGTATTGTGGTTTAAAACAAGTTCATCTCGTATTGGAATACTCGCCAAAAATGGGCCACTTTCACTTGCAGTCGATAGCCTGATAAGGAGTCGCACGTGAGCTCGTTTAATCCTCCAGTGTTGGATCGAGGTTTATTTGGGGAACCGTTGCCACGGCAAGCGTATCTTTTTTCATTTGTTAACGAATGAGTAATGCTGCTTTGCTGACACCTCAAACTTCGCCATTTAGCCCACAATCAAGCCAGCCGAACCTCATGAGTCGAGGCACAATTTCTTATGTGGATTTCGCATCCTGAGTTGGTGGTCCTTGGCAACCGAATACTGTAGACAGAGTCCAAAGACAAGCGGGAAATCAACAGGGGTTACGGAAGCGAGACCAGGCCAGTAAACCACTCATCATACCACATATGATCATAAGAAATTAGCCACAAAGATATAAAAAGCTATTTTACTTAAAGGTCTAAATTGTCACCCCCGCTTGATGTTCTTGGCCCCAGGTAATGAGATGGATAGTGCACGGGCCTTCAACATCAGATGACTGCGCGATTTACGTGTGCCTTTAGGAACGCGCCAGACAAGGATTGCCTTTGGTTCGAGCTTTGGTGGCACCCCCGACCCTTGCTGAAGTTTGGCCACCTTCCCATCATGCTTGCATATTGCTTTCTCTTGCCTGCCTGCAGCATTGAATAATAAATGGTCATTCGGGCACTTAATTTTGAATGTGAATCTTAGATTTCCTGTAGTTGTGGTAACTTCTGGATGTGATTCTGTCTGTGGGAAGTGGAGGGAAGACCAGACAAGGTGGTTGGGGTCTGTTGGCAAAGATCGAGTCTGTGGCACCTCCTTCTGACTATCCTTGATACTTCATTACGGCTGTCTCAGGTGGCGTCTGCCTTCACAACACGAATTGGGCAAGGTGCATGGTAGGTGATGCACGAAGGGAGCAGCCAAACTCTATCCCTTCGAATTCGCACGCCACCGGAGGTGTGGAACGAGCTTTCTCATCTGCTGTTACATAGAAAGCAAATAGAACTCTGCAGGAGCTAGTCATCTCTGGTAGGTGCCCAGGGCGGTCATCACGAAATCATTGGCCCTTAGTCCGTCCGATCTGTGAGTAACACCTCGCAATATTTGCTCGACAGAGATCTTGGGCACACTACAGTATGCAGCATGCTTGCAACCGGTTCAGATGGTTGCTCCCGTATGTTGATCTGCCCGTTCCGGAACTTCCTTCGTTGTGTCTCGGCTACTGAGATTCATCGGATTTGGTTCTGTCATGTCCACTAGGCCAATACATTCATGATGTGGTAACTTTTTCTCCCGCCCCCTCCAGTATTGTCGTTTTGGCGCTTGCTGCAGCGAAGGAGGGCTCAGCCCTGTGAATATTTGCCGTAACCGGTGAACGCTTTGAAGCTGAGTAGAGAGACCTGAGACATTGCCAGGCTGATGTCGAGTCGAACTGCACGTACACGGCTCTAGGCTAGCGTATCGTAACACATGCATGAGCTGGCAGACGAACTAAGCTGTCTAACCGGTCTGCTGTGAGTGCGTCTGCACGGGACGAGAGTGCTTAGTGTCTCTCTCCCGGAGACAGAATCCTTCCCACACGTCCATCTCTCCAGTAGCATGCAGTCTCCTCATCCAAAAAAACGATACATCACAGACAAACACATATGGATATTGTCCTCGCTCCAACCCTCCTTGGACCTACCGATGCTACGAGGAATGTATAGGAGATTCGACCCGCCTCCTCACCGTACCATCGGAGTCCACTGCACCAACCCCACTAGGGCAGCAAACAACCGGACATACCGGAACAGGAACTGGATTCGACAAAATGCCTCTGAATGAGCGTCTGCTGCTTACCAAGAGTGCATTCTATTGGAATAGCAGAGTCTACGTTACACTCGAGCGCATGCATGCCTAGTTCGGGACAGCCTGGCATGAACAGCCATGATATCCACTGTTGCTGCGTCCTTACAAGTCGCTCCTCTCCAAGACTACTGTGCAGAAAAGTTCTCGAGTTGTGTATGTAAGCTGAATCTTATCAATACGAGAGACTACAGGATCTGCTAAATCGATCTGACGCAGGTATTGGAAGGACAAGCTTCCCGTCACGATTTCCTTTTCTCCACAATGTTTGCTTCAAGTCGACAGATCGATATTCAACAATCTGCTGTGTAGCCACGGGAGAATTTGGAGTATGCCTTCGACCTCGGAATCGACCGCTCACATTAGTTTTTGGCTTCTGATCGAGGATGGACCTGCTGCGTTCAATAAAAGAAGAGTTTGCGAAAGAGAACATTGTCCCCGAGTACAACTACCCCTTGAAATATTCTATCTCGATATAAATGCGTCTTTCAGATCAAAACCGAGTCCTACTGTGAATCTGCTTCACCCTCGAATTGCAACAAATTGTGTCGTCGACACTTAACGCTGTTGGGATTCGAAACAGCGCCGTCGACTCTTTGAGCTTCGTCGCAGAAAGCTATAGGGGAAAGTCGACTGCCACAGTCTCACTACTTCAATATTTGCAGGAAGCACGGTGCCGTACCCTCTACCATGCGGCAGGTTCGCCTACTCGTTTCCTGGCTGCAAAACTACCTTTGGCCGTATCGCAGACGCTCGCAGACACGAGGCTCGACAATTTGAGCCAGAGCTACACATAACAACAAAAGTGTTCTGTGCATGCGAGAATGCTGGTTGTAGTTTCAAGGAATCTTTTCGTCAGGACTTGCTGAAGAATCATTTCAAACGCTGCCGTCTTGCGTCAGCCTTCGGTGGTAAGATATTCCCAGAGCGAGAAACAACTAGCTTTGTACGATCACAGCTGATGTCAGACTATGTATAGTTTAGTCTGTTGATGTCGTGATGCCCAAGAAAGCAGGAGCTCCGCGCCTCACACCAACACCAAACTTCGACTCGAGCGATTCGTCGAATATATCCAACCTCTTTTCCGAATTCTCGGTTTTGGGTCACGAATTAGATATTCGCATTGATGTTTCAAGGGACAATGGCCACTTATCACATCCCATACAAGCACTTGTCAAGAATGAAAGTGTCTTTGACAATCGAGGGACGGGATCCAGTAGACTAGCAGCTTCGAGGCCATTCATTATGCTAGAAGCTGAAGCTTACCACGATCTGCTTTCTGATTCCGGTCCTTCTATACCACTCTCGTACGCAGAGAGAGAGATTATGCTTACAATCTCCACTCGAGCAAGAATATGTGGTTTGTGATGCCTTCACTCTCAATGCTACTGCCTAGCTAGTGACGTTGGACGGATAATCATGTCCAATGAAGGACATATTTAGGTTTAAATCTGCCCAAATGCATTGTGAGTTCATGATAGATGAGTACTTGTCTAAGGACGTTTAACTTAGAATGACTCAGGATCAGCGAAAGTGGTATTGTGGACGATAGGAAAAGGGGGGAGCAGATGCTACGGTCAAAAGTTGAATTCCATGACAAGACATTTACTGCAAGTATCTTGACATCTTGCAGACTCAGAAGCCTCTTCCATTCTCAGCTAATGATATTGAATTGCTATTTCTAGCTTCTGAAATTTAAGTTTTGCCTATGATGTCTCTCCAAGCGCAGTATTAAACCCCTTTTTCACCCTCGCCAAAGAAGCGAAGGGAAGCGAGCATGTTGACCGAGAAGAAATATTGTCTTATCTCGGAGCACCAAAGACTTCCCGTCGCACGGATTACAGGAGTGGTTCTCAGTAGAATATGTGTCAGCTTTGGACACCTCTACGCTAGCCTCGTGGGTATTGTAAGTTAGTATTTTGCCATCTGCTGTTCACCACGTATTATAGCTGCTGAGCCCCAGAATATCGGTTCTGGGGAATTAGAGCACTTGCTATCAGATGAACAAGACTGAATTATTTTCCCACATCGTCGACTTATTGTACTTGCTGGCACAGAAGATAGCACGGAAAATGTAACATTTTATCGTGGTTGGTACGACTCACGTGAGATCTCTCTCGATCATGCTGCGGGCCTACTCTTAACAAGCCGCTTGGTGAACAGTAGCTGTAAAACGAGTCATGGAGACATTTGATGAATAGCAGCGTGTAGTTTGTTCTATTCAACCCCAAATCTGAAGTCAAGTTGTACTCAAAACACGTGTAGTCAAGTCATATGACCCAGCACACCTTTTCTAACAGCTGTCCCTATCAGTCCGAAACACGTAGGATGTTCCGTAACGTGTCTATCCAACGCTATGACCGTAATAATTCTTAATAAATTGGTCCTTCATACCTTCAAGGAACACTTATTTCTGTCTTCTACCAGCAAGGGCTCAGCAGAGTCGAGAAAACTCGAGATGGCCGCTCAACCTAGCACACACATGCAACTGTTCGGGAAAAGGGATGATCTGAGGCTAGTGTCGCTGTTATTTGGCTCGGTCGCTAGGATGTTTTACTGACACAGCTCTTGAAGCGTTTCCAGGTCGTGTACGTACAAGCCCGACCAGGGGCCGGGCCGGGATAAGGCCAATCAACAACACTTCGTGTTTACACATACCTGAACGATATCGAAAGCAGAAGCGGAAGCTGCCGAATCTAGGTCTCTTCGATCTCATTTCTCCTTTTCCAGCTCCTTACAACAATACTCTAGATACGTTCAAATGCTCTCGTTGGTTTGTGCCTTGAGACTCGACGAAGGTCTCGGTAGCAGCGGTCATGAGAGACCTCCTGATTAGCACTTGCTCCAGGATGCAACTCGAAAGCCAGTGCGAGGTAGCAATAAGAGGTGTCATACCTATCTCGAATGCTATTCGTGGAGGTGACTTCATCCTGCATGCGTAAAGCAGCACCACATGTAGATAGATGCTAATTCTTCACTCCACCACCAATGATGTTTAGGACGGACCTGCAGTCCAAGACACAGACCCGAGAAAAAGCTACGATCAGCTTTCAGCAGTTGCTCATGAACCGGGCGTTGAGTTACGCTCCAGCGTAGCTGCGATATTGTGTGGGAGGAAGGCTACTGAAGTTGGAAAGGGGCAGATGCTCAAGTGCCCCCACATCCTGTTTTGTTAACCATGCTTATCTCTGTGGCATGCCTCAGTATCCCAAGATGATCGAAGCCTAGGTTTGATGTATAGTGATTCTGTCAATACGGGGAGGCATTGCTCTCCAGGATCCGTCGAAGCCGAAGAATCTCTTATGCTCGAAACATTAGCCAGGCTACCCCAACATCAGGACCACGCCCAAGCTATTCAATCCCACTTGAATAGTTTCTCCAATCTATGGAAATATCATGAAAATTACTGAGGAGTCCAGGGACTTGTCAAAGGAATTACCGCCAGATCATACCGTCCCTCCGAATCCAGTTTCACCAGTGGAGACGGTGTAATTATACTCCTATCAGCTTCAGTTCAGGCATCGGTACACGACCGGAATCAAACCCGTATTTAATGCAGTCAGATCGGAGTGAATTGACTATGATACATAGCCAGGTCATAGGTCTGGAGAAACAGCGAGGCTCAATTCAGAAGCCGCAGTCAACTCACCGTGCCACGTCTCACGGCTTAGGTGGTCCCATGGCAAAAGTGCACCTGACAGGGCCAGGTCAAGGCAGCCTAGGACATTAAAACGGCTTTTTTGGTGGGCTTGTCGGGCTTTTCTGTTCTCGGATTCAGCCGGTTGGCTTCTCTTGCAATGCTCAGGTGCAGCCCGGCATGGACTCCCGGCCTCCAGGACGCCAGGCGAACCGTTCACCCGCTCATTGCTTTTTGTAAGCCCACAAGCCGATAGAGCGGTTGTGGAGTCTGGGGAATGGAGTCTGAAGGCACAGTACTGTAGCTGGGCGATGGCGCGTTTCGAAACAATAGGGATCATCGTCAGACTGCAAGAGTGTATCTACGCGACCTAGGGGTTGCTTGACAATGGCCAGCTCACCGAGTACGTTCAGCATGTAGCCTTGTTATTTGCCGTGGACTTGATATTGTGGCCATGATTTCGACATACATAGACACCATATCCTCTCATAAGAGATCATCAAAGGAGATGTACCAGCCGAAATTAGCAGCGAATATGACGATCACATGTCCCCAAGAGAACTGCTCGCGCTTATTCCAAAGTCAAGAAGAGCTGACAAGCCACCAAGAAAAGCACCACTCCGTTGTTAAAGACGGTAGTCTTCCCAGAATCGGCGCCCACACCTCGAGCGGCATCCACAATCCGGCCCCAACCACCGACACTAACTCTAGTAAGTCCGATTCTTGCTCAGACCACCACAAAGATTGTCTCTAATCGTGCATAAGAATCCTCCGTGGAGGAGAACTCTGTGTCTGAGAAGGCATCACCAAGGTTGCAAGAACAGCTTCCGCGAGCTAGTCATTGTGGGGTCCTCCTTCTGCGCCATTCTTTATATTTCATACAGCGCTGACTTCAATCACAGCTCCCCTGAACGGCACAAAAGTAGCAGACACACACTTGAAAGCCAAAGCCGAAACTTCGACAACCTCAACAGCCTCTTGCGGCGGCAATGCGACACATTGTGTTAATCTTAGCAACACTCAACGTCGGTTCGAACACCAGGAGCCTACCATCCACAAATATGAGGTGATACCCATTGGCATAACCCCAAGGACTTGGGACGGGAAGGTCATCATCACAAACCGATATCATGGTACGAGAAGTCTGGAGCTTGGGTTGAAGGATTTGACTTTGGATGAATTGTTGGGATATTCCTCCTCAGACCAGGAAAGTGAAAGCGAGTTTTCGAATTATTCCCATGAGTAATTCAAACTGTATTTCTGTATATTTACGTTAGGGCTTGGGAAATTGGTTCTATCTTCCTCTGCGGCTCTTCCTCTCCACTACTCAGATCTTATTTTCGCGCTGTTGAGCAGGTCGTTGGGTATTCATTAGGGACAAAATGTCGGATACTTCTCACAAACGACAAAACAAGTCTTGGTGGCACGTTCTGAGGTTCAAAGTCCCCAAATCGTCGTGAAGCCAGGATCTGTCACCTTCTCCTTCGTGCCTGCATCACACCGACCCATTGGACTGGGAATGTCGGACAGCCGCTGCAGTGCACTGTAACGCACGATGACAGGCACGAATCGTACAGCATCGATCGTGGTATTCCCATACCAACCACACCTCAACGTCAAACCATCCAAGTACGCTGTTGTCCCTAACAAAACCCACTTCCTGGCTCTTGGGTATTCTGGCACATACAAGAACGGTCAACAGCGCGTACTTGGAGGGAGGCTCACTGCCAAATGGCCAGAGACTTGGGCCAAGCTGAGAACTGCCTCGCTAGCACTCGTTCATGCAATACAAGGGGGTTGTCTCTCATCGCATGGCCAATCATGAGATCCACCTTCCTCATTAGGACCATGCCGCAGCTGCAGGAGTCTGAATACAGATCGTCGTTGTTGAGAAGCTGCTCCTGCGATCGTTCAATTAGATTCGTGACAAGTAAATCATAATGTCATTATTAGCCACATCTTCAAAAGGTTTGTGTACCTTGGAGTTTGCCCAAGCGCGCCCTGTAAGCGAAGTTTAATAGGGGGGTGGGCAGACCGCAGGATGCGCAATCACATCCTGAATGGCCTAGATAAACTAGAAAAAACTCCATAGAAGCCCTTACCTACCCTGTGTATATGAGTCGTCAATTAATTGCAGGCTATGTTTCGAGACTAAGGACAAGGTAACTCATCGCTAGGCAGACACGGAATTTGGTTGCCGGAAAACCAAAGCAAGGTTGCAGCATTCCATGTATCCCGCAGGGGGTGAATCCAGCGAACAGCTGAGAGGGCTGAGTGTTTGCAAGTCTGCCACTGGGCCAGTGGGAGGTGTCCTCGCGCGTTGATCTAGAAGTGCTGGCAGCCTTGGACTGGATGATTTTGTGATTAGCAACTCCGTTGAGCCCGTGCTCTTTCTAAGCTCCCCGTGGACAAAAAAGATAGTACCACTTCAAGAGGAACTTTTTCGGTGAGCTGATTGAGATTGATTTTGAAAGAAAACGGTGGTGTGGGTGTGTGAAGCATTTGGCCGCATATATGCAGCCCCCGAGAAAACCCCAGCCGCCAGCCAACCACTTGGGCAAAGCCAGCGAACACTCCCACAAAATGAATTCGGAATTTCTCAATCCTCAGCAGGTTCAGTGTGAGGTTAGCGCATCATCGCACAGTGCTCATCTCAGAGGGGGCCTTCTCCCACAGCAATCAGAGCTAGAGCCAGCTAACTTGGATCGAACCAATTGATAATTTCGAAATCAATTGCAAGACCCGCTACGCGTTGAAATAACACACTCATGGTGTTAACAGGGCCTTTTCCGTAGCCTAGATGCCTTCTTTCTTTCGACGCTGGTCGCCAGGGTATTGCAAACCAGAATTTTCGCGACAGTACTGATTTTTGGTTGATCGTCAGGTTTTCGTCCCATGGCCAGCAGCCTTCACCGCCACACGATGATGAGCCCATATATCTTGTCTTTTTGACCAACTAATAAACTAATCGGGGTGTCGTGGCAGCTAATTCTGCAATATGTTGAATGGGAAAGACTTCACGACTTGGACGAGCGATCTGATGATGGGGGCTGTGCCGCGTTGGTTCGAGTAGTCAATAAACATCGAAGCAGCTAGCAACTGCTGAAAGCCTCATGTTGGTCAGCATAGCTACTTTCTACCAGGTAGCATCCCAATTGACGAGGCAAGATAAAGGGGCTGCAGCTTAAGATGTGCGCTTGCGCCCAGGAAGACAGGGTTTGGACGGTTCTATCAAGCTAAATGTCCGGGGGAAGATTGTCAATAAGAGGTTAGGCTACAAGCAGTAATAGAATTGGAAAGAATTCAAGAACATTACCTTTGGAATCAGCAAGCTCTAGGCTCGAGTGCGTGACTGAAGTTGCCACAACTGTGGTCAGGGGGCAGACAGGGGAGCGGCGGAGCTGCAGCACCCAAGCGAGAAGTGTTCGTCCAGATCAACACTTACAAGCAAAAAGCCGAAAAACGACCTGCTCATCATCCCCATTCCCCGTGCTGATCCCTGAATTGAAACGGGTCCCTGATGCGTTGTCCCCATCTGGCTGCGCCTCTTTCCCGTTGAGTAAGCAACAAGGCTGAGGGGGAGGGGAATTGAAACCCCTGAAGCAAAAAAACATGCTAAACCCGGTCTAACTCAGCCTACACTAAGCAGTTAGCTAATGTACTTCGTCTTTCTCAAGAGGATATAGGGAAGACGGGCGAGTCGGATGCCAGTGATTAAAGGACCCAACAGTCTGGTCATTGGAGGATGATGTGTGGTGAGATCCACTTTCCACGTGTCTCCATGTTAGGCCCGGTCTGTTTGCCTTGACATTTCTTGGATGAAGTTAGTGGGAATGCAGTTTAAATTAGCTCTGCAGGAGTCAGTAAGGCAGACATATATTTTGTGATGAATGAGGAAGGTGTTGTTATGCTGTGTTGAAGGATACTGGGGGAGTGACGGCGGGAAGGTGTGCAGCATGGAGTGAGAGCAACATTCTTTGACGAGAACCGTGTGCGGATGATGAGCCCCGATAGGCAATAAATGTCTCAAAAACTAAGGATTTCAAGCTCAAATTGGCTTAAGCTTGGAAACAGAAAGGTTTGGGTAGGCAAGTCTTCCAGCAAAATCCCTTTCCACGGAGCAAAGGCTCTCCTAGACAGCTCAGCAGCTATTTCTTTCTCCGAGATACTTTTCTAGCATGCCGATCACACCAGCGTCATCAGTCCAGACCCAAGCGGCATCCTTTCCCAAGAATTTCCATTCTTTGGTAAAGGACAGCCACCACGTCTCGGTTTCTGAAGACAGGAGATTAGACGGTACGCAAGATCTACCGGGTCAAAAACAGTGATGACCCGCCCGCTCGCCCTATCCCTTGACAGTACTCTAAAATCCTAGCCCGAAAGATTTGTTCTCTCGACAAGCTAAGTAGCGCGGGATAGGCATCTTTGTCGTCAGCCTCGTTTGAAGAAGCGAAAGCTGCAGGATAAAGGAGACGATGCCACGCGATAGGACGGCGCACACCGCCATGGCTCTGGAAATTCTTCATGTCTGGATGCGCTTACAGCTGGATACTAAGGGGAGGGGAGAGTGGTACTATGATGGTTTTCCCGGACACCCTGCCGCTTGGGTCCGGCATATTGGAGGGAGTTGCCATATCTCCAATATATTTTGACTTTTCGTGACGGGTGCTCGCCGCTCCAAATCTCGACAAGGACTCTCATGACGGATCCTCGTCGTTCCAAGGTTACCACAAGCACTTGACTCCCTTCACCGCTCCCTCGCGTCTTGACATGACATGTAGGTGCAATTTGATGGTTCTGAGGCAACCATCGGCCTCGCCTCGAAAACAACAAGGCAATGCCGTCTGTGCGGCACCGCTTTCTCGAGAGAAGCTATCCCCTCAAGCCCCTTTACTAGGAAAACAAACACTCGCACTCTCACTCAGAGAACAACACACACAAACAAATACATATATACTCCCACCAGCCAGCCAAGCAGTCACGATGACACCACCACACCATCACGACTCCGAAGATGGCTCTCCACACCACTCAAAAGAACAAGAAGAAAATCACAAACGAGAACAAGCGCTTCAAGTGCTGGTGTAACAAGAAATTTGGCAGGAAGAGCGAGCTGAATAGACATGTCAAGGAGACGCATAGCGGCAAGAAATATTCGTGCCCTGTGCCTAACTGTTTGTTCCGGACAGGGAGGCCTGGGAAGGTTCAGGAGCATTTAAAGAAGAGACATGGAACTGGTGGAGGTAAGACCTTGGAGCTCCTGTCCTTTCACACCAAATGTCTTGCTGCTGCAGCTTGGTAATAACTCCTAGGAGGACAACGCAAACATAACACACACCAAGCAATCGAGAACTCCTGCGGATCTTCGGGGATGGAATATCACCCACCCAATTCGCAGCAGGGTATGCATATGGTTCATTGTGATTAAAGCTCGGTCGAGGATAGATTTACTGACGATATATCTTCTAGAACCCACCCACTGGTGTACTACCGGCGAAGCACAATCAACAGAGGCATTTGCCAATGCATCAAGCACAAACACAGTCCTCGGCTCGGGACGCTGGGTGCCCACAAGCCAGACAGAACGCCTCGAGACACCCCCTCAGTATCTCGAACTATCTCAGAGCACCGACGACACCCACCCGTCGACAACACCAGCTTCAGCAGAAGAATTTTCGTTGACCAATGATCTGCTGGGAGCGACCGAGATGCTGAGCCTTGGCGATGACTGTGGAACTGAGAGTATCATGGACTGGATGGAAACTTCCTTTCCTGATGGCTGGGATCTTAATTCTTGGAATCCATAATGGAGGCTGGCATCTCGCCTCACCTCGTCTCGGATAGCAACAAAAGTCCGTCTGCACCAACATGAAACGATCGCACCTTGATATCAGATTCCAAGAGACTTGATCAATGGCTGCTTTCACTCGAGTAAGCTGCGCAGAGGAATATTGAAGCACCCTACTGACATCTCAATAGATCTCCCCAACTTTGAAAACCTCCCCGTCGTGTAGTTACAAACTTTCCTTGCCATATCTACCATATCATCTCATCTCTTCGATAGACCAGACACGGATCGCTTGTTCGAGTAATAATAGAAGAAAATTGGGCTCAGTCGATACACAATCCACGTGATGTTTTCTTTCCCATCTAATTTGCCGAGTTTCGAACATCATCAAGATCTGATCACAAGCCAGCCACTTTCTTTCCATCAACCTCGATCATCCCCCCTCCTCCTTCTGTACTGATCGCCATATTATCTCCAATAAAACCCACAATCTGCACCAGCCCCTTAATCCTCTCCTCCCTCGTCGAACTCAAAAACAAACTCGCAACAGGCCAAGCATGAATCCCACCTGTCTCCTCGCTACTAGTCACACCCACATCCGAGCCCTCCAACAACTTCACCCAATCTCTAATCTCCGGCGCAAACACCTCTTCTCTACCCCAAATGACAAGTAATCCCTTACTCGGACACGCCCGTCGCCACCACGCTACATCCTTGCAATTCCCAGGCGAGATCAGCGGATCACTAGTCGAGTGTCTCGACCCAACATATTGTCGCGCGTAATGATGCAGGTTATCCGCATCGAGGTAGTCGCTCTTCGTATTCCTATCTTTCTCAGAAATAAGAGTCGTCCACGGACTTATTAAGACCGCCAGAGCCGGAACGACGCCTTGTATATCGTTCCCTCCAGCCGATACCGCTTTCGTCTTAGCTCCTTTGGCAAGATTACCTTTCGTGTTGCCGATGTGAAGGAGTAACGAGAGGATGATGGTCCCGCCGGCAGAGTCGCCGCTGAATACTATGCATGAGGGGTCGTGGGTTTTGGTGAGGAGGAATTTATAGCCTGCTATTGCTTGGTGGAGTTGCGTTGGGTACGACGCTTGGGGGACGAGGGTGTATTCTAGGGCGAGGATGGCGGGGTTGCTGAATTTGGTGTGCGTGTAGGATGGGGAGGAGAGGAGGGTGTGGAAGGCTAGGAGGAATTCGAGGTAGAAGTAGGATGTACCCATCGAGAAACCACCACCTTGATCTTGTTCAGTGCTGACTATATTTGAAGGGAAATGACAGGCCAGAGGTAGGTAGGTAGGTGAAGGACTCCATGGATACTGGGAGGGGAAAAGGGGCAACCACGTGAACATACCATGAGCATAATACACCACCACGTCCGGCATCTTCGTCTTATCCTTGATGATCCAAACGCCCTGGAAATCCTTCCTCTTGATCTCCTCCCAATGAACCGGCTTCCTCACATGCCCATGTCTCAACATCCTCCATCTCAGAAAAGGTAAAGCAGCACCTTTCGAGAAGAAGACTCGCCCGATCTCGGCGGGAATATATGCAAAAGCATACCTCACGCATCTGATAACGATATCTTCAAACCACGAAGCTTGTTGTACGAAAGGCGGCTGGTGAGATTTGGTGAGGAGGAGACGTTGGTATAGGAATGACAGGGGCAACCGGATCACTGCAGCGGGGGGCGGGTGTCAGATTAGCGAGGTTTCAGCCCGAAGTGAAAGACGACATCTGTGGCTGAAAGGTCCACTGGTGTCCCGAGTGTAGAGTGAGGGAAAGAAGATATGAATTAGTTTCAAGAGAGGAGCGGGAAAGAAGTTCGTACAGAGGAATGGCAATGCTTTGATGCCGCAAAATAGAGTGGGAAAGAAGCCCACATGGACGATGAGTTGAGGAGCGAGGAAGATGAGAAAGACGAAGCAATCGAGCCAGGAAACCTGGCCGAGTATCATGGTTTGATCTGACGACTGCTAGTCCAATTGGGACTATAAGACAAAGCACAGCCGCATAGCAGTTGTAGAGATGGATTAGATGATGGGGTAAGGAGAAGCAGGCAGCGATTGAGTTGAAGTGAGGACATGATGATGATTTCCTAGTGTTTGCTAGCCGAAGCTTGGTTAAAATATCCAGCCAGCCAAGAAAACCAAATCAGGTCTCGGTCTAGTAGTCTTGGGACTGGGTGTGAATAGCCAAATTGTCGAAACCAAAGTCTTTAGCAGACTTATCGAGAGAATGAATGATGTAATAGAACTGTAACACTGGCAGTGAGTGACACAGATTGCCAGCGCAGAATCGGTTGCCAGTAACTTGTGCTCTGTCAGTCACGTGCTCTAGTCACGTGAGCACAGCCCCAAGCTAAGCTTGACTGGGCAGGAAGTGCCGAGACAGGAGCTCACTCCATTTCTCCGTAATCTCAAGATTTCGCAAACGCCTCAGACTGATTCACACGCATGACAACCCCCCGCCTGCAATCGACCCGAACCACCCTGCGGCATCCCTCGTCTTCGACTGCAACTGTGACTGCGACTGCGACTCTCCGGCCATGAGATAAAGACAACAATTCTGCATCTTCACAGCTTCGATTGAGCTCGCGCGCGCGACCACCGTTAGCATGGCTACGACCGCCCCAACTACAGCTCAGACCGAGCTCATCAAGTCAGTTGCGCTCGATTAGGTGCCTCGATGATGCTCCGCTAACATTGGCACAGTTCCTTGTCTCAAGACGAGATTCCCATCAAGCTTCGATGCGCCATCTGCAGCAGGTTGGCCGTGAATGCCTATCGATTGCCGTGTTGTGATCAGGCAATATGCCAGCTTTGTATGTACCCATGGCGCCCTGCATCCTCTCTCGCGCTCTCTAACAGTCTGTAAAATAGGCCAGTCGACCCTCCCTTCCTCCTGCCCGGTCTGCGAACATACTCCGGTTGCCGCTGCGGATTGTAAGCCCAATAAATCCTTGCGCACAACGATCAAGGTTTTCCTCCGCACCGAAGAGAAGAAGCGCGAGGCCTTGCGCCTGAAGGAACAAAAGAACTCCCCCCCTACTACACCGCCAGCTTCAGATGAAACTGCCGCGCCCGTCGAGCAGGCTGTTGCGCAGCAAACCGAAAATGTCGAGCTTGCGGAAGAGGTGAGGGCTGAGGAGACTCCTGTGGCACAGTTGGACGAGGCTCCTACGACCACAGAAGATCCTGAGCAACCGACTGGAGATCATCAGGATGTCCCACAGCCGTCAATTGAGGTATGCCTTCCGCTTCCGATAGCAACGGATATGTACTCACAAATCTCACAGGAAATTGCGCCTGGACAAGAACCCACCGACACCGATGCTAACAAGGCCGAAGAAACCTCAGCGGAGAATGGCGAGGTCAAGAAAGGCGATGAGCAGCAAGCCGGTCAAGGCGTCTCGCAGACTTCTGGATTCGGAGCTGGATTTGGCTTCGATCCATCTGCAGCTGGAGCCTTCCCTGGAATGGGCTTTGGTGGCGACTTCAACCAGATGCAGATGATGATGGCAATGCAAAACGGTATGGGCGCTGGTGGATTTGGTAATTTTCCCATGATGGGTAAGTCTGTTCCTCCTTCTTGAAGACGTTGTACTAATTCTTCACAGGAATGCCAGGTATGCCACCCATGGGTATGGATCCAATGTCCATGCAGTTTATGAATGGGGGATTTGGGGGAGGTATGAACGGGATGGGAATGGGATTCGAAGGAGGGGCTGGAGCGGGTTTTGGTGGTTGGAACGGTCAACAAAATTGGAATGTTGGAGATAATTACAACAACTCAAACGCTGGCAGCATGGGTCACAGTGATTATGCTGCTAATAATTCTGGATACGGTCCCCAGTCTGGTTTTAATCAAGGTAACTATGGAGGCCAGAACCAGTTCAATAACCACCAGAACCACTACGGATCCTTCCGAGGTCGAGGCAGAGGCCGTGGCGGATTCTCTCGCGGAGGTGGCTATGGATACGGCTCCAATGATTCATACTCGCAACAAATGCCACAACAATATGGCGCCGGCCAGCAGCCCAATGGTCCTGTTAATGAAGCAGGATCTGTTCCACCCGGACCCAAAGCTGAAGCCAGCAATGTCGATGAATATGGTAGAGAAATACGCCAAAAGTCAGCAACAGCAGATCAGACACCAAAGCCTACCGAGGATGAAAAGGATGCTCAAGACCCCGGAACTACAGCAGAAGATGGCCCGGGACCAGAAGTGACCTCAGATGCGATTTCAGCTAAAACGGCCCAAGCTCCAGAGGACTCTGGACCCATGCCAATACAGACACTGGACGACGTAACATCCTATCCGTATTCTGCTGCTGGTGATGCATACAACGTAAACACCTACGGGGGAGGCTATCCCCAAGATCAATCGTATGGAGGCAGGGGTGGAAATTTCATTCATATGCAACTTCCCATTGTGAAGCCAGTTGATGTTCCTATCAATGCTCCCACTGGTCCGAAGGCGATGCGTGAAGGACTGCCAAACACAGGCCTTTCTGGCTTAAGAACGCAGGGCTTTTCAATTGGTGGTCGAGCGAACTCGAGGCCGAGTGGCAGTGTGAGTGCGAGCGTTGCCCCTGATACTTCGGAGCTTGCTGGTAGAGACCGAGAGAAAAGCAGATCCCCTTCAAGAGAACGCTCCAGATCACGCGATAGGAAGAGATCGCGTAGCAGAGACAAGTTGCGCAGACACAGGCATCGATCGACATCTCTCAGCGAGGACGAGAAGGAAACCGAGAGACGGCGGGAACGTAGACGAGAACGTCGTCGACGCAGAGAAGAAGAAGATACTCTAGCTGATGAGCCCGCTGTTGATAGAACTGAAGATGGCAAAGGTGATGCTGGAGACAGATCTAGATCAGCTTCACCTTCCGACTCGAAGCGCACAAATCACCGAAGTCGTCGAGATAGAGACAAGTATCGCGACTGGGAGAGCGAGAGAGACCACAAGTCTTCATCATCCCACAAGCATCGTTCATCTCACCGCTCGTCCCGCCACGACGACAAGGAACGTTCAAGAAGCCGAGACAGAGAACGGGAGCGGGATCACAGACATCGCCACAGCCGCCGCCAATCCGAAGAGCCTCTACCCAAGTCTGACGTCGAGCCAACTTCCCTCCAAACGCCCATCGAACCCGAAAACCCCTCACGTCGCCCATCCACCGTCACTAACAGCATCGAAATTAAAGGTGCCAGCTCTCGCCGCAAAAGCACCATCGATAATGTCTCAACTCTTCCTGCTGGCCCTCGCTCGGAACGAGTCACTTCCTCAACACGAGATCGTGACCGTGACCACGAGAAGCCAAGAGATAAAGAGAGAGACAAATCCAGCCGCCACTACCGTGAAGACGAGCACCGCTCCTCTCGCCACGACTCCCGTCGCGACAAAGACAAGGAACCCACCTCCGCATCTGCATCAACGAAAGCCAAAACTCTCCCATCGCCACCAGCGAAAGACCCTCATGAAATCGAGCGCGAAGCTAGGAATCGTGAGAGGTTGCTAAAGGAAGCTCAGCGTATGGCTGGCCTTACTGGCGGTTTCGCACGGAAGAGAAGCCGGGATGATGGAGATGAGGGCGTGGAGAATAGAGGGAGAAGTGGGAAGAAAGGCCGGAAGGGCCGAAGGGGTAATGGGCTAGGTGAAGAGGGCGAAGAGGCTAGGATCTCGAGGCTGGAGGCCGAGAGGGAAAGTGCGCGGTGGGGTTAGGCAGCTTGCGGTACGCGGATGCTGCAAGGATGGCTCAGTGCTCTGTGTTAAGAGACTTCGAGATATGGGATTGTGAGATGTGTGAGATGTGCGATAGGATGTCACTGGAGCTATCTGGTTTGGGCATGGACAGGAAAGGATGTCCTTCTTCATGCGTCTACGGGCGGACGGAACTGCCCGTTTGCTTGCATAGTACATCTACATAATAGAAACTCTACTTGTACATCAGTCACTGCACCTTAACTTTTTTCTTTATTCCTGGCTGTTCTTTTCTTTGTCCAGGGTACGAAAGAGTAAGCAGATTACTCTTGATGTTTCACCCGTGGATTGATTTGCTTAAGGGTGTAATTGACCTGCGTTGAGATGGACTAGATGGGGTGGATATCTGGCTTAGCCAAGTAAACTTGTCAATGCGCGCTTTGTTGTCGGTTAGAATATGTTTGTAAGGCTTAATGCTAGCAATTGAACATCAGAATCTCCCTTAGTTTTCATTCCTTCTGCGAACACGCTTTGTAAAAGAGGGGTGTGAGTGGGTATGTCTAAAGTACTATCGTGTGTAACGTCTCACCCCTAGATTCCGCCCACCCCTAGATTCCGCCCACCTCGCTTAATTCTAGTACTTGATACTCAACACTTAATAACTCTATATTGCGCTAACTTCTATTCAAGATATTGTAGAGTCTACTTCTCCTCCTGATTCTAATTCTAAAGACTCAATTTGGCGTTCTCCAGCTGCGATTTGAGCCTCCTTAATAGCACGTGTTGTAGCGAACTTGGAATTTGGACTCGTTCGGACTTTCCGCCTTTTCTTTGGCCTCAACTGCTCTAATCTCTCTTCCAACTCTTTGATCTTCATATTTGCCTTTCCTAATTCGTAATCTCTTTCATCGATTCCTTTTATAACCTTCCTAAAAAGTAAACGTTGCGTTGAAAGTTGATCATGTGATCCGCTAGCCAAAGTACGAATCTGTACATACAAATCTTTCCTGGCCCTTGGAGTCTGAACCTCAATTAAAGTATCAGTTACTTCCGGAGGTAGTATTGGCGTCTCCTGAGGCTTTGGAAGAGATAGATTTGTCGATTTATTACTGTTTTCTAACAGCAAAGGGCTCATTAATAGCTTGGCTACAGATACCGGCCATAATCCCGCAGCTCTCTACCCCGCTTTAATATTAGAAGGTGTAATACTTTCTTGACGTGCCTTCTGGTAGCAGATGAGGAAGTTACGCTTGCTAATTGGAGTGGAATCGATTAAAGAACTCAACTTTTGCAGTTCTTTCCGGTAGGCACGCTTTAAGATAAAGAAAACCGTCAAATCCAGAGGTTGTAAGACGTGTGACGTATGTGCAGGTAAGAATAGAAGGTATATATTGTGTTCAAGGCACCTCCAAAGGAATTCCGTAGTCTCATGACTCCCATGGCCGTCTAGAATAAGAAGTCTTGCTAAATGATCCCGTGGTTTCGCCTGAGGGATAAAGACCTTTTCCAGCTATTCAAGGGCTATTTGATCAGTTGTCCACCTATTTTCAGTGGCTGTAAAGTGCCATTGGTCGAATACGTCTAATTGAGACGGAAACCACTATTATTGGACCGATTTTCCCTTGTAAATTACAGCTGGTAGCGTAAAAGCTCCAATTGCAGAGATACACTCAATGATTATCGTCCAAGCACGTGAACCTGGCTGTTTTCCTTGAATCTTGCGGCTCTCAGCGTTCCCTACAACATATCCATTAAGACCGTAGCCTTCCATAATACCAGTCTCGTCCATATTCCATCGTTAACAAGCTGGAATGGCCTTGATAGCCGGAATCTCCAACTTTTAGAACCACGACTTAATAACTTCGGTACAAGCGGCGTTGATACGTACAGAATCGACGTAGATTTGCCTCTTGGTCTTTAGAACAGGATTACGTGCCAAAAATCGTGTCATCCAGTGTTTTCCTAGTAGTAGGTGGTCTCCTTAAAGTGCTAAAAGCCTCTCTCCAAACACCTTGATCTGTGTGTGCGTAACTCCATGACCAAGAGACTCTTGAGTCAAAATCCAATTAGTCAATCGATTCTCTATCACCGTAAGTAGCCTTTGCAAGTGACTAAGAGCCTCCTTACGTGGTTGAGTCGTTGTGTTGCGGTCACGAAGTGTAGACCTTGGAATACCCCACTCTAAGCATGCCTTTCGCAAGGACTTGCCATTTGCGACTTCCTCAAGCGCACACATGATGTCATACTCAGTATATTCAGGCTTCATGATGAAAACAATGCGAATTCCAAATTTGAAGAGAATCGATTAAAGAATGGAAGAGTAATTAATTATTCAAGTTGGTAGGTAGGAGTGGCGGTGAGTTAAGCGAGGGTGGGCGGAATCTAGGGGTGAGACGTTATGTATCAAATTAAGCGAATTGGAACCTGGCCTTCTAGCTTTACAGCTATTTCTAGTGGTAAGTGCAGGGTAAAATACTGAAATACATTTACTCAGATTCTTAGACTTCACTATCTGGTGAAGTTACCTCCTTTACAAAATGGTCACACGAGGCTTCTGGAACGTTCAATCAAGAGGTACGCTACACAAGATCCATATCTCCATATCTCCATCTCAAAATCATCCTAATTCTAACTGTCACCACAAGGCAAATGGTATCAAATCCACCACGCCGGCATCGGACGAATCTCCTCTCCCGGTGATCCACTAACCTACCTAACCCTCCAATCTCTCAAAGAGGCACATCTGAAAGACGACATCATAAATCTCAAGGGAGGAAGAGGAGGTGCTGTCCCTGTACGAATCCCGTTCCCGTTCCCGCTTAAGGGGAACTTGGATTATGTGTATACACTCGATTTAGACGTGGAATTGGATCCAGGGGGAGATTTGGGATCAGGAGGAGAGTTGATGGTGTCCTTCTGGCACAGAGAAGATGGATATCACGAGCCCGGTTGGCGCTGACTATGAGGCGACTTAAGGTTGAGGATATTACTGATCCATCATGTTTGGGGTTGCCTAACCTGCTGGACAAAGGGATAAATCCATTCTTGAAGCATCTATACCATCCGGTGATGATTCACTGCCAGGAGGTACAACCTACGACTTTGAGCATCTACAAATCAAACCTACCCAGCCAACGCCCATGAACGAGCTCCAGCAGAGGATGTTCACAGATTTGATATATCAGTGGCGCTTCTTCATTGACGAGCATAGCGTCACTCCCTCACCCCTGCTTAACCAGAGACTCATCATCGCTTTACTCCGGATCGCTGCTTGGGATTTTAATATTTTTTCTGATAAAGAATGTGTAAATGCCGTAGCGGCAAAACTTCCGCTGCGAGCGGAATCCTTCCCTGCTTGGGGGAGTCCGGTAGGAGATGTATATTGGTTCCATGGATTTGTTGTGGTGGTCTGCGCAGGCGGGAATCTTGATCTTAAAGATGAAAGCTGGATTGAGAGAGCTCACGGAAAAGTTGGAGAGTTCGTTGGTGTTGGTGCTGGAGGTGCGGAGAGGATGGGCAAGGTTGTGGATTGTATTCTGATTTCTGTTGCTGAAGATGATGATCGGGTGTATGTTTCGGATATTTTCTCTTTGGTGACGGACTCTTCTGCGGTGGAGTGTTCGGCTGGGTTTCGTGCTTTGGTGTGGTTGCTCACTAGCTGTCACGGAGTGAGAGGAGACGGGAAATTGGATGGTTTCTCACTCGCAGCACGAGAATATTCTATCTTAAATACTATGCCTATAGAATTGCTCACCATGGTTCTCGAAGCCGTTGAGCCCTACGATATCATTTCATTTGCGAAAGCGTCGTTCGTGGTGGAGAAGTGGTATTATTCAAGTTCTTCTGTTTTTGTCTCGCAACTTCCTGGTCTGGTCGTTCATCAGCATGAAGCTTCGATCAAGTGTTGTGGGAGAAGACGGACAGATGGTGGAGAGGGAGAAAAGGGTTTGTGTTGCTCCGAGTGTTATGCATGGCAGCATCTGTCTTGCTTGAATCGACATCCAAACGAAAATTATCTTAAAGAGCATTTCATTTGTTCTCAATTTCTCCCCGTAACTTCGACACACCCTCCAACGCCAACACAGAAACCCATTTCTCGGACCCGTCTTACGCCTGGCAGAATCGGTCGTGCGAACCGTCGAGTATGTAGAGGAGATGGATGTGGTGTTATGAAGGACAAACAACAGAGGATACTACAGTTGAGAATCACGTCTCCGGCGGTTCTAAGACCGGAGGTGTGGTTGATGGATAGGGAACTCAGAAATACGCTACCGAATGAGATTGATTATGTGGTACTATTTGGTGGTGTGTGGAGTGGGCTTGCTTACGGTGTTGATGGGGTGAGGGCTGGATGAGGGAGGATGCGAGCCGAGGGGGGAGGAGGGGAAATCCCCCAAACGCTGGAAGCTTCGAGCCCTCACCAAGGAGAATGGCAAGACAAGCTGTCACAGGAGCGGTGTCGAAACACCGTACCCAGATTGGAACAGCTCTGATTGGTTTTCCATGGACGCTGCTTCCAAACAGTAAGAAGAAAAGGACTCGTTAGCTTCGCCGACGAGCAAGATCAGCAACAAGATACCTCTATCTAGGTATCCAAGCTAGACTTCTTCCCCGGTCGTACGAGCTGGTCACTACAAAGTTGACAGGACCTCGGGACAAATGTGTACTGAAGGTGCCAAATATGAGTAAAGAGGTTGGAATGAGCTCGCCGAATGGTATGTGGATCTGCCTTTGCTCTTGACATCCTCACCACGAGCATGACAGACGGTCTGCATGCAATGGAGCATATCTTCTTCAGAATGCAGTCGCTCGAGCCTCATTTAGCGTGGCGTCTAGTTGCGCGGAGCCTCACTTCTTCTTCCTACATTTGCTGTGTGGGCTCTGCGAGACCTATTGGAGTCTGCTTCGGTGATCTTCTCCGATAGGCCACTGAGATGAGATCTTTGCTTCTTCGACCGCCTCGGCGGGATCACGTATGCCAACATTCCACCCGGAAAGGGTTGCAGTTTGGTGCAACTTGTCCGGCGCCACGTTGCTGAGATGGCAACTATCCAAATGCAAGGCTACCAATTTGCAATACCCCTATTTATTCAAGAGCGCCGTGCTCTGCAATCCTGAACATTCGATCTGAGTACCTAGTATCAATGCTGACAAGCAACAACTTTCATTGGCCACCAAACAACTCGCTTGCGAGCCACTACCGACAAAGTCTCTGGCAAACAATCTTGCTCGGCCGGTCTCTGCTACAGTCGAAACGGCGTCCCAATACGACCCCTACCAGCAGCTTCTGCTCTACCAATACCATCAGAATTACCAAGACAATTGTATCGAAGCTCCTACCGATGTTGAGAGGAAGGTAGAACCTGATCTGGCCATGCCTGATGCTGTGGATCTTCTCACAACTTCGATTCCGACGGTGATCACTTTCCACCTGAACTCATATCATCAGAGTCTGGACTTGATGGGACTGTTGGAAATCAGAGGCCAAGAGAAGATAATAGCCACGTCCAGGTACCTGCCTTTCTAGCTCCATAATCCTCAACCATTCAATTTGGCCATCTCTCAGAGATGTCCAAGAGTTCCCTTGCATGGCTATGAATCCACAGTACTCAACCATTCATTCCAGCCGTTTCTTGGAATTGTCTCAGAGTGCCTTTGCAATGATCTCGCCACCTGAAATGATATTGTTGGGTGTGTCACCACAAACAACTTCTTGTTCCTGGCCCAGCGCGGCGGCCACGTATCAGGTCTTGTAGCCTTGATTACACGAGTATACAGCACCTAGATTTTGGGGCCGCTTTGGTGTTTTCATATACCCACATTTGCAATGCACAGGCAAGGAAAAACGGGGTTTGGTTAGAGCTAGGAGTGGCTCGGAACTAGTCGTTGCGAACGGCGCGAGTTAGACCAAACTTTTGTTTAGAGATGATACATAAACAGAAGCAACAGGACCTTAAGTTCCAATTACTGGCGTGCTGGAATGATATCGTGTAACGAGTGGACTTTTGACGGGCTGAAGAGGTTGAGAAGTGAAAGCAACGTGCGGAATATTGAAATGCATGATAGGTACCTGGTTTCAAGGTGAAGGGATTTGACCCTAGAGACGTACAATAAGCTAAAGGCTTCCAAGTTCGAAGTTGACGGTGGTGTGGGCTTGGTGTTGGCGATGTTGCTGGTTGGTAGAAGTACAGGGAGGTGAGAGCCGTTGAGGTCGCCCTGGCGAATCAGACGCGAGCCTAGATATACAGTAGTGTGCGCACACTACATTGAAACATATAACAGGACTGCAACCATTCGTACATGTCTTTGGCTTGTAAAGTTTCTAGGGATTGTTCTTGGCATCGCCAGTTTATGATAGATGTTATGATATCGGGAGCGAGCAGACCAATACTTCATTCTAATCTCTATTCACTCGAAGTTCAAAATCAGTCACGATCAGCAGAATTCGAGTTGATTCATTCATTTTTTTTTCTCATAGGGCATGCCTATTTGACCAACCCACACACGACCCCTCATCATCTCCCAAAAGCCTTCCCGAACGCCCTCCTATTCGGATCAACTTTTCCCCCAGACCTCCCTTGCAACCAAGCCTCCTTCGTAGACCTCGCCACAAAGCTCGACTTAGGAGCCAACTTTGTACTTCCAGCCTTAGCCACCCTATACGTCGTCTTGCCCACCCTCCGATCCTTCGGCGCTTTCAAAGCGGCATCAATAAACTTCGTCTTCTTAGATTTCTTCCTTGGGATAACACTATCTTCTGTGCGGATGAGGTTTTGTGGGTCTGTGTCTTCGAGGTATTCTGCGGGTAGAAAGTCGGGGAGGGAGGAGCGGCTTGTGAGGGCGCGAGATGGTTCATCTATGGCTGATGCGGGCGCTTGCTCGTCGTCGGATGATACTTCTTCCAGTTCTAGTGCAGATTTGCGCTTCTTGCCTTTCTCAGATTGTTTCTTGAGAATTTCGTCGCGTTCCTTGCGTTTCTTGCGAGATGCTGATAATTGACTAAGAAGAAATTAGTGATTGGCTGACTATAAGGGAAAGAGTGGGCAACGTACTCCTTCACAGCTTTAGCTGTATCCCTCTCCTTCGATTTGACCTGTTTGGCAGCGTCCTGGATCCCAATGGCTTCTGGTGCATCATCTTCACTATCACTCTCTTCCTCACTATCTGCAACCTCTCCCACAGCCTCTTGATCCTCTCTTGCCGTAGAAAAGAGCTCCGGCTCTGCCTCCTCGCTACCGAATCGCTTGTGCTTGGTCTTCGTATCGACTTCAAGCACTTGTGGCTTCTCAATTTCCTCTTCTTCTGCCTCATTGACCTCCTCCTCACTAACCTGCTCCTCGTCACCGCTCTCCTCAATCTCAATAGGTTTCGCCGGACTCCCATCCTCCACCTCAACCTCAGGCGTAACCTTCCTCGCCGGGATCTCCACCACCGGCACCAATTTCTTAACAATCGGACTCCCATCCTTCTCCCTCACCGGCAAAGTCTTCCTCTTCTTTGCAGCACTCGGTGTCGCAGTGGGCGTCGCAACCTCTCCCTCCCCATCCTCATCACCAACCGCACTCCTCAACCTCCGCTTCTTCGATGACGACGACGACACAACGGGCTGTATAGCATTCTCATTAATCTCATCCCCTCCGCGCGCCGCGCGAGATTGCGAGCGGGATGTGACCATCGTGGCTGGGGAGTTGGCTTCTTTTCTTGGAGGGGTCTGTGGAGATGGGTTCTGAGTAGGTTCGGTTAATAGAGCTCTTGCGGACTTGTAGATTCGGGAGAACATGAATGAACGTGTGTAGAGACTTTTCTTTGCAGAGCGGAGAGTGGTGGACGTAGGTGTGGGGATTTTCAAGGGGGTCTTGAGGGAGGGTTGAAGCTGTTTGAAACTTTTTTGGTGGTGCTGAATTTCTTTGCGGCAGTAAGGTTATCTCGTCACTAGTGGAGGCGCAACTGAAGGCGGTGAGATGACTCCGACAAACACTCTCTCCCCGGCCATCTTATTAACTTACACTGATAATTTTACAGAAAATGTTGTTTAATGATATGATGATTTTGATTTCGAAAAGAGGGACGGAGGGAAAGAGGGCCTTTCCAAGTCAGACAGTTGCTCGTCTTCTTTTACTCCGATCTTGCAGCTGTTCGTATCATTCATTCTCCAGTATTTCTGGGTGCTCATTTCGAGAATACTCTACGAGCCACTCATCGTTTGGTGGCAGTATTTTAAATAGAACAGATCGATTCGTCAATTATTCTGGTTTTATATTACGATTTCAAGATCATTTATGTTACACAGCCTGGTCGTTGACATAAAAGTCGAGTAGAATAATTTTACGTGATACTCTTCTCTATTTACATCGGACATCCATTCTATTGAACTTTTCCGGTACTGAGAGATACATTCTCTTTGATTGCAACATAAACCAACAAACAATGGAGCCTCAAAAGGATCAACCTACCACTCGGCAGTCAACAGGTCAGCACTATCGCCTCTTGTTCAAGAAACGTTAACCAGTCTCTTCCAGCAAAAAGCGAACGACCTTTTATTTTCTTCCCAGATACTTTCCTATCACGCATGGCTATCGCTCCCATAACCGGAGCTTTCATAACTTTTCTCCTGTATCTACTATATGGGGACTTTGACTCCGGTACGATATGCGGTCTGAGTTGGTGGGCTGAGTTTCGGATTTGGTCCGTTTCTAGCTTGGTGGCGATGTTGATGGTCGCTGTTATTCGCTTTTTTTGTAAGGCCGGTCAAAGTTGATAATAATTTCTGTGGCGCCGGAGAAGGGGCGGTGCGATTGATGGGTTACCGAAATGAGGGTGGAGATTCCTCGTGCTAGAGGACGCGAAAGACTAGGACTAGTCGGATGCATCTATGGGGACAGCATGTTCGGCGGGGCTCAATCTTATTGAGATGTTTGAGTTGCAGCGGTTCCTTTGGAAGACTGCATAGTTTGACCAGATCAATGACTGGTAAAGTGACTTTTGGCTGGTGCGAAAATACAAGATGAGCGCAGAGCATGGTGCGAGATTTGGAATACGATTTTACCTGGCCTTTGAATGCTTTACCCTACGGATGTTACAAAATCAAATTTGGTGTGACGAAAGAGTTCTACGTGACTTTCGAATTTCGTAGAGTATGGATTCAACTTTATATTAGCTTGCTTCTCGGCAAACGAAACTGAATTACTTGTATCCAGTCACCGGTATGTCACCAACCGATGTCACCAGAGCAAATTTGCGCTTGCTTTCAATGAACGAGGGGGAAAATATAATAGCTAAGTAAGAATACCCCTCCCCTTGATATTGTAAAACCGTTCCTCGAAGACGCTGCGCGTTGTTGTAAAGAAAACCATGATAGTTTCTTAACCTCCTCGCTTAAAGTTCACTTGAGGTCAACATTGGAAAACATATGCCAAAGAAAGCACTAAAATATTACAAACGAGACAGCGCAGCGAATTCAATCCAGGGCCTCAGATGTTCCACAATTATTAACCTGAACACGTCATATCGATGCCAAACACCTAAACACCTTCAAGTCAGCTGATCACGATTCTGCTGGTGTAAGGCGGTGAGAATGGCTTGGCATCAGACGACCTCTCAATCCATCTTCTGACCTCTCCGGAGAACATCAATATCCATACGTCAAACGCTCCTCACATCGCAGTTTACTTAGATTGGGGGGTTATGATTGATTGAATGAATATTTTTGTCCTGCCTGGCAACCATCTCAGACCGAATCTCTCAATCAATTGCTTGCTACAGCAAGCATGCAACCGATGAACGCATCCACCTCCAGGCTAATAGGAAGCTCTCCCTGGAGGAAAGCCCTTGTCAACAATGGATGCCTCCAAACCAGAACGCAGAGAGTGGTACCTACGAATGTCTTCCGTTTAGAGAAACGTCATAACCAGACAAGGACCAAGAGCCGAGCCAAACCAATTACATCAAAGGCATCTCCGCCTCAGCAGCCTGGCAACATTGGTCGAGTGCCAAATTACGATTATGAACAGAACTTCCCGCCAATTAGCCTCTTAAAGACGGCTCATAACTCTGGAGCTCTTCCCATAGCCCCCGCGCAGGTCATAGATTTCCTCCGAGACTTCCAGGCTCAACGACAAGTGGAACCTCCAGGTTGGAAGAGACGAGTTTGTTTAAGTAAGCAAAAACTGCCCTTTCAATTCTCGAACACTGCTCACGAAATATTCAGATCACGATATCGACCCTTGGATTCTTGGTATCATTGCTGGCATCCTGGATAATTGCGAACGGCCAGGTCAGAAAAACCTCGGTGCAATCCTCCTCGGTATCGCAGCATCATTCGGAGATCGGGCTTCCATCTTCAAACGTGTCTATGAAGCTACCACGATAAGAAGACTGCAAGACGTCCCAGAAGCATTGCAACAAGTTGGGCTCCTTGCTAAGAAGGGCAATGACCCCCAGGCTATGACTCTCCTCGGAATGGCTCTTTACTCGCAGCAGAAAGAAGAACTAGCTTTAGAATGGCTGCGTAAGGCTACCTCCGGTACATTGGATTTCCCAGGTGCTGCAGAAGCGCTTGTCCTTCAAGGCCGTATTCTCATGCCATATGACACTGCTGGTGCTTCGGCAGCTTTCGAAAGAGCTGCTTCGGAATTGGAAGATCCAAAAGCGTTTTTCTACCTATCGAAATTGCAGGTTCCTGGATCGGCGAACCATGAGGTCTTCTTAACCCTAGCTGCTTCCTCTGGAGTTTTAGAGGCGTGCCATAATCTTGGTGCGATGGAAATGACCAAGATCAATAAGGGAGGGAGGAGACCAAGATCCTTGGATGACTATGGCTTGGCAAGGGAATGGAGTCAGATTGCGGCTGAGGGGGGGTTTGGCCTGAGTATGCTGAACATGGCTTTGATGTGTAAGAGTGTAGGGGAGCGAGAGGAAGGACTGAAATGGTTGGATAGGGCTGAAAGGAAAAGCGATGTTCGCGAGGAGGCTCAATCTTTGAGGACAAGGTGGCAGATCGACGATCTGACCCAGAATTGAGGGTAGGGATGGATATGAAGGAAAGACAAACTCATTTTGCTGAATCATTACAGGTAATGCTTCGGCTCCAAGAGTTCAAGTAGCCTAGCGTGGAGGCCACATCCTCGAGAAGCGCGTGGCATGAAGGACGGTTTCATTGACTTTGAATACCAAGATCCTTCTAGTCGAGGAGGTTTGGTCTTTATTCATCCTTGCACGCACGACTATACGATCAAACATGTTATCATATATACTGTATTACTACTGTTAGATCTGGATGTTTTGATTTAAGTCTATATCCCAGCCTCAAAACCCAATTTCCGCAGCACTGTGCTATGGCAGGGTCTTGGCCCAATCTCCCCTCATCCATATCCATTACAAATCTTCAGCAAACAAACTCCAGAACCTGAACACTAATCTAAACAAGAATTTGCTTGATCTCACAAGTTCCCCGTCACACTAGGTACTATCTTCTCCAACTTCACCACAAGCTCATCCCAAAGCCTCTTCTGCACCACCCTCCCCTTCTCACCCCTAACAACCGCCGCCGGTTCCCCCACCACACACTCGCTCAAATACACACCATGCGTCTCCTTCCCTGCACTCGCACCATGCACTAACGTCCTCGACCCAACTTCCGTCGTCCTCGCAAGCAATGCTTTCATAACCCTTACCTGCCAATTCCCCTCCCTCGCTAACTCACTCTCACAAAGCCCCGGATTCACAAGGTTAACCGTAACAGGATACTCCTTCCTCCTCTCCGCCATCTCCCTTACGATATAAATCGGCAGCAACTTACTCGTCGGATACCGGGTCGTCATATCCGTCTTCCCCTCATCGTTCAACCGGTTAAATATCCCCTCCTCCGCATCCCTCTCCGCGAAATCAACATGAGCATGCGCACCACTACTCACAATCGTCAAATTTGGCGTCGTGTTAAATCTCGACGCCGTTTCTTTCATTTTCGGTAGCATGAGGAACGCGAGGAGAAGTGTGGAGATTACGTTCACTGTGATGCTCAACTCGTTGTCTTCCGCCATGGTCCACTTCCCTGTCGCTACTCCGGCGTTCAAGAGCAGTACGTCCAATCTGGAGAGGTTTTTGGAGGCTCGTGATGCAAATTCTTCGACGCTGGCGTAGCTGCACATGTCGAGGGGCCAGACTTCGATGGTTTTCGGGGAGCATTTTGTGGTTGCTTCGATGGATCGTTTGGCTGCTTCGCCTTTTTCAGTGGAGCGCACAGCGAGGATCACTTTTGAGGCGTTGAGTTTGGTGAACCAATGGGCAGCTTCGAGCCCTATTTACATATTTGTTAGTGATGTTTTGAGGGATGATATCTTGCATTGAAGATGTACCGAGACCGACGTTCGATCCTGTCACGATGACGGTCTTCCCGGCGTAGGATGTAGTTGGCACAGGTAATTTGACGAAGAGCTGGGTATTTACAAAGCCCATGAAACTCAAGAAGCTTAGGTCACCAGGCATTCTGGAAGTGATGTTGTCTTGCGTTTTGGAATCTGTGCTTGGATATTCGAGGGGATTTGGAAGTCAGGACTTGAACTCTTAGTCTCGCTTTTCGCTGTCAAGTTTATTTCTGCTCACTTGAATGTCGACTTTAGGAACAGAACCTCAGACACCCTTATATAATATTCTTTTCCTGTAATGTCCATGTTCGTCTCTTGACTTGAAGGTGCGTGGCCTTGACACTAGACTGCTTCGGGAGAAACTCGTGAGCCGGGTTTTGGGCAGCTGTTTATTATCGCCGCAATGTCCGGCGTTGTTCGCGACAGCTATTTCTGCGGAGCGGTGAAACGATGGGGTTCCTGGGGATTCCATGGAGCCCATCAATTTCCCTAGATTTGTAAAACACCAGAGATATAGCTGCTAAATGCACAATTCGAGATCATGTTTTAACGCAGCCGAAGCTAACGGCGAAATATGAGCTAGCTTTGTACATTGCCTTTCTAGCCCAAAAATCATAAAGTAGCTTGTTCAAAGTTTTGATAATGAACATTTTGAAAGTAAATTTTACATCTGTGTATGTTTTAGTATCATAGAAACCGAGTGTATAGTACTCTCGCTTAGCGAAGATGTCCTCAATTTGAGGATTGTTCACAATGTGGACCCCTCCGACCAACAATTCGCTAGGTCATCCCATTATCCTGCAAAGAACCAGCCTTTGTACCATCACATGTAGAGACCTAAGTCCTCTCCCCTACAAACGCTTCCCAATCATGCCCTCCTCGAAGCCCCTCTTGTTACTCACACTCTACTTACCTCCATCATTCCCTCACACGCCCTCCACGCCTCCACCACCTCCATATCAACACACTCTTCCATAAAACTACACCTACCCCACCTCCACTCTAACCAACTCCTCGCCAGAGTCCCCTCCTCAGCTCTAAACAAGCCAACCGCAAGATCTACTTCCAACGGCCTTTTTGAACACCAGTAAGTCACCGTCGCGCCACACACTCCGCAGAAACTACGGCATGTATCTGGAGAGGACCAGTTGTGCTTCAGCATCAATCCGGGGTTGGACTCAGGGTTGGAAGTGGCATGGCCGAATGCCACGGATTGGAGGGTCGTCTGTGGTTGGGTTATAACGGAGGAGGCGTTGGTGTTTGGGGTCGGTGTGGGAAAGTTGCCATTGAAAACACTAGATGGCGGGATGAGCGTCCATGGTGTAAGAGATACGCCTGTTGAAAGTCGACATGAACGACAAGCACAGAGATAAGTGAGATGCTTCGTTGAATCTGTCGGTAGAGACCGAGTTGAGAATTCGGTATCTGAATTGGAGGTATAATCCCCGCGCTTGATCAAGAGGGACACTCCGCCACAATGGCATTTTGCTGGGAGGTAAGACATTTCATCCCGTTTTTCGATTATCTTGCTAGAAACTTTAGTAAGTTGAAGGATATCCTCATGTGGGAGGTTGTATTCCCTATTCGGAGCTGACAAGCCCGCAGCTTCAGACTAGGTCGGTATTGAGCGGTCATTTAGATTTAGCAGGAAGGGCGTGGTCCCACCATCGATAGTATCGAGAACATAAATATGGTGTGAGAGTTTGATGATATTTTCCGGCCATGGCATACCGTTTGCTTTAGACGAGGGAGTCTGTTCGATCATCGCGCTGGTGCAGAACCAGTTCTTCTGGTAAGTTGAGAAGAAGCAATGAAAACCGCACTGCAGTGAGAGAGGGAGTTAGCAAAATTCGCAACCTTTCAAGTCCAATCTCAAAAAAACAAATCGAGAATAAAAGATCTTACTGTCGGACAGAAATACATTGTACTCTTCTCAGATGCTTTGTATCCCGTGAGTTTTGAGAGGGCATCTTGAGGAGGAGGGGACTTTAGTGGCGGCCACGACATTCCCAATGAACCTGTTGAGTGGCGGCAGAAATCACAGTGGCATATCTTTTGCTGTATGGGGAGTTTTGGTGCTTCGAGCAGGCTAGCAGGCATGCAGATTGTGCTGCAGAGACATGTGAGATGGGCTTCTGATGTTGACGCCATAGTGACAACTCGATATGGTACATAAGATGTATCAATTTTGATTTGTTCCAGGGTTTGCGTCAAAGTCTAGGGTTTGGTGATCCTTAATGATCTGGATGAAATTCGGTTTCGAGAGAGGAGAATGGTGAGCCTTGGCTTCCGAGTAAAGGATGTCCGGACCCCACTTCTGGTTGTGACGTAAGTTTGCAATCTCGCTTCTCTTCTTCATTAAAGTAGAGCTAATAATTAACGGTCACAATACACCATTTCGTGAGAACATCCATACTAAAGATAACTCTCCGTGACAAACATGCTACAAAGCTTTCAAATGCACAAGAGAAACTAAAACAAGCATCTTTCTTGTGATCTCTTCCTACCATTATTACTACTGATAGATTTTTACGATCTTGGTTTACAGTGTTTCGTGTATAAAAAGGCATTTTGTGAACGTTCCGTATGCGTTTGTCATTACCACTTCTAATTGTGAAGGCGTTTGTTGATACTCCGCTTCCGCTACCCAGAAGGCAAGCGAGTTTCGCTTTGGGGCCCCATAACTTCAGCGTACTCTGACTTGGTATTTCATCGTCCGAATCACAAGCTGAGAGTCAGCAGAGGGAAGCATCGTACAATTCACGTTGGGAATCTCTCAAATCCATAACTCGTGAGTCGAAGGCCTGTCACTGTAGACTTCACAGCTCGCCAAGTCCAAAACAAGTCCCACCCGATATATTTCATATACTAAGATTGCTAAAAATCAAACTCCCCCTCCACCCTTCAATTCAAAATAACTCTCTCCCCTCAGACTATTCAATGGCCAGCTCCCCCTCCTCGCAACCCTATCCGGCGAGGTCAACAACTCCCCAATATCCTGGGGCGTGCCAATCTCCACAAAACTCTCCCTTGTCGACGCATCTCGACCATGCCTCCCATCCGGGGAAGTGCCCGCAACTTTCGATTTCGTCAAAATGAATAGATTACTCAATTTTAAGGGGGTGTTGACGTAGATGGAGCGGGAGCGTGATTGTGAATGGGCGCGGTCGGAGGCGAAGAAGATGTTGAAGGCAGGGAGGCAGGCGCAGATTATGCCTATGCTTAGCTCTGCGGTTCTGGTTTTAGGTTATTGTGTTAGTTTCTTCTAAAAACTTTATTCACTTATCTCTGGGTCGTGATATGGGACATGGATGGTGAGAGGTGGAGGTCAGACACGGACGTACACCAGTAGATTTATTCTTTGGATGGAAATGGTTTGGTCTCCAAGTTGGTAGGGAGAGTTGTCCAGATTGAGGACTAGTATGAGGCGTACTATACTTGTTGCTGTTGCCACTCCGCCGGCTCCTAGGAGAGCTATTGTGCGCAGCTTTTTCTTTGTCGTGACTTGTAAGGACCAGACGCTGGAGGGATGGAGGTCAGAAAAATGATCACGCACATCATCCCACTGAAGACCAGGTTGAACTGGATAGGAGGAAATCGGAGAAGGGAAATCAAGTGTGACATCATGTGCTTACAGAGGGATTGGAAGAATCAAGATAATAACATCGGTGAGAATACTGAGACTGGTGTCGATAGTAAACAACAAAAAGCCATCCAGACATTTCCCAGGCTTGTCGGGATCCCACACCGCAGGGATCGGACTGCACCTGAAGACTTTCACAACCGTGACGATTACATAATAGAGCAGCATGGCGTAGATAAATGCCCAGACGCCGGTGATGATCCTTCGGAAAGGCGTAAATACTCGGACAAGAATAAGGAGGAGGGTGACTTTGATGCACCAGACCGCGGGACCGTAGACGATTACTGCAGCATATTCGAGCTAAGGTTAGGCTAGATAAGCGAGGAGCTTGACATCGATCGGGGTGGTGGGATGGAAGTGTGAGGTCTACCTTTTGGAACTTGATCATGGACGCTGGTGATATTTCCCACGCGTGGTATCCGCCACCTCCGTAGAGTGAACCTACAATCACTCAATCTCACCTCAAGGATAGTGAAGATAAGTTATGCTTACCCAAGAGACCGACGATACAAAACCCAACATTGAGGAACTGCCTATGATTAGCAAAGACTTTCTCAGCCTTCTCAACAGGTATCATACCCATGACACGAAACAAAACCCTTGGACATGCAATTAGTTCCTTTTGCTAGTGTAACCTTGGCACGGAAATCTACTTACAATCTTCAAGAAACACCGCACCCGTGATCCAAAAGCGCACATAAAATCGTCCTAGAGTAACCAATGTAGTAAGACCTAGTGCCAGACCATTCGTCACCAATCCCACGCTCCACAAGACATCAGCTGGATTCTGGAAATTAGAAGTCACGCCGGGCGGCGGCGGGGAAGCTCCTATGATAGTGGACATCTGCTCGAACCTGTCGTCCGAACCCTGGATGTCGATCTTCGATAACCGAGATTCGAGAACTTAAGAAAGAACTAGAAATGATGGAAAGCACCCCTCATCATCAGAAGTAGATTGAAAGAGGAGAGGTGCATGGCTTTGTACTTCGCCTACTTTTCGCAGGATTAGGGTTTCGACTACGCCTGCCGGTGCTCAGACAGTATCTGGTGCTAGTGAACTTGGGTGGCGGAACTCTGTCATGCATAACCATGACAGAGAAGTTAAGGGTTTTCTAATATTGATATTACTGTCGTTATCATATCGTTCTCTGCGTTCTCCTAGAACTCTCCTTCCGCGTTATTATGTTCCAGGTACTTCTGCGAATAGACTCATGATTGGACAGGCGGGTGGCGGCTGAGATATGTAGATTGACATGCGACTAGTCTGGGATGAAAGAAACGTGGATGGTGATTGGTACGGCAGGGTCCGAGTATTTGAGTTCCAGCGGATTGTTGGAAGCTTGACTGAGTCGCTAGCTCCTTGGTGAGACGGTAGCGAAGGTATATCTTCGAACACAAACAGAGGCGACCTCGAAGCGACGAGGCTTGTGCGGAGTTCACGTGATGGATATGTGCCTTACCTTTAAGTAACTACCTATATACTAGTCAAATACGACGCCCAGCCAAAATCATTACCAGTATTAAAAGGAAAAGTACAAGAGAGCTTACCATATTCCTGGCCCCAGGACTCTGCCATGCATCACCCGACGAACAAGACCATCACGTGTAAGATTACAAGCATGGACTCCCATCCCAGCGTTCAAACTTTTTGTTGCAAGTCGCAAAAAAGGGCGGCCTTTCGTCTAATATGCCCTCAAGCAACCTTTAGCTACTTATTGGGCCGCTGTTTCCTTGTGTCGACAAGTCATTGGATGAGTAGAATGTGGTGCTGTCTAGTTCGGGGTCCACAGCTTGCTATTTGCGGGACCATGCAGGTATGCATGAAGAGGGCGGTCTGGAGATCATTTTCATGACTGGGCCGGATTAAGTTCTGGCATATGTAAAGCTAAGCCCTAAAGTAGAGATTTAAAAGTACGTTGATCTGAAGACTGACGCTGCGATATGAGTATAAGGCTGCCGTTCTCATGGCTCCGAGACAAAAAACTGCATTTAGCCTTTGACGAGTCACAGATATCTACTCTTTCCTTCTTTTATCCTCTGAAATGAGATTTAAGCTTTAAGCTTCCACAATCCAAGAATCTTGAGACTTTTTACTTTGTCGATCTCGCAGAATTTTCAAGTGAAGTTGGATTCTCGACCCCGCCTGAGCCACTGTTGTTGGAGTACAGAAGTTCAAAATGGGAGATTTTAAAGGAGTCACATGCGTATATCCGAAGTATCTAAAACTAGAATGTAAAATAGAGAAGAAAATTTCAGTGATTAACATGTAGATAAGGCAGCTTTTATGTTCTTTGCATGCTCTCGAGTTCACAGTTGACTCGTGAAAGTACCTGATTTAGCTTCTTCGAACGGATAGGTACGAATCACTTCAGAAAACAATATTGAATAATAAAACTGAGTGCCAAGGGTAACTGCTATTCTTCTTGTAAATTCAAAAGCTAATGTAGGTTGCAGCTTCTTTCTTATTCGTGGGGTTGAGTCTGGCCCATTTTCACCCGGCTGCCTACGACAAGAACGTACGAACCACCCACTTCATGCGGGACAACTTCCACGCCGCAGGCAGACGCGATATATCGATCGGGCAGGTGTGACTCTTGCAAATCATTCATTCAACCCGTACAGGGCCATTCATCGTCTCGAGGCTCCCAAAATCATCAACTGTCTAACAGAAAATGTCTTGAATCTCCATTATCTCTCCTACGACGTCTTCCCCCATGTCTATAAACCAACAAATCTGTGCTCAAGTATAGAAAGCCATTAATCTTTGCATCAGAGCAGCTGAACAATTTTCGCGCGAACCTACTAAGCTAATCTATCTTTGGTTATAATCCTATCCCACAACAATGCCAATCATCTTGTTACACGTAATATCATCCAACAGAGCCACGAAAGCGCACTCCCACGTCAGCGCATCCTTCACTGATCCCATGTAGCCAATCCTATTCCACTGGGAAATATCCCAAAAGAAGTCAAAAAAGAAAAATAGGCAGAAAAGCAGCAGAAGTAATGCGATGAGAGAAGGTAAAAAAATAAGGAAAAGGCACATTCCCTGCATTTGCAATAGATGATGATGATGATGATGACGATGATGATAATAATAATAGTCATTTTCGTCCGTCAAAAGTAGGCCGAAGGCCTACTCTTAACTTGAGCCTCCCGAAGGGCATAGGGACGTGATAAACAAGGGATATATACAAAGTCCAAGTCCTTCGCATACGCTTAATAACCTTTTAAAAGCAATATCATACTTTAATAGCGCGGTAGCTTAAGCCGTTCTCGTTCATCGAACTCCGCCGGTTGAGACGGTCTGCCACATTTACTTATTCTATTCAAGAGAGGATTCCGAAGCCCTTAGGGTCTCCTAGCCCTATTCTCTAAAAAAGGGGTCGCGTTAGCGACTTGGCGTACACGAGCTCTTCACTTCCTAACTCCTGCTTTATCGCCTTATACTCTCCTAATTGCGAGACTAAAAGTCACCTCCTTGTATATGCTCTTCTAACCTCTTTCCTTCGTCCTCGTCCTTCCTTCGTCGTGGGGTCGGTCCAGTTCGAGTATATATCTCCGAAGGGAAGGAAAAGAGGCGACCCTTAAGAAAGGAACAAGGCATTCAGCCGTAAGCAGTTGAGAAAATAGTAGTTGGAGCTTCGTGAGAGAAAAGAGAGAAGGCGGAAGTCGTAAATTCGTAGAAACCGCAAGATTTGTGTGTGTTAAAGGTGTAGAATTATCGTAAGAATCTCCGTCCATCGAGCCCGAAAGCAAGCCTTCCTTTTCTTCTACTTATGACAACCTTCAAATGCGACTCTCGTTGGCTACTCAGTAAAGAGCATTTCCAGCCTGCACCACGGGGAGGTGAGAGTTCGACTTTGCAGGCCCATTTGCAATAGATAGACTTGAGATAGTGGCAGTTTCATCTCTATTTACTTTCCTTTAGAGTCAACGAAATAGATATTTTGCGATATGCAACAAAAGCTCTCTCAAGGACGACAACCAATCTACTTTTGACATAGCCAGTGATATGGAGATATATTACGACTTTTGTTTACTTTCAGACAACAGTCAATGAGTTCCTTATTTTACGACGTGCAACAAAGGTGAGGATTTTTCTTAATGACGATAGGGCGGAGGCACTGCTCACGTGTGCATGCTTGGCTAGTAAATGATATCATAGCCTTATACTCTTTGTTTTACTTTCATCGAAATTCAATTGAATCCTCTCACTACGATATGCAACAGCAAACACGATTTGTCTAACGACGATACTGCGAAGCTGCTACTGACGTGTGAAATGCATTGTCAGTGACATGATGCCATTCCTGACTTTTGTTTACTTTCGTACAGAAAGCATTGATACCTCTTTTCTGCGACGTGCAACAAAAAGTTCCCCCCCCCCCCCCCCCAGATGGTGACGATGTAGAGTCACTGCTCAACGCTCCTTGTGACATAGTCACAGTCCATGACACAATTAACCTTTGGTCTGTTATTTACTTTCTCACAAAAGTCATCGAATCCCTCATTCTGCGACATGCAACAAAAGTCAGAAATTTTCCCTCCATGACGACGCCTCGCAGCCACGACTCTACGTCACATCATGACCTCATGATGTCTGGCTTTTGTTGACTTTCACATAAAAGTCAATGAACTCCTCATTTTGCGACATGCAACAAAAATAAATCCCCCCCCCCCCCTCGCCCACCTAAAAAAAAATTCCTTATGTAATAACGACAGAACGGAGCCACTACACCAACTTACCTATATAAGGGTACCGTGTACTAGATTTAGAGCCAAAGAAAAACGGACACGAAAGTTTCTGCGCCGTGTAATACCAATCTCCTACTAACAGTCGATGGATAGTTACGAAGTTAGTGTAGGCTCACTAGCGCCTTACTTTGCTGGGGCTGTGTTGGAGAGGCTGTGGGGGAGTTTGGGGAGGTACTTTCGTAGCTCACTTGCGACGTGCAACAAATTATCAAATATTACTTACTAATGGACGTATCTCGTGACAAAAATAAAAAATACAAAAACAACAACAACATGGGCTGAGGAAGGCAGGGGGGAGGGATAGTAGTGTGGGGTTTTAGATATGCAGCAAAACACCCCCAAAGTCTTCTAGCTTCTAGACCGCTCTATTCCTGGGTTGAGATAAGGATGTTGAAGGCATTTTAGTTTTCGTGTGATGTGCAACATAGTTCTGAGAGATGGGATTTCATCTGGAATAGCGTACGGTATGCAATGAGTAGTAGCTTTGCGCTTCGGGCCATGGTCTTGTTACTTGTATTTGTTTTATTTTTTTTTTGTTAGGCTACCACGGTTCGGAGATTGCAGTTATGAAGATACAAAGAGTGAATACAGAAGTGTGGCTGATGCCGTACTGGACTGTGGACGGGTTGCCTTGGTCGTTAGTACGATCTCTCGGTTCTAGTTCAGTTTTTGGGAGGAACGGCTGGACTCAGTGGACTATGGAGAATAGTGACGGAGATTATGGTGGAGCCCTGCTAAACGTGTATCTCTCGAAATGGGAGGGAATATGTTTCGTGATGAAGGAGGGCGGCGAGCGACTTAGAGACCTTGACCCGCGCCGCTCTTGATCGTGAAATGCAGCTGGGTGAGTTATGCTTCTAGAAAATGAGGGCTGGAGAAAGTCTTTTGATTTGATAACGTTTCTGTCTACTGCTGGGCTTTCGACATGGAATGCCTCTCCATGAATGCCGATATGTGAGACTAGCCCACGTTGAAAATCCCGACTAATATTGCTGCAACGCTTAACGAAGGCTCCGAGTACTCTTGTGAAAGACTTCCAGGTAGCCTGGCCATGGGGGAAGCACCCGCACCCGCACCTACAGGTACTGGATCTTCTGCGATAGCAATTAGACTAGCAGCGCATGACGACAACATAAGATACTGTGCCACTTATTGCGCCTCCTCCCGTTTACCATACCACCTGATTTCTTCAACCCCCAAAACACGACAAAAAGAGAAACACAGCCAGCACCCTTCCAACACTCAACAGGACAAGTTGTCAGATTAGATCAAGTTATTTCCATCACGGACCACGAACAACACGAGTAGGAACCAGCAAATCCTCTCCAGTCTAGCCTTATCCAATCAAGGAACAGAACCAGATCTGAGAGCATCGCGGCTTCGAGCTCGAGTAATTCATCTTCCTCTTGCACCCTTTGCGGGATGCAAGAGTGTGGTCTAGGTAGGCTCTTTGGTTATCATCATGCAACTTTCGTTGGAGTGTTGGTTGGAGTGTTGGTGCCTGGTAGGCTGAAGCATGGGAGTGAGACGAGGCTAATGAGCGCAGATGGGGGGTGGAGGCTTGCAATAGAGAGAGATAATGAGGGACTAAATGAAGAGGGGAAAGGAGACATGCGATAAGATTTGAGGGTATTCGGATGAAGCACCGCTGGATATCTCAAGAGACAGAGAGATTGAGGTGATATGGAAAGGTACAAAGGATGTGTGTGGTGCAGGTGAGGCTGAATGAAGGATCATCATGATGACTGCAAGGCTGAGGCGCGTAAGAACCACCATGAACTAGGAGAAGAAAAGGACAAGTGGATGAAAGCGCCGCCCTTCCTCTCAAGTAGCATGCGCAGTACAAGGCAGACAGTCACTCGACTGCATCACCATACCGCTCTCTGTCCATTCGCATGCAGCGTCTCCCTCCCTCACGATGACTGACCGTCGTGAATGTGTAGATGTCGATGGATGTGGTGGGATTCACATCAAATACCACCCACCCACCACGCGAAAATGTCGTCAATCGCATCGCGTCCAGGCCAGCGACTTCAGCCAGTCAAGGGGGAAATTTCTCTGCAGCTCACTAACCCAAAGGAGTCAAGCCTACCGCGATCCCTGCACCGCCTTTGCGGGTCCTCTCGCTACAAATACGGCAGCCCCTCCGCGCCCGAAAAAAACTCGACGTTTTGTGAAGGCAGGAAGGAAGACAAATCCACTTTACGCCCGCTTACATAACCAGCCACTCACAGGCAAGGAGAACTCCACAGGCCGACACCGACGGATACTCATTGGTCGCCGCCTCGTCAGCGGTCCGGATTATTCGGTTTCTCCGAAACAGAAGACTCACCGCTTACCTTTGTCTTGTCTGCTTTGAGCTGGATTGTTGGCAGAAAGGACGAAATCCACCGAGGGGTCGTTGTTGTTTACAATCAATCCTCCCTGCCTCCCTCCCTCTTCCTTTGAAGCGACGCGCTTTTCGCTCTCCTCGCTCTCCTCGAACGGACAATTCTTTTCCTTTCTCTCCATCACGGCCCTTCTGGCGGCGGCGGAGAAGATATTCGACTGCTTACTCTGCCTAAGGAATATATCCAGTTAGTTACACACAGGACGGCCAGAACCGTGAGAGACGCTGAATTGAAGCTGCCCCGCCGCAAGCAGCCACATCGTCCAACGCTCGCCTGTCAATCACAACCACTGCATTAGCCTTGCATAAAAACACCACAACGACCACTTCCACCACTTCTACTTCCCCCTCACAGGACGCACGCACGAACGCACGCACGCACGCACAGCAAATCCACATACCTCCACCTGCACCTCCACCTCTCCACCGCCTCCGAAAGCAGCACTCGCAGCCTTTCTCGAACAAGGCCGGACAAGAAAGAAAAAAAAGACGCGCAGAAGCGAATCAATCAATTGATCCATAAGTGGAAAAACAAGCGAGCCCTCCCCCCTCCCCCGGCCAGGACGAACAAACACCTCAAACATGGACAGTACTTATGCGCCTCAATCCCCCGACCTCTCAAGCTTCCTCTCCTCCCCACCAAAGACGCACCACCAACCCTACAACAATAACAATCATAACCCGCAATCCACCACCACCACCACTACTTCCTCTTCCACCTACGCGCCGCGCTCACCCGGCATTCCCTCTTTCAATCCAAACCCATCCCCGCAGCAAGGAAATCTGCACGCTTTCACCGCAAACCAGAATCCATTCGCGTTCGCGACAGACGGTGCAAACGATTTCGCGGAGTACGGACCGAATAATTATATGCCACCCATCCCCGCCCTACCAACCACACACTCCGATTTCCACGCCCAGATACCCCTCCAGCATCAAGGCCAGATACAGCACCCTACCGCCATCCTGGATTCCCATTCTCATTCCAGTGGGGGAGTGTACGGTCGGCCTCACCGCCAAGCCAGGAATAATATCTCGTACAGCGACGACTTCGAACCACCCGAACAAGCCTACGAGTACGAGCAGCAGCAGCAGCAGCAGCAATACATCTCTTCACCTCCAAACCCACAAGCACAATTGCAGGCCCAGCAATTACAACCCCAACAACTACAGTACCAACAATCCCCACAACAAAGCATGTCGTCCCGCGACCCCCGCATAAAATCAGACGCCCTCCAAACCAACATGCACACCCTCCCAACCTACACCGACCCCAACCCACTCAACATCGAAATCCGCACCAAGTTCCCCGTCGCACGCATAAAGCGCATCATGCAAGCAGACGAAGAAGTCGGCAAAGTAGCACAGGTGACCCCCGTCGCGGTATCCAAAGCTCTGGAGCTCTTCATGATCGCACTAGTCGGCGGGGCAGCGGAGAAGGCCAAGGAGAAAGGCGGCAAGAAGGTCACTGCGACGCATCTCAAGGCGGTTGTACTAGGGAGCGAGCAGTTCGATTTCTTGGCGGAGATTGTGGGGCGCGTGGCTGAGGTCCAAGAGGGTGCTGGTGGGGAGGGGAGGAAGAGAAAGGGCAAGGAGGAGAAGGATAGTGAGAGTAGTGAGGAGGAGAAGAAGCCTAAGAAGGGAAGGGGGAGGAGGAAGAAGAGTGATGAGTAGGGCGATCTTGCAGCAGAGGTTGGGTTTGGGCTGGTTTGGGATGGGCTGGGGATTGGGAAGGGTGGAGTGCGGTTTATGGTTCTGCTCTGTTTAGTACGGCGTTGAGGGGGACTAGCATACAAACACGGCGAAACTCGGGAATTATGATTGATCCGACCTGATCTGATCTGATCAATTGATTAATGATGGATTACTGTCTGCAATACAATGTATATGCAAACACAATACAATATAGTACAAAACAACCTAAAGAAAGAAGGTCTCTGCTTCTCTATTCCGGGTTCCTCTTTCCCTTACACATCTCCTCTTTCATATCTTAGCAGCAAGACCAAGTATAATTATGCAAGGTGATCAAACCGCCGAGAGTCTAGCTACCTACCTGCTTACTTTACCTACCTACGTACCTCTCTACCGACTACCCATTCTCCACTCTCCTCTCGCTTCTCTCTCCTCCACCAAACCCAAGTAAGGTAAGGTATTTAACCTAAACCGAGACCCAGACCTAGCCCCCTCTCATCCCATGTCTAGTCTACATATCCCTCATATTCGTAAATCATCATCGAAAACCACCTTGGGATTGCATGACATGACATGGCATGGCATAGGATAGCGAGATATGACATGGCATAGCATAGAATGATATAGCAAAGTATAACGAGATATAGCGACAGAGAAAGATAAGGAAAGAGTCCCGAGCTAGGTAGAAAATTCTACTTTGTTTTGGTTGTTCGTTGTTTGGTTTGTAGGGTTTGGTGGGTAGGTGCGTGGGTAGGTAGAGAGGGAGGTAGAGAGGTTACTTTGTAAATACTTGCGTAGTAGTTGCTTATTTAGAACTGCTTGTTTGCTATTACATACAGCTAGGACGTCGGTATCTTTCTGCGCTGATTCGTTTGTTGAAGATTTAGTTTGATGATATGTATATATATATATATATATATATATATGCCTTGCGTGCGATGGATGTATGTATGTATGTATGTCAAGATGTGACCCTTTATGAAGTGGAATATGGGGAGTTTTAAGAGGTTTGAAGAGAAGAGAAGAGGAGGGTGGTTCTGATGTGAGAAGAGTAATCGTTAGATGTACTCGGATGGATCAGGTTGGTATTTGGACATAACTTTTCTTTTCTTCGTCCTAAAGTTGGTTGATAACTTAAGCTCGCCGCTTCTAACGTCGAGCACCCCCATTCCGCCCACCCCCCAATTCCGCCCACCTCGCTTAACTTACCGCCATATCTACCCACCAACTTAAATAATTAATTACTCTTTGATTCTTTAATTAATTCTTTTTAAATTTGGAATGCGACTTGTCCTTATTATAAAGCCTTAATATATTAAGTATAATATTATGTATGCGCTTATAGAGATCGCAAATGGTAAGTCTTTGTGAAAGGTATTGCTTGAGTGGGGTATTTTAAGGTTTACACTTTGTGGTCGTAACATAACGATTTTGTCGCACCGAGAAAGTGCTAGTCACTTATAAAGGCTACTTACGGTAGTGGAGAGTCGATTGACTAATTGAATTCTAACTCAGGAGTCTCTCGGTCGTAGAGTTACGTATATATAAATTAAGGTTTTTAAAGAGAGGCTTCTAGCTCTTTAAGGAGACTATTTATTACTCGAAAGACACTGGATTTATAAGTTTTTGGCACGAAATCTTATTTTAAAGACGAAGAGGCAAATATATATTAATTTTATACGTGTTAACGGCGCTTGTTCCGAAGTTATTAAGTCTTAATTTCAAAAATTAGAAATTCCGGCTATTAAGGTTATTCCAGTTAGTTAACGATAAAATATAGACGAGACCGGTATTATAAAAGGCTACGGTTTAAATAGATTTATTATAGGGCACGCTAAAAAGCGCAAGATTTAAGGAAAACAATTAGGCTTACGTACTTAGACGTCAGTTATTAAGTACATTTTTATAATAGGGGTTTTTAAATAACTTTTAATAATATATAAGGGAAAATCGGTGCAGTAATAATAGTTTCCGTCTTAATTAAATATATTCGACAATTAGCACTTTACTATAATTAATAATAGGTGGACGACCGACGAAACCGCTCTTAAATAGCTAGAGAAAGTGTTTATCTTTTAGACGTAATTACGTAATCGTTTAGTAAGACTTCTTATCTTAAACGGCTATAGGAGTCATAAGATGACGGAATTCCTTTAAAAGTGCTTTAAATATAATATTTTCTTATTATATTTACTTATATATATGTTATACGTCTTATAATCTTTAAATTTAATAATTTTCTTTGCTTTAAAGCGTGTTTATTAAAAGGAATTGCATAAATTGAGTTCTTTAATCGATTACATATTAATTAATAAGCGTAATTTTCTTATTTATTATTAAAAAGCACGTTAAGAAACTATTACTTCTTCTAATATTAAATCTAAGTGAAGAACCAGTAGATTATAGCCGGTATTTATAGCTAAACTCTTAATGAGCTTATTATTATTAGAAAATAATAATAAATCGACAGAACCGGTTCTTTAAGAGCCTTAGAGAGTAATAATACTTTCTCCGGAGCCTTCTAGCACTTCTATTTAATTATAGACTCTTAAAGCTAGGAAAGACTTCTATGTATAGATCCGTACGTTAGCGAGCGAATCACATAATTAACTTTTAACGTAATATTTGCTTTTTAAAAAGATTATAAAAAGAATTAATAAAAAGGATTACGAATTAGGGAAAGCAAATATAAAAATTAAAGAGTTAAAAAAAAGATTAAAGCAATTAAAGCCAAGGAAAAAAAGGAAAGTGTAAACTAGTTTAAATTTTAAGTTTATAATAACACGTGCTATTCAAAAGGCTTAAATTATAGCTAGAGATCGTTAAATTGTATCCGTAGAATTAGAAATAATAGGCGATTCTGATTTTATAATTTCTTATATAAAAGTTGACGTAACGTAAAGTTATTAAGTATTAAATAGAAAGTGCTGAATTACGCGAGGTGGGCGGAATAGGGGTGCTCGACGTTAATTACCCAGTCGCTACTCACACTCACACTCGGCTCACCCTCTCCTCAACCAGCTCACCTCAGCTACCTGAGTAGTGCCCAGTTCTCACCCATTGCATTTGATTTCTAACCAGGTTGGATATAGACCAGGGCCATTTCATCTCATTTTTGTCAAGTTTTGACGATGATCCCTAAGCTTAAGGAGCCTAAACAGGCTCCTAAGGATCCCGGATTAGACCCTCATGAGAATAGATCCAGGCTATGTCATGGTAGCTGCGTACGGCGGTGGAGCATAAAAGACTCATCTCATCCAAGGAGGGAGATTTGCTGCTACTCCTATTTCGGAGTTCTGCTTGATCTGGTCCCAGCCGTATTTCCTTGCCTGCTGGCCCTACAACGGCTGCCCGAGTCGTGATCCAGATATCAGGGCGCTGTTTCTCAACCCATCCTGACTCTTCAGCCCTTAATCGGTGTAAATCTAGATCAGTACTTTTCAGGCAACAATAGCCCAGGCGGCAGAACATATCCTCCGCCTTAAGCGTGTTTTGAGGTTATCCGCAGACTTCACTTCCCCAGCCATAGTTCAGCCGAAACACAAGAAAGTCCTCGACTTTCTAAAGTATCGATACGCCAGGCGAGACAAACCAAAATTGTACGACATTGTGAACCCGCTAGCACCACCCGTTTTCTTGCATCTGACGACCCGTAGTAACCTCAGAGACTTGCTACATTGTTCAAAGACAGCTTCCGAAACTTTTGATTCAACAATGCAAAGCTCCCGAGGGAGGATTTCCTGGACGATGGGCCGGGATGGGATGTGGGCCCCCTCTGCATGAAGCCACCAGGTCATCACCCGAATTTGCTGCTCATTCGAACGGTCACTTTCAACTAGTGCCCTAAACAGCAATCCAAACGATCTTCATGCCGTGGTGTGATAAAGGGTTGGGGTTTTGGCAGTCGCTGGCTCGATCAGTAGGTGCTATAGCTTCATTTAGTAATACAGCCATGAACTTTCCAGCTAGCGACATGATAACGCTCGAATTTCCGCCCTTTCCCCAAGACCTCTTTCCATTCGCGAATCCTACACCTAGGAGCCACCTGTCCTTCTGGATAGATAACATCGATGCGATGCGTATCAGACAAAACCTTGACATGCTCAGCACCTTCACAACGCCCCCCTCCGCTTTGAAAGTCACTCCTTCGCTTTCAGTGATAGTAAATATGTGATTTGGCGGCACTATTCCATCCCAGTTGGTTTGGTCCTCTTCCATGAGATTCACCTTCTCGCTGTGGATCCATACTCGCGTCACAAATGCCACCTTGATGACACATGTTTCATTCCTACTCGTGCGCCAAACTGCCATAGTAATTGTAGTCGGTCGGTAGGTCGTGAGCTGTCTCCCTAGTATAGAAGTTGGTTGTTCCCAGACAGGATAGAAGAGTTCGTCTTGCTGCAGCCATGATGAAATTTTAGCGAAATGACACACGCTTTTTCCACCTTGCCCACGAGTGAATCTTGCTCGGCTTCTCTCCGCTGATTGCGCTGATAATTGATGGGTAGATTTGTGGGAAGTGGTTGTCGTCTGGGGTATATTTGAGAATCGTGGTGTCGGACCTAAAGTTGAATGGAGTTGTCGTCTGACGGTCGCCGCGGCGCCTGTTACAGACTTGTACTGTAAGTAGCGGATCCCCACTTGACTAGGTAGCTGTGCAGTTCTCGTCATCTGACAATGGAACGACCTCTGCGCTGCAATGGACTTCCGATTCCCCAGCGCACACAGCAGCCAGGCGCATCTAAGATAGAAGAGTAAATGTAAAGGTCGCGGCCAGGCAAATAGTGAAGCTGGTTCGCCTGGTCAGTCCAGTAAGGCTCTCGATTGACTCGCCTAGGCTCTCGATCGCTGGCCAAAAATAATGGTGAGGCTGTTGATACAAGCCGATAGCAATGTCAAACCATTGAAGCTGGGATAGCCGCAGGTGAACAGCGGCTCCACGGGACCAGGGCTCGAGGTAAGAGAGATTCCTTGCGATTAGTCAGCTCATTCGACTTGTGAACAGCTAAGGGTCTAGAAAGCAAGAATAGGTTTAACAGGAGCATTGGAACTCAAGCAGAGGAGCTTGGGAACCTACTTCAAGCTCACCCTCGACATTACTGTAGTTGGGCCCTCTCGCAGATAGCGGCTTCTTCATCCTTGTGGATATGGTTTGGATTCAAAGGTCATTGCCAGATATCCTAGACCAACCTGGGCTCTCGCTGGTACTCTTTCGAGAGACAAACTGACGCTGAAAATCATAATCTTTAGGGCAGAGCTGGGTGGAAAGTACATATCCTAACTAGTGCATGGAAGAGTAGAGCCTCATCCGACTCCACCTAGCTTACTGTATTTACCGTCGTTCGGATCGTCGGTTTTGGCTGCAAGACCTGGGACACATTCACGCCTAGCTTCAGCTGGAATGGAGGGCGGCGCGAGTGTTGAAATGCGGGAGGATGCGATAGGCTAGGTAGTTTAGGGTTAGGCGGTGCTGGGCATGGATCTGCCGACCTGCGCTTTTATTGTTCGCTATGTATCGACAACCACAAGGAATCCTCAACACATGGCTTCGTATCGCTTCTAAAACAGTATCCATTCGCCACCCCTATCTTTGATGTTTTGCTCTATCAATGTTGAAGAAAGCCTCAACCTACGTCTCTATTCCAGTACAGCATTTCTTACCACCCTATCTGCTTTCATCCCATCGTTCGGGTACTGCTTGTCGTCAATCTCTCTGCTGCAGAGTTCGTCATCGCTCTGTTTAGTAATCATTATTGCGAGTCTCGTCAATTGACAGTCTTCATGCGCTAGCCTCAGGGGTCTCGATTAGGATCAATTGGCTTTCAAAGCCAGTGAAATGGAATCTAGGATTTCAGGACCCTCTTGGCTGCAGTTCTGCACGTTGGGCTAATGGTGGTTTCTAGGGATGGCCATGTGCGACGCCACTTTTATACCTTCTACTTCTTCCTTTTACTTTGTATTTCAGTCTACGTTGTTGAAGACAGGACTATGGCAGTACCACGCAGCTCAACTATATCTGTGTTGTTCAACCTAGCTCCTTGTGGCTCTGTGGCCAATCACATGAACACGACTTACGGCTTCACACGCCATAGCTAGTGCCGGCTGAGATTATATCTTAAAACTTCAGAGAGGGAATGATCAAGTGACAGCAGCAAAAGGCACGATAGTCTTTCATTTTGAATTGTTCTAACGAAAGACAAGACATACGTCCTTGCACCAGCGCCCCTACTTTTCCTTCCGACCCGTCGCCCCACGACTTACTCCTGCTCATCATCCAAAATGTCAACCCTGAGAACTCATGACGAAAATTGTGTCCCAATGCCTGCGTATGCATTACTCCACTGATCAAGTCCTTGGGGTGATGCCTCAGTGGGAGCTGAAAAGAAGAATGACGGCTTAGTGTTCGAAGGCACGTTAGAGAACTCGGACTCTAGCGAGTGGTCGTAGAGGTCGACCTCGTTGATGCATGTCGGGTACGGATGGACCTCTTGGTATCCAACCGAGGGAAAGAGGAGTCTAATATCTGCGTCGAAGCTCTGGTTATCCACCTCTACTCGTGCAATTGAAAGGTGACATTTGGACCATCGGCGTGGATACGAGTATGGCTCCACATGCCCCTTCGGGCATACATGTTCATCCAAGATGGATGCATACACAACCGTATCGTCCAGAGAGATTGGGTCCATATGATACTTATCAAATGGGTGTTTGTTCGTGGTTCTGCCGTCCGCAGTTATGTTTTTGGTGTTGTGTTGTTGAAGTGCTTGTTGGGTGAGGGCAAGGGGTACTTGGCGGCCGGGCTCGTCAACTCGATCGAAGGACTCGAAGGACTGCGACGTCCATGTAGCGTTGGGAAGTTGGTATTCTCCATGATTGACATGTCTATTGTCTTCGCGCGTTGCATATGCTATCACTCCTTCGCTGGTAGCATCGCGGCTTCTGTCAGAGGCGGTGGTCGTATCATTCTCAAGCGAGGTAGTCTTATCACTAGACACAAAGCAATTGTCAGCCAGCACATAGGATGGTTCTTAAATGCTAGCCTACCTGGCAGGATTTGCACAGCAAGACGCAATTGTGGAGGGGACGGAATGCATTGCAAGGCACGTAACTGAATTGTTTCATGAAAGTAATGATGCAAGAAAGATATTCGGCAATCCGCAGATTGACCGAGTAAACAATGAGAAACTCTGCAAGGAAATAACAGACGCAGAAGGGGGCAGTCCAGAATATAAGGACAACCCAAGAATATCGAACAGCACATGGCAGATTCATGGTGGGCAACCCGGGATGAAGTGCGATACTTAATTCTATGGTTGATCTTGATGACTTTCGGGGGTAGGAAAAGACATCTGGGCAGATTTTGTGCAACTTTCGGAAATGCGCAAATGCTGACAGTGCAATTTGCACCTTTTGGGAGGGAAGTTGAGGATGGAGTACTTAAACCTACTTCAAGCAAAACGAGCTTGTGGGGGAACACTTCCTGCTAAACGTGCAAAACTGCGCGTTTTGGTGCAGGTTCTGTGCAATTTGCACAATTCGCCAAGCACCAGGCACGGTTCACGGTACAGCCCCCTGCTGATGCTTGCTGCAACAGCAAAGTTATCCATCGACCATCCTATCACGATCATCATAGGCTTCAGAAACCGCCAATCACTCATGAATCCTCCTCGCCTCCATCACCGCCCGTCCGATCGAGGGCAGAAATGACCGCACGCACAAATCCGTTTGCTACCGCACGCACACCTCCACCACCTCCCAACGAACGACGCCCGACTGCGAAGACCTTAAAGCTCTGTGCCTCGAGGCTTCTGCTCCCTTCAATCTCTGCGCGACCAAGAATTCCAGCATGCACCAGCGCAAATCATCAGCAGAAGCAGAAGCTCTCAACCAGAGCTGATGCACCTCCGGCTTCAATATCATAACGTTACTCCAAATCATCACCGTTGTTTCCAAACATCCCACAAGCCGACAACAAACACTAGGTATCCCAGGCTCAACCTCCCGAAGCAGCGCGAACTGACCGTACAACGCCAACACCGTCTCCAGTTCAAGTAAGATTGGTCCAGAAAAGTGTTGGGCAAGGGGGGCAATCGTAAGCTGTGGCTGACAGTGGATTCAGTCGTGTCATTATCACGTGCCATGTGTCACCTGATGCAGCATTAGTTGGACTTCCATTGGATCAAGCAACTTTCTTCTGACAAAATCGGACTTGGACAACTCTGAACTGAAGCTGGAAGCATGGCAAAGGATTGGGATCGATACAAGACCGAAATAAACGCACTCTACATTAACAATGGAAAGTCTTTGGACGATGTTCGACGGATCTTGAAAGGAAGACATAATTTCGACGCTTCGTAAGTCTCATCCGCGAGTTTGAGATAATGCTTTCTAAGAATTTCAGTGTAAGAGCCTATCGAATGAAGCTTGAATATTGGGGGATAAAGAAGAATAAAGTTCCTGTTGGCGTTAGAAGTCAAGCTCGTCCACGACGCAAGACCAAAACAGTCACCATTGCCAGCCCCTCTTCCGGGGCTCAAGCTTCTAATGAAATCGCAGACCATCTTGGGAATACCAACGTTCCGAAGTGAGTATCGCACATCATTCATTCTCAGAACCGTATAGAATGCTTCTAATGTCAATCTATTACAGCTGGTCACAATTTGACAACAATGAAGCTTGGGCGCAAGGATTTAGCACCCCCGCCTTGAATAGAACGAGCCCACCCATGCCTTCATTTCATGACGACTTCAACGCACCTTATATCCCACCAAACAAAGATGTGTATTTACCTTCAGGCCAAGAGCTATTTAAGATAATATCTGAGGGCACGGAACAAGAGCTCCTCGAGCATCTATCGTTTGGAACGTCTGTTAACATTCGAGACAACGTCAACAACTCACCCCTGCACACGGCTATCATCAGAGGAAATATCGGCATGGCGAAAGCGCTGCTCAAATATGGTGCCGACGTGGATGCTATCGGATTTAGTGGCAAAAGTCCTCTCTATCTATCTGTTGTTTCTAAAAACATGGTACAACTCCTACTGAAACATCAACCGAACCTGTCACTTCAGGATGATGAAGGAAACTCGATTCTCCATTACCTCCTCCGTCTACCGAACTGGTGGAGCGACCTCGACATCCGAACTGCAATTAAATCGGTCCTTTTTGCTGGCGCGAATATCAACATCCAGAATAGAGTAGGCGAATCCCCGTTACACAGAATAATAGCTGAGGTTATACCGGCATCGGAACGCTATATGGAGGTTGTTTTCGAATTTCTTAATTGCAAGCCAGATGTGACAACCCCAATGCGAAATGGTCAGGCGCTGCTTGGCGTCTTTCTGGAGAATACCAGCATATTGCAAAAAGATACAGAAAAGTGGTCAACGCCAGAATGGGTGAAAGCCGGATTCCGGTGCTTGGAACAATTCCTTGTTGCGGGCGCCAATCCGAATCTTACGTTTCATTCCCAGCCGTTAATTCACTACTCTCTCGAGAGCGGCAAAATTTGGGAGGGTAGGCTGTCGGGAAGCTTTCTTATGCATCTCATTGAAGAAGCCGATCTTGACGTTGCTGGACCTGAAGGGAATTTTCTTTTGCACACGGCGTTTTCCAGGATCAACCATGGCTGGAGAAGAGGTACATCCTTTCCACACTGCAAGGTCACGTCGGCGCTCATTGCTCGTGGGGTCGATGTGAACAAACCAAACAGAGCGGGTGCGCCTCCATTGGAAATGTGGCTTGCACGGGAACGAGTAGAACCGGGCTTAAATAAAGTCGTCACACTTCTCGTGGATGCAGGGGCATCTAGTACCGTAACAACTACAGCCGGCAAAACCCTTTTTGACCTTCTTGCTCGCCAACCTCGAGGGTCCCGAGTTTTCCTCACCAGAACCCTGCTGGAAGCAGACATAAAGGCACCACAACCTGAGAATGATACTGTGGCGGGCTCTGAATGGGTGGAACTATGGCGCTCAGCATGGAAGCCGTCACTCTGGAGCATTGCAAAAGCCAATCTAACCAAGCTGGACCAACTGGATTCTCGGCCGAAGAGCAAGAATTTCATGGAATGCGCTTTCCTAGTCATCGTAAAACGTCTTCTGGAGAGACATAGATCTCGGCTTAAATTGGTTCTCGAGAACAGCTTGGAGAGAGGAAATGCAATGGAAGATTATGAGGAATACTGTGCCATCTTGAGGGATTGTCGAGAAGGGAAAGCAGACATTGATGCATCGTTCTATACTTTCTTACTCGATATCATGGATTTCTAGAGCTCTGTGACTTGAATTCAGGTCATGCCACAGACGGGAGGTATAAAATAGCTCACTGAATTTTGACCTGTGAGGTTAAACCCACATTATGGTAGGCAGGCTCTGAATTGAGATTTCTCTACTTGTTCATCGATGAGGTCTTCGAGATTATGGAGGTCATGGGAGCTGGGTGACTTCTGCAGAGATTTTCCTGAGAATCATAGTTTTCTAGTGATCATCCAGTCCTCATCATGTTGTTCCACAGCGGTCAAGCTTTGACGATCCGCACATGGGTCGTAAAACATCTTCCCCAGCTGTATGTGTTGGACCTAAAAAAAGGCCGAGCAGCGGTACCGAGCAAAGCCGGCCGGCTAGGACGTGACGGGGTTAAGTTTCGGGCCCTCCTTTTCAATTTAAGAGCGTTGGTAAGACTGATTGGGGCGGAACTAAATGCGACTGATACATTCGCTAGTCCGTCTTTACATTTCTTAGCAGCGCTGTAAAACTATGCCAGGAAGGTCGAGGTATCGTCTGTACATTGCTTATAGCCCAGTGATCACGAGTATTGATGCCATGATTTCGTTTGTCGAAGGAGAAAAGACCTCAATCCCTCCTCCGAGCGACGTGTATCAATTTCACAGAGTTGGGGTTGACTGCGAAAAGGTAAGTTAGTGATTGCGAAGGAAGCTCGAGAATCTTACGAATAACGACCGTTTAATACTTCAGATGTATTATAACGAGCCAACCCAAAGAAGAAGGTCTCCCAAAAGCGAAGTCGTAAGAGATCCGTTTGGCAACCCAGAAGCAAACTCGATCGATAGTCACATGGAGGCGAGCCGCATTTGACCGGATACCTAACCAAAGCTTAAAGCTTGCCCACCTAAGTATTATATATGTACTGAGTAGTCGGTGTCAGAATTAAATAAAGGTCACATACCCCGAGCTGAGAGGGTCTAATGCTTGCCAATATACAACGGTAACAAGGGAAGGCGCACTCTCTATCGCTTTCAGCCTAGATTCCGGAGTAGTGTGCTGAATTTAGGGTCTATCGAGGAATTCTAACCTCATAGTTTATCTATCATATCTAATATCTAACTGGAGATGATGACTATGAAGGAGCTATCAAAATGTACCCCCAAACGGATAAGCTGTTTTATCATGAGGCCAACCTGGTAGAATTGCAGAGGATTCCGTTGAAGGACCCAACCCTTGACTGATATACACCACCAAAACAGCAGCATAAGCAGCCGTTGATGCAAAGATTTCAGCGCGGCGAGCATTCTTCAAAAGGTCAACCATGAACGCAAAGAGGGAGGTGAAAAGCGAAACCATTCCCAGTCTGAGCTTCCACCTTTGTCTGTCGAGGACAGACAAGACGGCCATCGCTCCGAGAAGTAATATGGCGCAGAATATGGTGCTAATAACGTTGCCAGCGAATTGAATGCGGCCTTCCGAGAAATAGAAGATCTTGAGATTTGATTGCGAGGTCCGTTTGCAGTCCTGTTGTATTGTTAGAGTTTGTGTCATTCAGGTATCGAGCGAAGACTTCTAGAAATCCTGGAGATTACGGCGGGTAAATCACAGAATTTTCCTGGGTTGGAGGGGATTCTCGTCGGATCGTACTTGCCTTACAACAGCACCCAAAGTTGTCTCTGAGAAACGAGCTCAAGCGATCATCATCCGTAGGAGCGAGTGCTACGAGGTCTCTCTTATTATCTAGGAGATGAGAATCTGGACCAAGGAGTATCGCGTCTTCTAGATGATTTCTATTTCCCCCGAAAAAGTATATTCGGAACGTCGCCAATAGACGTTAAGACGGATTCTTAAAGGCCAGAATCTGTTGCTCCCGGATCAACGCTTCTCTTGCATTTCGTCAGCTCTCGAAAATCCACGTATTCAAGATCTGGATCAGCAATCTGATCCTGAAGTTTCACGTGCTCCATCTTATCTTTACCACCACTACCTCTTGCCGTCATCCTCAACCCTGGATTCCCTGCCACGTTCTCAAAATCCTCTCTATCTAAATCATTAAGCATCTTCTCCAACTTCGCGACCACGCTTTAAAGATGTAAAAGATTGCGAGCTCCGAGACAGTTAAAGCGTCTATACATTTCGGCGTCGTTATCTTAGTCAATAAAGTCCGCCAAAGTGCCTTACGGATTTCTTTGCACCCCCGACATCTTCTCCTCTCTTCTATTTTCTACCTTTCTTTATTTCTACGGTGTCCTGCTTTTTAGTTTTACTTTATGTTATACAATATTGTTACTGTTCCGAGGGAATAAACTGCGTGGCATGTTTTCTTTAAATCTCCACCTCCTTTTTCCACCTCTTCAAAAAGCGCAGCAGACTGCTCATTGACTTGTCCTAAAACAGAGACGATCCTGAAATCGACTTGGACGGCCTTTCCTCGGTCTTCCTTCCCAGCAACCGTCGGAGGGCCAGATAATACCTATCAGCAGAGTTCTTCAGATATTGAAATGGGTCAGCTAGATGACCCTTCCTAAACTATAAAAATCCCTGCCATCAAAGACGAAATTCTCTGCTAGATGGCTCCTAAATACTCCCCAAAGAGGCAATACCAACCCTACAACCCGCCTCGGATCTCCTTTTAGGTTCTACATCACTTCAATCACCATTAGCAGGAACTGGATTTCGCCTGCCCCGCGGATGTAAAGAGATTGCACAGCGTTGTACTGAGAAAAGAACAAACACCCAAGCCAGAACTAGTCTGTAAGGTCGACGAAGGATTCTTTATGACGGGTAAGATCCTTAAGAGACGGTTCTCATGTTATCTCTTTAAGGGAATCGGGCAATTATTATAAGAATCTGATAAATGACTTATAGATTTACGTCGTTTGGCGGCTGATTAGTACGCAACTTCTCTAAAGAATCAAAGCTTTTATCACGATTGGGTAGCACGTACTGGATATCACTAAAATCCCTCTCGTATAGAAATTGCAAGACTAATCACTTGCCCGTCCGAACACTGTCCTAACGCAGAGATTTAATTGGGGCACCCCTGCTTAAGACCCGGGAACTTCTAGATTACGTGAACTGCTAAGATAACTACCTTGAATACAGATCGGTCTTGACTAAACAATTTTAAGTACTAGTAAGATTCCTATCTAAGGCTTTCTGCTTAGCCTTTACGCGGTCTCGGGATTTCTGTAGCCACAGTAAGGTGCTAGAAGATATCGGCTATAAGAAGGAGTAGGTAAGATAAGTCTCTTAAAGCAGAGTTTACTCTAAAGGGCTTTTAGTCTTACTTGCTCCATCTTAGATAGCTACTTGTCTTAGAGTCACTGCTCTAAGATAAGTCTAAAACTGAGATCGTTGACCTAGCACTTCTATTATCTTATATTTCGTGTATTATAAGGTATTTGTCTTACGTAACTACCTATAACAGGACTATTATACTTAGTATCAAGGGTAAATAATGTACAATTCTAGTCTGTGCTTAAATCCATGAAATTTAGAGATTTGGTAATGTGGTGGATTAACATTCCTTTATCATTGGGTAATACCCCTGTATACAGCCCTGGCAAGTAGAAACCTCTGGAATCGTGCACAGACTGCGAATGCACATTATTTACCCATAATACGAAGTATGTACTTCGTAATAGGCATAACTGTTCCGTCAAGACACTAAATGCTTGGCAATGCTGCTTTTGTAAAACCCCTAGTATTTTGTATACTAGCCACGAGCTCTAATCACTGCAAAACATCGGGCTCTCATACTATGTACAAGCTCTCTTACTCTCTCGTGAGAGATAGATTCCCAAGCCTCTTGAACTGCAGCTCTTAGCCTCTTATAAGAGCTATGAACGGTAGGGAAATGAGCTTGGATATAATCCTTCATATTATCTCAAAGAGTCTCAATAGGGTTCAAATCAAGACTATTCGCTGGCCATTGCATATACCTGATTCCAGCGGCCTTAAGTACTGATTTTTGTAAAGGCAGAAGCATGTCCTTTAGCGTTATCTTGCTGAAAAAGGAGCTCCGGATGCTCTTGAAGGATTTCATTAACGATTGGAACGATGATTCCAGAGTATGATCCCTCGTTGATATTCTCCCAATCCTTCTCCCAAAACAACCCGCGATGACGGCCGTATTTCCTAGATATAGACCCCCAAAACATCCATCCAATCTTTCTTTGATATCTTGACTGTACGCAATCCTTATCATACAGTTCGTCTGGCCCAACTTTACGTGTAACTCTGATTTTAGTATGCTGGCCTAGTTGTGTCCACGTCTCGTCACTCCAAAGAACTATATCCCACTTCTCGTTCGTCCAGTCCCAGTGTTCAATAGCCCAAGCTAATCGCGCAAGCCGTTGAGCCTCCGTAAGAGGGCATTTCCGTCGTTCAACTGCTCGTACAAATCCTTCTCGTTTAAATGCCGTTCGTATAGACTTTTCACCGCAATCCCAGCCTAGTATGCTAGGTATCTCGATCCAAGGCGTCTCACGGTTTTTTCGAGAAGCTGTAACCCATTGAATCAGCTTCTTTCGTTGAGGAGTATTTAGAAGGACTTTCCGGCCGGTTCGATGCTTTTGAGGAGTAAGCCGGTGTGAGAGTGCGTAGCATACTTGATCGTAGGTATAACCTGTAATCAAGCAAATCTGCGCACGAGTAAGTTGAGCGTCAAAAAAGAGAGTAGAAATACGTAATCGTTCATCTCGTGTAAGCTCCTTCTTTGGTTGTTTAGGGACTGGTATGCTGAATGTTGGTTCCATGTTGAATAGCTTCAAGTTACAGTAGAGATAGAGTGAGCAAAAGCAGCGGGAGAACACCACTTATTCATTGGAGAGTAGACCCCTGTAGCGTAGAAGGTACGAGAAGCCTTGGCGGCATCAGATTCGCCGGCGACGAAGTAAGGAGTTTCAAGTTAAACTCTGTCCAGAAGAATCGCGAGCCGGCCGGCCGACTTAAATCTTACATTAATTATCCGATGAGCTGTTACCTTCCAAAGAAGTGGTCCACGTTTCCTAACTCTACATGGCACTTTATATACTTTGTAAATATAAGGGGTGTGTTAAATTTTTGCTTTTTGATAGGGATGCGTTCAGACCCTTGTAAACTGGCCATTATCGAAAACAAATGTCACAATAAGTAGAAGGTAAGCAACAAGCTAGGGGCAAAAGTTTCGAGTTTGTAGAATAGCTTTAAGTGTGGTAAAGCAGGTATGGTAGGGGCTGACGTGCTAAAGGACAAGAGTCATCATAGTCAGGCACGCTCATCCGAGCCATATCAAACTGCACAGAGTGGAAGCTTTTAAAACGGGAAGAGATTACCAGGACCAAGTAAAGTCACCGAGGCCAGACTCACATAGCGGGAGGGCTCTCACTCAAGGCAGTGGGAGGTGATGTCGAGAGCAGTCAGTATTTGAAGCTGACAGCCCTCGAATCATGGCGGTTAAACATCGGTCGCTAGCATGGAAGAAGTTCCGCAAGCCATCATCAGTTTCCTGACGGTAGATAGTGACTACCCTAGTTCATCATTCTACACCTACACGCCTTAATTAGATCTCTACCTATATCCCGCAACCTAAATTTCCACCAATTGTGACCTCGTAATCTTCTCCCCTTCCAGCCCATATAAAATTAATGGTCAGTAAAAAGCGGTAGAACAGAAACTCAAAGATTTAGTGCGTTAAGCAACAAATCCCCAGATGATTAATAAGCAAAAGTTCAGAGTAGAATTTCTCTTGATCCTAATATTAAGTTCAAGCTATGAATGGATGAGAATAAGCGTTCAGCCAATGAAGTGCTTCGATTCCGTTAGAAACAGCACAGTCACAAACCAGGGTTTCGGTCTTCTGTCCCCACCCTCTTTGATTCCTGGAACTTATAACCTATCGCCGCTAATTATCAGGATCAAACACCGTTGACAAATCCTTCCATCTAGATCTCCTGATAGACACGAGCCCTCAACACTTTCGCTTCCAACGCAATGGACCTACCTATATCCGCATCCCGCATCAGATCACAGACGACCACGAACTCGGCTTGAATTTCTGATCGCCCTCGAAGCTTTAATAAATTTGTAGTACTTAAGACACTTCTTGTATGTGAGACACTTTTCGTATTGTGGGATTGAAGAACCTCGGACGTTCCCTTGTCAAATGTGCGAACCGGCTGTTCTCACAAGCATGTAAAAGACTACGGAGGTACAGCGGTTAAGTGTTGTCAGAGCGGCGGCAAGGGGTTGCCCCTTTTGTCGCGACACTTGCCTTGACAGGAGGCCTTTATTTATGAATTAAGCTTTTGCTCCTTAAAGGCAAGTGTTTGTAGAGCAGGAGCAGGGACCTACGGCTCCTCTTACAACACTTCACCGCTGTACCTCCGTATGACTTGAAAGTCATGCGGGATAGAGGCATTATACATATATTCTATCCAATTTTTTGTGCTACCTCTCTGCTATTTACTACTCAGAAATGTGATCTTTTTAGAAATGATGAATTTGTTATTTACTGAAGCTCTGAATTCCCTGACGCCTCGCACCTTGTTACTTCTCTTGTTGTACGATATTATTAGGACTCGTTCCCTCCAGTATTCAATAAACTTTTCGTAGTTAAAAGTTTCGTAGCTACAATAATTTTTCATAACTATTAACTTTCTTGCTTCTCAAAACAACACGAGCCGTGCCATAACAAATTAAAAATTCCATGCGATTCGGTTATTTGAGCTGTTGAGTCGCTTCTGGGCGTAAGTCAGAGAGAGCTCTTGACAGGGCAACCAGGGTGAATTCCCTTACTCGAAGATCAAAAGAGGACTCATTTTTAAACTTCGTTGAAAGTTCAATAGTTCTTGCTCGATTTCTCCGCGGGTCTGAAACTGTTAACAGTGGGCAGCACACATTTCCACTGCGGTTTTTCCTTTTCCGCAGCTTGTTCCCCCCGAACAGAAAGTAGGATCATCCTTGCCGATACAGACAAACCCGACTACGGCGTTGCCTAAGCCAAGAGCTGAGAGGAGATAGATTGACAGGCGCATGATTGGTTTTGTGATTCAGGTAAAGGCTTCAAGCAGGACTTTTGAACTTGTGATAAGTAAGTATAAATTTTTCGATAATACAAATAAGCTGTGGGTGAGGGATGACTTTATAGACCATAATTTTGATTGCATACCCCACGTACCGTAACTACTCAAGCCGAGCCGATAAAATTTTCACTCACTTCTTCAGTGGGACTAAACCTACCGGAGTAAGATCCAGGGCCATATCAAATCAAAACACCAAGGTAAACCCACTGTCAGTGGTGCGGGGATGATGATAATGGCACCTCGTAAGACAACCCATCTGTTTCTTGTGGGTATAGCTGATCCCAGGTGTTATTAATAGCGCTTGGGACTGCCCTCAAGCAACCGGATGCTGTATGGCTTCCGGGTCCGGGAAGTGGACGAAATGTTCAGGAGAATAAGTAAAAGTCCTTCGATGAGCTAACTGGCGCTAATGAAAATATAATAGTGGACCCAGTCTGTAAGACATTTGAGGTCTCTTGAACTCAGCATTGCTTCCGAATTTCAGATGTGATACAGAGGTTGACAACAAAGTTAGGAGGATATGCTGCAGGTCTTGGATGTTACATTCTTTTATGATTCGGTATGGCGGGTGTGTGCATTTCGTTCAGTTTAAAGGACTCCATTTCGACATCCGTTTCCGACTATTGATAGGCAATTGACAAAATGAATTGTATTGCTTAAAACCTCTTGGTTTTATGTTATCCGTGTTTATACCGCTAGAGGGCAGTAGTCGTAAAGGACAAGCACGACACTCCCGCATTACATAGTTATAATCTCGTGCCAAGCGCTCGTTTATATGGCTATTCTTAGCTGGAAACATCAGCAGATCTAAACCTGATAGTCTTAGCAGAGAGTAAAGTTTGGAATAAGAAATAGAATGCTGACTGGTTTGGTCTGTAAGATAATATCACCTCGCACTCAAAACGTGGCGTCGCGGCTGCGACTTGTATAATGGGAGGTAGCCTCGGTGGGATTTTCGCAAGTGTTGCTTTCAAGCAGACCGAAAGTCCTAAGTATACTGTCAGCCCACTTCTTCTCTCACACTTCCTTGCTCTGCTCGACCTCTCCGGGCCCTTCTGCTGACATTCTTTCACCAGACTGGCATCTTTGTGACCCTCGCCACCTCGCTGACTAACATTCTCCTGATCTGTGTTCTAGACTTACATTTCTGGCGCTGCAATAAGAAGGCTCGTGCTAGGACGCATAGAAATGAGGGCATGAGTGATTAGTATTATACATACTAGACACAGTGATTAGATCCCATCGCCTAGACGTGGCACTTTTGAGTTCTCCGAAAGATGGAGAAGACCAATGCACCTCATCATATATAGATAAACACGGAAGAACTATCTTGAGATTTTGAAAATGAAGCTGTGAACAGAATAGGAAAAGCCACCTCGAACTTAGCTCAGAAGTGGGCGTTTCTGTGCCCCTCCCCTCATTCGTGGATGGTTACATGGCGCAAAAATTCCTGCAACACGGCAGATGAGCCGCCAATTAGAGGCTGTGGTGTGCTCGAGGGCGTTTTACCGAAGGGATGCCCTTTTCTTGCGACGTGCAACAGAACTTGGGGACATCTTTTGAAAGCGGAAGGCGCACGTGATGACTTTTGGGAAGTTAGATATCGTGATCTAGTAGTTTGAAGGATTGAGGAGCTGGAGATGGGGGATTGAGTTTTGGTGGGGAGATTCTGCTTAGTGGTTTTGCTGACTTAGTGGGCGTGCACCATACTAGTAATTCTCGGTGGTCTACTGTTATGACCTCGAAAGTGATTGTGAGGCTGAGTGGGAAGAAGTTGAAGACTTAGTTGATATCCGTTGGCTTTCCGTTTCTAAAATCTTAATCTACTGGATTTTGCATGATGGTGAAAGATGGTTGCTTCCCTCGTATCGGGATACGAGTGCCTAAGGAGGCCGGGGAGGATCTAACATGCAGCAGCCGGACCCCACCACAGAGCAGATCGAGGGTGTTAACAAAGTTGAGACGCGTACCAGGCAGATCAAAGATAAAACTTCTACATTTTCTTCGTTCAAGTCTGCAGAAGTATGATCTGAACCAAACCAATTCCGGAGCTTCGTTGCAAATAATTTACGAATCCCAGAGCACTGCTTGAACTACGCGGCACATCCATGTGCCCAAAGCGCTGCCTAACAAGATACAATAGACATTCAAATAAGCACAGAATTCACCCTCATCCGATTAAGCTCTTCGCAACCTCCTCGCCCGTCGACAATAGCCACGCAATTCTTTTGAGTCTCGAACTGAGGAGCTCGCCTCGCTAACTTGCCTCCACTCTTTCCAAACACAAGAACTCTAACCACAACCTTTCCTACTCTCCATACAACCTTCGCCTCACTTCACAAAATCGCAATTCGCCTTATCTAACACCACCATTACTTGTGGCAGTGTAAGACGCGACATTGTTCAAGACCTCTCGCGAGACCATTTACTTCATTCGTTAATCTGAGTATTTGGCTGTGGGACTTTACTTGCGTGCCTCGAAATCTTCGGTCATACTCACCTTTGGACTTTCCGCAAGCGTATATCTCAACTCACTTTCAGAACTCAGCTCTAGGCAATCGTTGCTAGCCTGACATTTCAGCCGCCATCTTTTCCAACCCGCACTCTCATCAACCGTCATTGCTCAAGACCACAAGGAGTCTCGAATTCTCAACTTCCGACTCAACACAACACAACAACGGTTTTCAAGCATAACCTCCGTAGCTTTGGTCACCTTGCCAAATACCACAATCGTATTGTGTCACCTGGGCCTCACGTCACCTTCTGCGCTCTGGAGTCATGGCGACCCAACCTGCCGATTCCAGTGCTGGCACTGGTCCTTCCACCAATGGAAAATCACAGTCACTCAATGGTAAGCGCTTTTTGCCCCATGAATCCTAGACAATCGTGGCTGTATGTACATCATGCTCACTAGCGATTGAATAGCAACCTTCGCTTCTGGCATCCGACCAACAGCAAAATCTAGAGCTACCACGCGCATACCCCAATCCAGCCTTCAAACCCCCTTGAAGAAGTTCACCTACTTCACCAAGCTCTCGCCCGAACTCCGACTGATGGTCTGGAACTATTCATTAGAACCGCGCTTCGTTGAGATGAGATTTCTGAATAATTACACATCTACCCAATTCGATATTCTTGCAAGTACGCCTGCAGTTTTGCACATCAATCGAGAAGTGCGAGCCGAGTATCGCAAGCGTTACAAAGTCATGTTCTTACATAAAAAATGCAGAGCACCTGCATATGTTAACACGAAGATTGATACGCTGCACATCAAAGGCTATTTCGACTTCAGACAACTATGTCGCACCATCAATATCTTGCCAAACAAGTCCGACATTCGGCATCTTTCGATCACCCCCAAACTTCTGTCTCTCGCCGCCCAGATGGCACGTTCATGTCACCCCTCCAGTGTTGTTGTTTCCACACCTCGAAACAGTTACCGTATCATTCATTAAATACTACTGCGAGCACCACAACTCCAGAACCTTGCGGACCGGACCAAGTCGCTCTCACATTTCGTCCTTGAGCTATCCTCTCAACCGGCCCGAACAATTGGAGGTCCATTATCTTGAAGACAACGTCCAAAAGTTCACAGACCAATGGGAAGCCGGTAGGTGGAGCGGAATCACTTGGAAGAAGCCCACGTTTGAGTACAGTGCAATATGCCTTAAGTCTATCAACCCCAAAAAGAGGTTCTGTCCTGGACTCGGCTTGGGCCGCGTAAGAAGAAAGGAGGAAGCCGAAGAAGAAAAATGTTTGGAGCAGCAATGGGGTTTCCAAGCGGCGCAGAGAATGGTGAAGGAGTGAGAAAAGCGAAAGATCAAAGAGGCCAAGGAAGCCAAGAAAGCAGAGGCGAGAGATATGGCAATGCAGGTAGCATATGCAAGAAATGGCTATGTGCTAAATAGCACCCGAATTGTCTTGGCGGCACCGAAGAAGTCTATCACGAAGCAGCGATTGATGGCGTTCATTTCTTGAGTGGATGAGACAAGAGCCGTAATTCATGGCTAGAACTATGAACACAACAGGATGTTGGTGGCGTCAAATGGCTGGCTATTTGGAGCAAGTGTAGTAGTGGAAAATAGGTCGCAAATTACGGATGGAATGCGTCAATACTTGCTTGCTTGTTTTCTTGCTTACTTGTGCGCAATGGCCATGGCCAATTGATGGAACGAAGGATAGAAATTCATTATTGACGGCTGGAGGTATCATACCAAAGGAGTTCCCATGGATCCTATCTAATGGCTCGCCTTCAAGAGACCCTTCTCACAAAGATTTAGCAGTAAGACAGCTAGTCAGGGAGGGACATGTTCTTGAGATTACTTTACTAGCGCGCAAAAGTGTGCGCACAAAATTGATGCAACATTGAAAACCAATATGTCTTCGCAAATGACACTCATCTCATCTCTACAATCGTTGCAGCACATTTCCAGTTCCTGCAATTTCCGCGTACGCGGGTATTAAAAATGTCGAGAGAAAAAACAATCTTCCTCCCGACACTTGAACTATCTGGCATTCGATATCATGAAGTTTTCCAAGCCCCTCAAACCCCCGCAATCTCAAAACTCTAAGCTTTTGTCTTACCCAAAACCCACAAAAAGTTAACATCCCTCCCATCCTCAACATCTTTAACCACATCCCCCTTCAACACCTCAAACCCTCCGTCTCGCAACTTCCCAAGCCATTCCTCCTTCTCCCAGCCACCCCAAAACATCTTCTCGCCACCAATCCAAGTCCCCATCCCCTCAATCCCCGTCAAAGCGAAGTTCCCCACAAACAACCCCCCAGGCTTCAACCACCCGCGAATCTTCTCCATCAGGACAACCTGGTCCGTCTTCGTCAAATGTAGAATACTATACAATCCCACCACGGCATCAAAGGACCCCTTGGCGAATTCCAAGGCGAGCATATCGCTCTGGATGAATTCGGTGTTTGACCCATTGACGTGCTCTCGTGCGAGGGCAATTTGTGCGGACGAGATGTCCACGCCGGTTACATGTGAGCAAGACTTAGCGAGGAATTGAGTCCCCGGGACACCTGCTCCACAGCCGAGCTCGAGGACTTTGGCCGAGCTGGGAGTGAGTAGTTGTTTGAGCAGAAAAGCTAGGTACTCGAGTCTTGGTGATGGAGTTTTAACTGTCCAGTCTAGGTACTCTGCTGCGATTTTGTCGTAGCTCTCCTCGACGAGTTTGTTGGAGTTGGGAGCAGTGGTGGGAGGATTGGTCTCCATTTTGTCTGGAGGTTTGGGTTCGAAAACGAAGATGTTCTGATATGTCTGAGCAATTGATGTTCCTCTGGACAGAGTCAATGCAATTTTCGTCCTTCTTATGCTGTGCTATGTCCTCGAGTCTTAGTGCCTTGAGTCATGCGGGGAGGAATCACGTGTCGGCGTGAGTGGTCAAGCCTACAATAGTGGAGAAGATGACAACAGGAAATCCAGAATAAATGAAGTAGTTAACTAAATGGGAGTACTGCATGAGAATACTGCATAATGCAGGTGATTCATAAAACTGCTTGGTGACGTGTGTTGGAATATTGGTTCCCACATGTTTCTACCCTAGTAGTTAGGTCTGAAGCTCAATCCAATTTATCATCTGAGGTTACAAACGTAATAAATTTTTTGCCCGGCAAACTGACGATACAGACGACTCTAGTATAGCTCTATTGGAAATTGTGACTTCTGATTTTGTTACTGTGTCCGGTACTTCAGAGGCAAAGCTCTTCGTTTCCAGCGTCCATTCTGAGCATCTCAACAACGCCGCTTCTATCGTAGAAGGAGGGCAACTCCCGCCCAGACCGTGCTACAAGATTCATAGATAGAAATGTGACGTTCAGTAACTTTCCCCTCTAGAGTTCTAATAGTCCGAGACTATCGCCTGTGGAAATTCTCTCAAGGCTCAAATCCTCCGCACGCCGTCCTTTCGAGCTTCGGGTAAACAACTTTCACTAATTACCTGATGTGCTCGTACTGTTCCGGCTCCACATACAAATCCAGCGAGGGCAGGTACCTCACCGAAGAGAACGAGGCTGTCTCTAGCCCCGTGTATTGGACAGGAACTCTCAATGAAAGAAACCGATCAAGGGTTGCCGCTCCGTTTTGTGTTTGGAGAGCTATCTTTACCGCTGTATGGATTACGCACGGGTGGGAGAACAATCGCGAGACAAGCAGAAGAGGATAAAGCACCTGACTACTACTATACACTTCATGAAGTAATTTATTATGATCATAGGGATAGTCGCATCAATCAATGCTGATTTGCAAACATCTCGTGCGCTGCTACGATGAATACCCTGATGGAACGAGTCTCGACTTTCCTTGGACTTTTCCCCAGTTTTCCTCTGTTCTTTGGGGAGATCAAAAGCAGACAACTTAATAGATCGAGAAAACATAACATGGATACCTGTATGAATGAAACAGTGCAACCTGGAAGGCGACACACCGCGATAAAGGACGCCAGGTATTGTGACCAGGTGTTAGCGCCATTCGTTTCGCTTAGCTTTCTATATCAACCTCGATTTTCTTCCACAAACATTTTCTCTCGAGACTTGACAACCTCGAGGCTACTCAGTCCGATATCTAAGACTCAAACAACTATGTCGTCATCCAACCCAATCTCAGGTGGCGAGTCTGCGAGCGCACAAGGCGTATCCTCAACAAGCCAGCCGACGGACAGTTCTCCTCCTACCACCTTGTTTGCAGCTCACCTTCAAATTCCCAACGTCGATTCAAATAACACTAATGACGACTCTACACCCTCCCCATTGCTCTCGGTCTCAATTGGCTCTGACAAATCCTCCAGTGCACAGAACCGACCCTGCGCCAACAATCCAACCAATACCCATCAAACAGACATCTCCTCTCCCTTCGATACCAACTCGAGTGCCGTTCACCTTTCAACCCTCGACATCAACCCAAACAACCCCAACAACAATTTCTTACCTTTCCCACGACTTCCTCTCGAACTACGTCGCAAATGCTTCCGCGAGATGTTTCCTGGTCCACGTGTCATCGAGGTTCTCTTCCCAAGAAACAGAAACTCAAAGAAGTACGAATTCGTCGCCGAGACTCCTGTGGTCCTTTACATCTGCCACGAGTCGCGCATCGAGGCTCTCACCATCTATCAGCTGGCCTTTGCAAACAAGTCTGCGCTCAAGCCAGTCTATTTTTGTCCTGAGCTTGATACGATCTTCTTGAGAGAGGAGCAATGGCGCACGGGCGACCAAGTTAAGGACTTCTTCTTGACTGTTCCAGACAAGACCCTCATTCAGAAGATGGCCTTCATCTTGTATCCCGGCCTTTCGCTCGGACATTACGAAGAGGAGTCAGAAAAATATTTGGGACCGTTGGTCTGTTCTTTCACCGATATCCGAGAGATCACCATCATCACCTACTCGCGGGTCGATAGAGGCGGGGACTGCATCCAAGAGCACGGCAAGAGCTGCAAAGTCTGCGCTAGAACTCCGCACAACCGGACTATTCTATTGAGCGAGGGTGATGCGATCGCCCATGGCACACCGTCTGAGGGGGCTAATGCTTCGACACTCTTCAAAGGACCCAGGAGCAACTCACGAATTACATGTCGCAGACCCAACGCATTACCGATTTCATGCTGAGGGACGCACATTGTAGACCTACCAGTACTAGTTTTTGGAGTTTAGGTGTGCCAAATGTCTCGTTCAAGGCTGCACTCTATCACAAGATCGACAATGATAATTTCTGGATGAAGCTAATGGGAAGGAAGATTTACGCGACACGAAGTCGTCGAATGATGGATGGAGAATAAGGTGCTTGCGGGGGAATTGACGTGGCAGTATTTCGAGAATGGTACACTACTGTATGAATTTGGAGGATATTCAAAATGGTGAGAGACATGGCATAGCTATGGGGAGCATGCATAGGAAATCAGCCACAATCACAAAATAAGCCCCAAAGAGGCAGATTCCATTGAAAGTGGCGTGATATGAATACATCTGGGCTGAGATAGAAAACAGGGGACCAAGAAGCGCAAACTGCGTCTGCGAGGGGCTGCTGAGAAATGATTTCATTTTGGCAGAGTCAAGCATTGAGGAAAGCATCACCTCGCTAGATTACTAGCTATCAGAACTTTCCTCGAAGCAATGAAATCACAAAAGCATCTACAATCTCTAGCTCAACACTGGTGCCTCTAAGTCTGTGACAGGCTCACTTCTAAGTCTCGCAATGCAGTGATCATAACCAGAGTGGTCACCCCGTTCACGCACTCAATTCAACCAGCCCAACCCTTAAACTCCCAACTCCACATTCCTCCCCCTCACTCCCATCCTCTCCCCCTCTGTCAACTCAATCCCAAAATACACTCTTAGTGCTTCAACCCTCTCTTCTTCCGTCCTACAAACCTTCACCACACTCGTCCTCCCCCATCATTTCTCTTAACCTCCCCATCCACAAGCATAACCTTCCCCACAATCCCCTCCTCCCCCTCTCCATCTCTACCACCATTCACAAAACCCCTCAAAAACCTCACAATCAACACCCTCCTGGTCTGAAAATTTGTCTCCGCCGTACAAGTGCTCGTGTAAAAATTCATGACCTCAAAATCCGCTTCCGTGAACTCCGTCTCCGGAAATGCATAGAAAGAATTCCACTCCTTGTCTTGAGCATTGCGATATTGGTATATCCAGAGAAGTTTGCTCTGGTCGACTTGTTGCGGGATGGTCGAGTGTATGAGGCGGATTTCTTGGGTGCCGAGGTTATTTGTGATGTGGCCTGAGATGAGTGGGAGGGGTTTGGTGGCGCCGTCACCACCGAAGCCAACCTATTTAGGTGAAGACAGTTAGTTGGAGGGCGGGAAGGGATGGTTTCAGAATCAGGGGGGTGAGTGGAAGGGGTGATAGATATGTGAGATCGCAAATGTCAACCGAAACTTACATCCAGCATGTATTTTTCCCCCGTCGACAAAGTGACGATATTGACGATATGGACCCTAAAATCAAATAGGTTTGTTTGCTTGCTTCTAAAACCCTAGAAGCGAGAACAGGTAAAGCAGGGGACTGAACCGGAATGGACTTACCATCCAATATAATCACCCCCTGGCACACCCCCCACCCTCGGTCTAATCCTCACACCAGCCGTATAGACCGTCCATCCCAGTCCCCTTAAAATATGATTGAAGAAAATGCTATTTTCCATACAATACCCGCCCCTACCTCGCTTATCCGTCACGATCTTCTTGAATAGCACTTGTGGGTCTAGAGACACTGTATGCGTGCTTGAGTAGTGTATTTGTAGGTTTTCGTACGGCGCGGTGGAGATCTGGTGGATGTGAAGGGCTGTTAGGTAGCATATGTCGTGAGGTGGAGAAGAGGAGCGATGGAAGTGAAAGGGGAGGGATATGTGGGTTTCGTAGGCGTCGAGTTGTTGGGTGGTGTAGGCTGATGCCATGTTGGCTTTGTTGTTTGGTTGAGGATTTCGTTTAAAAACTTGAAGATTTTGATTCATTTCATGAGTTCACGACACCAGAAGAGTTCAATTCCCAAGTTTGTATTGCGACTCACGAGAATCCCGGTATGCACTTGCATACATGAGTTACGCGAACCCTTATTACGAAGTTGAGACTGATGAAAGTGGATTGGCTTCAGTCTTGACAACATAGGATCTTGGCATTTTCTCTCCAAGCGAACGCTTACATAATTTGATATTTTTTTCTCTCTCTCTCTAGAACTTCATCCTCAGCTCACATCACCAGCGAAGCCCTCGGTGCATCTGCGATATGTCTTCTTTGAAAGCCGCAAATAACTGCACCCCACAAACACGAGAATTATCTTCATCTCATAGCATTCAGTAATTTTTTCATAAATGCAGCCGCACTGCACCCCTTGCGCTGCATGTAGTCATCCCAAACAACCCCGATGTTCGCCCAGCCTCGGGAAGTACTACACATTTCACGTGACGTGTCCAGATTTCGGCCAATGAGATTTGCTCGGCGTTAGAAGTCGACGTCGATGCCGAGGGAAGAAGCGGTTGCCACGGAGGAAGAATGGGAAAGTTCTGCCCATCTTTCAGATTATGCTCCTGGTCAAGTGTGGTAGTTCATTGTTGCTTGTTCAAGGGCATCGCGGAATAGCCGAGGGATTATTGCTTTCGTACGTAAGGTACGGCTTCAACATTCCGATCATCACAGTACTTTAGTTTCATCCATTCACTTCAAGTCGTCTCTCATGACTGATGTTGTATTTCGGACCATATGCTTCAAAGTTCCGGGGATCAAGCTGAGAACCCAAAACGGATTCATCACATGTTCCACTCTCCACTTACCCCGCTAGTCTTTTGTTGCATGTCGCAGATCTTGCTCTTCGCTGAACGCGCAAGCATTTTGTTCTGTTGCATGTCGCAAGATATCCTGGTCCAATCGAGTGGGATAAGATGAGACTTTTGTTGCACGACGCATATTTGGCGCTTTTGTGTTGATGTTGTGATTTTGTGATCATATGAAAAAGAGGTCAGGGGTTGTGGAGAGTTTCGCATGGAAGAGAGCTAGCTGACAATGAGGACGGTCGTGCTTTCATCCGTGTCCGTGGGTTCTGAGCATGCGGAAAGCTTATCTATATTATATTGCGCGATTTGTGGATCCCCTTTTTAAAAATCCTGGTCACGTGAAAGCCTCTCATTGGCCGCACCCGCCCGCACAAGCCACCCGCAGGAACACCAAAATCCTCGGTTTACTGGCCGGGGGTATCCGAGGGTAGCCGCACGTGCTATTGACATGCTTTCGACGTAATTACTTAATTATTATAATAAATAAACGCTAAGTAAATAAGTAAATAAGTCAATAAGTAAATAAGTAAATAAGTAAATAAGTAAATAAGTAAATAAGTAAATAAGTAAATAAGTAAATAAGTAAATAAGTAAATAAGTAAATAAGTAAATAAGTAAATAAGTAAATAAGTAAATAAGTAAATAAGTAAATAAGTAAATAAGTAAATAAGTAAATAAATAAATAAGTAAATAAATAGCTAAATTATTAAATATATTATATAAATAAACGTTATATAAACTTATATTATATAAAGCCACGGTATATAAAGCCACGGTATATAAAGCCACGCTATTAAAACCTCGCTATATAAATATACGTTATATAAAGCTATAATATATAAAAATACGCTATATAAATATATATTAAATGCGTTATATAAATGCACGCTATATAAAGCCACGCTATTAAAACCTCGCTATATAAATATATAAATATATATAATATAAAGCTACAATATATAAAAACACGTTATATAAATATTTATTAAATAATTAAATTACTAAATACGTTATATAAATGCACGTTATATAACCACGCTATATAAGTATATATTAAATATATTATATAAACGCACCCTATATAAATACACGCTTTATAAAAACGTGCTATAAATACACGCTATATAAAAATACGCTATATAAAAAGATATTAATTAATTAAATATTAAGTCTTTATATTTTAATTATAATAGTAATTATAATTAATTAATATTTATTAATAATATTATTAATAGTTTTACTTTAAATATATTATAAAAGAGAAAACATTAAATATATAATAAGAAAGTAATAAAGTAAGTGTTAAAAGATAAATGTAAGAAATACTTATTTAACGAATATTAAAGATAATATATATTTAAAGAATATAATTTATTAAGGAAAAAAAGGAATATAATTTAAATTAAAAGGAAAAGTTATAATAAAAATCGTTTTTATTTTTAAAAGATATTACTATTATAAACGCTCTTAAGCGACCACCGAGTCTTAAGAGGAAATGTTTTAAAAGTTACCGTAATCCTAAGAATTAAGTAGTTCTTAAAGCGCGACTCCTAAGAGTTCATAAAGTCCTAAGACTTATTTATATTTAAAATATTTATTAATAATATAATCTTAAAAATAATGTTATAACTATAGATTTCCACGATTATATATTACGTAATAAATCTCAAAATCTTAAGAAATCTTTTAAATCTTAAGATTTAAGGAAATTTAAAAAAAAAGTTTTATATAAAATTAACACGTCTATTATTAAATAAAAGCTTTGTACTTAATTAAAAATAGTATTTCAATTATATTAGTTATTATTTATATTATCGTACGTAATACACTTACTTTTCGATTATTAAGATTAATATAATCTATTATATTTACATTAAATAAATACACGGACCGTAATAATTACCTTAAAAGTTATTTTAAATATAATAAAAAGTAGCTTAATTACGTAAAAAATAAACTTTTAACGTTAACCCCGTTATAATACTTTTAAAATATAAATAAGAACTTTAATATATATAATATTAAATTAAACGGCTTTAAATAAAAAGATTCTTAATACGTTTTTGTAATTATAAGTAATTATAAAATAATAAATTTAAAAAATATTAATAAGTTTTTCACTTTATAAATAGCTTTTAAAATCGCTTAACGTATTAATAATCTTTAATAATAAATAAATTCTATAAAATTTTATATAAATATTAATTTAATAATAACGTTAGCGAATTAAAAAGAGTTCTTTTAAATTAATATAAATAAGTTAATATATACTTTATTAAAAAGTATAATAAAAGTAATAAAAGTAATAAAAGTAATAAAAGTAATAAAAGTAATAAAAGTAATAAAAGTAATAAAAGTAATAAAAGTAATAAAAGTAATAAAAGTAATAAAAGTAATAAAAGTAATAAAAGTAATAAAAGTAATAAAAGTAATAAAAGTAATAAAAGTAATAAAAGTAATAAAAGTAATAAAAGTAATAAAAGTAAATAATTAATATGGGCAATTATAACGACGCAAGAGCTTTAAAAGTGAAGATAAACTTAATACTTAAAATATAAAAACTATAGAGCTATTATATAAGAGGGAGCTATATATATAAGGAGTCGCAGGGGAGTCGGACCTGTTCCGGACCCCTGACTTAGCCGAAGCTATTCTGTCGTTATAATAATATATTAAAGTATAAAAACTAAAAAGTTTATTATAAGGATTTTAGCGAAGCGGCAGAGGCCGGATTAAAAATGAAAATTAATAATATAAGTAAATATTAATAAAAATATCTTATAGAATATAATAAATAAAACCAAAAGTTATTTATAGCTAGAATTCTTTATTTTTAATAAAAAGCTTTTAATTAAAGACCGTGGCGAAGCGAGGTCCCGTGACCCCGGAGCTTGCGGAGGGCCGTCGCGGACAAGACCTTGTTGAAGTATATTGCCCCTTGCTGATGATGATCTAGCTAGGATTGAGTTTGAGTTTGAGTTCGTCCCAGATTGTAGAGGGTGGAATATTTGATCATGTTTGAAGCTTCTTGAACTTTCGGAGTCCGGATGTAGTCGAACCCACTGGCCGATGAATTCGCAGGCTCTATCTTCCTGCCATCGCTCGTATCACACTTTATGAAATATTATTAATACCTTGAAGCTGCATCTTAGCCACTGATTAGGTTAACGTTCTCCCAAGAGAGAAGTATCTCACATGGAAGAAACCGTCCGATTAAATGTCCCATCCCTCACCGTTCAACAACGGGAAAATAACATGCATATGTATACAATTATCAATATACCTCGAAGCAGACGTCATATCGTACGAGTCCAGACACGAACACACCGTCCAAAGTCTAGAACTCATCCATTTCTCAAATCAAGCCAATGTGGGGATCAACAGTTCGTGCGAATTAGGCTCTCTTGAAGCCAAGTTGTGCTAATCAACCACGTAAGCACGCGTACTCCTCGTGGCTTGACATCCTTAACGGGTGCTTGGTATGCTTGTGTCAAGAGTTCGCAGTCAGCAGAATATATCCAATTGGCATGCGCATCCACGAGCAGCAACCCTAATTAATATGATGCATGGCAGCAAGCCACAAAGCCACACGAGTCCACACACATTCCACACACATTCCACACAGGAACGGCAGACAAACGGGCTCATCCCACATAATCCAACAACATTCATTCATTCTGACCTTTGGCGTCTCACTTCACGTCTCGTGCTCCCAGTTGAATTCCTTTCCGCGATTAGTCGTTCATTACAGAATTTTCAATTACTTTACTGTTATCAGTTGATGATGCCGTCTGTCCCTCACCCGACCCAACAATAGGCCAAACGGAACAGCCTTTCGACCAGACCCAGACACTCGGAATCGTGTCCGGCATCGCAAGTCTCTCGGCAGGCTCGGCATGGTCTCTGCTCCTTGTGGGCCAAGAAAAGTCCCTGATTCCATCATCCCGCCCTCACCCACTCTGCTACGGCGGCATTTCTCCCACACCCACCAATCCACATCCTCGTATACTCAAATCAGATACTTCCTCATCAGGCAACGCTCGCACCCTTTGATGCTGTAATTGGCTTATGGTGCATCTATACCAGGATCGGACCAGGATCGCAAGTCTTTGATGACAAGTCGGAAGCGCGGGAGATATCCTTCTAAGAAAGCTTGGCTGCCGTTCTTGCAGGAAGCGAGACTGCGGAAACAGACCCTTGTGACCTCATGGCGCCCAGTCAGGGACGGACGGAAAATGTTTCCAAGGGCACCGGGACTGGGCGTGCCATTGTCATGCTCGGCGTAGCACGCGTGCATGTGGATGAGTGTATCCTCGGAGGAGAGTACATATGTACCATAGGATCCCGCCGACTTTTTATTTTGGTTTTGAGATCTGCATCACAATCATTCGTTCAAAGAATATTTGCAACCAGGTCTTCCTGCGTCAGATATCCTCATATACTCTCCGCTTCAGAAGACATTTATACAACAACCAGACCCAAACAAACCACAATGCCTTCCTCGAAGCCAACCTACCTGGTCATCGACACCTCCACCCCAACTAACCCACCATCCGAAACAGAAATCTACTCCGTCGCCAAAGTAGCCTACTCAAAACTCGTCACCGAAGCCTCTCTCAAAGACCAAAACCTCCGCCGTTTAGTAGGCCACGCAAACCTATATGACAAGCTCCTCGACGAATACAACAACTCATTCTCTGACTCCGAATCAGACATCGACAATAACGATGCCGACCCATTCTCGGACTCTGAGATCGATTCGGACATCGATTCTGAAATTGAGGAATTTGCCACTCAGGCTTACGCCGCGCGTAATTCCAGCAAGGATGTCTCCATTCATTCGGATTCCACGTATATCTACCAGGATCAGCAGCAAGCGGGTGTGAGATTTGAGGATGTCTTGATTGATGAGAAGGAAGATGCACTTGCTCTTCTTTGTAAGGCGCCTTCGCATTCGGAGGGCTTGGAGTTGCATCATGTTCTAGGAGGGTATGCTGAGGTGGAAGTTAAGGAGCTGGAGGTCTTTGATGAGTGAGAGGATAAAGGGAACTCTGCTGAGGAAGTAGGGTGGGAATACAACACCAACAACAACAACAATCACGAAGGGTGTGCAGAATTGTACAGTCGATCATGTGCAGGCACTTCTTTATTGAGAGTGACAGAAATGCCGCCAGCGATGGACTGGGCCGATCGATGAACCTCGCGCCGCGAGATGGTGGGGAAGTCTAGGATGGCTGCTGACAAGCTTCTGGCTTGGACAGAGCGACGAGAGAAGGACGATGAGAATGAAAGAGCTCGAAAGTGGAAGAAGTTGACTTTCAAGATATCCATGAATGTACTTTAGCAAATGACACAACTATGCAAGTCTAAAAGACTGTTCCAATCCAAAGTCCAATGATCCTCGCTTATGCATATTGTTGTTTTCTCCCAACCTGCAGCAAACAATCTATCAATTTGACGCGTTAAGCTCGGTTAGATACAAGACTTCCATCACTTCCTCATCCTTTTCGGTAAGTCCGGCCTCAAGAGTTATCATCTCTCTATCTACCGTCGCAAAAAATCATCGCACACGTGAATCCATCATCCCATCCCAAACTCTCCTCCCTCCTTCCACCCTCTTCCTCCCCTTTCACACGACTTTCGCCCTCCAAACCCACATTTTCCATTGAAGAACCTTGCTATATCCCTCATTTTTCCTACCATCCCCCCTTATCACCGTTCCCAACTCAACATCTCTTGCGACCTTCTCCTCCCCGCACAACAATAAAAGCAACGAGAACCCCCCTTCCTCAAAACCTTGAGATGCTCAACGGTACCCATTCGCACCAATACCAAAGCCATCAGCGCCCCTATCACCCACACTCCACCCAAAAGAAAAGAACCCCAGCCGCCTCACACTCAAACCCCATCACCAGCCCCTCTGCCCTTCCCTTTCCCTCAAAAATAATCGGCATGATCCTCCATACCCACCGCACCACCGCCACCAAATTCATCCCCCGGAAACACTCAAGGCAAAAGCACAAGGAACCAACCTAAACAAATCATTCTACGCCCTCTCCTCCTTCGCCATATCGAAATACCACAAGCGATCCGCGTCTGCGATGCCAGCTTTCTGCGCTGAGTACCTGTAGTGCGTGTTTGTGCTGTGGAGCTCAGGAGGAGTTGGAGCAGCGCATGAGATAGTTGGGGATTTCGTATGGGGAGGGCTGCTGAGGAGTGTTCAGTGCGTTGTGGAGAGGAGGGCGAGGTCCCAGGGGAAGGAATCGAGGATGATGAAGACGTAGCGGGCGGGGGAGGGAGAGCGGGATGGCGACGACATTGTGGCTATTATGACGAAGAATTGATAGAGATGTGCCGTTAGGAGCCATTAGGTAGAAGCCTTGTAGTGTATAAAGTATTACAAGCGGGTGGATTTGTGTGCCGTGTTTCAGGATCACCAGTGAGACAACATGAGTAAGGTACGTGGGTGTCGTACCTTACACATATTGCGATCTAGCGAAACTAGCAGCCTTTACATAGTCGATAGGGTCGATCGTATTATACGTGAAGACCAAATATTGGATCAATAAAACGAGTCTTCCCAAACTCGACCACATCTCGGAGTTCCTCGTTTAGCTTGATTACTTCACCAGACCATCCACTGCATCAAGCCAAGTCATTTTCTTCGTGCCGTCATCGAGATCGACAACATTCTTATCATGGAAGGAAGGGATCATACTGCTACTACGTTATTGTGGTTCAGTTGAAATAATGATTAAAGAGCTAAAGTTAGAAATCAGAATGGGTCAAGTGAGAATATGCCTCCTTGACATCAATCAATCACTGGACGATGTCACCAGCACATCTTCCTCCGCTCTAAACAAAAACCACCTCAATAAAATTTCCCACCTTCAAGTACTTCTCATCCTACTGTAAGTGTTTCTGGAAAACGAATTCTGGTGAGAGCAGTTTGGGTCGCATAAAGAGCACCTAGTTGCCGAGAGCAGTTGAAGGCTCTGAAGAGGAATTGCTGAATGATGGTGAATGATGGTGAGATGTAGTGGATCAATTGATAGCTGCTGCAAAATATTTAGCACATGTGATGAGCTTGGAAATGTGACATTCAGACGAGGTTTAAATGATATGTTGTCTATCCTTGGACTACCAATATCCCCAGCTAATTCTGTGACCTTGAAATGCAACAGTAACATTAATAATTAGAAATCAAGCCCCTCCAGTAGCCTTAAACATTTTCGGTCCTTAGCGAGTGGTCTTGACACCAAAATGCCTATCCCGAGTATAATGATCACATACGCCATGAGCAGAAATGCACACGTCGCCCTAAACACCCAGTTCTCAGTCGGAATGTGGGAAGTCGCATCGTAAGCTTGCATATACGACGCCATCGTAAAGATCATCTTAAAGCCTAGAGTTCCGCAGATCAAGCCAATGATATAACAGCACGCGTATGTCCGGACGAAATCTAGCGTTGCCCGGGTCATAGGCTCGATTGGATACCATTCCCAACGCTGCTTGTGGAATCCTGCAACTGGTCAGTTCTCGATCGTCTAGAATTGTCTCTGGAGCAATTCATTGGAGGTTGCAAGTATTGCTCACCATGATGTATCAGGTATCCGGTGGCCAACTACATCATCACCCCTGGCGGGATCCACCACATGTAGTCGGCGACGTACTTGAGTAGGTCTGGTCCTGGTTGTAGAGCTTCCCACATCGTGAGCGCAATAGCTCCTAGGATGAATGGCGATGCCTCGAGAGCTGGGAGAGTGTATTTCGATGTCACGAGACGGTTGTTTGACAGCGTCGTGATACCGGGACGGAAACATGGATTCATGCTTGGCACGGGTACCTGGTACCGAATTTATGACGGGATGCGTATTACCTATATCTTGGTAGACCTTTTGGCTCTTAAAGTTGCTTTCGTGAAGAATGCTGGATTGCTGATGCTGATGTTATGTCGCAGGTGGATGAAGATTTGTGAATGTCCTATGAAAAAAAAGTTTGCATGGCGCATCGGTGAGGAAGGCAGGTTTTCTAACGTGGTTTGTTTCCAGCTTTCCTGCCGCTTCGGAAGGTACCTTCCAGATTTTCCAATTGGGTTTGGAAAGAGCACTACTTGGCGGTGTTCGGTTACGACGACGACACAACACCACGAAATTGCATAGAAAAGAAGAAATGGAGGTCTACATCGCGACTCAGTGGGATTAGATTGTTTCGAACTGTTCGTGTTCAGGATCCCAAATATCTGCTCGGACTTGGTTGCTGGAAGACATCAATCCCAGTCCATGCTCCTTCCATTTGAAATCTCGCTTCCGTTTTCCTTCGTCTTGGACACTTCATAAGTTCAAGAACATCATCGACTTGTCGCAGAAGACTAAGTAAGAGACGAAGCCTTTAGTTAATACGATAGAACTATATAGCATCGAATTATGATCTCGACTTCTGGATCTTGAAATGTTTGAAAGTGACGTGCTAGCGTTTATTGTGGTTTCAGCTCATGTCCATATACGGGAGCAAGACTGGGAGCGAAGGTAAACACGAGCGTGCATCTCGGTATGTCTTCAATCTCCGAAAGGGAGAATTGGCTGTGATGAAACTTGACTGGCCCTTGCGGAAGAAAATACCGAACCAATTGAACGGTAAAGGTTCATCGGTACGGCAATGTCTCTACCTGTTCCTTGGGACTGAAGTTGTCGATGGCATGTAACCAAATGAATACCCGCTATTCTATCAATGGTTGATCAGTGCATAACAGCATCTTTCAAAGATACTACTCATAATAAACTTCAGAGAGGTCGCGGTGAAGTGTGAGCTAAGATCACGTGGGCACTACGGAGGAGCTTCCGAAGATCCTGACCAGCCCCCTCGACTATTTTACCAAAAACGGAAATAGGTTCAAATTTTTCAATCCACTTCAAAATTACGATCCATCCCTATCTTGTCCTTATACGGACTGACCACAGACGCACAAAACGGACGCTTCTAACTAAACTTATTCACAATTTTCTATTACAACATTCATAACATATATATCTTCAATATGGCTCCAAGCTCCACAGCTCGCACTGATTCGCCCGTCCGATCATCGGATCACACTGATGGAGATTCCGTCTCTGATAAGCGACTCTGGGAAATTGTCGATATTCCAGGCAAAGGAAAAGGAATAATTGTCACTCGGAACATTGCCCCTGGTACTCTCCTGCTAAGCGAGGCCCCTTTGATCACGACCGAAGTTGTCAAATCCCTTCCCACTGCAGAGCAAGATCTCGAGAATGCTCTTGGCAAGTTATCGCTCAGCGACCAAAAGAATTTCCGTACTCTGCACACCAACTTCCCCGAAAATGCGGACGAGAAACTCATTGGTATCATCCGCTCGAACGCATATCCTCTAGGTCCAGATACGGATGTTGGAGGACTGTTCCCTGACATTGCGAGAATTAATCATAGCTGCCTGCCGAACTCTGTTCAATACTGGAACCAGTTACTTGAGAAGCAAACAATCTATGCTGTCCGTCCAATCGCCAAAGGCGAGGAAATCACCACTTCCTACCAACCTGGCGGAACTTCGTCCCATCGCAAGGAAGTCCTCAAGGAGTTCTTCAAGTTCGACTGCACGTGCGAACTCTGCTCTCTTCCATTTGACGAGCTAAAAGCGAGTGATGAACGAATCTCCCAAGCCGAGAAATTAGACGAGACGATTGGCAACTCCAAGAAAGTCTATTTCGAGCCTGACGAAGTCATGAAGTGCGCGCGTAGTCTCTTCGAACTCTACGAGATTGATGGCATCAAGGATGGAAGATTGTCGAGGTTGTATTACGATCTCTTCCAAATGTGTAATATGCACCGTGATCTCGCGAGAGCGAGGTGTTTTGCCAAGTACTACTCTGATGCGAAGAAGATGGCTGAGGGATCTGATAGTATGAATGTTTTGGAGATGAAGACCTTTGTTAAGAATCCTCAGAAGCACGAGAGTTTCGGTTCGACGGATAAATGGGCGACGAAGGCTTCGGATGTTCCGAAGGGACTTAAGCCTTCTGCTTTCAAGAAGTGGCTGTGGAGAGAGGAAATTTGAGCTGGTCTCAATATTTTCTGTCGAGTTTCTTTCTAGACGCATTCCTTATTTAACATAGAGAAATGGAGAATTTGAGTCGTGTAAGGTTATAATTTGAGTTTGGTTCATCCTGCTCTAAAGTAAGTTCAGAATAGAATGCGCGAATACTTTATTTTGGCATCCACTTTATTGCTCTTTTACCAACCTAAATTGACATTGTGAAGCACGCGTGACAATTGTAAATGCTTGTATCAATAGTAGTAGCTCTGTTAAAGGAAATCGAAAAGCATGTCACGGTATCGTCTATCCAAAGAAACTCTCAGAGCGAGACCTAGCAGCTACCAAGCTATGGATTCAAAGATCGAAGTTCGTTTTTCAAATGTGATGGAAATATCGGCTATTAGACTTAATTCTCGCTTAGACTTGACCTTTTATAAGCATCACCCCCCAGAGCAAAAACAGAAGGGGAAACCAGAAGCAAGCACCTAGCAGATCAATATCCATTTCCCTCACCCCTCATAACATCAACAGTCGTAGTCCCCAACTTCATCCCATAAAAGTCATCCCCAGACACCAGTCACTCTGTCTCCGCCCAAATTTTCTGAATCCTCTCTGCGCTCGGTAAAAACCTCTCCTTCATACCCTCGCAATCAACAACAAATTCTCCATCCCTCTTCTTGAACTTCCTATCAATAAGTATATGTTCATATCCCCAGTATAGGAGTGCAGGATAATGGCTGCGACTGGATCATTCCAGCCAAGCATGTTCGGAGAATCTCCATTGAAGACTACGACTTAGCTCCACGCTCGATGATGCCTAGATCATCACGACGCAATGCCATAGCCCCATTCCGTGTCGCTAGAAGGAACGCTTGGTTGACACTCATTGGATTGTTGACTGGTGCTTTCGCATCTGCAAGGACTTTGCGATAAAGTCGGAGACGAGTTGCTTGTAGCCACAACCGAGCTTGGAGTATCATGTCGGATGAAAACGAGAAGTGTGTATCTACTCCCAGCGCTGCTTGGTCTTGAATTGTATAGCTGTGATCATGGTCGTGTCTGTGGTGATGCTCGGACTGATGGAGATGAATTGGTTGTGCTTTCTCAGCAAGGCAGTATCGGTTTCGGTCAGCGCTGAGGCATGGGAGAACACGATGGGGGTTTTCGATTCCAGTGCCGAGTATGAGTCGAGAAGCTCGACGGAGTTGGTATCTGATAATGCAGTTAGAATAATTCTTCGACAGTCATAATCTACTTACCTCCATATGCACCGACGTAATGAGTCGTGATGACCGAAAGATCAAGATCCCTAAGCTAGTCAGCAAACAAATATGCTGGAAATATGGAGACGTATTGAGCAAGTCTCAAAGCTCTCTCAATCTCAATAGCAGTCGCACCGTCAAACCCGCCATACTCAAGTCCAACACTAGTGGACGATCCTTTCAACAAGCGCTCTTCATCTCTCGCCAATTTCTCCAAATCCTCAAACCGATCATCAATAGTAAAGCTACTCCCAACATCATGGATAGCATAAGCCCACCACACTCGAGCACCACTATCAACACTGGGCTTTAATCCAACCTTGAAAGTCTCCTTCGACCACACATGACTAACATGATCCAAAATGGATGTGACACCCGCATTCAACGACTCATATATCGAAGTCAGCTGACCAATATATACATCTTCCACAGTGAAGACTTTTGATGCCTGACCGAACTCTCAATAACGGGCGATATACTGGACGAGGGTTGTATTTGATCCATTGGTTTTGTACTCTGTCTGCCAGCCGTGTCGGTGCGTGTCGATGAAGCTCGGTGAGACTATCTTGCCTTCTAGATTGATCACTTCTGCTTTAGCCAAGACTTCAAGAGATGGGGTCTCTCCGATCGAAATCATGCGATAGTCTTGGATGAAGATGGAGGAGTTGCGAAGTATTTCGACGGAGTTGGATGCTTTGCTGTATGTGACGATCGTTCCTCCTTGGAGGAATATTGTAGAATTTGTGACGCCAGCGGTTGAACCACCGGGTAGGCTTTGGACTGATAAAGTCATTAGGCACATGCAAACTAAGAAGTGTTGTAAAAACTGACGAGACATCGTATTGGCCTGAAACCGACCCCAGAATAAATTACACTGGGTCTAATTTGACAATCTGTCTCTTGAAGGACGTGGGAAGAAGGTTTTCACTTATACTAAAAGGTTTGATGAATGACAGAGGATGAATCTACTTTGCAGAGAAGAGTAAAATGTTATTATTATAAAGAGACGTTCAACTGTGGAGCAAGTGATTGTCCAAAGCCACACCGTCGGGTGGTCGACCAATAGATGCTGGTAAATCCATGCGCATAAAAACCTCGATATTCTAGTCTGCTAGCTCGGAAAGCTCACGCAAGAAGGAAATGCCAACCAATGACTGTTGAATATATTAATAAGCATTATCCCAAACGAGAATTCGACGGTTGATGTGGAGGTACTAAGAGAGGCTCGGTTTTGAGATGCCTACAGGGTCTTCGTTTAACGCCAGTCAACCTTGGAAATCATCGCCAAATGTAAAGTCCGTTCCGTTCCTGAATCATTTTCGGTAATGCTCATAGAGGATGTCCTGTACGGGGAAGAATTAAGTCACTGATTCTGGCACGCGTAGAATCTTAAAATAAGTATTGTAGACTAGTACTCTTACGATTTGCTGTAGATTCAATCGAATTTGGTCTCTTGCAACTCAATAACTAGTAGCTAATAGCTATTCCTTATCATTTTTCCTTCAAAAGTATTTGCAAAGCGTTAAAAAGTTTATGGTACTTTTAGGTTGTAGCATCTCGTTAAAATCTGCCTCTTAAATTAATTCTTTCAGGTACAGGATGACCGAGTGTAAGGACCCAGTAGTACTTGAAAATTGAAACTTGTCGAATGAAGCCAGCCTCCATGATCACAGTATCAGCCATCTGGCTTAATAATAATCAACGAAACGATCATGTAAAACAGTGCTTATCCCCGAGCCATGTTCACAGGCAAACTTGTAATCCAGAGCGAATAATGAGCTCATCCGGATTACATAAGGCCCTGCTATCAACAAACTACCCCTCCATGTCAGAGAATCGGAGGACCGGGGGAGAGTAGGTATGTTTATGTTAGCGTGATTGAGACTGATGGATGGTTGAAATAGGGTCCTAACTCATTTCGACTTTGACGTGCTTGTAGGAGAGAAGACTTGAACAGAATACCCGATTTTCAATAGTCTGGAATGTGGTAGTCCTCTATAATCGTAATGCAAAGCGTTGAACCCTAGAATTTCCTCTTTTTACTAACCGGATTATTCCAAAACTGGTGGGCTCATTGGGTGGCACTACTACCTGTCAGATTGTTAGGTTCATAGCTGTCACACCTCCTAATATCTGCATATCAGAGGGTATACGAAGAATGGCGAGGGGATTTTTGTTCTCCGAAAGATCTTCGTTTCAGAGTATATAGCTTTATGTGCTCCTCATACGCATGTGAATGGTAACTAGCGGTATCTCGTATGGGTATCAAACGAGTGTCCAGACCCCCGCAAAAGGCCCTCGCTAAAGAAAACCAAATGCAAAACAAGAACATCTCAATTTACCCTTTCACAAATCAACAAAATCAACGAAACCCTCCACCACGGTTCCAAATCACTCCTCTGCCCTGGTTACCTCGCTTTGTCTACTCATCCTCCCCGGCTCAGGACTCCTCCCCCCCTCCGCCAACGAAGGACTCCCTACCCCACTCCCTACACTCTCCCTACTAACCTCCGAGAACCTCGGACTATCATTCCTCATCCTCGGACTAGTTCCCAAGCCCAATCCCATCCCCATCTCCCCACTCAAAGGCCTCCACTGATCCCTATCCTCTTCTTCTCCATGATGCGCATCCATCTCCGCCGGCTCACGATTAGAATGCGTCCTATACGGCGTGAAATTTAACGGTTCCTGATAAGCAGACACTTCGACCGCGTGCGGATCGTTGTATTTCGAGTCTTGGTATGAGGGGAGCTCATTCGGCATGTGCGGATCGGCTGCTGCTTCGACTTCTGCGCGACGTTTTGCGGAGCGCCGGCGGAGGAGGATTATCAGAAGGGTGATGAGGATGGCGAGGACGACGAAACCACCGACTGAAGCACCGGCTATGACGCCAATGTTGGGTTTGGAGGGGGCGGGAGTGAGTGGTGGTGTTGTGGAAGTGGTATTGGCTGGGGAGGTGCTGGTTACAAGTGTGTAGGTTGGTGTGTAGGTTGGGCGGGGTAGGCTGGGTTTGAATACATATCTGGAATGATTTTAGGGGGTTTGATGATTTGAAGAGAAAGAGTTAAGACTTACTGTAGGTATGCATCACTCCAAACGAGGTTCGGTGCTGATGCGCCACCAGTTGATGTCCCTCCGATGAGCTTCACCACTTCGGATGGAATGGGGGGGGTTCTGCTTGCGCCAGCGGAATCGAATTTGCCGGTATACTCTAGGTCGACGAGACTGAAAATCTCGGCTGGCATATGAGACTACGTTGGTGTCAGCCAGATACAATTATTTTGTACATAGAGAAGTGGATAATTCACCGAGCAGTTCTTCACATTTCCTCCCTTATCATCCGTTTGCATTCCACCAACGACGATGAGGTTTTCTCCAACAGCGTGACAGGTATGGCCAAACACACCACCTGGACGTGTGTGGACCTGAATCCATTGGAATGTCGGGATGGTGAGAACCCACCTGTATATTCAGCTGGTGTATGCTTCGATCGAGGATGTGCAACTTACATATCTTCATGCGCAACGACGTTGTCGTAAGTTTCTGTACCAAATCAATCACGCTGCACAATGGACAATAGATTAGAGGGAACTTACGAATACCAGCAATAACAAGGATGTTGTAAGAACTTCCATCCGGTGCAGCAATAAGAACAGTGCAGATATCCGACCGCCCAGAGGGGATATCAGGTCCGCCTGCTTCGTTATCAGTTCACCTCCCCCAATGTCACAAGAAATAAGGACACACCAAAAGTCTGCTGCCGAAACCAAAACCCTGTCTCGATATCAAAGATATCAACGAATTTGTTGTCAATATTCGTGTTCTTCTCATTAGCCTTCAATATCGGCGTCCCGAATGGTGTGGGGTCCTGAGGAACTTGACCTGCGATCTGAACCAGGACTCCCTTTTCGCCAACTGGGATATGGATCATGGCGCCGTTCATTCGTGGGCCGATGTAGTTTGGGACGGAGATGTTTGATAGTGTTGGTGGTGAGGTATTGGTGTCGAGCTGGAGCATTCCCTCGAGATCTATTGTGTTGTTAGTTTGAACGTTTGGGTGTACTCTGGGAAGATAGGGACTTACACTTGAATGTCGACGATTTCTCGTATGCAATGTACTCCGCATCAGAACGCTGCTGGACATATCCCTCAAACAGGAAACTCATATTCAACGATGGCACATCACAATTTGCCGCCGCTCCTGGCCGTTCCACTTTGGTCCCGGTATTGACATAATTGAACGCCGACTGTTTCCACAGCTGGGTGTCAATATCGAATTCCCAGATTGCCGAGGGGGTGATATCTGCCAGTGCAGTGAAGCCCGGATCTGTCTGGCTGTTGAAAGAGAACCAGCCGCCAAGCTGGTAGATCTTGCGTGTGATCTGAGAATACCAGAGGGTCTGCTCGATTAGGGCGTTGGGTACTTGAGGCCCTTTGTGGATGGCGGAGTAGGGGAATGTGTCTTGATTGTTGAAGTCCTTGGAGAGGTCTATGACTATGAGGTTATCGTCTGGAAGACATCAGCGATGAGCTAAGACTGGGACCAGATTCCTTACTCATTCCATTCTCTATCTTATCTTGCGGCGTGTTGAAGAATGTCGTGTTGCCGTTTGGAGTGAACTAGTCCTCATCAGCAAGTTAATCCTCGTTCAGATCAGAATCGCGAACCGTATTCCCGCCGTCGATATATATCTTTCCATCTGCGAGCACACCTGAGCTCATCAGTATTTATCCAGTGCAGTTAGCAAGGAAATATACTGGCATGTCTCCACAACCGACAGAAATGCTGTGATACATCGTATTTACTGCCATTAATACTGGCAGCCAGCGAAGGTGTTGGTAAAGTGACAGGAGCGCTCGAGGTTCCGGACGCCAATGCGGAGGTTTGTCTCTCAAAGACACTTGCAATAACACTCGTTACACTCAGAAAGCTTACACTGAGAAGCAAGAGAACCTTCATCTTGATTGCAAGTACGGTCCGTAGAAGACCTTTCTTTTACGGAAGGAAGCAAGCAGAACAAGATTCAAGGTCAAGGATGGATGGCCGGCTTGACCAGGTAGGCAAGTCGACCCGGTCACTGTATGGCGTGGGTACTGATGCTGGCCGCGTAGCTGAGGCATGCTTGCGGCGAAGCTGGGAAGGTAACCAACCTACCAGGGTATGGCAACTTGAATCACAATGTGGGTGTGAAGGCTCTTAGGACATTTGGCTTTTGATGCAGAACGTGGTGTTGGTTCCAACCATTGAGGTTGTGGTATTCCAATGCGGGTGGACCCTACGGCCAGTGGAGACCAACGCCAAGAGGTTGGAGGAGGCTCCAGCCAGACAAGCCATGAGAGATGGGAACGAAGGAAGGAAAACTTGTGGAAGCGGCTTTGCATGAAAGTTTTGGGATGGATTGGCATGTGATGGTGCTGCTAAAGACTATGGAGGGCAGACCTGTGTTAGATGCCGTACCTTGACGGATTTGAAGACGGGAAGCGAATAAACAGACAATTTTCCTATTCTGCCATTGACGCGAAAAGTCGGCACTGTTGCTATATATAATGTGTGATATTTTCGTCTCTTTGAATTGTCAAGAATCGAAGGATGAGGCTGTGTAAGTTCTCCATTCTTTCTGGGGAGAACCCCGCACCACACCAAACTACAACGCAGCCTCAAAAACAAAACAACATGGAAGCGACCAGGGCCTGGCCATGTCTGGATGCGGCACCTTCAAGCCACACGACACCAACACCAACATTCGGACTGGCTGCCCAAAAGTGAATGCAAATCCGCATGTATTTTTCTCTTGGCAAGCTTTCCAACATCGAATTGCAAGAGAACAGATAAGCTCACCTGCTTCCACAGCATGTTCGTTTGTGCCCAATGGTAAACTAGATCGATGCAACGTCCAGATTACTAATCAGGAAGGACAAATCGAAGTGCTACTTTGAAAAACAATTGCACCTTGAAATGTGCCCTAGGTGGGGCGTAAGTGGTCTGGACTTGAGATGCTCGGCCCCCAACACATCTCGTCAATAGACTAGGTCTCAATTCTTTTCAAGAAGATGAAGCTAAGATTTGATTTGGGGGCGGAACGATGTTGTAGCAATCTCAACTCGCAGGTGCTTTCCCGACCCATTCTTGAGCGGTAAGACAGGCCATCAGTCTCTGGAGCAGCGGGGCTCCTGTGCAAGAGCCTCATTCTTGAGTCTAGTTGAATCGCCCTTCGAAAGAGATCTGCAGAAGGTAGTCGTCTAATGGGCTTCCAACGCCTTCAAGCATGCAGGATACCGAATCCATGCCAACCTGACGGGTCTCGATCTCTTGGATCCCTTGCCTTCCGCAGCCCTATAACAGGCTAGAAGTATGAACAGTTCGTCCAATGCCCGGACAGGATAATCAATCCTGCGGTGGAGAATGGCAGTTTCTGTCAAGTGTTAGTATCAGAATCCCGCAGACACATATGTTCGGAGACATACCTGTCTACCAATTCATCTTCGCTGTCCACCCTCGTCACGTCGTCCACCCCACCCCACCCCACACTCTGCACGCTCTTCGATGTATCTGATATGCTTGATGAGTGAGGACTCAATCCTGCTGCATTCAAATACTGAGGTGGTTCTGAACCCGCCTCGATGGACGTATCCTCCTTTCGTTCCAAATACCCATATCCTGAAAAGGTACCTAATTCCACATTATGAGTTCCTAATGTGCTATTAGCAAGATAAGCGTGCCTGTGGCGAGCATTTGAGGATTTGTGCAAGGACGTCGAGGCGCCGAAAAGGCGAGAGTTGAATCTGCTGAAGAATTTCTTGGTCGCCGGGATGGAGGCGCACATCTGCTTCTCCGTTAGCGAAATACCTCGTATATAAGTAGCGATGACTGGATAGTCTCTGTACTTACGATACCGACGTATAACTCTACTGAGCTGGCTATAAATGCTGGGACGGCATTCCATGTTTTGTCCCACGTGCTGGTGACTTTATACAGATAATAAGTCCGGATCACACTCGCAACTGTAATCAGTACCCCTGCTCCAAAGAGCAATATGACTATGATCTGTTGCTGGATCGGTAATTTCAGTCGCCAGATTATCGGGATCGGTAGGATGATGACGATGAGATCACAAACGGTGTTGAGGATACCCGCAGCAAGAAGGTTCGAAGTTTCTGATATGCACCGAGGCTGAGGCTCGAACGAGAGAGTCCAATAAGTCGACGGCTTGCTGAGACCTCGTCAGTCAACATTTTTACCACATCCTTACGTGTTGGGAGGCAAGTAAGGTACTCATGCTCCATCGCGAACGTACCCACACTGAAACATGACAGTGAAAAAAAACGCTACCCCTTCAGCAGCAATCAAGATCATAGCGCCAATGATGACTTTGGAATATTTCTTCGACCCTGGTGCCACGATGCGGTATATCAGCGCGAGCATCGATACCTTGGTCAGGGTCGTTGCAGCGCTGAAGAGGATTTGGGTTGAGAGGATCACCTTGAGACCAGCGACTATGGTATCAGGTTTTACATCCCAGACTATGGGGGGCGGAAGGAAGAAGGTCAGTGTTGTCCAAAGAATTAATTTCAGAGGATATTATACAGCAGAGCTGAGATCGCGTATAAGTACTTACTATGTCTGTTCCAGTTGAATTTCCACTCCGCAAGCAAAGCCAGGATCGCAACTGCCGTCGTAGGAACCTGTTCATTCATCCGTCAGTCATGCCAAAAACTACAGATCTCACCCTCCCATAAAGAAAGTCGAGATCTTACCATGGAAGCCAAAATCAGCCAATCATCCAATCCAAAACTCCTCGATATCCTCAGCCGGGTATAACACCGTATCCAAATGATGACGCATACCAGCGGGTAGAAGATACATGTTATCACCACATTCGATGGTCCAGTCGTGACGGGATCTTTGTAGTTCGGTGCTGGCCAAGAGATGATTACTGAGGCGGGTGGGAGCTGCATTTTGGAACTCGAGCTTGAGTGCAAGTGGAAGTGAGAAGTCTCACATTGATCCTGGGACTTCGGATCTCTTCTTTCTTTCCTTCCAAGAAGAGGGGGGGCCAGAACCAAAAACCCAGAAACCAGGAATCAGTAACCAGGGACCAGAGACCTAGGAATCCAACACAAGAACAGACAGGAGTCAAAGTCTGCAGATGTCAAAAGTACAGACAAGATGGCAGGGGATATAAAAGCGATGAATGCAGGAAAATGCGGAGGGATGATCATCTAATAACCCAAGAATGCCCGAGCAACAGTCCGCCTTCAGCCTACTGCAAGGCTGTCATCCACACACCCATCCAGACTCTCTCATTCGCCGCTCAAAGTAGTTAGACCCCACGGTCCCCTCTCCCCGGACACTAACTAAATCGTACTAGAGGGAGTTTGTCCCTGGTCGGTGGATATGCTAGGTCTGGATCGAGGCGTTGCCAAGAGCGGGGAGTTTAGACGGGCTCAGGATTCTGATAGTTTGATGGGATGGCGGATAGGGAAATTGGGTTGGTTGGTTTTTGGTGCGAATGAGTTTTTGGAAGGGGTGAGATCATGTGGAAATGGCGGAAGAGGTATGAATGAGTGATGGAAGATGCCGATGAGGATGAGGGTGACGATGACAAGGATATTTGGTTGAGGTGAGACATGAATAAGCTTCCTTGAATTATATGATCAGAACAGTTTACTTACTACTGCGAGAGGAAAGACTTGCTGTAGGTCAACCCGTCGATCAATTTATCGATCTGTGATTCCTTTCATGGGGGTTGTAAATGTGATGAGATGAGACAGATACTTTACTGCATAGTGGGTCGCATGCGGCTTGATCAACCCCAGTCGTGAGTAGTGAAGCTTTAGCACCGTGATTCTCGACGCGTGTGTGGAGGCAGACGTGAACACCTGCTTGTTGCCCACCTAATAATTCCTACCACATCATACCACACCACGCGGTAAGTCCCGGCGCAGTTCCACAACTTCAACGCTCAGATATGTCTTATCTGACATGTCAGAAACGTCAAGCCTCTCCGTCTGAAGAAACAATAGTCACCTTTCCCTTCCGTCAGTGCGCACCAAAGGCTATTGGCCTGTCAATCTGAGCTTGGGCAGCGGGCGTTGATTTTAACTTTGTTGGATGCGTTACGCGATGTAGATCATGGTGTGTCGGGGATTGCTCGGACGGAGATCTGCTCAATACAGACGCAAGGCTGGCTCGGCTGGACTGGATTATCGATTGGTGGATTGCGTAATTGCCGGCTGAAAGATGCGTGGTCCGGACCCCTGATTCGATAGATAAAGTTGACAATAATTGGGTATCAATGCGCAGAACGATTTAGATGAGAGGATTACATCGATGGTATGAAGACTGGTGAATGCGATACTGTAGAGAGAAAGGTGAGAGTGGAAGTAGGAGAAGAGAAGACGAACAAAAGGGAATAGTGACAGGTTGGGACAGTGAATGCAAAATCGCAAAAAGGGAAGACAACCAGATATCAGTGCTCTCTTTGATCAGCATCAGCCTAGAATCCACAACCCGAAGGAGGGGATTCAGGCTTGCAGCTTCTCAGATCAGCTGGACATGGAGAGGTTTCGCATCGCCGATGATGCAAGACACGGCTGCCAGTCAGACTGTTGAGAAGGATTGGGTTTCGTCATTTAAATGGTTGTCTGGATTTGCAGACGAGGAAGTGAAATTATGTGTCAAGACTAAGTCTTTCGCGAAGGGGGGATCAGTGGAGGTTGAAGATTCGGCTCAAGAGTTGCTGTATTATTGGCTTAAAGCGATTCAGTGCTTGTGCTTTGCTGAACTGCTTACTAGCTTCTTCTTGAGATGCTTAGGGATTTTGTCTTTTCTCTTCTCGCGCTTCTCTTCCTTCACTGCTTTCTTATGCTCCTAGTCCAATATTAGCTTTTATAACCAAGAATAAGAATTGATGCAAACATACCTTCTTCGAGTCTTTGTCCTCAAAGCGCTTCCCTCTTGGGGTACCCTTCTCAAATCTACTTTCATCATGACTATCCTCGCTTCCACTGGCTTCCTCACTTGGTGGAGAACTGTTATCCATCGTGTCCTCCGCATCTGCTTCGTTGCCTGAAGACATCGGTACTTTGTCGGCTAAGAGGTTTCGGTAGACGAGATCATCTTTCTGTCCCTTGCCAATCTTCTCTGCATCGCGCTCGATGTCATATACTTGTTCTAGGGTTTGGGGAATGTATTGTTGGCGGAACACCTCGTTGTCAACTTCTTGCTCAGCAGCAGCCAGTTCGCCTTCCTCAGTAGCGGGTCTGTTGGCCAGTAACTTCTCCAATGTCTCTGATAGACCTGGTTCTTGAGCTGGGCCGTCATGGGTGGTGATAAATCCAAAGACAGCTTGCTCAGAGAGGACCTCGACATTCTTTCTCCTGAAGAATTCTGACACATTCTTGATATCCATTCTCAGGAATTCTAAGGATCTCGGATGGTCGTGCTCAACACTCTGGGAAACGTCGATGATAAAAAGCTTCTTCTGGTGGTACAAGACGTTGTACTCACTGAGATCCGCGTGTACGAGCTTACATGTTTGATACATTCGTCGCATGAGTCCGATCATCTGAAGGTACAGAAGTCTCCATTGCTCGTCAACGTCATCTCCTTGTAGCTCGGCGTCTCTCAATCTTGGTGCTGCCCACCCCTTCTTGTCACCGAGGAACCCCATAACGAGAACATGTAGTCGAAGATAGACGGGTTCAGGACAAGGGATGCCAGCCAAATACAATCGCTTCAGATTTCGAAACTCCTTCTCTGCCCAGACCTTGACCATAGCACGGTTATTTCCCTTGTTGTAGCCTGATCTAAATCGGTGCTCTCCAGTGACATAGCGATCTCGGTCCTTGAAAACCAGAATACTAGTCTTGTAGACCTTAATCGCTCGGTGAATGCTTGGTGCCTCGTCGCCTCCCTCACTTATGGGTATCGACACAGCTCCGTAGACATTCGCCTCCTTTCCAGTACTCAAACAGCCATTGACTTCTGACACAATACCTCTATTAATCATCTGTAGTAGAATCATTCGAGTTCGTGGATCCAAGACTTGCTCGTTCGTGGCACGGTCCGACTTGTCCTTCCCGTGTGTCTTGCTTCTTTCTCCTCCGCCACCTCCCTCCAGTCTAATCTTTCCGGCATGCTTGGAAAGACTTGTTATTTGGTCGTCCACACTTGTCTGCGTGTTCGCAACCGGCTTCTGGGAATTTCCTCTTGGGGTAGTGGCGTTGGGATCGTTGAGTTTTCGTTGACGATTATATGACTTCGTCAGATCGCCTGATGTAGGATCGTATTCTATGTCGTCAAAAAACTCCTCGTCCTCCTCTTCAAAAAGATCATCATAGACTTCGTCCTCGTTGTCTGCTGCGTAACCACCAGTGGGTGTCTGTGGCGGGGCGTCTTGAGAAGTTGTTGATGTCGCATAGCCATGATTTGGCACGTATGTATGCGTTGGAACTCGGGCTGCCGCTGGTGCAGAGTCTTGCGAAGGAGGATTCGAGTCCGACATCTTGAAAGGGTTGGTGTTTTGAGGTCCGGAAAGCAGAGATGATATCTGGCGGGGTATTGTTTCAGCAGCAAACTGTGCATCCAGCCCATCCCACCAAGCCATCCGAAATTATATGAATTCTGCCAAGGGCGGTGACCAAGTATAGCCTAGCTTATTTTGACACGATTCTCCCACTTCCACCCGAGCAGCGCGTCAAGACCGCGTTTGCGCCAGACAAGATTCGTCTTTCATCTTCAACAACACCACACCGCCCGCTCACGATTTGGGATTCAATCAATATCTTTGAAGAACATCAAAGCCTGCTTGCTGCAGCTATCCCAATCACCCTCAATCATCTTGAACACGCCACAAACCCCACCAAACGCCCCTGCGGCGCCTCCATTTCGCGAAGATGTACATCAAGCAGATTATCATTCAGGGCTTCAAGAGGTTTGTTTGATTTCTGTGCGCTATGAGCTATGCTAATAAATCGCAGCTACAAAGAGCAAACTGTCATCGAACCATTCTCGCCTAAGACCAATGTCATCGTTGGTCGCAATGGCTCCGGCAAGAGTAACTTCTTCGCAGCTATTCGATTCGTCCTCAGTGATGCATACAGCCAGATGGGCCGCGAGGAGCGACAGGCCCTGTTGCACGAGGGTTCAGGTTCTGCTGTGATGTCTGCTTATGTTGAGATCATATTTGACAACAGCGATGACAGATTCCCCACAGGGAAGGAGGAGCTCATTCTTCGACGTACAATCGGTCTCAAGAAGGACGAATACTCTCTAGATCGCAAGAATGCGACAAAGACAGATGTAATGAACCTTTTGGAGTCCGCTGGTTTCTCAAGGTCGAATCCATACTATATTGTACCTCAAGGTCGCGTCACAGCATTGACGAATATGAAGGACCCTGAAAGACTGAACCTTTTGAAGGAAGTTGCAGGTACTCAGGTTTACGAAGCACGTCGAACGGAGTCTTTGAAGATCATGACCGAGACAAATAACAAGCGCGCCAAGATCGATGAACTTCTCGACTACATCAAGGAACGACTTGCCGAACTCGAGGAGGAGAAGGAGGAGTTGCGAGGCTACCAAGAAAAAGACAAGGACCGCCGTTGTCTTGAGTATGCATTCTACCATCGGGAGCAGACTGCGTTGGCCAATGCTCTTGAGGAGATTGAGGACGCCCGACAGGGTGGCATGGAGGGATCTGATGGGCAAAGAGAGGCATTCTTGGCTGGCGAAAAGATGATCCTGGAATTGGATGCGGAAACCAAACAGCTTACACGGCAGTTGGAGCTTCTCAAGCTCGAGCGTCGGCAGCTGGACGAAGACAGACGCGAGACCTCAAAGGCCCAAGCAAAGGTGGAGTTGAAGGTCAAGAACCTGACAGATGGTCAATCGGCCACCGAGCAAGCTAGATCCCGACACCAACAAGAGCTCAAGGCAGTCAAACAAGACATCGCAGCGAAAGAAGCTGAGCTCACAAAGATTCTTCCGGATTACAACTCCCGGAAGGCGAAGGAGATGGAAGTGAGGAAGAAACTTGACACTGCAGAAGCCTCAAGGACAAGACTCTACAACAAACAGGGTCGTACTGCTCGATTCAAGAACAAGGCAGAGCGCGACGCCTGGCTAAAAGAAGAAATCGAGAACCTCAGCACTGCTTTGGGGGAGCAAAAGGCCAACCGCACCAATGCCCAAGAAGAAGTCAAGGCCGTTCAGACAGAAATCAAGAGTTTAGAAGGCGAAATTGCAGGTCTCCGAAAGCGCTTTGAAGGTTGGGGAGGTAGCAGACAAGCTTTGCACGAGGAAGTCACCACCGCCAAGGATAGTCTCGAAAAGCTGCAGGACGAACGAAAGGTCCTTCGACGAGAGGATGACAAGCTGGAGTCGATGATTGAGGACGCCCGTCAGGAAAGAAATCGCGCCGAGAAGGAACTTTCCCATACTATGGATAACGCCACTTCTCGAGGTCTAGCAGCGATTCGTCGCCTCAAACAGGAGCATAATATTACAGGCGCTTATGGCACCATAGCCGAGCTCCTCGAAGTCTCTGATGTTTATCGCTTGGCTGCAGAGCAGACTGCAGGAAACAGCCTCTTCCATTATGTTGTGGATAACGAGAAGACTGCGACATTCTTTGCCGACGCCTTGTATAAACAACGAGCCGGACGAGTCACAATAATTCCGATGGCCGAGCTTAGAACTCGATCGACCAAGCTCCCGAATGCATCCGATGCTATTCCTTTGTTGGGCAAACTCACTTACGAGCCAAAATTCGAGAAGGCCATGAACCACGTTTTTGGCAAGACTGTGATTTGTCCCTCGCTTCCTGTTGCAGCGCAATACGCTCGGAGTCACGGTTGCAACGCCATCACCACCGATGGTGACACAGCAAATAGGAAGGGTGCGATGACGGGAGGTTATATCGATCCTCGGAAGTCACGTCTCGAAGCTGTTCGGACCGTGAGCAAATGGCTGGATGAATACGAATCCTTAAGAGCTCGCTCTGACGAGATTAGAAAAGAGGTTGAGCAAAAAGACAACGAGATCACCGAAGCTATAGGAGAGTTGCATAAGTTGGAGCAGAATCTCAGCCGCATGGATGATAGTTTGGACCCGCTCAAAGTGGAACTGAGAGCCAAGAATACTCAACTCGAGAAGTTGAGAGACTCTCTTGAAGCCACTACTCGTCAGAAAGAAGTGGTCGATCAGATGATTCGAGACCACGGCGAGAGCATCAGCAGTTTTGAAAACGACTTGGCGGCCGATTTCAAAAAGGCATTGACACCCCAAGAAGAGCGCACACTTGAGCAACTCAACACAACAGTTCAGGAACTACAGCAGGAGTGGAACGAGCTCAGCAAAGCTCGTCGAGAGATGGAGGGTCGCAAGCAGCTCTTGGAGGTTGATCTCCGAGAAAATCTTCGCCTGAAGTTGGATCAACTGAACAGCCAAGAGATTGATGCCATCGCAGGTGGTGGATCCGGAAACCTCAAGGAGGCTCAGCGTGAGCTGAAGAGGGTCCAAAAGGCTGCTGCTGCTGTTGCTGGGAAACTTGAAGACGTTGAGGCTCAAATAGAGGAGACTGAAACCAAGATCTTGAGTCTCGATAAGGAAAGAGCCCTGCAAGTGGAGAAACAATCTGAGACCGCCAAGATCATCGAAAAGGCTCAAAAGAGAATGGAAAAGAGCGTTGCGAAGAAAGCTATATTGACTTCGTCCGCTGCAGACTGTGCCAAGAACATTCGTGATCTAGGAGTTCTCCCCGATGAGGCTTTCGAGAAGTATTCTGACAAGGATTCGAAATATGTAAACATCACCATACACATTCTTTTGTAGCTCAACTAACATCGCACAGATCACCTCTAGACTCAAGAAAGTTAATGACGCACTCAAAAAATACAAGGGTGTCAACAAGAAGGCCTTTGAACAATACAACAGCTTCACGTCGCAACGAGACAGTTTGACAAAGCGAAGAAAGGAGCTTGACGATGGTCTTGCATCTATCCAAGATCTTGTAGAAGTCCTCGATCAACGCAAAGACGAAGCTATTGAGCGGACATTCAAACAAGTGTCTAAGGAGTTTGCCTCCATATTTGAGCGATTGGTACCTGCCGGCCGTGGCCGTCTGGTTATCCAACGCAAAACTGATCAGCGTGCTCGAGAAGAGGAGGACTCAGACGAGGAACCTCGCGAGAGTGTTGAGAACTACACTGGTGTTGGTATCAGCGTGTCATTTAACAGCAAGCACGATGAGCAACAACGTATTCAACAATTGAGTGGTGGTCAAAAGAGTTAGTCCTTGATCTCTCATTCTCCTTATCCCTACTAACAAATATAGGTTTGTGTGCCCTTGCTCTTGTCTTCGCCATCCAGCAATGCGATCCTGCACCCTTCTATCTATTTGACGAAATTGATGCCAATCTCGATGCTCAGTATCGTACAGCCGTCGCACAGATGCTTGAGGAGATCTCGGCTCAGCAGAGCAGCCAGAACGCCGACAATGGTGCTGGTGGTATGAGCGGTCAATTCATCTGCACGACTTTCAGACCCGAGATGTTGCTTGTTGCCGATAAGTGTTATGGTGTTACGTTCCATAACAAAACTAGTGGTATTGATGCCGTTAGTCGAGAGGAGGCATTGAGATTCGTGGATGGTGAGGCGCCGAAGTAAATGGGGGATGTGGGATGTGGGATGAAGCCGAAAGAAATGGTTTGGTTGCTTGCGTGGATGATCGGATGATATGATGGATGGATACGGGGGTTGGCATGGCGTCCTGGATGCTCGGCTTTTTGTGTTGCGTGAGGTGCTATTTCTGGCTGGCAAGACATCGTGTTCATATTATCTGCGTGTATTCATGTATTTTGCTGTGTATATGAAAACCATTGCCCGTATTGGTGCCTCAAAAACTAGGATCAATGACTTACTGATTTTATGGTTTAATTATGAGAGCAAGTTCCTTGGCTTACTCCCTGATTTCAGTGACGTCTTGGCTATGAAGTCGGTTTGGTTTGTCTTAGGATGGTTTACTTGTAAACCGTTGGTGGACACAGGGATTGGCGGTGGCTTCATCTCCAAAATTCAGCAGCGACAATGAACAGATCTTGCTGTCGATTATCCTTGCACTGTCATTTCCACACTATACCATGAAAGAAAATCCCGCTTCCACCTTTCAGCTCAGAAATGATGCTCACGGATAATATCACAGATTTGAATACGAAAATTCCTGAGACTAATAATTGGCCTATCTTTTATAAAGTGCAACGTCCACGACCATTGAAATCTCTGCATGTCCTTCCCCTTTTGCAGGATACAGATGTTGTTAATGTACAGTTTCGAATGTTTCCCCGTCCTCAGATAGCGCTTCCCATTAACTTCCGTCCCTTAATTCAAGGGACCTTGAATCTCAACGCATTCTACCATCATTTTGATATTCTCGTACCCCATCCATTCAGCAATTTCATCACGCTCAATTTCGACCTGGAAACATGCCCCATCAGCATCAGCCTGGTCTCTAAGCTCCCTCGCTCGCGCAGAAACTCCCGCATAATGAGTGATATGATCGAGGTTAGATCCGACAGGTCTGAAGAGCGCAATGAGCTTCTCACAAGCTTCGTGGTTCGCCATCTCCAAAACGCTGAACTGTCCACAGCGCTTAGGTATACCGTGATGCACGGAAGCTACACCTGTCTCCTCATCCACAATTCGCTTACTCGTGAATTGCATGACGTCCCAGAACGTCTCGGGGATGCGCTGGGGAATACTGGCGAGGAACTCGGCGGAGAGCTCGCTTGGTCCCACAGGCATCTCAACGAGGAATATCTGACTCTCGTGTGTAGCATCGTGAGCGATAACGGCTCTGTATTTATTATCCTTGTAACTCTCTTCCAGTTTATTATACTTGCAAGTTCGGAAGTTGTTCAGGACGATGTCGGACGCGTAGGCGTTAGCTTCAGCCAAGGAGGCGAATTGCTCGACCATCTGCTGATTCGTCTCATCTTCTCCATCGTCAACCCTGGTCAATTCTAGCTTCCACACTTGGTAGATATGGACCATGCGCTGACCAGGACCTCCGCCAGGAAGACATGCTTGGTTGTTAAGAGCCTGGACACGCTTTCTTTGAGCTTCTCGATCAGCCTCCGCGGCTCGAGCTGTGAACGCAGCGCTCATCTCAGGTATAGGTGACATGAGCCCAGTATCATCATCATCAGACTCGCTCTCAGTGCTACTGTCCTGGATCGACGACTCTTCCTCTGCTTCCACCCCATCTTCAGTAGATTGTCGCTGCTGAATAACCCCATCCTCAACTTCAATTTCAGGCTCTGGATCAGGATCCTCCTCCGACTCCTCGGAGTCTGTGAAATGAGCGGTCGTCTTCCGCGCTGAAGCTTTGTCGAATGCACTATTGCGGATCTTTCCAAAGGCTACCTTGGCCGCTAGGTCGTCTCGATGCTTGTGTCTGAGCTGCAAATATTCTGCGGAGAGACCATCTTCGTTGTCGGTGTCGCGAAGAAGTTGCTGGGCTGGAGTGAGTGTCTCAGGATCGAGCGGATTGCGTCCGAAATCATGGCCCGGATCTGCCTCTAGTTGAGCTTTCTTTTCTGCGCGTTTCTTCAAGTCTTGCTATCTTCATCATTAGTTATCTGTATCCATAGATTATCTGATAGTGGAGCGTAACTTACAGCTCGCTTCTCCATGAAAGCCTCAACCTGCACATGGAGTTCCTCCTGTGAGAGCTCCGTACCGTTCTTCTCAGCCTCCTCTCGAATCTTCTCGATCTGCTTCTCCTTGGCTTTCTCAGTTCTCTTATCAGCTGCATCTTGTTTCTGCTTCTCGGTCAATGCCCTGCTATCACGGACTCGACTGCGCTTCTGCTGGCGTTTCTCGAGTTCCTCACGCTCGAGATCAGAGATGAGTATAGCTTTATGCTTATACTCCCGAGGCTTCAGACCCGCTTGCTTGCTTTTAGTGCGACTGAATGAGGAAATTCCTGCAGGTATGCCGTTGAAGAGGTTGTTGGCTGCGAGGCGTTCCAGGTAGCTAGATGCTGGGGTGACATCTCCAGACGAGGAGGAGCTTTGGGATCGGAAGCTCTCGTAGATTTTGTCACGCGTGCTTTTGGATTTTAATGATGGTTTCGGCTTTGGCTTGGGCGCTGGTCTATCTTTCTGTGGTGGGGGAGGTCTAGTGACTGCGGGTGCGGGTGTAGGCACAGTTGCAGTTGCATGCTTCTCTATAACGGGTTCTGGTCGGCTTACTGGTTTTGGTCGTGGATGAAGATGCTCGATTCGTGAGACTGGAGCTGAATTGGCAGCCATCGTGGATGGCGCTCTATTGTATCGAGCACCCAATTTCTCGTGTATTATCTTGGACTGTTCCAAATTCTTGCGCATCTCTTCGGCTTCTTTCTCCAGGCGGTAGGAACTGATATTGGATACCTGCGACATCACACCGTTTGATTTATTTGCTTTGGAAACAGAACGATCATCTGTTTTGGCTTTGCTAATTGTGGATTAGCAGGGCACTGATCATGGTCAGGATGGAGATTACTGACTCTAGCACAACAAGCGAAGCTTGTGGCATGAACAAGGACTCCTCGTCTTCTATCAGGACATTGAGATTCTCAACAGTCTTAGCGTCAGCAGCTGAGGGAACTTTAGCAGATCTCAAAGATACAGCTTGTAACTTCGCTTGCTCTTGTTTAGCTCTCAGCTTAGCGATTTCCTCCGCTTGAGCCTGAACAGACTTGGCCTTCTCCTTCGCTCTTTGGTTTTCCAGCTCTCTCTGCTCTTCGTCCTTCGCCTGCTTCTCCCGATTCAATCTGATCTTCTCTTCAGCAGCCTGTCTCAAGATCTCTTTCTCGCGGTTCTCATGAGCGAGCTGTCTCTTACGGTCAGCTTCCCGCTTGATTCTCTTCTGCTGCTCCTCAGCCTCCCTCTCCCGCTTGCGTCTCTCGACTTCGACCTTCTTATGCTTCTCCTCTTTTTCGGTAGCTTCCTTGGCTGCTTTTTCTTGTGCAATCATAGCGTTCATCTTAGCTTCACGCTCGCGTTGACCCTTTGCACGAGCTTCTTCGGCTTTCTTGTCCTCGGCGGCTTGGTCATGGATGATTTCTCCGAACAAAGCAATGTCGAGAGACGCCTCATCGCTCTTTTGTTTTCGATCGATGATGATCTCGGCAACTCTCTTTTGGCGAACTTCCTCTGTGTCAACCGGTGCAGGTTTCTCCTTCGCGACTCGCTTTGGTGGTTGTGCGCTAGACTTTGGAGCACGATTAACAGCGGGAGCAACTGTCTGCTTGGGAGCGGGCTTCTTGAATCTAGGAGTGAGACGCTCTTTCATAGAAACATAGCGAGAAGGACCTTCGGGAGTGACAAGATCGATGACTTCCGGATCCTTGAAGCCTCTGCCTGAAGCGACTCGGTTAGGTGTTACTGGATCTGGACCGACTTTCTTCTGTGGCTCATGCTTGGCTTTCTTTGCGAATGCACTACCTGATGGCAGGACACTGGATACCTTCTGAGGATTGTCCTTGACATTCTGGATGGGTGGTACTTTCTGAGCTTGTCGTTGATTTCTCCGAATTTGCACATCTAGGGGAGTTTGAAAAACGTCCGGGGAATGTGCATTGTGATCGTCATCCTGATGAGCTTGAGTGGGTGTTCCGGATCGTCGGGATCTTTGAAGAGCTGCCATGGAGCTAATTCTGGAAGGACCATTGATTTCCTCATATCCATTGATTTCAGGGTTGTGATTTCCTGAAATTTGTGCGCAGGTTTGGGAGACATCCATACGCCCAGACTCGTAGGCTTGAGATTTGGCGCGAACATTGCGACCTGGACTTCCATAGTGGTTCTGGCTACGAACTCGATCCAAAGTAGGAGTGCGACGTGCAACACTTCTACTTGTACGTCGATGGTCTTCATGGGTACCGTTGGTGTTTCTGCTCTGAGTTGGAACTGGAGTACGAGGAGCAACGCTTCGGCTTCTACCACGCTGCTCATCATGAAAACCATTAGTATCTCCATTCCGATCTCGAATCGGGGTACGAGATCTCGCAAGTAAGTTCATAACACGGTGATCGGCTCCAGGAGCCCAAATCGGACTTTGCAGCTGTAGTGATTTAACAGCATACTCATCAGCTTCTGATAGACGCTGTAAGGAATTGGGCGTATTGACTAGACTTCGGGAGATTTTTGAGTTAGACATTTCTGGTGCAGTAGTATTAGCACGGCGGAATGGGGATTGGCTTTGCGGTTGGGCTGATTGCTGACGGCTGCGTGGTTCTTGTTGGTTGCGTTTGGGACCACGGAAGAAAGAGGTTAGTTCTGTTTCCTCGGTTTCGCTTTCGCTATCACCGTCCAACGTGTCGAGGATAAATTTCTTCGGGGAACTATCTCGCTTTGGAGTTCGGTGGCGTGCAGGCTGTCGAGGAGTATGTCCCTTCTGGTCAATGTGCTTGTAACCAGAACTGTATGAATCACCTTCTCGGACGGATCTTTGTTGTCCTGGTGTCATGCTTCTCATCACCCAGCTACCGTTCGGAGATCTAGGCTCTCCCAGGAGAGGTCTATCTTGAAAACTCTCAGGAGGAGCTGTAGCGCCTCGTTGGGGTGGACGAGATTGAGCACGAATTGCTTCTCTCATCATGCTTGCCGCTCTTACCAATGGCATCGGCGCGATCTCATCTTCAATTTCCATGTTGTGGTCTTCAAATTCGATCTCTTTCTGGACGTACTGGGTTCCGTGTCTTCTTGAGACGCTCACAGCTCGGGCTTGACAATATGGATCTTCTGCTATTCCAGGGTCGGCGTCATGATTTCTTTGAGGAAAGATATGCTGAGGCGTACGGTGACATTTGGAAGAAGATTGGTGTTGCTGCGAGAATGAAGTGTGTTCTCTGCTAGGAGTTTGTCGATTTGACGGAGGGTGTTCTCGAGATGGAGTCTGTCTATTTGAAGAAGCAAAATACTCATGAGAAGGAGTCTGACGAGCAGAAGAACGTCCAGAAAGATATCTTCGCCCAGTCTGACTACCTACATTCACCGATCTTGAAGCAGAGTGGTACAAATCTCCATGTGTCAAGCCATTCTCACCTTCACGTATCTCCCGGCTTTCCGAACCCATGTGATGCTCATCCTGATCAACATCCATACCAAATAGACTATCAACGGTACCATTGCTCAGGGGACGTGACGGAGACATGATCACAGGCGTATTATGACGAGTCTGCTGTCTCTTACCGGATCCATTCTGCATCAACGAAGGACTCGCCGGTCTCTTAGCCACTCGTGCCTGAGCATGAGGTGTAGAGGTTGGTGAATCATCAATGACGAAAGGAGAGTTGCTAGAATTGCGGTTCTGCATGCCATATCCTCGTGGCGCAGGTGTCTGGTTCGAGGAATTGCCATACCCAAAATTGACTCGAGCTTGCCCAGGATCTGGTGTAGCCATCTCTTCTGATTTGATGGGCTCTGTTGATTTTCTTGATTGTGATTGTGATTGTGTTCGTCGTGAAGCGTGGAGTAGTTCACGGCTCTCTTTGTAGATGTCTTCGTTGGGGGTGTTGGGCGTTGCTGAGAAGTCTCCGAGGCGCCGGCCGCTTCGCTTAGGGGTTTCAAGGGACATGGTGGGTAAACAAAGGGGGGTTGTGGGAGGTATCGGGATTGAGTGATGCCTTCCGTGAGTTTTGCTGGGGGTAATGGACAGCAGCAGGCGGGTAAGAGCAAGGAGAGAAGTTATGGGTGTTTGGTCGTCGAGAATATGTGGTCGGGTAAGAGGTCGTGTCCAGAAATTGTATAGATCGAAAGTCTTGACCTCATGGGAGCTAAACAGCGAATGAGAAAACCCAAGAATTGAATGAATGGGAGAAATATTCTTCAAAAGATGATGATAATACGAGAGAAAGAAGTAGGGAGCGCAAGAATGCGTACAGGAAATGTGAAGGTATTGAACTGTTGAAGTGGTATTGTGGCTGTAACGTAGTGGAGACCAGGAAGGATTGAAGTTAAGTTATAGAGCGCATACCCATCCGGTATTCTGCCGTGGGCTAGATAATTGATGGTTGTTCAATTCCACTGCGAAGTGAAGTGCGGACAGTTTCAAAACTTCGACCAGAGGAGTAAAGATTCGTGGAAGGTGAGGGTCCTGCCAAAGATGAGTAGTGGCACTGAAAAGGGATGTCCTGGGGGAAACCATATGTTAGATCTCAGCCAGAGACCAAGTTCAGATTGGAGAAGTTTTGTTGGCTGATAATAGGGTTGCAGAAGGGTAGTTGTGTCGTAAAGATCAACACCCGCCAGAGATTTCGTAGAGGTATTGGGCTTGCGGGAGAAGCGAAGGTAATCAGAAAACATGTAAGACCTAGAAGAAGTGAATGTGTCTTCGAGAGTATGATCATGATTACGATTGACATCTATGGCTTGTAACGTCGTTCATCAGAATGTGTTAAGGCCCAGATAGAATTCCAAAGTACTTTTACATGATGAACAATGTTCTGAAGCCATGGATATGTGCAACGTTCCGAAAATGTCGATTACTGGCGGGGTGAACTGCTAGCTTCAAAGCATCCGTGGACCATAAATGTCGTTTGAAGTTGATGCTGGATATCTAGGTGCTGCGCAATAAATTCCCTACATGTTTGCAGTCACAATTCAGTTGTGAAAGTGTGGTCTATATCCTGAGGTGCAAAAGCTGAGGCTAATTCGAGCTCCAAGAAGTTGAACAGCTGAACATCTATTATTCCAAAAGATCATGTTCTTGTGGATATTGCGCAGACATCCGCAGTGCGAGCCCTAATGTCTTTTAGTAGTAGAACTTTTGGGGTGGTGAGTTAGGCGAATGTCAACAATGAGAAGTGGGTAGTTAGGGATAAGCTTACTCTGTCATAGTCTCTCTCGCAACAACATTCGTACAACGACTATGACAGAGCCAATTTCGACACCTGGGCAAAAATTGGAACCTGTCAGATGCCTCTAAAATATTATGCCAAATCATACCAAGCTCGAGATAATGTGTAAATATTGGCACAGATTAAAAAAGGCCGGGAACGTGGCCGCAAGCAAAACCATTGGAATAAAAAAGAGCACGGATTGAAAAACTTAGAAACGTGCCCACGTAGCTTGATCTCTGGCTGGGAATATCATCTCAATTCTGCTGCACCAAACTATTTCCGTGCCTTGCCCTTGAATGTCTTGAGAGGATCCACCTTCCGCACCCCAGCCTTCTTGCCTTTTCCCTTGACCCTATTTATCGCCCTAGCCTTCCTGATTCTATTCTCGCTCGTCTTTCGGATACCCACAAACCCAACTTCAGCTGTGAGAGCCTTCCTCCCTTCCTTTGGCAACAAATACTCTGGAACATGCTTCATGTGTGATTGGACTCTTGCAGGTCGTAGCTCGCCATCGTGGCGCAGATGATGGAGATCCTCTGGATTCTCCTCGAAATGACGCTTGAGTTTCTCGCTCTTGATCAACTCTTGTCTCAACTCGCGGGTTCTAGCTTCTCGAATCGCGATACCAGTCACAGCTCGTAGCGCATCGCCCATTCGGTATCTGAATGCCTCAACTTGCTTCATGTCGAAGTTATATGGCTTCACTTCCTTTCCCTTCTTCGTCTGGTGCTTCACAATTTTTGCCATGACTTTCTCGTCGTCCTTTGCAGACTCAATACTGGTGGGCTTGTGTTTTCGGTAGAGTTCTGCTGGCACAACGAATGACAGGGCCATACCTGTCTGACCGGCTCTTGCAGTTCGACCAATTCGGTGGGTATATGATTTCGAGGATGTTGGGAGGTCAAAGTTGAGGACGCATGCGACATTCTTGAAGTCGATGCCTCTAGAAATACCATACTCCCTATCTCTCTTGGCCGTCTTCTGCTTCTTTTTCGATGGCTCTGCCTTCTTCTCCTTCTCCACATCCGTCTTGCCATTTGTAGCTTCCGGTTCTTCCTGGTCATTCTCCTCCTTCGGTTCGTCCTCATCGCCCAAAACTTCATGTTCGTCAGAAGCAATGATGATGTCGTAGACGTTCTTGTTGAATTCTTCCACCACATGTATTCTCGAGTTGACTGGAAGTTCTGAGTTCAAAATACAACTTCTCGTCCCGAACTGCTCCAAGAACAGCTTCAGTCTGTAACAACGATCGATATCTCCCACGAAAATGATGCATTTGCCCTTGATCAACTTCAGCTTGAAGATGACATACGTCAGAAGAAACTTTTCATCCTCTGCACATCTGCTGTATGTCAGTGACTGTCTGTGTGGGGTGACAAAGTATCATACTTCACGACGAATTGGCTGACGCCCTCTCCCTCTGCCTCGGCCTCCTCCAGCTTCAACACCACTGGATCTCTGCAAAACAGACCCTTCAAAGTCTCGACTTCACTCGTCAGAGTCGCACTCATCAGAATTGTTTGCACACCCTTCGGCATAATCTTAGCCACATTCTGCAAATCCTCATCGTAGCCATATGACAAAACCAAGTCTGCCTCGTCGATGACCAAATGCGCAAGGTTATCCAGAGAAAAAGCCGCTGTATTCAAATTCACAGAAGCCCTAGCTGGTGTCGTAATAACAATATCGGGCGAATCTGCGAGGAGGGATCGTTGAACGGCATCGGAAACTTTCTGTGTAAGGTTGACTGCGCGGATGTCCTTTGTACAAAATGCAGAGAAAGATTCAACAACTTTGAAAACTTGGTCGGCAAGTTCGCGGGTTGGTACAAGTATCAAGGCGGATGTGCATTGGGCGGTGGATGCCTGTGAATGTTAACCATAGTCCTTCCAAGCCAGTGTCCAAAACGTACCTGTTTCCTCTTGAGTATGGCATGTAGTATCGGTAACAAATACGCCGCTGTCTTTCCAGACCCCGTTTTCGCTCTTGCCAATATATCGCGCCCTTCTAATGCAAGAGGGATTGCTTTGCTTTGCACCAATGTGGGGGTTTGAAAGTTCTGTTTCGTGATGCCCTGAAGTAATCGAGAATCGAGTCCTAGTCCTGCAAATGAAGCATCTGCCTTTTGACCCCCAACTTCTGCAGCTGGAGTCGGAACATCATTGGCATCCAATTTGCGTTTCATGTTTGTGGTAGTGGGAATTGGTGAGGGAACGCTCCTAAGGCTCTTGAACATCCAGAGGAAGTATAATTTATTTTCGAAAAGCTGGACTTTCTGCCACCGCCTTCGGGCTAGCTTTCACGTGATTAAATGCCAAGCGTATCATGAGCTCCTCCCATCAGCCGAGCAAAGCAGCTTTATAGACTTTTTATATCCTCATCCGCATTTATGATAATTCTGATTTTGACACTACTTAAGACAGCTGCACATTTAGACAAGCTCCATGTCTTCGATATTGTCAGAGCAATGCCTCAAACTTTCGTGGCTATCGAGAGAAGCTTCCCTAGACGCATCGAAGACTATGCCCAGATGGTAAATAACCTGGTCATTGTTACCATACACGAGTATGGTTGTCCACTTCGGATGGCGTGTCATTCAATACATTGGTACAATTGGAGACCCTGGAGATACTCGAGGAAATTCTGTGGAAATACATATCTCATGACACCCCAAATTATCCACTTCATTCACTCAGATAACATCAAGTGCCAACAAACTTATCTGATCTTCCCAGATTCAATGTTCCGCCCACCAACCTCTCAGACATTTCGAAGACATTACCCAATTTTACATCTCCTTAAGTCACGTTAAGAACTCCAGCCAGCACCTGCTTTGCCCGAAATTAAAACATAACACCAACTCAAGCTACAAAGATTAGCATGGGAGCAACTACAAAGGTAGAAAAGGATCGCCAAATACCTGCACCTATGGCAAAACGCACGTAGTTGCAAAATGTACACCGAACCTCGGTTAGCGAGCAGCTCTTTGTCCCAGGAAATCAGCAAACATGTGTATTTCACCCAAAGACACATACCACTGATTGTTGATGACATTTACGATGTATCAAGTCTCAAGACATGTTTCGGGCGTCTTCAGTCTGTGTTTGTCTCCTTGCCTTTCCCTGTCCGCCTCCAATCAGATTGTGGGAGCAGAGCGAATAACTTTGCCCATACTGATCTCACTAAGAACTTCTGTAGTCGCTCAGGATCACTATATCTAGGTTTCTGCTCTTCCATAAATCCATCAATACATGAGTCTCTGAGCTCAATCACATCGTTGCTGTATATATTATGTGAGGTGGAGGATTCTTGTACTTTGGGCGCATCTGCCGAACTACCAACTGTCATCAGTGGCGGTGAAGCAGGTTCTTCAAGATTCACGGAAGCTGCTTTAAGTTGAGCTGGTGATATTCTGGGTAGTACCATAGATGGTGTACAGCGCGTCGAATTTGGTGGACCGGGAATGGGAGATAAGGAAGATGAGGATTCCGTCCGCGAGTCATCGGAGTGGTCATTTGATCCATCGCTTGAGCTATCTCCTTGACGCAGTGAAGTGTCGCTACACTCGCTTGGTATTGTATGCGACGACTGAGCTAACTGTTCGTTTGCAGTACCACCGGCTTTATGTCTTGGTGGTGGTGAGATAGTGTGATGAATTGGTAATGAACATTTTTTCTCCGATCCGTTCCCGAACACAAAGCATCCGTGAAGATGTGACGGTACCAAGTCGCGTAATTCAGCATTCGAAAAGGGTTTCTTGGTCAAACATAGTTTTTGAACATACTGTACGGGCCGGGCCTTGCTAACTTCGTGAGAACTTATCAATGCCCGTTCGTTGTGCCAGTCCAGCGTCTTTGCGAGACCATCGTCTTGCTTGTGCAAGAAGGATGAAACCGTTGACCCCATTGCTGCGACGTAGTTCTTGCTATGAGGGACTGCAATCCATGACTTGCAAAGCCCTTTGCAGTCAGGATGATGGGCGGCGGAATGTTTTGAAACAAAAGGACAACCGGATGCTCGATGCTGAGAAGTGACCATGGCTGGTCAACTTTCATTCGCTTGATTGTTTTTGATGATTTCATATCAGCAGCGTCTTTCCACTCGACACCATAGATGTACTTGGGAGCCATAACGCCGGCTTTCTCCAATTGTGCCTCGAGACCGTCCATTTGCACTCTAATGTCATCGATCGTATGCCAGAGCTTGCATATCAGATCGATGGCACATTATTTAACGGTGCCATCTGGAGACTCTCCCTTCAATATCATCAGCTTGAAGTACTCTTTCAGAGCACGTTGAGCTTCAAGTACCCCGTCCGGACCGGCGTTGGCAAAATGGAAGACTTTTTCCAGCGTGATGGGTTGATCCCCGTCATATACCACGTAGTTCCGCGTGCTAATTCTCGAATGAATCATCTGAAGGACGATACAAGCTTGAGGAAGATAGTGTCCCGTTTTTGCTGCAATATCAAAGAGAAGGATGTAATTCTCGTCGCCTGCCGCCAGCGCGCAATGCATGTCGTTTCATATCCCTGAGGAGATCGACATTTGCATGGCTGTTCGAATTGTAGTGAGAGTACCTTCCGCCGTGACAAAGCCCAGGCCGCTGGTCCCGTTCGTGAAGCACGCCTGAGTTTATCTTCAGTGGTACTTGCCTCCACCTGACATTCTCGCAGCTGACAAAGGTCGTATGATTCTAGGTTATCGAGAGAGAAGCCTCTGATCGTTTCGTAGGTACTAAGTAAAGATTCGAAGTGACCTGCCGGCCGCTCCTTCCAAGCAGCCTTTCCCCCTGGGAGGATAGAAAGGAGGTGGTGGAGGCAAGTTATAACATGAAGTCATTGTAATGAACATCGCATGAAGAAGCGAAGTAGTACCTTGGACACAACATTCCAACATTCAGGACTCTTTCCACGGCGAATTGCGAGGAATGACACGCTTCGAACCGTGATTTGGTAACATATCCACAACTTTGCAGCTCTGTTAACCGGATTCGTTCTGATGAATTCAATTGATCTCTTAACTCCGCGTTCACTATGGTTCAAACTCTAGAACAGGTAAGGGACACCCATTATGCAAATTATGTGAAAGTACAGGATACAAGAAGGGGGTCAAATAATCTACACCCGATCGTCAACAAAGTAGTCCACGATCAAGACTTTTATGCCACCAACCCATCCCGTAGACAACATACAGTACATAACCACATTACCACAATATCAACGACAGATTGATCTATCCATCGCTCTACAGTTATGCCTTCTGGGTCTGCTTCTTCTGGCTTCTTCTCATCTCCTTCTCTCTCTCCTTCTCAAGGTACTTCTTCTGTCCCTTGGCATCCAAAGCTTTCAGTTCAAGGTCACGCTTCAGCTTCTTAGCCTTCTCGCGCTCGAGATTTCGCTCTTCGGCTTTCTCGTCCTCGCCGGCCTTTTGCAGCTTGCGGATGGTGTCTTCACGAGTGGTGCGGACCTTACGGAGGACTTCTGGGCGGAAGTGGGCAGATTGGACGAGGATATCGGCGACACGGATGAAGTATTGGAAGATAGGCAGGACGCTGCTGTAATCACCGGAAGCGGGGGTTCGGATGGACAGATATACTCGCTTCTTTGGGGTGGTATCGTCGAGTCTGTTGGTAATTTGGTTAGTACGGTTCCGCGAGCAAGTAAGACACCACTTACGTCAATGGCTGGTCAATGGGCTGATCAGTGATAATCAAGTGGTTCAACAGCTCGCCAGCATCCTCGACAGCCTTGATAAGCTCTGGAGTGAGGAGGAAATCTGTGATCTCTGCGCTCTCGCTCATGACAGTAGCCCATGCCGGAAGCTTTGCACTATCCTTGGTGGTAGTGATCGAGACATCGTATCTAGATTCACGAAGACCTTTCATGGTCTCCTTATTGACGATAGCCCAAACAAATCCATCATAGCTGCTCTTGGTATCCTTGCGTAACTCGTGTGCTCCGGGAACTTGGCCAGGAACAGTAAGAGCTTCTCGTCCATCGAATGGGTACAGAATAGCTTCCATCTTCTCACCTGGTGCCTCCAAGCTCTCAAAGAACAAGCTGAACACAAACTCGAAAAGCATTGTGATGGGGCTGTAGCGCTTGTACAAGGTGAGGTTGATATCAACAAATGCCACATTCTGTCTGCCAGTCGCGTAGGTCGAGAACTCGTTGGGCGCCTTCTCCTTCAAGAGCTCTTCTGGCAGCTCAAGGGTAGTAGCCTTAGCCAAGCCATCACTCTCAACCTCGTCTGCTGTTGGAGCCTTTCGACCACCAAATCCAACCAGCGCAAACTCCTTTTGTAGAACAGTCGCATGCGCAGAGATCCAAGCCTTCGCCTTCTTACGGTTCGCTCCTGTACCCAGCATGTGTACGGTTATGATGATGGCGATCAAGCCCATAATCACGGCTTCCTGCTTGAAGTCGCTCAGGGAGTGACGCTCGTGGATGTTGTACCATTTCGTATAAGGGACAGCTGCGCCTGTGGGAGTTGCTCCAGATCCCATGAAACTGGCAGGGGATGATGCCGCAGAGTAAGAAGCTGGAGCTGGCTCTGGAGCTCCTGCAAAGTCGGCGAAGTCTGTAGAAATGGGGGTTAGTAGCTGTCACTCCTCAATTGCGCCCACAGTGCAGACTCACCAGAATCGCCAGCTGGAATTGGAGATGCGGATGGCTTGGAGCCTCCGAAGATGGCTTGGACTATTCCTGCCATCGTGAAGGGAGGACACGAGTCAATTGATGTTTGTCGTGTGAGGAAGTGTGAGTGAAGATGAAGGCTAGAGCTAGACCTGACAAGGGCCCGAGGTGTGAAGGGCACTAACACCGCTAGTCCATCTACAGCTCGCTAAGATGTCTTCTTTTGCCGCTTTTACAGTTTCCAGAAAATCCTGCAAATTTCTTCCGCCGCTTTACCAACTCCTCAGCAACCACGTCCGAAGTAAATCCGCGACCATGAGTTTGCCTAGCCTTGTTCTTGGCTTGCGATGTTGCTGGCCCTGCGTAGATATCGACGACGACGGAGACATAAAGTAAGCTTACTCTGCTCCAATGAAATTAGACAAAGCTGATGTAGAACTCTAGATCCTCTCAAGAGCATCTCCTGCTTAGGTATGCGTGAAAGCACCTCTTCTTACTATTGTCACGTGATGTAAACAGAGTCTTCGCTCCTTCTTACCGCCTCCAAGATAGTTGAAGAGCCCAGGTCGATATTATTGATGTCGTTGCGAAGATTATGATTCTTAATTTTGTCTCGGCCTCTAGCTCTTTACAACGTCATCTCAGCTAACGTTTCATAGCTAACCCTCCACCATCAGTTCACCACCCCTCTCGATGGGTAGACCTGCTCGTACCTATGGCACGCAGCGCCGTCACCATACGACTGGCTCCTCTCGGATATTTGGTACATCAGCTGTAAACTCTGCAGCATCTATAGGCATCCAGAGTTCCGCTGCCCCACCTGCCAATGCACTCGAATCATGGCCTGAAGTTCTCGAAACTCTCAATGAGATCCAGCAGGAAACACCGAAGAAGAAAGGAGTTGCGGCAAAGAAACAAATAGAGGAATCCGAAGATGAGCCAGAGTCCAGCGAGTCTGAGAACGACGACGAGTCGAGTGATTCAAGTGAGTCTGAAGACGACGAGGATTTGAATGATACAGACGAAATAGCACCATCAATCAAGTCAAGAGATGACATCAAGTCGACCGGATCCAGTGATAGATACGATACTACCGAGTTAGAGACTACATCTAATCATGGTACTTGTAAGTTCCCACATCTTCCCATTCGAAACAGCACCACTAACAATACCTAAGTGTTTGGCGAATCAGCGCCAGACCACCTCGCAGTTCTAGCTGATGCATATCAAACAGACCGCGGAACACCACTTTTTATCTGCACCTGGCCGGAGATCCTACCTCCTTCAGCTGAAGTTGAGAAGATTGCCGAAGCTTCATTCGCAGAAGTCTATCGCGTGAAGACCATGGCCGGGTCATCCATCATCAAAGTCCTCCAATTAAAGTCACCCACAGACCTAGCTTCTTCGGAGATCGAAACTGCAATCAACGCAGCTGATCTCGTCTCTGAGATCCGAATCATGAACATCCTTACCGAAGTCCCAGGCTTTGTTGGCTTCAAGGATGCCCATCTCATCAAAGGCCGCTTCGCTCCTTCGCTTGAAGAGGCATTTTATGAGTATATCGCTGATGATGGAGAATATGAACCCCGTGAAACGCATTTTCCAGACCCGGAAATCTTCACAGAAGAGTCAACTTTTCTGGTCTTGGAGCTTGCCGATGCCGGTGAGGTCCTGGAAGACCTGCTTATTGAGACCATTGATCAGGTCTGGGATGTTTTCCTGGGGGTGTGTATGGCTTTGAGTCGAGCTGAGTATTTGTGCGAGTTCGAGGTAAGCCATTCTCACTGTGGACCCACCTCGTGTAAACTGACATTGTCTTAGCATCGCGACTTACACGAAAATAACGTCTGTGTCCGGCAGAAAACGAACCCTGCCTGTAAACCCAAAACAAAATCCAAACCGAAATCTCGTGATGGCCTTATCAAACTCGGTTACTCCGACTACAGTATCACAATCATCGACTACGGTCTCTCCCGAGCCAAACTAGACAACGGCGATATAGTCTTCCAAGACCTAGAGAATGACCTTGAATTATTCCAGAGCAGTGGTAGTGGATTAGCTGGTATGCAATACGACAATTATCGTCGGTAAGTCTTCCTTTTCCTCCCGCCTCATTCGAAACCCCTTGCTTAATTAAACTTCTATCAGAATGCGCAACCACCTCCTAACAAACACCCGCACCATGCAACCTGCCTCCTTTCACACCACACCCATTTCAGCTCTCCCCATCGACCAACACAACAACCAAACCTGGAAAGACCACACCCCGTACAGCAACGTCCTCTGGATCCGCTACATCCTGTCCTTCCTCACCAAGCAATTCAAGAAACACTCTCGTGGTCCCAAAGCCACGAAAGATCTTGTCGCTTTTGAGGCTGAGATCAAGGATATGAAGAGGCGGTTAGATGTCAGGACGAAAGTTGAGAATGGTGCCTTTGAGAGCGCGTGTCAGGTTCTGGATTACGTGTTTTCGAGGGGGTGGGTTAGTGAGGAGCAGCTTGGGGGTGCGGGAATGGATAGTACGATTTTGAGCCAGTGACATACTGGGAGGGGTGGCATGTATGTGGGGCATGGGGCCTTGGTCTCGGAGATGGATTGGTAGAAGTGGAAGATGAATGGTTCTCTATATGCATTTATTCACTGGGTGAAATGGGCGTAAATAAAAGGTGTCAGCATAGCAATAGGCGTCAAACTTGATTCTTTGATACAGAAGACAACAGTCCAGAATTATATGGTGATTGAACGTCCTAATTACCATTCCTTCTCTGAAGCCAAAACAGGACATCCAGCCTAGCTAACCAGCAACAGGAAATTATATCATTCTCTCTGCGAAATCCAACATCCCAGATCTCCCAACAAATTCTAGCCAGATATATATCTGCTTGGAACCCAAGCTCGCTAATTTTCTCAGTTCTCTATCTTGACCCCAAACAAACCTTCAACCAACTCTTGGCCTTCGCACTCTCAAAAACATCGCTCGGCATCCTAACCACTGTCTCCCTATAAAGACAATCATTCTTAAACCGCCAACTACACAGCACCGTCCTCAACATACCCCCTTCCCTCCCGCACAACAACGCAACCGTAGGCGGCCGCTCAGCACTAAACACACAAATACTCAAACTCCCCGTATCAACCAACGTGAACAGATGATGCCCTCTCGGCAGATTCATCTGCACGGAACTCAATCCGGAAGAGTCGGTGAGGGAATTCGCGATCCAGGAAGGCTCGAGACCGACGCGCTCGCTTGCGTCGCGGTAGTGGTAGCTGAAGGGTGTCGCGGATGGAGCATATGAAAGTCGTCCGTTATTGTTCCCGAATATCAACGGCTCGAGTTTCTCCAAGGGCAGTACACCTTCAAACCCAATAAGATTCGGTGAAGACTGTAAAACCTGCCCACCATACAACCTTCTCACCGAGAACGGGCCCAGGAGGGAAAGTATCAAGCCCACACCAAAGAACCCACCCACCAACAATTCCAAAGCCAACAGCAGCGTATCGCCAGTGAGACCGCCTGAGAAGGCGAAGAATGGCGCGTAGGTAATGGTTAGGTTGATGCCGAAGAGGAACCACCATGCTCCGGACCTCACGAAGAGTTCCGCGAGGAGTTTCTTCATCCCATAGTGCCGGACGACGTTCATGCGTGGGAAGTTCTTCCATCGGATGTGCATCGCTTTGCAGTTATCCAACAAGACCGTATTATCTTCATCTGCTACCCCGACGACCTGGCAGAGTGGTTCCACGTCCCAGAGATGCGTGTGATACAAGTCTGGAGTGGCGAGGAGTTCGAAGGTAGAGCGTTTCGAGTGCGGATCAGGGAAGAGACAGACCATGCGCTCAATCAGACGGTCCGAGTCGTTTGATAGAGACAGTCGTGCTATAGCTTGGAAGAGCGTGTCGTCTGGGTCTTTGGAGATGCGGTAGTGGAGGAGGCCCATGAGAGCGTATGCCACGTCTGCTTTAGCGAAGGCAGCGTAGTTGTTGAAGAAGCGATCGCCGAGGGCTGCGATGGCGTTGGAGAGGATCTCGAGACGGGAGAGGGTGAGAAGGCCTGAGAAGTGCTCTGCGAGGAGGCGGGTTGGACCGCCGTCTTCTTCAGACGACACAGGATCGTCCCAGACTGAGCCTGTCATTTCGACTTTAAGGAGGGATGTGATGTTGAAACTATCTGTTGTTGGTGTGCAGAAGTAGACCGAGTCGCCTGGAGCGAGAAGTGCTTCTGGAAGAGTCCACATCCGTGATCCCCATTCTTGCTTGAGTCTGTTGTCGTCGCCTTTCAGCATCACGACCACTTGGTAGCTTCCACGGATCACATCGCACATTCTATAGACGTCTGCGTCGAGAAGAGGGCCTTTCTCGGGAGCACGACAGCGGTAGTCGAGCCAGTATGCCGTTTTTCCAGCTTTGAGCGTGGAGTATGCTGCCATTTCCTCGATGAGGTGACGGCCTGTTGCTGAGTTGTCGGTATCGAAATGCATATTCGCATAGCTGATGAACAGGTATGAGATATCCTTCGCGGGCTTATCATCAAGTACCCAATCTCCATCTCGCAACACGATGAGCTGCCGAGGACGTAGCATCCGTTTCCGAGACGAGACGTCTTTGACTGCCAGCTCGGTCGATGGCTTATTAGGTCTCATATCGAGGGGGTTGATGGCATGTTTAGGCCATTTCCAATGGTAGCCTGGGAAGTCCTTGTAGAAATCCTGCACTTCATCACTTCTCCACGACGTAGTGGTAGGAAGAACCAACAGAATCTGAAGCGGGAACGCAACGACGATGATTCGAAAGAAAGTATCAATGCGTCCTAGAACACTTCTCTTCCCATCTTTATCGGGATTCGAAGGCGCCAACGCCCATTCCGCAATTCTCAACACCGTCGGTACAGACCCTTTGATAGTCGTCCTCCGCCAATCCCCTGATGCTCTCTGGTTGGCAAATACATACCCCGTTGCTTGAACTGCCAACCGCCGAGGGTTGTAGTGCGTTGGACTCAAATACGTAGCGACATCATCATATTTATGAGCCACCTGTCCTAGCTGATTCCGGAACAAATACCTCCCTTTCTCATCGGACTCAAGCACAGCCGCGTTATCGAAAGGTGTCTGCTCCTGCTTGACTGGTCGGTGGAACCAATGTCCATTCCATCCTCTCTTTCCACTGAACTCGTTCGCGAAGTGTTTGGCGACTTGGTCTTCAACATTTTCCTTTCTCCGACGCCAGAATCCTGGCTTTGGTCCAACCGGTGCTGGGGAGTTTGACCCAGGTGGTTTTTGGCCTGCTGATGAGGCGCTTGCTGAGACTCGTGTTTCTTCTGGAACGGGCTTGCGGGCGATGTCGTAGTTATCCATCTTTATTTACTTCTCGGACTCAAAACTGTGAATTTACAGAAGAAATCAAGAAGAATCTCAACAAGCAAAACAACGGACAACAGCAGAAACAGCACATATCCAGAGATCAGGGGACAGGCAACATACTTAACCTCCCCATCCCATCAAAGTCCATCATTTGGGGGCTATCAAGAGGCTGACAATGACTAAGGCACAATCACAACACCACCCCACACACTCGCACTCAAACCGACAACTCGGCAATGGCACTGTAATCTAATAACAAGGATGTTTCCCCTTTCTCCATCTGTTGCCTTCGTCTGATGGTCAGGCGGTTCCCAAACGGGCGTGGCTCCGGGAACACCCCAAAGCAGGCCTTGCGAATCGGACGCCACTTGCTGCCATATTTTCCTCTTCTCCATTTTGTATGGATGAGCAAGCGAGCTTACTTCTCGGTTCCAATTTTTTGTACAAAGTATTCTTGTACAGTGTCAGCCAAGGGTCTGAGAGAGGCCAATCCTATTCCTATCTTGGAAAGAGGTGTGGTGTTTGTGCAGGTGGAGATGAGAGGGTCAAGCCGTGTTGCGGTGCTGCGGGAGACTGGTGGGTTAGGTGGGCAGGGGTGGAAGTCACCACCCGCAGGAGCCCGCATAAGTGCTTATGTCGGGCTTTGAGTTTGAGTCTGATTGAACATCAACTCTTCCAAGGATTCTTCACAAGTACAATACTTCCAAATTATTATGTAATTAGTAGAGAGTAAACTTTTTGGACTTGAGCATGAGATGTTATGAAAATTTGCCTACTCGTAGGCGGCGCGAGATCAATGTGAAGGTATCGCTGGCTGGCCCCCAAATTGATTTGCGAACCTTGGGACGAATTGCCAAGTTGTGGATGACTGTATCCGATATTCTGTATGCATAGTGGGTCTATCTCCGGAAGAATCTCCGTATCAGATTCATGCACGGACTAGGTCTTGAACCGTGATAGGAGAACGTAAAATTACTTGATCATGTATGGAAGATCGCAGAATTATACTGAGGCAAAGTAAACGAGGGAACTCACAAGCGAACAAAACAATCCAGCAGACCCAACCACCCCTACCAACTCAACGCGACCATCCCACAACCTCCAAATCAAACCTTCAGCCCATCTAACAAAGGCACCACAACCGGCGCAGGAACATCTTTAATCCCCTCCGGCTCAACATAATCTCTCCACCCATTAACCCTAAGTCTCAACTTCCTACTCTCAGCATACACAACCCTCCTCATCCTATTCGTGCTCCCCAGCGGCTGGTGCGTCTTAAGCCCATGCCACCCATTAACCGTAATGCGATCATCCCACCAGACCCTAAACTCTGGCAGCCACGAATCCTGCGGCTCAAACTCCAGCGTCGCGATCTCCTCAAAAGGATATTTCTTAGGATCCCACTCAATGCCTATATCATCTACGGGCTGCTCGTCAAGGTTCTGGAGGAGCTGCGCGCAGAAAGTGTAGGTTACACGGTGAGAGAGGTGGAATTCGCGATTGTGTTGCGAGAGGATGTTTATTGGGGCGTCGTCGGGGATGATTTCTTTGGAGAGGGCTTTTTGCTCCGCGCTGAGCGGGAAGACGCCAAATTTAGCGACGTAATCGCCGAAGCGGTAGGCGGATTGGGAGTATTCGGGCATGGCGACCACTGTTTGTAACTCATCAGCCACACATTCCCGTTTAACCAAATCAAGCAGACCAAAATTTGAATGAGAAGGTAAACGTACTATACTGCTTCGGCAACCCCCAACCCATACAAGCCAACTCAGCATCCTTCCTCTTCCCCATCTCCTCCCCAAACTTATCCAGCTGATTCCAATTTCTCTCCAAACTATCCGCAATCTCATTTGTCGTCTGTGGATCTCTCAACTCCAGCACCGGATAGTTGTTGAATGTGAAATCTTGGGTTTTCTTGTCTTCGCCCCAGATCTTCTCGCCTTCAACGCCGAAGACTTTCATGCCGATGCCGCGAGGGGCGGGGACGTTGTCGGGGACGAGCTTGGGAGTGAGAGAGGAGTAGCGGAGGATGGTGTCGTATCTGGGAAGCGTTAGGATAGAGTATAGGGATGGAATGGGTACGTACTCGCCAGGTTTGGCGAACATGCCTTGTGCGAGATGAGGTGGTAGATTGTCCTTGACCTTGAACCTTCCCATGACACACTGCAGTAAGTTCTCTCAGTCAGTCATCCATACTCATTATCTCCCCTCTTCCATTCTCTTCCTTCATTCTTTCTCTCACCCTCATTGTCGGAAAGATATACGTACACCTTGTGTCTTCAAATGTGTGCCTCTCAAACAATGATGATGTTCATTGAAGTTCATCATCTGGAAACGATTGAATTGGTCAGAGACCTCTTTGATTTTCTCTGCCTCTCCAGGCTGGATGACTTCGACGCCTGGTGCGTCCCTATTTCTCATTTTAGAAAGAGTTCAAGTGACGAATTTGGCTTGAGAGGTCGTTGTTGAGAGCAAGAAGCAGGGGAAAAGCAAGGAATAGGTACCATTTGATGTATTCCGGCATCTCGAAGAAGTTTGATTTTTCTCGTGGATAAAGTTGTAAACAAAAATGACTGGTGCAATAACCCCAAACTACCTGTTCTGCACTATCCTCTATATAGGCACACAAACCACCCAACCTGCTCGTCCGCAACGCCGAAACCACTCCAAGCTTCCCAACACCCCTAGGTACTAGTTTAGGAAATCCGCGCAGTCTAGAACCTCATAGCGCCTCAAAACCCCAGCACGGGGTGATCTCGCACTCTCAAGTTCGAACGCCATCGAGGCCGTACCTACAAACAACGTGAAAGACTTACTCTAGACAGCTTCAGAAACAGCACAGCTCATGCACGGACGATGGCCTAGCCGGCGCCGTCGCCATATGATATGCTGTAGAATGACAAATTGTTAATTTAAGGTGGGTGATTGGTGCAGGATGTGTGAGGGATGGGGAGTGAAGTGAGGCTCGAGGGGGTTGGCGGGGTAGACTATTTTAGGTGGTTTACCCCGCGTTGAGTTGAAGGTCTGGGGTTTGCGAGCTTGGAGAATTGGGTTGAATGAACGCTGGGTGGGAACAAATAGAAGTGATATCTGCAAAGAAGGAATTTGATGGAAATTCAAATATTAGCAAAGACCGAAAGAAAGGATAGATGCGCTCGAGATGAGTGTAGCCCGGCATCCCCGAGCCATGAGCCGTTGTACGATGGCTTCCAGGGCGTGAATTGAATGATGAACGACATGGATTAGACTGTCATGTGAAAATTGATAGTCGACACGATAATCGCAAATCTTAATACAGGTCAATGATCTCTGCAGTTGAAATAAGCTCACTTCATCGCGCCCATTGATGCGGAAGGATTACCGCTGATACCCTGGTGTGATCGGAGCAGGGTTCGAATTGAAATAGAGTTTGAACTAACTATATAATGATTCTTCTTGACCTTCATTCACGGTGTTTATATTTCCAGTAATTGATGCTCGCTAATCCACTCCACTCTACTCCGTTACTTAAAGTGTGGGTTTGTTGTACGGAGCAAAGGCTGCGTCAAATAGCGACGACACATCTTCCCGAAAGTCACGATGCAGCACTTCGAACATTCCATACTGGGTGACAATTACGAAGGAAATGGAGACACCACAGAGACGAAGATTAAAAATTCCCACTGTAGTAGACAACATGTAACAGACGACCTTCACCTTGAAGCTCTGTTCACAGAATCACGATCAACATATACCATCCAGTTCCGTGCCTCTGCATTGCATCGACGAATCAAGGAGCTTTCCATATAGATATACTCACTCAACCAACAGCCAATAACCAACAACTGACCACATCAACCACCCGCCACAATCCCATACCTCCCCTCTTCAACTTCCAAAATAAAAAAATGTGTGTCCTCCAAGTTCGCTCATGGTGTTTCGTTTCAAGAGAAGACTTGCAGCATCAACGATGCATAACATACTTGCATCGCAGCACATTTCAGTCACGTTACGCGGTCACCTCGTCCCAGCCAAATTTGTATGAGAGAGAGCGGCCCGCTAGGCAATCTTGAATGATCCTTGCGATGTGGCTTTTGCGGGGTAGAGTAGATGTGTTTCGGGTCAGCTTTGAGGGTATTTAGGGGGCCAATGGGCGATGTTTCCATTCAAGGCTGGTGTGTCACGTGCAATCGAGCGGGAATGGCCGAGATTTGCTTGGCAGCAGCCTTGAGTGGGTGTGGGCTTCACAACGTCAGACAAGCCAGGGCGGCGGGAGACTGCAGAGGACGCATGTGGCAGCAACATGGGACGACTGACAACGGAGTGAAGATCCCAATATAATACACATAATACACGAGACTCGTGATCCTGTCCCGTTGTACGAGTACCAAGCGTCTTTGACTGCCGGGACGGCTACGGAAACTATCTTTCTTTCTCCCTCATCACAAATGCAACGCCAACAGCAACACCAATAACCATCAACATATCTCCTGCTCTCTCCATCGCGGATACCCAGCCTCAGCTGTCATGGGCGGAGACAACACCGCGATCGATAGGCTACGCGCCCTCTTCAAAGCTTCGAACAATGAGCAGCAGTACGAACCTGTGGATACAGACTATCTGAATGGGGATGAGGATGTGCGGAGACCGGTATTGATTGCACCAGAGGCAGACGATGGAGAGGAGTTTTCGTGGTTCGAGTACTCTATATTCCTTCTTTTGGGAATAGCTATGCTCTGGGCATGGTAAGGACTACATACTCTTGGTTGAAGAGCTGTACTAATGGTGTAACAGGAACATGTTTCTAGCTGCAGCTCCATACTTCCAGACCCGATTCGCAGACAACCACAATATCCTCGAACACTTCCAATCTGCCATCACATCTGTAGCATGTGTCACGAACCTACTTTCAATGCTCATCTTCGGACAGATGCAAGCCAAAGCCTCCTACCCTAAACGAATCCTCTGCGCCCTCGTCCTCAACTTCATCGTCTTCACACTCCTCTCTATCTCAGTCACCTACTTCCGCAGTATATCAGCAACCGGATACTTTGTCTTTACCTTGATCATGGTATTCTCGACATCGGTGGCTACAGGTCTATGCCAGAATGGAGCGTTTGCATTTGCATCGAGTTTTGGAAGACCAGAGTATATTCAAGCTATCATGACAGGGCAAGCTGTTGCAGGTGTCCTGCCGTCCGTTGCACAGATCCTCTCTGTCCTAGCAGTCCCAGCACCCGACCACTGGGCCAATCCCGAAGAAGAAACCAACACCACGAACCAGGAAAACACAACATCAGCAACGGTCTACTTTTCCACCGCAACGGTCATTAGCTTTCTCACCCTCTTCGCAGTTGTCCCGCTGATCCGCAAACACAACCGCATCCTAGAAAGCAACATGATGACATCCATAACCAGCATCGAAGAAGCAGAGCAAGCAAAGCGGAAAGTAGTCAGCATGTGGACGCTCTACAAGAAACTGCACTGGCTTGCTGCATCCGTCTTCCTCTGTTTCGCAGTAACGATGTTCTTCCCAGTCTTCACGCAAAAGATCGTCTCCACCATGCCGCAAGATCACGCTCCTCGTCTCTTCCAACCATCCGCTTTCATCCCCCTGGGTTTCCTCGTCTGGAATCTCGGCGATCTAGCAGGTCGATTGAGCACCCTCGGTCCGCTTAACATGGGCCATCGTCCTATGGTCCTCTTCACAGTCTCTATCCTCAGAGGAGGTTTCCTGCCTTTGTATCTTCTCTGCAATATCCTCGGTAAAGGCGCCATCGTCAAAAGCGACGCTTTCTACCTCTTCGTCGTACAGTTTCTTTTCGGAGCCACGAATGGGTGGCTGGGAAGCTGCTGTATGATGGGTGCGGGGGAGTATGTGGATGATGGGGAGAGGGAGGCTGCGGGTGGGTTTATGGCAATTAATCTTGTGGCTGGATTGACTGCGGGGTCGTTGTTGAGTTTTACTGCTGCGGGCGTAAAGTAAAGGCAATTGCTTCGTTGCAAATGGTATGCAAGCTGTTGTGTTAAATTTTGTTTGAGCCGTGCGGCGTGGCGTGGCGTTTGAGCCGGGCGTTCTTAGGTTGCATTTGTTGGCGCTGGGTTCTGTGCTGGGTAGATATCAGGATGCATGGATTTGATATATGGGTGTATGGGTGGAGTTCTTTAGTGGCATGATACGGTATGTAAAGGATGCTTTGCAATCGTTAGTCGCTGCATAGATGCTGTATAGAGATGAACTCAGTAGCTGAATCTCCGTCTAAATTTTCAACAGCTTCATTTGTCTTGGATTTGTTTTTCATAGCTTTGATTCTATTCGTAATTTCTAGCTACTGTTCGTCTGGACTCCAGTGATCAAGAACCTGTCAGTGAATCGGGGTGCCACCAAGGTTCCTTTGATCTTTCCATTCCAGGGGAAAGTGTTTGCCACTGTTATAAAATAAACGTGAATTTGAGATTAGGTTGTCTTGATAGTTAGCTGTTGACTATTAATTGTTAAAATTCAAATAATATTGACTTTGAAAGTAAACAAAAGTCCCTGCTTTGCCCCCCATCAATACCCCATCTCCCATCTGATCTTTTGCGAAGCACTTTTCAGCAGATTTGCACCAATCTTCAGGTTCCCAAGCTTCCATGTGACGTTTCATTCAATGTTATTCTTGTCCTTCATTCTCCCGCTTTGTTTACTTCCCTCTCTCCTAGTTAGCCAGCGGCTAAAACTTTCCACGCTAGCGATCTAGAAGCACCTTAGCCTCCTTCTTCATTTACTTGCCCGGCCTCCAGACAACAATTTCGCCCCTAATCTCAACCACAATCTCGAAATCGCACAGCCTTGGTCCCTCTCTTATCAATCAACGAAGTCATCCCAGCGCAAGCAACGTCTGGACACCGACTTATAAGGACATGAACGACAATAATATGGCGCTTGCGAAGTTCAAGTGCCCGTATCCAGAATGTCGAGCTTCCACCAAGACGAAAGGTGAACTCGAGGAGCATTGGGAGGTATGTATCACTTTTCTATTGTCTTCCTTTCCCTGTTCCGGGGCACTATGCAGAGGAGAACGAGCTGCTATATTCCATTCGTAGACGAGAATGTCGCAATTACTCCCCATTAAGAATCGTACTTTCCTTCGAGCCAAACCTGCACTTTTTCTCTCCACTCAAAGCCTCTATCTTCCTACCTCCCTGGCTCCCGTCCAACCTTCTCCAGTTCACCTTTCGCAACTCCCCATGTCACCACACCAACACAGCAATACACAATCCCAGACACTGATCTTGAACAGGAGTTTCACGAGTACGAAGACTACCCTGGTCCTTTGAAAGGTGGAAACGGTGCAAAGAAAGCTATTACTTCTCCAACAACTCCAGTTGCTGAGCAAGGTGAACCTACGAACAAAGCTGAGACACCTGAAAATAAGGACTCTGTCTTCAAGATGTCTCCCTTGGGCAACAATGCAATGTCTGAACCAGATTTGTACAACGCATCTCCTGCTCGAGGTTCCCTTCGCAAGGGTTCTACTACGGCAGATGGGAAGACTATGAGCAAAAATGGTGCAACCAAGAGAAAGGCTACCGATACTCCAAAGGTACGTCACAGCAGGAGCTAGGTACGTTGGAAAGATCACCTTTACTCACGTATACTCCTCTTTAAAGCATGCTCCTCCAACCAAGAAGAAAGCTCCAGCTCCAGCTGCCCGCAAAGCCCCAGCACCCCAAAATTATGTAAAGGACATAACCGGTGCTGCCCCAGCATCTGCCCCAGCATCTGCCCCAAAACCCTTGGGAGCTCGTGCGATTGCGAGACTTACTGAGAAGGCTTCCAACGATCCCTCGCGCGATCTTCAACCTATCCGGCGCCCTCTACCGCCTCCGGAACAAGAGTGGTCTGATACGGTAAGTTCTCTTTCACACAATGCAGTAATTAGGATGTCTGGTTCGACTCCTCACTTCACCCCTTTCATACTCAAGTATAATGATTACCCGCCCTGGCTCCATACATATCATCACAGTGGCTTCTAAGCGGCTCGTATGCTTGACGCCGCCTATGTCACATTTCCCTTTCGATAAATTGAACTCTAAGCTAATGTCTCTCTCAGGAGCCCGTGCCTGGTGCTGATGAGTCCGACGAAGAAGAAATCATAGTCCCGGAACCTGACATCGATGTTACTACTCGACGTGGCTACGGTGACCCGTTCTTCAATCAAGACTTGTCCGATTCTGACATGTCTACCGGCATCTCGGAAGACGAAAATGGTGTCCCTCGGTTCTATGATCCACACGCCCCCAATCCTGATCCAGATCATCCCTACTCCACCTCCGCCAAATACCGCATCATGCCTCCTCGCGGCATCGTCAAGAACCCAGATGGTACAACCATCGACTTCGATTCCTGCATGACCTTCCCCGACGCGGCCACCCTGAAACAAAAACTCCCTCAAAAAGTCAACGGTGTCGAGAAGAACATGGCAGCCCCCAAATTCCAAGTCCTCATGTCCTTCTCCGAGAACATCAGCACCCCTGAGATGAACTGGAAACTTCGCAAGAGCAAAGCTGCCGCCAGCGCTCAACCCAACGGCGAGTTTCTCGATCGTGGACTCGGTCAGACTACAAATGGTATCGCTACGACTGGTGACTCCATCATGGTTGATCATCTGGCGAAGAAGGCTAAGGAGAGAGCTGTGGCGTTGAAGAAGAAGGGGAAGAATGCTTTGGCTCCTAAGAAGAAGAAGAAGAAGGCTATGAGACTTCCGAAGTATCAGAAGAGAAAGTATACTTGGAAGGACTCGACTCGTAAGAATAAGGGAAAGCTTTATGATTCTCGCAAGGAAGAGGTTGAAGCTGAAGCTGAGGCGGAGGCTGAGGTTGAGGAGGGCGATGATGATGAGTGAGCGGTTACAGAGGGGGTTTGTGTTTTGAATAAATGTAGCGTTCTCCTCTTCTGTTGTTTCTGTCTGTTTTTCTTCTTCTTTTCCCTTTCGCCCCAAGCAAACGGTATGGGAGTTTTCGTGACGGATTGTTGGATTCAACTCCAGCAATGAAGACTGGGTGTGGACCGTCTTTTTGTTCTCCTTTCTGTATGAAACATTTTCCCGATCTCGGCGGATGCATTGACTCATAAACAATGGACAAATAGAAAATTTGAGAGAATGAAAATGGGTGCAGGGGGTGATTTCTACGATGGGAAGCTGAGATGATGAGGTGTTGGACGATCAAGAGCTTGCTACTTAGCTAGATGGACTTTACTTCTACAATGAGATGATATGATATGAGACGATTACATGGCGAGGGAACTCTGCCAGACTATAACAAGTTTACCTGGATATACTAAATTGAAAGCAACGTAATTCAAAATTCATTTTCTGTTTGATCGCGAATTCTCTCACAATAAGGTAGTCATGAGGGTGCTGGTGAATACTTGTATGATATGAAATTGTAACTTGAAAAAATAACTCGAACTGAGCGAACCGAAGGGTAAGAGAAAGAATGACATTAATGAATAATTCGATGTCGTGGTTTAATAAGGACACTAAGGCAAGCAACGAGCGAAGTAGGTGGAGCACGGCTTCACGTCGCTCTTTTATAATCGCAGTCACAAACCTAAATGCGGCGAGCTAAATAGAGATTGTTTGTTACGAAGACGACGAGTAATATTTTATCATGTAACTTTGGCTTTATACACAGATGGAATGAAACTGCTTCACAATGCTTGGATGGACACCGCTTCTTGGTTCGCATTATCCGGCGAGTGGAAGTCCATTAGCTATGTCTCGGCTCTCAACGTCGCTTTGAGGAAGGAAGAGTCCACAACTTATATGAGAGTAATTCACCTAAGCACCTTTATGAATGTTTCTTTACGAGTGTGAGTGACTGTGGCCTGTAACCAGCGCTCGCTATTGAGTAGCGATAAACTCCTCATCGCCAAATACAGCGGAGCTGGGGACCACGTCCGAGAGGTTCAGTTAGTCCCAGCTTCCGGTACCAAGCTTCTCTGGTTCTTGCTATCAACAACAGTATCATAACTCACAAGAAGCAAGAAGCATGAAAACATTCCAGGCGAGTGTTTTCAGCAACCGAGATAGTCCCAGGCAACTCGCTTATTCTGATAAAAACTCACAACCCTAGCAGAACGTGTCAGCCGACGGGTGGAACCTTAATTGACAGCTTCAATGAACCTTATTTCCACATTTAAGAGCTCGAATTACGGTTTGCCAAGAAGAATGGCGGGAGCAAAGTCAGGATGTTTTACTACGAGAGACAAATCTTCGTCAAGGCTTTGGCTTCAGACGTGGGGGTCTAGTAAACCACGCAATGAATTTAGAATGATCCGTGATGCTTGCTCTATATGATAGGACGGAGTGTGAAGAGATCGTATGCTCTTTCTTTCCATTTTTTTTACGCCACATCAGCCCTCTTCAGAACCGATGGGACGTCCATGAAGCTGCGGGAAAGGAAAACCGTAGGAGAGATCGCATGCCTGAACAATCATTTTTAATGTGTGAAAAATTGTGGAATAGCTGTTCATCATGGTAACCTTGGAAGCTGGTCCCCTACGCATGATCTGATTGGGTTCAGCACAGCAAATCGTGTCTATCAGAATAGGCCCAGAGCACGTAGGCGTCAAGCCCAAGACAACCTCGTAAAACGTACTTCAATATGCGACACTGATATGACTGACGACTTACACACTGGGAGTCTGAATCTACAGTCAGATATACATGTATATATGGAATAGAAATGTTTCTATTTGTGCCTGTAAAACATGACTATGTCTGACTTAACCGTTCAGCTGCCCTCCTGGGCCCGCCATCCCCAGATCCCCAGCACCCTATATACATTACAAAGTAAAGAAGCCGTACTCCCTCGCCGTCACCGAAAACTCCACGCTAAACCTTAGGACCCCGCCGTCTTCACTTAGCATGCATCCCATCCGCCTCAACATATTCCCTGATGACCACCCTCGGCATCACATCCTCCTTTGGAGCGCTGTGCATACGTACAAAGCCTCCATGTGCAACCGCAGTGGCCGAATTCCCCACGTTACCGAAATGTTGTGAGCCGTCACCCATAACCCTGTTATCCGATGGTTGTCCTCCCAGGGTCCCAGTTGCAGTTGACCCAGACCCAAAGTCTGCCAACGCTAAGGACTTGTTTTTCACAACATTCACCAACCGATTCAGGACCGAGAATTCCACTTTCAGTTTGACGCTATACACAGCTGCCTTGAATGTTGTCTGGATCTGATAGTACCCCGAGTATCCAAACGCCAGTACAGTGACGTCCAACACAAGCACAAATATGTTGACGAGTACCAGATGCTTGAGGAGGTTTCGGATCGAGACACTGACGGGCTCACCAGTCGGTGCGAGTAAGCGAACAGTCTCGTAGATGTAGATGCCGGAGATGATGCATTCTTGGACGAAGAACACCGTGAGTTGGATTTTATCGTAGACAACGAAGACGGGGACGAAGCGACTTGAAAGGGAAGAATCTGCTCCGAAAGCCATGATCATGGTCGGGATGTGGAAGACAACTGCATCGAATACGATCATGTACAAGACCCATCGGATACGCGACGCGTTTCGGACGATGAGATGAAGGCGAGAGTAGAGGACGAGTGATTGCCCTGTGACCATCCCTATCAGTCCGGAGCCAACCATAAGCACCGGTATCCAAGATATGGAGATCAGGCTGAAGAACTTCAACATGAAGCCGATGCCGTATGGAGCGAACCCAACCGTGGCCGCTACAAAACTCCAGAAGTAGAGACCTGAGCGGCTTTTGAAAGTGGTGAAGATGATGACGATAAGTTCGATCATGTTGTAGAAAGATATAGCAAGAAAGGCACACATCGTTATGAGGATTGGGAGGCTGCCATCCACGCCGCCGGTGACGCCAGAACTCGATTCATTGGCCATTTCTAATAAAATGGCGAGTGCAATGGATCAAAGTGGTAGTTGTTCCTGCCTAGAAGACTCGTTGGTACTGAGAAAACTCGAATAGTGAAGATGCAAAGAAAGTCCGCAAGAGGCAATAATCTTCAGGAGCAAACAGCATATGTATGGTCATTCAGTGGCATCGCCAAACCAATGTTTCTTTTTTCGAGAGGCGGGTTCGTTCTTTCTCATCAAGACATTGCCATGTTCACATATATCTCTCTCCACAAACCATCGAGGATGGAAGAGATCCATCATACCTCTTTAGGCCCGCTTCCGGCGCTCATCGTCCGTTTCCCCGGTAATGAGACGACCCGTTGCGTGGCATGATTATTACCACTTTGAGATGCAGCTGCAGTGAAAATCCGGAGACGAAACTGGTGGCGCTCGTGGCTTGCAGCGCCTGAAAATTGTGCCCGTATTAATGATAGGAAGCATCCGCTGTGCAATGTATCCAAGCGACTTTGGAAGGGGAAAGGACAAACCCATATCTAGGCGTGATGGAAATGCACTTCTTACACATACGCACACCAGGTAAAAGCTAAATGGTGCACATGCTAAACAGCAAACTTAGTATTTCCCCCCAAGTGGCACGTACCTCCTCCTGAAAGCCTGTTTTTCACGATGTTAGGATGACTTCCCCTGAAAAGTGGCGTTCGGCGCCCGGCTCACCCAATCCTAATCAGCAAGCGGCCATCGCGATTGGGCCGAGTTATCTTACCAAGTTCATATGGCTGGCGAAGAAATGTCTAAATGTCTCAAGCCGCATCGTAGTCTCAAAAACAATGCAGGTCAAATCCGATCGGGTCGAAGTATGGTCCCGGTATGCCCACCGAAAGTGTAATGTTTCCGGGTTGCTGGTTCCGATGAATGCTGGTTCTATCGCCCGTGCCGCTCCTGGGCCCTTCTCGCCCCCTCCTTTTGGCGAGTGGGCTTGGGAAGGGCAGTGCATGCTGTATTCTGTATGACTGTGTTTCACACACATTGGATGTCAAGAGGAGTTCCGATTTGGAGGCTTGATATTCTGCATGTGGTGCCGATTGGGGCTTTAACACGCGCGTGTCTGTGTCGGTGTGCTTTATGACTGGCTGCAGAGCTTCAGCTCGAAAATAATGGGGAGTTAATCAGCAATGGGGAATGCACCAGAGCTGGATCCGGAACACATTTACGGGATGGTAATTGGGCACGAAACATCTTGCACTAGTTTCGACTCCTCGTCCGTCACTATGAAACTACTCGCAACGGTCTAGAGCTGGAGGTGAATATATTTCCCCTATTCCTTGCTACAGCAAGCCCAGCCCATTTTTGCACATCGAACAATGATCTCGCTGTACGGGGTTTTGATACTTTGGAACACTGAGCCAGCGTAGAAGTTCTTGACTCCTTATCTGTGGATTAAGGGCGTCTTTCAGGCGAATTGAGGGTCTGGTCTGGTCTTGGCAGCAACCCCCACGATGGTTTCTTTTTGTAGGATGGCTGCAAATACTAAACTACGTAAGTCGCTTGACAATCGATATTAAGAGACATCGTTGGTCAAAATTGGAACAGACAAAGAGGCGTAAATCAGGTTTGGTGCGGAAGGCATCCGTATGAACGCGGTCTCAGGGTGGCTCACAGTAGGTAGGGTGAAGAGCAGACTAATCAAGTTTCATGCAACCAGACACTACGTCACGTTAGAATTGGGAAGTCCTTGATTGACGACCGTAGTTCTAATGAGAACACAGTCAGCAGCGATGATCGGCTATCGCGACTAGAGAACAGTTCACACTTATTGTTGACAACTTAACGTTGAAATTGAACAACAAGACAGTAAGTAGATCAGCCATATCATTTAAACATGAAAGGAGTTGATCCTCCTTTCCTGAATGAAACCCCACAGACACTTCACAATAGTGGAACATGTCTCGGTCGAGTTTCCTTCAGTTTATAGGATGGGTGTCGGCTGTGATCCTTTGTGTAGCCTCCTTTGATAGCCACACCCTCCCTGGGCGCCAGCGGTGAATCAAATTCAAGCAACGAGGAGTGAAATCGCTGTGGAGAATGAAGTAACTGTGGAGAGTGAATATAGGATCTCAAGACCTAAGGCTTGATGGCAATCGTTCATGATATCAGAAGGGGAATGCACATTTATCATCATCGAGCGGCATCATCGAGCGGCATCATCGAGCGGTATGAGCATCGAGAAGCTCTGTGCGAAATTCAAAATACAGGCTCCAGCTAAGCCTGTAGTTGCAGCTACCATTCCAAATTCCAAATTTTCCTTACTTGGTAGCATGACTAAAAACAGCATGGTATCCTTTGAGGGGATGAAGAGCAAGTCTCTGAGATGAATGGCGACTCTGGAATGTGCGTATTGGAAGGGGCAGTAGCAACTATGATGGCAAAAGCGAGAGCCTATGCGATGCATAGAGATTTAGTGCATAGCTTTTGGTTATATTTTCATGCTGTGATGCTGCGGGCTCAAAAGAAATAGATGCTGGGGTTGGAAGATTGCAAGTCCAGCCTCCTCCCAAGCGAATATCTGTCCATAACCGGGCAAGACAGCTGTGCGTACGTGAAGGCATGGTTGAACAGTAGCAGAGATTATTGCATTTCCTGAAATGAAGTTTGTAAGTTCGGGAGCACCAGAGAACCCCGTCTATGTTTTGAATTCCGACTGTCCGAAGGTGGTTGTTGATGTTGTCCACCGTCACTCGCTTAGAGGGCAGAGATGCAGAGGACTGAAAAGAATGCTACAGCATGAATTCAGGGCGGATATTTCTAGCGTGCCGCGAGGAACAGCATTTAAAGTCATGGTGCAACCATCGTCCGGACTGTGGCAGCGTTGACCGAGTGCTTCTTCATGGTGATTCGAAACAACTCTCAAAAGACCCGTGGACTCTCTGGTTCTTCAACACGTGATGTGCGGGAATGAATCGGAAGCACAACTTTATGCACTTGCACCAAAGCAGCCGAGTTCGGGCAATGACGCTTTTCCGCATTAGCGCAGTGCGAAAACATTCTTCCCTGCCGAATGAAGACGAGGAGAAGGAGAAGGAGAAACAAGGAGCAACAAGGGATCACAAGCAAGCAAAGGAAACCCTTCCGTTCACCCACAACAACACCACCACCACCACCTCTTCAACATCGACCCTCTCCCTCCTACAACCTAATCATCTCCACCGACGAGCTTCACGACTGGCATCTTCATTGATTCGGGTCATCGCCGTGCGCACCTGCTGCACCGTTATCCATTGATCCCGAGGTCTTATCATCAGGTCAGGTCAAGCCGGCAGACTCCTCACGCGACAAGAGAGGACCCACGACCATCACCACAATTCCCACGGCCATCACTATACAATCACGACGCCTGTCCGCGGACTCTCTAATGCCATCTCAACATGGCTTTCAATTTCAACTGGTCGCCACTGACGGCAGATGCGGACTTCTACAAGAGGGCGCAGGAGATGTTGACGACTGCGCTGAATAAATCACCGAAGCCCCCGATCATCGTGGATGACATCCTGGTCAATGAGCTCAACCTGGGAAGTGTGCCTCCCGAGCTGGAGATACTGGAGATTGGGGATTTGGCAGAAGACAGGTTCAGAGGGATCTTCAAGATGTGCTATTCTGGAGATGCCTTCCTGACCCTCAAAACGAGAGTTCAAGTACGTCGGATCGCAATGCGTAATCCTTCCACTCTTGCATCAAACCCCTTTTCGTATGAACTTGTTGTGGAGGATTATTTATACACAAGGATACGCGCGCAGGGACTTCATCGCGGTATCCCTGGTCGTAGTATAATAGATGGCTAATATATCAACAACAGGCAAACCCCTTGAACACTTATCTATATTCGAAGCCATCTTTTACGTCACCACAGCCTCTTGCAGCTTCCTCTGGCTTGACAATACCCTTACAGATCACATTATCCGAAATCAAATTGTCGGCGTTCATCATACTGGTCTTTTCACGACAAAAAGGACTTACCCTTGTCTTCCGAAATGATCCACTCGAATCGCTCAAAGTATCGTCGACTTTCGACTCAATTCCATTCGTTCGGGACTATTTACAGAAGGAAATCGAAAAACAGTTACGCAATTTGATGATGGACGAGTTACCTGCGATCATTCACAAGCTCTCTTTGAGATTATGGTGCCCGGAACACAAAGCAAGAGAGGAGGAAGAAATGGCGCAAGCCGAGAAATTGGAAAAGGAAGAGGTTGTGGACCCATTCGGCAGCCCCCCGCAGGACGCAGTCGATTCGAGAGGGAATGTCCTGGATGCCAGTGAAATATCATCTTTATCTCTTGACGGTGGTTCTGAGATCCATTCATTGTTCTCTCAGAAGAATCTGCTTCGACTGGCTGCTCTTACGGATTCACATCGAACACTTTCGTTGTTCACCCCGTCGATCCGAGATGCTGTCTTCAGAGCTTGGGCAGGTCCATCAGAACGAAGCGAATCTGCAGGAAGTTCTACTCCGGCAACACCAAGCCTGATTAGATCTCACTCCTCAGTGGGAAGCACTAGCACGACATACACCTTTAACAGAGGCTCAGACGATGGTAATGGCCTACCATCTAGACCCTCCCTTGTCAGCATGCATTCGGCAACGACTGGCCTTGGTCTCGGCGCAGGTCGACATCCAAGATCCCACATGCGCAAGAAGAAGACTCGTGTTGTGAATCTTCGGAAGCCGAAGACAACCGATGATATCAGCGACTTTGGGGATAGTGAAACGACATCAATTGTGGCAGCATCTGAACCAGCCATCCCATCACACGTTCCCGAAGAACCTGAAGATAACATCATCGATCCACCCCACTCTCCATCCCAAAGAGTGCGATTCCGCACCAACAGTATCGACCTTGGCGATTCCCCTCGGAAATCTCGAGTGTCACATCAACGACCAACACTCAATGGTGCCTTTCCCGAGCAAGTCATTGTCGATTCTCCCACACAAGAAAAGGTGGGGCCAACTACCCCAATCTTTAACCGCGAGCACCGACCTGCGTATACGCGTTCGAGTTTCGCACCCTACCCGATAGAGAAAGCCTCCAAAGCAAACTCATCTACTCATTATCCAACACCATTCTTGTCCGAAACGCCATCTGCAGCAGGAGGTATCTTGGAACAAGCTTGGGTCATGAAAATGGCAGGTGAGATTGCCCGTCGTGCACACGATGAAAAAGCATCTCGAGAAGGATTCTGGTCTCAACCTCAAAACGAAAGGGAAGATTCTCCACCCCCAGCATACGAGGCGAAAGCCCAATAAACACCAACACTACACTACTATAGACCCGCGCGGTCATAGACTTTTCATTTGTCGATCAAACTAAAATGGGTATGGCGTTTTTATGGAGTTGTGGAAAGGATGGGCAACATCAAGACTCCCCTCATGTGATTTTATTTGCAGCGATTTAGCGTGGTCGTTTTCCCCGACTTGGCTGGGCTCACACACTCGGTCGCTCTTTCTCTCCTGGGTAATTCTATTTTATGGGATGGGAAGGGGACTGGTGGCCGGTTGGTTTGGTCCAATGGGTGGGTTACTTGGTTTGGGCAGGTGGTAATGGGTTGGGACCAGACTCTAATCGAGGCCCGTGTATATTTGGACTTTGGGACGGACGGAATGGGACGGATGCACATACAGACTGGCACTAGATGTCGTCGAGATATTTTCTTTTGTTTATAGGTGGATTGTGGGATAGAGTTGTGTTCGGTTAGGCAGAAAGAGGGAGGGGTTGCAAATGCTTAGAGCTTGGAAGAAGCGTTCAGAACGGAGCAGAATCGCAGCACTGTATTGTAATACTAGTGTACACACCACCACCATACCTACCTACCTACCTGACTACAGGACATGGCATGGACATTGAATGGATGATCTTCGACTTTTCATTCTTAACTTTACCTTTGTTTGTCAGTGAGGGTCATACTAATGAAATTCCCCAAAGCAGCCAGATATAGATCTAACTACTGTATAAGCACCTTAAAGCAAGTAGGTACTGTACACAACTTAAACAGGGCTGAAATCGGCATCGGTGCTGCATCATCCCGCCTCTAGAGCCGCACCAAAATTGCTTGACCCTGACTGGCACCGGGTGAATCTTATACCCGTATTATCTCTACCCACTGCTTCCTCGGCCCCTCCCCCTCTCCCTTCAGTAACCAGTTATAAGTTGCAACAGATTGCAGGATCTCAAATCAAATCAGTTTCAGTATCAGCATCAGTAATCAAAAAAGCCTTTTCTTGTTTCTTGCTGAGCAGGAGTTTCGGAGTCGGGAGAATCATAAAGATCTGGTGTTCCACAAGGGATACCTAGGTATGTTTTGCAAGCCAAGCGCGACGTCAGAATAGGCTGGCGATGGGTCAATTGGCGGTGAGGGGCACAGATCCTACGAACGAGGCAGGAAAAGGCTGAAACTGAGACCCAGCTTAGAAATCAACAACAAAAATTGAGATGACAAATTCGGTCGGATTTAAGCTTAATGTAAGTAAGGCTGAGAGCTTGATTTGGTGACAGGTGTTCAGACTCCAAACCAATCTCTTGTTACTGTTTTGGGAAAAGAGGGGTTTTATGGAGGGGTTGGAGGGGTAGCGGGCTAGGGAGGACAGGTTAGATATTTAAGGTGGCAGACTTCTTCCTTATTTTCTTTCTTTTCGTTTGTATTTATTCAACAACACTCGACTTTCTTATCCAAGCTTCGCAGATCTCAATCGTTCACTTCAAGACTTGTCTTCTCAACCTCTCACACAAACTCCCACAGACACATCACCAAAATGGCAATCACACTCTACTCCCTCACGATCCCCGTCTTCCTCAAGCACCTCAACACCCTTTCAAAGCTCCTCGCCAAGGGAACGAAGCATGCAGAGGATAGCAGCAATGAGCTTACCAAGGAGAAGTTGGTTGGTGCGAAGCTGATTGCTGATATGGGCGATTTGGTGTATCAGAGTAAGTGAATGGTTTCCTTTGAGGGTTCTAGAGGGAGGAAAGGGGAAGGGAGAGGGATGGGTTGCATCACGTGTTGAGACTCTTGAGCAAGCGCTTGAAAAGGGTGTTGGAATCTTCTCGAATTTATTCTCCTACAGTCAATTCCAAGCATCAACAACTTGCTATAGCCGTAACCATGCTAATACCCCTCCCTCACAGTCCAGCGTCTCTCCGACACGGCCAAAGGCTTCGCCGTCCGCGTTGCCAAGATCGAGAACGTCCCCCTCGAAGACAACGAGAAGACGGTGGAAGACCTGCAGGCCCGAATCGCCAAGACGATTGAGATCCTAGAGAGTGTCAAGGAGGCTGATGTCAATGCTGCTGAGGATGCGGAGGTCATTCTCAAGACGAGAACTGCAGAGCTGAAATTTACTGGGCAGAGTGAGTTTTGTGCTTTTTTTTATTCTTCTACTTCTTTGAGGATGGGTATGAGGTTGAGGCCTAATATCGGGGGATGTTGTGGAATGGAATAATGGAGATGCTGAAATGGATGGGTGAGGAACTGACTGATGTTGTATAGGCTATACGACTAACTACGCCCTACCAAACTTCTACTTCCACTTTGTCACTGCGTATGCGCTTCTTCGAAAGGAGGGCGTTGATGTTGGAAAGAACGATTATCTGGGACGAAGCTAGACCTCCTGATTTATTAAGCCGATTTTGATTTGCGAGGTGTTAAGATGGCCACAATGAAAAGATTGTCTGGCATGGTATTGGACCTGAACATGGCATAGAAACAAGAAAAGTACATGCAATGAAATTAAATGAAAAAGTTCACCACAATATTTCTTCATGCAACCTGTGCTTGGGACTTTTGATTAAAGAGTGAGTGTCTTTGATAAGCTAATTCTAGTGCAATCGAATCTTCGAATTGTCATATAGTACCCGAATGTGACCAAATAGATAGTTACAATCGACCGGAAATCGACCTTAACATCCGATGAGTTTTACTTCTCGTAAATCTTTCTTCAAAACAAGCAAGGTAGATCATTTTAAGCTTCATGCTAGTCAATCCAGTAAAGCTAACCTCTTCTGTAGCGGGGAAGTCCTCTCTGACTGGTTGGTTAACAAGATGTGAGGCTGTCTTCCACAACAAAGAGATGGTCAAGTCTCCCTGACTGCCTCGTGAGTGCGCCACCTCGTCTTTTCCCCCCCTTCGATTTCCCCCCTCTACTCTTTCGTTGAATCTGGACTTGAAAGTTTGAGATGATGTATAGAAACTGGAGTTGGATAATTGACTCGGATTGTGTACTTCGTATGTTTGTGATGAAATGGGTGTTCTTGGGGCTACGAAAGCGGAGCGAGAGCGAAAGCGAAAGCGAGCGAAAGCAATTGACTTGACTTTGACGCTCGAAATTGACTTTTAGATTCTACATCTTTAGGATTCTTCGGATCTTTCGTCTTACCTAATATTTGCTCCTGCCTAGTATCTGTTTCTGTTTCTGTTAAACTTCTCTGAGAGAACAGTAGAGGAATGGATGGGGTGATTTTTCCCGCCTTCATATTGCTGCACTCGGTCTTGATCTCGGTCTACTGAGTTGTATTGACGGCCGAGACAGACGACCCGAAAACTCGGTTCGGCGGAGGGCGGGGTTCGATTGGCTGTTTCTTGCTGATCTTCACAGGGTGTGTGAGGCGCTCTCTCAGCCCCTAAATTCCATGTACAGGACTCGTGTCCATGCATGCATCTGCACAGCACACCACACACCACTCACAACTCACCCGTCGGGTTGGGAACGACGGGGATGTGGTGCGGAAGGTTGATGGTGGGTGCGGGTCTAGTGCGGCGAGGGTTGGTACAGTCCTGGTATTGGTGTTGGTATCGATTGGTGGAGTTGAAGGATCCTCGGTTCTTTGGAAGAAGGTAACGTAAGGCTGCCTGGTTGATGGCGGAGTTGGTATTGGCTGGAAGGGAGGTAAGGCATACTCCACATAAAGGTCTAGATCACGCTGGGATGTTGCGATTTATTCTCTTCTCCGTCTTCTTTACATATACATCTTCCTTCCTCTCTTGTCCTCTCTTGTCCTCTCTTCGATATTCCTTTTGCATTTTGTTATGCAATAAAATTAGGCTCCAGGACCAATTCATTTTCCATAGAGGCTTATCACGAGATTCATTTTACAATCCGATCATCTAAAATGGAATCCGAGCCCATCCCTTCACTCTCAACCCTCCCCTCCGAGATCCTTCAGCAAATTTCAACATACCTGCCCCCCTCATCTGTCATATGCCTCCTCCTCGTCAACCGCTCCCTGAAAAGGGCAGTCGATCACTGGTCTATGTGGCGAAGTCTTATTTCAGGAAATCCAAGATTCCCGAATGGCATCCTAAGTTCGGCCGGAGAGGAAGGCTGGAAGAGATATGTACTTGCGGATATTAAGGCTAGGAGATGGCAGGAGGGTGGGAGAGGCGGTGGAGCGAGGTTGATACTGCAGGTGGACGATTTGAGGTGGTTGCCTATGTTGATGGCTATTCATCGTAAGTTCTGTCTCCCTCCCCCCCTCTCTCTTTAGCTCTCTCTCTGCGCAAAGGGAGTGGTGCAGGTGGAATTGGAATTGCAATTGACGAAAAAGACGAGGCTGACGGGGAAGAATAGATCCAATCTTACGGACTATAACTCCAGGAATGGCGAGACATCTTGCGATTCAAGCATCGCCTTGTTCTCAAGCAACCCTGTTTGAGAGATCATCCATTGAGCATGGAGAAGATCAAAAACGGACACTTAGCTTCCCCACAAATCCAAAAACATCCCTTTCGAACTCGGAATGGAAAAGCAAACTCGCGGGATCATTCTGTCTCGCAGTAGCACACATGTCATCTCTCGTACCTCAAGACCAGGAAGAAGCAGCAGAAGGCCAAGACGACAACGATGAAAATTCAGACTATAATACAGCAGCAGAAAGACAAATACGAATACCCCACTCACCACAGCTCAGCAAAGTTCCCTGGTTCAACATCCATACCTCGGAGCCGTCTCTTTCAGCAGACAAGAAAGCAACATTGGTTACCGCCCTACATGCCCTCGCCTTAACAGCAATCGCCCATTTCAGCACCGAACTCGCCCTCGCCATCTTAGAACACCGTACAGGATCCACGACCCTCTCTCAAATCTCGCACCCACCCAACTCCTCAACCCTACCTCTATCACACCTGCCATCCCTGCCTGACCCCCTTAGTACCGACTGTGTAGAGAAATTCGGCACGTGCCATCTCAAAATAATGGCTACGCCTGAGTTCTTCGAAGAAGGCGAATGGACGGGCGCGTATGCCTATACGGGACTCTGGGGCGTGAGGAACGGGGGGGCCTCGAGGAGTGGAGAAAGGGTGGATATCTTTAATTGTGTGGGGGGTGTGAATCGGACGGTGCGGTTGAATGGACTTGATAGGCCGAATGAGAGGTTTGGGTTTGTTGTTGAAGAGAGGATAAGGTTTAGGAGGGTTGCGGATGAGGGGGTGGGAGGGGAAGGGGATGTTTTTGTACTGAGGAGTAATTGCTTTTATAGCCAGATGGGTACGCATGTTCTGGAGTTGAGGGTGAGGAGGAGTACCGGCTTGATTGGAGTGAGGGAGTGGAATGCTGAGGGTGTGGCGAGGGGGAATGAGAAGGGAACGGGGGGTGGGAATTCGAGCGGTGCGGTACTGACTCCGTTTGGGGTTGTTGGTGCGATAGGTGTCGGGACTAGTTGGATGTGGCTTTGGAGAAGGGAGTGGAGTGGTGGTTTTGAGGGGGCTGCGTGAGGAGTGGATTGGATGAAAGGATGTGCGGCATGAGAGGAACTTTTGGATACCAGGGTAACTGGCCGGACCAACGCGATGGATGGTATGATGAAAAGAAGGACCGCTGGCACTAGCAAAGTTCAAAGATAGCGGGGAAAGTTGAAACCTCTTGGCCCAGCAAAGATATCCAACGACTCTGACCATGAAACGCAACAGACATGGCCTGGATTGCAGAACTGTACTGGTATCAGAACGACATGCGCGCTTGAAACAGAAGATATCTAATCTACACCCGTTATACAAGCCACTCACCCAAGTCTCACTCTCCAACTCCATATCCTACGGATCCTCCATCTATTCTCACACAAAAACTTACAATCTATCCTTAACCACACACTCCCTCGTTGGCAAGCAAACATCCGGTCTATCCAGATGCTTGAACCACGGCCCCTGAGGCCCACCAACCCACTTTACATAGCCATAGAATTCTTCTTGGCCATTCTTATCGATTGGAAACTGGGCGTCTCCCCATTTTCCCTCAAAGTACAAGTAGTTAACAGGCGTGTCCTCAATCGCGGGCGTGAACTCTTTCTTCTCGGTTGAGTACGTGTAATAATATGCCGATAGGGTCGGATCCCATAATTTCCCCTGCTGTGTCCGATCGTACACTACGTGGGCTGGGATGAGGCCATCTGGAGAGTCGTCAGCAAGTACAGAATATGGTGCGAATGGATGCAAAAGTACTGGTGTTGTGGAGGTCTAGATTACCGGCTACTGCGTAGTTTGCATGGGATCCTTTCGCGCTAAAAGACACTGGTCGTTTGCCGATCTTCTGAACGGCTGGGTAGGTGAATGCGAATCCAAACTCGTGCTGGGAGAACCAGACCGCAGTCGGAGTGCCGTTTTGGAAGCGGACCATGTTGTGTTCCCTGACATCAGATCAGCAATGGGATAACTTTGGGGCGGTGAACAATGTACCAGTCTCCAAGATGATTACCAACTCGATGTCCAGCTGCGGACGGTCCTTCGTTGAAAATGTACCAATACATGTAAAAAGCATCGATGAGACCGCTTCCTTTATCGACAACAATGACCACACAGCTCTTTGCGTTGTCGGTTCTGTAGGTTACTGGGTCTGGTTCTTGGCCGTGCAAGAACTTAGGTAAAGTGACTACATCTTCTGTTGACGATAAAAATATGCTTTCCCCGCCAAGCTCGTTCAATTCATTCAGGTTGTCAAGTGTCAAGGGATTTGGACCACCCTCAACGGCAGTGAAATTAATAGCCGGGTATGTGTTTTCGAGGTGTTTCGCCATGTCACTTGGATAGTAGGCATCGTCTCTATGAAGATAGACATAGGGGGCTGATGTCACATGTCAGCTCTGTAGACATTGAAGACAAGTGATACACACCATATTCAAGGACATATTCTGGGATTGACGTATGATTTAGACTTTTTGCAAGTTCTTCCGTCAAAGATATCGATTCCGGTGATATCTTAACCGACATCGCCTCATTTGAATTCATGTAAGCTGAGTATGACAGCGCAAGAACGAAGACAATCAAAATGACGAAGACAAGCTAATAGCACGTGACCTGTAAGCTTCTGCTCGAAATTGAGAGTGTTGGCCACCACATACCCAGACTTTCGAGACGTTCTCGACGAAATCTCGGGTCCTAGGTGGTATCCATCTTGTGAGGATGCTTTGCTGCTTGAATGTTGGTTTGGAGGTGTCCTCACGGGGAAGGAAGGCATCGTTCTCAAGCTCCCCTAGTTCGACGTCTTCATGGGCATCATATTCATGCATCTTTGAGTTTCCTATTCAAGGCAGCACTATAACCAAGAGTACGCAAGTGACAGGATGCGTCTATCGATATCCCCTGGTGATGGCGTTCGGCGAAGGGGAGATGAAGGCGGAGAGGCTGTGGGTCGGCCGTGCATCATAGGTACGGAACACCGGGACAACAGAGAAATCCCCAAAGTTATTTAACTGACGCCAGTTGAGGATAAAGGCGTGTAGCTAGAATATGTCTTTTGTGTTCATGGCGAGAGGGGTGATGGACGCGATGCCGACTGGATTGATAGGTGATACTCTACTCGGGATCTTGGAAGTTTGAGGTTGATGGTCTTCGAGGCTGAGTCAGCATTCGGATCTACAGCCCAAGACTAAGCTAAACTTAAACAGCGACCGTTGCATTCTATCAGCTTTATACTAGGACTGGAATTCAAATAGACAACTGAATATTTGATAGGTAATCATGTTCGTCTTATTTAATAATAGTTATTCTGACTGTTCTTTCTCGCCGGCCACGGCGAGAAATTTCTGGTTTGAGCCTGGCAGTGATCGCTTGATTCGCCATTCGCCATAGAAAAGCACTCCTCGAGGTTACCTCGAGGAGTAACTTATGTAGAACGATTAGATGAGACCTGCTGGTCTGATTTCGCCGCCGGGGTGAGGTGGTACGTGGTGAGACTAAGAGGAAGATTATACGGGGGTAAAGGAAAGTGAAAAAGGGGTAATAAACTTTTAGATTTTTAATTAAATTATAGAAGAGAAGAGAAAGAAGAATATAAGGGGAGACTACTAGGGAAGACAAGAAAATTACTTTGAAAAAAGAAAAGAAAAACAGGAAAGTAAAAGGGATAAACGATTATATATATTCGCTTAGACGTCTCGGAGGCTAAGAGTTTAACTCCTCTTTTATTTCTATATATCTTACTTTTATCTCCTTACACACCTCGCTTCACGAAATAAGGCTCTTAGCCAAAAAAAAAAAATCTACTCTTCTTCAGCGTATGAGCTTTTATTCCTTAGTGTGTTATACGCTATAGCTATAGGGCACCTCAAGGAATTACCTCGGGGAGTGCTTTTCTAGGGTCATCGGACCTAGTGAAAGCGGAAATTCAGGAGCAAAATCTTGACGACTCATGTTTTTATAGCAACGTGTGTTTTTATGAGATGAGTGCTTTATGGAGATATCCTGGAGAGATGGTCTTTCATACATCTAGAGGAACCTCGGAAAGAGAAATCTTTTAAATTGACCGAACAGGCGATAGGAAGAAATAAGATAGCCAAGAATAGGTCGTCGTTGACCAAGTATACTTACTCAGATAGAATGCGGTTATTTCAATATACGATATATAAAACATGACGTTGAAATGAATAAGATCATACTCGTAAGGAGTGCAAGTTATTTCGTAACGGAAATATGTCAACAAGCGGGCTGACCAACCCTACGAAGAAGAACGTTGTTCATAATCTGAAATTGCAGAAGAGCGGAAATCGCAGACTCTGTTATTCGAAGCCAAAACACTTAGACTGAAGTCGAAAGCTGTCTCGCTGGACAGAAACGCTTTATCATAACATGTCTCAATTTTTTGAGCTAAGCTTTTCCCCAGATCGATCCCTCGGATAGCAGGCTAAATGTTGGCGCCAATACTGGCTCCCGATTTTCCGGTATAGATCGTAACAAAATTACGATGGCGAGCCACTTAATTTTCTACCTCAAATGGAACCCCAACTAGACAGGGAGACTGATTTTGAAGGGCCTCCTCACCAAGAGGGGCGCAGTCTCGGCTGGTGAATTAAGCGAGAACAGAGGCGTCAACTCGGTCGGGTGACTGGACGGCTTCATCTGCAGCCCGTCACAATAGGAACATTACGGCGTATTTGGGCCGCCCTGAATATGTGCCGAACTGTTGTTGGTGGCGCTGAACGCAGCCGAAATACTTGAGATGGTGTAGATAAAGGTGACAAGAGGGTTAGACTTGAATTCTTCCGCTGCTGACTTGCTGCAGGCTTACTACTGGGCTTTGCCAATCGCCTTGAGTGCATGTCTGCGCCACTGCGCTGTCGCCGTTCCCTCAAATGATAAAATTACTGTCCTTATCGCGGAATTGAGAATAACGAGTTTCGATTGCCTTTTGATGATAAGGAGAGCTCATCCCCAGAACCAGTAAATCTGGTACGTGGGTTCTGCAAATAATCCATTCTAGTGACTTGTGACCCATACTTTGTCACACAACGCCAGAAGGGCATACACCGATATCCTCACATCTCTAGCTATCTACGGAACGCACCCAGGCATTCAATATGGCGGTGCTCTCAATATTCTTTATTATTGTTGGAGTCATTGTATTTTTCCTTGGCCTTAGCGGCTTCATTGGCTGGCTGAAAGCACGCAAGAACCAGGCGAGATACGGACCACGACCAGCAATAGCAGGAAGACCCCGACAAACTCGAGGGAGAGGTCTGGCATTGGCGGTGCTTGAGAGCATTCCGATCGTGAAGTTCGGGGCCAGCAAGCATCCGGACACCATACCGAAAGACATCGAGCTAGAGGAAGCAGCAATTGATTCTGATCGAGACACAACCGTCGCTGCGGATAGAGCCCTAGACGACTCACGAGGAGACTTGACCAAGCGGATGACGCCAAGTGCAAACATCAAGTCTGTTCCAGAGGCAGAAACAATTCCCAGGATTGTCGCTCAAGTGCACTCGAATGAAAAAGAGTGTTCGATCTGCATATCGGACTTTTCAAATGACGAGGAAGTTCGTGTGCTGCCTTGTAATCATCGGTTTCATCCTGAATGCATCGATCCTTGGCTCCTGAACATCTCTGGCACATGTCCTATATGGTACGTAAATCTTTTCAAAGTAGTGTGAAGATTCTAACATGTCAAAGCCGATACGACCTTCATCCCAACGACCCGACAGACTCTCAGACAGTCGAGCCTCCTCCAGCAGGGGTATTTCGTCCCGAATTAAGCCCAATAGGGTATGTACGGGACCAAGCACTGCGTGACGGAGCGGCCCGCGTTCAGATTTATGGATTCTATGCTCCAGGCCATGCTGCCCAAGCAAATCTACCTATTCCCTCACCAAGTCTTCCGCATCCTAGAGATAGGAATTCCATTCTATCACGACTGAGAGAGATCCGTCAAGCGCATAGTGGACAGGAATATATTGCTGCATTAGGTCGCTTGTATAGCGATCGAGAGCATCGACGTCCAAGTTTAGAAAGCAGGGGTACTCGATCATCATCGACGCCTGCTGGTGTGGTCACTCAGGAGACGAGGTCCTTATGATGGACCGAAATTTCTTGGGGTGTATCGCAGTTCAAAATTGTACGATGAGAAGGTGTTGGAAAGGTCCTTTGGACATGAAGACATGTGGAGATGAAGCTATGAGAGTATTTTGCACTGGCAGGAATAGAATGTAGTGATTATGACGGCGCCATGGCAATGATAGTCATGAAATGCATCGCGGAAACTATCAGTGGGATGATATGGAATCAAATTCTGCGTCCCTGTCACGCCGCAGCTGCCTGGCTTATCACAAGCGCATGCTTCAAGCTCGCCGCCAAGGCGACCTTCTCAGCAGCCTCTTTCTCATTCCAGTGCTCAGCCGGAAGTGCTTCTCCAGGTTTGACTCTCAAACCACCCAGTCTCGTATACACCTTCAAACCCCTATCCTTCCTCAGCCCAGGTGCCCCTTGTCGAACAACGAGCTGGCTATCGCATGTACCACAGAAGTGCCGTTGGTCCATGACCTTTTCCCAGAACCAGCCGATGCAAGGAATGCAGGCAAGTTGGCAGGAGAGGTAAGTACACATACTGGCCAAATAGGTTAGTATGAGGACTCTGGAGTTAGGATGAGATGACTTCGAACTAAAAAATTAAAGAAAGCTTACTATGTGCTCCAACCTCGTTGGATGAGAACTTGGGTCCAATTCTCTCGTAGACACCAATGGCAATGCACAAAAGTGCTCATATTGACTTCGGATATTGAGAGGATGGTGGGATTTGTCGGACTTTGTCTTGGATTCCATTTCTCATAAGGACATGGATTTGCTGTACTTATTATGGGCTTCCCCATGGAGGGCATTGCAGCAGGGGTTGGAGCACACTGAACGACGCCAGCCTTTTCCTGAGAATCGTTGATCTCGTCTGGCATGGCCATGAATAATCGAAGTATTTCTCGATATGAGTTTCCGATATGTAGTGCTAATGATCCAGGAAATTGAATCTGGGGGGAGGCTCGATCAAATACTGCCAACGTTAATAATTGCAATTAAACCAAATGGAATTTACCACCAGCCATTGCCCCGCCAAACCAATGATGCTTCAAAGTAAAAAAAGTGGTGTTCCTGCCAAGTATTGGTGGAAGGCTTAAATCAGACATAGACTGTAGATGCGTTGTTCAGCTTTTGTTTTTGTGGAAGTGAATGAGCCGCTGTGGCTGTTTTCTACAGCGCATCAGGGGCTTGGTGGGGGAGAAATTAGCGAGTTTGTTTACCCAGCCTCGTCATAGTAAAATCCAATGGAATAAAAGATATGAATGACAAAAGTTAGACTCCTCAGGATGGCGTGTCTCTCGAGCGGTACAAACGTGCTTAAGTCTTGTATGCCCTGCCCTCTTTCTAATTCCAAAACCACCGAGCTGGCTTTTCACCTTCTCTTGGAACGACAACAAACCCAAACTCAGGCCCATCCCCCACAACCGGATTTGAGTCAACAGCAACCCTCTTCCTAGAATCCTCCTCTACATGTGCATCTGCATCCATAATGAAAGCATCCACTTCGGCTGCACTATACCTTGAATAAACATCAAAAAGCGCTTGATACACTACCTCTTTCCCGCTCTCCAGCTCCCTTGCTGTAATCCTCACAATGGCGTTCATATCCATCTCGAAACCGATCTCAATTCTGAGCTCCCCTGCTGGTCTCATCGGAAGGCCCGCCAACTCAAATGTTCCGAACTCTTTGTCGTTGATGACAAACGGACGTTCGCCTTCGAAAATGTTTATGGCGATCTTCGACTGGTTGTCATGAATCGTAGTTACATTAACGAATTTTCGTGTTGGCAAAATCGTACTTCGCGGTATAACGATCGTGTAGAGACCTCCCGCTGTTTCAATTCCCAGTGAGAGCGCCGTAATTTCAAACGCTCCTAGCCAGTCCATGCCGGCATCGCCACCAAGGATTTCCGCTTGATATACCGCCCCGCGGAGGACTGCTTGATCCGAAGCAATCGCTGACAGGACTTTTTTGTTGTCGAAGAAAGATTCTAAGAAAGTTTGGATTTTGCTGACTTGAGTCGGGTCCCCGGTAAGAACGAGGCGGTGGATATCAGTCTTCTGGAGTTTAGCGTCGCTGAGCGCTGCCTCGATGTGCTTGACAGTTCGGTTGAAAAATTCTTTGTAGAAGCTCTTTAGAGCATCTTGCGTGATCGTGATCGAGAATTCGTCGAGTTTGATAGTGGCTGAGGGTTTACTCGATAGTGTTTGCTCCACTTCCTTGGCGTGCTGCTTCAAAGTTTCAACCATGTTGAAAGCCGTCTTTAGGTCTAACTTTCCCATCTTACGCTGCATTTGCTCAATGGCATAATCCAGTACGGCATCAGCCAATTCAAGTCCCCCAACAGACCTATCCCCCGCAGTGCCCAATATCTCGAATACTCCATCTTCAATGCTAGAAATTGTGACATCTACATTATTCTCTCCTAGATTGTACACGATGACAAATTCCTCACAGTCACTGCGTTCCCAGCGCTCAATTTGGTACCCGATGCTCGCCGCTGTGGGCTCGTTAACGAGGCGAAGAACATCGAGACCGGCGAGCGCACCTGCATCTTTCGTTGCCTGACGCTGATCATCGTTGAAATATGCAGGGATGGTTATTATCGTAGATTTAACCCCTTGGCCGTAGTATCCTTCAGCCGCAATTCTCAGTTTCTTCATGACCTCGGCTTGGACTTCTTCTGGCGTGACGAACTTGTCCTTGCCGATGATGTGGAGTTTGATGACGGGCTTGTCATCTTTGATGACCACATCATAGGGCAGTAAGTCAATGTCACGCTGTAGCGAGGGATCTCTGGAGAGCCTGCGGCCAATGAGGCGTCTGAAAGGAAGATTAGAAAGCGTTATCAAACTGGATTGGACATCCCAGCGTACCTAACATCGAAGATAGTGCTTTTGGGATTGGCTAGAGCTTGTTTCACAGCTTCATGGCCGACCACGACTCCGCTGTTTGTGTATGCAACATAATTTGGCGTTTGGAGCTGTCCATCGTTGTAGAATATTTCCATGCCACTCGACACGGGAGCTCCCACTCTAGAGTACATTTCGCCAAACTCGATGGCAATAACTACGCAAAACATTATTATAAATCATTACCGAGAAGTATTGCCAGATTGATAGGGGAAATACCATGTCCAAAATCTGTATCACAGTTGTGAACATCCCCACAATAGGGAAGTGATTGTTGTTCAAGTTCGTGTTGCTGCGCTGTAGTTCGAACAAGATGCCCACTGTCCTGTATTTTCTGATAGTTCAGAAATAAAGTGGCACATAATGCAACCAGAACGCCGAGCACTGTATGCAGTGCATATCGTGGTATTTTCGGCGCTAAATATCCTTTAGTCGGTCGAGGAGCTTCCTTGCCAAATAGGGGTTTTGCAGCGCTCTGCGGATTGTTCTCAGATTTGGTTTTGACCTTTGCCATTATACCGGATTATCTTTCTGTTAATGTTCTTGTAAGATGTTGATTTGGAAAGCACATAAAAGCATCAAGGAAAGCTTGAGCCTTGATATCTATGTTCTATGTAGATGTGGGGTAGAGAAGTGTCCTCGTCCTGAACCTCGTATCAGAATCAAGCGGTGACGTGAGTCATCAGAGGGAGGGCTTTCTCGGCACCATATGAACTGAACATCTGTCATGGAACAAAGGGACAGATACATGTTAATCTGTACAGTATATCTGGTCTTCGTAAATGGTGTATTGTTAGAGGACTTGCAGCTACGAGAGGACGGAGTAGTTGCTTCAATGATAGGCGCTGCCTAGACTCAAAAGTTTAAGGGCAAGTGGGGCAACTTCTTAGGTGTCATTTAGCGAAGTCTACCCCGTCATGCACCTGAAGAGCAGCTGACCCTCGCCTATCACAAAAACAACCACGGTTATTCAAAACACCGATAAATAAACATGAAAATAGGTTCAAGTATCTACTATATCTACACTCCACTGCCCTTCACTTCGGCGGGAACTCTACTCCAGAAATCTCTTCACAAATCCTCAAAAACTCCTCCTGAACGCTCTGGTCACTAGCAGCCGGATTGTGGCCACATGTACCACCCTGAGCAGCATAATACTTCCCGCTCCCGATATCTTTCACATCTCCTGTAGTGAGCCAGACTAGCATATCATCACACTTCTTCAACGAATCGGGTGCCGAAGAGCCTCCCATCTTAGTCTTCACCCAGCCGGGATCAACAGCATTACTCGAGACCTCAGGCCAATGCCTCGCTACTCGAAAGGCGAGGATAACGTTCATCAATCTGCTGAAAATTAGCACTGCTCACTGATAAATACACTGTGAGAGTCGGGAGAGAAATGTGAGTAAGCACTCACTTCGAATCACCATAAGCCTGAAACCCATCCCACCTCCTCTCCTTCCACCCCACATCCACCATTCTCTCACTCCCACCCCGATGCAGCCCCGAACTGACATACACCAACCTCTTTGGCTTCTCCATCAACGAAGTCAGAATGTACGGCGCCAGCGCATTCACAGCAAAAGTCTGCGCGAGTCCATCTTCCGTAGTTCTTTGTGTATACCCCACACCAGCATTGTGGACCACCACATCAAACACCCCGATCTTGTTGGCCTCGAGTGCCAAGTTCTTCGTTTGAGCAATACTGCTGAGATCTGCGATGAGAATATTAGATGCCCCGTGCGTTTTTGACATGGTCTCTTTTGCTCGCTCGACGCTGCGAGCGTGAAGTGTTACAGTGTGACCTTGGGCGATCAGGGATCTGGCGAGGTTGTGGCCGATGCCATCTGAGGAGCCTGTGATGAATATACGCGCCATTTCGAAAGTTGTTTGAGATTATTGAATGATTAAAAAATGTCGAATGAGGATAGTCGATGTGGAGTATTTATACTTTGGTGCCGGCGATTACTGCGGCCTCAAGCAATTAAATCCGACGCTTTTTACTGCTGAAGTCGATGGCATCATCGCGAAGCTACATTGAAAATACTTTATCGATGTTTCCCCTTGCATTGTAATTGGTAATAAAAGGGTGAAACTTTGGTCCTGTCTACTAAAATCAACTTGTTTGTAGTCGTATATGCAACCCTCCGCAGCTACGGCGAGTTTACCTCCCAGCACTTTAATGCTAGAACATCATGAGGACTAGAAGTAGGACATATGCTATATAAATCTCATGAAGCTTTTGCGAATACCACGCCATGCAATGTAGTACTGCGTAGCCTTCCTTGCGTAAACTTCCTCAGGCGTAGCTTTTCCCCACTGATATATTCAAGTCCAATAACCTCCATAGACCAGTAATTCCGTTTTTCGAGAAATGGCGCAAGCATACCGTTGGCGTTACCTCGTCAAAAGCTGCAATGTTTTCAAATTAAAAGCCGGACTGATGCACCTCTCTGCTAAAAGTTCCTCTCGTTTTGGAACTCTCCACTGTTCTTGTAAAACGCATTCAGCTAAGCCCACGAGCGAGGACATATCAAATTGGTTACCTTCAGCAAAGAGGACAGCGCCCCCTACAATGACATAGCGGTTCTTCTTCCTACGAAGAATCGCAATCACATTACAATTGTGAAAAGCGCACACGACGTCCGTTAACTTGGTGTTCATCGGAGCAAGCCCTGCACGACCACTGTCATCAAAGAAAATACAAGGTTCTTCGTCGCCATCGTCCTGCTTACAATCATTCGCCTTCAGATTTAATTGTGTCCATAGGTCATCGCTAAGCTGCTGCCATGGTCTCCGAAGCCTGTCGTCTGCATCGGTCCTGAAGTACTCTGCAACGAACTCAACTCCTCCCTTGACCCCACAAAAATGCTTACTGAAGATCGGCAGTACTTTTGCCCTAATGGCTTGCTTCATCGTCTGGAGCAGGCCGGGTGTCAAGGAGGTGTCATATGCCAATGTCTGAAGTTTCGAGACGGCCCCGATCTCGTAGCCCAGTGCCCCGACATAGGAGGCTGGCGAGTTGTTGGATGGCGGACGCAGCATGTTGACTTTCCCATTTAATGTTCGTTGCAGGAATTGACTGTACGATACCAAGATCCCGCAGTTGTCATATTTCTGCAAGTAGATAACATCTCCAAACACCCTAGACACGGAGTATGAATAGTCGATCTCGAGTTTTCCTCCACCCTTGGCGAGACCGACAAGACCGTAGATCTTGTCTCGAACATCCACACACTTTGAGGAGGAAAATGCATGTAGCAGAGCCCGGAGAGGTGTTTTTTGTTGGAGACCGAACATCGTGTGATGTAGGAGGAGCTTGAAGGCATGCGAGCCAAAGACTAGGAGCGCGCTTTCATGCACCGAATATTTCCAGGCAAATCTGCATCGTGCCCGGAAAGTGTCGAGCTTATCCCAAGAAACATAGGTGTTACCACATTGAATCCTCGCATCTTTGGCATCTAGACATTCCTGGACGATCCAGAGCCGCGACCAGTATTCTCTTTCGAACAACCGCTTTATAGGCAACAAATTGTTAGGAGTAAATTCCTTATCGTGATAATGGCACTATAAAGTGCCAGGTGTTAAATAATTAACAGAAGCAATACATTTCAGAGCCTCGTCGCTGTCAGTGCTTGGAATTCCTAGCCATACCAAAACCCGCCAGGAGTTGCGGTATATGTTGCTCATCTGCATCGCCTGTTGGTTTCGCTCTGCGATATTTTCCTGGTTGATACTGAGAGCATCAACCCAAAGTGTTCTATGTGCTTGACTCCTGAGATACCATAGCGCGTGGTGTAGATTTCGTCCAACGGGAATCCCTAGGTCGTTCACCGTAATATGCCTGGTGCTACAAGGCTGGCCGCATGCATATGACAATGCTTTCGATTCTGGCGCCTCGTCCATCGCGAATTCTTTCAGCGTGCATTTAATATCTTTGGAACGCCTTGGTGAAGGGTGTAGGATGAGTAGACGTATGTTCCACAGGAAGATCAGGTCCATAAAGGAGCCTGGTGGAGGACATGCTGGGGACTGAGCAAATGAGACCTGGCGAGAAAGATGAAGAAGTTGCCATGCTTTGACGAGACATTGTTGGGCTGGATTCAGCTTAATCAAGAAGACAATGAAGGTCGCTCAGTTTTGGCAGGTAAAGAATTGAAAAGTCGTGAACGGCTGCGGCTCCAAGATCAATGTGGGATCAGACTGCTGGCCATGTCACGGCGCGTGCAGTCCCCAAACGCCACATTTTCGTCACCGAGCATTGAAGCTGGGATTGGTTAGCCCTATCCTCACAGCACCTGCACCTGCTGAAGGCTTGTTGGGCTCCAGCTCTATTTGATGATAGATCAGATCCTTATGTAATAGTGTTGAATTTCCCCGATGCACTTTCTCTGACCGCTCGCTCATAGAAAAAGGTAATTCCGAACTAATTTCGCCCGCCACTCCTATATGTCCTAAGATCCAACTGGCATTTGAGTCGCCTCTGGTTACTTTTAAGGCAAGAGTGAATGAAAGTTCAAATCAATAATTGTAGGACACCATTTTAAAACAAATTAGAGAAAAAAGCAGAGAACAAACGAAATTCGCGAAATGTATGAGACACTTGCCCCTCGGTTGTGGCAGACATGACACTTTTTGTTCACTCAGACTCCATATCAGCTCCCAGACAAAGGTTCATTTTTAATCTGATGACTATCGTTAACCTTACGCCTATTACCATCGATGAACCTCGTTGTCGCATACCTACACTGAAGCAGGCTCTGGCACCAAGGTTCGTGAGCTTGTCGAGATGCTGATTGCGCAGGCCTATGGCTCGTCACTGCATGTTCCTGTACAGCAATTTGGGTATCGGGTGATTGTGTTGCTCTCCACGAGTGCGTCGCAGTGGAAATAATCCATTATTCCCTTCAGCCTCCCTTCTGCAACCTCTCTAGCAGTGCCTGCTTCTCCTTAATCTCCTTCTTCATGTCCTCCGTCAACTCATTAACTTTCACCAGCGCATTTTCCAATTTCTTCAACTCCAGCTTCTCCGTCTCCCGACTATACGGTTGCTCCGGCCTCTTGGTCAATGGAATATTCGCCGTTCTGTCCCCAACACTCCCAACCATTCCACCCTTCATAACTCTCGTGCCTTTCCCTCCACCGCCCTTGACTCTCTCCATGGGACTCGTCAAGATGTCATAGAAGTTCTCATATGGCTCGTTGAAGAGCTGCTCTTCGTATTGCCAGGATGTAATCTGTGACGCATTGCGCATCTTCTCTTTCTCTTCTTCGTCGCCGTAGGGGTGCAGTGCTAGGTGGTGGTAGAGGGTTTGGGGTTTCTCGAGAGACTCGGGTGTGTAATAGAGCTTAATTGTGATTTCGAATTCTCCCCAGCCTGTTTCGTGGACTTCGAAGGGGTCACCAGGTTGGACATCGTCGACCACTGTCATAAAGCATCAGCCATTTACAATCCAAGCATCTACCCTACTTCAGCTCCGTGCCCTAAACAAGCTGGAGAACTCACTTCTCAGCGGATTCGGTATCGACTCGTGGAGTTTAAATTGCACCTTTTTGCACCAATATGTGATGTCGGTATCATCCACACCCTTGACAAACACCGTCCATGAATGGGTGTGATCCGCGGGCGTGCCCGGTGGTTTTGGGTTCTCGTCGCTGAATTTCCTGGCCGTTGTACCGTAGATGAAAGGTCTGTATATCTGTACGCCTTTGACGCGCTTCTGGGTATTGGGTGGTGCCATGCTAACGTCGTCGTCGTCGTCATCTGCGTCGCGCTTCTTCTAGTTGGGGATAACTTTTCTAGGTGTTTTATTGCAGTGAAGTGGTTCTTGGGTGCGGTCATCGTGCCTGACTTCTGGACAGCCCAGAAGTGCGGATAAGGTTTAGCGGCGGGGTCTAACTGCTGCACAGTGGTCAGTGCTTCGAAAGATCGATTGATGTCGTCAGGCCATCGAGTTATGGTTGTTGGGAATATCTTCATAAACGTCCCTCCGAAGAACGATGGCTGCAACGAAGAAACTTGTTGTTTGTGGTGGAAATGGCTTCTTGGGGTCGAGGATATGTAAATCCGCAGTTGCGAGAGGATGGGATGTGACTTCAATCAGGCAAGTAGCTTTACACATTCCCTAGCTTCACCCACCAGCTTTCAAGGAGCCATTCGGGTAAGCAACAGTCAATTGAACCTCCCACTGACAGATAGATATTCACAGTCGTTCCGGTGAACCAACATGGTCCTCCGTCACTTCCTCCAACTCTCCCCCGTCCTGGGCTCACAAAGTAACCTGGGAGCGCGCCGACATCCTCAAGCCGAAAACCTACGCTCCCCTCCTCAAAAATGCAGACTACGTCGTCCACAGCATGGGTATCCTCCTCGAAGCCGACTACAAAGGCGTAATCTCCGGCAAAGAATCCCCCATCAGCGGCCTCAAACGTGCATTCTCCGCCACGAAAGCTGGATCACAGAATCCCCTATCGAGGAAACCAGACGAAGACTTGCAACCACAGGAGAAGGATGGACAATTGACATACGAGCTTATGAATAGGGACTCGGCGATTACGTTAGCGCAGGAGGCCTATAGGGAGAAGGTACCTGCGTTTGCTTATATTAGTGCGGCGGGTGGTGCGCCAGTGCTGCCTGCGAGGTATATTCAGACAAAACGACAGGCAGAGAGTACGATCAGTAGCGAGTTTCCTACTATGAGGAGTATCTTTATTAGGCCGGGCTTCTTGTATGATAGCTCAAGGTCGTTTACGGTGCCGTTGGCAGCTATGACTGGGTTGGGTGCTGCTTTCAATGGTCTCACTGGAGGCATATTTGGAGGACTTATGGGTGCTGCGGGTGTGAAGCCTTTGAAGGCAGATTTGGTGGCCGATGCAGTAGTGGAGGCTCTCGGTGACGACGCTACCAAGGGGCCAGTTGAGCTGAAGGAGATCGAAGAATTGGCTCAGAAAGCATGGAGGAAGGGGATGCTCTGAGTAAACAGATATTGGAATGGTTCTGAATCTTGGCACGTAGCCTTGCATGTACAGTACTATATTGGTGTACAAACCCAACTTCATGGTATCACGCCGCACATCCGACGACAATCTATATCATTGTTCCACGCTCGAAACTGTCCCTGATCTCTGCAGTGTACTACGAGGAATTAGCAGAAATTCCGAACTCGCAATTGGAAAAGTGGATGTACCTTGTTGTAGAACCTATTCAACTTCTGGTTGAACTGCTTGTTCTTGTCATTAATGTACGTGACATCGCCATCATCACCATTCGCGCCCATTCTCTCTCTCCTCTTCTTCAACCTCGCTTCCTCTGCCTGTGTCAAGTCCTTCACCAGCCTATCTACAGCATCTTTGGGAGGTTTATGCTCCACGAAGCCAGTCGAGTCTGCAGTCGAGTAGAAAGTGCCGTCCTTATCCACAGCAACCAACTCTCCGTCTTCCGTCTCCACAATTTCCAAGCCCCCACTTGCAGCAGCCTTCTCTATCGCTTCATTCTTCTGCTTCTCGTAGTAATCCATATCCACTTTCAGATCTCGTATCTGGCGCTTGTAGACTTTCCTACTATCCTGTCGGTAATCCTGGAACGCCTGGTCGTCTCTATGAGCATCTTTCTTCTTAATACGCTTGTCCCATCGTTCACTCTCCTCGATCGTCCAATCCCACGCTCTCTTCCTCTCGAAATCCCCTCCCGAGATTTCTGTGTCCGCCTTCAATAGATTATGCGATGCAATCGCGGATTTCCGATTGAGGGATGTGAGAAGGTTCGGATCAGTTGCGAGGCGTTGTGACTCGAGCGTTGCTTCTTTCAAGTTCTTCTGAGCTCCGGTTTTGGCGCGGGCTTGAAGGGCTTTAAATCGTTCCATGCGCTCCTTCGACTTTGCTGCGGCATCTGAGGTGGATGCTGCTGAGGTCCCTGCTTCTGGTCCTTCTGCAACTGGTGTTTCTTGAATCCGTACGGGTGCCTCTTCCTGCGCTGTGTCTGCCTCAGGGGCGTTCGCGGGAGAGACATCGTTCGTTGCTTCGGCCGCTGCCCTGGTCTTGCGTTTCTTTGCTGGAGGCATTTTGTCCTGTGGTGTTTGAAGTTAAGTGTTGTGTGAGTGGAATTCCTGATGATGTTGTTTTCCCAGGCCAGGCTTCATGGGAAAGTCAGTTCTGGCGCCAAACCTTAAATATTAGCGTCGTTGCTGAGTAAGCGAGGCTGAGAATATGGTGAAGTGAAGCTCAACTCCACATCGTCAATAAGCTTCAATCCACCAGAGTGCACTGTCAAGACCATTGAAAAACCTCTAGATGAGAGGCAAACAGTCATTATGTTTATTCTGCCGGCATACAGCCCAAAGACCGACTCGAATTACCGTTCCAAGACGATTTGCATCTTTGCCTAATGTTGAACCATCTGTCCTACCAAGATCCGATCGCGAAACCGAGGAGAGTACATTCATGCGGGGACAAGAAGATGTGCCAGAACTGGAAGGACTACCGGTCAGGCGTCTTTGGTCCTATATGGAAGATGGGAAGGAGATGTCAAATCGCAATGCTACGCCAAAGGTGGCTCTCCAGACTCTCAAGGTTACTACGACAGACTTGTGGGCATATGCTCTGCTGGGAACTTCCGAATTCACCCATCACCCCGATAGTTGGGCTCTGCGCAGCATAACCTCAAAGAGGAAAATAGATCCCTTCGACAGTCCAGATTCTGTAGCTCAAGCACTCCTACAAGGTTTCTCCATAGACCAATCCTTGAATTTGCAGCGGGCAGGATTCGTCAAGGAACACGAAATGGCCATCTTGGATCAGATGCAACGGGTCCATAAGTTCTCAGGCCTACGCCGAATCATATCGATGCTCTCGTCAACACGAGATGGATGCGAGTTCCTTTCTCGGAGCTCCACATATATTTTAGACGCGATCAGGAACAACAGAAAGAGGCAAAATTTGGAGAAGGTTACCTCGTCAATGGTCTTGGAGATGCTCAATAACATTCATATAAATCTAGAGTCGAAGGGGCTACAAATTGGACCTCAATTGTGCAATGGGACACTCTACTATGCCTCTAAATCACACAGCATTGCTGCTCTAAAGATGTACCTGCAGCTTGCACGAAAGCATAAATACGTCCCCGATTGGAGAGCACGGAAGGCTCTCAAGTCATTATCCAGGTCTTTGGCTATCGGGCACCCACAGTTGAAAGGCGATGTCCAGAAGAGGGAAGCACTAGAGCTCATCACAGGTTGGAGAGGCGGCGTCGCCCCACGGAGAGGGGAGCTCAGGATGACTTGCTTTGCATATTTGTCTTACAGAGACACCGACACGGACGTAACTCACGCCATGTATCCCGCGTATATTCAAGGACTGGGTGAAATGGGGTTGAATAACGCAATCTTTGCTGAATTCATGGCAAAAGACCCCAAACGAATGAATCCGGTCTTGTTAGGCGACGAGCACTTGCGATTCCGGGCGCAAATGTTTGCGATTGCATTCCTGCTTGCCAAAGACGAGGAGCACGCCTTGCAAGCTCTCGAGTCGGTTCCGATCGGACATACCGACATCCGTAGCCCGGAAGACGAGAAACTCATGCCAGTTTGGCGTTCGAAAAATAGCCCAAGGACACATCAAACTTTTAAACCTACTCCAGACTGCAGTAGTCTATGGTTACTGAGCATCATTTACGACCACTATGATTTTCACGACTACCTCCCAACGCCTGACCTGCAGGCACACCTCGCGAAAACAATCCTTCAAATGTCACACGAGCCACAGCCCGCAATGCAGACTCTCAAGAGTATGCTGCTGCTAGACTCAGATCTCAAGCTCCCACGTATCGCTCGTCAAAGTAGAAGCCTTCGCCTCCTCACGCTGAGTGAAGACGATGGGAAGGGAAGCATTCGGCTTGTGCCAAAGATACAGCGGTATTCTGAAGAAATGGTTGGCGAGGCTACTTTTTAAGCTCGAGGCGCTTTGAGTCAGAAAGTGCTCATTTCGAGTGGACATTTGATGCCGTGTGTCACTATATATTGTATCATATCATATCTCATCCAAATTTCAGTTTCATGGACCTCTTCCCTCCGATGCAGTATTTTGAAGTTGCTCGTGATGCCCTTTTGCGTCCTTATGATTGGCCGCTTGGCTGCCCTGCCGACTCGGGCGCTGAGGCTGGACTTCTTCTCAACTTCCTTCCTTCTTCAGATCTTAGAAAGTCTCAGCTCATCCGTCGCACATTCGCACACCATGGCTTCTTCAATCGCCTCGACAGATCTTGGTGACCACTCATCAAGGATTGATACTGCATCGGCTCCAGACCCCGATATCGCTGGCATCGGAGTGAAAATGACCCCTACTTGATGATCAGCAACACTGAACTGACGGGTCATTACAGGTCATCATTTCTTTCATCATCACTTTTGTGGTAGCCATCAGCCTCTGCATTGACATTGGAATCTATCAAGTGGGGCTTCGCAAACGTTCCTCACTCTTCATCAAAGTGGAGGAGAAAGTCCTTCTCGGTTTCAGCGACCAGATTCTCATCACCGGCTTCGGTCTCCAACTAGCAGGCTTCATTAAGCTCAAAGAGCTGAGTATTTACCATCAAGGTATAATCACTTACCTCGCAACCTTATCGACATCTTGCCATTCTTTGTCCGTAATAATTCTTCGTGGTTACTTCCACTCCCACGCTCTTGCACGCGAAACAAGAATCGGATTTATGACCATCAGCATGTTGTTTCTTACAGTCAATCTTGTCGTGCTGCAATTAGGACCCGGTTTCATCGCTGGTGCAGGGCCTGCTTTCCAAATCTACGCCCCTCCGGGCAGATCTTCCTACACAACGATGAACAATCAAAGACCGGCTTTAGGCACACTCCTAGGTTCGATGTCTCTATCAACAACTTTCGTCGTCTTCTGGTATACTTACAGCCACCTGACTTCCCCCAAACTTTACCGTACGTGGTTCAACCCGTCGGCTTCGGCGACTGGCATAATCTTTGGGATGGAAGTCCACAGATGGCTGGTGGCTCTGAACCTTTGCAGCATTCCTTTCATGCCTCTATCGTTTGTTTTCTCTTCCATATTGCCGTATTTCTTAGAAGCCGGGGTTTTCAAAACTGAACCTCCGGGTGGAGCTGATGGTGATGCAAGTGAGAGGAGCTGGGGATATGGACAAATCACGCCTCTTCTATTCCTCCTGTTACCAATTTTGAATGCTGTGAGCATATACTCTGGTAAGATCTTCAACCATAATAACCATTCTCAGAACTGAGAGGTACCTCTCACAGAAGAATGCGAGGCTCACAAGGACATCAACGTTGCTACTCACAACGATCATATTCCTCAACCTGGAAGCACACAAGCGTCGGGAATCCCAACAGGTAGCTCTAATGTCGGCACACAAAACCTGCGGCGTCGGGACACAGAAGCGCGGATCGGAGGGCAGATTGAGATATCAACTATGGCATCAGAAGACCGCTTTAGGTAGGGAGGAACTGAGAACGTTGCTTATGGAGAGAAGAAGGAGGAAGAAGTTGGGGTTTGCTTCAGCTGCTTGGGGACGTCGATGACAGTGATATTTGGCGTCGAGCCGGAGCTGGAGAATTTCATCCTTAGGCTTAGGATCTGAAGATGCGCACAGGAATGTTTTTTCGAAAGTTCGTTAGTTCATTACTTCCTACGTGAGATCCGTGGCCCTCGACGTCATGAATGAACATCTCTCTATGTTTGTTTACATATCTAAGCGAAGGGGTGTTTCAACCTTCTCACTCATGGACATATCTTCCACTCAGACTGGGTAGCATTTAAACATATTATCATTGCATATCATCTATATATCGGGTCTAGGAACCCCATATATCTCGCATGTCTCATAAATATTTATCCCCAATCCTTGGCATCTCAACATGCTCACTACTGAAGCAACAATGCCCCGGCGTTCCATCCTCGGCTTCATGCCTGACCGCACCCCACATAACCTTCCTCTTCTCAGCACCTTCATCCTTCTCCCTCTGACACGCCGCCGCAATCGCCAGGCTATTATTGCCCACCAAAATACTCCCCTCAGTCAACTTCTTAAATCCGTTCAAAATCATCACCAGCACCATCGCGACGCCAAAAAGGAGCGCGAGTAGGATCGCGAGCGGGTTGTAGCCAACATTCATGTAGGAAATTGGTTCAGGCTCGCCGAGAGTATCCAGGACTTCGGTTCGCGATATGAAGAGAGATTGTGAGATCAGCCAGTGCAGAACTGAGCTTGCTAAGGCGAGAGGAAGCGCATAAGTCCAAGGCAGTGAAAGCCAATATGTAGATCTCTGTTCGCCTCTCGGGTCAGTCGTCCTCAACGCTTTCCGATTCTTTGTAAAGCGACTCCATTCATCGGCCGAAACCATCGAGGTGTATATAGTATTATAAGCGAAATACAAACAAGAGACAATGACTTGGGGCAAATTGGCTAGGGCTACCATGGCGATCAGGATGCTGTTCGAGTCGAAGTCCTTGGCTGTAAGATTAGACTGTCCACTTGCGAGGATGGTCAGAATGGCGAATTCGCTGTAAGACCCAAAGCTGAGATCGTAGGGAGATTTATATTCGCCTGCAGCGGAGTCCAAGAACGATTCGTTGCCGTAGGTTAGGAGTTTACCGGTGATTGAGATGGCGATGATGCAGAAGAAGAGGGTTACAACCCAGCGTGCCCAAGAAGGTGCCTGCCACCATCTGAGTCGGTATGGTCGGTAGGCTGCTGGTTCGCCGCTGCTCGTCATATTGAATTTACGTGCTTGGCCACGGGAAAGGAAGGGCCTATTTATAGTTACGGGGTCGGGGTTTTCGAGGAAGGACGATATTGCGTCGCCGATCGTGGCGAGGACTGTGTCCAGGTGCGTGGTGAGAACATAGACAATACAGAAAAGCTTTATAGCATTGGCGAAGAGAACTGCAAGCATGATCACCAGGCTGTATTGCAGCTGGCACATGCCAGTGAGATGTGTTGGCTCAGCGAGACAGTAATCGATGGGCCATTCATCGCTAGGCTGAAGATTCCACGGTGCTGCCTCCGTAGCTTTCGGTCGTGACAGGCTCCAGGAGTCCGCTTTTGTGGCCAGTTCTTTGTACTTGCATTTATAATTGTTATTGGCCAGATAGTTTCCGTCACAGACCCAACGATTGGCCGTGTAATTAGATATGAATGCCTCGTATCTGAATGACATCAAAACGGTGTGGTTTGTGTCAGCTGGCTTCTCCTGGGTCACAGCAAGAAGGTTCGCATAGCCTTTCATCAGACCGTTTCCAGGTCCGTACGCATTGATACATGCCGCATTGTCGAGACGGGTGAGTAGACCTTTGCTTGCGTTTGCCTGTAGCGCGCGGGACGTGCCGCACATGTCCTTCGACCACCAAAGAGTATCGAGCCTTGTCCGGTTGTCGTAGTCTAAGTCCGTGGCGTTCAAGGGCTTGAGAATGTTGTATTCGGTGGCATATCTAGGTGGAGGAGTGACGCCTGTGGTAACGTTCTGCATGCAGTCTACGCTGGTACTGGTCAGAAAGTCAGGTGTAACAACATAAACATTGTAATCGAGCCGTTGAGTTGTGGTGAAGACTGCTGAGTTCCATCTGTATATTTGTCAGAGAAGTCTGTTGATCAGATGACGCAACTGGGCGAGCTGAAAGTAGTTCGCTTGGGTCTGGTTCAATACTCACAAGAAATGCAAAGGCAGAGTCGACAGAACCAACAAGGTAAAAAGTATTTTCTTCTTCCAACCATGTAAGTTCCTGAAGCTCGGCAGTCCGACGTCCATATATTTTCCCATAGCGTGCGCTGCATCAACTTCACTCCGCGTAGGAGAAGCCAAACACTGCATCGTATAATTACTGGCACCCAACAACAGGGTTCCCATTGCGTTGATCGCGATATGTACCCAAGCGTCGGCCTTGTGCACCGTACCACAGTCTCCAGTATATAGCGTCCCGATCCGCATTCCACTTTTCGATTTAGCTCCTGCCCATATCGTGAAAATCAGATTGATCACGAAGATAGTCCCCGCACTCGTCGCTCCAAGAAAGATTCCCCCGCGCCATCCACTGTATTTTGCTGGTATTCCAGGGGTGTTCTCGTGTGCTTGTTCGTAGGATATGTGAGAGGCATAAGTCCCCGATCGGAGGAGGAATCGAAGGAATCTATGGAAGCCATTCTTCACTGCTGGTCGTGTTTTGCTGGTGAAGGTACCAAATGTCGTCGAGCGATTCGGAACTGCTCTGATGTGTCTGAAAGAAGTCAACATGATCCCAATCCTAGCTTTCTTCACACCTCCACGTCTGGTGTCTTACTCATTAAAGGATCCTGTGGTTTTTGTTTCCCCAACCTCTGGGTCCTTGTCCCAAGCTGAGGAATATGGTGGAGGGTGTGTGGGGGTTCTTTGAGTCCCAACATCTGAACTCTCGATGTCTCGAAGCTGAATTCCGTCGTGCGGATCGTCAAAACGAATGGATTCTGGTGACATGGGCGAGCGCGCGATTCTTGAGGATTCATCCAGCAAGTGAAGCTGGTCTTGAGCGCTCCTCCGAAACATTTTCCATATCCACAATTCCAACACAGCGATTCCTGTAGCGACAATGAGGAGACTTGCTGAGCGCGACGAGTAATATATGACCGAAATGTACGTAAAATTCTCAACTGAGCAAGAATCCAGGAAAGTGGGCTAGGCAAACCAGCGATGCGAATAGCGTACTTCCTCTGCTTGAGGCTCCAACTAAGGGCTCTTGTTACTCAGTTATTGAAACGAGAGGCATGAATCCTTTCTCAGGACCAGGAAAAAACGAGGAAAACATCGCAACGACAGAACGACGCGGTGGAGGCTGGTGAAAAGCAGGAGTTCCAGCACAGACATGATCGTCGTGCTGTGCCACTGGATAAGCTTCAAACTAGGCATAGATTGGGATGATTAGTGACCGAAATAGATTTTGCCTCGGTTTCAAGATCTTGAGAAATTCTCGATACTTACAAAGGGCATGTCAAAATTGAGGATATAAATCGCATCAAATTGACGGATGATTGGTTCTTAGAGGACGGATTTAGGAAGGTGTGTGGAGAGTGTCCAATAATGCGAATGGGGTCTGAAAGTGGTTATGTGTGTCGGCTCGGGATGGTGTGGTGCAACGCTCCACAAAACAACAGTCAGCCCGCCACTGGGCGTTGCTTATCCTCGTCGCCAGTTGACAGGTAACGACACGGTCCGCCATCACGTCGCCTTGAGATTGTACTGTGAGACCTCCGAAACCTCACAAGTGAGAGCAGAAATCGAAATATTCGCAAAACTATGCCACTTCATTGGCCACGAGAGGTAAGAGAACGTCTGTGGGAACTATGTTTGCACGAAAACAAATATGCCCGCTGGACTTGACACGATGCAAAAAAGCGGTGACTTCACTTGGTCTTAATATATTTAAACCGGAGCCATTCTTCTATAAACCGTTACAGGGCTCCTGAATTCTGAGTCTTCGGCTGTGAAACACGCCCGAAGCATCTGTCAACGCCATTGTCACAAGCAATTGTGATTTGGGTTTGGCCATGCCCATGAATACAGTACGTTTAAAGTCTTCTCTTTGAGTCCAGATCTTTCACCCTCCAGGTTATACCTGATTTTGAATCTAAGGAACGGGCAAGCACAACTGAAACGGTAGTGTTCTGAACTCCAGCGGCATTGAAACAATTTATGCGCACTCAACAATACAATTTCCTGTTACAATTAGAAAGACTCGAATTGCTTCGCTCACATCTCCCATGCTCCATATATTGTGTTCTTCCGCTCCTGTCGCAATGCATCTACATCGTCTACAATAGAAGCGAAGTGCTCGTGGGATGCAACTCGCTACTGATTGCTTCTTTTGGGGACTAGCTTTGGACAGATGCTGGACAAATACGCTACGACGATGTGAGCGGAGACCGCTTCTTCACTAGAAAGGGGACACCTAACAAGAATACCTACGTAAAGTCCCTAATTTTCACAGAAACAGCTACTATGGTATTGTAGAAAGACGATGCCCTGGCATTAGAAGTGTTCAGATGAGAGTGTAAAGTCCGCGTGAATAGAGTATCATCTGTGATGCCCAGAGCAAGCCGAACCTCTCCGTGGCTCGCGAGCGTTTGACCTGGCCACGCTTCTTGACACTAGAATCCACAGGATACAGTCTAGTAGAAGAACCGAATAATATGCCTTGCTATCTCTGGACGCTTAGGAGATATAGATTCGAGAGGCTATTGAGGCGGCCCAGTCCTGACATGTGCAGAATAAGTTAGTGCCTGGAACTTAGATTTCAAAATAATTGACAACTAACACTACTGCTACGATGGATTATCCCGGCAATTAACCAACTCCTGGGACTATTCTTACGATAGGGGCATGATTTCCATTACGGTCTCCTTCCTTTTTTCGTTTTTTTTGTTGGAGAACAAGGGCCAATATTCTCTACACCTCTCCATATTGCGTTATCTGGGTGCACTTAGACTTTATATACTTTGGTATTTGCTTTCTTGATAGAATGCCAATTACGAAAGCTAGGTCTTAGCAATTTGTCCCACATCTAAATATACTAAGCCAACTGTACGAGCTACCGAATCACCGAACGAATCTCTCGAATGGGAGTGTGACTCTTCTCCTAATACTGGTTGACCTACCACTGAAAAGGGTAAGAATCCATGGGTTCTATACTTGAGGCATAGTCGATAAAGCATTCTTTTCCTGGGTTATCGAGCCAATCTTTGTTTGCAGTATTTTCGGCTACCAGAAAGCTAACAGACTGTTAGCCGACACTGTTTACTTACGCTTGACAGATTTGACAGGCCAACCCAGGCAAACCTGAGAATGCGGTCATCGACGCGACTCTTCGCTGCTTTCATTCAGTGTAACGATATACTGTTAGGAGACCAATTTTACGATACGGCTTCGAGGAAAGATAGCAACTGTGAACAACACCGAGCAATGTTTGAGTACAGGCAGGGCAGGCGGGGTTAACCGGCTTCAAGTGAGTCGTTGTGGTGTAGAGGTCTGCTTGTATGTTTCATTAAACGATTTGCAAAGCAGTTCCGACTACTTTATCAATCATTGTAAGTCAAAGTCTATCGATTTGTAGGATGCATACTGTTTCTACGGAGAATTAGGTTGCCGAGCTAGAAATTATGGGTGAGCGCGAAGCGAATCCGCTCCCTGGCTTCCGGAGAAGCAGACCCGGCAGGATTTGGCGTCCACCTCAAGATATTAAACTGCTACAGTTGAACGTTTGGGAGTTTTTTTTTTTTGGCTGTATGTGAACGGCCCAGATTTGGCACCAGCCTGCTACTGTACCTAACTCGGCGTACAGGGGTCGTTATCGCTTGCTGCAGAAACGCCACGCGCGATCATGCATGCGCCATCTTGCTGCTCGTGAATTATCGCATCTGGCAGTGTCTCATCGCGATGTATGCGGCATGCAGGCTTGCTGCAGGTAAGATGCTACTTGGGACTGATGATACCTGCCCCTCACCTGTAGGCTAAGGATATCTGTAGAGAGAGTCTTCTGCAAGTACTGAAGTTCGAGCTTCCTTTCACAGCCGAAGTTGGGTATCAAGGAGTTCTGCTGGCCAGCCCCTTCCATTGTTCTGCATGAGAAAATGTGGATTGGCTACACGTGGCACGTCTCTGGCACAAAGGAAATGTTTTCGTCACACCAGCGTGGCAAAGACGGTGTGCTCGGGAGAGAAATCCGTTCCCAACATAGATATTTGCCCAATAGAAAATACCCAAATTATTAGTGAGCGTTTCATAGGTCAGCTCAAGCCTTCTGCCGGGTCAAAGTGAAGACGAGTCTGATGATCAGTTATCTCAATGAGTGGTGTGGTGGCACGAAGCAGAAACGGGATGTCTGGTTCCCGACTCTTCACTGCGAGAGTTAAAAAGCACGGGCACGGGCACGGCCGAGAAATGATGGATACGGCTCGGACCGCGTTGTCTGTCATTTTGAACAGTTCTGAATTGGAATTGTGACAGCTCGCTCCAAGCTCCCCGCACTTAAAACCAGGGCCTGGTAACCGCATCTTGCCAAATTTGAATACATCTGTATCAGACAATAGTCGATAATCGCTCATCTGTGGCTTGCGACAGTCTGTAACTGCAACTTCACATCGAAAACAACATCTTGAAAAGCCTGATAACTTGGTCTTCTGACCACGTTTGCATAAGACGCGCATGTGGGGGGCATGCTTGCTGCATCATGCAGCGGGACAGATGTACGCCACGATCCAATCAACATATTAACGACGTATGCACTTGTGCTGCTTTACCTGATAGGTGTCATTGGCCACCTCAAGCACGATAGCCTTGGGGGCGTAAGGCTACAAGCAAAATACCGAGGTTGGATGTCAGGTTGATATTGCAGTCACTTCTGGTCCGAGAATGTATTGGGAACGTCAAGCATCACGACTTCAAAACCATTGCATTTTGTCGTTCAATTATACTGCAGATTTTTCGTTATCTGCTGTCCGTGTTCTTGGGGTCGCCTTGCTTCTTGAACTTCCAATTCCTTCCACCGCAATCTCTCAATTGATACTTAACCAGCAGAAGTCTTTGACAGATCTTCGTCAATGGAAGGGTCGATTCGCATCACGGTGGGAGGTTTGTATTTCGGAATTTGCATGTGATCGTGGTGGAGAGGGTGGCGAGATGTCTGGTCCTGACTTCATTGAGTGGGAGCGGCCAATCATACTTTCAAAATGACCATCGCCGTTCCAAGTAGTGCTATTGTCAAATGTCGATGACGCTGGAGACTGGACTTCCACGGGCGCCTGAAGTCTGCTCCGTCCATGGGGGGTCCTACGTTCTCCCCGAGAAATTGCTTGTAACTGGTGATTGTCACCAGATGCAAATCTCTCAGTCGAAAACGTGTCGGATCGCCGGCTGAGTCGCGGTACAGCTGCCCCATCCAGTTCCCAAAATGCTATGGCAAGTTGGGACCAGTTAGAGGGCATTTTCTCGTTCTCTGATGCTAGTCGTGCTTGAAGTATCCGAAACAGATATGTCGACTCTAGGTGCGAGTCAAGTATTATCTCTTCTAACCACTTATTGATCCTATCTCTCCTCGAAGCAAAATCAACAAGCAGCTGAGGGAATAATTCGATGGCAGGATATTCTCGCAGGGGGAGCTGCTGAGATGGGCCCCCCAGATTCCCGTTTGTTGACCAATGGTCTGCAGGTTCATCAATGTCTCCAATCCCGGAGTCAGAACATGCAGTATAACTCATGTCAACTTCCCCAAAACTGTTGGAAGTATCTAGGCCAAGTAACATTAGATCTTGAGAGGCATTCTCGAAGGGGTGGGCCGATGACCGAGCTTCGGCAAGATTGAATGTGATGCTTGCAGACGATGCCACAGATGCCGCCGGTCGATGCTCGAATACAGTTTGGTCCATTACTGCCTCTTGTTGACTTTCGAGATTCGAAGAAGATCCAAACTTACTCGACTGAAGACTTGGTGGCCCAGGTGGATACGATTCGGCGATTGTGAATTCATTCTCGAACTCGGCGTACAGTTTATTTTCTGCCTCTCGAAGCTTCCATATCTGGCCTTCCCATTGCTGTTCTGTATCAATCGCTTCCTGCTCTACCTGGCCTAGACCATCACGAGTAGCCTGACATTGTGAAGCCAGATGTAGTAATATCTCCATGCCGCCGAGTTTTCCCTCTGCCACAAGTCTTTGTATCTCGGTCATGAAATTTGCGTCTCGAATCCATACATCTTGTCGCTTGTTTGCTGCTTCTCGACGTTTCTGTCGGCCCTCAATGCGTGCGCTCGTTGCCGCTCTCTGCAGCCTTGCAATTCGTTGCAGCGCCTGCATCAATTCCGTCAAGCGAACCATATCGGGTCCTCCTGATATGGATTCCACCCCACCACTGGGGTCCGGTCCTCTCACTTCGACTTGTTTTCCACCACCATGATTCTTTTCGCGCTTCGTTTTCGAAAGAAAGGAGCCCATCCCCAGGGGGACCAATATCTAGAGCAGTTCCTGGTATGAATGATTGCGGAGAAAGTGCCTCGGCGATCGATGGGTTTATAAACGAAAACGACGGACCTCTCGAAGTTTGTCAGCCTACAGAGCACTGTATATCAACAAAAGACACGTAGCATATTGCTACCTTGGGAGTTGAAAAATCATAGATCTAGCTCGAAGTTAGTTTGTACCCAATGTAAGGCTGACACATTATCAAGTCACCTTTAGGCTCAGCTCGTGGTTGCATGCTTTGGACTCCGATGCCAGCTGGGCCCATAGAAACTGGGAATGCACGGAGGACATAAGATCTCAAAAGTGCGACAGTAATTTCATGGCGACCTGAATTGGACATTTTGATCCAGCCCGTGTCACATATATGTCCCGACGGGCGGCTGCCAACGGGATAGACATGGGGTGCAATTATACTAGATGTAGACATGGCCGACGGACATCCGAAGACTTTCTACTAAAAGCGGCGAAGCGTTAAAGTCAGCCATCGTCAGGGGGTCACTGTACAACCGAAATATATTCCGACGTATGAAATACGTGGACAACGTGGTTATCAAGTTCAATTTTGCAACCACTACATCTCCAGCAAATAGCGATCTTCCTGGATTTGCGACAAGCAGTGGAACGATACCTCGATTATTCCTCTAAAGTGCACCAATAGAGTCAACATGCATGCACTTCGCTCGGCAGATATTCACATCAACTTCTCTTGCAGCAAGTGAAGTAGACCCATACCATTTTGGCTAATAGGCGCTCAGCATGAGGCTCTTCAGAAGATGTGTGTTTGCAGTTACGGGCCACGGGCATAAAGGAAGCATCCATCGGCCCATAACCATGGGCTACGCAACTGTGTGTGGAATGGTGCCCATACATACTTTGCCTGGCCAACATGGCATTCTATTCTTCCAATGATCGCGGGAAAACAACTGACAGATCAACATCTTGGTCTGAATGGAGCTGGGATGGCCGTGGCTTCTGGATCTCTAGTCGAAGCAATGAGTTTGGGGTGCAGGAGTACGAGTATCGCTACCCCGAAGCATCTTTGGAGCGGACGCCTCGAACTCTTGGAGAAACGAATCTACAACAATCCTTATATCCCAACGTGGAACCTTCACATGGAAATAATTCCTCTTCTGATCAACCTGGTTCGTACACCACGTCGACATCGACTGTTCTACCATCATATACACAACAAGCTACAAGCTACTTCGTTTCTGAATCGAGCCACGGCACCTCGCACAATACAAGTGATCTAGAAAGCAGCCACCATCCTAGCAGTATTTCCATTGCTGTGAACCCATTGAGCAGGACTCTATCGCCTAACTCGATCTCGGGGCCTATTTCCCCTTCGCAGAGCCAAGGATCAAGTTCATACCCGACACAGCAAGAGAGCCATGGCAGCAATGACTTCGAGTACATGGTGCAGAGAACACGAGACCTAACACTGACTTCACCGCAACCCATCAATGAACAAGGTATGTATCACAAGAACTTGAGATACAGCTGCAATTGCTGACATTTGACGGCAGGGCATGCCGAAATGTCAACAAGCGGACAGCTAAGCTGGCAGAAGGATGGTGGCAGAATTCGAAATCCGCAACCCAGTCAACCATTCGAGCAGCTGGATCAGCGCAAGATATATCCCTATCCCTTTTTATTCGGTCCAGTCTAATATCTGTTAGGCTATCAGGTCATCGATACTAAAAGACTGGACAAGTTCTGGCGCGTTGGGCGAGTATTCATGATGCTCTGGACCGAGCCTGCAAAAGGATATAAAGACGCACCGCACATGGGAATGTCACGGAACGGATCCCATTTCAGTGTGACGTACTTGAACGGCAAGGCTTTTAGTGAGATTCGTCGCTTCGTCGTCATTCGTAAGAATTATGGTAATTGCATCTGCTCGTAAGTAACGTTTTAATAGCCCTTGCTTTCTACCACATTGACAGCACTAACCTCAATCCCTAGCCCCATTCACACCTACAGGGACCAGGCAACCTTAAAACCTAATCTGCCGGATGCAAGTGAACATGCGATTATATACACCAGCACCTGGCCTCCGGAGCCTCATGTTCTCAGGGACAGCGCTGGAAACATAATCCAAAGAGAAGAACTCCACAAGGATCCCATCAGAGTCATCCGTGAAGGGAAGGATGATGACCAAGATCTCAGTATCACATCACGTCTCAACTACAGCAAGATTTACACCGTGGAAAATTATGTTCGAGTTCTCAACATCGGCATCGTTCACCCGAATTTCATGGAATCTTTGGCGCAGAACTCTCTCATACGAGCCAGTCCTGTTTCTAGTTCTAGTCGAGTTGGACTCCAAAGAATATCCTCGAAAGATAATAGTGGAGATTCCCAATCGGCCCAGACTGATGTAAAAAGCGACCACGGCGGTCTAAGCGAAAGAGGAGGAAAGAGCAAGGACAACAGGAGAAAAAAGAAAGAATCCTCGTCGACTACCCACTCCAAGCCGAGCGGGTCGGGGAAAAGGAGGTGATTTACCACCTCTATCGTTCTGTGTTTAACAAGAGCAAGACATATGATCGGCAGATTTACATCTCACACGTGGCGATACAACATGATGGATTTTTTCATTCACATTCAACATCTTTTCGTTTTTGGGCACTGCATCAAATGCCGTGGCTCCACTAGGCTCTATCTTGTTTGATTGCTCTAGGCCTATTCATTTCAGTCATCCTATTTTATGTTGGATGTTTCGATTGTGTTACATACGTTATCCTGGCACCTTTGCTTTACCAGGTATGGGTGTACGGGGTCTTTGGGGAAGGGAGGGGGGAGGGGGGTTAAGAGCATACTCATGATTAACGACCAACGTTCTTGGCTGTACGATTGGCACATTGGACATATGTTTTTCCAGCGGTCTGTTTCTCTACCATTTCCAGGTCCAATATCATTGCAACAAGCAACAAGAATGATTCTTTCTTTGTGACTCTTTCACTTGCAGTTATGGGGTTTCAAACGCTATGAGACCACGAGCCATTGAAATACGTTTGGCTTTCCCTCACTGTTTTAATACAAAAACTTTATTTAGTAGTGTGTAACAGAAGCACGCCCCATGAACATTGTTACCTCCATCATGACTGCCTCCTTTGCTGTGACGGTCCTGTTGCCTTCTGAGTTTACACTACTGAACCATGTTAGTTGAAAATTCATACCGCCCAATTTTCTTCTGTCGCTTATTAGTGAGTCTCGAATGGCGAAGACATTACCGCAACAATGATAAACTAAGCTGAAATAAGTATGGTCTGTGATAACACTATTGATCGATAGTACTGGATCATCCACTGATTCTCAAGTTGTTTCATTGAACTATCTCGAGCCAGAGGAACCCCCCCCCCCCCTATTTCTCTCGGCTATCCATGCACCAGGAGCTCGCTCAGTCCCCCACTGCTGGACGCAAAACAGGGCACTCCCAACCACTTTATCCGCCACGGGCCGAACCATCAAACTCTGTTTGGCTTTGGTTTGTGGCCCGGGACGCTGCAAATCTCCGAATCTGTCCATGATTCATCATCATGTAAGCTTTATTACACAAAGTAATTATTGAGTCACCGCTCACTTCACTTATGCCGATACAAAAGTACACAGCTCTCAGTGGCCCAGAACGCCGGGATTAATTCCCAATCATCCCTTTATTTCCCCCGATCAACCAAAGCCATCACCTAGTCAGCGCCTAAGTTCACCCATAGGCTGGCTGAATAGCAGTGAATGCAGAACCGAGGGAGCTGATATAGCTGTCAGCCTAATCCTTCATGACGCTGCTCTTACCTGACCTTTGTCCATCGGCTCGGGTTTCACGAGCGGAGTCCTCGTGTCCGTTATTTGGAAAATCTAAATCAGGTTTTCGGGGAAAAGGAAAGTGCACGTGGGGGCTACTTCATATACTTTGGGGCTGTTCTGCAGCCTTGCTAGATGTGTGGTGTGCGACACGCCCGAGTACTCTGCGACGTTGTAGAAGGGCACAAAAGGCAATGTCAGGCGAATGAGGCAATCGTATTTTGGCTGCACGTGCGTTTGATACGCCCGAGGTGATCAGTCATCAAGAAGCCTTGCGTCTTTGTTTGTTTCTCTGTCTGAGATTCGGGCATACTGATGCTTGGAAGAATCTGCGAAAAGATGAGATACTGCGGGATTTCCGGGGAGCGAGTGCTCCTGGGGGACCTTGATAGAAAGAAAGATGCGCACAGAACGCTGGGCGTCTGAGGACAGGCCTCAAGACACAAGTGAGTTCAGCGTCTGTAGCCTGTAGCTTAGTTGGCATTCCCCTCAAAGTTTAGCGAATGCTTCCCAGTTTAGCGAGCAAAAACTTTTTTTGTTTTGTCCTCGACCTCGTAAATGAATGGCTGATTAAGCTACATAAAATTACGTTGTGTAGAAAGTCTGAGGAGCGGTGTGCATTTCTCGTGGAGGGATGATGCTGTGGTCTGAGCTTGAGATCTGTCACTGGCTTTTGAATATAATCATTACCTATCTAGTTCTCCAACGTCTGAAAGTGCCTGCTCAGCAATATCTCCTCCGAAACAAGTCACCATATATATACCACATTCTTTCATCCCGCCCACGAAGAAAACAAGGAATGCAAGAGCAAGAACAAACAGTGTCTAAATGCAAGTGGGTATTGTATATCGTACTAGTATAAGAGGATAGAAATACTTTACAGAATATAATGTCTCTTGACGAGCACCATACATAAAAAAACAATCGCAACGACAAATCTCGACTCTTGTAGAACAATTTGAGAAGTTTTTGGAACAAACGACAAGGTAGCAAAGCACATTTCCACTATTGCGCTACTTCGAGGCCGCGGTTGAAAGGAATCGGGGAATATTGTCCCGCTCTGAACGGATGAGGACGATAGAACATCGCAAGAGAGATTGACTTGACAGTGATGAACATCCTGATAGACTGTAGCTTCAAAGGACTCGCAATTCCGGGAGAGGAGTGTCGTGTCCGTCTTGCTCTCAATTTCTGGGGCAATGGCAAGAGGAGAACAGATGGCTGCAATGTGAAATGAAAGGTGGGGTAGTATCTCTGCTTTCGGTGCTTTGAAATTTTGACTCCTCTCTCTCAAACAAGTCGTATTGGACGAGGGGCTCTTTGAGTTGGTGGACTTTGGCCAGAGTAGACCGAATCTTCGTCCGAGGAGAACATTTGAGGCCGCGAAGCTTCGCCGATAGGGTCCCACGGTGGAATTTGGGTTTCCAGTGATGATCTGCTTGACGAGTAACCTATATCGTGAGGAGCATTCGTGCTGACTACACTGGATGCACCACCTTCTAAGCATTCATATGGAGTTCCGTCCCTGTACCATAGTTGAAGCACATCCGACTGCCATTTTTCCCTTTCATTGATAATTCCATACCTAGACTCGAATGTCCTAGCGAGAAGCCCGACTTCCAATGGCGACGTCCGAAGTTGTTCAAGTATCCATCCGTTGACCCTGACAAAAGAGCTAAACGTAGTCTCACACTCATCTGAGAGAGGTTCGGGAAGTGTATTGGCCATTTTGCTTCCTGGTTGAGGAATCAACTTTGGAAATTTCACGTACTCAGACGCCTCAGGTTCCCCATCGCCGTCCAGTTCACCAACGAAAGACTGGCGCTCCAGATGTTCCAAACTCAATGGCTCTCCAGTCTCGTCAACCCAGCCTTTATCTATGCACCGCTTCCTCAAAATTTCCATATCCTGAGTGGCCTTTTCATATTGTTCGATGAGTCCACTTTCGACATCTGAATAGTTTGCGAGCCACTCCTCATTCTCATCTGACAATTTCATCTCCACCCGAGCTCTCTTTTCGCGCTCTTCCTCCAGGATATACCTCTCTTCCAAGAGTTCATCCAGCCTCTCCCGAAGAATGTCTACATCTCCAAGTTTCGACAGATATTGTGTGACCAGAGGATGAAATTGTTGGCCATTCTCAGATTCACTGTCGGTCGATGCATCAGAAGACGACGTCGTTGAAGATTCTATGTTCCCATGTCTTGCTAGAGGATGTATTTGTGGTTGAAAAGGTTGATCATAGAATTTGCTTTCTAGACGATCAAGCTCAAACTCGTTGATGCTTAACTTAGTCTCAAGCGTGTTGCAGGCATCCTCAAAGGGTCCGTAATCCTCTCTAGCCGCCACGCAAGCATTGAACAAAAAGTCGATTTCAGTCTGATCGTCGGAGGAAGCACGAATTCCAAAGCTTACACCATGACCACGCAGTCTCACAAACTGGATGTAGTCGTCATCAGCAGCGGCTTTCCGATTCTGCTTCTCTCTCAGACTTGCCCGCATTTCCTGGATCCTTGATCTTTGACCCCATATCTCCGATCTTAGTCGTTTGATCCTGGCCCAATCCGAGCTAGAAATTGTCGATATATGTGGCTTTAGTACTGTTGGAACAAAGGCTGTGAACGGTAACTCGGTATCGTTGGAAGGAATGCCCGGACCGGGCCCTGGAGGCAGGATAGGGGGGAAAGCCGGAGGTTGAGCAGGTGGTACGATTGGTGCTTTTGGAGTGGCTTGAGTATGCATGGTTTCGGCTCCTCCTTGGTTTGTCAATGGAGAATTTTGAATCGAATCAACTTTGGGGTGCTCTGCGTCATGTGGTAATGGAAGTATAATTCCACGTGGCGCCCAAGAACAGGGTTGTGGGCCATCGTGCGAATTATCCAATGGATTATCTAGGGAGACCATTTTTTGTGTAGCACACGAATAACCTGCTGTCGCTGGAGGAAGTTCAGGGACTGATGGAGCTTTTGAGGGCCGTCTCGACATATTGTTCGGAATAGAAAACTTTCGAAGAAGATTCTGGACCGCCCTTTGGGCTTGAGTGTAGCTCGCATGCTGCCCAAGCTTTGCACCAGCATTCTTGAAGGAAGACGTACGAGAGGTGCTACTTCTTCCATCACTCCTCCGACTGAACCTGTTGTGATTGAACTTAGTCGATACCAAAGCCGGAACCGGGCTTGCATCATGCTGTTCGCCGTGCTCTCGGCGCCGGGAGATAAGGCCGCCATAATTTCGTTGCATGGAGTGCGTTTGCTGATACTGGAGAGCCCAGTACGATCAATTACTTGAAAATCATCTGTAAAGTTAGGCTTGGTGCTGGGTAGCGATGCGTGCTGGCTTTTGAGTGGAAGTGGTCGTCCCTGGCTGGGCGACAACAGGTTATTTGCGGGCAACACAGATAGAGCCTCATATGACACCACAATATCCGAGGCCCTCGTCGGAAGTAAAATTACGGTTCACAGGGCTGTAACATTCCTCCAATTTACTGCGCCATAGATATTTTATCCCTTGCCGCCTTTGCGCATATCGTCGTAAAGCGGCGCGCGCGCTGTGGCACCACACCCCAGTGCACTCGCAGAGAGAGTCGGCGGGAACCACTCCAGCTCCCCAATCACAAACCTAGTTTGCTGATTGATGCATTCATGCAGAAAATGCAGCATATCACTAGCTGCACAAGAATGAACGTAGCTCATCACACGCTCAATATGAGAGAGCCTCAACTTGGAACTAGTCTCCCTCGCCGAAGATAAAACAGCGACTTGCCACGGGTCTTCCGATGCGAGAGGCTCGCCTGAACACGTTGTGGTACCAACTCCTCCCAAAGCAGGGTGCACGAAACGAATCATGTCGTCCCGCCGCTCGAGACACAATTCGACTTGGAGTGACTGGGAATGGAATCAGCAGGAAAAACGCTATGCACGATGGCGTGTGAATGGAAGAGGTATGTACTTCGATTAAGCCCAAAAATGGCCGTTAGAAATGTGACATAGTTGTTAATGAAATCAGGCGCCGAGGAATGGCAATATGGGGAATCTTTTTCAGAAGTTGATGCCACGTTAGATACGCAGCATTCACAGCCCATTGCAGAATCCACAGAGGATACTCAGTCTCAATACCAGTACGGATCCGGCAAGGGAAAAGAAGCTACCAGCGACGTTATAGCAGAGACAGCTCAGCAGTTTGGAAGCATGACATTGGATAGTTCATCGCTAAATCCAGCTCCTTCGTATTCATTTCAGAGATCAGGCGATGTGCAGTCAGGATTAGATCATACTACGCAGTCTAGTAGAGGAGACTTCACCAATGACAGCGCTAGTTAGTTTGCGTTGCAGAAGTCTACGTGCAGGGCTGACGAAATTTTTAGTCTCTAGTTCAAAGTGGAAGAACCATCGAGGGCAGAACCGAAACCACGCACCAAAATGGCAGCATTCTAGTAACATCTCCACAAAAGACCCCGGGAGAACACACGAGAAGAATGACAAGAGTAATGGCAGATGCTTTGGAAAACCGATCCGAGCATACTAACATAGAGTAGATTTCAAAAAATGTGAATCGAAGAAATTCAAGTTTGGAAAGGGAAGTCGATAAGCCCAGACACTTCCACAGTCTAACTAACACTCACTATACAGGTCTTCAAAGTTCTGTGGTCTGAACCAGAGGGAACGAATGGCACTAACATCACCACGTGGGGTGGTTCGTTCAAGAAGATAAGGCGATTTGTGATTGTGAGAAACTTCGAGGGGCATTGCCTATGCTTGTAAGTGTTCGCGCTGCATGTTCAAGCTTACTTGTTCGCCAAAAGGCTGATAAATTTGCAAGGCCAATCCTTACTTACGGAGGTCGAGGCACTCTTAAGCCTGGAGTTCACAGTGAGGATCACGCTGTCGTATACTCCGACAGGGAAACCGGTCCAATACTTCTCCCAGGCGAAACCTTGAGCAAGAGCCCCCTTCGCATGGAACCAAACGACGATTCTCAAAAGCTTGACACAACCTCAAGAGTTAATTATGCCAAAGTGTACACAGTTGAGCATAATGTGAAAGTATTCTTCATTGGCGCACTAACAAGGAACGCACAAGCGCAGCTTGGTGCTGACTACAATGCCCAGCATCCGCCTGTTGACGAGCCGACGCCGGACGCTGGATACATCGTAACCCGCCCTTTGGGACGTAGCAATAGCTCAAACTATGGCCAGCAGTTTGAGAAAGTGGCGACTACTACAGATCGATTCTACGGAAGTTCCTCAATGGTGAATGCTTCTTCAAGCTATACGTCGCCTCAAGATACAGGACCAATGTCGAATTACTTCGATAGCCATGACGGTGCATCAGTTGGAGATTCGGAGAGTAGCACTGGATACACCTTTGAGCAGCAAACAGCAGGAAGGACTTACACTACCAAAGATCAATACAGCATCAAAACTCAAGGAGGACAAAGTGAAGAAGCACAAACTCCAAGAAGAGCTTCCTCACCCGAACAAGCCCCGACCATTTTAACAGACCAAGAAGCGTCTGAATTTCACACGTGACTGCCAATTCATCATTCAAATGGTGAGAAAAGAGCCCCTCGATGGCAACGACAGTAAGGAACTCGCCCTGAGTGCATTACAAGCTAATGACTGATGCAAGGTGCTAGGTTTTTGCCTCCTTATTTACGTTGGAGCTGGCCAATGGCCAGTTCTCACCCGAGTGCTCCAAGGAGCGCTCATGTACACTGTCGGTTCTCATTTGTTCTGATAGTACGAATTGCGAATTTCTTCCGCTGCTCGTTTGATATTTGATGATTGCATGGCAAATGAGCCGCTATATTGGGTGGCATGTTATGGCGCATTATTAAGTCGACAGCGAAGGGTGCCAGACCCACTTTTTACCAATATTTTTGGTGATGGCCATCCTGTATTTATGTCGTGCCATTGGGTCCCAGTGTGTCTGTTTCTTACTGGGATTCCTGGGCGACTCTATGTGCTTTTCGATGTCCTGAGCGATTGGGCAATAGTACATATCATTATCTCAAATACCATGCAGCAATTATGCCTAATGTTGCCCAAGCAGACGACAATCCTTCGGTCCACTGATTCAACACCTTGGCGATGCTTTTCTCAGCTCTACTTGCCGCCATCAATTCATTTTTGCTTCGATCGTTGCCCATCACCCAATCATACAGACTGAAGACATACTTGATCATTATTTTTGAGTATAAAAGAGAGGAGCGGTGGCGCAACGCGGCATTGGGTGGGTACTTTCAGCTTTTGGCGCTTTTTGCCAACACATCGTGCCGCTCAAGCTCATACCTGCATGAAGATGACTCCCTGCAGGGCTGCAGACTCCCAGTCTCGAAACCTTGATCCATGAAACCACATAATTTCCAAGTGAGAGTCCAATGCCGATCTGAAAACAGATGTTCCTCCGATAGAGGCGTCGGCTTGTTGCCAACGAAGGTAGCGCGCATTGAGCACTGCTCGGCACGATCAAATATAGAAGCATTAACAGCGATTGAAGGTCGATATTTTTGAGTTAAGGGAACATATTTGCGATCAGGCCTGTGAGATTATTACACTGCCACAGGACCTTAATATCGATGAGAGAGGACGTTGAAAATAACTTAGCGTTGCCGTCTTTTAGCTCCCGAAGCGGGGTTCGCTTCTAGGCGAAGGAATTCAGGGGCCAAGTAGACACATTTTGGGGTTCTCAATATTGATAGCGACCCAAACAAAGCCCTAGGGATCAAGATGTTCGCACACAACATTTGAATCTGATTCTTGCTTCTGCTGGGAATCTGACGAGAAATTTCAATTAGCGCCAGGTTGCTGCTGGAAGGACCCTCGCTTAATTTGTAAACTCCACCAGCGGACACTAATGAAGACAACAATTGTGGCCTTCTCAATCCCGCAGTCTTCTTATCATTTATTTGTCGCAGGACAGATCCATGGCGGACGCAACGAATGTTACTAAACCCAACGTTGTGCCCAATTCTTGCCTAGCCTACTGGACTCATACGCTAATAGTTCCGTTTAGGGGATCGCCTCAGACTCGCCCTGAGTTTCATTCAGTAGCTCATTACAACTTTTTCAGCTGCAACAAAGTCTGATGACTCTGCAGGCAGCCTAATTATGCATGGCTCTTCATCTTTCAGCACTCTAATTCAAATGCAGAACCAAGGGTGTCCCACTTTCATGATTCCCTTGAGTTCCTTGAAAATATGGACCAGCCACAACCGAGACGAGAACCCTGAAAACATGGAACTCCATACCACACCGCATATAAGGGCTTACGAGGCAGGAACAGTTAGACTTGTTGATTGGAGAACAGAGAAATTTACGTTACACGACTAGTCCGCAGAAGGTCGGAGGAGCAGCATCACATCACAGTCACAGTCTCCTGACTTGGTTGCCTAATTATCATCACGTTCCATGATTTGTTGGAAATCCCGGAGGGCTTATCGAATGAAAATCCAGCGCTGCCCTACTCTTGTTCCTCGTCATTGTCGCACCAGGAAGTGTCTCTAGACTCCGTGGTCGTATGCGATTCAGCTTTCACACCCTAGCCAACAGAGGCTGAGGAGAAGATGCAAAGTAGCTCACCGCATCTGCAACCAAAGGCAACACCAGTTGCCTTGCTGCAAGGCTTCTCGTCAGTAGCACCGACTTCCCGCAGAACTACGCCCAGTAGAAATGAGTCAAATTAAAAAGGGTATCGTCTATGATAGGAGAGAATAACGCCATCTAATTCGCGAATGTGGTTGGGACCTGCGTCGACGCCCGAAGTCAAAGAATATCAAAACAGCCGGGCTACAGTACTGTGGACCTGTGCCCTGAGCGGAACAAAATAAACAACACCAATGCTGGTGAGAAGAAAACTTGCACCCGCAATTCCTACGTGTCATACATTCTGGTGATGATCAGATCAACGATCTTTCCAGATTTCCAAAACGTGCCCCTTCCCTCCATTCCAACTCTAGCGCACAAAGGAAAATCCTTCAAAATCAATCAACGTAATCCTACAATGCGAATGAATGGATCAGGGCAAGAAAACAAGATTGCGACAAAAGATGTAGAGACAAAGGGAAAATAAAAACTTCCAGGCCTGCCCTTGAAATCAAGATTCGTGCAGATAACTATGCACTCCGGCAAATTTCTATAAAGTGAGACCTCAATACATACTTCAGATGTTCGATTTGGGTGAGGTGGGGATATTGCCCACAGCAAACAAAAGCTCTGATGCTGGATCAGAAGCAAAAGTCAACTCTCGAATTGAGGAGAAGAAAGAATTAAACTGGCTTTCATCACCAGGATGTTTTAGCTTGGTTGGACTGGTAATGTCCGTCTCGGTGACCAAACTTGATGCGTGTGCTCGTCCAGGTCCAGTGTTCGTTTTCGTTGTGTCATCCGTAAACCAATGTTCGAGAACCGCAATCTCCCACTGAGTGCTAGTCTTTCCGCCTCTGCTTTCAAAAATTCTGGCGAGGAAGTTAACTTCGAGAGGCGATATGCGAAGTGATCCTAGGATCCATTTATTGATCCTTGAAGATGGGATGTCTGACGTTTCGTCAGGTTCGGGTTCGTTAAAAACCAAATCCTCGTGCTTTCGGCCTGGGTGGAGTGGGAGTAATTTTGGATACTTTACATACTCTGAAGTCTGATCTTTTGGGTTCAGGTCTTCTTCATCCTTAAAAGATGCTTCTTCCAGAATCTGAAAGTCGGTAGGCTCGCCATCCTCGTCCACCAGGCCCCGGGCCAGGCAGTCTCTTTTCAAATGTCCCAGTTCATTCTCCAAAAGATCAATCTCCTTGACAAGACTATCGTATTCAGCCTGCGAACCATCCAGCCAGGCCTGATCTTCGGAAGTCAAAACCATTCCAAATCGAGCCCGTGAAGCCTTTTCTCCTTCAAGCGCCCGCTTCTCACCCAGGAGATTGTCGCGGCGCTCTAGTAGAAGATCGAGATCTCCTTGTCTTGAGAGATATCTCGTAACCATGGGATGGTATGGTGGTTCTTCAAATTCATCATCAAACGACGAATACGACTCTGAATCGTGGTCTACATCCGCTCCTATAGAAGTCTTCCCAGCTGGTGGAGGAGAAAGATGTGGTTTATCCCCGCGCAGAAAGAAGGGCTGTTCAAGGCGACTCAGCTTAAACTCAAGTCTGCTCAACTTGTCTTCAAGAGCAATGCAATCGTCCTCCTCGGGACCATACTTGTTCCGAGCATCCTGGCATTCATCCATAAGCTGCTGAAGACTCTTCAGCCCGGGAAGTGAATGCTCCTCCAGATGCACACCCTTTCCCACCATCATCATCCTGCTGAACAAAAGGTTATCAGCTTCTGCCTTAGCTCTTCCCATTTCTCTCAACAACACTCGCTTCTGGTGAACGAGTGAGCGGAGGCCTAGTATCTCATCCCGTAGATCTCGCACTTCTTTCCAGGCCGTACTTAAATCGTCTGTGTCATTCCTCCGGCTTTCTTTTCGATTGGGTTGCATTCCATGAGCTACGCAATCATCCTCTGATGCTTCGACATCATCACGTGGCTCCGATGAATGCTTGACTGGCTCCATTCGGAGACTGGTTGTGGACTGTGGTGTGGACGGTATTATTGGGAAATATTCTTGCGGTGGTTTAAAACTTTTCGAACTAGCTGAGAGGTTTATGTTTATCGGTGCCGTAGATGGTGGTCCCCTCTGAGGACTGTGTAGCTTGTGCGTGCCACTATTGGCGGCTTGAACTTCGTTGTTGCTTTGACGCGTCGTAGTCGCGTCGACACTTCGCCCAACGAAGGCCGAAGAAGGTTCCCGTCGCGAAACGATTTCGATATCCTCTGCCATAGGCGTATTTGGTTCCTTTTTGCGGATCTCATGGGGCGAGTGCGTCGACGCAAACGATTCCAAGTCCAGGTGTTTTTCTCTCCACGGGACATTTCCAGCTTCAGCCTCTGCAGCCCAGCATGGCTCATGGAGCCAACCTCCTGCCTCTGGGCCCAGCTCTGAGGGATGCTGACAAGACATAAGGCAAGATTCCGCACGTCGGGTGCGTTGGCAACTACATTGACACGGTACGATGTGATGAAGACTGCAGCAGGAGCAGAGCTGAGATGCCTGAAGTCGTCCGACTGCATCCGTTTAGCAAGGCTGACATGACCCCGAGTTCATTGAACGGTAATGAGAGGACGAGGCAAAGAAGCAGAGCCTCACCGAAAGCTCATGATCTCAGAACTTGAAAGAGGATGGCAGACTTCTGGCTTTGTGTGGGGTGTTGGGTTGCACGAGTGTGGAATTACCATGCACAGACAGGGCTGCGAGACATGGATTGTCTGCTCACCTGTCATCCTCTTCGGCTAACCGCAATCCACTAATTGGCTCCGTCCAACAACATTTCTTTTTATATAAAGCAGCGGCATCGATCCCATGTGCATTCAAGCGAATGGCGACTCGTCGCCTTGCCGGGTTGCGCGAACTGTGGAGTGTGGTCCTCATCTTGACCAGTCCCCGAGGTCGAGAGCTGCAATGCACAACGCAGAATGGAGAATCATCTACCATACTGTGGACCGTCTGGCCGACGGCTTGAGGCTCAAAGTGTTCAGTCATGCGATTTTGCCAACATTAAAGCAGGTGATAGGCGGCCCCCCGCAATTCCAGAGCCGGAGCTTAAGCATCACCAGCATCCAACGTTTCTGAAGGAATGCTACGATGTCTTCATCACGAGGTAAACAAAAGAAGTCAAAGAGGTCCACCTCTTCCAACTCAACCTCCAATCTTCCGACTCTTTGGTCAGAATGGGAATGGGAGATTGACAGCGCCTACTGGAAACGATATCGCCTGGATGCAGCAGGTGAGAGGTATCGTCCCGTGAGGATAGGAGGAGTCTAATTGCTTCTAGGTAATTATGAGTTTGAATATGATCCGCCCCAGCCATCTGGTGAGAGTTCTGCAGGCGGGGGGAGATCTACAGCCGAAGACAATTCTACAACCGTGGAGAGTGATTCAGAGCCAAGGATCACACCACAGTTGAACACCGCCAGCCTGGTGCGAAGTGGTCCACCCTATCAAGCTTCTGAGAACTACACGACAGCCTCAGCTTCCTCTGTAGACACGATTACGAGCGGCATTTCTCGACTTTCTGCGACACAAACCAGTGCAAAGTTTCCACAGCAAAGTGAACCAATGCTGCCCACTTTACCCAATCACATCAGAACACGAAATCCAGATACCGACAGGGAAGAATTCAGTCCACGTGAGTTCCAATTGTTAATCACTATCGATCGTCCAACTAACCAGTTCATAGACTACAAAGTTCATCAGTCATGGGAGTTCAAATATGGTCGAGTACATAATATAGCGTACCTATTCTCTAATCTGTTGCTGAAAAATTGCAGGTTTTTAAGGTCCTCTGGTCTGAACCCAAAGGGGCTGGTGGGCTTGGGTCCAACGGCGGTAGCAGCAATGCGTCCTACACCGAACGGCAGGACGAGAATGGCGTTGAACAGTTCCAGAAAGTCCGGCGTTTCATCATCATCAGCCCCATGAAGGGTCACTGTATTTGCCTGTGAGAGCCAGCTGTTGATTTCCGAAATTCCTCGAAGCTAATACGTATTCAGACCTATCAATACCTACTCCAAGCAAGGCGTCACCAAGAATGGTGTTCATGCAGAGCACCACACGATTGTCTATTCGGACAAAAAGCCGGTGTACTTTCATGGCGAAAAGGATAAAGGCCTGACCAAGAAACCGCTCAAGATTTCGTGCTCCCCGAGGCACAAACTAGATGAGAGGTCCCGACTGAATTATGCCAAAACATACACGGTCGAATATAACGTCAAAGTATGCTTCATTGGAAAGATAGACAAGAAGTCGGAGTGGTATTTAACCGCAGACTACAACAACACCCACCCACCGATTGAGCACCGCACCGAACAACCAGTCGACGATGAAGCTACTGAGTATGCAGAAGGAGGAGGAGCATCTGCCTACGACTACCCCCAAAGTGGCGGTGGGATGTGGCAAGGGGGTGTTGGCTCTAGCTCCTCGGCACAAGTCCCTCTTCGGTACAATCCTCAGTCATTTTCGCCCAAATCTAGGGCTCATTACGACATCGAAGAGGAGCAGCCAGATCCCCAAGATAGCTACGACCGGTATGATGAAGATCGCCAGCCAAATGAACACTTGGGAGACGAGGGGGGATCAGGTGAGCGTCCTGCAGAAGACGAAGCTGCAGACAATGGTAGCCACGGTGATGGAGGTAGCCGTCACTGACTTTACTCACACTACATCACCAGTAAGCAATCTGTATCTGGGTCATGAAAAAGTCACTAACATCTGAATAGACATTTCTTTTCTCTCTCCTATGTTCCTTCCTAACGGCAGCTATCTGCCTTGCTTTCGATTTTGCATGGCCACGAGTGGATCTTTTCGATATTCATTCTTGTTCCCCACCCGACTTCAGAAGTCAATACGTTCGGTGTTGCGTCCGCACACCGGGTCTCTCTGGCGTTTTGCCAGGTCCTGTACTTTCCTTCCCTCTTCTCATATCAACCTGGTTCTCCCGCACATGACAGTCATACATTCTCTTTTACTGGCTTTCCTTTACTACACTAGCTCACAGCTACAATATCGACAGATGGCGACTCTGATCGCCCTACCCCACCCAGTCTCATGCTTTGCATATCTTCACGACCGTAACGAAATTTCATTGCACATATCTGTTGGAGGAATTTTGTATTTAGTCAATCAAGTCCGCGTCACACCACCTCATCGCATCTAATTAAGAAAATAGAGCTACCGTCCACCACCACCGTCCTCAAATCAATCGAATTCATAAATATACCAGTCTTCAAAACAGACTCGTCGTCCAAAGAAAGCCCTTGCATCCCCATCCACCAGCCACATCCGCCCCCATCCAATACCCTCCCGAACCACCTGCACGGATCCACCCCCTCCACACCGCTGCTTCAACCCTCCCCCTCAAACCCTTAAATAGTAAAATTCCAAAATACCACTCTCCATAATTACCGAGCCGCGAATCTAGGGTTTCCGTAAATCCAATTCCCACATTGCCCTTGCTCCAATACCATCGGTGTTGTGGAATTCTTTCCCCCCCGGAGCTCAAAACGAGGCGGTACAGAGATGTACTGACCCGTCGGGCGTGCCTCCACCGGCCGGGAGTCAGGAGTCAGCATGCGCCCCTTGGGCGTTCCCCTGGATTTTTTTTGACTCTGGCCCTGACAGCAAACGGAGATCATCACTTGGACGAGCTGTGCTGACCTTGAAGGATTGGGCGCCGATTCGCCACCTCGTGTTGTGTTGTCGGTCACCGAAAGACGAGGCTGACGAAAGGCAATTCGGTCTTCCGAGGACATGGTACCCAAACGTCTCATTCTAGTTTCAATCTTATCTCATCTTTCTCGAACATACGTATACCTATTCGTAAGATGGGTGGCTTCGTATCCGTGTTTGATTTTGTTTTGGGAATTTGAGGGATTTGTCTTTGGTACCAAAATACGAGGAGAGATGCTGGGCGAGGCTGGCACTTAAGCTGGGCGTAGCGGCATTGAGTTTGCTCCGGGAGCTGAGCGGAGCGGAGCGGAGATGGAATGAGGGATCGGAAGGTGTCACGGTCTTTGGAGACGGGTAGAGAATAAGCAATTGTGAGAAGAAAGGGGTGGAATTATCTGTGCGTGTGGTCTTTGCACTTTCAGTTGATCCTTTTTTGGGGGGGGGGAATTGAAATTTGGAGCAGGAGAGAAAGGGGGTTCAAGCGATACTAAGGTTGTGATAGATGTAATTTGCCTTGAAAGGATTATCGGACCCGATGTAAATATGCTTCTGGTATCCCTTGCTTGCCTGTAAACACTTGAGTTGAGGTAGAAATAATCGAGTCAAAACCCTTCCTGGAGGTGACGATGATCAAACTCCAACTCCAATACAGTACGCCTAAACCTATCAAAAGAGAACAACCGACGCCAAATTTGATTAAATATGTATGATAACCAAAAGCGGACCCGCCGTAACAAGGACTGGGAGCAAGATTTCGTAGAAACGTCAAGAGGCAATTAAAAATAGCAAGACAGATCGTCCTTCCCCAGACCTAACGCCTACGCTATGAGCTGAATTGAAGACAACAGAAAGAAACGTGTGAGTGGGTATCACCAAGAACTCGTTCTTACATTCTGAAAAGTGAAAAGATAGACATTATCCGAATAAACTGATAGGAAAGTTGAGTAGTGGTAGTCTAGTCGTTCGTGAAACTCGCGCTCTTCCCCATCGAATGAAGGCTGAATTTCTCGGTCATCAATTCGAAACTTCGTCTTGCAAGGTGGTGAGCTGGCCTATTAGACGTGGTGAGGCTCGAAGATCGCGAGATCGCGGATGGCGGAGTATTTAGAAATGCTGATTTGGAGGTACGTGGTTCGAAACTTTCGGGTTTATGCGATGGTGAGATGGGCAATTTTGCTGTGACGGGCTCGATTATATCGATTGACGTTCGTGCGCTACGAAGAGAGGGCACTGTTGACGTGGAGAAAGAAACAGCATTGCTTCTCAGTGAAGATCGTCGGGAGGTAGAATTTGACGTGTTGGGAATGAGAAGATGAAGAGGATCAGTTGTGTGGGGAGGAGGCGCATATCCGTACGACATGGTGGGCGAAAGAGATACCACAAACGGTGCCTGGATGGAAGGACTTGTTGGCTCCGAAATAGAGGTGGGAGGAGTTGAATGGTTCTCCGAAAGATTTGATTCATCGACCAGTGTGTTGTCAAGATCGCGTCTCGTAGGCGTGGCACCTCCATTATATGGACTTGGCTTGGTCGGAGTTGTGTCCAGATCAAGCTTCTGAGTAGTATATGAAGCTGCTTCGCTCCCCATGATGATAGGATCTGCAAGACGATCGTAGTCCAAGCCTACATTCAAGCTGCTGCCAGTGGATAGAGACCAGTCGGTGCTTCCAAGATTCAGTTTGTTTGTTGCTCCTGCAATATTGTCCAGTCTGCTGGCATTGTAATTGAAATCTGCCAAGTCGCCAGCAGCATCCGTGAACCAGTTTGCTAGCGAGTAATTTGTCCACTTATCATCGCCTAACTCAACCAAGGTTTTCTGTGGTGTATGGGAGAGTTCAGGACAGGCGATGTAGATGAAAGTCCGCAACATCATCATGTCAACAGTAGAGTCTTGCACCCATTGTAAAAGCCAGCTGTTCACATAATCCTTCTTGCTGGAGCCCTCTTTCATCGTTTTGGGGTGCTTGAGCTGTTGTGCTGCTACGCGTAGAGGTGAACGCTCTAGCGCCTCTTCCACCGCTTCCATGAGGTCGTCGCGCAGGGCGTCGCGAGGCTCGTATGGATATTCGTTTCTCCCGAATACACCTTGCTTGAGGCATTCTTCTCGAAGGTCAAGAAGTTGATCTTCTGCGCGGTAGAGGTTTTCGAGGATCTCGGCGCGAGATTTAGGGTATTCGGAGAGGAAGGTTGTCATTGTCGCGAAAAGTAGGAAGCCATTCCTCCTGCGTATATTCGCATCCTCCGACACAAGAATATAGTCGTCTTCTAGATTCTGTAGTTCTTTGCGGATTGCCAAAGCCTCGTCGATCATGGACAAGTAGTCTTGCAGTAAAGTGTTTTCAAGGTCGAGAGTCTGAATTTCAGCGTTCGAAACATCGTACGGCTTCGTTGTAGGGGATATGGTCTGCTCAATTCTTGAGCCCTGAATCGACACGTCGAAGGCCGCCTTGCTGTATTGGTACAACTCGTAGTAGCGCTGTTCCTCCTCTTCCAGATCTTCTTCTTCATTGTCCAATCTGTTTTCCAACCTCTCATACTCATCTTCGGCGGGGCCAAGTTCATCTTGTGCAGCACGAAGTTCGTCGTAGTATGGGGTTATTTCTTCTGGAATCTTGTTCAAAGCAACAAGCTCGTTGATCTTTTGAGTCAACCTATCGAGAATCACCCGTACTCTTTCTCTTAGTTGGCGAAGACTGTCTCGTTTCTTCCGTTTGACTTGTCGTGTCTTGAGCACCTTGCGACGAAGTATGACCACTCGTTCCCTTGCTCTCAGCTGCTGTTCTTCGATGTCAGAATCACTTTCTGAGGGGCTATCACCGCAAGGTCCCCGAGTTGAAAAATACGCAGAGTCTTGTCGAAAAGGTTTCTGTTTTGCAGGTGGGCTCGAAGCGGACGGAGCGTATGTAACCCCTCGTGGTTTGGTTTGTGGCGATACTTCTGCATCGGAGCTCTCCCGCAAGCTCCCTTCTGGTGAGAAGACCATGTTGGAGGTCTCATTTTCCGAGGAACACAGTTCATAGTTTTCATTACGATCGTCGAGTCGGTGAAGATTCGACTCAGACAACGGCTGGCCAGGATGGATATCGCGAGCACTAGTCGATTCCAGAATTTCTGCAGGACCTGCTCCCTCCCGAGTGGTCTGGCTCGTGTGCGCACAGCTTTGGCCAGGAAGCTTTGCAATATCACAAGGAATCAAATGTATGGTGCTGGTCCCGGGTGGCTGGTCTTGCCACGTCTCTGTAAGGGTCTGGGATCTGTGACTCCCATCTGCCATTTGCCATCCCAACCCTATGGCTGGAGCCTTATCTCACATGTGGGCTCCTCTGAAGGGTTGGTGTCACGATCAACTGCGTACCTGAATGAATATGGGAGCGGGGGGACATGAAATAGATATGAGACAGGGCATTCCAGGGGCTACCGTCCGGCAGTCCAAGCGGGATGGCTGCAGAGTTGGATCAGAAGCGATCAGAACGGTGCGTACAGTATCTAGGGGAAGGATGGAAGGAAGGGGCTGATTGTATTCTGGGCGGATAAATTGTGAGGACTCGGGAGGGAGGCTCAAATACTCAGGCCTTGGTCAAATGGGGCGGGTGATTGGGTGACGCATGACCGGGGGGGTGAATGTTTACCAGGGCCAAGTTATAGGGTGAGTGGCGTGTGTGGGTGGCCCATGTCAGATATTGGAAGGCTGTTGGGAGAGTGGTTGTGGTATTGGTAGGGGCTTGGGGGTAGGGGCCTGGGGGTTACGAGTAGGGGCTTTGGTGACAGACATTCACTGGAGCAAGCCACTGGAAGCAGTGGAAAAGACGTCCGATAGGGGACAGGGAAGGGCTCGGGGGGTTGATTCCCATCTATCTTATCCTAGCGCTTGCCCTGCCCTGGGCTAATTAATCTGTAGGGGAGGAGGGAGAGGTACTAAGTAGAGGAGGGGTAGACGGAGAGGGAGGGAGGACCGAGCCAACCCGCCCGCCCCGAATCTGTGCTTCGTCAACACACACTACACACTACACGACCTCGGTACACTCGACTGTCACTTCGCTTCGCTTCGCCTCGCTTCGCTCTACAGTAAGATACGAAGTTACTCGCCCCAAGTTCCAGCGCTTTGGTCTCGAGATGATCACCAAGCTCCTCACCAGAGAACTAGGCCCAGACGTTCTCTCTCTCTCTGGATGGTTGCTCTTCCAGACTAGTCGTTTGTCAGTGCTATGACTTATACCAGTAGGTCCCGTCCACATATACTTACTTACTGTGTTCCACGTCTTCCACGTCTTCCTGCAGCCTCCTGTCCTCCTTCGGTCCCTCCGCATGTCCCACACGCCGTTATTCCATACAGCATCATCAATATGCGTCAGGATTAAGTTCGCATGTGATGTTGGACCTATCAAACTTGTCGCCTATTCTCGCCTGGACGCAGGCTTCAGCCGTGTGAGCATGCCATCGCGCCACTACTCCATTTCACCACCATACACCATGCTCGAACCCCGCACTTGTCCCAGGATCGATCCGAGAGATGCAAAAATGGCCCATCGTCCAGGTTCCCCCACTACGCAGAGCCTCAGCTTGCTGGGGGCTCCATAAAGGGCTGGCCATTCGCGGGGCATGCTGCCTCACTCGCTATCCTTTCCAGTCGGTGGTAGATACCAGTCTGCCTCGCCTTACTGATGTCGGACCGCAAGGGCAAGACACGGTACGAAACCATCTATGTAGATAAGTGTAAGTCCGATCCTCAATTGCAAAGCTAGATACTGCAAGACTGTTGCTCATCACGCACCAGACGGGCGAGAAGTGGGACGTGAATCGAGTGGGGGAGGAGGCTCTTCGTCCCATCGAGAACCGTCATCGTAAGTGCTGTTTACACCCGCATCTCGACCAGGCTGACTGGGCATAAGAACTCGTCGAGAAGCCCCAGAGATCCCTCGATCGATCGAACCACTAAGACCAGATCAACTAAGAAGATCTTCGACATCTACGACGACAAGCTCACACAATGCCAGCTCTGCGAGGCACTCCACCAAAGATCGAGCTCGCAGAGAGTCTGAATCACTCGTTGCTAGGCCACACCTAAGGTCAGATCGCGAAGACAGGGCAGAGCCCATCACGACAAGACATGATGGCTCGAAGCAATATCACGACACTGGGGGCCACACAAGTCGGTCTCGAGGCGAAGGCAGCTATGACCCCGCCGACAGCTATGATGGATTAGCGTCGTCTTCAATCCGCCGCCCTTCTCATAGCAGCCAGGAACGTCCACCAACTCGTGAGTGGGTTAGGGATTCATCGCCCAGCCAAATTGAAGATTCGATGAACAGAATGACGGTCAAAGATCTTGGGAACTCACAGTATACGTATGAAAACACCCGTGGGGGTCTGCCTCCCATAGACGACAACGAGGATGATAGGAGCCAGGCCCACCTACCACAGCCGTCAGGCTCCGATCACGACTTCCGAGTTGGACCTGTGCGTGACAAGGGAAAGGGCATTGCGAGGGATCTTTCGCCCAGCCCTACGCCAACTGGAACTTCCAAACATTTGATCAAGGGCACAAGTGGTCAGACCGAGAGGCTTGATAAGAACTATGCAAAGAGAAAGAGCGACTACAAGACTTTTTTCAGACCCGGTCGAGTGTTCAGCACATTATGGACGGAGTCCTACGACGACACCATGCAAAGCGAAAATGACCAATTCAGGAGTGTTGTCACCTATGAAGTGTCGTACAAACAACGGGTATTCTCCAAGATCCGTCGATTCGTTGTGGTGAAAAAGGACGACCGGAGCTGTACATGTCTTCCTGTCACCACTTATGATGGGAAGGGATACAAAAAACGAGGAATCATTTTAAACAATCATGGTTTGATTTACAGCAGCAGAGACCCACCGATCTACCCAGACGGAATCACCAAAAGGCCCCTGAAAATCATTCTATCCAAAGGAGCTGAGAAGCTCGTCAATCCCTCGTATCTTAATTATGGGAGAGTGTACACGGTGGAAACAAATGTGAAAGTTCGTGACGTCGGGGAACTTGATGAGCCGTCAAAAAAACTACTCCGCTCATACTACAAATCAGTGCAAATCGAAAGCCTCTCGGACGATGAGGACGAGGGGCCAGGGCTAGTACCAAATCCCCAGCAAAGAGCTGTCGAGATCGCTGGGGTTGGATCCGGCTTCTCAAACAGTATGGCTAATTCTGGGTATGAAGGCCGTGATGCTTATGATCGCACTTCCGGAGGTTACAGTCAACACATTGGATGGAACAATTCTGGAAATGCTCCTCCTTCGATGCCTGCTTCACACAATTCATATGGCGGCCAGCCGTTGTACCCAAACCAGCCTTCCACGGGGTTCTCTAGCGCGGTCCCTGCATTTCAATATGCAGATCTCACACAACCAGGGTACCAACAGCAAGACAATCGATATACTCAGGACTCCTCCACAGCCCGGGGAGTTCCTCAACAGGGCTATCAACAGCCTGATAGTCGATACAGTCACGGATCAAATACCGCTGGCGGCTTTGCGCCCCCCCACTCAATGAATGCTGGGTATTCTGCACCCCTCTATCCGTCAAACACCAATTCCCATTGGTCCCAGGGACAAGCTCCACAACCGCTTTACTCATCAAGTGCAACTCCAGTAGTCTCCAGCGGTACGTATCCCAGCCGAGATCAGTCCTACCAGTCACCTACCGATACTCGTTACATGAACGCTGCTCCCGCTCCCGATCCTTACTATGACTCTCATGTACCCGACAGTAGATCAGGTCGACAAGATCAATATTTGTCACCTGCCTCTCCTGGTCGCCAAATCAACCCCGAACCGGACGAGATCTATCTCCCAACTGGCGAGGAGGTCCAGTGGGAGCAGGCTCAGCGCCGGGCACGTCGTGATAGCGGAAGAGATAGAGACCGAGGCAGAGGCAGGAGCTACTACGAGAGATGAGTTAGTCCTCAGCAGACCGATGTTCGCCAACTTATCCCTCTACCACACGTCACGAAACCGACTTTCCAACTTTTTTGTACCTTTTTCTCCATTTTACTACTTCCGCATGACTGCAATAAGTTAATACGTGTCTACTCTATCATACGTTGGAATCCAATACCAACATCCCGTTACAAGTGGTCTTCTGGGCCACGAATCGCTCAGGGCCATTTGAAGCTCCGAATATGTTACCCTTTCCTTGGTCTTTCTCTTTGGTTAGCCCTTTGGGTGTATCGCGCCGCAGGTTAGGTTCTTGATTTATGGAATTTCCAACACGGTTGTACTTAAATCTGGTTGATACGATGATACACGACTTTTCTTTGCAATTTTGGACCATGCGATGTGTTGCAACCTTTGGCTCGCTGCGTATGGGATCTTCGTGGCTTATGAATCATGTCTCTCTTATCTATGTTTTCTCCAACCCCGTTGGGTATTTTCGGGGCGAATTGTTCGGCAGGTCAAGAGAAACGGTACGTTCTTATTCATATTTTTTATATCCTTCTCCCTTTAAGGACGAGGGATCTGAGTAGTGTTTCTAGGATGATATTTGGACATTCCACTTTATCTTTTCGTTATTCATGATAGCAATAGTCAATACAATCGACAATACAATCACAACCCACGTGTGAAATTATTTCTGGAAGTTCCCTATCTCTCCTATTTGAATCAGCTGCATTCGCACCCTCCCTCGTACAATCTCGATGATCCACATCATCGGAATACTCGTTCCGAACTAGTTCCCCTTCCCGCCTCACCTCAGCCTCCACAGCTCCACAGCCCCAATCCTCCTGACTAAACAACAAACTTCCAACATGCCAACAAATCACAACCCTCGCGCATCATCTAACCCTTTTGTTACGAGTCTTATCTCACCTCTCAACCCATCCCAAGGCGCAGCTACACAGCCGGCGCACCAATCACAATATTTATAGCTATGGTACTACGCACATGACATCCGTTCTCAGCCTTACTGTACGTGAAAGCCTGAGCTCCTTGGCAGGCGTCACAAGGCTTGAACCTGCACATCTGTGGATCTTTCTTATTCCGAAAGAGGCAATATTCGAACGAGCGAAGGAAGGCGAGATGGAAGGATAGAAGGCGCGAAGAAGTATTTAACCCTTCCATATCTCCTAGCTAAGGAGGGGGGAAAAACAAAAAAAAACTTTCTTCATACCATTCGATCATAGAAATCATACGACAGCATAACAAGAACCCGAACAGAGAGAGATACCATCAGGATGTGTTTCGGAAGTAAACCCAAAGTCCAGTATTATGGCCAGCCTGGCGCGGGGCCGAGACCTTATAATCCTTACTCTGCTGCTCCGATGAAGTATGTTCCTCTCTCTCTTCTCTCCTCCTGTCTCATATTTGTGTTGAAAGATTTTCTTTCTGTAGAAGGTAGCATACTGACGAAGAACGTCTACAGAAAAACAAAACACCGCGACGACCACTCAGCAGGCACGCCCATCTATGTCGAGTCCATCGGCTGGGGAGGCGGGCATCATGGGCATCATGGGCATCACGGACACCACGGACACCACGGACACCATGATGGTGGAGGAGGATGGTTTGGAGGCGATGGAGGTGGGGGTGGATCGGGTGGCGGAGATGGCGGCGGAGGAGGGGGAGGAGGAGGTGATGGTGGTGGTGGGGGTGGATGTTAATTATTTGTTTTGCGGGGAGAGTGAGTGGGAAGGCGGGCGATTTATGATACCATGACTTGAGATGTAACTTTATTGTGGCGTGCAGTACGTTGGGGCTCTTGCAGGAATTTCTATGGAATGCATATCAAGACTTTACGATACATATCAGCTGCTGCCTCAAAATTGGCATTGAATGTTTGTAAGTGATGTGGAATGTGTTGGTCTTCTCTAGCAATAATATCTCGAAACCCATTCTCATGTCATAAATCTTTGGTGAAAGGAGTTCCCTAATGCTTGCTTGATTGTCCTGTAATAATTTCTTGCTTCGGTGAAGATTGATCATGGTGAGCAAATGTGCCCTGCGAAAAGTATTCAATCCGATGCCTGAGTCGGCGTATCGGACCCGACAAACTGAGATTGAGGCTTCCTCACAGCTCGCGTTCAAGCTCGTAGTCTCGTTCAGGTTCGAAGTTGATGCAAGTGATGCGTAAATACAGGTGCTCAGTAGGCGCATTCGGATCGTTGAAGCATTCTGGATGCAGATCCGGGAATCAGATGGTATCTCGAAGATGAAACTTTCCGGAACAGATTCACGGAGTTTTCTCTATCTCAATGTCCCCATCCTCGAAGCATCTGAACGGAGCTTTCGTCATATTATGCTCTCTCCTCAACCAGTTGTGCTGCTATCATTCTCCTCCAAGTGCAGAACTTCAACCTTGTACCGAACGTCATGGAGCCATCCCATCGGATCTTTTGCGTCTGGATTCGTATTCCTATTTGACCTGTCAGTCTTTCTTTTTCCAACAAAGAAAAGAGCCTCCACCCTCACTACACTCAAAGAATGAACTTACGCTCTTGGATCACCCCCCAGAGGCAACCAGGCAGATCCAAAATCTCTCAGCCATCTCCACCAGAACCGAGCTGCTAGACCGACAACTCCTGTCCAGTAGGATTGAGTGGCCATTCTCTTGGATCGCGGAACCCGCAGCTGTGCATGCTCAGAGATTGCGTCCTTGAAATCAATGATCTCGTGATCTTTTGGGCCGTTGTTCAAGAGTGAGTTCGCGAGGACAGTGGCGTCTTCGATCGCAAAGCAAGCTCCTAGTCTGGAGTTAGCGGTGATCTATTGTTTTCTAGGTGGGGATTCTTACCTTGACCACTGCTGGGAAGCATAGCTCTCGATGCATCTCCAATCACAACAACATTGCTACTCCCGATTTCGTTCGCGTCCCATACTTTATGCCAAAGTGGAGCTCGCACAATCCTACTTGAGTTCTTGAATATTGCACGAAAAGTACCAGCTGACGGATGGAAGATTGCCTCATGTTTCCTCAGAATCTCAACCGTGGACTCATGAGAGTACCCTCCGCAACTTAGATCTGCTCCATACAGCAATTGCGGTTCTGAAGGATCTTGCTCAGTGGATCTGCTAGGCGGAAGTGCTTCTGGTAGTGAGATGGTCCAGAACATCTTCCCGTCCGGAAGCGCCCATGTTGATGCAACCCCTTGGTCAAGCAGAACCCAGTGAGTATCCCCAGGCTCATTTGCTTTATCGTCAGCATTCTCAAATTTCTCAGAGATACCATAGATACCACTGCAGAATGGGAATTCTGGTGCCCATCGAGTTTTGACCTCATCGGGCCATTGCTGCTGAATGATGAACTTCCGAACTAGTGACCAATTCCCATCTCCTCCAACAACTAGATCGGTCACGACTGAAGTACCATCCTCGAATGAAATTCTCAAAGAGTTTGATGAGTCCCCCGAAGATTCAATCTCTCTCAATTTCTTACCCCACACAATTTCCCCTCCCAATTGCTCAAACTTCTCAAGTAAAATCCTCTGCAAATCCCGCCTCTCAACAACTCTCAAATTCGTCCCAAGCTCAGCCTTCCATCCTGGATTCCGAATGATGTTATACCATTTATACGGCCCTACCATTCCACTCTCTGATTCCTCATTGCCGGCCCAAGCTCGCCAAATATTAATACTCGTTGTCTCCGAGCTGACTTCATGAAGTGCATCTTTCAAGCCGAGTTCGTACAGCGGGTACAGTGCATTAGACGTCAACGCCACCGCCGCTCCTGCTGCGTACGATGAACGACCACGTGTAGTTGACGACGCAGCGGATGTATCGTCTGGTGGAGGCAGCTTATCATATATGATTGGGGCATACTGCTCTCGAAGTGTTGGGTGAGAGAGAATTTGTAATGCGAAGACTGGACCTGCGATGCCGGCACCGATTATTGATATCGTGATTTTCTTGGTGTCTGGCATTTTTGTGGTTGAATTGCGAAAAGGATGAGAGATGAAATTGACGGGATGGTGGGCAAGGGGGAAGGTGATGCCGTCTTACGATCGCGATGTCTTAGCTGCCTAGATCTGTGGCTTCGCTTGTGTCTTGTGTACTGTACGCGAGATTGCTCGGTAAGTGTTCGATCCCTTTCTCTGGGTTGTCGTGCGCTTTTTTTCCCCTTACGAGTAACAAAATCTGCAGTGAGAATATATGGAGCAAGGTAGACCTACAAGAAAAAGAGTCAGGAGGAATGGGGTTGCAGCGTATGTATGTTTCTATCTATCGAGAAAGAGTAGACAACTTCGAGTCCCAGCCTCGAGCTCATATTTGTTTCTGCACAAAACAACGATTGGGTACCCAGGAGTTTACCACCCAATGACCACCTCAAATTCATGTTCCCACGCGTTTCCCATCATAGCCTTCTAAAACTTTCGGCTCATCTAGCCTCTGAAAGTATGTTACCTGTCGCTCAGACTGCACAACGCCTAAACCTCTATGTGCGTCCACGGGACTGTTTCCAGACTTCCTGTCAGTGTATCGAACCTCAGAACAAAAAATTCATGTGCAGAATATAGATAGACTCAACGGTGCTATGATGGGAGATGAAAACTTTGACTTACTATGCAGTAGTCGCAGGCTTGATCACTGTAATCAACATATCTGAGACACCCGAAGGTGTCCCAATACTTGCATCGGTATGTCTTCTGCCAGCGATAGGTAGTCATTTTTGTTCGGGTTACAGTCTCTTGAGGTCGAGTGTTGTATAGAAAGTAGGTCGGGTTTGTTCTTGTGGACAGAGAAATGGATCCGAAATTGTTGGATGAAGAAGAGGGACGAAATTGGAGAACTGCGTTGGATATTTATACTAGGAGAGGAATGGGTTGTGAATAATATGAAGCTCTACTTTCCTTGGAGAGTGCAGAGTCATTTCGAAGGTCTCCTAAACATACGTACCCGCCGAAGGAAGAAGGGTTATTCCCAGAAAGCAAGAGCAAAAACAAAACAAAATGTTAAATCTTATTCTGTCGCATGACCTTTCGTATTCTAGTAGCCATTCCGCTAACAATTTCTGCTCGTTGTTTCGGATCGACCAAATCAAACCGTATCGGAGTTAAACCATAGTCTGATCTTCAATGGCGAAGGAGATTCCCTAATGATTTAAATCCTGCTACTGTCCTGCTACACGGGTTCTGCGTCATAAGTGACCCAGCCGCTGATCATCAGTCTCGCTGGGAAGTCCAACCACCGCTTCAACATGTACTTTACTCAAACTCCTCCTCGAAATGAATGCACTCACGAGAAGTGCAGCGGCTCCGGTACACGCAAATAGAATCCACATCTGACTCAAGCTCTTGGCGTAAACATCCCTCACTAGCACCTTCCGACTCGGTCCAAGTCCCTTGACTAATAGAGCATTTGCTGCTGCACTCTTTCCTGTGAATAAGCTAGCTGCTTTTTCTCCTACTGATACTACCAGTGATTTATTGTACTTTTGCATAGAATTCTGGAACAATACACCACCGAGAACAACAGAGATCGCGGTTGAGAGCTCGCGTATAAAGCAGAATGTTGAAGTTGCTGTAGCATTGTCTTTGACGAGCACGCCTGACTGCAGTGCGAGGAGTGGAGAGGTGTATGCGATTCCTGTTCCACAGCCAGCCAGTATTTGGATCGTGATGAGAGTGGATAGTGGTGTTGTGGCTTTGGTGAAGAAGATGAAGAGAACCATGCTTAGGAGAAGCAAGGAGAGGCCGAGATAGATAAGCTCCAAGTAACGCCCTGTGGGTTCAGTCAACATGAATATTGTATGGATCATTTGCAATACCTGTCTTTCGAATGGAGATACCGCTCACGGCACTGCTTATCGAAATTGTGATCTGAAATGGAAGGACAAACAGGCCAGATTGTAGCGGTCCGTAGCCTTTGACAGCCTGTGCGTAGAGCGGGAGATAGTAAGATGCAGAGAAGTATGTCTGGTCTAAAGTCAGAGTCTGTAAAACAACCAAAATTGATACTTCTTACCACACCATGAAGAAGTGCGACCACAAGAGAAGCGACATTGGACTTGGAGCTGAACAAGCGAAGCGACATAACTGGGTGTGACGCAAATTTCTTTTCATTCCAAAAGAACAATGCAAAGATCACGAAGCCGAACACTATCAAGCAGATTACTTTCGCGGAGCTCCAATTGAATGTTACACCACCAAATTCTAGCCCAAGCAGAAGACTCAAAGTGGCTCCGATAATAGCGATACTTCCAATCCAGTCGATAGCTTTGAGCCCCGCCAGAATTGGAGTGGGTGGTGTTGGCAAGTTCAAAAACAGAAAGAGTGAGCTAAATGCTAGTCCAGAGCATGGAACTACCCCACGGTCAGTCAGAATTTGAGAACGAATCCGTGGATAAACTCACGAGTGATATAAAAGCACCATCTCCAATCAACAAGCTCGGAGAATGCCCCCCTAACACTGGGCCAACAGCTGCTGCAACGGCCCAAATCAAGGACTCGAATCCAAATATCATTCCTCTCGATCTTTCAAGTCATCGGTTAGTAGTCGAAGTAATTGGAAATAAATTTTGAGTCTACTTACCGCATGCTGAACAGATCGCCGGTGCAAATGTTGACCAAAATCAACATCCCACCACCGCCAGTACCCTGCACAGCTCTTCCAGCGATCAACATTGTCATGCTAGAAGCAACACCACAGATCAATGACCCTAGGAAGAAGAGTGCTAGAGAAGTTAAGATTGCAGGTTTTCGACCGAAGATGTCGCTTATCATTCCCCATGAGGGGGTTGAGGCTGCAGTCGCCAGAAGGTATGCTGATCCTATCCAAGTGTACCCCGCAGACGAGTTGAAATGACTTGCGATTGTGGGGAGGGCAGTTGTCGTTATCGTCTATCCAAGTCAATGGTATTTTATTGGGATTGGAAAGATTGTTTGCCTACGGTATCAAGTGCAGCTAGAAAGACAGAAAACTATCATTGAGTCAGGTCAAAAGGTCCGAAGAAATTGAAAACAATGAAGGAATTTACATATAGCATCGTCATAATGGTGGTCAATTGCAGTCTGGTATGTCTTTGAGGAGTAAAATTAACTCCAACCTCCCTGGGGAGGTAAGGAGGTCTTTCGTCAGATGATTGGTTCTCAGACTGTTCCCGCAGAGAGCTTGAGGTTTCCTGAATATTGTGCATATCTATTGATTAATTTGAGACCAGGAGAATTATGGATTTAAGGAAACAATGAAAACCTGCAGGAGATTTTTCTTATAACTTTTAACTTGGTTTGATGTTCTTTCTAAGTTAGAAAGAATGCTCGTGTTATGACTGTCCAATGAGTCAGACAAAAGCGAGTTATAGCTAGGTGTTCAGTAATCCAACGAGACCCTCAAATTCCATCTCTGACTGTTTCGGCCGAGATTACTGATCATACGGCGTAGCTTGGATTTATCTCCTGTTGAAGGTATTGCCAGAGACTAAATCGATGATTCAAAATTTCACGGGACGAGCACAACTTATTAACTTGTAACAGACTAGGCACGCAGAACTGGAAGGCATGAAGTTCCCATGTATTCTGCATTCATATTCATACATAACTACCAGATTCATACAATCTAAACACATTTCCTACTCCAAAGTTTCCAATAAACAAGCGACGATCAAAATCTGTTCCCCATGATTACCATACCACGAACCTTTTCTTTGAGACGAAGCCGCACCCAGTCTTCCCAGCTTGAGTCTGAGCTCCCAATCCAGAGCAAATACCTGCAGGTCCAGCACAGCAAGTACTTGCGCAGTCTGCACCACTCAGGCACTGCCCACCAATAAACTGACCTCCTTTCCCATTTCCAACATTTGGTACACCTGAAGGGTCGAACGCAGGCCCTCCAGCACCACCACCTACAGCTCCAGCAGGAGCCGCAACGGGCACTGGAGCTGGCTCTGGCTCCGTAGTGTTGACAGTGGGGACAGTTGCATTGCCAAGATCGAGAACTGGCGAGCCTCCAAACCCGCAGCCTGTTTTCCCTGCTTGCTCTGATGCTCCAATTCCGGAGCATATACCGATGGGATTTGCACAGCAGTTACTGGCACAGTCTTTGTTACTGAGGCATTGACCACCGATGAATTGGGCCCCGTTTCCGTTGCCGACATTCGCAACTCCAGCAGGGTCGAATGAGAGTGCTGACGAGGACGCGATCATGAATGAGACTGAGGACTTTTAGAGCGTGCATTAGTAGATTGGCAAGACTTAACATACGACTGACTGAGAGAATGTTAAATGTCTTCATGTTGTCTGGTATTAAGCGTAGATATGGGAAGATCGGAGATGTACGACTTGATGAGAGTGGACAGTCGAAATGGCAGTACGAGATGAAGAAATGATTGGTTGTTGAATAGATAGTATCCGTATCAAACGGGAAAGTGAAAGCTGAGTGCTGATGATGAATTTTACACTTACGTTTGCAGCTCTCTTTATATCAAAGAAAACCATGAGACCAAAACCAACAGAACTTCGTAAACCAATAACCTGTTGAAACTCCAGAAGCAAAAGCAACTCGGCCGATGTGTCAAGAAGACAACAAACGCGCGTAGACTCACCAATTACTCTTGGGATGTCGGTCCTTTAGGCCCCTGATATGGAAGCTAATTGGGACGAACAGGCTGTCATCACATGTTTGAGACGATCCGAATGCGGCCCAGCAAGCTCGGATCCCCACCCCGTTTCGTGTTTCCAAAAGGATTCCCGATGATCGCCTGTCATTGGAATTATTCCGAGGAACGACATGTTTGGCTAAAGTTTAATTCATGCGATCCATTGTTTCACAGGTTGGATGGAGGCGTGGGTTAGGAGTTTGTAGCGTTTAAGGTTTCAAGCTTCGTCCCAAGGACCCGGTGGCGACCACGAGCTTAAAACCTAAACCATATCATGGGATTGACAGGGCTATTTTAAGCGCCTGTCAGGTCATTTCGGGATTTTACCAACAATTGTTATGCGGCCTTTTATTTAGACTTAAATGCGGCCTTTGATGTGCTGGCCACATCAAGGCTTGATCTCCAGGTTTCAACTAGCGCGATGGGGCTGTTTGAAAGGCCGCTGGGCGTGTCAACACCTATTGGCGAATTAGGCGAGGCTGGAAAAGGGGGGCCACCAACCACTGACACAGGGCCCAACTCAAGTCAATCTCATCTCTGTTGAAGGTTAAAAATACGCATCTGCTGGAGTTTTAGCAATAACGCAGTGTTTCTCGATGGAACTCACGGAAGTCAAATAGGAACAAGCGGCGTGATCCTGTACCTCGAGAAGTGGCTGCAGGTCCTCTTGAACGAAATAGACTGTGCTAGAAATTAGTCGACTTGAGGTTCCTCGCGGATATGCGCGCCATACTGGCCATTTAAAAAACCGGGAGATGGTATGGCTCTCTAGTGATTGATTTCGTTTGTTGCCAAAAAGCTCGATTCCACGGTTTGTTTGGACCTTGTCAACTTAAACGACAATTGCTCGGCGACAAAAATACTTGGAAGTATTCCCCGCAGAGCTATGAAATGATATGGTCGCTGATGTAACAGATATGGATTATTTCTTAATACTCAGTACCATTGAAGCAATATGTATAGACATCAGGTGACGAACATCAACCACAAATTTCTTCATTTCTGTAAAAGAGTTTTGTGGCAGCAAGAACCTTATTCGCCTCCTAAACCCATACGCTTCTGGGCTCCATCGCATCTTGAGCTGCATTTCACGAATCAATATTCATTAACCCGCTCAAACCAAGTTCACACCATGGTATCGATGACCACTTGAGGCTTATTGGCTTTGACACAAGCCAAATGATAAAAAAGTATCACTCACCTCCCTAATCTCCCTCCAACTCAAAAATAAAGCATCTGCAGCACCAAGCCATCCTCTACGAGTCACAGTCCTTTTGAGTTATAGGAGAAAGAACGTAAAGGGTTAGATATTTCTTGCAAGCATAGGCTCCACGTGAACTTAATGTTGTGTTTGTTTTCTGAAAGATTCGTTGTCACAAACTTGTCATTTCACAGTTTCCACTTGCATCTCCTTCTTCCAACCAAACTAGGTTCTAGGGCAGATAAAGTCATGGCTCACTTACTCTCTCTTTAAATCTCAAAAGCCTTTGTAACATTCTCTATCCCTCACATTTTTTAAACTAAGAATCGACATTGGTCCGGAGAAACTCCATTTCAACACAAACGTAACAAGCATTTTCGCTCGTCTCTTTCGCAGTAGAGACTTTAAAAGAGAGAAAGCGCTCATTTATATCTTGGAATCTACTTTTGGAATCAATTTGATCTTTCACCTCAAGATTCTCCAGAAGAGCCCTTTTCCATCCCGGACTCAAAACTCTGATAAGTATGGAAGACTTAGCTGAAGATTCGACGAAGTAATAAGAACACCACCAGCTGCTCTTATGATCGAACGAGGGGAAATACAGACATAGGCATGTCAAATCTAAGATTATTCTCGCTAGCAGCTAAAATTGAATCCCAGACATATAAAACTCCTTCGTAAAGTTCTTCTCGCCTGCCCCCATAAAGCAACGAAGTCGCCCAGTATAAATGCCCACTGAAATCGCCTTGATTCAATCTCCACGTCACCATGTAGCAGATGAAACCGATATCTTGGACCCAAATTCATTGATCAATATTCTCCTTCTTTCCCACACACCTCTCCAATCACCCTAATCCCAATCCCAATTCCCCTTCAATAACCAACGACCTTCATCCTTTCCTTTTCTCCAACCTCCTCAGAATACACAGGAAGCATTTAAACACACAGTGAAACCACTCTGGCATTCTTACGGAGTATTAGAGCGTCGTGTGTGAGTAGTCAGAGGGATTCTCGCTGCAGACATATACTGCCCGAAAACGAGTTACGTCTTAATCGATACCTCTTCAGGGCCCGAGATACGAACTAAGAATCAGGAAGTTACGAAAAAAAAAACCCCTGCATCAACCTTTATGCTACTAAACAACTCAACTCTCAGAATTTCAAGCTTGGGATTTCACGGCACAGCCACGATCACCAAGATCACGATAGTTTTGGGCGTGATTTTCCAAGAATGTCAGCGACACATCAACGATCTTCCTCTTTATATACACACAGTCCCATCACCCCTCACACGTCCTTCTCACACCAACCAAAATCCCCCACTCTACTAAATTCAAGATTTCGTTCGCCCCCTCCCTATTCCTCATTCCTCATTCCTTATTTCCCGTGCTTCCCCTACCCCACAAACTACCCACAGCATAGTAATATACATAACTCCTCCCAAAGCCCCAGTCCCCATCCCACTCCATCCCAAGAAGAAGACTATGACGAGAAAGACTTCATGAGAGAGCTTATCCTTCTTGCGTTGGCTAAACGGCGACGTCTTTACCTTCAAAATGATACTTAGTCCAGCTGCCACTCTGCCCAAACCTTGACTCTACAACCCTGAAAATATCAGGGAAGAAGTACCTACCACTGTCCAGTACAGTGACACTAAGCGTTCGCTACCCCTTTCCTGTTGTCGTCTTCATGTTATTGTCATATCTTATTTTGGTCTCAGCATCGACAAACCAGCCTTCTCATTCACCAACATACTAACACACACGTATCAACAGAGATCTCTCGTACGCTAATGAAACCGGCACATAGTCTAAGATGTAGGAAATATCGCAAGAAAGTCAGTGATGAGTTCAATACTTGCCCGATGCTGCTTGATGATTGTGTGTGCTGGTTTTTGAGCCTCCCTCTCTCTGCCTCGGGTTTGGGTCCATGTGGGTTTTATGCATGCCACTGGGTGTTGGCGAAGAAAGCGCTTACTAGGGGTGAGTCGTGTATTAGCGAGTAGTGAAGTAGAGAGTTAGTTGTTGTGGAGAGAGATTGACTTCCTCTTTCCCCCTCGGAGGTTGTGATACTTCAGCTTCGCAAAATCTTCCGCAAACTAAGTAGAATCTGTAAATCGTATTCTATGGGTATATTCCATCTCCTCCTCAAAGACCCCAAACGCCCTCCTTCCAACTCGTGCTCATTCTTCCTCACCCACCACCTCAACTCGGCCTCCTCAAAGGATGCGCCTCCGTATTTAACACCCACTCATCCAAGCTAACAACGTTCCACTCCTCAAAGCAAAGATAAAAATACTTCAACGTCTCCGCCAACCAAAAGCTCTCCATACTATCCATCTTCTGTCCCACCTCCACCTCCGCCCCCCCTCCCTTGCCTGTCCCTTCATACTTAATCGTGACATCCAAGATAGCCGCCGCTGCGATTTTCGTGCGCGAGATCTTCTCGACCGCCGAGAACATCCGCCAGGCGGCTTCCATGTATTCGGCCTTACCCGTCATGCGGTACATGAGGAAGACGGACTCGATGGCTTCTGGGCGGAGGATGTAGCGTCTGTCGTCTATGGCTGTGAAACCTTCTGGGAGGCGCCGCTCCTTGATGGCGGTTTGGGCGTTGAGGGTCTTATCGCTCTCGCTGGTCATGCGTGTGCCGGGGTAATTGTTGTTGAGTGCGTTGTGCCAGGTCTGCTCGCTCCATTTACATTCCTTGTCTGCACCGCATGGGAGAACAGTGAAGATCTCTGGCGCGATGCCATTGGCGCAGCTGTCGTATGCCCAGATACAACCATGCGTAAGCTCTTCCGCTATAGCTAGATCGGCTGGCCGGTCGAAGATCTTAGACGCGAGACCGACCATGCCGCCTGTGAAGCAGGTGAGATGCTGGCCGCGAGGGAACATTGAAACATCGCCACTGCTTATGCGGACGTCGCCCGAAAATGTGAGTTTTGCATCTTTGGGGTTGTAGATCCGGAAGAACATGTGCTTCTTGGCTACGTCGATGAATTTTTCGTAAAGGTTTTTGGGTTGAGCAAGAAGCCCACCAAGGATGAGGTATTGCTTGGGGAAGTACTCGTATAGCGAGTCGGACATGCCTCCTAGTGTAAAGAAAGTGTCTTCGTCAAATGATGGTTTGGACGCATCGATGCTGACAGGCCAAAGTCCGGGTAGTTTTGTACCGTTCTGAGACTTTTCAAACTCGTCGCTTATCCTCTGGACAGCGTCGTAGTATTTCATATCCCCTGTCAATTGGGATAGTCTAGTGAATTCCAGACTCAGAGACCCCAATTCAGAAACCAACATCCTCTGTGGAGCTTTTTGGGCATTCCCCTTGGCATACCTAATCCTGTCAGAACTTTCCTAGAACACTTATGGGCCAACTCACTTCTGCCAATCCCACCTCGAAATAGGCATCCTATTTGGCGTATCAAAACAAGACATCAACAACTCCCCCACCTCAACGGCCTTCCCCAATAACACCGGATATTTCGCACCACTAATATCGTACGCCGCCAAGAAACCACCCATATATCGAATCGTCGTCTCGAAAACATTAACCGTATCCGTTTCCGTCGTCGAGAAATCAATCTCCTGCACCGCATTGACAGCAATCTCAAAATCCGTCTTCATGCCCATAATCCACAACGTATCCAACGCATCCACGAGCGTAGCAGCCCACCCCCCAAACGTATCCTTATACTGCCCCGACAGAGGCGCAACTTCATCCCGTAGCCAAGCATGCTCTTTGTATCCCGTCCAGCTGTGCACGAAGCTCTCCTTCACCGCAGCCCTTCTCTGCAGCCGCAGCTCCTTCGCCTTCGCATCTTCGACTGGGGGAGGTGCTTGTACTAAGGGGATCTTGTTCGGTCGTCCTGATGGTAGGGAAATGAGTGATGTGACGGGGTATCGGTCGGGGAGTTTCTTCCAGTGGACTTTGCCGTCGTTCTTGAAGGCCTTGGGGACGGGGATGTAGGGCGTGTAGCCGTAGTTCCACACATTGCGTTCGTGCGTGAGGTAGTAGAGCGATATTATGGCGAAGACAATTGCCAGTGCGAACGCTCGCCAGCGGCGTATGGCGGGCATGGTGTTTATTGGGGTAGAGGCGAGGATAGGAAGTATTCAGGGAGGTAGTGAGACGTCAATTGCGCTGACGGTCATGGATGTCGATAGCTGTGTAGAGCTCGTGCCTCTTCGTCAATGGAGAATGGAAGTTTAGTATACACGTTGCGAGTATGCCGGCAGATACAGTAATATAACACAAATCTGAATGAGCGTGAAGAATGAAAGAGATGCGAGTTCTATTTGTGGAATGGTGGGTTATTGTTGTTATAGCTCTTGGGTTGCAATTGTCTTGGATAAGTATCTGAACTCCGTACAGAGTGTACCCGGGTTGTCCTACGTCGTTGATTGGAGCTCCACTTGCCGGCTTGGCGGAGATCCAAGCCCGGACTAAATTCAGGGGTCACATCTGGTCTTGTCCCCCTCGCTTGCCACTTGGGATCGACTGATTTCCTTTGTTTGTGGTATACATTAACATGACTTTCAACTATAAATACCATGAAGATTTACAAATCTTCATTTCTTTGCAATGTCTATGTGTTCATCTCTGTGTTCCTGGTTAGCAACCCAAAAAGTCTAGGTCCACAAGTCCCCAAGTCCAAAGCCTCCCAAACTCGGTACATCCATCCCAGCCCATAATCTACTCCAAGGAGGACTATTTAGCTTTCACATTTTCAACTCTGCTTTGAAAACCTATTCTCTCGTTGGTAGTCCATTCAAACATCAATTTTCAACAGACCACACCTCCATGAAAAGTCCAAAGGGAATCTCCACCGTTGAGAACAAATCCACAGGATAACAGACAGATGAATTATGGCAGGTGAGTCGGACCAGGGAGAATGTCAGAAGAGTTTCGAGTCTTGAAACTGATATAGTCTTGTGAGAGAATGATATTTGGCTAACGATGGAATATATTAGCAGTGAACTTCCCGTCGAGCAGAGTTAACTTTAAACAAATTGCTTCCATATCAAACTCGCTGTATCCCAGGATCAGGAGAACTTAGCCCGTTTTTGATTGAAAGACCCCGATGAACATGATCGGCAGCTCCAAGAGAAGAGCGAACCTTCAACTTGACATATTGACTGCCTGGCCGTCCCGCCTGTCTATGTTCTTGCCCTGCAGGTTGACTTATAAGATATTTGAAGCAACTCCTCAGTGGTATTAACAATCAGTGAGCTACGAAGGATGTAGGGGTGAAGAAGTAGAAGGACTCATGTTTATGAGGTGGAAGAGTTGTGTGATCTGGTATGACAGAAAGCTGGACGGTTCTTTGCTTTTTCGGTAGATATTTATTACTCGCTGTTACGTCGGGGGTTGAGTTTCAATGAATACGATTATGTGCAAAGTTGTAAGAGATGTTTAAGAAGGTTAGATCGACGTTGGGTGAAAGAGAGCAGAATGCTGTGGTTTGCAAGGGCAGATGAATTTAACGATCTTGCTGCCTTGTTGATTTCTGCCCTGAGGAGAATAGTCGACTTTGACATGCGTGTTGTGCAAACTAGACCCGGATTATAACCCCAAGTTGAGCTCAAATAAACAGGTACGTGGTAGAGCCCAAATGAAAGCAATCGATACACACTCGATTCCAGCAACATAAGGGCTTACACAAGAGGATGATGTTAACGCACCCATATCTACCGAGAAGCAAAATCAATTGATATAAAGCGAGGCAAGGGATTAAATAGAACGCAATTGAATTGAAGGGTTATCATAGTAACGTTACTTGTGACCCATGCCAGCCAACCAATCTACCTAGACCATTTCCCTCCGTCCACCCATCCATCCAGTCATTCCACGAGACATGCCTTACGTCTCCAAAAATCCTGGAGTGCGAAAAGGCCGTGCAACATTCGGAGCCTGCTCGCTTGTCTCCCACTAAGCATACCAGATCTCTACTTCTGCATCATGAGTTGGACGAACTCGTTGTCTAGGAAAGTCAGCTATAATGTCGAGAAAGGAGGGGGACAGGGAGAAAGTACAATCGATTCGTCCATCACCATCTTGATCAGCCTCTCTGATCATCTCATCGACCTCATCGTCCGTCAACTTCTCACCAATGGATGTCATGACATGACGGAGCTCAGCAGCGGAGATGAAACCGTTGTTATCACGATCAAAGACCTGCACCCATCCCCCATCAGCAAGTGTACTTCCCAAATATCAAATACCAAGCACAATACACACCTTGAACGCTTCTCTAATCTCCTCCTCGGAATCGGTATCCTTCATCTTTCTCGCCATCATCGTGAGGAACTCTATCACACAATCAATCAACATCACTCCACTATTTCATTCCATTTACGGAGTCGCAGTTCGCAAAACGCACCTGGGAAGTCGATCGTGCCATTGTTATCAGCATCGACCTCGTTGATCATATCCTGAAGTTCGGATTCGGAAGGGTTCTGGCCGAGCGAGCGCATCACGGTTCCTAGCTCCTTGGTGGTGATTTGTCCTGTGAAATCCCCATCAGCCGTCTGATCTGGTACCCCTGAAGCCTTGTCTGAAAAAGCATTGCAACATCGAACATGACAATGCCCTAGAACCCAGTTTATGCGTCGCAGAGTATGATCGAAGATATATATCGGGAGTACTAACCATCGCCATCCTTGTCCTATCCCAGGCAAAAACTGTCAGTATTCCAACTTTGTAAACAAGCCTTCCAACTCTCACTGCGGCTGAAGCAAAAGGACGACAGGACACCACTTACAAACAGGGAGAAGGCTTCCTTGAACTCGGAAACTTGCTCTTCGGTGAGGGAATCAGCCTGCGAATTGTCTCGTCCATTAGCTTATGTTCTTCTGCAATCGTGGACACCCCGCGGCTGAAGTCGAGCCAGCATCGCGGGGTCGTGGGGAGGTGTCTGATCGTGCGTATTTGGAGTTCCGTACCATCTTGAAGGGTGTGTAGTGGGTGAAGGACGGAGAGGGAGGAGATGGTGAGGGTTATGTATTGCGCGGCGAGAGGATGTTGAGTCAGGATGCGGTGGTGGTCGGGCGTTGTCTGGTGTTTGTGTTGTTGTGGGCAGACTGACGAGAAGTGGAAGTGGAAGTAGAAGTGTTGATGGATTGTGATCCAGGTGGGTTCGGGCATTGAGGTGGTGCGGCGACCTGGATCAACCAATATGGCAGAATCATGAGCGACCAGTTCCCGGCCAGGTTGACCTTCAGCCTCATGCCTCAGGACTGGAGCTCGAGGAACAAGACAACAACCAACTATGCTTCCACCGTTCACAGCACCACCATTTTCTATTCTTCTTTCTTGGTGATTGCGCAGATGATATCTTAACACAGCTTCTCCTCGACTCAGACTATCCACAACCGTCACCATGTGGCGCGATCGCACCAATCTGTACGCTCTCTCTTCCACGTACACCCTTCCACCAACCAACCTGCTAACAAGCCGCACAGCTACATTTCCTACCGTCAATCATACGCCCATCACCCCGCCAAAAAGACGAAATACTCCTCTTCAAGCAATGGCTACAGCTCCTCCATCCCCTCCGGCTCCTCAGAGCGTCAAGGCCTCATGTCAGCCGGCGCATTCGAAGATGACGGCGACGCAGTGATAGAAATGGACCTCCTTCCCCCAAGATGGGCAGACATATCCGACGAAGTGACCGAATACCTCACAGACATCGCATCGAAGAGCGTTAAGCTGGAAAAGCTACATCAGAAACATGTACTACCCGGCTTCGACGATGAGGATGTCAAGAGGAATGAAGAGGGTGAGATTGAACGCCTGACGCAGGATATCACGCGCGGGTTCCATGATTGCCAGAAAGCTATTCAGAGGGTTGAGATGATGGTTCGAGAGAATAAGCAGCAGGGTGGAATCAGTAAAGGGGAGGAAACCATGGCGAGGAATATACAGATCTCTCTTGCTGGGAGGGTACAAGAGGCCAGCGCTGGATTCAGGAAAAAGCAGAGCGCATACCTGAAGAGTGTGTTTCACTTCTCCTTCCCCCCTCTCTCGAATCTTGCATCTTGCACAATGGGCACAACTGATTAAATATAATCATAGAACTCCGTGGCCTCTCTGGCATGAACTCATCAATAGACCGAACCTCCACACCATCATACACAAATTACACCGACCCTTCCCTCATGGAATCCGACGCCGACAAATCCTACTCTCAATCCACCCTCCAACAAACATCCCAAAAACAACTCACCTCCAACGACGCTGCCATCATGCAGCGCGAACGCGAAATAACAGATATAGCACAAGGCATCATCGAACTAGCCGACATCTTCAAAGAGCTCCAAACCATGATCATCGACCAGGGCACTATGCTCGACCGTATCGATTACAACGTGGAGCGCATGGCGGTCGATGTCAAGGCCGCAGATAAGGAGTTGAATGTCGCGAGTGGGTATCAGAAGAAGGGGACGAAGAGGAGGATTATCTTCCTTTTGATTCTGTTGGTGGTGGGCATGTTTATTCTTTTAATGGTTAAGCCAAGGAGGCATAGTGGGAGTTCGAATCCCGCGCCGGATCCGGATCCGGATCCGGTTGCTGAGAATGTTCCGCCCTGAATATATTGAGATACCCTATCAAGCAAGTTTTGTTGTGTTCGTATTTTGGCACGTGAGAGCGTGAAAGCGTGAGAGCGAACCTTGGGTGAGCATGATACAAAGAACCAGGCCTGTCATTTGGATTAATATGTCCCGGTGAGCAACCTTTGACGTCAGTTGACCACCGCTAGTGCTACCAACTCGGCAGCTACCACCCTCTCTCACCTACCCCCATATCAACTCATTCCCCTCCAAATCTAACACCTATAGACACAGTCACCAATTCCAATTACCAGAAACTAACAGACCGGAAGCCCAGGTTGTTCCCAGCACTCTTGTGAGATGCAGGAGCTCAGCCTCCATGGCCTAGCCTGCTTGCGTGGTTCCGAAACCTCTCGTAGCCACTTGATATACCATATCACGACGCCTCGCTCTCAATGGAATACTGGTTATGGCAAAGCTAGTCTATTCGCTTCGCTTCTCTGAGATTTGACAACACATCTAACGACGACAAGAACAACTCCAATAACAATAATAGATCTCGCTTGACTCCGGTCTCCCCTCTTCTACCTACCATCAGTCTCCCAGGTTCTACCAACAACATCACTACTACAACACATCATCTCATACCAGATAACACCACAAGCACAAGCACAATCACAATCGCCCTACCCACTTAACGCGAAAGCGTATCCTGTCATCTTTGTCGCTCATTGCTTAGTGTGTCAAGTATTCCTGTTTTAAATCTGCTAACAGTAAGCGATATTGATGTCAATTTAAGATTACATTAAACAGAATGTATGGAGTGCTCAGTGGAGTGGAAGCTTGTGATGTTGGTGGTGTCGGGAGTGAAATTTGGAGTCGAAGACTGGAGTTGAGTTGGATAGATGTAGGATGTGTGATTGCTTATATTGTGAGAGGAGATGGGAATGGTGGGATTTGAAGCTTACAAACACAGAGGGCACAAACTAAATCAACTGGTCGTGAATGAAGCGAGTTCTGATTCTCGACTAAGAGGCGGTGGATCTCAATATGGTATGGTAGACAGATGCGTGGGATGTTGGGCGTGTTGGGCGGCTGGCTTGAATTTGACTTTATTTTGTGTGTGACTCTCATCATTGTGATGCTTTCTTCAAGACATAGCTACCCTACTCGCTGCCTTGCGGCTATCATTGTCAAAGTATATGTTGCTGTCCACGATCTTGCTCCAGTCCAAGTTCCAGCCTCTTCAATCTCAGATTCGACACAGTATCGATCACATCACTTGACACTGTTGTAATCAGTGATCTTTTCAAAGGCAGGAAGATGTAAACAGAGCAACATAAACATAATCAACGTGTCCCCCTCCCCCCTAAGAGTTCCTCAAGCACGAGCAATGATATTCGAGGACGCGGCTTCACTTGGCCGTGTCTAGCTCAGGAATCTGCGGAGGTTGGTATTTACATGAATGTACAGTTACCTAGACCATCTGGTAGTTGAATTGTAATGTAATCGTTTGTCTCTCCGTTTGTCTGTCGTACCAAAATTTCTCTCTCGAAGCTGCGCAGAGGATTACAAACTTCTACAGGTACAAAACAACAACATATATTCTTCCCGCTTGACCCCTAATTAGAACATATAAATTGCCCTCGTAATATATGCCTATAATAACAACCTCCTCACTTAGCCCGAAGCCCACCACACTTCCCCTTCAAGTCCCCCTTCAAGTCCCCCTTCAAGTCCCCCTTCCAGACAGTGAGTCTTGACGGCTGACCTTGATTTAAGGCACTGTAATCCCTACGAAATACAGCATGGGTAGTCTTTAAAGTGTGATTTAAGAAGATATTCTCATTCTCCAACGACATAATTGCTGTCAAATAGCTCATCGATGTCAAACCTTGCTATGCTGTTAATTCTCAAGACCAATCCCAAATTATAGTCAGCCTACCAAGCCTCCACGTATCAGAGATCCCGAGTGTTAAGCTGCTCCAAAAGATCTGTTGACCCTCCTCGTACTTATAAGCAAAGAATGGGGCGCCAAATTATGGCAGTTGTAGAAGCGTTTGAAAATGGAAAATGTGTCGGCCGAACTACTGTATGTTATCAACAGAATGTCAACTACGTTTCGCACCTGCGAAGAACATGTAGTGGTCAGACAAACCTTAGAATGTTTTCTCCGGAGACAGGAGTGTCTTTATACTTCCTAGTAGGAGCTCATGGTCACAGTGATTATTGAGATTTAGACGAAAGGATATTTAGTTAGGTAATGTCAGACACAATCAGCATACTTTAAGACCCGCGTGCTATTGACTTGCGAGAATGCCAGGCATTTCTGAAGTACTTCAGGACATATTCTGCACTATTGAGGTAGAATGCTTTATCGAAATGCAAAGAATGATCTTGGCTGCATGTTCAATCAAGTTCTCATATCAATGCTTTTATAATTCTCGTTCTGGTCAACCCTTCATGCAACATGCTTGATGCGACCTTAGCCTGCGGACCACTGCGGTAGAGCTATCAAGCTTTCCATGAACCTCAAACGCTACCCCTTGTGTTTGTCTTTATATCGTGTAACATAGTCTATGCGGCTCCCCTTTCTCAAAAATCCATGGACGAAAAACTCATTATGTTATTTCCACGGGAAACATGTGCTACGGAACAAACAACCAGACCCCTTTTTGCGGGATCCTGAAAGAACATTCTGGCTTCTTCTATTCTTTCTGTAAGAGCAGAAGAAGTCTCGGTACTGGATGAAAGTACGGCTTCCGCATCCTCCAGCATAATTTCGCCTTTGGGTCGATCTTGCTTATGAATATCGAGAAAGATCCAATTGATATCACTGACGGTGACTATGATAGACTCCAGACTGGGAAAAAAACGAGTGATTTTCCCTTCATTGTATGTTGCTCCCTCGTGAACCTCAACATACTCGCAAGCGAGAGTTTTGAGCTTCTTGAGACATGCTATCGATATCAATGCACCCAAAGACTGGGCTGTAATACTCATGAAATCAAACTGGTTGGCGGAAATGTAGAGCGTATCGATGCTAGGGTCGATGTACGTCACGGAGCCGTGCGTAAGTCGGCAAGGATCTGGGTCGAAGTCTTCATCCTCTTCGTCATAAGTCCTGATTTCATTGGTAATCGTAACTTTGAGGAATGGATAGTAGAAGTTCAGGAACTCTTCTCGGGACTCCTTGTTTGCTCGCAGCAGTGAGGATGGTACGCCTTGACTCTCGTGGCGACATGCCCACTCCGTTTCGTTCACCCAATCTACCTCGATAACTCGTGGGCCAGGGAGTGCGTGGAACCACACTTTGCAACGCAGCTCAGCTGGCAACATCGGAAAGATAGTGAAGATCTTCAGAGGGGCTTTGATACCCGAGGCAATCTTGACTGACTCAGGAGCAACGGCTGCGGGACCATCTTCGGATTTGGTGGAGTTCATAGCTGCTGGTGACTTGGGCAGGAGGGAGCCCGTAGAATCTTCGATTGAAGTATTAACAGGCGGGCTAATTTCAGCTTCCATGTCATGGGCCGCCTTTGGCCTAGGGGGTTTTGTCGTTGGCGGGAAACCTCATGGAGGCTAGAGGAGAATCAGCTGGCGAACTACACAAAAACACGGACTCTTCACGAAGCTTCTCTTTCGCACTCACTGATAGGCCTGGATGGAGGCGACACCTCAAAGCGCTAGCCACGCTTTAACGTGGTGGGATGCCTTTTGACTGTTTCGTGTTGCGCAGGCGTGTTGGTGCTGAGTGTAAGTTCAAGAAGTTAGAGAGCTGCTAGATTTAAGGGTGTGTAGTGGTGAATAGCTTATGAATATCTTTCCCGGCGTCGCGATCACGTTCTGAAGTCGTAATTCTCGCGCGTTGTTGAAGTCGATGTTGTTGAGGAAGGAGGAAGTTGAGGATATTCTTGGGTTTTAAGTTGATTCAGCGAATCATAACGAGCCGAGCAGCGGTCTAGTCGCCTCGCCAATTAACACCTGGAGCTACTTCCAGGCTACGCCTTCCGTCCGAAGTGAAAGTGAACTTTAGAGGATCTCTCAAAAGCGAATGTAAACCTACATCATATTCTGCAGACAAAGCATCTCTTTTGTTAACAAAGTTGCAGTTCGTCTAGTATTTCGCTGCAACTGCATATATCTATTGCAATATCAAAGAGATACAAGTGTACTGGTCGGCAGGAAGCTCAAGGTACTTCAGATGTAGTTCATTTGATTCGTGTCATTTTCTAAGAGTTCATCTCGTTAGAAGTCCAGAAGTTATTGGCTGTTGTATCGTCAGGCTTGGTAAGAGAATCCCTCAGGATCTATGGGGAAAAAGCAAAGCTCGCATGCAGGCCATGACAAGTACTCTCCATCAATTGAGAAAGTTTATTCCCACAAAATCCACGACACTGAGTCACATACACGCTGCTTTCTTTGAAAGCCACCAACCACTACTTCTCCTAATGCTCTCTGCCAAATCGCATCATGACACTACCACGAGAAACGAGACCAGAACACATATAGCCTCATCATTAGCAGATGGATCCTGGAAAAGAGCCTTGGCTCCCTCTATGGCTGCCTCAAGTAAGGAGTACTGGTCATCGATTTTGTAATCCCCGGTATTGGCACTGTGGAACTCGATCTCTCTAGCTGGACGCTTCAAGTCAAACATCTCACCTGAGTAATCCATGCAACTAAGATTGGAGAGTGCTACAATGATAGTCTTGATGGATAGAAGGTGATGGAAGAAGCGCTCCCTGTCATATACAGTGACGACCTCGTTGTACTCGCATGCAAGTCTCTCAACCTCTCTCAACCCCTTTGAGACATTCAATCTTGCTGAGTGTCTCTATGTATGTCGGTACCGTGGTGCCCAAAACCCTCATTGACTGCACAGATGTAGACGGTATCAATGGCTGGACAGGTGTAGGTGACCGAACTAGTGTTACAGGTTGGCAGCTGTTCTGCAGCTGGTAGCCTGGTCGTAGGCTCCTTCAATAGCTACCTGAAGAAACGGGAGACGGTGTCTCAAGAACTCTTCGCGGGACTCCTGGTTGTTTCCAAGAAGTCCGGAAGGGCTGGCTTCACTTTCTTTGCGACAGACCCAGATCTTGCCCGCGGAGTGTATGTTGTCGATTTCGAAATCTCGAGCTGGTGGGAAAGAAGAAGAATTCAAAGATATTGACGTGGTCTTTAGCGATTATCTTGCCACACTAGTGAAATAAATTCTAGTCTTTGTGCTAAAATCATGCTTATTTGCTTTGCGGGTAATGCGTAACTGATTGCTAGATAGATAGAGCCTAAGAAACCCTGAGGCGTCTTGCAAACAGCAAACAACTAAGAGTTATTTCCAATTCCGTCATGCGCATAATTTTCTTTGAGCATTGGGGAAAGAGTAGACTGGAGATTGCGTTATTCATAATCAAATTAAATAGGTGACAGGAAGCAGGATGTTGTCGATCTTCATCAACATCTCCCTTACGATGAGGGAACAAAACCAACCACTTCTGAGTACCAACTTCTTCTCCTCCGTCCACATCCGCAAGTCCTAGGGGACACTGATATTTGTAGGAGTGTTGGGTTTCCATTTTACTATCAAATTGTATCAAGTGGTGCCTTCCATCTTGACAGTCACGCCTCCCCGCGTAACTATCTTGAAGAGAGGAAGAACGGATGTTGATGCTTGAACTAAAGAATAATCTAGAACTTCTGTTAAAAGCCTTCAAATTAAAGAGTAAGATATTGACTCTAAATCACAAGGGTAGCTATTCACCGGGATTTAGGATCGGAAGTCCCCAGAGTACTTGTTGGTCCGCAGGCTGCTTGCATTGGCCAACTGAGGACCTGCACAATTTGATGCACTTTCCACCTTCCCTCACCATCCCCTAAGAGCGTGCATGGCTTTCTGCCACTGTTCATTGGATAGAACCAACCATCAATCAAGGACATCAGACCATTCGATCTCCCCAACCTGAGCGCCAGGTGAAACTTCCTTTTGGAACATGAGTTGGAGCTCAAACGGAGGCTTGCCGAATATAAGGAAGTTTCGACGAGTCGGGTCATATGTTGGTGTTCGCATGATTCTTGACGAGAGAACTTCTTGTTAGCAAAGAACTGCAACACAAACTGGGAATCGTGCTCAGCTGCGAGGTTTTAACGTTTCAAGTTGAGTTTTGGACGTGGTGCTATTCTACCGCGAAAGTGGCTGTCAAGGTCCTCCAGCTGCTCAGCTTCGAAGGCGGTATCAGTGTCGCGGTTGGTAGACCCCTTCTCAGCAGCCTCAAGACTTTCCTGTTCCTTCCTGCATCGACATCATTTTTCAAAAATTAAGTTGTCAGGGACTGAAAACGCCCCCTCGGCAGATCTTTCGGAGCTTGTCGACCACCGCAAATCACCTTGACTGTCACCTTTCATTCGAATTTCCCAACGTTCTTCCGTGGAGAAGGATCGCTTAGCTTAGCGTTAAAGCAGTAAACAATCCAGTAAGGATTGGTGTGAACGAGCCAAGACCACCAGTCCAGCCAGTATTTGTGCGCTTGTTTGAGTTATACTTTGTCATCAAGCGTATTTCTTGATTTCTTGACCTTCTAACGTTCTAGCGCCAGTCTGCTGCTCTGCGATCTCTCCAAACGGACCAAACCCAAATCTCCTTTAACTCGTCCAAGACGCGTTCTCCAGCGATAACAAATAGTGCAATTTCCATCCACTACTCCCATGATCGACGCATTTCCTTAAGTCTCCGATGCGATGCTCAACCACCACAAACACCTTTAAGAACAACAGTCACGCAGTCGGCCAAAAATCACGCGATCTCATCGACATGGCGTCAGTCGTTGAAACAGACAGCCTCGGCGCGTCCACTACCGTAGCCAAAAGTGACCTGGATATCTTCCTTCTGTTACCCAAGCTACCCTACGAGCTCCGTCAGGTAAGCCTATTCTTTCTTGCTCTTGCTCTTCCACGTCATCAGCCACCAAAATCCCGAATACGCTTATAGAACGCACATACTGATTATTAAACCAGATGGTATAAGAAGAAGCTCTTCCTGAAGCTCGCATTATTGAGATCGATTAGTCAGAATATATGAATGACTGGTTCTGTCCCACTGAGAGCGCTGAAAAGCCATGCAGCGACCTCTCCGTCTGTGCTGAGTCTCGCCAGGTTTACCTCAAGGAGTGGTTCCAAATACTGCCGCACGTCATACCTATACGCCGGTCTGTACCCCTTGTTCGAAGCCATCAATGGACCGGAAGAAGATCTTTTCTGACCTGACTCACTCGCATATTGCAACAAAAGTACGTTGAATATGAGTCTCGTTATCGTTTCTACTTCACTCTTTTTGTAATGATTATCCTGATTTTGTGCGCAGGTCAAGAAAACTAATGGCGAAGTAGTCTTGACAGCGTACTACAACCTAAGGATAGACCGGTTTATATCGCTGGAGCGCTGCACGAGAATACACATAAAATGATTCCAAAGCTGCTTGCCGTGCCATACTTAGATCAGGTCACGGCCCTTGCCTACAGCGAAGATATCTTCTATATCTCTCCCGCTAAACAGAAAGAACTTCCTGCGGCACCTGATGCGATTCACGCAATTGAAACCTATTGCTATCGCCCATGGCGATGTTATTCTGAGGATACAGAGTTCTGGTCGGCTTCAGACCGATTTTTAGGTCTGTTGCCAATCCGAGAAGCTATTACTTTGACACAGCTAACAGCTTCTACGATTCGCAAGTATTCCCATGATAAATGATTAAATTTCAAGAGATACACGAAGGAGCTTGAGGGCGAGTTTGGTTTAGGGGGGGGGGGGGGGGTTGGTGGTGGATGAGAAGGTCATTCTTGAAGGCGATGTGTGTCTCACAAACATTATTGATCGGCTCAAGCACTTGATGGAATATGTAGGTAGCTTATGGTGGTTTCGGATATTGATTCACTGGGAGAATTGGGTCTTCAAGCTTCTATCATGAGCCAGACAATCATCGCTTCCCCGAGCTAGATTGACGCTTCGCTCGTCGAATCAAAATGGAGCCTTTTAAACGCCGCTGCCGTACATTCCACTCCCCGCGGACACCATCCGAATACGCGTATTCAATGCATGTGGGGCTTACGTGAAGTCGTCCCTACACCTACCACTGCCCACCTATCAAAAATCATCCAATTGAAATTTTGCATACATCGAACGTGAAAGAAAACCTATCAATCCCATGTCTCACAGGCATGGGATTGTCCGGGTGACTCAGTCGCCGAGCTGTTCTGTTATGTCGAGATTTCAGGAACCCATTCGTGCTTGAAATTGGTAGTATAATTACCCATCAAAGTACCACGACTCAGATATAGTTTTCTTCCATCACCACATTCAGACAGCACGAAACTAAGAAACGCCTACATTCAATCAAGACTCATTCCTTCCCTGTGAACATGAATCCTGTCAATACGAAGCCGTACAATTTACCCGATGACGCAGCTTGGTTGAGTAAGTCAACTGTGTGTCCACGTAGAAATTGAAGACATTGACAATAATTTCCCAGTCACCGGCTGCTCTTCTGGAATCGGCTGTAGTATCGCAACACTCGTTGCTAGCAAGCCTAAGCACCACTTAATCGCGACAGCACGGAACTTGTCAGATCTCGCATATCTTCCCGACGACAAACATAACATTCTCAAACTGGTTCTGGATGTCACATCACCTACATCTGTCAATACCGCTTTCGCCGACGCAGCCAAACACTTCGGTCCCGACTTTCATCTTGACATCGTCGTCAACAACGCGGGATATTCATTATCCGGCGACACAGAGAACGCGACGGAAGAAGAGACTCACAAGGAATTGGAAACTCTTTTCTTCGGAACCGCTCGTGTGACAACTCGTGTTATCGAGAACATGCGTCAGAGTAAGGATCATCGAGGTGGTGTGATCTTCAACATATCTTCTTTGGCGGGGTTGTGTGCTTTCCCTGGTCATGCGTATTACCATGCGAGTAAATTCGCCGTCGAGGGATTTACGGAATCTGTGGCGAGGGAGATGCATCCAGATTGGAACAGTAAGCCCTTCCCTAAATTTCCGAATCTGAACCCTTTGGGAGAGGTCCATTGCTGACGAGTCGCACAGTCAACTTCTGCATAGTCGAACCTAGCGGAGTCAAGACCGAGTTCGAAGGCCACAGCAAAGCGAAAATCAAACCTCATCCCGCCTATGCAGGCGCTGATATGCCTGCTCGAAAACTGGAGCAATACGTCCAGATGGGAATCAAATCTGGTGCTGCAGCGGGTATGATCCAGCCTGAGAGATTGGCGGAGACTTTGTACACAGTTGCGAGTCGCGGCGAGTGTGTTCCCCTGCGACTTCCCTTGTAAGTATTGAGTATCTTTTCTTTCTTCTAACGCTCCCAGATATTTTCAGTGGATGTTTTGTACCCTAAAAATTATTTTTGTGACGATCACTGACAGATAATCTCTAGAGGATTGACGACTTGGCGCATGGCAAAGGCGAAGTTCGAGGGTTTGGTGAAGGAGCTAGATGACCTGAAAGAGTTGAGCGCTATGGGTCAGGGGGCTTGATGGCAACTGAAATCATTCGGGCTAGGATTATAGAAACAATGCAAGCTTCATTTGGGTCATCTAGCATTTTCTCAAAAGGTCTGCTCGAAAGACAGGATTCTGAAGGATTCTGAAATTCCAGACCTGAAAGCGATGCTTGCCAGAATCCATCGAAGGGCAATTGCCTGGTAGAAATGATAGAGCAGACAGACATCGTATCAAATCAAAACAGATAATTAATCAGAAAAGAAATCAAAACTTCTATTTGATGTCACTCGAATTCGATTTCACTTCGTCCGTGGTCTTGTAGCGTGAGCGATGATCTTCCCTCCTAATATCGCTTAGAAAGCTAGAGAAGTCAACAATGCCTTTGGGCTAGATGGAATTAAGAGTCGTAACACGTTCGGCTGCAGGAAATCTATCCCGTGTCCGCACATCACAACCATCCACGACTCAGCGCTGCCCCCTGTCCTGCATGCATCTGCTGCATCCAACCAAGTAGCGAGAAACCCGAAGTATGCAGCCAGTGAAACGGCAGCGGCAGTCATCCGCGAAGTGACAGGCCCCACTGCATTGCAGATGGCCGTTCAGTATGCCTCGCTGAGGACCCTCGCGTAAGATCATACCCCTCAGACAACTCTCCCACCTTATTCATACTGCATGTCCCAATTTTCCCATCACACCATTCTGATCCACCTTGCTGTTTACTGTCACCGACATTCGGTACCGACCCAACGTCTGCACCACGCTGAGCAAACTTATTTGCTATGGCTGAACAAGCGACATCCTCTCCTCCACATGTAGCGTCCTCTCCAAGAACCGAGGGGAATTCCGTCGGTGCAGCTCCACCCGCGCTCGAAGCCGAGGAGGATGACTACGACTCTGCTTACGACGCCGAGTCAACTGCAGGAACGTCAACAACATCCATCGGATCAAGCATCTTGAAATACCGCGAGGAGAATGGAAGGACCTATCACGCGTACAAGGTACAAACATTTAACCTCTTTCTCCCAGACTAAGGAGATTTTCGTGATGTGTGACGTCCTTGCTTACACGCCAAGGACGGATCCTACGCCTTCCCCAACGACGAAGTGGAAGCCGACCGCCTCGACCTCCAACACCACGAGTTCCAGATAATTTTCGACAACAAGCTCTTTACGGCCCCGATCCCCAAGGAAAAATCCCTCCACCGTGTCCTTGACATCGGCACCGGGACCGGCATCTGGGCCATCGATTTCGGCGATGACCATCCGGAAAGTAACGTCCTCGGCGTAGATCTCAGCCCTATCCAACCTACATTCACGCCTCCGAACGTATCGTTCCTAGTCGATGATGTGGAGGCTCCATGGACGTACCCGCAGAAATTCGATTTCATCTATAGTCGCATGATGATGTGTTCGCTGGATAGCTATCCGAAGTTCTTTGAGCAGGCGCTGGCGAATCTGAATCCCGGGGGGTTTCTGGAGATGGTGGATCCGGCGTGGCCGATTAAGTTGAATGATGGTGAGTGGCCGGAAGATTCTGCGCTTTTTAAATGGTGAGTGATGGAAATTTTTATGAGAGGGGTGTTGTGATGGGCTGACAAGCTAGGTCTGCCTTGTGGGGCGAGGGGATGAAGAAGATGGGTCGTGATGCTGAATGCGCGCGGCATTATAAGGATCAGATGATCGCAGCTGGGTTTGTCAATGTCACTGAGAAGGTCTATATGTGAGATTATCGCCGCCTTTTGGACAACGTTCGAGCTGAGCTGATAGTCTGAAGTGTTGCCAACAATACATGGCCGAAGGACAAGAAAATGAAGACGATCGGTAGGCCCCATCGCCTCAAGCACCCTCTTAACGAGTTTTTCTGACTCTGGAACTAGGAATGTGGCAGAATGAGAACATAGCCGGTCCTCAAGGCGGTATTGAGGGTTTGAGCGCAGCGCTCTTCACTCGTGTCCTAGGCTGGTCGAAGATGGAGTTGGATGTTTTCATGGCTCAAGTTAAAGCGGAGCATAGGAATACGAGGATCCATTCCTATTATGAGTTGTGAGTCCGAAATCAATCAGGTAGTAGGAGATGTAGCTATTTGCTGACTGAGTTTAGTATCGTGGTCGTGGGACAGAAGCCAGAGTAGTGTGCTCAGATCTGCCGGAACTAGGTTGGAAATTGAAGCCTTGCGGGAACTTGGGTTCAGAGAGATTGATAAATGGCTGAACCTCTTTCTATAATTTCAACTCGAGTAGCAGGTGGGAATCTAATGGAACAGGCGACACTAATATCTTTGGACATTTCTTGTTCACTTCAACAATTCTCCTTCCCGACAACCTACCTTCCTTTTCGCCAAGCCTACTCCCAAATGCTAAACAGCTGCCTCGTCTACAACTTCCAATCCCCGTCGGAAATCCAGGGCCAAGTCCCCATGACTTGTCCCAAATGTGGTGGACCTACTGCCCTACTACCCTACATGCTAATTTGGGTGGCATAGATCAGTGGCAGTGGGACATGGACTTCCCGTCGGTGTATCCTAGGAATAGGAAGAAGTATCACACGGACGCGTTTGGGGGTTTGTGGTTTAGGGGTTTTGGGATGTGAAGAGGGAGGGGGATAGAAGGAAGGAGATACGGGTGTAAGGGGAGTTGGCAGCATGGTTTGAAAGGAATTTGATAGATGGCTGGTGTGTGAAGCGAGGTTTGGATAGATCGAAGTTCGATGATGTTACAGTAGGAGCTAGGTGCTAGAAGACTTCTGTGCGGCTCGTAATTAACAATCTTGGAAGATGTGGATGAGGCTTGATATTATACTGTACTGCAACGAATATCGATAAGGAAGGAACAAAAGCAAACAAACGGAGTACAAGCGTTTCAAGATGACCAAAAAAGCAAACACAGGCCCTTCTTCGGGCGTACCACGCTCGGAGATTAGGAAGTACGAACATGTCTTAGATATGAGCAAGACAACACTAGGTCGTAGATCGGGCCTCGGGTCTCGTGGATAACGCTCTGACGGGGGGTTTTTTCTTTCTTTTTCTTTCGCACGATGGGAAACGGTTTTGTGCAGCACATCGTCGCGTGCATCAATCCACCAAGTCACTGTTATTTGATTGATAGAAATCAGAAAAGTCTTCCAAGGTTGAACACCCACATAACAAGACTACGATCCTCGCCAGGTTCTGGGGTGATGGCGCAGGATCTGGAAGGGTCCGCGCCACCAAACAAAGAGGAGAAAAGCGCCCGGAGACAAATCCAATCCAATCGTCTGGAATAGGAAACAACAACGGTGGTGGCCTGCAAAGCCCGCCTGGATTGATTCCTTGCGTGCCAATAATGTGCATGAACTCCGTATCGGAAGGAAGTCGAGACGTTCTTCATTGACTTGTTTATTGTTCAAAAGGAAAGGAAAGAGCAATGTGATTAATATGGAGGGTTATGCCTTGTGTGTTCAGCTGATGAGCACTTTCCATTTTGTTCCTCGAGTCGATGAGGGCATCGTGACTATCCTTATCTTAAGTCTTTTACTTTATTTTCCTTGACAGCACTGACAAGTTGACAGGTCAGCCCAGCTTCCGAGATTTGATGCGATGGATGTGACGAACTCTCGTTCATCCCGTCTCCTGTCCTCCCTTTTCTGCCGTCCCCTGCATGCCATCCAATCCTATGCCGTCCTATCCCATCCGATCCCATCGCATCCGAGTCAATCCCCTCCTTTTGTTTCCTTGGTTCGCTCGCTTATCTCGATCTCGACCACTCTGCGGGCTGTGCTCATCTCTCTCATCTATCCCATCAAGCCTTGACTTCCTTGGCACGCACATGCACCTGCACATCCATCCATCTCGCATCCATGCCATGCATCCCCGAAAGGTACGAAGTATCTCAGTCGATCCCCTCAGATCCCCGTTTTCAATAGCGTCGACGCCCACGCTCCCCTTTTCTCCTCATCTAACATCATCAAGCGCCAATCACAACCATAAGAAAACGCCCGGATGAGCAACTACCACACTCTCACCTCTATTGGTTGGGTCTGAGCTCAGCAATTCCCAGTGTCCGGGATAGGACGACGACGACGACGAGGACGACGGCTGAGAAGCTGAAAAGTGCAAGTACAGTACAGTAGTACAGTAGTACAGCAGTAGTCGAGTGCACGCATGAACTAATTCACTCCACTTCTATGCTACGGAGTAAGATCGTGAACTCTCCGTCCCCAAGCGGGCTAGAAAAAGCGACCAAGGCTGAACTTTCAAGGACCGCCCAGCTAGTCTACCCACGACCAGCAAGGTCTGTTCAAGACTAAACAATGGCATTTAGACTCCATCCAGTCTGGTGTTGACGTCGGCGCGTCCTTCTTGTGTTCGCCGACTTCCATTTCCATATCCATTGCATATCCATTGCGCTTTCTGATTCGAGAAGCCTTCTAATGCTCCTCCTCCACCAACACTCCACTGACAGGGCCAAAAGTAGTCACTGCACCCTCACATATACTCCCACTACTCACATACTCACTCACACACACATTCACATGTTCCTGCTAGGAGGAAAGTTCCACCGCATCGGATTGTTTTTATTTTAAATAACGACCGCCTCCGACCTAAAGCTATCCCCGTAAAAGCACTAAAGGCTCCTTAGCATCCGAACCTGCATGCATCTGCCGTTATCGCATCACTTCCTCTTCTATCCTTCCCATCCCTTCCCTTCTCTTCCCTTCCCACCAGTTCCCTCTCTTTGGCCTGTGACTTTGACAGCGGCTCGAGCTTAGCACGGCGTGCATGCTGGCGACTGGCTACTAGCTACTGGCTCTCATAAAAGCCTGCCCCGTCCCGCCCCCTCCTACTCCTCCTCCTCCTGCCCTCTTTTCGCCGCCTTCGATTTTTCGAATCTCCTACTGTCCCTAGAATAACATACATTCGTTTACCAAGTCAGCTTGGGTTGGGTCACGGGCCGGTCGTCGAGCCACTTCAAAGTGTTTGCCGGATGTGATCAATACAAAGGTCTCAAAGATGTATTCCGGGGTAACTCGTGGGGCACAGGTATGTCTTTCCCCCAGGTGTCTCATCTTGAAGGAGTTGCGCGGGGATTTGAAACTATTGCTGACATGTTTCAATCCAGGTCACGGGCGTGGCTGTCTGTTCGTTATGCCTCACTTGGATATCCTTCTCCCTTCGGCTCTACGTGCGAATGGCGGTCGTGAAGTTTGTCGGGAGGGAGGATTGGTTGACGGTCGCTGCGATGGTACGGCGGACGATTCACGGGCGGATTCAAATGCTGACGGCCACAGATCGTGTTTACTATCTTCTGTTCGCTGTGTCTACGAGCGACGGTTTACGGACTCGGTGCGCATATGGAGAATATTGAACCTGAATCGTTAGAGACGGGATTCAAGGTCAGCTTCAGACACCTCTCAATAGATCTTAACTTACCCCTGACAGATAGTCTTTATTTGCGAACTCCTCTACGTCGTAGCGACAACAGTCACCAAAGTCGCCATCGCCGCATACTTCCTCCGCCTCTCCAGCAAACGATACCAACGAGTAGTCGTTTACTCCACCCTCTCAGCAGTCCTTGTCTTCAGTACCATGTATTTCTTCTTCCTCATGTTCCAATGCAGTCCAATCAACTACCTCTGGATGAAATACAACGAGGATGGCAAGGGAACCTGCTTAAACAGTATCACGCTATCTGCCGTCACCTATGCACATTGCGCTATGTCTGCAATCACAGATTGGTCTTTCGGAATCCTCCCCATTTTCTTCGTCTGGAGAATGCAGATGAACCCTCGCACCAAGTTCTCCGTCATCCTGATCCTCTCTCTCGGCTTCTTGTATGCATCCTTCCTGGACATATTTCATAGCTAACGCAAAACAGTGCAAGTACAGCAACAATAGTCCGCATCGTCTACATCAAAGATCTTACTGAAACCGACGACTACTCCTGGGAAGGTATCAACCTCGTCAAATGGTCAATGGTCGAACCTGCCATAGCCATTACAGCCATGAACATCGCCACCCTCCGCCCCCTCTTCAGAAATTTCCTCTCCTTCGCATCCAAACGCTTCGACTCCTCCATCGACACCGAAGATAACGCACGTCCTTCAGCCGACAGCCGCACTAATTTCGCCCGCCGCAACAGCGTCTCGGCGAAAGACTACAGCGTGGAATTCGCTGAGTTATTGGGACTTAGCAGAGTCGGCGTCACAACACATATCTCTGCTGGTGGGAGCGAGGCAGAAAGAGATCAGTTAAGGAAGCGATGGACGGTACGGAAAAGCAGCCGTACTTTCAAGGAGGAGAAACAGAGGAGTTATAATAATGAGAGTCAGACGGAACTTAATAGTGTGCTGGCGGATGCGAATATCCAGGAGCAGGGGGCTGTTAATTGGACTGCGGGGATTAAGACCACGACCGTTATTACCCACCAGACGGATTAGGTGATGGATGGGTGGTGTTTTGGGTGGAGACGGTGTAATTGATGCGTTTGGTGTTTGGTAGACTGCGAGGGTCGCTTTCTTGATGGGAAATTTGAATGGCATGGATGGGATGGGATGGGATGGGATGGATGGGATGGAGTTTATACTGAGCTAGGCCACTACCGCTCAATGGAATGGATGGTGGCGGCGTTACGGTGGGGATATCCTTTTGACTGGAATGGAAGACGGAAACTTCAGATCCGGGGGGGGGGGTTCTTTTGGGTCATAATTGTGATCCGATCCAGATTGGACTTTTGCATAGCTTGAAGCTTAAAGCTACAAGCTCGAATAAAAGGCTTAATTTTACCAAGGGGATAGTTTCTGGATGGTGATGGTTATGATGTGTCTTTGCCGCCGCTTTTCTCCCTCTCCCTCTTATATTAACTTCACGTTCCTTTACAAACCGGATTATATTTCTTAATATGTTGTTATTATCATCTAGCTCGCCACAAAAATATATATATATATATAGAAAGGTATGAGGTATGAGGTAAAAGGCAAGAGTTTCGATTCGGGGCAAGGGGGCGGGGGACCCGAGATGAGATGGGATGGGATGGAGGGGCTTAAATCTTGCTTTATATAGTAGGTAGGTAGGTAGTAGGTAGTATGAAACAAATGCGGAATTTATGCGGATAGGGGATATATATCTTTAAATAAATTTCCATTCTTTTTGTTGTTTCCTTTTCTTGTTGAGTCTGAATTCGAGTTTGGGATGGGGACGAATGAGAGGGTGTGGGAGGGAGGACGAGGAGAGAGGGCACGCGCAAGGGAGAGAGAGGATGAAGAGGTATGTTTGTATGTAAAAGAGTGAGTGAGGGGTGTGTAGACGTCAGGGGTAGGAGTGCGAGTTGGAGTTGGAATGGGAGTTGGGGTTTCCCTGGCTACGTTCCTGCTTGCTCATCGCGTGATTGCCATATAACGCGATGGGATAGGGGATGGAAGGTGAGGATTTGGTTGGAGATGTGACTTTCATAGGTGTTTGGTGTTTAGGGAAAGAGTAGGAGTGCATGTAGGAAGAGAAAGATTATTCTTTATAATTATAACGAGATAGGGGAAAGATAGCTAGCGGTAAGGTAAGGGATGACAGTAGCATACTTCGTATATTATATGTACAGTACTGGTAACTCTAGGGAAGTCTAGGGTATTGGATTCCTGAGGAGGGAAGTGATTGAGCCTTTGGGCGGTGAGGATAGTAATAATTACAGCAGCTTGGAGATCTGAGAGATCGTTGCTTGGTGGGATGAGATTGAGGGTGTAAGTTACTGTTGGAAATTGGAACTTGGACCTTGAAAGGAGAGGAGAGATATTTTCTCGTTAGGCGGAAGGAGACTATGGGGGTGAGGTTGGGAATGTTTCCGTTTGGGGGCGTTCGGATCATATACTTCTATGCTCTGTTGAAGATGGTTGTAGTGGGGGTGTCCTTGGGGAAGGGAGTGGGATGTGATTGGGGGAGCGAATGTCGAAGAGGCGAGGAGATATGGAATGACCGTATCTTGATTTAGTACTTGGTACTGTACTGTACATTGGAACCTTTGGTGCGTGATCCACAACCCTGTATATTTACTTCGAATGAAGTGTGTCTTCAAGGCAGTGGTTTTGTTCATCAACCCGAATCCGGGAAGAGGCATTCTCGCTGTGACTCTCGAGTTTGTGTATACATACCACCCCCTCTTCTTTTGGGATGATAGTCGAGGGGGCATTCCATTCGGCCTTCGCTTTCAACAGTTCATGGATGGGTCAGCTGGCCAAGTACTCGCAGGGAAGTGAGCATATGGATTCGAATATTAAGCGAGACGGATGCTGGGAAGGGAAGAGGCAATGCATCCCCGAGAAGGGGAATATTGATTGGGTTCTGTGGTTGAGATGAATTCAATTCTTGGTAGTTATTGAAACGGTAATGAAGAAGAATTTGATAGCAGCCATATCCTCTCTCCCTGACTTGAATACTGAAAACTAAAGAGCCTGGGTTTTCACAATGTGAGTACCCTCTTCATCGATATTGACATCGAAAACTTTAGGGAGAATTTAGGAACACACGTTTCTGGAATTTGGCATGGCTCAGATTTGAGGCAATTTGATTGGTTAATTGTCTGAGATGAGTCCAGGCAAATGATTGTAATGAAGTATTGGAAGGGGTAAGTCTTAGGGATGAAGACTTCATATGCGCATGTTTGGCAAGTCATTCTATTGTGATATCATTATTTACCAGTGATATGGCTTCACTTCTTTCTCTGCTCTCCAGCTGCACGCTCAGGAGACTGTAGTCTTTTGTCAGCGTAAGGAAGGCAGCGACTGTGCCACGAGGGAAAGGCAAGTAGTGGAGGGCTTATAGGTAATACAATGCGTCGTTGGGACCTCAACCTTTATTACTTTTCGAAATTCGTCTAGATGAGTTTCCAGGTTCTTTTGTTTGCGTATAGGTTGGGAAATGGACAATGACATCAAGAACTTTACTGACAGCGAAGGAGGAGGTTGACAACGATTTTGTAAGTACGACTACTGGAAATGAAGAGTAGCAGACGTCATACACACACATAAATTGTCGGATTTCTGATTACCTAATTGAGATTTGCCGCGTAGGGTCCAAAACTCGTAGTTTTGCGTGACAATCCCATCCAAGCAAGGTTGGTAATACGATTGACTGGTTTTTGGCAGCTTACATATATTCCGCAGACTCCTGAGCGACTGTGTCTGTTTAAATCCGCTCTGGGAGGATCATGCAATGATTGAATGCTGACTCACCTTAGACGTTGACTCAGCTCTCGGGACAGGTATGGCAATTTGTATGAAAGACGCAGAAGTGACTTGCTGGGAGCCCTCTGATACATCCTTTCCAACCCGACATATTTAAATAAAGTCTTGAGATGATGCATGCAGTCATATGTTGTAAGTCCAATTGCAATGCCAGAGCTAGTGCATCTCATTGAGATGCTCCCATGTTATCTTCGGGCTTGAAATTATGTATCTAGGCGACAATTCATCTCGACTCCACCGTTAGATCATCATATAATGGAATTAGACACACGTCATCAGCAGCGAACCTATCCTTCAAATTATGGATTCAAGAGATGTTGGCAACGGAAAATCGACCGACAGCAGAAAGCACTTTGCCTTAGTCTTACGTGCCTAATTTCATTAGGAATGTATTTGAACTGCCAAGTCTGTCTAAACAATTATCATGTTTTACGGCATTGAAATCTTCTATCCTTTCCCTAAGTACCGAACTTTCGTCTGTCCCATAAACGAAGATAGCCATTTTTAGGTTATTCAAAGTTGCATGGTGGTTGGTGTCCTCTAGCTGCTTTATAGCCTGATTGCAGGCTTTTCACAGGTACCGATATTCACTTGGACATGCTTCACTGATTCCGTAAGACTATTAAATCAACAACCTTGTCAAACAGTCTTCTGACTTGCTAGCTTTCAAATGAAAGATGACTTCAACCGCCTGATTTCGAGTATAAAGTCGTAGTGGAAATTGTTGACTAACACCTCAATGCGCAGAGAAGAGAAAGACGTTGACTTATGGATGACCAGCGGAAGACGGTGCGGTGATAATTATCTAGTTCTATGTCTTACTCATACAGAAATGAGATGTCTCGAGGCAGTATGCGGGGGTGGAGAGTGACTGAGGAATACAGTCCACAACCTGATCCCTATTGGGTATTGTCGCTTGACAACAAAATCTTAATTGGCAATGTATACCAATTACTAATATCAATCAATGGAGTCTGGCCCATTCCAGCCATGCGGATAGTTTGGGATAAGCTATTGACTCTAGATCTTGAGTAGATGAAGATAGGACGACTTTTCGAGAGAAAGACAGCAGGCAGCACAGCAGCCCACATAGAGTCGCATGAATTCTATGCTTAACAAGATGAGAGATATGGCTAAACAAGCTTGGGAATTTATACCTTTAGTAGAAGTGTTCAGAGCGTCAAGAATCGTGATAGAGGGGTAGTGCGGGGTAATGTGGTGCGGGATTAAGCGAGGTGGCTGGCTGAGGGTGAGGATTGAATGTAAACAAGTATTGAATCTCACAATTTGAGGGAATCATGGCTTTTGTAGAGTATTGAATCAAGTAGCCTCATTCTACGGGCTCCGGGAGCACCGTGAAAATTAAACCCAGTCATACATGTTGAGCTAACGTAGGCTACATTTTAGCATGTGTGCTGATAGTGCAACAGATCGATTAGGTTGTTGGTAGAACTTGTGATATAACTTTATATTATGCACGAACCCTCAGCAGAGTAGTGATTGGTTGAAAAGCGCCAGAAGGTGGTAGTAGAGTAGATTTTGAAAACAGAATACTGTAGTTTACATATCCAGAAGGTTCCAATGACACTGCGCTAAAGTGGACTGCTTTGCTTGGCCGAAGACGTCGTTTGGTAGACTCCGAGGAGAAGTTTTATTTAGCGTTCGTTCTACATACTTCTAAGACTAATTTTACATGTTTTGATTGGAGGAGTTTGCGGGCGATTTCTTCAAGGGTACAGTACATAAGTCCCATTGTAGATGATCTGTAAAACATATCCTATGTCGAGTCGTCCTTCTCTCCGAAATAATGCTCCATCTCCACAACGCCCCGTAGTTTGACAGCAATAATTGCTCTTGGGCTAATTACGGGCCCGTCGATTTTTTGCATTCGCAGTACTTTTCATTACTCCATGCAGCAGTCCCTACTATTCCTATCATACCTGAAAATAAATGCATGGCAAAGGTAATGCAGGTACAGCGTACGGAGGAATTCATCCGGGGGAGGCGCAGTCCCCGCCAAGTTCTGCCCCTGAACATGAGTCTTGTATCATGGTACCCGCACAGGTGTAAGCAATTGTCATCGACTTCTAAGATAGCAAAGAACACGAGGTCGGAAAGATTGTTATTTCAACGATGTTGGGCCGGGGGGGAGGGGGGGGGGGGGGGGGGGGGGGGGGTTTGAGATGCATGTCACGTCAACACCCTCTGTAGAGAGCAGATATTCGGAACTCGGCAGCCGGTTCAGCCTTGCCCGGGAGCTGTTTCGGGCAGTGGTGTCGTCTCTCAAACTATATTTCGTACATTTGTATTCGAGGGACCAATGGGACAATAGATCGTTTAGAGGTACCAATGAACTAATCTGGTTTGCTCCTTTTCTGCTGTAATGAGTAAAATCTGGGTCATTCAGCACAGACACAAAAATTATTACCCTTGATACGAAGTATTTCGAAAAAGGGGCATACCCGAGATTCTATGCAGCGATTAGAGGGCGCAGTGCTGGATACTAGGCTTCAATTGGCTACCAGCGAGCGCCAGAGCGCTGCTGTGCCGTTGCCAAGGGTGGATGCCCCTCATAACGCCTGGATCTCTAAATTCTGACGCGAGCTAGATTTATAGATCGTGAATCCCCCCCCCTTCAAGCTTTATTCCTCCACGCTCGTTTTTGAAACTCTCTTTGCCTGATCGAGAGCTTGTTTATTTACAATTTTTTCTTTTAACTTTCGATCATTCGTGATCACTACACTCGTTATGGTTCGCGCGAACACACTCGCTGCCCTCGCGGCTTTTTCTCTGGTCTCTGTTCATGGTCTTGAGTTGAATGTGAAGAGTGATGGTGAGTTGCTTCTAAGACTCTAGATCTGCTGAAGAGGGGTCTAATTCTGCCAAAGATTCCATCAAGTCCACTGCCTCGTCGATCGCGAGTGTTATGGTGGGTCACTACAACGGCAAGGAACCCGGAGAAGTGCCCGGACTTTTGCCCTCTCCATACTACTGGTGGAATGCTGGAGCTATGTGGGATACCTTGATCCAGTACTGGCAGTTGACTGGCGACAGCCAATACAACGGGATTGTCAGCCAAGCGCTTCAATTCCAGCAGGGAGACGATGGAGACTTCATGCCTCTCAATCAGACCAGGACATTAGGAAACGACGACCAGGCAACTTGGGCTCTTGCTGCGATGTCTGCAGCTGAGCAGAACTTCCCAGCACCAGAAGGCAAATCATGGGTCTCGCTTGCCGATGCAGTGTTCAACGAACAAGCTGTGCGATGGGATACCGAGACATGTGGAGGTGGTCTCAGATGGCAGATATTTTCTTTCAACAATGGATTTAACCACAAGAACAGCATCTCAAACGGAGATTTCTTCCAACTCGCTTCCCGCCTCGCACGCTACACTGGAAACACAACATACTCGGACTGGGCATCTAAGATTTACACCTGGACAACATCCATTGGTTTCATCGATGACGAATATAATGTTTTCGACGGTGCCGACGCCCTTCAAAACTGCAGCTCGATCAGCAAGATCCAGTTCTCGTATGTTGCGGGAACATATATTAGCGGAGCAGCGCATATGTACAACATCTCGAGCGGAGATAAGCAAAAGACCTGGAAGGCCGCACTCGACGGACTCCTCAAGACCAACCTCGCCTTGTTCTTCCCAGACGGCATCGCTACCGAAGTTTCTTGCGAAAGACGAGGATCTTGCAACGTGGACATGCACTCGATGAAAGGGATCTTCGGCCAGAACCTCGTCGACACCATCAAAGTAGCGCCATACACCTCTAGCAATATCCTGAAAGTTCTCACTAGCACGGCTGAAGCTGCAGCTGATGCTTGCTCGAGTACTGCATGCCCATTGGCTTGGAATGGAACCGACACCGATACCAAGACTGGAGGTGTTGGGGAATCTTTGAGCGCGTTGAGCTATGTTCAGGGACTTCTTGTCGGAAAGGCTGCGGCTCCTGTCACTGAGGCGACTGGAGGATCTGGTTCTAACAGCAGCGGAACGGCCACTGGCGTATCCGGCACATCGAATAACTCTTCAACTTCTGGAAGTCCCACGAGCTCAGGAACTCCAGCGCCTACTACCACTGGTAACGCAGCGGTTGCGTTGGGGTCTCAGATGGGTATGGGAGGTGTTGTGGCCTTCGTTGGGTCTATGGCTTGGTTAATGTTGTAGGATATTCGAGTGACGTGGTGTATTTTGTCCATTGGGAGTATCCACACGGATCTCTAGCAATCGAAATGATCATTTTCGATGATTTCTCTTCTTTTTCTTCTTGAAGCCCTGTTTTTTTGTCTGCATGTCAGTTGTTAGATGGAGACCCTTGCCGCCCATTCAAGGCTGAGCACTGTGGCTTCGCTGGGCTGCATTCAAGGCTCTGAACCTCAAGACTTCGTCGCACTTCCCCCATTCTGCCTTTCCCTTCATCATGAACATCCGATTGTATACAATCTCGAGGATGAAGAACATTTCATCTTGTCATGGTACGATTGTTTTCCTTTCAAAAGCACCATAAACCCTGTCTATTGGCGACAGTTCATACTCAGAAGAGGAAGCAAGCATGGTGGATCCCATTACAGCCTTGGCTATCACAGGCAACGTCCTTCAACCTCCAAAGCACGCGATGTCTACCACTCCGCCGACGGAGTCACTGCCGAGAATGCGGACCTTGAAGCTCTAACCATTGATATCGTAGCGGCGACGACGAAGTTGACAGCCTCGTCAAGCCATGTAAGTGGTAATGATAATCTAGACGATATTTGTCGACGATGCACGGCCAGTGCGAATGATCTAGTGGTAGTGCTGCAGAAGCTGAAAGTTGATGGGCAGCAGGGGAAGTGGAAGAGTGTTAGGAAGGGCTTGAAAGCTGTTTGGGGCAAGAAGGTGGATGAATTGCGGGGGATGCTGGTGGGTTGGAGGGATGAGATACAATTCCATGTGGTTGTGCAGATGAGGTACGGCTTATGTGCAGCAGTTGGCGCAGGGAAATAGCAGAGTGTTATTACTGATTTGACTTCGCAGGAGTGATATCGATGTTACTGAGTGCGACAATCCGAAAGGTTCGATACCCTGGACCAATATTCGAGGGAACTCCTCAGTACCACCTCTGCGACCGAGGGGTCGATCCGAGAGGCAATAGTTGCCTAGAGCGAGAACTCTGACAGGAGACAAAAAGAGATAGAAACAGTTATTGTGAGCACCCAGGCTGATGCTCAGAACGAGATCCGAGATGCGATACTCAGGGAAAGCGGAAATTCAGAGAAACGACACGAGAACACCAAGGGCGATATTTTGGCCAAACACACGGAATCTCAAGTCGAGATCACGCACGCCCTCGAGACCTTAGATTCGAACCTCCGAGCCGAACAAGAATCTACGAGACTGGAATTAGAACAACTGCGGAGTGCTATGGTACAGATCGAAGAGGATATGGCTCGGCGGGACGAGGAATTGAAGTTGCTCCTGATAGAGCTGAGCAATAGTGTGAATGAGAAGGAGAAGAAGCGGCTGCAGGAGAGGAGTAACGCTGTTACCACCGCTCTGTATGCACTCATCATTGTTTATGAAAGTCTCCAGGTATGTCTCAACCCTACAATTCTGAGTTTGCGAGACTAACTAGAATTAGAAGATGTTTATTGCCCTGCAAACCCAGGCGAAATTGGTCATCACATCAAGCAGCCTCGTGGAGCTTTGGAAACCCAAGACAACAGGTTACCGCTCTATCCCTGACTCTACCATTGATCGGCGAATGATTGTGGGGTTACTGAACAGACCCAGTATAATGAGACATGGGAGAGACGGCAACGAGTACGCAAGCTTGACAGGTCGTTCCTGGTCTTATGACCTGGATAATCCATTCGCTACCCGAATGTGGAACCCACTGTGGGAGGTCGTTAATCCTCTTCGTTTCAGCCACCTAGCCACTGGCGAAGGTTGCCTTGTCGGCGGTGTCTTAGATGTGCTAGATCTCGCCAATGGGTTGAGCCGCTTCAGTAGTTTCGCCGAGTTGAGATTCGGATGCGAAGAGGATCCCAAGGCTGTTGATGGCTTGACATCCCTCATTATCATTTCTACCGGGCTCGTACATGCTTTGGGATCGCCAAGAGATGCTGCCAAGGTGATGAAGGGGCTTACTGGAGAGTTTAAGTACATTCGGAAGTTCCACCCTTTCGAGAAATACGATCTTTTAGTGTCTTCTTGGGCAACCGTAGGGCGAATAGCTGGATTTCAAGATACGGCCATCAAAATGCTACAGGTTCGTACTTTCCTACTTCCTTTCCCCAACATTTTACGATCAGTTATCCTGCATCCAGAGCCATTAAAGAAAACCAGTGCTGAACTATCGACTAGGCAAGGTGCAATAAATGGGGCATTGAAAATACCAAGACTGCGAAAAATGCCAAAGGCGTAGGAGATCTGCTCCGCTGGCTCTTCATTGAGCATGATAAGTATATTTTCTCTTTCAATATTATAACTGTTGATGGTGGACGTGGTGGCGGAGCAGCTTTGTTTGCCATCATTGAGTACTTAATAGATTTTGGATTTCGACTTACTCCGTCCGTAATGGTAATGACACAGTTTGGGCTGCGAGCTCATGTGAGCAGACACGATACGCTACTCGCTGTAGCAGATGACAGCATAGAGCCAGAGGGACTATCTGCCAGCCAGAATTTGCAACCCAAATATCGCCTTGAAGCAAACAAGTTCCGCAGAGAACGGGTTTTGCCCAAAAGGATCCTGAGGGAGGCACATGGACTCCAAGACAAGGCTGCCCAAGACCTCAGAAAGTGTCTCGACCCCTTACAAGACCCATTGCCGTTCGGATCTTCTCAATTCCGAGGCTTTAAATCAACCCAGCCCCAGCTCCAAGGGCAGGATGACATAGAGTTGGGGCGGGTGATGGCGGAAAACATCGATCTAGAAGGCCAGTCCCCATCGACGATCAGGATGATATGAAAGATTTCAAAGGTCGCAATTCAAACTCGCCGCGAGCAAATATATGCGCTTACTCAGATGCTGGCTAGCATGCGAGAATGGATAAGGGAGGATGCAGCGAAGCCAGGGACCCTCCCGTCCGAGTCTCGATTCCTGGACCTACACTAAGCTGAGCTGTCAAGGCTAGACGGGCGGTATATAGTCCAGCTTCCTCACCTCTAAAAACAAGATGTGAAGCGATGAAGGTCATTCACAATGTCAATAAGATCCCGGCTGTATTTTAGAGACTTCGGATCTTCACTTCTCCACATGATCTGGGGAAAACTTCAACCACTGCTAAGTTTCAAGTAACCAGTAGCTTCACGCATCAATTGGAGCAAAAGGGGTGACTTATGAGGATATTACACCGTTCCGTTTCAATTTCGAGTGGGTGCATGACAAAGAGTCAGCTTGGTTGTTGAATGCAATGGGGCAAAGGGCTAGATGGGAGGACATCCCATAAGATATACCGCAATCTGACAACAATTTCATGAGCATGCTTTTCGGGTGGTTTGCAAAAAATTTAATGCCAATGACGATCCATTTTGGGCTATTTCACCTCATCTGAGGTGTATGCCATACCTTGTTGCATTTATTCGCTTGTTCATGCATACATTCCTTCCCATCCCATCAGACAGTTGTCATATTTCTTCACTCAAGGTGTTAATCTCCTTTCGAATCTGCCTCAATCGCTGCTGTTGTAGCTCCCACTTCCTATAAATCTCCTGGCACAAATCGTCCGCAGCCGAATATCTGTTTTGTAGTCAGTTTCGATACCCCATATTTGCACCCAAACCTCTAAACTCACCTCTTCCACGTCTCTCCTCCATACCCTCCCCGCTTCTCATACTCTTTGTATGCCTCCTCCTTCTCGATATACGCCAGTCCACACTCTGCTTGCTCCTCAGCCTGCACCTCATGTATCCTTTTCTCCTCCTTCCTCAACCACGCAATCTGGTCGGCCTTCTGCAGAGTCTCAAACTCCATGCCTCGGAACTCTCCCTTCCAATCCTCATCATTCTTCAGGCTTTCCCGCTTCTCCTCGCTGCTTCTCAATGCAAAGCTCGCCCCTTGTATGATTCCATTTCTCTTTCCCAGATCGAAGAGGCTGTATCCGATAGCGAGAGATCCAACACCGAGTCCCACCACTTCCCAGGAGATAAATTTACGGTGGCTTGTGAGAAGGTAGGTCGCGAGGCCAGCGTATCCTAGTCCTACGATGATTCGGTCGAGGGTTCTGGCTGGCGCCGGCAGGTCTGGAGGTGTGGTTGCAGAGTGCTGTGCTGCCCGGATATGTGTCCGCTTCGCAACGAGTGATGGGCGTCGAGAGTCTGCCATTTTGTACGTACAGATTTAACAAAAGAGCTAATTTAGTTATCTAAAATTAAAATAAATTGTCTTCGAGCAAGTCGGTGTTGTCCGGAGCGTCCAAGAGGATTTCAGGGTGGATGTCGAGAACAGTTGCAAGAACACGCGGAACTCGAAGGAAAAGACATGTACATGACTTCTTATCTGGCTTCAGGCAACGAGACTCTACTTGTACTCAAATTGGAATCGTCGATTACTCGGTCAAATCTCGTGTCCGGGCGTGGAGAAAATGGATCTTAAATGTGGTTCTTGTTCCACAACTTTCAAAAATCAAAATCGGGTCTAGATGACATCATGATGGGGCGCGAGTCATGTGATGTTGAAGTCTCGAGTCATTGTCTGCAGAGCGGCAGAATAATTACCTCCAAATAAACAAACATGCTGCGTTGAATTCGCTGATAATAGTGTCTTGTTAAAGTTTTGTGTTTTCCTGATATTCTCTTTCCACGAAGTGAATTTTATTTCCGCGAATGAATGATATAACGTGTATCTATAGAAAGTGCATGAAATATTGTTTATAGGCATTTCATCGTTTGTCCTACCAGACTATCTTCAGGGCAGAGTCAATGTTTGGTAGCTGGTGCATCGGGTCCGCCAGCATCATCGTCAGGTCTTTTCCTCTTCCTGGTTCTCGTCCTCGTCCGCTTCTTCTTCTTGAGTTTGGCCTCGGCTTTCATTTCCTTTTCTGCTTCGTAGCAGTTCTTGCATTCAGTCGTGGCACTCTGAACTTCAGACAGAGGTCTGTCCAGACAACACGTTCCATGCAGGATCTTAGCTCTGCACTCCTCGATATAAGTCTCTGACTCATGTCCTCAGGTCATATTGAACGTTAACTTGTAGCACATATTGAGGATTTCTACGCAGGATCTGTGATGAAGATTGAAAGTCGTGGTGTGGGGTTTGGATAAGAATCTCCCTTGTCTGCCTTATAGCATCTTCTACTACGACTACGGGACTGTTTCATGCACTGCATATTTCTATCCTTATCGAACAAAAGCCGATGTGGGTTCTGCACAAAGGATTTACTGTTCCTGGCTCACAATATGCATCTTGAATAGACGTATGTAAAGCTGCTTTGTCAACAAAGACTTGACTTGAATAGTACAACTCCATTGATCGGGCTGGTTTAAACTGAAGTCTAACGTCTGTCCCTGCGTCCCGAGACGCACGCTGTCACGAGACAAATCTATAGTTTTGGAATCATAAATTTTTTCTTCGTTAGTCTACGAAGTTCTCGTTAATATATCACTTTCTTTAACTATTTCTCCCTAAGGAGACCCCTTAGTAATAAAGAGAACACCGTCGTTGATCGTGCTGTCGATCGTTTTAAATAAGCTACTAATCACCGCTTCCGCTGTTCCCCCCTGTTTAATCGCGATTATCAAAGTGATTTCGAGATTCGGAGCACTTAGGGAAAGGTTCCGTAACGAAATAATACGGCCCTAAATTTTAAAGAAACTAAGAGATGAATAGAATATAGTTCGGGAGTTTCGCCGGTGCAAGGAGAAGGCGATATGCTTTAGTGGCTTAGTAATATACCTTAGCCGAGTCACATAATGCTATGTTCACTCACGCACTCGCTATAGCCAGTACAGCCAGGATTCTGATGTCAAGTCACGTGTGTGGCTTAAGAGCAGGTTTCTCGAACATTCTATTGGCAGGTGGCAGCACGCTGGTGCCTGGGACTGGAGTGCCGTTATTCGTCTTTAATCTGTCGAGGGAGCTTACTATCTTCGAGCTTTGAAACACAGAGCGGAAGAAAATGTATGTGTGCCGAATTAGTCCGGACTCAAGGAACGAGGTGAATGTTTGAAAGCTTAGAAGACTAATACCGCGCGTAGACCATCCAGCTGTTACTCTACCAACCTACCTGATTGTCACGGGTCGGCAGTGCTATGCTCAAGCAAATGGTTTCCTAAATATAAGGAGAAGAATCGAAAGAGAGAAGCTAAGTCTGGGCTCCGTACGGCTTATTTGTGTTCCGTACAAAGCCGTTGACAGGACAACGCAGGTGCCTAGGGCTCTCAGGCACCTAGTCTCTCCACCGGTCTCAACCCGTCACACTGATATTATGACAAGTAGTACGTATCCAAAAACTCCTCGTCGCCCAACGTTCACCGTCCTTAGTAACTCCTGTACTAGCCATCTTCGCGTCTCGTATCGGTGCTCCCAACCTTGCTAGGAGAGCGGAAAGTTGAACTAAGTCTCCAATATATTCTTCAGTCGAACTTTTTGAGAGTTCTAGCGGCTCAAAGGACATAGGAGAGCCTGTGATGAATACTTTGAGGATGTCTAAAATAGATACTGCTCCTTTCAGCATTGGTGGAATGACCATATATATTTGAATGCTCTCCTGTGCACCGCCGAGGACGAACATATTGGACAGGAGTATTTCAATAGACCATGAAGGTGTGAGATCTAGCACAGTTAGGTAAAGAGGCTCACTCCCAATATTCATGAAGTCGAGAGTAAGGGTAGTGCCATCCTCCACCTCGAGCACACTAACTGTTTCGGAGAACTTGTGATCACCACATCGGACACTGATCTGGAGGGAATTTTCGATGTTCGAGTTCGTGTTCTTGTTCTCCAAACCGTCCACGAACTTGAACTTTATCACACGCTTTAATGTGTTCAGGGCAATGTTTCTTGCATCTCTGTCAGACACTGATATGGTATCAATGTTTTCAAGCCGTGAGCCATTAACGTCCAAAATCTGGTATTTATCATCCGCTGTTTTGTCGATGATGAAGTTGGGCTGCTCGACGAAGCTATGCTCGGTCCTGCGTAACCAGACCATATCTTGGGCGGTAATGTTTTCTTCGAAAAGATCGTCAGGAACCTTCACAAGATTGGCTTTTAAACCAGAGAAACTATCGAATGAGAGACAAGTAATACAGGTCTCAGTGATGTCCTTTTCTGCGTCGGGAAACCAAGTCCTTCGTGTTCGCTCGAAGTAATCATGTGTCGTATAATGGACTAGGCGGATAATATTGCTTTCCTTATCAACAGCAACTAATCCAGCGCAAACAGAGATCATATCATCGATCTCTGAGATATTATCTTCGTCTAGCTTTGTTTCTCCCGTTTCAACCGCAAGCGCATATTGAAGGCCCTTCGTGGTCAGGGTTTTGGTGTAGCTAATCCATGACAGGATTCGTTTGGCAAAAGCCGTCGACCTTGGATTCTGGCCTTCGATTCTCTCCATAGCTTCCTTATACGCCATATCATATGCATCCGATCCTATTGGTAGCTTTTCCAGAGCAGATCGAACTTCCTTGGGAGACTTCATTCCTTCCAAACTGCCTAAATGAAGCTTCGCTAAGAGAAACCTGAACGATTAGCTGGTTCTGAATTATGGGGTGAGAAGCTACCTACATCCCTTGTACTGCATCCTTAATCCGGCGTCTAATTTCATCTTGCAGACCCAGATTCCGTTGGATGAAAAATGGAAGATGCACTATGTGGCCATCTAAATATTCCTGGATATCGTGATCGCTAGCACGGATCTCCAAGTTCCTATACCCTATGAACTCTCTTTCTACATCTCCAATGAGGCGCGAAGTCGCAAAAAAATTTGCGCCAGTCTTCTTCTGCAGCTCGAAAATTTGATGGATCAATCTTTGGCGATCGCCTCCCATATCATCATATTCGTCCATGGCGTCTATTACGATAAAGACCTGCGAATAGAGAGGCAAAACAATTTGCAGCACTCTTGAGACTTCTTCGAACGTGGGTCGAGTCCCTTTGGTGTGGATCTTGTATAGGAGCCCGACGCTTTCGGGTAGTAGGCCCAGCTCCTGAACTAGTTGCTTGAGCAGATTCATGAGTAGATTGGTAGATTTCTGCTCCTGTCGTCGCCGGAAGTTACAATACAGATATGCAATTCCAACTTTAACCGGGACGGCCTCTTGCTGAAAATTATTCAAATGGTTAATAATAATGGATACAATCATCGTCTTGCCTGCTCCTGGCATGCCTGGACAGAACAAAGTCTGCCCCCTTGTGGTCATCCAGTCTTTAAATTCCGGAGAATCCAGGAGCCACTGCCCTGTTCCTTGCTGGCATCTGCCGAAGAGATCACTCTGCTGATGTGCGTGGTAGTCACTTGCCGCGAACCAGTTCAAGATGCTCTTACGATCTTGGTCATCGAAACGAATGTTCAGCTGGTCCACACCCCTTTTGGTTGCCGTGGATACTTGACTGCGTCGTTTTAGCTCAGCCCATCAACTTTCTAGAAGTACATATACTTTGTAAGTCGAGCATAGAAGGCATTCAACAGCGTAATATTCGAAGTGATGCGATTACGAATGTTCGTTATCTCAGCCGGGTCCCATTTGACTCTCTCCCATAGCCGCCTCGATGTCTTCTTCAATCCTAGATTTGTGGTCCCAGCATTCAATTCTTGTGACTTGTTTAGTAATTTCTGCAGTGTTTCAAGAACACTTTTACACCCATTGTTGATGAGTTCCAAATCATCTTTTTGCATAGTTGTAATATCCCACTGATGCGCGATCTCATCGTCATCTTGATGGACATCGCGGAAGATGTCATCGACATCTCGAAGAACGCTGGAAAGGCTCTTGAGTCTGAGTGTTTTAGATTCAGCATTTGTACAAATCATGTATTGGCTCGGATGGGAAGCATACTCATCAGCAATTGCGTGGTATTCGGCGGGTGCACGAGCAAAGTCCCTGCGCACCTTGTCTGCTAGCTGGATCACAGCAAGGAAATCGCTCACACTGAAGCCAAAGCTCATCGCGTTTGATTTGGAGAGACGGCAATTAGGACGAAAGCTTCAGGCTGAGTGGCGTCGATACACGAATAGCTCCAGGAGCGCTTGGAGTTGGACCGAGACGGCGAGTAGAACTCGAGATTATTGATGCCTGATGATCAAGGCTCAAAGAGGGGAGCATGTGGTTTCTGTGTTTTGCCTTAGTTATCTACAGGGTTAATGACATAATATTAGATTCTTAACCGAGGTTACTATAACCACACCGGCCGCTAACCAGGATCCTTGATCGCTTGATTGAAGGAGGTATCAGCCTACCTGTTGACGGCGTATAACATGGCGCGCTATGGGCGCTATAATACTAAGAATAACTTTCTAGCAGCGTGATGAAACTCGGAAGTCCATATCTAATCGTTCTATAAGTTTAACAGGCGAAAAGAGCTTGATGGTAGTATCACGGGTTCAGGGGTCCTATTACACTTTAAAAAGAGGCTCTCTATAATTTAGGTAAGCGGCGACAACGCGATTATAATTTGGGAATTGATAGGCCAGGAGCGTTCACGAGAGGCATATAATACGACTGATATAAACATAAATATAAGTTTTTATTTGTTCAAAGATTTTTAGTCGCTTGAATTCAAAGTACCTACGTTTTGTCTCGTTACAGGGTGCGTCTCGGCACGCAGGGATAGACGTTAGAATACGCTGTAAAATCACTTGTTACACTTTCCAGACTTCGCGTGCAGTGATTCTCGGCAAGGAGGTTCTTCGCGATGGTGAATTTAATTATCTTTATATTGTTTTCCCTCCTCGGCCTATCACTTCCTGTTGAAAAGACCAACAACCAGCGACTTCTTGATTGAGGGGTCGCAGTCGAGGCATCTTTCCCATGGCGGCATCGGTTTCGAGAAAACCAAAGGTGGCATGTTTCTTCGTGGTTCCTCGCATTGAGAGAGCGTTGCTTTCCTTGCCTTGTCGCACTGCTCAATTATGATCTTGGTTGTCTGTTTGTAACACTTCGTGCAACTATAACAGTACTTTGTGCACATTATTGCTGGATTAGGTCTCCTGAGGGTGGTGCTTCTCTGCTGATTTTGGTTCTTAGGCTGCAAATCAGTGTTCTGAGAATTCTCTCTGTTCAAGATATTTCAGCTAGGAAAAGATAGAAAAGTGGCAGGCGAAGCAGCATTTATAGCTTGGGTTATGAATGTTGGGTTGGAACTTGGAATGAGTCATGAGACCTTTATGTTTGTTGGTCACGTCCAGAGGGCCCAGCTTTCAAGTTACAGCAGTTCCAATTTTAGTCACAAAGAACGTCAAAAGGAATCTATTCCTTCTTTTAATTATTGCATTTTCTTTCATTCTCCTAGAAATCCACATACCACCCTGATCCTCCAGCCCCTACCTCCCCAATCCCGGCTTAACCCTTCATTTCTCCTGCATGCCAAAACAGCTTCTGATCTTGTTCTTTATGTTCCGTATGGTCTCCTCATCGAGTTTCGTGCATGAAGGACAAAGCTCTGGTGTGCATTTGTATTGGTCGAACTTCAACCCGGTTGGACAAGTTCTGAGGCTGGAATGGCCCGACTGGGAGCAGTACTTCGTGTAATCCATCGCAACATTGCGACATCGGCAATTCCAAAGTGCTTGCCGTTGAGTGCACATGTTCTTGGAGTTTGGAGTATGGTATTCGGGGTCCGTAGAGTGCGATTTTGGGGTGGAATGTACTTGTTGATGTGCGGATCAGCCAAGGTTGTTGTGGTATGCTGAAGTGTGCTCAAATGGTCTGGAACTGGATTTCAGGACATATACGTTAGGAGACAAAGAAATTTGTTTCGTTCGATGGCACTTTCTAATGTGTGAATAATATGCCACTTCCTTTGTCTTCGGCATTCACACAATGCAGGGAATCTGCCGTCAAAACTTTGTTCAATATCCACGGGAATTGGTGACTTTATACGTGGGACAATAATGTTCTTTATTTGGAGATGCGGACATACAAAGGTCTACAGAATTTTAGACCAGAATCTCACTCCATCACTTCCGTCTTTGTGATACATGCCGGGGTCTTTGCTTCAGCTGCCAGACACAATCCTATCCAAAGTCTCTAGCAACAAGGAATCCTCCAAATTGAATTATCCAGTTCTACCATTCTTCTCGCGCATCAAACCATTCATGACCCTAGTCATCTTCCTCGGGAGATCCAGGGATAGCTACATTCTCAATAACGGGTTTATCCCGGTCCTCGATAATTACGCTGGCCTTCACTCTGTTGTTGTCTTGCTGACTCTCCAAGGCACCACCTCGATTCTCATCGTCATTGATCTCAACTGCTGCGATGTCGCCAACAACTCCTTCGTACTCAGTAGTCTCGTTAAGTATTGAGCTATTTTAAGATGTATTGTCCTCGTCCTGATTAAGGTCGATTTTTGCAATCTCTTGAGTAGCCTCCTCAGTGGCAAGGTCTCGGCCTAGCTCTTGGTCTTCTTGTCTATCGGCGTGTTGGTCTACAACATCTCTGCTGCTGGAGCCACTGCTGATATTGTCTGCAGCCCCGGGACTATGAAATTCGCTACATTCCTCTGCGATAGTAGTGTCCATCTGGTCTTGGGTCTCCATCGCTGGCAAGCACTTCCCGAATGACATAACTGGCCGTCAGGTCGATGCAACGACAGCATTCGACTAGCATTGGCATCTCCAAAGTAGATGGCCCAGCGCATATAGCGTATTGAAGTTGCAATTGGGATGTGTCTGAGCGGCGGTGGCAGCAGCTGAGTTCTTCAACTTCGAAGCAGCCGCAAGTATAGACAATGGCGGTTTCGGTACACATTGTGAGTGTATGTGGAGGGTTGGAAGGATTTGCAGTAGGAGTATTGTTCGCAGTTGAAGAGGAGCTCAGTCTTTCCGGTTTCTTGAAGTCAACTGAAGACCAGCTAGTCCGTCGAGAACTCGCGCAGTCCCCAATAAATGGCATTTGTCGCTTGGTGCTACAGCTTAAGCGAGTCTGCTCAGCCCGTTAGCGTGATCCAGGATCAACTACTCTTGACAGGCGCCCGTGAGTTCTCAACTGTGAGTCAATGCAGGTGCTTCTTAAGATTTAATGCGCATTCGCTAAAGTAATGCAGCCTCACAGGGCATCTTTAAGTGTCGAGGCGGTTTACTCGCGCTCACCCGTCGCTAGGATAAGGGGTTAAGCGATCAATCAATCCTCCTCCGCGACAAAATTGGGTACCAGCCCCATCAGGATTCTGCGACAATTCAGAGAAGTGTGTAACAAAACTAGACATTAGGAGAGCGAGGTAGATTTTTTTTTTTTTTTTTTTTGGCTTCTTGGCTAGATTTATAGTAACCAGCCTCAACTTTGGATAAGGCGCGATAATAGGTAAACAAAGAAAAGCATGGTAGTGGCGGCACAAGTCTGAAAGCTTCATGGACGATCGGCGGACAAAATTATCAACGCAATAGAATCAATTACGATTGACTTCTCCACAGCATTGCGCATCACATTCTTCAATATATATACACGGACCGCGCTGATGTCTCCATTTCACAAATTCGCCGAGTAGACGCGTAAGCTGAGCGAATAACCACTGTCAGCATAGCTAAAGCAAAAAAAAGAGGCATACCCCGTCAACACAAGCTGGCTTAATGGAACAAGTAACAATGCACTGTTTAGAGCCCTGTTCTTTCCCATGCGTCCAAGCATATTAACCCTTGATTCTCTGTCTATAGAACCACACCTGAGCCTCCCGACTTCCGTAATTGACCTCATCCCCTTTGCTAACCCGCTCGATGCTTTCCCGCGTAGTGATGCATTTCTTGCATGTATTTTCATCGAACCGAACGACGTGAGAATGAATTGAGGTCAGCGCGTTCTGTTTGGTGACGGAGAAGGCGGGGATGAGCTTGCATTGCGGTAGCACCATGTAAATCCAGAGTCAGCGTTTAATCTTCTCTGTCTAGTCATACATTTCGATGCGCTGGCCTACGCTGAACCATCTTCCCAGCCATTAGAGCGCGTAGAGCGATCTCTGAGTAAAAATATGGTAAGGAGAAGGCTTGCTCACTGTTCCATGTACTGCAACCGCAGGAGTACTGGATCGTTTGGCCACACATCTTGCTTTTCGCGTGGTTTTGAATATCGTGTTGGTATTGTGTGAAGGAAGATAATAGCTGCGTGTTTTGGGCGGTTCAGATGATGTCCAATTATTTTTACTGTAGGACGTGCGTTGCGATGGTCTTGGAGAGAATTTATCTAGATCGCGAGCACTTGACAAGTGCCACAGGCTAGGCAACATATCGACATCTCGGTTACTATAAGTTGCCAAGACTTCAAAGCCGCACGTTATCAACGTGTATATTCCATGAATGGTTAGAAATATGTGAGAGTCACGGGACGGGGCGAGAACAAAACAGAAGCTAACTGATTTTGAGAAATCGCGTAGATTTGATTTCTTAATTGCGAAAACTCTTTCTCTGCCGTATGCGGGCATTTTCTCCAGCGACGAAACACCCAAATACGTCCATCAAAGCCCCAAGCTCTCGCAATCAGTTGTATCACCCCTCCTAGAAGCCCCACATGCATGGCAAAAACAAAGAAGAAAAGAAGCACGGCAAAAACAGCCTCAAACGGACTCAGACTCCAACAACTCATCCACCAAAGGAGCGTCCATCTCAGTACCTTCTCCTTCATTTTCTCCTCCACTCTCTTCGTCTTCATCATCCTCGCCCTCGTCATCCTCATCGTTCTCCTTAGTAGCAGCGGCACTAGCAACACTACTCTCACCAAAAGCCGTACCGAAAGCAGCGCGAGAAGCCACGAAGTTCTTGCGCATTTCCACGATTCTCCAGGCCATGTACTCGCTACCATTTCCCTCGGTAGCATTCTCCTCGGAATTCTTCTCGGTTGTCTCAATTTCCTTTCCCTTTCTATCCATCCTCGCATTATTGTACTTGCTACCAGAGAAAGTAGCGAAGCCCTCAAACTCCTCCTCCTCCTCCTCCTCCTCCTCCTCCTCCTCCTCCTCCTCCTCCTCTTCTTCTTCTTCTTCTTCTTCTTCTTCTTCTTCTTCTTCTTCTTCTGGAGAAGCAGCAGCGAGGCCGATCTCCTTGGTACAGTGAATGCATTTGGCGCGGACTCGTCCAACGTTGATGGTGGGGTTCGTGGGGAGGTTCTTGGGGTGGGCGGCGTCTGTTGGGAGAGGGGGGGAGTTAGCAAGTACTGCGCGGAGGATTTTGGAAGAAAACGAAGATTAAGGAGACAAAACATGGCTTTGAAGAACCTTCAACAATTCTCATGGGAACAGGGGAAATCTGGGCTCTCCTATTACTTACTATGGGTCCAGGGGAAAACGGTGTGCTCACAGAATCGGATCTGTTGAACTTCCTCGCAGCCGCAAGCAAAACGAACACGAGTCTCCCAGCACATCTTGGTTGTTGGAGGGGGTGGTTTGTGGTGATTTGAGAGGGGTTATTGGTGATTTGGTATGAGGTTGACTGGATAGATTGGAAGCAGAGTTAGCCATTTGCAATTGGAAGGGTTCAAAGTTGGGGAGGAGAAGAAGTTTCTACTTTTGCAGTGATGAGGGAGGTGGAATAGAATAGCAAATTAAGCTTGAGACCTACTTGTGTTCTTGGGTTTTGGTGGAGTTTGGAGATGTTGATGTTGAAGTTGAGGATATTCGAATGGCTGTTCAGGTTTGAGAGCGAAGGAATATCTCTTGAAGAGGTGACGCCAAAGTTTCAGGCCACTGCGTTTTCAAAAACTGTGTCAATTAGGCTAACATTCTCATTCACCAAAAGCTTCAAACTCGAATAGATGAAGATGGAAGCCAGATGGCTGTGGGTGGAATGTCATCTGGTTGCGTTACTGGCGCGGATATTCAATTGAATATCCATTTAGAGGTGAAAATAGGTACCCACTTGTCTTCCTTATATGTAGCTTCTTATCTAGATCTATAAAGATAGCCACGATCAAAGGAATTTTATCATCATCTTCCTTTTCATTAAAGAAAAGTTTCTGGGTACGAGACTAGAAGCCTATAGCTCTGACAAAGATTGACGAAAAAAGATCCAGCTTGCATAGAAAGTGTCACGCCTGTTCGACAGTTCAGTTTGACGGGAGCCATCAACAAACGATTTGGTCATTCCTTTGATTCCACGAACAAGACGCGATCCCATGTGGAGGAAGCAAGGGCCGTAGCTCAGAGAAAACGCATCGTGATTGAGGCTAGGATCTCTATGCCATGGCGGCAATGACTGGTTTCCCTTTGATTGACACACACGTATTCCCATGTCTTATAACGAATGGCAGATCCATTCCACTCCTAGAAGTTTTGCAAAGCTCATATAATCAGCTGGTTCCATCCCAGCCCGACCAAGTAAGCCAAGGCTCAGACCCAGTCGTTTGGTCAGTAAAGTAGGAAAAACTCTCTGGAATCTCCATTGAATACGACAACGAATCCATCAAATCATCAACAGAAGACTCGAACAAACCCCCCTGCCCTTGAGCCAATCCCGGATTGGAAGTTGAAGACTGCCAGGACAGGTCTGGCTGCTGAATGGGCTGGGGATTCGATGGGATACTGCTAGTAGGCCGAGATTTGCGAGAGACATGTATCGTCCCGATGAGGGCGAGATGGAGAGTTATCTTCTGGTTTTCGGAAGTTTGGGCCTGCATGAGCAGTGAACGCAGTGAGCAAATCGAGTCCGCTGCCTGCCGCGCAAAGCCCCCCGCAGCCCCAGCCGCCGCGAACCTCATCGTGTCAACAGCTTTGTCAACCAAATCCAAGGTAGACTTTGTATCAACACTCTGGAAGAACGGTCCAGAAGAATACGAGCCGCGACAAACAGCCAGGAGCAAGAAGACTATGCCAGTGAATGCTTGCAGATCTAGCACCCGGTTTGCGAAGAAGCCGCGGGCAAGAAGAGGTCGTAGAAAGATGTAACGCTTCGTCAATTCTTGCGCCGCACCCAAGCAGGTAATGAAGTTGAAAGCAAAATCGCGGCCATCATATTTCAAGGCTAGCTGTAGATGTATCCGAATTATGAGATACTGTTGCCAGTACTGAAGAATGGCATAGATATTGAAATCGGGCCAATCGATCCTCTGCCAACCTTTTGGCGTGAGGCTATCCAAAGTACGCATTTGTTGGTCGGTTTCAACCACGACTTGAAAAACTTCCTCCAGGGGCCGCCCGGCTTGGATGAGATTGTCTATTTCGAGAATTCGAGTTGCCGTTTCTATGATGGCGCATTGATAAGCTCCAGCATCGACCTGACCATTAGCATCAATAAGTGGTAGTTTTGGAAGAGGATAGTTTGCTGTTGCCAGAGGTAAAGACCACATGAGCGACTGTATTCTGTCGATTGCACAGATTGAGGTCCATACTTCGGCTTTCGATTTCCAAGAGGCTACAACAGAAGTGTTTGCAGTTGGTTTTGGGCCCTTATGTCCTGAGAGCATCGATTCTTCGTACTTGGCTAAAGCTGTTACTGCTCGTGGTAGACCGTTGAGCTCTGCCAGAGCGACAATTCGACGGACTATTAGCCACATTTTGCTCACTGGTGCATTTCCGAGATGGCTTGAAGTTGCCTGGTTAGCATACATAGACATGGAACCGAAGATGACATGATAGCCTGGCACTTACAGTCGGAGATAGAGCAGTGACGTTCCAATACCATCCAGAGTCCCAGCCAAAACGTCATCATTAACCACAACACGCTCAACCAAGTCATTCACGTCCTTGATAAAGACTGGGACATCTCGAATCCTGTCAGGCGAGTCACCTTGAAAATCATCTGGAAATTGCTGGATTGTCATAGCTACTGCGACAAGCAGAGAAGCAACCTCAAGTAGTTCACCGTTTGGTGATTTCGACTTGTCATAGTGAGCCAGTAGATCTTGACCGCTCCTCATGATATTCGTCTGTGGGAAGAGTGCGTTATATGCGGCCAGCCATGGAGATGCATATGCCACCACCCTCAGCATAACTTCTCTCGATGGCATCAGTTTCCGGAAGTAGGAGATACTATGAGAATGTTTGGCATTTGGATATTGGCGAGAGACTGTGAGTGATCCATGGGACTCAGAGTCGAGCAGTCCATTGTCGAAAAGATTCAGGAGATGACTGGGTGTATTTTGAGTAGTCATTCCGGAGTCATCAGAATCAAAGTCTTCGTCTTCATCGCTCCGATCGTCGATTGGGGACTCCACAGGCTGCCGAGCCTCTACCCCAGACAGCATAAGTAGATTTGAATGAGCACCAACATCACCAGAACTAACTCTTCCTTCTAACTGCCGTACTACATTCCAGAGACTTGATACCTCATCCTCTAGATGTTTCAGGCGAGCTCGAGAAGTTCCTGATACGGTCTCGGCTGTCCGTCTCATGCGCAACTGTACTTCGCAAGTCTTTCGCCGGGCAAGGCATCCTTGGCATGCCGTCGCTCCTTCAGATGGCCATACACAACGAACTTTTCGATGTCTGCCTAGATGTTATCAGTTCATGAGCAGCGGGTCAGAAGAGAGCCTGTTCCCCAAACTGACATTCTGTACAGCTCCTTGTGCCCTTGCGCACGCTTTTCGCTGGCCTTTCTGCGATCCCAACAGCCGGTCCATCGTGTTGCACGGAGATATCAGACATTCTAAATCTAATTTTCAGAGATTCTTGGTGCGAGTTTGGGAATGTTCGGGTCTCGGATGTGTCGAGTAAAATGCCGAGGTCGCGATCTCAGCCGAGAAGAATACAGGATATTCCGCTACAATGCCACGACGTTATGTCGTGGACAAGAGGTGCATCTTGAATCAATCTGGGACAATTTCGGACTGAAGTAGTGAAGCTCGGCCTTTGGAAGGCCGTCGGATTTCAGATCCCTAGGATGGATCATGGCTTTTGGAGGTCTCAAGTGCTTACTAATCACTTTTGCCATGTCTTGGCCCGGAACGGAGACCGAAATCTCGCTAAGCGAATGAAAAGGGGCTGAGCGCCAGGCGAGTCTTCTGTTTTTCCTCCGCGACGGAAGCCGAGATGAAGGATTCCTCTTCCAATTGGCTTACTTACCGAATGATACATCCCAATCCGGCCATGGTCCTGTACCTACGCAATGGAAATGTCCATTTGCATTGAATTGGAAATCTGTTTGGCTCCTGGATGTCAGTGCAGCCTCCTCTAGATCCTGGCCTGGCAAGAATGGCGTTAAAGAACATTTCAGCTCTAAAGTCCAGTCTAAAGGCCGAATGACCGACCTGCTCTTGGTGTTATATCTAACCTACAGGTACGATATGTAGTACTTCAAAGATCTCACCACCACCGTCGAGACAGAGATTAGCCAGCCAGCCATTAACGCTTCAATTCCCTCAGATCTAAGCAGACTTGTGGCTATTGGGAAACTAGCTACTGATTGTCCTGCTATTTAACTTCCACTTCACTTTCGACCGTACCCCCACAAGCATCGACAATGGCTCAAGCTCAAGCATCAAACAATGGGGTAGGTCTCTTTACTCCCTGATGCAAGCACTTACTAACATATCTCCTTACAGCCACCCTACATCCCAACCGCCATCGCCATGGTCGGTGGCCATCCCACCCCCTCCCTCGACGTCCCAATCTGCGCTGTCTTCCTAGCCCTATACGTCCTCGGCGCCATAGGCAACATGGCCATCTTCCAAATAAACCGACGCCACGGCCACAAGTTTCTGATGTCCTGGGCAATGTTCGGGTTCTGCATGGCGCGCAACGCAACCTTCGTCCTCCGCATCGTATGGGCATACAGACTGGACAATGCAAGCCTCATCATTGCTGCGCAGATCTTCTCAGCAGCTGGTGTGTTGATCGCCTATATTGTCTTGCTTCTCCTCTCGCTACGCCTACTACGAGCTACACATCCAGAACTGGGCTGGAACCCTAACCTGAGAAAGGCATGCAAGGCCTTGTATATTCTGCTTTTCATTGCGTTTGTGTTGACGATATCGTTCACCATCGAATCATTCTATACACTCAATCCGAAAACCAAGAATGTTGCTCTCTGGGTCCAACGATCGTCTTCTCTCGTCATGCTCCTCTTCAACATGGTCTCACTCATCATCCTTTCGCTCTCCATCTTCCTTCCTCGCACCTCGCCACCAGAGAACTTCGGCACCGGATCACTCAAGACCAAAACTATCCTCTTGAGCACGATGATGTTCTTCGTGCTCTTTATCATCGGTTTCCGTTTCGGTACAGCCTGGACATCTCCTCGGCCAGCAGCACAGCCTGCTTGGTTCGACTCCAAGCCAGCGTTCTACATCATTGAGTTTGCGTTCGAAATTGTGGTTATTTATATGTTGCTTCTGACGAGGTTCGACCGTATGTTCTGGGTTCCGAATGGAAGTGCTAAGGCGGGTGATTATCAGATGTGGAACGGAACTCAGAAGAATGAAGGTGAGAGGTTGGCTAGTTCAGGAGAGGACAGTGTCTTACAGTTAAAGACATACAACAGTACGTCGGCGCGGTAGACCAGTCCGAATTAGTTGATGTGGGCGATGAGAGTTTTTAGATTTAGCCCTCGCTCGGCTAAACAGCAGCGTACCTGTAATTAACAAATATGTATTGTAATGAATGACATCCAACGGAAGATATCAAAGTAGTGACCGTGAATACCATTACAGACTATGGAGACACGCAGTGGAAAAAGGGGAAGGCTGATGTCAACTTAACTCAGAAAAGGAAAAAAGAAAAAAGTGAGGACATTGTCTAACAAGATGGACAATCTTAGGAGAGGATCAAGCATCGAATTGTAGCATTATATACAGTAATAAATCAGCTACAGCAAAAACGGTCTATCTAGAAATTTTCATATCGTTCCAAGAGCGGAATCTGATCATATGACTGCTATGCGGCATCCTTCGCCAGAGCGGCCTCATCTAAGCTGACCAATCTAGGACCCTGGTAATCCCCCTGTCTCCAGAACCAGAACCCGGCAACGAACAAAGTCAATCCACCCGTAATCAACGACGACCAGTTCATAACCGCGATACTGAAAGGTGCGGAGTAAGGGAAGCAGAAGATGACGATGAATGCAACTATGTAAACGCAGCTGATGCCGTTGACAATGTAGCCGATGGCGCCGTGCATCCAGAACCAGCCGGGCTGGATGTTCTTGCGCCCACTGATGAGATGGGGGAGGATGGCGGAGAGGTAAGAGAGCGTCGAGAGGATGATGAAGGATCCGACGAAGGCGTTGAATGCAACTGTTGATCCAACGTAGATGCATCCCAGGACTGTGCAAATAACACCGCAGAGAAGAGTTGCGTTGAAGGGGTTGTGGAAGATGGGGCTGACGGTTGCGAAGAATGGTGCGAATGGAGTGGCGTTATCGCGGGACAGGGTCCAGAATGTTCTTCCTGCTGTGATGTAGCATCCAACGCAGGTTACGAAGGTTGGTAGGAAAGTCACAACCAAGAGTCCGACAGCTCCGGCGTCAGTTCCAGTGGCTTGACGGTATATGTAAGCTAATGGGAAGACGGAGGCTTGCTCGAAAATGGCATCCAGGTCCTGGATGGAGTAGAAGAGCGAGATCAGGTAGAAGAAGGCTGTCATAAATCCAATAGCGAATTGGAACAGCATTGCCTTGGGGATGTTGCGACTGGGGCTTGGAGGTTGTTAGTAGGCCTTTTTTGCATATAAAAATACGGATGACTTACTTTGGGATCTCCTCAGCAAGATGTGACACACAATCCGGAGTTCCAACAGCGAACGCTCCATTGAGCATGCCCGCGACGAAGACGAATCCATCACTGCTGTACCCTGCCATGTTCTGCCATTCCTTCCAGACGAATTCGTTGGATGCATGTCCGACACCATTGACAGTGGGCATTGCAGCACAGACAACGATACAAACGAAGACACCGGCAATGATGAGGAATCCACCGACATTGCCAACCATGGGGAGAGCTCTGTTACCGAACAGAACGATGAAGCAAGCAAGCCATGTGCAAATCACGTAGCTGACGAAGGTGTGCCATGGCTTAGGTATGAACGCCGGGTGGAAGATGGCATACATGGACACTGTCTGGTTGGCCAGAATACTCGAGATCGATGCAGCGCCGAAGACCCAAGCGAGGAAGTTCCACCATCCTGCAAAATATCCACATGGACGACCATATCTTCCAGCAGTTACTGTGGCCCAATGGTAGACTATTGGATGTTAGCGAGGAATATTGAACAATTTTCGTGGTATTTATTACCTCCACTTGATGATGGCATAGCTGAAGCCAGCTCCGCGATCGAGGCAGCAATCAGCCAGTAGCATACTGAGACTGCGATGCTATTCCCAATTAGCTTCAGGCCCGCCGTCACGGCCACCAAAGATACTCACAACTCATAGAGAACACCCGGAGGCCCGCCATTGTAGATAGCAACAACCTAATTCTGTTAGTCTTAGACTTCCCGTTTAGAGTCAAACATGACTTACCACACTGCCTCCAATAGCAACCCAAGTGTTGCCAGTCGTGATAGCGACTGCGCACAGACTGAGCAGCGAAAAGTTACGCTCAAGCTCTTGCTTGTGTCCGGAAGGGTTGATTAGTGTTTCTACAGAGTGCTCAGGCGATCGTGGGGGTGATGATGGCCCATTGGATGATTTGGCGCTCAAGACCGTACTGTCCTGCTTTTCGTGTTCCATCTTGAAGCAGGAAAAAGGAGAAATACGATAAGAACAAGACAATGAAGGGGTGTAGATTTCTGGAAATTCGATAAGAAAAGAAGAATTGAGTGAGTGAAGAGACAGAGAAGGAAAAGATTACCGCAGCCCTGAAACCAAAGAGGTGCGCTCAAATCAGAAAAATGTCTGAGGTCTTGGCACCGCCTCTGCATGCATGCCAGAGCACATGGGATCATTGTTATTGGGTGATATTATGTGCCGCGTCTGAGATGAGCTTCTTCCCCTCCCTCCTGTTAAGAACACGAATAGAGTGGAGCCGAAAAGTTAAATTAATCCTGGAGGTTGCATCAATATGCCCTCGCTTGACCACTTGGCTGATCCTGCTCCCCCTTTGTTACCCCTCGCTTCGATGCAGCTTCTCGAACGCGAAATAGAATCCACCCCGAACACGCCACATCCAGTCAATGAAGATTCCAAAATGTCGTTTTGTGACACCATCTGTGCACAAACTCGACAAGGGAAGGTTCATGTTGGTCTTTTAAGGTTAGTGCCACATGGGAGCTGGCAGCACCCCTGGACAGCTCACTGCAGGGCCAGCTTATGCAGCCAAGAGGCTCCAGGGCGACCGGTCCGGCTTGAGCCTTCCGCGAGAGGAAGCTCGCCGAAGGGATTTCTTTAGCTCAGAAATGCGGGTATTGAAACGTGGGATAGCTCGTCGTCTATCATAGGCTGTCTCTATCAGGGTCTTTTCGTGCCGCTTACAAAGTGCAACTATCAGTTGGGGTTTCTTCCCTTCTTGTTCCTTTCTGCTGACTATATTATCTGCGGTACTTGTTGAAATTCCTAGATTTATGGAAGATAAAAAGCTCAAAGTAACATCGCTCTCAAACAAGAACAAGAAATAAAGCGAACGTACAAACAAGGTTGAATGAATGAACGCGGAGGGAGTGGGCTGGGTGGACTCGGTAGAGGGATAAATCTCTAAATTAGTCTTCCTCTGCTCTCCCACTATCCGGAGTCCCTGTCGGGAGGAAGGGAAGCGATTTTAGCACTGTCTTGGACCCTTGTTTTTGCTACAGTCTACTGAGTCTAGTCGTCTCTTGGCCAAATGGCACAATAATTAACCAAGACCCGGTGAACCCTTGTAAAAAGAAATCCATCCTATCGCATCCAATTCTCAAAACTGGGACCTGGAAAGACTTCTTGGAGCAGTTCGACTGCCCGAGGAGACAACGGCTCCCGTTTCCTATAGAGATTCTTTGGTAAGATGACCGGCAGATGCGTCGTGGTCCAGAAACCAACACAGGATGCGCGGTGGGCTGGTAGCTGCACGTGGTATCTCGCCGTTTGGAAGTCTGGTTCCCGGGTTGTGGTTGTCCAAACAATGTGTCTGATAAAAGCCTCTGCCGTGTGTGGCTTGCAATTGATATCCTGCCGCGATCTAGACTTCCAGGGTTGCTTGGTAGCTTTCTCGCTCTTGTCTGATTGATAGGCTTGCTGCTGTTGATTGGCAGCTGGTATGCCGTGCTTTACGGAGTAAGCATTCTAAACTACGAAAAATAGACAGCGGCGAACCGCTGTTCCGTCACTAACCATTATGGTGTCACTTTTTGACGAAAGTCAATGGAGCTACCGTAAACCTCGTCCTGTCAGAGGTCAGTCTTCCCAACCTTGCATTTTTCAGCGTTTCGTCAATTTCACGATGTGACTTCGATACTGCACACTAGAGAGCCTAATGTCACATTCCTGGAGACGAACAAGAAGACCGAAACAGAAAACTGTGTCATCCCCCCGTTGTATTTACTTTCTTCCCTCGTCCTTTTCTTTTTCGAAGGACCCAACTTCCAAAGCTAGTTAGAAGAAAGTGCAGACCCCAGGATCCTCTCCCCTGTGTCCCTGCCCACCTAGCATCAATCAATCAATGGATCAATTAATGGATTAGTTACCCCACTTGCTCCCCTGGGGCCGTCAACACCAAGTGGGCCACCCACATACCAAGTATGCCTTGTTCCCCCGATCTATCTCTCTACAGCGGACCATCAACATGGGAGACTTCAGGTACCGCCCCTGACATGCTCACAAGAGAACACTGAAGGATCTAAGGGTCCTATCCCCCCATCAAAGTACTCGCAACTCGATTGATTGTATCTGAGATCTCTTCTCCATTGTCGATTTCACCAGTCTTCGAGGAGCAAAGATCGTCCTCTCCTTCGTCTCTGTGCCTTTTCAATCGTCTTCGCAATGGTGGACACTCCAGAGGCTTTCGCTCGCGAAACATGGTCGTTATACGGTGTCGCTCTGTTTCTGGTGGTGCTGAGATAGTAAGTCTGAATCCTTCACGAAACGGCTTCTTGACAAGGACCGGGCTAACAGGAAATCCAGCACTGCTAGAATCCGTCGATTCGGTATCACTCATCTCCAGTTCGATGACTATATGATGCTTAATGGCATTGTTTGGTATACGGTCATGTGTGTGGCCTTCAACAAGGTCATGTCTGGAGGTGGATCGAACTACATGACTGAGGAAGAGACCGCAGCATTGACGCCAGAGAGCATCGTAGACAGGATTCGTGGCAGCAAATGGGTCTTTGTGACTGAGCATTCCATGTTGCTGGCCATTTGGAGTATGAAAGCTTGCATGTTGCACCTATACGCGAGCATAACGTAAGTAAATATCTCGTAAGAAGACGAAACTCCCAGCTGACAAGGGCTCAGCGAGGGACTACCGCAGAGGAAATACGTGAACTATGTCGCCGTCTACACAGTCATCAGTTTGATCGGATGTGAAATTGCTCTCTTTACAGCATGCACACCAACATCCCAATACTGGGCCGTGCCACCCGCAAACTGTACGTACCTCACTACCATACTCTCGTTATCCATTCCCTTACTGACCACCCATAGCACAATGCGCCACCTACCAGTTCTTCGAAATTATCCAAGGCAGTCTCAACGTCCCAGGAGACATAGCCATGCTCGCAATCGGCATCCCAATCCTCGCCAGCATCCGTCTACCCATGCAACAGAAAGCCATCCTCCTTGTCATCTTCGGCATGGGATTCTTCATCATCGTCGCCGCCATTCTCACGAAGATATACTGTCTCGTCCCAGGTCTGATCTCCTACGTCTACATGAACTGGTATTTCCGCGAAGCGTCCGTGGCAGTATACGTCACTAATCTGCCGACGATTTGGCCTTTACTCCGCGAGATCTTCCCGGCTATGCAGACGTGGGGATCGTCCAAGACGAAAGTCACTTCGAACCCGATGACTGGATCGAAGACCTGGGGTGGTGCTGGAAGTCGTGCGCGCATCAACAGCAGGGATTTCCACATGTCGAGCATGAATAAGAGTGGTATGCGAGCGGAGAGCCAGGAGAGGATCAATGATACGGATTCGGGAGAGAATCAGGATGGAAGGATAGAGATACAGAGGGACGTGACGTTTGAGATGAAGACGGAGAGGATTGCGACTGGTGATGAGGAACAGGCGAGGAATGGGTGGAAGATGAATGATATCAAGACGAGCGTGAGAGGTGTCTAATTAGATGGTTGAACTGTACGATATTGGGTGGGGTTTTCTGGGTTTTGCGGGTTCGGAAAATGATGCTACGATACTTAGATGACCGCCATTAGATTCTTTGCTAATCATTGAAGAGAATGAATGATCTTGTCATGACTTGTGAACCTTGCGCAACCTAGCTGCGGTCTGTTATTTCTGATTTCAATCGACCGAGACATCTCTGAAAGCATCCCCCCATGTCAAAGAAATAAACGCAAAGGGGTAATTTCCAACTCCTGATCGCAGTCAAGCCATGCAAGGTCTAAATTAAAAATGCGGGGTGGGTATACTCTCAACTGCCGGCACACTTCAGGTCGCTTCGGGTTTATCTGGGTATATCGACGTACAGGTACCACAAGCGTGGCTGAAGAGGATTCTTTACCCCATTGTGTCGGCCACGGTAGATTTGAGCCTGGGAAGGAAGCTGAGTTTACCTTCAAGTGCGCGAGGCCTACACCAGTAGAAATATATAATTTCGGTCCTCAGAGAGAGTGAAGTTGAGAATTTCCGAGAACCATACAGCTTTCTGAGTCAACAACTCCGCAACACCTCCGCAATGATGTCTAAAATCACCAATCTTGCACTGATGACGGCTTCGATACTACTCTTATTATCAATTCCGGTCTTAGCTTGCAACCAAACCCTCCTCCTCGCTGCTTCTGATGCGTATATCACATCTCAAAGCGCCGGCTCCCTCGCATCCCTTCAACCCTACCTCTCCACGAACTGGACATACGTCGAAAACAACAAAAACATCAACCCAAACAAGAGTGTCCTCAGCAAATCCCTCAAGATCGACCATCACCGTACAAACACCGACCTCGTAGCCTGGTACGTAACTTTCCGCTCTTGAAATCTCGGTGATCTGGGATCAGGTTCGTTTTTCTTTCTCGATCCTGATCCTGATCCTAAGATATTGAAAAGGTATATATACTTAAGTTTTGACAAGCGCAACCTACACCGAGATAATCGTCGCCGATGCCGCGAATCCATACGTGATCGGTACACAGCTACGACACGATGATATCAATGGAAAGATCAAGCTTATCGACTCCATCGCTTCGACGACCAATTCATGGATTTTCGACGCGAAGAAGACGTTGCAGTATGTGTTACAGGAGAAGTGGGATATCATTCCTGAGGGCAAGAGGGATAGTCGTGCGGTGATTCAAGCAGCTGGAGATGCGTATATGGATATGTGGAATGATGCTTCTGCGCCTGCGAAGGTGCCGTGGGGTACGCCGTGCGTGAGGCTGGAGGGGAGTGCGTATACGGGAACAGGAAAGGCGGATGATTCGTGCAAGCCGGGGATACCTTCCAATCATAGCCAGGCGGGGAACACGCATCGGAGGTATGTGATTGATGAGGCGATGGGGTCGGTGAGTATCTTCTGTGTCTGGGAGCACATGATGATGGCAGCTGACAGTCATGAATTCCGTCTTGAGGGAGGAAGGTTGAGATATGTGCATACCATGACTGTGTGCGGTGGGAAGCCATGCAAGCTATGAGTCCGTAAACGAATTATTAACTGTAATAAAGAAACTCAAGTCTGTAAGTAAACTATACTAAGAATAATGCAACGAAGCCGACAAGACCAAAGCTGCCAATGAAGCAACTTTCAAAATTCTTGATATAGATGATCGTAAATAACCGAAGAGCTAGCCAAAGATCTTTCATCTATTTGAGAGGTTAGTCGGCGAGACTCTAGAACGAATCTTGTCGGTATCGAGCCATGTCAAGCACAGCAACGTCGATTGAGACAAGAGTTCACCGTGTCAGGTTTTGGCGGAGGGACCATTCCTCATGCCACTTAATTTTACACCTGATATTCCACGCAACTATAGCACTGAGCACTCGCAGATGATCATCACTGCTGATTGGCAGTTGCACAACAGTGTTTCTTAATATGGCCATTTGAATGAGACCCTGCTGAAACGGGGTACAACATGGGATGGCATCGTGCTTGTGTTGCCGAAGGTTACACCCAGCAGCAGCGGGAGGAGAGCATACAGAAGTTGCAATAGTCCCATTTGTGGTCGACCAACTGTTGAGAAGAGTCACAATAGATTCATGCCCCTGTTCCATCGCAGCTGCGATGGGACACTTCCATTCAGTAACCATTCCGACATTGAGATCTTCTGTAATAGCTAACAAGCTGCCATCTGAGCAGATATGTTGGCGAGAAACCGTGAACTCATCTGAGTATGCAGTTAAGAGCGTAGACTCCGTGATGTCAAAAATGTCGGTTGGGCTAATAAACTCGGGAGACGCTCCATGGAAGAGAAGCAACTCCACTATATCTTGGCGTCCATAGTAGCATGCCATATACAAGGGCGTAGGGGTGAGAAACAGGTGAAAATTGGCCGTTAAACGGAGTGGGGCTTCGATGGGGTTGCAATGAAAATATGCTAGTCGTGCAGATCTTGGGTCATTGTGCAAGGCTCCAAAAAATTCCGCACCGTGGGCAAGAAGAGCTTTGACAGTCACAGAATCACCCATAGCAGCTGCGATGGCCAACGGCATGCCCATTGGGGTTGAGCTGAGGGAGCAGCGGTGCTGAAGTAATGTGAGGAGGGATTCCCGACTAGACAACCTGATTACTTCGATTATGGCCAATGACCCATTTCGATCGGGCTTGTCGGGATCCGCACCGCGATCTAGGAGAATCTTGACCACGTTCTGGGTGCCACTTCTCACCGCTATGAGAAACGCTTCTGTCAAATCGTCGAGATCAACTCTGAATGGAAGAAGATCCCACTTATCGAAAAGGCAAGCCAACATTTCAGGGCTTCCGTAAACAGAGGCGGTTGTGGCCAGCTGCAACAACGAATCACAAGATCGAAAGTCGATGCCACGCCGCACGGATTCCTCGAGGGCATGCTGAAAATCTCTAGTTACTAAAATTTTTAGCGCGCTATAGCTGAGCAGTATCCTGATAGCATCGAGATGTCTCAGTTTGGCTGCTAGAAGCAGCGGACCTGCTCGCTCAACTATCGTGATGTTGAATGGGAGAGTATCTGAGATCATGGAGAGGCACCATAAAGCACCAAGTGATCCATCCTCGATGGCAGCGTTGACACAATGGAGATAAGCACCGGCGTCAGGATAGAGAGATTCAACGCTGTAACCTTTGGATAAAAGGTAAGAGACGGTACCGCAATTCACTGCTACAACGGCCCTCTCCAGGGCATTTCGCCAGGTGCCGGCGTCGCTCCACAATTGATGCAATTCTTCATACCCGTTAGCACGATCAATAAGAAGGCTTGTAGTATAAACATCGGCGGAGTTTGCTGATGCAAGCATAAGGAACTGCAGGAAGGCATCATGCAACAGTTCTCCGTCAAAACCACAACACTTCAGCACACGCGTATGGTTGAGCTGGCATGCCAACACTGCACGAGACAGCAGCCACATTTCAGCATTATCTAAGGTTGGGTAAGGCGCGCTCTTGAGCACCTCTAGATCATTAAGTCTAGATTCAGACAGACGGCCCTCCCGCACAAAAGAGGACCAAGCGCTAATGAGAAGCAAGGCGGGCGGCGTGAAGTCGGGGGGGTCGTGTGCTTGACAAACCATTAGGATTAGGTATCCATGGTTTTCTGCGAGTGCCCACCCAAGTAGAGCAATAGATGCGAAGCTGCCAGATGGGTCGTTGGGTGATTCCCAGGGACGAAGTTCAAAGAGCAAATTTCGTGATAGAACCAAAGATTGAAACAATCGATTCCGCCGAGCAATGTGAATAGCACTGGTGCCCAGCGGATCTAGATCGAATTCAAAATCGATTGTGTGAGAATGCCAGTGCGCGATGGCGTATTCCAACGATGCAAAAGAAGAAAGGTCGTTCTTCTTGGCTTGAATTTCGGGGGCGTATTTGGCAATGTTCAGTTCGCGAGGTGTTGCTCCAGGGCCCCACCAATTATTCCAAAGATGATACATGAACTGCCCCGGGAGATCTGGAGCGATCAGCGATCCCCTGCTTGCCAGCATTCCAAGTGAAGTCATGTCCGTGTACGCGTTTGCTCTGAATTTAGTCACCTGTGTTTCGAAATTGGAGAAGTTGAGATAAGCAATGCAGAACTCTCCAGCCATAAAGTTCGCATCCTGAGAGGTGAAATGGAAGAAGCCGATGGACGAAGCCAGAAGATATTGCTGTACAGTGTAATGGGCGAACTGCACCACCCTCGTGTCTCCATCGATGATGACGAGGTTGCCGCAAGCCCGAATCAGTCGATGGATGCTGGTGACAATTTTCTCTCCCTTCCATTCTTCATCATCGAGTGTGAAGGCGATAGCCTCCCTTAACTCCTCGACAAGGAGAGGCCGCCGGGAGCAAACTATCCACTTGAACATCCTTAGAATCATCCCTCGTCTTTCGTCACCGGTAATCTTTGCAAGAAGGCGGTCGTATGTTTCGCCTAGACTTTTTGGTAGATTCTCGAGGACACATTTGATTCCGTGATCAGATTCTGCTTCGCATAAATCGCAGAGCTGAAACTCAACCCAAAGAAACCTGTCTTTCGGTTAGAAATAAATCGATTCGAGCTTAGTGGCCATGCTTACATGCCATGAGCACCTTTGACGAGCTCATCAACAATCACGTGCTCTAATTCAGGGTCCTTTACGACTAGAGAGCCTTCTGTTATCCTGCGCTGGGTGGAGGCTTGAACATACGACAGAATGTCGGAGGTAATCATCGATGTCGTAATGCATACCAAGGTATATTGAATCGCTGTTTTGATCAAAAGTAAGTTTGCAAGATCTTCCCGGCCTGTCATGAAGAGCTTGATCACACTCCGGTCATCGTTCACCATGCGACTCAAACCACGACATGTTATCTTTTGGGAATCTTCTGTCATTTCGTCTAGTCCGTCGATTGATAAATGTATGGGCTTGAGGTAGACCGCTATGCACTGTTGGAGAATTTCGAGTGCTTGTATGTGGTCTGCAAGCCTATTACCATCATGCGCTGCTTCTTCAATCATTGTTGCAAGAGGTTCTGGCAGAGGATCTATCCTCATCAATATTTGACGTGCCAGAGTCCCAAACACATTTGCCGGATCTAGAGTCCGCTTGTCGGCGTAGTCGCAGTAGTAGTACATGACATTGTTCTTGGACCCGAGGAAGTCAATGATACTTGAGGATAGTACTGATTTTCCACACCCAGCTTGACTCGTTAGACATGTCCAAAGGTTCGAAGAAAGAACGTACGAATGCCGTAGCAGCACATCACTGCTGACTGTGTTGATGTATACCACTGGTTGTATTGCGTATTCTCAAGTAGCCAGATCCCCGTCCCAATGTGCCTCAGTGCTTTGAGCTTCTGATGCTTGTACTCAAACCCCACAGTCGAAAGCTTGGTCAGTAGTTTCCGCTTTCGTTCGACTGCAAATAGAGTCATTTCCTCATCCCGCTTCTCAGATGCCTCGATCATATGGCAAAGGGAAGCCTCGTCTTCCACCATCTTCTTATGTTCGCGGAAACGCTCAACCGCTTCGTCGAATTGACGGTCGAGAGACAAGGGTTTGACGAGTCTGCGGAAAGAAGATTTTTGTTCGCGGATTGTCTTTCGAAATTGGGTGCAGAGGACTATGATATCGAGGTAAGCATTCGACAGGGCTTGGGTAAGTCGTTGATGCTTCTGTCGACCATATATCCGCTGGTAGTCTCCTGGCTATAGTTAGCAGAAGCCTTGGTCAAGTTCACAGCTCAACTGACGGAACCTAGGAAGCACATCTCCAATTCTCCCCAGCGTATCCACAACCCTTTCAAAGAACTTCCCATAGCTCCTCGCCAGTACCAGCAACACTCTTATACTCCCCCATATCGGCAAAAGGTACAACGGGGCTATCTGGGCAAAGGTATCCAGAGCCTTGCCATAACTCTCTATGGCAGACACCAGGGGACCCAGCTTCGCCACCACAGCTCGCATGCGGCTCTTCTCTGCATCATCACGATTCGAATTGCTGGTGGTGTAGTATAGATTCTCGAGAGTTGCGTTGTTGAAGAGGTCGCGCTCTGAGGGGTCGAGGTCAGATAGAAAGCGGGCTTTGGCTAGAGCCCAGGGGTCATCGCTTCCATCCGGGGCAGCCGAGGCCGAGGTCGAGCCGATGGCGGGAGTTGTTGGCATCCTAGGGTCGTTCTCGTTGTCTTCAAATATACTTCAAGTTTATGAATCCGTCATAAAGTCTTTTCGACGGGGATGTCTTCATGAATGAGCTTGTGAGTGCGGCCTGCCAACATGGCAGAGCCTCGTTGACCAATCCTCCTCGTGAGGCTGATTCTGGGGCTGAATCCCCTCATACCAGGATTCTCATTGCATCAACATTCTGGACTTCCGATATTTCGACTTTCATTACAACAATGTTCTGATGCCTCAATTATTTGGGGGTCAAGGAACGATGCGTTTACATTCCCCCTAGTGCTACCTGTCATGGTTCCTGCTTCAAATTCGTCCAGCAATCCATGGACCCACATCGCAGATAGGTGCCACAGACAAAAACAAGCCGCACCCAGAGAACAGCTGCGATTAAGCTCTTCCCGAAGACCTCTTCCCATATGTATCGAGTGGTTCAGCAACTCTCCCAAGTGCGGGCTTATTCATCCCCTTGCACTGTCAGCAAGGCTATCAAAGACCCGAGATGCTGGAGATCCCGAGTAAGCTGCAACGAGGACGCAATACGTTGGACAGAGCATATGTACCTTGAATTTTCTGAATATTTTTGCAATGTCTTCTATTTCGGTCATCAAAAAGCTGGACTTGGTGGTCGGGTTTCTTTTTATACCAGGACTTCAACTCCACAGCCCTGCTTCTGGCATGGAACCGGATTCATATGCCGTATCATATGCCGTAATTATCATGTACCAACATATTTAGGTATTTTATTTGACTTTGAAGGGAAAGTTCCCTACTCCAGCAAAATACCCAGTTCATATCTGTTCCTCGCGGCCGCAACTCTATCAAACGAGTACTCCCTCTATCCGTAAGACCTACAGCCGATCCTGACAGTGGCACTCACCAATTAGAGAACACCTCGGCATCAACCACCGCCTCTATCCTGGGGTAATGGGTAAGTTTCAGCCGTTGGCAAAGCTTATGTGATGATACACTCATCCATCCGAACCCACCAATTTCAACCCATGTAACCAGCATGCTTCAGCATCCCACGATCACCCTATTCGAAGTATCGCGCTTCCTAGCTAAACTTTGGCTGCTCAACCTTCCTTTTCCAATAACGGTCGCACTCAAAATCCCCGTTGACTTTCTCACGTCACTTCAGTGTCTCATCATGCAGTCAAACGATATATAATCTCGGAGCTGGTACCTCAAGAGAAGGAAACTTGCATTACAAACCCACCCTATACCCCCCGCCAAGCCCGAACGCCTCTCCATTCAACCACCGCTACTACCAGCATTACCAACACCATTCTTACAAACCCCAATGATAGATTTTAAACTGAGCGATATAGATCTCCTCATAACCCTCTTCCTACTATGTCCATCCCACATCTCTCCGGACGAAGTAGAAGTCGAAGTAGAAGCAGAAGTTCAAGCAGAAGTCGTCGCATCTGGCAAAAACTCAAACAATATGTCTCCACTATCCCCGATTATCCAGCACTCTGCGCTCAACACCACATTCACGGGCACCCGCAACCGTATATCTTCTTCTGAGAATGAGGTGTGGCAGTTTCGAGGGATTAAATATGCGAATATCCCAGGGCGATTCAGACAATCGACTCTCAATACTTCGTTTGAGAAGGAGACGGATGCTACCAGATATGGGTATGATCACCACCTCCAGATCGCAAACTTGATGTCTAATCACCGTACCGTAGACCCAAATGTCCCCAGCCTCCCCAAAAAGCACGTCTAGAAGACAGCCTCATCGGTCTCCCTCCCTCAGTTGCTTCTCACCAACCAGACATCTTCTCCGAATTTGAATGTCTGAATCTCAACATTACCACCCCAGCTGGCTCCAAAACAGGCGATGATCTCCCTGTTCTCGTCTACGTCCATGGCGGTGGTGGCTTCTCGGGTTCAAATTCGGATTGGTGGTGTGACGGAGGAACTATCGTCAAGAGAAGCGTCGAGATCGGGAAACCAATCATCATGGTTGCTATCAAGTATGTTGACTACTGGATACCTGAGCTATTCTCCTGAAATGCATACTAACAAGACGAAGCTATCGTCTCTCAGTCTTCGGCTACATGGCCTCCGAAGAACTCGCTCAAGTCAATGGACCAGACAATGCAGCGAACTTCGGACCTAGAGATGTCGTAAGTCCCTCCCCGTCTTCTATCTCACACCACATTCTCCCCAACCCATTTTAACAAACCCCAGCACACAGCCTTAACCTGGCTCTCCCAAAACATCACCCCCTTCGGCGGCTCCCCCACAAACATAACTGCCTCCGGCGAATCCCACGGTTCGGTCCTGATCAACACCCTTCTCTATAGCTATCCACCGGCCCCAATCTCGCGAGCAATAATGCAATCCCAGACGCTCCTCACGCCCGTCTTCCTCCCCTCCCTAACTCTCTCCTCCTCAAGCCCCCTCTACAACGCCACCAAAGCCGCCCTCAACATCACGACCCTCTCAGAGCTCGAAACCACACCCTATCAAGACCTCCTCTCCGCCTACACCTCCTCCGACCCCCGCAACGGTTTCGGTCACGCCCCCGTAGTCGACAACGTCTTCCTCCCTGCAAATTACAAGGAAAACTACACATTCAGCGGCCCCCTCATCCTCGGCACCACCGGCAGAGAAAGCGCAGTCTTCTCCTGCGTAGCCGCGAACTTCCCCTCCATCGACCCCAAACCACCAACATCCGACCTCATCTCCACTCTCCACTCCACCTTCCCATCCGCCCAGCACCAACCCCTAGTGGACAGAATCCTAGAATCCTACGCCCTGACCCCTTCCACGCCCCCAACCGAAACGAGCAAAGCCCTCCTCGCCATAATCGAAGATCTCGTCCAATACCACGCCGCCGACGCGCTCTCCACACACGCTCGTTCCAAAGGAATCAAAGTCCATGAATACAGTTTCGAACAACCTCAACCTTTCGGAGGGGACTTTAAAGGTGTTGCTGGCCATAGCGTAGACCTCGCTTATTTGTATGGCCACCCTGAGATCTTTGATGGGACGGAGGATCCGCTGCGGGAGAGGGAGATGCAGAAGGAGGTGCAGGATTCTTGGATTGAGGCTTTATATGGAGAAGGGTGGACTGATGGAAGAGGGGAAGTGGATGGGGGGAGACATCTCGTTAGGATTTTTGGACCGGAGGGGAAGGTGGTTGATGAGGATAAAGAGACGTTTTTGAGGAAGTGGAGGAGGAAGGATGAGTGGCTGAGTATTGTTGAGGGACTGGATGAGGATGAACAGGCGGTTTTCCTGGGGGTTTGCATTGGTCATCTTGTAGGGTTGCTTGGGAATGCACCTCCTGCTGTTGTTTAAACGGAGTAGGGGGAAGAACCCTGTACACGACGCTGCGGAAAAGTGTTGATTTTCTCCTTTGTCCTAGAATGAGATGATATTCGGTAGATGATCTATTGTGCCATCATGGGCTTTTCCTTGCTAAGAACTATTAATATTATCTTACAATGAATTCTACTTTTTTATGTTCCTCCTTTCTTTTCCCACAATATAAGAGTCGGTTAAAAAATTGATAATATCGATAGAATGTAACGTCCATCCCTATGTGTCAAGAACCCCAGCGCAACGAGAAAATTGAACGGTGCTTTAACTTCGAGAACTTCAATCTCTTCGTAATCATCTTCAATTTCTAAAAAAAAGAAAAAAAAAAAGGATACCTTAATTAATAAATGAAACTAGTTCTCATGACTCCCGACTTAGCGCTTAGATCAGTAAATTCAATTTCAAGTAGCGTTGTATTCCCCGGGTGCACAGCCACAACGCCACAAAATTCAAGACATCAGCGCATACTTGAACCCTCTATGATAGAGAACATGGGTGCTCGCCAGCGGCTCACACGAAGCCTTCGAAATTGAAACACCGAGTAAAACGCGAACGTCCTTCGATCAACCCCCGACTAGATCCTCAGGCAGAAATCACGGGACTGACGAATTTTACGGCGATTCGGGGTTAGTGTTTCTCCGAGCCCGCCCCCTCTCTTCTTGTCGATGTCGAAGAACCTTCTCTCTGAGCTTATCAGCTCATTTCGAAGGCATGGTCTCCTCCCTTTAACTCAATGTATCTAACAATAGGAAACTACGAGAGGATTGCCTCAGATATATCAGGTTCCACGTGATGATATCCCACGTTCTTCTAGCCAACAGAATGCCCATTAATGTTGCTATGTCAAACTTCGGCTTCTTATTACAACACCTGGGGCTAGGCCGCACTTCCGAGGAATACCAGCAACAGACAGAGGGAAGCCAAACTACGATGGATGACTTATTATTAGCTTCATGATTGCTCCGTCCAATATGACCTAGCTGGACACAGGTACCAATGTTCGTCCTCCGCAGTCCATATACCGGACCATGCACCTTTACACGTACAGGTCAGGTATAAGTGAGACAAGCCATGACTCTCAAAGTCCGACAAAATATGGTCAACTTGTATATGGTTCATCAGCTCGTCAGACACTCGAAATCTCAGGTGCTCTCCATCCAAATACCAGCATAGAGGACAAGCGTAACAACCCACAAATCTCACCTCCTGGTGCCATGGCCATAGTCCCTCCTCCGGAATTCCCACACGGTTCTCATCCTTCATATTAACAATAGGGAGGAAGCCACTCGACGGAACACGGAAAGCGCATTGACTGCAGCAAAGATGCTCACCATTCATCGTCTGTTCTCTCCGCGTTTTGCCTCTGCAAGCTCCTTGGAGACCTGAGGTGTGTGAAATAAGGTTTGGAGATTGCGAAATAAGAGGATTTGGAGGTTGTAAAGTAGAAGGATTCAGAGGTCGTGAAAGAAGAAGATTTGGGGATCGTGATGGAGGATTCGGAGGTTGTAAAGTAGCAGGACTCGCAGGTCGTGAAGAAGGAGGATTCGGAGATCGTGAGGTAAGAGATTTTGGAGATCGTGAAGTAGGTGGACTCGGGGATCGCGAAATAGGATGGCTCGGGAATTGTGAAATAGGAGGCTGCCTGTCGGCAGATGCAGAAGTCATCGGAACCATGTTATCCCTCGTCGCATTCAAAACAAAGCGGCCCCGAGAAGAGGACAAATTCCAGGACGCAGGGGTACGATCAGAGCGGCTCCGAGAAGAGAACAATATAGAAGAATACAATGGCCTAGCCTGCATCATCCTTTGGTACTGCTCCGCCATGGTCCTCACAGCGCCTGTCCTTGTTCCCTCTGAATCAGACAGCATTCCGGGCAAACCAGGAAGCACCACAACTCCCTCGGTTCCAGACTCTGTCATCAAGGTGATTATGATATGCTGTAGCCTGATCACATATTGCGATAATTCTGCTCTAGCTTGCGCTAGTCACTCTGTCAGCAATATTACGATCTTAAGTTACTTTTCTTCCCATCAGAAGAGTGGACTTACCATCACCAATCGCGAATCGCTGCCCCAGCCTCGCAATATATACATTGTATTCTTGCTGGACTGTAGTTCCCCCGAGCGAGAGAGAGCGCTCCAAGTTCTGATTTTGCGCATTGCGGCGCTCTCGTCTCTTGTCGCGCCAGGACCGATAGAGGGTTATGGAGCCGTTGAAGGCAGAGACTATCCCTGCAATCGCGGCGACGATTTCGAGGCCGGACATATTGATGCTGGAGCCTTGCGGATGCGGACTCCTCGAACGAGTCGTGCTCCACGGTCGTTGGGAGTGTGCTTGGTAGTGAACTGAGGGAAAGTCTATTCAAGGACGACAAGATACTGTCGAGGAGAGGACATGAAGTGGTCAACTAGGGTCAAGATAGCCTTCAGCCCCCACTTTTTACGTCTTCCCAACTTTAGCCACAGGCCGCAAGCCACAATCCTTGACTTTTGAGCAACTTTAATTCCGATCATACATAACCGCCAGATTAGGTGGCATAATTGGCAGCTGTCAGAGGTGGTATGGATCTCATCTGCTTCCCTGATACCAAATTCAACTTTATATTGTCCATCGTTGCGTTGTCTCCACGGTATTTCTAATCCGAGTTTGATATCGAAAGGGAAACCGAGATCCTCACTAGGCATATCTCGGCTTGACTCCAAACTTTGTTGCTTCAAATGTTCAAGCATCTTAGAAAGGGCTACAGGATCCTTAGCCCAGACAGATTCTTCTGAGAAATTGCCATCCCTGGTTGAAGAAGAGTTGGGGTAGATTTCGTCCTCGATATTTGCTATAGTTTGCGTCCTCATTTCTTGGAAAGAGTCTCCTTTCCAGTTAAAGACCGAGTGACAAAAGAGGCATAAATGGTCCATCTTGATGATTTACTGCTTGCGGTCGATGTCTGGACGGGACATGGCGCAAGAGGGAGTCGAGGATGGAGTCGAAGATAGAGTCGAGGAGAGTGTGGAGGTAGAGGAGAGCGTTGTACGGACTAGTAGTTATTTGCGAGCTGAGAATTCTAGGAGGTAATTTCGGCTTGACTTTGTTGATAGTACTACTGTAGTGCCTGGCATAGCTTCGTTCGTCTGTGTTTGCTATTGACTAATGCTAACATATCCCATCAAGCGCCATCCCTTACACATTTTAGCCAAACAAGGGTTCTAACCAATCAGAGAGCTGCATTTAGGGGTTAAATACAGTCGAATTCTTTCTACTTTACAGGACTATAATACCTATTAAAACAAGGGCCGTCTTTACAGAGGTGTACATTATACTGTTTACAGCTAAACCACATATAACTACGCTCTATAAAAGCCTAAATATTCGTTGAGACCTCACCTAAAGGCTGCTTTTCTACCTCATTCCCCCCCTTATATCTCTTCCCTAAACACGCTTTACAATTGCCCCTCTAAGACATTCGTAACCTCTAATGGCGCTTAAATAAAATCAACAATTCCTTAATATTTCCCTCTAAAAAATGCCTTTTTCTCGTGTTTAAATTAATCCTAGCAAAATAAAGTAATATACGCATAATTTCTTTACGAAATTTAACTTATAATATCCACTTATCTTTGTCCTCGACATGCTAATAGTTTTATATATTAACATACATAGAGATTAAGTACAAATTAACTAAAACCGTCTATAAAAGCCAGTTCTAAAGAGCTTACTAACCACCCCTTCTAATAAGTCTGTCCCCTGAGTTATAAGACTTTAGTTGATTACTAACATCCACGGCTCCTATAAATTAGTTATAAAGCTAAACAAAAGTAGGCTCATTTAAATCCTTAATAGTTGCCTCTTTAAACCATACTCTGGCGACGATAGCGTTTAATGAGGTTTCACTTAGTCTGTAGCGGGGAGTGCGAACTATACTCAATCCATCGATATAATTCATTATAAAGAGAGTAAAGGCGTTATCGTTTCATAAGGCATGGGTGACATCGTTACTTTAATTATAAGCTATAAACAGAACATTATATAGTATCTAAGTGTCTACTTTCTTTGCTAATGCCTATAAGTTAAGAAGTCGCGACACTACACTTAAATCCTTTCGAGCAGTACTAATAACTCTAAAACCAAGCTCTCGTAGATAAACTATAAGCTTGTTTAAAATAAACAAATTATTTAAGATACAAATATATCGAGCTGAGGGTAATTAATATAGCAAATGCAGTACGACAGCTTGTGTCCGGTTCCCACTAAGACTAACACCTCTACTCGTTTTCGGTCCACCGAGTGCAGCAGGAGCTCGTACTCTAATAAGTCCTTAGGCTCCTTTAAAATACTAAGTCCAAGAGAGAAAATAGCCTAATTAGGCTACTACATACACCTTATAACTAGTCGAAACTGGTTTCGATAGTACAGTAGTGGTCTCAAAAGCTCGTCCAATAAAGCGTTGCATATACTTATCGACAGTGATATTTCGTTCAGGCTTTTAGAGTTATAAATTAACTGTCTAGACATGTGAATTCAAAGGCTTTAGTTATAAAATATTAGTAAAAATCTATATTTAGATGCTTTAAACTTACTTATTCCTAAGTCTTTTGCTTTTCCCTAGTTAAAGGTAATAGGGATAAGTAAAATCGTTTATATAAAATCTTAAACCGGTTACGTGCTATATACTTTTTAATAGCGTATTATAGGCCGTCTTTTTTAGTATTTTAATAGTCGTCGATATCGTTCTTACGGTAGAGTTTTATATATATTAAAATCCTAAGGTAGACTGTCGGTGTAACTGTACCGGGACATATAATAATAAAGTCACCTGAATAAATATCAATATTATTAAGTGATTTTAAAAGTGTTATAAAAAATGTGTTCTTTTAAGATAGGAGTAAAGCTCCTTATATATATATATCGGTCTAGAACCCCACCGAAACCCTACCGTTTTGGCCATAAGCTAGAGTTTTATATTAATAAAAATCCCTACAAATTAATATAGGCAAAACTTCTTTTAAAAAGATAATAGAAGTTATAAACGTAAAAGAGAAAAGTATATAAAAAAGTAAGGAATAAAATATATTAAGAAAAGAGGCCGTAGTAATAAAATAAAAGAGCTGAACTCTATTAGCGAATAATAGGTGGCTAAGCGAGGAGCTCGGCTAGCTATTAAAGTGCTTGTTATTATTAATTAATTATAAGTATAAAGAGAAATTTCCCCTAGGAATCGACTTAATCTCTTAAGCAATTATATTAATAGAGTTTATACTCTTAAATTGTCGATTTATATAAAAACGAAGTATTAATAAATTTTATAGACTTAATAATAATAATAATAATAATAATAAATAAGTTATTATTAATTTAAGATTAATTCGGTGTCGATTCGGTAGTGATTTAAATGTTAATAAGTAATATAGTGTTAATTCCCGTTTTTGCCGGTGCCCTCTAGGCTGCCTACCGTATATATTGCTTTTACTGCGTCCGCCTTATAACGACGATTTCGTCGTATAATTGCCTTTTTCATAATAAAAAGGGGAAGAAATGCGCTTATTGTATAAAATAAAAGACTTCTTACGTTTTTATAAATTATAAAATCTTAAAATTGACTTCGAAAATAATTCGTAAAGGCTTTATATTTAATATATGACTTAACTCTCTTAATACGTGAGTAAGGAGTTCTTTACCTTCTCTACTGCCGTAATAGTAAAAGATAAGACTATTATAATCGCCGCCACGACTAAAATCGATTCCGTTTACTTAATTACCTCGGCGGAGGCGCTAAAGACCGAGAAGAAGACGTTAATAGCGTTACTAAAGAAGACTTGTATTCTCCGTAAAAAAGTATTTAATTTATTAAATAACGTTAATATAAGTACTTTCGATTTTAGCTTAATATTCAGTTAATATTAACGCTTAAAGGCCTTATTAAAGTTTTCCTGCTATACGGTAATAAAGGCGGCGAAAAAGCGTCGTTAGGAAGATTTTAATATAAGAAAAAATAGGAACGAAGCAAAAGAGGAGGATAATAAGCCTACGGCCGAGTAGGAAATTACTCGCGTTAAGCGCCGTCGTCTTCGCCGCTCGTTATTCTAAAGGTCTTATTTTAAATTAATTTTATAATTAATTCTTTATAGTAATACTTTCTTTATACCTTTATACGGGAGTAGCTCCCTATAGTAAAACCGGCAGCTAAGTCCTTATTAAAGTATCGTTGCAAAACCGCTTATTAATATTTTAAATTAAAAGGTAAATAAAGAATTTAATTACTGTTTTTTATTTCGTAAACTAAAAATAATATAAAATATAATATAAAAAGAGCGTAAATATATAAAAGAAATTAAAAGTTAAAGAAAAACTATTATTTTTTAAAACGACACCGGAATTAGTCTAAATCGCCTCCGGTTGGCCTTTAGATTTAATCTTTCATTTTAATAATAAGAAAATTTAAATTAATTAACTCTTAAAGAGCCTTATTTGGATTTGCTTTAATTATCGCATTAATAGAATTGCGAGCTTTATTAATCCATCTCATTTTTATTAACTCTTTGCGTTTGTATAATTATTAAATAGCTATTATATTAATTATTAAACGTTTTTCTTTTATTATATTAAGTTTAACGATATATTTATATAACGAAAAAGAGTCTATATAGACGACGATAGGGAGGCGTGGAAAGCCGAGCTTGTTAATTATTATAGCGACGGTAGTCGACACAAAAATAAGTATATTAATACTTACTACTATAGCGTAAAGCTTAAAAATAAAAATAATACGTGTTACCCTCTTATACTTTGTTAAGTTAGCGTAAATAATATTACTACGGAATATAAACTTTAAATTCCCCTCTGTTTCGGTACCGATTAATATTAAAAACCCGATTTATAAATTTAAGTCTTTATTATTAATAAAGGAGCCGTTAATAAAGGCGTATACCTTAGCGGACCGTAAATCGATAGGTATATACCGCAGGCCTCTCTTTTAGTTGTTTATTTATTATTAAAGACGTAGATTTAAGGCCTTAACCTCCTCTATAAACGGATTTTAATATTATATTACGACAAAGAAATTAAATATAGCCTTTAATTAATATATTATCGTAATATATACTCCGCGAGCGCGTTGTTTCCGGTAGGCTTCTTTATAATTTTCTTATTTAATATTAACGACTTTTAGTCTTACTCTTTGTCCCTTTTAAGATATATAAAAATCGTTTTCTTTTATAATAATAATATAGCTATTAAACGTGATTGATTCGGAGGGGTTAAGGACTTATATTAATTTAGTTAAAAAACCGGCTTTTGTAATCTATTTTTATTTCGTTTTTAAAAACTCGTTATTTTTTAAAATAAAAGTATTGTCCGTTTACATTTTAATTAGTCTAAAATAAGGGTTTTATTACGTAAATATTAATAGATAAGAGTCAAACGTAAAGGTTTTTATTTATAAGTTCTTTTAATAATATTTATAATATATATTAAATTAATAATTCCTTGATTTTAGAATATTATATAACAGGAGTATTATTATAAACACCGTTTTATAAGGAAACTCGTCCATAATTTCTACTAGTGGCCACGTAAAGATCTTCCGAAGGAGCTTAATATTAACTTATATATATACTTAAATAATATTATAAATCACTAGGGTCGATTCGGTATTATTTCCCGTCCGTTTTAGTATTTTAATAAAAGCTGTTAAATAAATAAGAAGTCGTTAATTAATTTGTTAAATTATTAATAATTATATTAAGATATCTTTTTTCCTTTTATTATTAAAGTATATAATTACTAGCTTTGACTTTTCTTATAGTATAAGAGTCTCCTTATTTTTAATTTCGTTTATTATATATGATTTAAATATTCGGTGGCCTTTAAGTTATAAGTTATTTTAATTAATTAATATAAAGATACTTCTTTTTATAAGTGCTTTATATTTTGTCTTTCGGGATTATTAAAATAATAGACTTAGCGTTTTAATCTTGCCTTTAACTCGTAGTTTAATAACGAGCTCTTAGTTTTTAGTCTCCTTCTTTATAAAAAACGCTTTTATATCGGAATCGTTATTAAATACTTAAATTTCTAGAATTAATTATATAAAAGGTAATTTAATTGTAATTCAGTGGGTTTTCGGTGTTATTTTAAATAAGTTATTAACTTATAATCCCGGCTCATAGGACTCTTTTAGTAAATTTTCTTTTTAAAGTTTAACGTTTAATATATCTGTCTTAAATAAACGTATAAAAATTAATTTAAAGGTTTTAATTTTATTGCCGTCTATTCTAATCTTATACGTCTTTCCTTTTATTTTTAGGAAATTATACAGGCCTCTCTACCCCTTCTTTTCCCTTTATACTATGACTTAATCTTTAATTCGGAGGTTATATATATAAGTTATTATAAGATTATTACGCGTCTTTAGCGCGTCGTTTACTTACCGACTAGCTTAAATCTTATGAATCTCTTTTATGACTTTTTTAATAATAATGACGCGTTATTTAATAAACGGATTTAATAAGTCTATTTTAATTAATTTAAAGTAAGCGCCGAAAATAAATAATATAAGGATAAGGCCTTAGGGACCCGTTGTATTATTAATTGCCTTTATAATCATTTATAATCTGTTTTTATTATTTAATTCCAGGTGTTCTTTTATAACGATTTCGTACGCTCGGCGAAGGAGGCGGTGGAATCGTTTTACTTTTTTAATAAAGTAATATGCCTTTATAAGCACGAGTTTCGGCGTCGTCTTTATTAATTTTAAAGAGCTCTTAAACTCCTTTAAATTAAAATTAATTCCGTAATTATAGATTATATAATTAAAAAGGCCGAAGTAAGTGTTTATTTATGCCGATTTAAGTGCGTTAAATATAGACTAAGCCGTAGCCGATTCGGTGGCCTTTTAGAGTAGTTTTACTTAATTAAACCCCGTGTTTTCGTCGATTATATAAAGGACTTATTTAACTCTTAATTAAATTATATTAACGTAGATTATATAATTAAAGTTAACGTTGTCCTTTAATTTAAATTTAAACCTTTATAAAACCTTTTTATACTTTTAATAATATTTATATAACTTCTTAACCTTCTTTATTACTTTAGAATCGGGATTATGGCCGGCTTAATTTAATAAGAGCTTTAAACGCGCTATCGTAAAGTAGCTAAACCGCTTATGAAGTCGTTTAATTTTTTGTTTTTATAAAGTGGCACGTATTAATCGTCCCCGTTAAAAAGTTAAGAAATTAATTATGGCGATTTAAAAAAAGCCACGTATAACCTTTTTTTTAAATAATTAAGTGTCTCTTTTTACTTTAAATTAATACGTTATAAAGGTTATCGTACTATATATTAAGCTTATTTAGCTATTATAAATAAATTAAGAACGGTATATCTGCGTCTACAATTGTGAATTTCATTTTATTAATAAGAGTATTAATTATTATAACTCTAAGGGAAGGTCTCGAACCGGTACCGAATGTGATCCGACTTATTCTTATTTAACTTATATTAAATTTAATGTTTTAGATTTATTATAACGCCCGCAATTAGTTAATGCCGCCGGTGTTCTTATTAAACGCTCTTATATTAATCAGTAGACCTTAAAAGAATTTATTAATTTATTATATTGTATATTGTGGAGGGGGAAAACACCAAGCACACAACAAGAGGGTAGCAAAGCAAGTGCCGGAGGGTAAACGTAGGAAATACCTATTTGACGAATACTAAAGATATCATATATTTAAGGAGTATAATCTATCAAGGGAGGGGAGAGGTATAGTTTGAATAAGAAGGAAAAGTTGTAATAATAAAAATCGTTGTTGTCCTTAAAGGATGTTGCCCTAGAGGCTATCTTAAATACAGCAAGATGCAGCTCAATCACGTGACAAATGGGCCTCTGAGGTCAACCCCACCACAATATGCCTCGAAAGCAATAGGTTTTACAATTATAGCCTCTAAAATGTGAATTACTCTTCACTCCTTAAGTTATTAAAATACTTTTTATACGTTATATTTCTTCTTACTTATTATAAACATAATCGTATAAAGTGTTAAGCCGTCGCTCTCTTTACTCACGTCTAAGTCGTCTAAATTAATAATAGAATCGACTTTCGACGACGATTTTAACTTATAGTAATTATTATAATCTTTAAAAGGGGTCCAAATCTTATTTAAATCGAAATCATTCCCCTTTATATATATTAAATATATTTTAAAAGAGAAATCGTTAACTTTAAGGCCTTTTGCCTTCCGATTTATAAAGTATTTTGCCTTAAAAGTAGTTCTCTCTTTATTTATATAGCGGTTACTATGGCAATTTAATTTTTTATAAATAATACAGCCGAAATAGCTAAGTTTTAACTTAAATTTATTTTTACGTCTATTTCCGGACGAGTACTTAATCTTTTAGTTTAAGTAATACGCGTTACTCTTTACGACGTGGTTTTTATGTCGATTTAGGCTTGTTTTAGAGTGCTTATGGCGTTAATTTAAGCTATACGTCACCTTTACGCCAACCGCGTTCCGTAAGTTATTTATAAGAATAAGGAAAATTAAAGACGCGTTAAAAAGTGCTATTTTAAAAAGAGGATTACTTAATATTCTCTAAATTATTTTATTACGTAACGTTTAATTATTCCGTATATACTTATTCTTAAGACTTAATTATATATATTATAATTCCTTAATAAAGTTCTTTAATTAAATTAATATTAACTTGCCGCGTTAATAATCGCCTTTTTAGAAATCCTTAAATTTAAAGTTAAATTATCGGCTGAGGAACCGCTGAGCTCGCTCTTTCGTCTTAAAGTAATTACGCGTAGCTTATATTAATTAATTAAATGTATACTTCTTATTTTATAAATAATAATAATAATACGTACTTACCTTGTCTCGCATTATAAAAGGAAAAGCTCTTTTTTAAATTGTTTTAGAAACTCTAACGCGTTAATAGAAGTTAATAAGAATATATAACTTCTCGTTTAAGTAGTCTTTCGTCCTATTATATTAGAGCTCTTTAATATACATTTTCAATAGCGTCGCTAAAGACTTAATTTAGAATTCCGAGAGGGGTTCTATAATAAATTAAAAAGGGAGGTCCGAATCCTTACCGTTACTTATTAGTTCTGAGGTTATTTTAAATAATAATACTGACCTGTCTCTTAAAATAAGTAAAGGTACCGGAGTTAAGTTTAAAAGTAAAATATTATTTAGTCTTTATTAAAGTAAACCTTTTATAAGGCTAAGGGTAAGAGATAACGACTCCTTCTTTACTTTTATAAGCGCCGGAGGAGTTACGTTATATAAATTCTCCTTCGTACCGGTTATTATAATATATTATAAAGTCGTAACGTTTTAGGTACTCCGTAACGTATACGTCTCTTAGCCTAAAGTCAATATTCTGACTTTTAGCGTTTATAAAGTTAATTATATTAACTCAAAAATCCTGATTTACCCGTCTTATAACTGTAGCTCGTCTCGTATATATTCCGGTATAAATTTAAGGTATAATCGAGCTTAATTCTGAAGTTAGTCTTACGGCTACTTATTATATAGTGCTTAAAGTATTATATATAATGCTCTAATAGTCTTTGTTTTCTTTAACCGTTCGACGTAAACTTTATGAAATTTAAAAGTATTACGAAAATAAAGTCTCTTTTATTTATTAATTATTTTAAATTAGTCGACTGTCTATTTACTAAAGAATTTATAAAAGCCTTAAAAAAGGAATTCTTTTTTAACTTATTTATTATAAAGGTCTTTACGGAAGTCTTTTAAGTACTTTATTAAGTTCGCGAGGAATTTATTTATTAATTAAGTCTTTAAGGCTTAAGATGTAGTATTTACTTTGTTTTTTTCTTTATTATTTATTAAAATTAATTCTTTTACTTTTAATATAATTTCCGTAATAATATCGTTTTAATATAATTTCGGTGGGTCTATAAAAATGAAGTCTTGTATTAAGAGGGTTTGTATTAACTTAATAATTATTAAAGAGTGACTGTCGTATTAAGGTTAGTATTTAATAGTATTATCGAGACGCTCGATTCTTTATAATGTTTAAAAGTTAAGAAGATTCTCTCTTTTAATTAATTTAAATATAAAGGCGGAGCTAAGGCGTTAAGATCTTAACTTCTTACGCTATTTGCGATTTTAATTCTTCGGTGCTATAACTTTGTCGTTCTATAGTACTTTAAGTAGACTACTAATTAGTGTCGGTGTAACTATACCGGGATATATAATAATAAAGTCACTTAAATAAATATCGATATTATTAAGTGATTTTAAAAGTGTTATAAAAAGTGTGTTCTTTTAAGATAAGAGTAAAGCTCCTTATATATATATATCGGTCTAGAACCCCACCGAAACCCCACCGTTTCGGCTATAGGCTAGAGTTCTATATCGGTAAGAATCCCTACGGACCAACATAGACCTTAATTTCTACTATAGTAGTAGGGTACCAAGCTTTAAATCGTGCATGTGGCCTAAGTTCGTCTACTTGTTTAACGTTTTAATTAATATTACTAACAATTTAAAAGAAAATCTCATTTATAAAGAAAGGAAAAAGATTCCAAAAGCATTAATAAAAGCAATAGAGCTAGGTAGGCGTATCTCAGGCTAAAAATTAGGACAAGGAAAAGGAGTAAATAGCCCTAGGCCTTCGGGGATAGGTTTTGCCTTTAGGCGAAATGTCCTATTAAGGATAAGATCAGGTTGCATACCCTCGGCCATCTTAAAGTTTCTTAATTACATACAATTTAAGTGTATTATGGGAATTCTACAATAGTAAATGCGAGGGATAAACAGCCCATCGCGCAGGGCAACACCCCCCTACAAGATCACCACTTACCCCACGCTAAAATGTGCCTATGGCGCTTAATAGGATAGATTCGACTGCTTATATAATTCGAAGGAGTCGAGAGAGGGAATCGGGCTGCTTTGTCGTTGCCTTCAGACAAAGCGCGTTTCAGAGCTAGGGGCTCCGGGCGGTCCAAGCCTGCGTCATCATAAGCTGGGGTATCAGGAGAGGAACGCAGATTAGATAGTACAGGAACTATTAGAGGGAATAGAACTGGTATCTATGGGAAACACCGCGTGAAGGATACAAATTCAGCGCCAGATTGCTAGAATGTTCGACGAAAGGCCTAAAAAAGCCTTAGGCACTATATCAATACTCTTATGTGGTGCTGAATGACGATGATCGGCGACGTGATGGTTGGTACCGCATAAAATGAGGGTCAAAAATAACAATCATTGAGAGTTAGGAACTGAAGCCGATTTTGAAGTTTACTTGTATAGACAGCAGCAACCCACCAAAGTCTGAAACAGCGAGGCAAGCCACAAGGCAAAGCCACCAGCTTACGAGCCACAGCATTTATGCGCCACAGAATTGGGAGATTACATAAGATATGACTAAAAAGCCGACACGCCAAAGTCCCCGCGCTCTCTCTCTCTTCGAAGAACCTTCTCTCTGAGCTTATCAGCTCATTTCGAAGGCATAAGGAAACAAAGAACTTACAGTGAGCTTCGATTACGGTGCCTTCTTTCCATGCTGTCTTTAATTCGATAAACCATAGTTTAGTCTGAACTAGACTTAATACAGTTACTCTAGCTTTCGGTTACTGAACGAAAGAAGGTTTCCAGTGGGTCTCCCCCTTTTACCGTACCTAAGGGAAGGGAATTACGGGGTAGGTCTCGTCTAGCCTGGTGTTTACTTTCGCTAATTACCTGTAGGAATTCGTGGGGACAAGCAGATTAGATTATTCAACATTATTATTCTATAGTCAATAGTAGGATAATTTGCAGCTCATCACTTGGCTCGATTTCGTCGTCCGTCAACTGGCGGCGAGGCGGGGAGAGCGATTGAGTTACATTTATTTATGATGGCGTTTGAAGAAGTCAAGCTTTCTTACGTAGAGTTTGGATTTCAGATAGTAAGGAATCGACGTCGTTAGGCATTGTTTGAGGTGGAGATGATTAAGGATGAAGAGCGTCGGTTCGCCGTCATCTTTCGGGTTGGAAAAGATAACGCTAGTCTCGAATAAGAAGCAAACATAATTCGGTTCCTGTCTGCTGCCTAAGTGGGATTCGCGTGCCTTGGCACTGCCAACGGTGAATGAGACCCACTAAGAACCCCCTTCTGTACAGCATGTCGTACTTTAGTACTTTGAGGCTTGTGCCACTATCCCCTCCCTGCAATTCCGTGCACCTCGCTAAAGAGCCTGTAGGACCCTGTAAAGCCAGAGAGAAGCCAGAGCCTAATTAAGCGAGCATCACCAAAAGTGACCCCCTCACCCACCATAAGAAATAGACTATGGACACTGAATCCACGACACGTACCAAAGCAACATAAATTATTATCTAAAGTTAACTTGGCATTATTTACGCTCAAATATTGAGGTTTTGCCACTACTATCACGGCTAGCCTTCATCGCTCTTTCTTTCGATTAAAACTACTCTTTTACCTGGTGCCGCCTCCTAAAGCATCTCTCCCTCTCTCTTTTACACGCCTAACAGTCATATCTGGTAAGAGGTCTTTCCACTGACATCAGGATGCCTGCATCAGTGGGTCCTTGAACTGTCGATTCCGGCATTTTTAGATATCACGAAGTAGGTAAAGGAAAGAAGGATGATTTTTGTCAGCGACGACAATTCGTCCTGTTCAACAGCAATCAACACTTCAAAATAATGCCACATTCTCACAACCTAGTAATTAAAAGGGAATATCATTCTTTCAATTTCTCAAACACCAAGTACCTCACATCCATCTCCCATCCATCACCTTTCCAGCTTAAGATACCGTCTCCTCCTCAGCAGGAGCAAAGTAGGCCATACTGCTAACCTCCATCTCATTCTCGTTCCAGACATCGTCTCCAGTATTTGCAGAGTATCCTTGACCTTCGCCAATATATGCCCCATCCATACCCTGCCACGGCTCGTCCACCATGCTTTGCATCAGCCATGTCTGGACGGGCAAGCCTCCGTTGTTATTGTCGTTATTGTTGTGTGCAGCCATGTGAGTGGTGTTGAAGCTTGATTGAGTCTGCTGGGGTCTGTTGAAGTTCATGTAGGTTGAGGTTGTTGAGGTCGAGTGGTTGTACTCATGGACATTCATGGTGGAAGAGTTGTCGATGTGAGCGGCATCGTCGGTGGTTGCGGTGGAACGGCGGCTGCCGTTGGAAGAGTTGCCTATGGTAGAAGACATATCGTGTTCGGCAAAACTGGTGTTCGCGGCTGCATTGTGACGGCGTGAAGAAGCCTTGCTGCTTTTGCCTGCTGCTTGATATTCCTTTTTGGGGGCCATGATGATGTTTGGAGTAGAGGAAGGAGGACTTGGAGTAAGAATGGAGGAGTGGAGGGTGGATGTGAGTCCGAAATGTAGACAGAAGCTTGGAATTTACCGAAATGACTTGCTCTTGAGAAGATGTCGAAAAATGTGAGCTGGAGAGGATGAGAGAGAAGAGTGTATTTCGCTGATGGGTTGAGATGATTTATATCCACTCTCACATGGAAACGCATCTTTCTGAGAACAAGTCTTTTGCTCTGTTGCATTGATTCAGCTCACCGAACATCAACCCAACATACCGCTCGATGACGGTTTTGTAAAGAACAAATGAATCTTTCGCGTATATCTACTTGCGCTTGAAGAGTTTGTCACAGGCCAGTAGGAGCCAATTCCCGCAATCCAAGCAAAGGTTCATTAACGTAGTCTCGTCGCACAGCAGCAGCACGAGGCTGTCTCAGCCCCAGCATTGCGATCGTATGTATCATGACAGCTCATTCCGTCGATGTTCAGTCATTAGCACGACATTTCCCCTGCATTCTCCCATATCTCAATGAAGGTTTTGTCATAGGCCAATGATGTTGAAGATACCCCTTCTATATGCAGGTCAGGTTCAGCGGTCAGTGTCGACGAATTGGGGTGGCCAGATGCAGGAAGGTGCGCAGGCAACATTCTGAGCCTGACGGGTTCGTAATTGGCGAATGACAATTCGGCATGCGGCCAGCCTCATGCACGCCTGAAATCTGGATGGGCGCCACATCGAGGGTGTGAAGGTTTTGTTCTGAACCAATAACATTCTCGTGCACCCTCGCTTTATCGCTGAGTCATCGAGGAGCTGGGAAGTAGTAAAAGAGCCAGCCTCGACACAGATTTCTCCCCATTTTCTTCTTATTTCTTCTTACTTGACTTTCCCCATCTTCAAAACGAAGCTTTGGCCTGAGCTATTCTTCTCATTGCCTTCAGTTTGTGTTCATCCATTCTTTCTGCAGCCCTGCTTCGTGAGCGTTGTTTGATCTGACCGCCAAGATGGAGCCACAATGGGAGCTTCATAGGCAGCGAATCAAAGAGCTCTACATCGACCAAAAGAAGACGGTGGATGATATTAGACGCCTCATGAAAGAAGAACGCAATTTCTCTGCAAGGTCAATACCACCCTATTTGGGTCTCAGAATGTTGGATCGAGTTAAGCAGAGTGTCTAACATACTTATAGCAATACTGGATATGAACGACACTTGAGGAAGTGGAAGCTCACAAAGAATGTCGACGGAACTGTTATTCAACTCGCCAAAATAGGAATGGAGAGGCGCGAGGGGGAGCTCAAAGACACGGAAGTCTACTTCAGGGGCGTCCACATCCCCAAACTCGTCATTCGGAAGAAGGCGGCTCGCTGTCGCATGTCTACGATGGAGCGACATCAGCGTGAGTTTAGGCCATTCACTCTAGATGCCAGAGATTTAACTTTCCGCGCAGTGATGAGAAGTACTGCACCTCCAGAACTAATCCTGATCACGCCTACTTCCGAGGACTACATGGCATGTGTGATGTCAAACGATCTTCCTTGGATATACTTTCAGAAACAGGTAGCCTCATTCGGTTCGTTCTATCTACCATTACTGATCAGTTCTTGCCTGATGACTGATTCTAGTGAACATCGATCATATACTTGGCATGTCAAGGGAGGTGATGAGGCTCATGATACCAAGTCTTTCTCCTAGCCCCTCGCAGCTAGTTGATGTGCATCTGAATCAAATTATCCAACATCTATGCGTGATCATGCCTGTTGAAGGAGATGACTATGTTACGGATAGTCTTAAGAAAATCTTCGGAAACAATGATCATGAGGCCACAACAGAGTTCCTCAAACTCGCGGTATATTTGGTGTCAAACAAATTTTGGGACATGTATTATGGTCACCCGGGAAGGATATTTTGCGATCATCTCGTTCGGTGGTTCCAGCTAGACCGTAATCGCACATTCCTTCGCGAGATTCTCTCGAACAAGACACCAACAATAGAGGCCTTCATGGAGGGTATTTTTGCTAGTGCCGTGTATGCTGAAGATTTGGAAATGCTGGTGGACTTCCTGCGGTCGGGCATCAATCCCAACATCCTCGTTCCAGCCTCATGGGCTCAAGAAACACCGATCGTGAGCTTTTCTCGAAGTGGAAATATTAGACTGGTCAAAATCTTTCTTGACGCAGGCGGCAACTTGAATGGTTTACATACTTGGCGCAACCCACTCCTGGCGGCCGCCAGAGCCGGACACTCTGAAGTAGTTGAGCTCCTCGTATCGCGAGGCGCTGCTGTGGACGTGTGTGCTTGTGGGGGAGAAGTCCACGATTGCCAGACTTCAGCCCTTCAATGGTGCGCTTTGGCGGGAAATTTTGAGATGGCGAGGTTCCTCCTTGATAAAGGGGCCCGGATCGATGCAATCTCTGGGGACTGCGGGAGTGCGCTTGAATGCGCGCTTCGTACTGAAGCAACCAGGCTCGTCGATATGCTCTTGGAGCGCGGCGCCGATGTTAATTGCGAGCCGACAGGACACGGCAACACGCCCCTGCAGTCCGCAGCCATGAGCGGCAGTTCCCCGCTCGTTCAACGTCTCTTAGGGCTCGGCGCCGACGTCAATGGCAGTCCAGCAGTATATGGGCGGACCGCTCTCCAACACGCGGCTAGCAACGGAGACCTTGAAATGTGCCAAATCTTGATGCAAGCTGGCGCTGAAGTGAATGCCGCCCCAGGTGCAATACCATGGGGTTTTCTTCCCACCACAGCCCTTGGCGCCGCAGTGAAATCCGGGAACCATTCACTTGTGACTTTCATGCTGCAGTGTGGAGCTAATCCCAACGATGATCGTGGGTTCGATACCGCATTGGAGGCAGCGACGGACCTGGGGGATGCTGGAGCCGTTCGAATTCTTCTTTCAGCCGGAGCTGACCCGAGCCGAGATCAATCATTCGCCAACGCTTGCCGTAAAGAGCATATGCAACTACTTTCGGTTCTGATTGAATATCTCCCTAGTAGGGAGGCTCGGATTTCCGAAGAAGCTTTATGCGCTGCAGTCGAGTCGCAAAACGCCGGTGTTGTTCAGCTCCTGCTGGATGCAGGTTTTTGCCCAAGTGACGTCATGACCAGTGGCGGCCCCAGAACAGACTCACTGGCAAAGGCGATCGAACTTGGGAACCCTCAAATAATCGAAGCTCTTCTCAAAGCAGGAGCGCCCTACAAGAACTTTCCATCTCCACGGGAGAGTGGCTTAGACCCGCTCCAGATGGCATGCTGGAAGGCAAACAAGGGCTTGGTCCACTATCTTTTGAAGCATGGAGCTGATCTCAACAGACCAGCCGCTAGGGGTTGTGGACGAACTGCTCTCCAGGCTGCGGTGGAGTCCAGAGACACCGAGCTCATTCTACTTCTTCTAAGAGAGGGGGCAGATGTGAATGCACCACCTGCTGCTAAGTTTGGAGTGACGGCATTATATGCAGCTATCGACCGTGGGAATGCTAATTTGGTTGAAGTGCTGTTGGAAGGAGGAGTCGATGTCCATACATTGGCTTATCTTGGGCTGTACCCGAGGAACTCCTTGCAACGCGCCGCAGAGCAGGGAGACAATGAAATAATCCACATGCTTATAGCTCACGGCGCTGACGTGAATTCGCCACCATATGCCTCTTCTGGTAAGACAGGTCTCCAAGCAGCTGCTTTCAAGGGGCATTACCGAACAGTAAAACTGCTGCTCCAGAATGGAGCCAATGTCAATTCACCTCCAGCGCCCTTTCATGGGCGCACAGCGCTTCAAGCTGCTGCTCAAGGTGGATATCTACGTATCGCAGAAGTTCTCCTTGAGAACGGAGCACATGTAGATGTACGGGGAACCGGAGATTATTACCGGACTCCCCTTGAAGCAGCCGCAGAAAAGGGGCATATAGATATGCTGAAACTGCTTCTCAATGCTGGAGCGGATATCACCAGAACTGAGGGAGGACGTCAACAGCTGAAGAATGCTATACTCTATGCAACTGAGAGGGGTCATGATGCAGCAGCAAAATTTCTCAAATATCATCGGATCTGTTGAGGCTACCATAATGTTAGATATTCGAGCATATCCTTTACAAATCCCGAGTACTACAAGTAGCTGCTTTTACAATTTCAGAGTCAATAAACAATCCACTTGAGAGCATGCTGGTGACCAAAGCAACTCGCGACTTCGACTTTGCAAGACGTGATGTCATTTATGGGTGCTGATTGCTATTGAGAAAAGTTGCCAATTGTGGCCAGGAGTCAGCAGTATTTGGGCATTAAGCAGCCTAAAGCTACCATGATGACTAAACTCGGGCTACAGTAATCGTATTTGTTTACACCCCTAAGCGAGGTGTGACCTGCATAACCGTATAGAGTATGAAAGAGGACACCGCAATCGAAGCTCATTGTACCCCGAGATATGTCCAAATGATATCAAATTAATAAACCAGTTCTGTATAATAAGCTTTAGCCCTTCCGTAATCTAAAAACATAAAATCCCCCCTGACGGATACCCTAAAGGTAATAACATTATTCCAGAACGCTTTACAAATACATCGGTACTCGGTAGGTAGCTGGAGAATCCCTGTAGGGTACTATCTCCTAGCCTCTCCTTAGGTATACGTCGAGCTATAAGTAGCTTGCTATCAACTGAGAATGCAACTGCAGTGACTGAAGAAGAGTGGTCCTCGAGCACCTGCAGCGCCGCGCTCCGATGCGTTTGAACTCTTGGCTTTTTCTGGATCTAAGAAAGTATGTAGTACTCGAATACTTTCCTCATAAGACTCTGTCTGTTCTAGGTCGAAAAGACGTGCTGAACCACATAACTGAAGAGGTGTTTGCTCAATAATAGAGCGGTTGTGTAAGGCAAATCGCTTTGCGTCGTGAACAAACACGCGCAATTTGGGACTTGGGACTTGTACTAACTAACCTCAGAGGACTTAGCCAATTCCAATCATAAAATTTACTACGAGAGATTACCGAAACATAAACCTCTAAAGATAATATTGGTTGAATTCCTTCTGACGTCTTACCTATCCATCTTAGTGCCCCAAGCTAGTGTTGTAAATGACCCGGCAGAAACCTTATCTTCTTGGGAAGTTTACTCTCACGTCATTCTGCCCATGACTTTGTCTGTAATGCTGAAGTTCGATAAAAAGGCTTCCTTGAAGAGCTTTATCAGGAATGTCTGTTATCTCGCAGATATGTTGCTCTAAGGATATCTTCTGCTTAGTGGCTCCTAGTCTTTGAATTGCTCAAAGTCAGAGTACCTGTCAATTTTCTCGTCACAATGGGTAGGTTCCAGCGACGTAGGGACAGACGATACTCATTAAAAGAAAAATCGCCGTCTTTTCCACCAACCCCTCAAAGGGAGCCAAGCTCAAGCCGATGCTAACGTGCACCCAAGAAACCCTGCTTCTCATTGGCACACCACCAAAACACCGTGCAGACTGCAGTAAGCACCTTAATCCCACACCCGCAGCGGCATCTCTCGCCCGTCAGCCACTCGGCTCTTTGATTTCCAATCGGTACATGTTGCAGATCTTCAAACAAAGACCAACAGGCATTCCATACCCGAGTAGAATACCGCAATGCTTGCTGAGAAATTCAGAAGCTAGATGAGGCTAAACGAGGGGTAAACAAACCTCTCACTTCAAGCGGCCGCTCTCCGAGCTCCACATATTTTACCCGGAGAGTTGTCAACGCCGTCGCCCGACTCTAGAATCAATTTCTCAGCATTTCATTTCTTCTTCAACAATTGTCACGCCAGCATCGCCTTCCTCACAACCTCCCCTAGGTAGCACCGAATATCTGTACCGGGTTTCAAAGCAAGCATACGAAGTAGATGAAGCAATTCCATAAACTCGACGAAACCTACCACCAAAAAAAAATGGTCCAACGGGAAACAGTGGCGAACTGTAAAAAACCCCACCTCCCACACCACAACACACAATCCCACCCAGCCAGCCCCACCACGATTTCCTAAGCAGCAGCAAAACTGCTTACATTATATCCTGTAAGCTACTGTTCTAGCGAGCGGTGAGCAGACTCCGCTCCGGATTTGAATCTTTCTGCCATTATGGCATCATGATGTCAGGGATGGAGGCGCCTGATGCAATTGCCGTGATTGGGCAATTCCTTCCAAGACCCACAGGGGTGTTACAGAAAAGAGTTTCTGGCTAGTCAGGTAGGCGCGTCCATTACCTGTAAGTATGGGAGAAAGCCTAGGTACTTTTAGGTGGGTATGTAGAAAAGACAGGTTGAGAGCTGGAAACCGCTAGAAAGACATGCAGATTCCACTGTGGCTCTTCCTGAGTAGTATCCTGTTTGCGCTTTCCTGGCACGAGATGGCGTCGTTTGTGAGGTCGGGCTTCCAATTGGGAGGCAGGAGTGGAGGAGGAGGAGGGGTGGGTGCAGGTACGAGGGGTATAAGAGCTGTCCTCCCCTCTTTCGCCTTCTTCAACAAACATCCAACTACAATTACGACTACAGCTACGATTTCTCCCCTCTACAAAGCAACAAACACGCCTTCAACACACAAACACTTCTCCACAAGCACCGCAAGCATGTCCTCCAAAGCCTTCCTCGACACCATCAAGGCCCGCCGTACCTACTATGCTCTCAAGAAGGAGAGCACCATCTCCGACGCCCAGATCCAGGAGATTATCAAGCAGGCGGTCCTACACGTCCCTTCGTCGTTCAATAGCCAGAGCACGCGAGTTGTACTCTTGGTCAAGGAGGAACATGATAAACTATGGGAGATCACGAAGGACACATTGAAGGCTATTGTCAGTAAGGATCAGTGGACGGCTACAGAGCAGAAGTTGAATGGGTTTAAGGCTGGCTATGGAACTGTGAGTTTCCCCCCTATGTTTTCTTTGCTTTTATCTGCGTTTTTGTGCGAGTGCCGCATATAGTGGGCTGTCATGGTGTCACAATGTCCTACCCCGCCACCTCATTCTCCTTCCCTATCCTCAATTCACATCTCAAAGACACCTTACTAACATCCCTCCCCAACAGGTCCTCTTCTTCGAATCCCGCTCCACCGTCTCAGGCATGCAAGAGAAGTTCGCCACCTACGCCGACAAGTTCCCACTCTGGGCCACCCAATCCGACGCTATGCACCAATTCACAATCTGGACTGCCTTGGAGGCCGAAGGACTCGGCGCAAACCTCCAGCACTACAACCCATTGATCGATCAGAAGGTTGCGGAGACTTGGGGCATCGATGCCGATTGGGTTCTCAATGCTCAATTGGTATTCGGTACGCCCGCCGGAGAGGCGGGTGATAAGAGTTTCTTGCCTGTTGAGGATCGATTCAAGAGTTTTGGTGTTTAGATTGATTATTTGTGGGACATGACGGACTAGGGATGGGATGCATTGCTGGTGTTTTTAACGGTGGGAGTTGAAAGCGGATGCTGGGTTGATTGATTGCATGGAAATTACATTGTGTTGCATTGCTTTGCTGCATCAACACCAGCTCACGAAAGTAGCTAGGTACGACTAGCATCGAACTTGATACCAACATTTTCTTTCGCGCATACCTCACTTGATTCAATCAGAGAGCATCTTCAATTCCCCCCCCCCCCCCCAATGCCATCCATACGACCCTCCATGACCGCGAGTCATCAGAAAATAAGTAGCAACCAGACGACAGCTAGCCTTATGGGCTGGACTCACCAAGCAGGGAGCGGCCGCATAGAGGGGTACTCCGTAAAACTACCCCTCCATCCAGTCTATGTTTCCTACTAATTACTACAAATATCTCCGAACACAATCTTTCGATATTCTCAAAACATGCCATCTATACCCTTATATCCTCACGCTTTCGTATTTGCAGATTTGTATTGAGAAGAGAAGAGAGAGAGGACAAGAAGGGAAAGAGCTAATTAGTTTGTAGGGTGAAAAATCTTTATCTGAAGAGATCTGAAGAGGAGAGGTGGGGTAGGAAGGAGAGTGGAGTGGAGAGGGGAAAAGGGTCCTTTCAGATGAGAGGGAAGAGGGACGGGGGGCGGGGGGCAGAGTTGGGTAAGGTCCGCGATATCCGCATTAGCCGTCTGTCTGTCTGCTCGTCCTCGTCGTCTATTGGTGAACTTGCTTTCGCGCGTTGGTTAACTTAGTACGTACAAAGTAGTACAGTTGGAGACTATCGCTACATAATAGAACACATTTTTCTGATTAAGTGACAAAGCATTTCCTTTTTGGTGTTGATATAGATATAATGTGGTGCTAGTACTGTAGGTAGTACGGTGTATGTCAACCAAACAAAGGGAAGGAGGAAGATGTATAAACTACGCATGCATGCTTAAGGTTCTTTTCTTGTAGAGTATTCTTGGGATTAGGGAAAGTTTAGATATAGCTGGTTGGGGTATGATGCACTTGGGAAGTGTCCCCACCCCCTCCCCCCAAAAAAGAGTCTTCCCTCCCGTTTCTCTATCTGCCCAGACTTCACCTAGCAATGTCAACGGTCGTTCGATCACGTGACAGTCACAAGAGCACCCTTCGGTTGTCTTGGTCGGCGAGAAAGTGAGAGGGCAGGTGCTTGGGTATGAAGCTTTTCCTTTTGGGTTGCTGGTGAGTCTCTTCTGAAGGCGTTTCTGGGTTTTGCGTGGGCTTCGAGGCAGATTCCGCATGTCCTTTCAGCGCATCGGGTCACCATCAACAGCCAATGGGCGGAGGACGAGGCTTAAGCCTCAAGATGCAAAGCCTCGACCTGGTGGTCATATCTCGACAACGACTCTCTTCATGTCGCCTCTTTGCCAAACCTCATTACAAGTTCGATGGATTTCAGCGCTATCGCTCCTCTTGACCCGAAAGGCCAGTACGCAAGCTCCACACATTGCAGATTCGTTGAGATATTGCAATACCCTGGACAGCCTGATTTGACTCGGCGTCAGGACTCCTTGCATGATGACTCTCTCGCAGGTTGGTTATCAGGAGTAAGTGCACCGACTCTTGATCTTTCTTCTGAACTTTTGACGTTGATAAAAACTAGGATCAGATGGTGAATGAGCAGCATCTCTTACCTTCGGCAGGGCTACGGCTTCTGTAAGCAATGGCACCACAAGAACCGAAGATCATAGTATGGGCCCATTAATGATTGAGGACATAGAGTGCTATATCGTGTTCGGGACCGTGGGAGAGATGACCATCGTGCCTCTTTCTCCTGCACACAAGAGGCAGGAGGTCTGATTCGAGGCCACTTTGGACTTTCGGCAAGTTTCTTCTCAGAGAAAGCAAGCACAAAGGCTTTTACATATCGGTACTCCAAGCCGCTTTCAGACACTTCCATCCTCCGAGGTACGTGCCGTGGAGCTGCGCCAAATTCGGGATGTGACTGACAGTAAAATTTTGAAAGGACTTGTCTTCAAGCACCGTCCTAGATATAAACAACCTTGTCAATACGCCATTCTTTATGATCACAGAAGTTGCATAGCCCATGCTATGATAATTGTCTGCGACAAAGGCGCTTTTGACTCAAGCCTTGCGGACATTCTTTGTGAAGCAAAGCCCTGCGAACTGCACCCCCTTCTCCTCTGCTCCATTGTCTCAGCCGCATTCATTGAGAGAAGTCACGTTGGGATCGAAAACACTTTAGAGCAGATATCATTGCTTACGAAAAAGACAGGGCAACACGAATACAGAGATGTGCCCTACGTCGATCCTCTGGACATCGACTTTGTAACCACAACAAGGTCCCTAAATTCTGCCAGTAAGACAGTTGCAGCTGAGGCTCGCATGGTGACATCCATTCGCACGGCACTAGAGGTAACCCAGAAGTTTGCTCAGGAGATTGCCCTTGACACAAGTCAACATGAGCAAAGAATAGTCTCAGCGGTGTTCCAAGATAGCATCGAATACTACATGGAGTCATGCCGAGATCTACTCAACACCTCTACGTATATCGAGAAACGCATATCTACACTGATACAAGTGGAAAGTATAACCCCCTCTAAAAGTAAGGTAATCACTAACATGGGAGCATCTTTTAGGTATATCAATTCATGACTCAAAAAGATGCCAAGACCAATATCGCTCTCGTCGAAAGCTCAGCTGCTATCGCTAAAGCGGCGAAGGCAGACAGCTCTGCAATGAAGACCATCGCCATTCTCGGCATGTTCTTCCTACCTGGTGCTTTCGTTGCTGTGAGTTGACTATGTCTTAGAACAAGCGTTGCCCAATCTCGTCAACATGAACTGTACCTAATCACTCTTCTTACAGGCAATTTTCGCAATGCCTGTATTCGATTGGGATGACAACGGTCAACCAACCGTGAAACCAGCATTCAAGTACTACTGGGCTATCACCTCTCACTCTCTCATTATTCCTATCTTGGGCACTGGCGATGTTTTTACCTTGGCATCGATGGGTGGTCAAGTTGAGCGGAAAGAGAAACAAACACAAAAAGGTTAACATCGAACTACCTTCTCGCTGAGCTTGCACAGTATACGCCATCTGAGATGAGCAAGAAAGTGCTCCTTGACCTTGCGTACGATTATCGATCTCGCACTGCGTTTTTCTGTCTCCGTGACGGCTACTTGCCCCGTTGTTGTGTTATGAAGCATCGCGTATCTGCTGAGCTAACCCGTTTTGGGACGTAATAACGTCTGCGATTTTGCGACGTGCAACAACCTTGTATAATCCGCTTGAACGAAGCTGCTTCTATTTGGGAATGCGAATGCGAGGAGTCGATAATCAGGATTTGTGGAGTTTGGAAATCTTGTGTTTATGCGTGTGGATGGCATTGCTCTTCACATGGTCAACTCTTTTTTCTTATTCATATTTTCCCATAGCTCGTCCTCTTATGGTACAAACATTTACCTCGGAACTGGAAACGAAAAGTTCACTTCTTCAACACATCGAATCTCAATCTCAATCTCAATCTCCACCTTCATTGTCTCGACTCGTGTATCCTTACAAGCAATTCACCCACCGCCTAATACGCCAAACCAGGTAACTTATCAATCCCTATGTTCCATTAGCATCATGCACATATATCTCTCACCCAACTAAACTCCAAAACAAACACTCCTCTAAAAGGAAGAAAAGGGTCAAACTCACAACCATTCTCATCCTCCTTCCACAACCTCGGCACATGACAACCCTTCTCAGCACCCATAGCCATCTCCTTCAACCCCGCACACGAGGCTCCCGTACATGGCCCCCATCCATAGCCCTCTGCAGCGAATCTCCCTTCCACCCAAACACGTAGTCGCCATGTTGACTATATCCTGTCTTGTCGCCTGTGCTGAGAACGAAGGGCTGTGAGCCGTCGGTGGGCCAGTCGGCGGCGTTGTTGAAGGGTGTTGTGTCCCAGACGATCTAGAGGGTTGAAGCTGAGGTCAGAACATATCTTCAGTAGGGAGATTGAAGAAAATGGGAGATGGAAGGATAAGTTAGGATTATAAAAGGGGGAGGGACGGGAAGGATGTACCTCAAGCATGATCTGTGGTATCTTAACGGGGTGCGTGGATGGACATGCACCGCCTGTACTCGTGCCTGTGAACTGTTGGGGACCGTTAACGGGATACGCGACATGAGATTTATGATCTGGACTGTCGAGATTTACTCCATCCCAGCAGCTGTCGAACACATCAGTAACCTTCACTTTCAACACCAGAGAGACAACTGAACGCTCTGTCCTTACGTTGGGTACAGAATATTCGATCGAATTCCTCCTTTACATACACCCGTTGGAAGCGTCTCGGTATCCAATCTAGACCCGTCTATTAGCACTGTCAAGGTGCTTGTGCAGTGCAAGAGATGAACTCACTTCGCATCCTGACAAGGCGCCGCATTGTCGCCACCGAAATTCGGTCCCGTATAGCAACGGAAACACGATTGAGTCTTCCTCCCATTGCCAATCTTGGCTGTTTGCGTGGCGTCTCCGACGAGCATGCGAAAGCCCTGGATACCGTCAATATGCAAGACTCTGGACGTTTGAGGGAAGGAATATCTGAAGGGTGGACTTACAGGCTTAAAGGCTGTGACTTTGCCCTTTCCGTCAGAGACGTAATAGACTACAAAGCCACCGGTAGTCTGGGTGGTGAATTTATCATTGAACAACTCGCTATTCCACTCGTCAGCACATCTCCTCAGTTATCTCCCAATCACCCTCCCTCCTCCCATCTAGCAAACTAACTCACCGATTTGGCACCTGCGGAACCCTCTTCAAACTCCCATTCCTCGCCCTAAAATACAGATTCGCCGTCCAATAGTTAGAGAAATCATCCGCAAAGCTACACGTCGTGCACGTCGCTAGCTCGCCCACATCAGCACTCGGGATCGACGCGTTGAACGCGTTACCTCCCACGATCTGATGCATGTGTGGCGAGGGGATCTGGCCCGGGTTTACGAGAGGGTCAACTCGATCGATTATTATTTGCGAGCAGCCGAAGCGGAGCATCGTTGAGCTGCCGGACTGAAATTGGGGGTTTGTGGAGGCTAGGCTGGCTAGCAGGAGGACAGGGAGGAGGGGAGAAGAGAGAAGATCATTTTGAGGGTGAACGCGATAGTTAGATGCAACTTGCGAGAGATAAAAGAGCAAAATTTGAATAAAAAGAGAGGAGAATTTCTGGGATGAGTAGTTATATAAATGGTCGTAATACGCAATTCATCCTATCTTTCTATAATTGCCACATCTATATGTACAACAGACGAGCATGCAACTTTGTTGATATCCCATATTACGCCGCCAATGAAGAGCATTCTACATCGAAATTGCTACTTCTCGCATCCATATAGAAGCTGGCCCCACATTCGCGGATGCACAAGCCACTGTATGTTTATATTGACTTGCCTTACTTGGCTTGGATGGCTTGGAAGAGATAATAACCGAGGATTGTGATCGTACCCCGGATCTAGCCACTAATTACCTACCCGCTCCCCACACACCTCATACGATCCAAGAGTCGGTATAGACTCCCCCCGCACTTCTGATCCTGCGTAGCAATAAATAATCAAGTCCTCTTATGATCGTTGGTACCACATAGCTACCAACGCATTCGGAAAGTTCCGAGAATTTGCAGTCCATCATGCATAGAAAACGTTGCCAAGTTCTCCACAAGAACATCCAAGCCATCCATAAGGACGAAGGTTCATCCGGCCGACGGAAACGGAGGATCGCGCCCGAACATGGCCGTGCCTGAACACTCGGCGTGTGGCATCGGCAATAACCCATCCCATGCATTTCCCCACAGCCTAATGTTAAGCGAGGCATGTCAACATCTTACCGGATAGAAAGCGCCACAGGCTACGCCGCACAAGCAGGTGCTGTCAACAACACCGCCGCTCATCTGCATTGTTTGTGTGATGACGATAGCCCAGGGCAAGCCCTCGCGCAATGGTCCGCATCGGGGTTGGCGAGGCTGGATGTGGTGACGAATTTGATGGGTTGGCTGCTTGGTCAGCTCACATGACATGAACGATGCAACCAATCGCCAACGAGGGGAGAGCATATAACGAAGTGACGAATGGTGTTGAAGCATTTACTTGATGGCTGTAAGCAAAAGAACTCAAGCAAGATGTACGTGCATAGAGGAAAGCTTCGACGGTGTATATAAAAACGATGAGAAGTCTCTCAGTGGAACTTCTGATAATCATCCCTCAGTTTCCATACTTTTTCACACCTCGGTTTTCGTAATCCAACTTAATGGCCATGATGTTAGGACTTCAAACTATAACGCTTCTGGCATTTGCCATTTCACAGCCCCTCGTCGACGCTGCCACTACAGAAACCTTCCTCGGGCCAGCATTCCCAATCCCTCAAAATCTATGTAATGATCCTACCATCAAAACCGCAAACCAAGATTTCCTCACTCTACTCACAACCTCCCTCGAAACTGGTTCCTCAATCCACGGAGAGTTCGACAACTCTTCCACAGCATTCTCATTCGAGTTCTACTCAGCCAACACCGAAGAGCCTGTCTTCCAATACCACTACTCTGCTCCCATTCTAGAGGATGCTGAACTCGGCGTCAAGACTGTCGATAGAGATACGATCTACCGGATTGGAAGTATCACGAAACTGCTTACTGTGTACACGTTTCTTATCACGGATGGAGATGTGCATTTCAATGACCTAGTTACGAAGTATATCCCCGAACTGTTAGCTGGCAGAGGCTCAGCTGGGGAAGATCCTGTACATCGGATTGCCTGGGATGAAGTGACACTGGGGTCGTTGGCTAGTCATATGGCTGGTGTGGGCTCTACTTGTAAGTCTTTCAACTGATGAGCAAGTCTATCGGGACTGACTGTGAATTCCAGATGGCTGGCTCGACATCTCACTCGCCGACTTTGACACCTCAGACCTCAATCTTCCACCACTCACCCAAGAAGAAAAGCCCACTTGCGGAGGCTCTCTAAACAGAGTCCCATGTCCTGAAGATGGTGACTATCCCCCCAGCTATCTCCTAGCGAACCACAAAGAACTGATATCATCCACAGAATTTCTCAAAGGCTTCGCATCCCGCGACCCAATCTTCCCCACCTTTCAAACGCCCATCTACTCCAACTCCGCATTTCAAATACTTGCCCTAGCACTCGCTCGCATAACCGGAAGAGACTTCAAGACAATTGTCGACGAAGAGCTGTTTAGACCTCTGAACTTATCAAGGACGAGCTATGAGAAGCCTGATGACTCTCTTGGGGTTATTCCTGGGGACGCGAACACCACATTCTGGAATTTCGAAATAGGTAGCGTATGGCCGTGAGTTCAACCCTCCACCCAATTTCAATTCAATTGCGAGAAAACACTACTGACTTGTCTCTTATTATAGAACAGGAGGAGCATGGAGTAGCACAGCAGACCTCTCAACCATCGGCCGCTCAATCCTCTCCTCCCAAATCCTCTCTCCATCCCTGACCCGCCGCTGGATGAAACCCGTAACCCACACAGCCTCACTCCGCACCTCCATCGGCGCACCATGGGAGATCCAGCGCGTCGTCCTACCAGCCTCGGGTCGCGTCGTAGATCTCTACACTAAAAGCGGCAAACTCGGTGTCTACGGCGGGTACATGATCCTTGTGCCCGACTACGATGTGGGATTCACTCTCCTTCAAGCTGGCGCAGGTCTCAACACCGACGTGATGGCCGGATTCGTCGTCGATGTCTTCCTGCCAGCCTTGGAGAAAGCAGCGAGATTACAAGCCATGACTGTTTTCACTGGGGAATACGAAGTCGAAACCGAAGGTGTTAATTCAACATTCACTCTCAGCAGCTCAGAAGGCCAACCTGGCCTCATCCTTACAAACTGGATCAACAACGGCTCCCTCCTCCACCCTCTCATCCCAATCCTCATCCCCCTCGCAATAGGCGATATCGAGACCGCGTCCGCCACTCTCCAGCGCTACAAGGACGGCTTCCCCCTCATTGACCCGGAGTCCATCACCATCAATCTCTACCCGACTGGTCTCCGCACACCATCAGCTGATGGAGGAGAGATCGTTGCTTTCAGAGCTGGCTTTGATATTATCTCTGAGGTCGAGGATACGAGTCCGTTTGCAGATGGACTGTCGCCGTGGAGTATTGCGGATGTTTTTATTTACGGGAATAAGGGGCTTGATGAGTTTCTTTTCAAGATGGATGGGGAGGGGAGGGTAGTTGGTGTGGAGAATCCATTTTTGAGGTTGGTGTTTGGGAAAGTGTGACGGTGAGATGATTGAGAACTTGACTTTGCATATTCTCTGATCGTACTTTGTATGTTTCTCTATCGGGGCACTCTTCAAGATCTTACATACCCTATTTTCTATTTCACTTGCATTGAAGATACGGCAAAAGCCAAATAATCTTAGTTGTGGCATATGCTCTTTGTTCACTTATACATAAAAATTCCACACAGCAATACGTTGTCATCTATGCTCAACATGCTCTCAAATATCGCTAGGCATCTACAACAAGCAAAGACAAATCACCTACAGCCGACAATTACCAACAGGAATCCCACACCTTTTCCATCCTAGTCATCTCCTTCCTCTCTTTCTCCGGCTCCTCATCCCAGTGCGCACACTCAGCATCGACCTCCGCCTTCCCACTCATCAAATCCGCCTCCTCGGGCCTCACAAAGCTAGTCCTCTTCAACACCTTCCAAAGCACAAACATGAAACTCGCAAACGCAACCCCAAAATAACTCGTGATAAATCCCTGGGTATCGAAGGGCTTCAAGGTATTCCAGCCAGAGAAGAGAACAACTACGCAACCGAACCCGATAGCGAAGTAAGCTGTGTAGGGCTGGAATGGCGCTTTCCAGGGAAGAGAGTCGCGGGATACGCCCTGGGCTTTGAGGGCTCTGTACCACCCGATGAAGGTTACGAGGTACCCTGTGTAAGAGAGCACGAAGCCGATGGTGGCGAGGTTTACGAACCATCCGAAAACAGTTACGGATGAAGAGCTCGCGACCATGAAAGCGAGACAGCCGATCAGAGAGGGGACTGCGACGGTATAGAGCGGCACGCCAGCCTTCGAGCATTTCTTGAAGATCTGGGGCGCTTGGCCGTCGAGCGCGAGGGAGTATAGAGTACGCGATGCGGCGTACAGGTAAGCGTTTCCACACGACCAAGCAGACAGCAGGATCAGGAAGTTGATGAGAGAGGGGAGTCCTTCGATGCCGAGGTTTTGGATTCCAATGACCCATGGCGAAGCAGCTGCTCCGCTTGAGCCTTCAGCTAGAGCATCCAGCAATCTCTGATCGCGAGACGAGCAGAGGATTCCTACGGCGAAGACTCCAACGACGTAGAATCCTGCGATACGGTAGAATGCTCGTTTGGCCACTCGAGGGATCTGGCGGCGAGGGTTGGCGATTTCACCGGCTGCCAAGGCGAGGAGATCTGGTCCTGCTACACTGAAAGCGGCGTAGAGGACGACTTTCCACCATCCAAGGAACTCGCCCAGGGAGCCGGTCGTCCAGTAGGCGTGGATGAAATTGCCGTTCTTCCAGTTCCGGAATCCGTAGGCGTCGTGTTTGGGGTTGCCACCTACCATAGTAATGAAGGTCAGGAGGACGAGGCCGACGATCAGGAGGATTTTGGTGGACTGTTGAGCTTGTGAGTTTGGTTGACTTAATAGAGGGAGCGGGGTAGAAACGTACGGCCATAATGAACTCGGATTCTCCGTACCATTGTACGGCAAATACGTTCGCAGCGACCATTACCACAAGGGCCAAGGCAACCCAAGCAGCAGGATTAGTATCCTGATCCCAAAAAGAGATAACCGTCGCTACAGCTGAGAGCTCAGCACATAGCAACATAGCCGCCGTGTAGAAGTAAGTCCATCCGAGAGCGAAGCCGAATGCCTCATCGACGTAACGCTTGGCAAACTCGAAGATGGAGCCGCGAATTGGGAGGTAAGTGGCCATTTCTCCGACAGCTAAGTTACAGGGCCAGATGAAAGCGATGCAATAGGCAATGTAGCCTAGTACGAGCGAGAGGGGACCCGAGGAGCGGAGAGAACCACCGATTCCAACGAAGAGTCCAGTTCCAATACTTCCACCTAGGGCCATGAGTTGGACGTGACGACCTGAGGATGGATGTTAGTTGGGGATTCTTGGTGGAAGTGAAAGATGGGATGATGCTCACCTGACAGGCCACGTTTGGTCTGTCCGAAGACAGGGTCAATAGGAACCTCATTGTAGACAGGACTGTTGTCGTCCGAGACCGATCTAGTGGAAGGGGCTTTGGCAGTCTTTTCCGGGTCCATGGTGAGAGATGTGGGAAGCGAACTTGACGAGGAGATATGTGTGCGGGGAGCTTGTATACTTATAGCTGACAATGCGATGACATGTAATGGACCAAATAGGCATCACTTACCCCTGGATCTCCATTCCCCCGCGGCAGGCGGCCAAACAACGATAAGATGTGCACGAACTTACCGCACTCGCACTGTGCTTAGGTATGGACATTGTTCATGGAGATTCGTACAGAACATCCAATCTTCCGCACGATTACTACATCGGGTAGAAACGGGTTATGCAGCGATGGCTCTATCACTCAGACCCATACACCCAGACCAAACTTGAACACATCCATCCTTATCATGTCCAGCTACTCGTCACCTCATATCGTCGCTGGAAGAGATTTTCATTGCCTGTCGATAAACACATACTTGGCACTTGGCGTTCGCTGAGCTTTCACTTGCTTGTTAGAGATAAGAATTCCAAAGGCCGACCCGAGTAAGTGCCGTCCAATGATATAGGCGGAATTGCAAGTGGAATCGGCATTCCCGAGAAGAGTGGGATGTTTTGGTTCTTGGCTTGCCGATAGATGGGGTCTTGGTGGCGAGGCGAGCGGAGGCGATGGTCCTGTATCGTAAGGCTCTGCGGAGCGGGGATTGAAGCTTGGTTTTCGGAGCGAAGATTCGGGTATTAGCTGTACGGATTAGGGAGCAATTGGATGTGGAGTGATTCTGGATTCTGGATTGGAAGATTGATGTGTGATTGATTATGATGAGATGTACGGAAATACTGATTGAGATTGTGGTAAGAGAGGCTTGTTTGATTTGGAGGAGAGAAAAACCGGCCTTTTCAACCCCTGAGCTAAAATTTGGGTGCGGAAGCGACTTTTCATCACATGATTATTCACAGGATAACCCAAGGTCTTCTAGGAGGCTGTAGGCTCGTTCAATGATCGAATTACCAAGAGGCACTCACAAAGGCGCCACAAAGTTTATTTTCCGAATGAATATAACACGGCCGAAATAATCCAAATGGCGACCGTCATATCCACCAACGGCCCCTTTACGAAGCACTGTTCATTATGGTCCCTTCGAAATGAAATTCAACCTGCTTGATAACATAAATACTAAGCTTGTGATACAGCCTGTGTAAATCCAATGCCATGCCATGCTCTTCTCCATCCATTCTATAGAATAACCAACAAAGGAAATGTGATGCGTTGTCTAAAGATACGCCAGTAAATGCCGCTCCTCCCTTGCCCACTCGGAAAATCCAAAATCCATGCATAAATCCAACAACTGTTCTCATTCCCGAGATTTTGGATCCCTCCATCTGTGAGCCAGTACTTGTAAGGGGACTTCCCGTCATTATCATCACCCACCGACCGACCGATGTATCCACCATTAACCCATCCTCCCCCATCTCAAACTTTTCAACTTTTCTCGTAGATTCCAGGTGACAACCTCAAGCTCGGAAATGTTGAACCCTCTTACATCCTCCCGCCCGACTCAAAGGCTCCCATCCGATACCCACTATCCTTACTCCTCGTCGAACTAGCATTACTCCCGCCTCTCAAACGTCCACTCATTCCAAGCAACTCACTCTTGTCCAAACCTCCATTCCCCTTCCCAACGTTAGCAACCATCTCGTCGAACTTCTTCGTCGTTCCAATAATCCTTCCACCAATGACCTCCACCGCATCCCTCTGCCTCCTCGCCAACGCCTCCAACCTCGGAATCTCAAACTCCGCTATTCCCCTAATCCGCCTCCCCATCTCAGATATCTCATCCTCCAACTGCCCGCTCATACCCTGTATCGAGGAATGCACCTCCGATTTAACCTGCGATGCGGCCTCGAGGACGGCTTTGTCGACCCGCGCGATTGCGGCACTGTTAACACGCACGGCGGCGTCGATGGCTTTGAGGCTTGGTGTTAGAGTTTTGATCTCGGCTTGCATGGCATGCTGGGTTTCGGCGTGTGTTTTGGAGGTGGCTTCGATGCTAGTTTTCAAAGAGGTGACGCTAGAGCGGAGGGCGGTATCGGTTTTTTGCACTTCGTCTAGGACGCGGCTGTGGAGCGTCTCGACTCGAGCTTGTGTCGTTTCGGCTTCGTCTTTGATAGCTGCTGATAATGTGTTCACGTGGGCGTCCATTGCCCTGGAAGCTGTTGTACTCTCCTTCGAAAGACCTTCGAATCCATTGTTGAGTTGCCCCTCAAGATTCGTCGTTTTGTTGTTGATCAAAGCAGTCACATCCTCGATACTTTTTCTGGCCGCAACCCCCTCCTGACTAACATATCCCTCCAGTGACGAATTCATATTCTGTAAGCCAGTTAGAACAACCTTCTGCACGGCATCGACACAAGAAGACGTAGTCTTCCCTTGCTGGCGGATCGCTTCTAGGATCGTATCGACGTGTCCTTCGTAATGCTTCAATGCCTTCTTCCTCGCTGCCGCCGCGTGGCTGAAACTCGTTGCTGTTTCAGTGGATAGTGTCGTGGTTGTCGTCTGGAGGGTGGTAATTGAGTCGTGTGTTTTGGAGATCTCGGTTAGGAGGGATTGAACGCCTGTTGTGGTTGCTGTGGTTGAAGTGCCGATTTCTCGGACAATTGTCTCAGCAATGGTGGTGCTTGAGCTCTTCAGTGTCTCAATGGCGGTTTCGTGGTTGCTACCCATACTCTTGAATCCAGTTCCAATCTCCTGTGACAGAGCATCCCTACTCTTCATGGAAGTCCTTTCGATCGTGCTGACTGTTTCCGAAGCTGCCGCCTTCAACGCCTCTAGAGTAAGTCCGTGGTTGCTGCCAGCTTTCTCAAATCCAGCCCCAATCTCTTTCGACAGAATATCTATATTCCTCGTAGAAGTTTTCTCAACGGCGGTGACCGTCTCCAAAGAAGAGTTCTTCAGCGCTTCAAGCATGATATTCTGTCGTTCATTTGTCTTCGAAGTCAAAACGTCGAATTCCTTCATGATAGTTCCATTCGTCTCGCCGAACTTAACCAAGACCTCCTTCTCGACCGAATCGAGCTTCTCCACAACCGAACCCTTCGATTGCTGGATGTGCAACAAAGTAGCATCCTTTGCCGCGCCGATAGCTACCTCAGTCGCCTTCGATTCGCTCAGGACAACTTCCGAGAGATTCTTACCCTCCTTCTCTATCGCATTGATGGTCGTCTCGTAGTTGCTGTCTGCTTTCGAAAATCCAGCTATAAGGTCTGTCGACAACTTCTCCGTCCTCTCCGTCACATTCTTCCCAACTCCCTCAACTTCCCTCTTCACACCCTCCAGTCCACCCAAAACAGCTATCTCAACGCCCCCAACCTTCTCCTCAATCTTCGTCCCCACCACCCCAACAGCCGAATTCAAACCACCAACCTCCTTCGTCAGCGCATCACACAGTACCCTCTTCTGCTCCTCAATCGCAGCTACAACAGCTAGATGCGCCTTCTCCGCTTCCGCCGCTACATACTCTAGTTTGCTATTAGTTTGCGTTGCTTCTGTCGAGAGGACGGTGAGAATATCGTGGGATCTCTGGGTGGATGCTTTGATTGCTGTAAGATCTGCAAAAACCAATGCACTTGAACTGTCGATTTCGGAGATGATGGAACTTTTGGCTGTTTCGAGATCTAAGGAGATGGTGGTGGCGGTCTTTTCGGATTCGGCGGTGATCGTGTTGAGGATGGTTTTCGATTCTGCGGAAAGAGCGGCGAGGGTAGATTCGTGTGTCTTACTGGCTTCGAGGACGGCTTTGTCGAGTTTCTTGTTTAGATTTGTTGACAATCCATCAAGAACATCTCTTGACTCCTTGAGCGACGACTGGACGCTCGCGATATCTTTCACGAGAACTTCTTTTGTGCGTGATAGTTCTGATGCGAGAGTTCCCTGAATGCCATCGAATTTCGAATTCAACGACTCGTTCGTTTTCTCGGCTGAAGTGGTAACAACTTCTTGAGTTGTTTTCGATTCAGCTGAGAGAGCAGCGAGAGCAGCCTCGTGTCTTTTGCTGGCTTCGAGGATGGTCTCGTCGAGTTTCTGGTTGACATTCGTGGATAACACATCTAGCACATCTCTCGATTCCTTGACCGAAGTTTGAACACTCGAGATATCCTCTTTCGCAGCCGACAATCCCGAGTTCAACGACTCATTCGTCTTCTCAGCCGAGGTTGTAAGGGTGTCCTGAACAATCTTCGATTCCGCTGCAACAGCACCCAAAGTAACTCCATGTAATTGGGTACTCTCGGACGAAGCTTGTTGAACGGCTGCGGTGATGTCTTTCACCCCGGAAGTGAGGTCTTGGTGGACAGCTGAGAGAAGCGTTTTCGAATTCTCAACTTCCCCAACAATGGAGATCTTCACCGTCTCCAAATTTGATGAGAAGGTCTCATTTGTCTTCTCAGCCTCGTTCACAATAGAGTCCCGAATACCCCTCGACTCAGTCGCAAAAGCTGCCAAGGTAGCTGCGTGCGCGAGGTTATTCTCCGTCGCTGATTGAGAGACCGCTGTTGCGATGTCCTTAACGCCGCCAGTCACAGTCTGGATACCAGCTTGAAGCTCTGCGGTTTCTTTACCGATAAAATCTCCAAGACCTGTGATTAACGTCTTGACAGCATTGAAGTGGGATTTATTCTCCTCCTCAACTTGCTGGACAGCTTCCTGTATACGACCAAGATCAGCAGAACTATCCCGCGCTACGCTGAGCACTTCACTCTGCGTCTGTCCAGCTTCCTTCGCAAGCGTCTCAGCTCGCGCAGATGTAGCCGTCAAACCATCGATTTCAGATTTCACACTTAGAATCTCGGCAGATATACCAGCAGCACTAGCCAGCACCATCTTCTCCATCTTCCCGGCTGCAGCTTCTGCCTTCTCAACATTCTCTCGGATCCGTGGAATATCTTCACAGACGACTGAGAGGGATGCCAATGCTGTATTGGCGCTTGAAATTTCGGTACATGATTTTGCGAGTGCGGACTCTATGCTTGAGATGGTGGAGTGCGTGGTAGTGAAACCTTCGGTATTGGATTTTTGGACTTCGGTAAGGAGAGCGTGCGTGCTTTCCAGTGATTGCAATGTCTCCAATCCGACTCCATCAACAGACCTTGTCAATTCCGTGAACTGAGAGCTGGATTGGCTCGCGTTCGCGGCTAGGGATTCTTGGAGACCGGACAAACTCGTCCCATTCTCCTTCACGCCCGAATCAATGTCCTTAACGAGCCCAGCAATCGACACGACACCTTCCACGACTTCAGAAATCGGCGTTACTGACTCCTGGAGTTTGGCGAGTTCTGCAGAGAGCGCGGTCATGTTAGCGGTAGAAAGTTCTTTCAGACCTGAAAATTCTGAGACGTTCGATTGTAAGCCCATCGCAACCACATCATCGAGATCCTTGACGTCTCCCTTCAAGCTTCCGATGCTTGCTTTCAATTCCTCGCCTATGCCCCTGGTATATTCCTCATTTTTGACCACAGAGTTTTCGAGATCCGATTTCAACGCCTCGATTGCTCCAAGTGTACTGCTCAGATCCACATTCTTGATCTCAGAACGAAGCACATTCGTAGACGTCGAGATGCACGAAGTGAAGTCCGTCTTCATCTCCGCCACGTCATCGTGAGCGGCTGTCATAATGCCCGTTTTCGCATCCAGAATCTCTTTCCCAAGAGCAGTCTGGATCACTCGCACTGTTGACAGCACATTTTCTTCAGAAGTCTTGAGCTGCGAGTCAAGACCAAGGACGGCCGTATTGACTGTCGCAATGGCAGCTGTATTCTCAGCAGCCAGATCTTTAACGGACTTGAGCGTCTCATCAGCTTGCATTTCTCGAATCGAAGTCTGCACGCTCAACAATGTCTGCGCCGTACTCTTCGTGATATCTCTCAGTCCTCCTAAGCCCTCCCCGTTCTCAAGAATCGACTTCAAAACCTCCAGATCACGAATCGTACAAGAAGATTCAACATCTCCCGACTTGAGGAAATCAAGGATCTCAGTACTCTTCTCAGCGAGACTAGATACGGAGGTTTTGAGATCCTCGTCGCGGCTCCGGGAGATATCGAGTAGATCCCTCACCGTTGCCACTTCGGTAGCTTGTTTGGCGATACAACTCTGCGCCCAAGATTCGATCTGAAGGAGGATTTCGTCGTCTTTGGTTGATTCCTGAAGGTCTTGAATCAAGATTTTGACTGCTGTTCCATTCTCGTTGATTACAAGTTGACTCGCTTCGATTGCATCTCTCGTCGTCTTGAGTTCTTCCCTGACAGTAGCATTCTCTGTCTCGAGCAATGTCTTGCTGGAGCGGAGTTCGGTCATGATTTCTGATATTGGTGAAAGGATGGTGGAGGTTTGCGATTCAGTGTCGGCTTTCATGGAGCGGAATCCGGTTTGGATCTTCCCGTCGAGACTGCTGACATGTGTTGCGATTGCTTCAATTGTTGATTGAGATGACGTTTCATGGGATGAGGAGATCTTTTTCTCGATGCTGGACTGGAGGTTTGACAGAGCTGAGGATAATGCATCTTTAGAATGCGCGTTGGATACCGTTTTGTGGATGGTGCTAAGGGAATCGGTATGAGAGGATAATGCCGAGTCGACATTCGTCCGCATCTCAGAGAGTGTCGTCGTCAAATCATTCAACATCATCCGCTGTGGTTTTGACTCTTTGATTAAGCCTGTCAAAGAAGATTCCAGCCCCTCCAACTTCGTGCCATGCGAAGAAAGTGGCCTCAACTTCTCCTCCACACCCTCAACCACTTCCTTCAGGTCCCCCAGCCTCCCCATCACGAGCGCATCCGCGCCCTCCATTCTCGTGAGTACCGTCGTCGTATCGCTTAACTTCCTCGCATGCGAAACGGCAAGATTGTCAAGACTCCTGACATGCAACCTGACAGCCTCAACATCCTCCCTCATCGCACTCGCATTCGTCTCCAGCGCCTCCGAAACCTCCTGAACTGTCTCATTCGTCGCCTCGGCTAACAAATGCACTTTCCCTACCGCAGTAGCAACACCATCCAACTTCGTCGTATTCGCGCTCAGAAACTTCGAGCTCACGGAAGCCAAATTCCTCGCCGCCTCAGCCTCCTTCTTGAAATCTGCCATCGCCCTCTCAATCCCCTCCAACTTGGCACTCTGCCCTATCAGCGGCGACGTATCTAACAACGCCACCTTATCCTGGATTCCCGCCAAACTCCTCCTAAACCCCTTCTCGGCGAACTCCGCCCTCGAACTCACCTTCCCAACCGCACCCAACACATCATCCTCCTCGATCTTCGCCCTAACCCCCTCAATAACCTCCTTACACCCCCTAACGACCTTTCCCATCTCTTCACAAGCGCCCACAACCCTCCTCTGCAACGCATCGACTTTCTTGCCTAGTTCCCGCTGAACCTCCCAGATGGAATTGTTCAACGTCGTGTTCCTATCCTGCAATTCATTCGAGATCTCCCCGAATCTAATCGCGGATCTCAAGTCGGCATTCACGACACTCTCATCTAGATCGCTCGTTTTCCGATCGAGATCCTCAAGGCGGCTCTCAATCGCACTTACCCTGCTCTCAAACGTCTTCAGGAATTTCCCCTGTCCGGAAATAATCTCATTTAACTCCTCCCTATAATCCGGGATTCTCAACTCATCAATCCTTCTCTCAAGCGTCTGATGCCCCGCTTTCAACCCCCCAAACTGATCCGCATAATCCGGGATTCGAATCTCATCAATTCGCGTACGAAGCTTCTCCTGCCCCGCCGTCAGAACCTCAAACTGATCCCCATAATCAGGGATATTCAATCCCGTCACATGACCTTCCACCCCCTTCAACAGCTCCGGCAAATCCTCGACATGGCCCTGCAGCACCGACTCGAGATTCAAGCCCGTTGCTTTGATCTGATTTAATTTCTCTTGATGCCTCGTAAACGCCGGGTCGACCTGCGACGCGACTGCGATCTTGAACGCCGTGCTCTCGAAGGCGGATAACACGGCGGCCTCGACGATCTTGCTGAGATCGCGGTCGGCGTCGGGGTTCCAGGGGAAGGCTGTTTGAGGTCTAGAGGCGTGCGGGATGCCGGAGTGTGAGGATTGTCGCTTTTCCTTCCACCAGTTTATGGGGGAGCCTTTCATTGACATTTTGGCGATGGTTTTGAGGGCTTTGGGGTGGTTGTGAGTGTTTTATGTGAGGGGAAAGAAAGTTGTAAAGGGTGGGCAGATGCGCTGTAAAGCATGATCCCGTCCGTCGCGTCCGGACCAGTATAATCGAGCGTTGCGACTCGGTAGTAAAAGAAAGATTGAATATACAAATACAATTCAATCAATTAGTCAACAATCATAATGACTCGAGGTTAGAATTTTCGCGTCGTCGTTATACAGCTACTATGCTGAGTTATGTCGCGTGGATGTTGTTGTTGTTATGAAGAAGAAAGAAGAGAAATAAAAATAAAATAAAGTGACACGCCAATAACACACCCACGCTATGATGAGTTGTTTCCACCGAGTCTCTCCCCCTGTCCCATCCCTGCAGTTCTTTCCCTGCCATCTCGGGTTCTTTTTTCACACCTCTAATGCCTCGAGTGGAGCCACCACCGAAGCCCAAGCCTGCCACGACTGCAAGCTGCCCCGTCCACAGCCTGACTACTGCTGGTTTCCAGCCTCCCCCGGCCAAACGGATCCCGAGCGGGGACAATGGACGCTACTGTACGGCGCTGGGTGGGCGGACAACTGGACTGGTTCATGCACCTTCGAGTGATGCATCACATCTGCTGCATTACTACATTCGACGGTGTGATAGACGGTGTGATGTGTGCAGAAGTCGTGGCCGGCGGTGGCTGGATTGATGATGATTTGATTGAAAGGGTCTTTGATATGTGGGTATAATTTGTGAGGCTGTTTGGGAGGAGAGTGTCGGTGAAGGCTTTTTCGTCTGGGGTTGTCGCTAAATTTATGGGGCAGCAGTACAATTACGGACGGAAGTACCTAGCGTAGTTCTAGTTTTGCAGCAAAAGGATCTCGCTTGAGATGTTGATAAACTAGTAAACCAAGGTAAACAGAGTTGGCAGTAACGTGTTCAAGCTGCTCAGTAGCTCTCCAAATACCATAGTTGTCGGTGTCAAACCTCATAAGGAATTCTCTTTCTGGCAAGGTCGCTAATAACCTCCTTGTCATACACAACGAAAGACACAAGATTTGGGGCCACGTGACATTATTATCATGTTGTTGGACATGCAATATCATTGTTAGTAATTAGAATACTGTAGGCTGCGGTGCATCTTGAGTAATTTACCAATAATATTTTGGTTCTACCTAGTAGAGCCATCATATGTCCCAGAGGTACGTAGCCTCGTCGGATTTAAAGAGGCTCTCAGCCTGTCAGGTGTGGTGGCTGCAGTAGCGTTCTGCGTTGTCCCCACGCAGATCAACTTCGCTCGATCTCAACCTCATCCTCCAAAGACTCGAGTGCCAGCGCTGTAGGCTTGAAGTTGCTATTTCCATCTACCCGGTCCTCGTCAAACAACCCATCCTCGCCATGTCCGACCCAGACCCGGACTCAATCACGGGCCGAGGCAACACGCAGGACTATACAACGCCCCATTCCTGCCAACACTGCTCCTCAATCACCCTCTCAAGCAAAGCACAGAACATCGCTGCTCAAGAAGAGTACGGTTTAGGACTCCATCCAACACTATCAGAATTATGGCATATTCCACCTACGACTGAGACCCACGACTTCGAAACGTGGCAGCTCGAAACTCTCGAAGAAATCAAAGGCTCGTCATTTCTTGAGATAAGCGCCGATGGAATGGAAAAAGCTCTACACGATGGATGCCCATCTATAAATTCGTAGCTGGTACGAAATTGCACTTAAATTACAGCAAGCTCGAGATGGAAGCGCCACTACGGTACTTGATTGGCGTTTTGGTAGATGATGATGGAACGGTGACGATAAGAAAATTTTCTGGGTTTGATGAAGGCGATAATTGTTACAGGGTTAAAAACCTCGGGATCCGTTACCACCTTTTCATGGAAAGAGGTTCGTTCGTTAGTCTTGATTATTGACATTTTCTCTCTCGAAGATTTCGCCTTACAAAGAGACTTGGCTCTTGGAGCTACAGTACTAGTCAACTGATATCCGTCCATTAGCCGAATACTACCTAAATACTACTTCTCCCACTATATATTATAACAGCCACGGAGCTTTAAGCATTTATTCCTTTCAATTTTAGAGTATTAAGAGCAATTATAAACTTTTGTAGGATTTTATTTTAGTTTAAAAAGCGAAGAATGTTGATAAGTAATTCGTCAAAGTATAACGCATCACTTTTGTGTCGCATTTTGCGAGTAAAGTCGCGTTTTGCGCGTACCCCTACCTTTGCCCCACTACTACTTACTTATATAATGCTTAAAACACGTCTTAGTCTATCAAATTATACCTTATGATCTAATTAGTAAGTTTATAGTAGGATTTTACTATAGATTACTTATAATAAGGTTAAACTGGCAAGCGTTCGAGGTGAGTTTTGGTGTAAAACCTCGCTTAGACGGATATAGTTGACGGTGACTGTAGTAGCGGGACTAATGCTGGTGTACATTAGGAGCGGCTGCCCCAGTGAATCTGGTATTGGGTCTAAGTGTAGGCATAAATAGCGATGAATCGTTCTTGCAAGTAAAGACCTGGCTAGAAACTTGTGTGTCCCAGCACTCAAATTGTGTAAATGTACCCCCATCAACCTCTAAACGTCCGGCTTGACTCCTGAAAATCTCCACGACAGGAGAAGGGAAGCAATTTATTCGCTTGGTCAAAGCAGATTCACAAAACTATACCGCATTGTCGTATTGTTGGAGAGGTGAACAGCAAATCCAAACTCTCAGACAAAACATCGCACAGCATTTTACAACGATAGATATGTATATTCTACCCACCACAATCCAAGACGCTATTACAGTTACCCAAGCACTCAATATAGAATTTCTCTAGGTCGACGCCCTCTATATAATCCAAGTCGACGATGACGACAAAGCCAGAGAGATCAATCATATGGCGCACATCTACGAAGGAGCTCTACTAGTAATAGCCGCATCTTGGGCTAAGACCATCCATAATGGCTTTTTGCAAAATTTTCCACCCCACGGATATGAGGACCCCGAGCAGGTGTTTCAGCTACGGTATCTTAATGATTTAGGTACCATCAGTGACACTGTCCTGGCGCCTGCACATCAGGAAGGTATTGACTACCTCTCTGAACGCGGCTGGGCTTTCCAGGAGCGGCTGTGTGCGAAACGTATACTTAAATATGCATCAACATGTGTCAGTTGGGCGTGCCACTCGGCGCTTGTCTGCGATAGGAAATGTTATGAGTGTGCAAAGTGGGGCGAATCATTGGCAGGTGCTTGGAAAGATGAGCGGGATAGCTGGAAGAAGATGGTCATGGAGTACTCGGCGCGGAAATTGTCTGTTGCGCAGGATCGATTGAGAACTATTGCTGGGATTGCTGAAAGGAGGCATCAGTTGTTGATACGAGAAGGTGGCGATGTGTATCTTGCTGGACTGTGGAAGTCGAGTCTTCTGACAGAGATGTTGTGGTATGTACGTGGGGATCAAGAATTTATCAGACAGCCATTGACGTATCTTGCACCGAGCTGGTCTTGGGCTTCGGATTTGCAGCATATATCCTATTTGGGCTCCTGGAGTTACCATGTGCCGAGGGTGGAGATTATTGAGGCTGCAGTGGAATATGCGTCAAGTCTCGGCACATATGGTCTTGTTACCAGTGGATACGTCACTCTGCGTGGAAGCATCATACGAGGGCATTGGAACTAGATCATATTTCGGAAACCACTTACTATTCACATGTCCTAAACGCCATTAGCGTGCTTAATGGAAATGTCCCTCTCGAAGTCTTCAGAGATGCAAAGGGAAAATGGTTCTGCTATTCGGAAGCTGTGTTCCTAATCATGCTTCTTTCTGACGAAGCGCTATTCGAGGCGATTGGTCTCTTATTACGGAAGCATCCGGATGGTAACTACTCCAGATGCGGAATGTTTCGGACCCAGCGGTTGGTAGGACAATCTGTTTCGCGTCTGCTTGAAGGACCTCGGGAAGAAATCACAATCGTATGAATGCAAATGGCCTTGGGGACCACCAGAGACTGCAAAGAACAGTAGTCAGACAACTGTATTTCATTCCACGTGGGGAGTCTCCAAAGGACACATGCGCATTTCGTTTGACGGCTATTGCTTTATTTACTTTTGTCGTGTTTTCATATGGCCTCGCAGTTCCCACATTTCTAGTGGAAGATTCAGCGGGAATAGCAAGTACGATACTTCCGTCTAATATGGTGATATTAGAACTCCTTGATTAGCTTTCAGGTTTTTGTTAGTGCTTTTGTCACGTATTACTTGTGGGTGTCGTGATTGTAGACTTGAATCGCATTTCTCACTTGCTCAACTCATGGCCATCCACATCCCGCGTAAAATTCCTTGTCTCCATCGATGCGGGTTGAACCGTAGACTTGGCTACTGAACTAAACAAACGAGTGAGTCAGGGAATAGGAGATAGCAAAAAAGATAAGCATAGATTCTCAGACAGATCAATGCATTGAGTAGCGCTTGTTCATCGTTTCCTCCTCTCAAACCATACCAACTTCTATCCATCGTCGCAAAGAGCACGTATCCCGCCCCAGCCTTCAACAAGCGTCATTATCTTAACTACCTGCTCTTCTCTCCCATTCAAAGTTGTGGTCTTTTCCTATCTCGGTTCCAATCAGGAGTCGGTGGCAGTACACAAGCTCAAGCTATATCTATCCTCGCCTTACTACGTACCGGAGCAGAGGAAATTTTGCTAATTCCTGCCAGCGAAAAGCTAGTCAACCCAGACGCCCGATCTTTCAGGAAGCTTGTAAAATATTGCCCTTGTATCAATTAGTGGCATCGCGAGTGAAATATGAAAAGTAATTTCTTGGTATCTCGATCCCTTTGCATTGATAATACCCCCAATATGATACTCTAAAATTAAAAAAGTGAAAACGAATCCCATCCACTGTCATCATTTCAAAACCATTGTTTCTTCCCATTCAAGCAAAAGTCCGCTTCAAATTGAGTGGCAGCTTCCAAAATGATACAAGAAGAACATAACAACGTTCTTGCAGAAAGGCTCGAATAGTGACCATTGAAACAAATCATTCCCGGAATCAGATGACTAGACAAAGGGAAATGAAAACCCGCAAAACATAGCAAGTCACAAAAGATCCCCATCCGCCGGAGCACCCCTCTGATTGCCATCCATTAGAGTCCGCATGATGTCTTCTTCTTCTTCTCCTTCCACATCCCCTCTCCTTCATATGATCGTGATCTCTTGTTGACTGCCTTTGAGTAGGTATTCGACTGTGTGATGTTGACCGTAATGCGGACTCCCAAATAATCCCAATCGCGAATATTGACATGGAGAGTGTTTTCGTAACACGAGACCAATGGCTTCCGTCTCCTCAGTATTCGAAAGCAGTACCAGAAGATGGACTTGAATAGAACCTGTATCGCCTCCAGATAAAGTCATGTCGATTACGTCTTGGCAAGAATAAGACGTAAACACGACACCACAATCCTTATCCGTTGCCAGCCTAATTCCATCTTTTAGGAAGTAATCTTCCCCATTGGTTGTCCATTGAGCCTCTATAAGATAGCCACGAAGCTTGATGTATCCATCGGTAACGCAACCAAAGATCCTGTTCTTTGACGAATGATTTACTTCAACTTCGATAATCTCGACTTGCGAGACGTCACAAGTTGTGTACATATATGCCACGCGTTGAAGATTCGATGCCCAGGACCAAGATGGTGCAGTGTACGTCAGAGGACGCTGTTCTAAGGCTGCAGTGCGCCACAAAAGGCCCTGCGGAAGATCTGATCTCCAGATCCCGGCGAGATATGTGTCTGAACGATTTAAGTGTCTCGTAGCTACACCGGCTATTGCTGGAAGTCGATCTTGGATAATTGTAAGGGCCCTTCCCGAGTATTCACTCACAACATGAGACCAATCGTAACTCAATTCCGTCGATATGGATCTTTGACTGCACTGATAGCAATTTCTGTCACAAAACATATGTTGAATGACAAACCCAGCTCAGACATGTCGAGCCAAAATCAAGGATCCGGCGTGAGCGTAAGCGTTCTTGATATGTCCAGCCTCTCTTTGATAAATGGTCAACTCTTTCGTCGGTATTGGTCGGGGCAAGGACTATTTGAGTTTTGTTGCCCTTATTATTGTTGTACATAACTTTGAACACTTTGTCTGGGTTCTTCAATCCGTATCTGGAGAGTCTTCCAAGGAAGCCGCTGTGCACTGTCTTGGCCCTGGACGCCATTATAGTGACTTCTGCACCCTGAAATATATCTGCCATAACCTCGATCTGCCGGTCTCTATCGCTGTCATCGTCCTGAATGATACACAGAGCATCGACCCACAGATGCTGAAGGCCAATTCTATTCGTTACTATAATCGCGTCCCTGATAGTTAATGGTAATGCTTGGAAATCGACACTGGCAGAATAGGCATCGATATTCTCCTTAGTAGTTTGCACCTTTTGCTTTCCTCCCTAACAATATGACAAAGCTGCGTAGCGTTGTGGATCGGGCTTAACTGACGTCGTGCTTACAAGTCGAATATTCCAGTGCCCTTGCTGAAAATTAACATAGAGCAGCCTAGCAGGACGTATGCTGAATGCGAGCTGTTGTTTACAACATTCCGGATGTTTGACACATGCATTGAGCCAGTCTCTTGCTCGATCGAGCGATGCATCACTACCAATATCGATATTCGGAATTGGTTCAAGACCGGGAGGAAGGGGTTGACCTAGTTGTGCCAAGTCAGCGAAAGGTTACTAACACAAGTAATATATAAGAGATCCTAACTCAACATGTTAACGTAGAGATTTATATGGGAAGAGACACAGGAAATATGAATTTTTTGAGACTACTTGTCGAATATCAGAACCTTTATAACATACCTTGTGCAGCAAGAACGCAAAGGCTCATGCGGCCATAGCAAAATATACTCGATAATTGATCTATGATTTCTTCGAAGTTCGAAAAGTGCTCTATAAATTCATTTCCACCAGACTGTTCTTCGAGCGTAAGCAGCTCATGAAATACCCTGATTTTCACGAAGCTTCTTTCTATCAAAGCGCCAATTAGGAGGCGCCGGGATGGCATTAGTGAGAGTTTGTAAATTAGCCCTTGGCGTAAAGCACTCGAAACCTGGCAGTAGAACGCGCATCCGTCTCTCTCAAAGCGGGACAGAGTTTCTACGCTTATTTCGTAGAATGTCGACCCTTTGATCGTCCGAAAACCTGATCTAGCCATGGGTCATGTTCTTCGGCGGTCTTGAGGTTCCACAATTCGGCTAGGACAGGGTGTAGTAGAGGCCCATAGGCATCCTGTTCGGCTATATTATGCTCTCTACTCGTAAGGACGATTGATGCGCAATGTTGACATGTATGAGGTGTGGTGTATTCCGCCAGTTCGTCCGTATCTGGGTCTGTCACGGGGGTGGTGGTGGAGCTCATCCTGAAGTTCGTTGTGATGCTTGTGGTCGGATAGAAGAAGGGTAATAGTTTGAGAGACCTGTCGAAGAGAACATGTGATGATGTAGCTAATTGTGAGATTGAAATGTTGAAAAGAAGTAGCGCAAGATGTTGAAGAGAAGGTGCGTTGGCAGTGCGCCGGGCTGGCAAGCCACAAAACCCAACATTACATTTCAGCCGCAGCGTGGCTGCTCTCACGGCGGCTAGATTATCTAGAAATTTCAACAAGAGAACTATTTCTGATCAAGGTGCTATCATACTTCACCCCCTTCATATTACTCAAATTGATCTACACAGATATCAAGGTGTGGTATTTGTTTGTTGAGACAGCTTGGTCACGTGAGTCACCCCTTTCTCCATTCTCATTGTCCAGATCCATCGTTCTCTTCTCAACCGGACATTCATTTCTCATCTCTGCAACGGTATTCTCAAATTGAAATGCAGAGGCAACCTTGGTTTGGCTCAATGGATTGGGCGGCTCAAGATATTGCGGCACTCGGCCGTCATTCCTGTCAATAATAACAATTCTACTTAAATAGGCGAGCTCGAAAGGAGGGAGTGCATCCACGTGAGGATCCAATCACGGGAAAAGCGCCGAACACACCTCCAGTTAATTTTCCCAGCTCGACGTTACAAACTAATACAACCAATGACTCGAAACTCTATTTCCTCCTCATATGCAAAGTAATAACCACAAGATAACACTCCATCCCATATCATCACGATCATACTGCAAGTACACAGTCAGCAATCCTGCGGAATTCTCCCAGGCCCAATGACGTACCTTCCGAGCTCCCCCCTGCGCTCCGGCGTAACCGAGCAGCGCTTCAAGGAAACGACGGCACGAGCAGACAGACTAACAGACCAACATCAACATACAAAACCACTGTCTCCCCAAGACATTTTCTCTTTCTTCCTCATGCAAACAATCGAAGATAGACTCCCCTCTCCACTCCTCCTCCTGTGTGTGCGCCAATTGATTTGTGCAGGCTGTTGATTTGATACCCAGCCAAAGACACACGACTACAGCTACGTCAGAAAGCTTGTTTTCTCTAGCTCCGCTTGCTTGTTGATTGCGATAAGCTTCATTTTTGTCAATTGAGAGGAACCGAATAGCTGCAAAGATGTCTACACTCGAGAAAGCCCTCCCTAAGCCGAAGATTGAGCTGTATAGCGGACAGTACTTCTTGGCATGCGGTTTGGGTGGAATAATAGGTAACCCCTCTCCCCTCTGCCCTTCCTCCCTCCGCTCCCACTACCCAACCCCTCTAAACCACACCAGAGATATGGAACACAACTAACGCACCCTCTCTCCAGCATGCGGACCAACACACACAGCCGTCACACCCCTCGACCTCGTAAAATGCCGACGACAAGTCGACTCCGCCCTCTACAAATCCAACATCCAAGCCTGGAAAACAATCTACAAAGGCGAAGGACTCCGCGGGGTCTTCTTCGGCTGGTCCCCCACATTCGTAGGATACTGTTTCCAAGGCGGTGGAAAATACGGTTTCTACGAAGTCTTCAAATATACATATGGCGAGAAGCTGTTCCCTGGAATGAACCCTACGTCTGTCTTCTTGGCTGCGAGTGCGAGCGCGGAGTTCCTGGCGGATATTGCGTTGTGTCCGTTTGAGAGTATTAAGGTCCGGATGCAGACGACTTTGCCGCCTTTTGCGCATAGCTTAAGGGAGGGCATGGGGAAGGTTATTAAGGAGGAGGGATATGCCGGGTGAGTTCGAATCTCGGCGTGTTGGGCAAACGGATCAAAGAATACCGCTGACTGACTGTGACCAGGCTATACAAAGGTCTCTACCCACTCTGGGGTCGTCAGGTACGTAAAATCCCTCCCATCTTCGGAATTCAGCACTAAATTCCTCACAGATCCCCTACACGATGGTAAAATTCGCAACCTTCGAAACCACCGTCAACGCCATCTACAACTACCTTGGCAAGCCCAAATCCTCCTACAACGGCCTCCAACAAACCGGTGTCTCCTTCCTGGGAGGCTACATCGCCGGTATAGGATGTGCCGTCGTCTCGCATCCCGCAGATGTAATGGTTTCGAAACTCAACTCGGACCGCAAGAAGGGCGAGGGCGCTGGCAAGGCCATGACGAGGATTTATGGGAATATTGGGTTCAAGGGACTTTGGAATGGTCTGCCGGTTCGGATATTGATGATTGGTACGCTCACTGCGTTCCAGTGGTTGATTTATGATAGTTTTAAGGTGGGCTTGGGGTTGCCTACTACGGGTGGTCATTGAGTTGGGTGTGGTGGGGAGAAAATGGGGCATGGAGGGGTAATGGCGGGGTAATTGGTGTCATGGGGAGTTTGGTGCTTTTGGCAAACATGCGGATAGAAAATGTTTCTTCCAAGCTCAGTTGTAGGTATTTTTGATTTATTTCACGCTCTTCGAGAAATTAGCATGATATGGAACCATGGTGATTGTGAGATCATTCCCTGCGATATTAAAACCACACCCTCACCTTCAATCCCAGGAGCACGCACAGTATCTGCACGAGAAACTTCGCACAGAAGTAGGCGCTACTATCAGAGTCGACTTTATGGTTTAAGGGTCTTCAAGAACGATGAGACATTCTCTTATCGCGGAGGTATAGTTTCGTTTGCGCCAGCGTCAGCCTGGTCCGAAGGGTTTGAACCTTCTGATGGAGGATGCGGTGGTAGAGAGAACCAGTTGGCAGTAGAATGGCTAGTGACGACACGACACCTTTGACGGTGGAGAATATTGTCATTTATTTTCTCCTGTCACTGTTTTTATTCCTCTCTCGTTTTCAGGATGAAGGAGTAGAAGAGAAACCGTTCTTCTTATATCATCTGCCCTTGGGTGTCCGAAACTGAAGCCAAATGATACTGCAAAGCCTTGCTACCCAATGAAGTAGGTCGAAGTTGTTGTTCTATAGTGTTTCTAGGGACTTGGTCAAGGGGGTTTGTATTTATAGCTCAGCCTGGAAACAGACATGTTGGGATTTAGGCGTGGAAATTTGTAAGTGTGTGTTCATCCGCGGGTTTCATTCACTTCAACTAATGGTTTATATCCAGTCTAATTCACTACGCCTTAATTTCTGCCACTAGATTGAAATTCATTTACCCCAACGGATCGATATCTTGCTTGATGATGTGTGTAGCTAGGACTGTACAAGTAAGCAGCTAACTATAGAGTCCTGTTTCAACATCGAGCACGCAATGGATAAGTCGAAATTCTAGGCTGTGGTTTGGTTTGTGTTCTTCGGCATAGGAGTGAGTTTAAACGTGATGATTGGAATCGTCGTGAGGCTGATGATGTTTTGTATTCATTCCTTCACTGGTTTTACAGCAGGACTTGTGAAGGCTCAATAGAAACTCGTACTTCCGAGAATCCGGCGGAGAGGTCCACGATGATGACAGTGAGGAAATGCGGCAGTGCATGAGACGATGACAAACACACTTTCCCTGAAGCAAAATAAATAATAAACGTATACACGCCCAGAATTTCACTCAGGCTCCAGGTATAATCAAACTCATCTCCGATTCAAATCTTGGTGGTACTACATTTAGAGAAATTCCTGTGACGCATTGTGAGGTCAACCCAGCCCCTTTGTTCTTCATCGCCTTTTCCGTGCATTCTACAGTTGTCGTTCTTGCAATGTTGTAGTCGTTTTATAGTTTCCTGACAAATCAATAGAATGCCGGTGATCGACGGGAATTCGCAATACAAGAATAGTTAAACTGAGCATCTACAAAGTTCAGCAGAGTAATTCAATAACAGTTATTGGAGTGAGACTGGGGCAGGACATATAGATCCCTGTTCTTCTGAGATGTTGGGGGACTGCAAATCAACAAATATCGACCATGGAAACCACATGAGAAGATCTTCCTGTGTGCTCACAACGATGAGAAATACACTTGTGGTTGGTTTCTAGCAGGAGATATATGTCATTCTGTTTGCTGGGATACTTGGTGCAGTGATCTAGCCGTCCATGACAGAAATTGATGATAGCAAATTCCACAGTCGATATTGTCTTTGGCACGGATAGGGAAGATGGCGGCGATACATGAGATATTTCTAATCACTTTCAAAACTTTTCTCATACTTAGTAATATGTCATAAACGATCTTCCATCAAATATTTGAAACACGAATTCCAAGTTTTCGGGAAACACCTTGGCTCCAAGATGCATCTCATCAGTAATTACCGAGTCAAAACTTGAATTTCCGCTTGTCGTTTGGATTGATGCTGCGAGGAACCTTTAAACTGGAACTCACCTTTGAGAATTCCGCTCGTACGAGCAGAGTCAATTCGTGTTGGCTGATGAGTTTAAGAGATCTTTGCCTTGAATCAATGGAGGAGAAGAAGAAGCGGTGGGTGCTCAGCATAGCTGGAGTGGGTTTGCTTAAGAAGGGGTACATATAGAACACTTAGCCAATTTCTCTGATCACAGACAAAAAAGGCAGAACGGAACAGACTTGATGGTCTGTATTGTATCATGGCGGCCTCGAGAAGCTGTTTACATATTTCCAAGCGCTTAGTCGGTCCTACAATGGCAACTCCATATACACGATGTGAAGCACGACATCATAATATCGATGTAGAAGTATTGAGATCAAGAATGAAGCTGGGTGACGAGATTTCTGCAAATAGGATAGCGAAATGATGGGTGACAGCAAAAATGAGGAAGTGGAGCAGCTCACCTGGATAGTTTCGAAGGGAATGTCGAAGGTCATCGAATTTATTCTTGCTTTAATTGCTTAGCATACGTATGAGCGTTCTTGTTTTGAAAAGGGTTTCAAGAATAGCACATCATGTCATTCTCTCGGGTTCCGACCTAGATCAGTTTGAATCCCTGCCGGGGTGGTTGCTGAGGGGGAGTTTGTACCTTGGTCAGCTCAGCCTCTCGCCTGAATTCGCCACCAATTACCTCCACTTGTTCCATGCTGCTGGTCACGATCGAGTGATAGACTAAATGAAGCTCACGTAATCTGTTTATTGATTTCAGTGTTATCTTGCTTGAGACCGAAGATGCTTCGCTTGTGGGGTAGCCATACCTTGACTCGACCAACTTTTACATTGAGCCACTGGTGATGTCCATAATAGAGTTAACCTTCGAGAACTTGGAGGAAATCTAGGGTGTATACTTCAGTACCAATGATCACTTTGGCGGAGTCAGTCGTGAAAATAGAACGAAAAGACGACATCTTATCTTCCATCAATCGTGGGCGCAACCCTGATTCTGCAAACGCTGCTACGAGAACTCTCTATCCTTCCCACCATCAATTCTAGGAAGGAATAAGTCTGAGCAATCTGACTAGAGCTTTATTGACGTCGTTCGCTACTAGCACATCGGCCAGAGCGTCGAGATGGAGCCCTTCGTGGCTCCTAGGGGGGAGGTACGTATAGAATCTGATGAGTTCCACCAAAACACGTACTGTATTTCATACATCCTATTTTAGAAGTCTAGATAGTACATATCACGACTTCGAGTCCAATGGAATAATCTGTATTGATTTTTTGAAGCCGGAAATTCTTGGCGACGAGGCCCTCAAGGTACCAAGTGGCTCTTTGAAGAGAAAGAGACAGTGGGGTTCACCCCTCCAAAACTGGAGGAAAACAAGACAAAGATGGCATAATGGGCCCAGATTAGACAAAGAGGACAGTCAGCGGAAAGTTCAAGGATGGGAGGGGTCTATATGATATCAGCGAGAAAAGTCATGCCCTTGATCGGTACAAGTAGCCCAGAACACAAACCCCAACCATTCTATCTTTTCCTAGTAAAGCGTCTATGTTGGTGATATCTGAAGCTGAGTTGCACGATGTAGGAGAAATATGAGGAGGTGAATTTTGACTAGACCATCCGGCCCAAATGGCTAGAACATGGCAATCTACGGCCTACGAGCATCATGCCGTTTCTTGGATGGGAATCCTTCATTTAACTTACCATAGCAATTATAAATACGCAACTTGTGTGTTTGTTCCCGGAGTCATAGTTGGTAAGCAACGAACCACTACGTCAGGTCACCTCGAGATGAGGCCGATTCGTGTGTAACTAAAAGAATGGCCTTGCTTAACAGACTGGAGATCATGTCAAAGTGAACTTGCGCTTGCACAAATCTCTTCATTCGTAAGGTTATATCCGGTAATGACGGCAACATCTTGATCTCTTTCGTTAGCAATTTCTTGACTAGGGACTCTGAATTTGTCCTCCCATTGAAAATGTCAGCAAAACCCATTCCGTACACACCCACAGTCCACCGCCACGTTCTTCCTATATCTCTTCGTGGAGTCTTGTGACCGTAAGCCAGAAATTGTGAATCAGAAATATACCTCTAGCAACATTTGTCCCGACCGGCTTCTGCGCATCAACAGCTGCGAAGTCAAATCGCCGGAAGAGCTGCGAAAAAGTCAGCATGAAGCAGTAACACAGCATCGTGAAACTCACCTCAACAAACACTTTATTCAGCTCCATCAATGCCACATTTCTTCCTAGACACTGATACTTCCCAAATGAAAAGACGAGATCTAGCGTCTGCTCCAAGTCCTTGGTCTTCTCGGGTGGGCCCTCAAGCCATCTCTCGGGTCGGAAGGTATTTGCGTCCTGGCCAAAGATGTCTTTGCTTCTGAAAATGCCAAATGCATCATATCCAATAGATGTACCTCCCGGGATAAACATGCCGTTTACAACATCACCTCCAGGTGGCACTTCCTTGGCCATGAGGCCCACAACAGGAGGCCAATATCGAAGCCCTTCTTTGATGATGGCTTGTAAGTAAGGAAGCCTTCTGGCTTCAGCGTCTCGGATTGGTGAAGAAACAGAAGATTGAGAGATCTCGGCACGGAATCTAGCGAGGATGCGTGGGTTTGACATTAGATGGAGGAAGATTATTCGAACTGCGACAGCTGTTGTGTCTGACCCCGCGATTCTTGAGGTTGGTCAGCGGAAATCAACCAAATCCAATGCTGCGGGGCTGAACTAACATTTGAAGTATCGTCTCCGATTCCGCTTCATCTTTGGTTAGACCATGGCGGATGAACGATCCCAGCATATCATTTCCAGCCTCTTCTGCATTCGGTCCAAATCGTTTCCCAACGGTCTCCTTCGCGATTCTGAAACCTATCAGCCATGTGCCCTCTCACTGAAAAGTTCCACCCACCCTAGAAGCTTTCCGAATCCGATCGGGTCTTTCTCAGATGGCAAAATTAGTTTGACGAGCTTGGTCTGGAGTAGCCAATTCATCCAGGGTAGGACAGTTACTAGCATTGCCGCTGGAAGGGTTTCTTCCACCGTTTTGATGTACTCGTATACGTCTGAGTCCGTCTCGAGGAACCCGAAAGCCCTGCCGTAAGCCAAATGCGTGATCACATCCAGAGTGAAGTATTGGGCTTTGCGGCCGAAATCGAATGGCTTAAACTCCGAGCCAGTGGTGAGATATTTCTCAACCAAACTGACTAGGTTCGCTACATTCTCATCGATCTTCTGTTCCATATTCTCAAGTTCTTTCCCAGAGTACTGTTGGGATCGTCAATGCTGTTGATAAACAATGAAAGAATCAAGCAACAAGATTCTTACGCCAGCGGCCATTTTAGCACGAAGTGCATTGTGCTTGTCCTCATTTCTCTCAGACTCGATGTTCTCGCGGCTAGGGTCAAACTTCATACCAATGTACCACTCTGATCGTGTGTACGTTGATCGCACACCCAGCATGCGCCGCATCTGATTCGGGTCACTCGTTACCAAATGGTTGGGACCAATCCTGGCCAAGGAGCCTATGTGACAAGGAAGTCAGCGACCGTGTACATCAATCCACTATATGTCTCAGAGGAAGCTCATTCTCACCGTAGCGCTGGTTTGCATTGGCGAATTCCATGTGCATGTTTCCACCAGAGACAGCACGGATCAGCCATAATTTCGAGAAGCCTGCCAGTCTGGGACCTTTGACATGTCGCAAACGGTTCCATGCAAGTAGAGTTCGCACGACAAAGAGTGATAGGCCAAGAATGAGCAAGGTAGATGCAATGGCAGCAGGGCTACCATTGTGTAGCATGATCGACTCGAAGACACGAATCATGCTGGTGCTTCGTTTGGGAAGTCAGTTCTCCATAGATGGGAATGAGAGAGTGTACGAGGGGCCAGGAATAAATGCGGATGCACCAAGTGTTATCTGCATAATACGAAATATGTACTCGTACAGCATTGGCACGCTGCAAGCTGCAGTGCAGCTGCACTGCATCAGCTGTCACCCTCGCGCGGAAGCGAGCCGGGGCCGCGAGCCCAATGAAAGCCGCAAATTAGACGGAGCGTGAACTTTAAAATGTCTTCGCCGAGTTGAACACTTCTGTTCCCCGATCCATCCCGGGACAGTGGTGAATTTCCTCGACAAAAGTGGCGTTTCTTGCGACTGGTACTCTGGTATCCGCGGTAATACACATATATGGTGGCATCGCACTGTAGATGCATCCGGGAGTGTAAGTTGAAAAAGACATCTTGCTGAAATACGATGGCATCTGTACCGAATTCAAATGCACAGGAGGGTACTCCTGATGCTCAAGTCGACAATACTGGAGTACCCATCGAGGTGAGATCTTCCTGGAACTTGCCAATATTCGATGGCTAAATCTAGTTGATAACTTGAAATTTTCTAGGCCGATGATGAGTCCGACCACGATTCTGCATTTGGTGATGTAAGTCAATAATCACCAGTGAAATTCGCACTGCCTAAAAACCGTTCTACAGGGCGAAGCATCGTCCACAACATCCATCTCATCGAGTATATTGAAGTACCGAGAAGAAAATGGAAGGACATATCATGCATATAAGGAATTGAGTGAAGTTATCACCAGGTCTATGAGCCCACCGCACTAGAACTAACTGTATGCAGAATACGTTTTGCCAAACGACGAGGTATATTTATTCTTGTTGTAACAAAACGCGACGTATGATGCTAACACGACGTGCAGCACGAACTTGACCGTCTAGGTACGATCTTCATGAAAGAGAAATTCATACAACTAACTAAATTTAAGACCTGCAACATCACTTGTTCCTGCTCACGCAACAAGGGAAACTGTTTCTATGTCCCATTCCAAAGGAACAGCAACTCCATCGCGTGCTTGATGTCGGGACGGGAACTGGAATTTGGGCGATCGATTTCGGTACGACTTGTCCAATCCAAATCAGAAAGAAGACTGACGCCAGCACTCCCAGCGGATGAACATCCCGAGACACAAGTAAGTGTCCTGTAATGTCAACCCGAACACTCTACTGAGTAATGTTCCTTCAAGGTCTTGGGCATAGATCTCAGTCCCACGCAACCAAGCATGTATGTTCACCTCCCGTCTTCGGATACTCAAGACTAAGTTGAACTCTAGGGTCCCTCCCAATCTCAATTTCCAGATAGACGATCTAGAAGACGAGTGGGTATTCAGCCAAAAGTTCGACTTTATCTATAGCCGAATGCTAGTCGGCTCTTTCGCAAACTGGCCACGATTCTTTGAGCAAGCATACGAGTACGATTTATTCCTCTCACATATCCCCATCTACCACACGCACCTACAGTCTAATAAGTAAATAGAAATCTCACCCCAGGTGGCTGGATGGAAGTAACAGACATCTGTTTCCCAGCTCGCTCAGATGACAACAGCTGGCCACCTGGCTCAGCTCTCAAAGAATGGTCACGGCTGATGATCGAGTCCGCTGCAGTGCTAGGTCGATTTTCCAATAGTGCGGCATCGTACAAAGAGCAGATGGAGAAAGTTGGCTTTGAGAACGTAACGGAAATTCAGAATAAGTGGCCAACGAGGGGCTGGCCTAAGGATCCTAAGATGAAGGAGCTTGGTACGTTCTTAGCCCACAAAGAAGAGTGAAATGGGGAGGCTAATGGATGAAATCAGGCATGTGGAATAAAGAAAATATGCTGGGCGCCCTGCATGGCATTAGTGTTGCGCTTTTCACGAGGGGCTTGGGTTGGTCGAATGAAGAGCTGGAGGTCTTCCTCGCTGGTGTAAGGAAGGAATGGGTGGATCCGAAGGTTCATGTCTACTTCCCTATGTAAGCTTTCGTGTTTTCCACATTCTCTTCCGGCTCTTTCTAGCGCTGATATTATTCCGTAGATACACAGTCTATGCGCAAAAGCCTAAGGTTTAGAAGCTTGGCTAAGACAAGTCTTTCAACGCCACAGCGAATGGCGTTATTTGCTCTTGAGCCAGGAGTCCATGATGAGCTAAAATGAGATTGACAAGAAGAACCCAAGTCACAACAAAGCAGCTCAAAGTACCAGACATTCGTCACGCAACAGACCTTCCTGATCCGCAACCCTTCATGGCAAGCTCCGCCATCAAAAAAATTGTCTTGATCCAAAGCTAGGCATCAGAAACAAGTACAATCATTTTGCTCTGGAAATACCGGCGTATCAACCGCGAGGAAACTGGCTCGTGGTAGTTGATGATTCTTTGTCGCGCTATGAGAGTGTTATGTGTCCCCTCTGCTTTCTCTGTTGATGGGCTGGCTCAACCTCATTTTCGACCATGCCTTGTCTTGTCCGTCCTATGAAGATTTACCATTCGTTTTTTGACTCGCCTTTTGACTCTCGAAAGGTGCCAGAAGAACTGACTATAAATGCATGCTTTAATCTTTCTAATGGCCGTGTGTCATTGTTGAAATTGGGAATAGCTTCGTGGAATTTGCATAAATGAGATGCTGGGCAGAACTTCCAAGTTTAAACGCTTTCACTTCGCTTGACGATCATTTGTATGCCGAGATGAGGCACAGTGTTTCAAATTTATTTGCACACAGCGAACGCCCATCTGATAGGTGCTTCTATATATCTGACCCCTAAAAGCCTGGCCTGGAGGCTCAGCCTCAACCCACTCGTACCTGCCGCTGACATGATAACTTCAAGGACTTCAGGTTTCCTTTTTCCCTTTCCATAATATTTCTTGATTTCAACGTCTTCTTCCTAGATCGTGGAGATTCGACCTTCAGTATACAGAGAAATCCTTTGCCTCCATAATTACGTCCATGCGACAGAACACATACCCACGGCGTCTAGTCCAGAGATCGACATCTCCAACTCCCATGATATTTCCAATCCTGGAATCGAGAAAACATAAAGGGAAGGAGAAGTTTCTCAAGTAATATCCTCATTTCTGAACGAAACATCGTCCTCAAGCACATCGCTGAAAACGGCACAATGGGGGGATATCCTGGCGTGGTGGATCTCTCCAGTTGCCCCTGTTTACGATTCTGGGAATCGGACTAGCAATTGGGCATCATCTCACTTATCGTGCCTTGGACGGAAAGGTGGTCAGGGACAGCGAAATTGGGCACAAGCTGTTAAGCAAATCAGAAACGTCTTTGTTTCCGTCGTCCTTGCTTCACTGGAGGTAGCGAGCAATTAATGAATCGGTAATTACAGCTGGTTCGTGATGTGACGAAAGTCGTTCGCCATCGATACACTGGATAGATTGTTCACGCTCCCTGTCCGGTTCGTTCCAATTTTCAGTTTAAGGCTGCTCGGAGGCGCAAAAATTGCTGCTGTTCTCGGATTTCTTTCTTGGCTCTGGAGGTCTAACTCCTGCAGCTACTCTGTCCGTTGTGCCAGCTCTTCGGAACAATACTTCATCTCTATTGATGCCTACACCTGACTTCAATACGTCCTCCCGGTGGCAATTTCAAACTGTCAACACCAGCCCGACCATTGAATCAACTGCGATACACTTGAAAACAGCAACATCCGCCACATTCGGTGGATAGTGATTCCCCCATCGGGTCCCTCCGCGAACTCTTCATTCAGCGTCCAGTTTTATGGACCAATGATCCGATGCGAAGAGCCTGGCCTAGGCTAAATAGTTTTCTTTAAATTATATTCAGACGTTTCTCCAATGTGACCTCCATCATCACCACGGAAAATGTGGCGAAGATTTCGCAAAACGATAGTGGAGCGCGGGGTTTCTTGATCATGAGTTCATTTAGCCGGACCCAGAATGCACCAGATGAGCCGTATCGCCGAAAAGACGTGCTTAAAACTTATGACAATGTCAGTTCAGTTCCCATGGAGCGTGTTCCGTCCTTGAAATCCGGATCCATTCATTCAAAATGGCCCTCAGAATTACCAAGAAATTATTTATCAAGATCCTCCTCTGTTTATAGAGGAAGCCAGAAGCTCTGGGTTTAGACCGCCCAGCGAAACATTGTGTGCTCTCTCGTCAACCCCTCCTTCGACGTGGGATTTGAGTACATTGGTGGCATTGGCGAAGTGACCTACCAGCACGGCCAAGTCCTGCCGCCCGTGGCTCAGTATAATACTTCAGCACTGTCGATAACGTATGAGGATGAAGCACTGGGAATTGACGTTGCACCTGCTAAGGCGAATCAGAATAGCGCAGATTACAGCAGTTTCCTAACTCTTGGAAACAACATCTTCGGCAACGTATTGACTTCCAGAATCCCAGTACGGGTGAAAATTGGTACCACCAGCAACTTGTACAGTTATGAGCAGAATGATATCCTTGTCTCTTATTGCGTGGCAATATTTGTTGCGTTCATGTGTATGGTTGTTGGTATTGCGTTGTTATTCGAGAACGAAATTTACAACAGTACTTCCTTCTCGACTGTCATGGGAACGACAAGGGATCCTGACTTTGACGTTCTGGCTGAAGGCGCATGTTTGGGAACTAAAAAAGCAATGCTAAATGAGAAGGTCATGTTTGGAATTTTGACGGGCGCCAGGGAGATATATCTCAGACTCGCGGAATTCCGATGGACTTTACAACATGCAGCATTCGGATTGAAAGGGACGATCATGAAGACAAGGAAGGGCACTGCGTGTTCCTAAAGTTCCTCCCCAACGTTATTATTCTCGTTCTCCATGGTTTAGATATCGCTACTCTATCATTCCTCAAGTCTCGTAGCCCACTTGAATCTCTTGAAGAACAGGTCCTTGGGACACTTATAGCCTTCATCCCTTGAGAATCTCCAATCCCCTTCCCAAGAATGGTTATTATGCCTTCGAAAACCAGAATAGTCCTCCTCGCCCACAGATGCGAGTGAAAAACTCCGGCTCATTACCATCCTCCAGATCCGCCGTCTTCCTCACTAGGATTGGATGCTTGCAGTAATATTTGAATGTTTCCCAGGGGCCAAGAGCTCTCCACATCACGTTTCTGATGTTTGTGATATCAAACAAAGGGCGCTACGAACATCCTAAGCATACATATCCTTAGCTCGGATTGACCATTAAAACTCTATATTTTGCGCTCCTTCTGAGTTGGTTCTAGAGAACTCGACTCTCTAGAGAACTTGACTTCGATATCAAATATCGGGGCACCCGACGATGAATTTGTCATGGGTTTCTCCATCTTCGGTTTCATTTTGTTTCGCTGCAGACTTGAGTCAACTTGACCTCCGAATACGTTATCATCGAGGAAAGATACCAAGGACTTACTTGATATCTGGTACAGGGATTTCGATCCCAGAAGCAGTAGAGTTGAATAGGCGGTGAATCAAATGCGTGGTCAAGTATGATTTGAAGTGTCCTTATGGGTCAAATCTTTACCATCCAAGAGATCGCTTGAATCCTAAGTCGTTTACTAGTGTAGAGTTGCGTAGAGTAGGCTAGTCAAATGCGATGTTTCGCATGAATTGTAGTCTCAGCATTCACATGCCCCCCTGCATTCACTCAAAACATCAATTATGCTAATTCTAAAGACAATGACGCTGAATCTACGAGCACTCGCTCGACTGTTTGCGAAATCGTCGACCTCGACCGAGCCCAATCACCAGCCCTTTGATGCCTGTGGTTTTGTCCTCTCAATGGATCATAGAGGACACGCTTTCTTAGAAACTTCCAGAAGGCCAGGGTTTCTGTGCTAAATTGAAATGAAATTATGAGAAGTATACAATCGTCTTGCTTAGATTAGAGATGAACGCCGAATATCAGAAAGAATGGTTCAAAGTAAAACCAAGTTATAAATTACAAGGTAGTCACGAAGTATGCCTCGTACCCACTTCTCCAAACCCGATTTGAGTCCAATAGACTTGGAAATAAAATCATAATGTTACATGCTAATGTCTCATTACAAATGATTGACTCTTGCAGGCAACATACAGTCAGCCTTTGTGACGAAATACCCACACCCGAACCTTTCCCCAAGGTGTAGCTTTTGGATACACTGTGGGGTGCATGATGACCCATTTGAAATGTATTTGAGGACAATGCTCGAGCTTGAACTCTTTGAAGATCTCCTTGCCTCCCTGCTCAGCGTAGTTTCTCAGGGAACGTTTAACATTATCGGTCATGTAGATGCTGTGAAATCCTGTGTTCGATCTAGCGACAAGTTTCAGAAGAAAACGAGGCTCATCCCACATCGACCCGCAATCGGACACCTCGTTGAAACTCTCCCCAAGGACTTTCTTTGGCTCTGTGGCATCCACCCGAGAGAAAATATGCGCGATGGCTTTGAGGATCTCGGCTTCTGGAATAGCGTTTTGTTCGTCGGCTGACATTATGTTCGCTAATGCGGGGTGCTTGGGGTTCTCGAAGCTGACAGATCGGACAAGGCGCTCGAATTTTGAAGTTCCTAGGTCAGAACGTGGCCGATCCATGACCGGAGCCTTCCTTAGAAGTAAAGGGTGCTTCTTTACTAGCGGTTTTGTATTTTTCTAATGGTCGTCGTGGCGTAGACAAGGGAAAGTGTCAAGAGAGGAAAGTGCTTCTTATACTCAAAGTAGGTGGTAATGACTCAACAGCCCGTGTTATTCGCACACAAAAAGACTCCTGTATGACACCTCAAAGACCAAAATTATACGGATCTTTCAAATTTATTGTTCTAGAACCATGATCAGCAATTTCCCTGGAGCTCTCTCATGAGCTGTCAACATCACTAGCATTTTTATTCTGAGAGGATCTATCTTTCTTTTCTTCCGACAATACTCGAAAAGAAGGTCGCACAGCATTTACATGGAGTCCACATATCTCCGAACTTCTGACTACGAGCTATAAAAAATACAAATTGCTTCGCTATGGTATTTGCCGTTCCCGTTGTGTAGGGATACTGGGGGAGTGAAACCTTACGAATTGCTTAGTATACCCTCTTTTGCGAGGCATAATTATCTTTGCCTAGTCATCTACATTGAAGATGACGATGACCAAACAAAACTTACATGCGAATTGAAGTTTACTAACAATATCGAAAACACGAATACTTGAGGCCTGAATCCATTAGACGAAAGAAATGTCCAGACGATCATGTAAGTAATCTCGAGAAGGATCTGATTTAGACTATCATATAAAGTGAATGTAAACAACTGTAGAACTGTGGAAGTCACACCTGGACACAAAGATAGACCGATAAACAATTTTAATCGAAGATAAGTACAGCGCTCCAGAACGTGGAAGAGGAACGTTATTTTACTTCCGCTTGCCACCGTCGCCGCTAACAGTTCGAGTTCTGCCCCACCGAAAATCATCCAAATGATACAAAGAGTAGAGTACCACTGTCATGCCCACATAGGGACCCAGAAAATGGCACATGAGAGTACCTATAATATAATGGATGGCCTCCTTCAACGACCTCGGGGACAGAAAGACAATCGAAAGGTCCCATATGTACCGAAACGTACCAAGGGCGAAGAAAAACATTTCTACCTTAGGGTCAAACTCCTCTCCTGGTGTTGTATGTTAGCATCAAATAAATAATCATGATCTTGGGGTACATACCAAGCCAGCGAGAAGTGAACATAGCTGTCGTCACCCCCCAGTCAATTGTTGATGCCATTGCCGACAACCTCTCAACCCACCCCGTCGTATTGCTTACTATTAGAAGGACATCGCTTGTTATTGGACCCAGAGTCCAGCGCCGACGTTGGCAAAGGAATACTAGAAATGATTGCGGTACCGAGGTGTAAGCCCGCGCGTTGAGACATTGGCGAACTTCAACGTTGGCGTTTTCGCGAAGGACTAGACAAACATGGTCTCTGTCCTCGCTCATCATTGATCGAATGGTTCGGAAGAGGCCATCTTTATCAGTTGGGTGGTACCCGAACTGCCCTAACACATCATCTCCACAAGTGCTCTCGATGACTCGAAGGAGCTGACAACATCCTGGAAGGCATGTCACCTTTCTGCTGGTGAGATCTTGACGGAGGCGCCTGCGGTATTGTCCTATGGTATATTCCGCATTTTGAAAGAGGTAGGGAATAGAGAATGATTTGGACGTTTTCGGGTCTGCCTGAACATAGCCACTTACTCCAACAACCTGGTCACCTTCTCGCACTGTTTGCATGAGGTTAAAAACGCAATCGGTGTCAAATCGAGTGTCCGCGTCCATGCCAACAACGTATTCCACTGAAGTCATCGAGGATTTGGTGAGGAATTCAGAAGCTTGCGCGAAGAGCCTCGCAGACATGATGCCAATGGATGGCTTTGTATTGCGTTGGTTGAATTTCTGGAGGAATGATCGAATGAGAATGATGCCGTCTCTTTTGCCACGGTTCTCTGCTTTGATGATGCAGAAAACTGGTAGTCCTTGGTATTTGCCCTGAAGAACCTCAACATCCACTCGACTGCCATCCCAAGACCTGTAAGCCTCTCGTATAAGCGTACTTGATGGACGCTCAATGATATCCTCTGTAAGATACTCCGCCGTGGTCTTTGTCATGCCTTTCCCCTTGCATCGCCCATCGCAAACAATGACAATCGCCTTTTTATGAGCATCAAGATGATTTTGCTCGGCTAGAGAGTTCAATGAATTCACCAACTCCATAGAAGTTTCATTGTAGCATGGAAGCAAGTAGACGAGGTTCTCCAATGTCTTCGGGACTTGAGGTCTGCGTAGATTTGCTCTTCTGATAGGATAGGCAATAAGAATCGTCACAATCTCGATGGAGTCTATCAGTGGCCGAAGAGCATGAAGTGGGAGCAATAACCAAAAGTATTTTGACATATCTGTCGACATATAGACGAGTAAAATACTGCGAAGTACGAGTTAGAAAAGTGAATGGAAGAGTTATATTTCAATAGGACATATATACTTACTTGGCCGACAAAAGGATAGAGAGGAAGATATATTTCTCCCAACGGAGCCGTCCAACATCTAGACAAGGAATGTGCTCGACAGCATTCCGTATGCCTAGAGTTGACAAAGAGAAGTTTCTGTTCCTGAACTGGGATGGAATTCTCTTGTGACTGGTAGCGATGATCCCACCCGCTGTGGTGGTTCTTTCGAAATCCATTGCTTCTTATTTCAGATGAAACTAGAATGAGGGAATGATGCCAATAATAATTAGTAGATTCTGAGGTAACTGACTGCAGTGGCAAAGTGAAGGTCGTTGCTTCAAGGGGACTAAGTACCTTAAGGAATCCCAGGCTGACGCAGAGAAAGGGTGGGGGGCAGAGAACGGAGGATTTCTACAGTACATTCTGGTGCCGCCAAGTTAACCCCTGGAGCAGGATTACCTCTTAGGAGTGGAAATCATGGGTAGCGTAGTACGCATGAGATGTCGCGGAAAATTCGGTTTCGATTACTCGCCCAAGATAGACGTACTCGATTCATTGTGTGGACAGAAAATGGAAATATCTCACTCCAAGCATAGGAATTTTCCTGGTTCGTCAAACAACCTGGTATTACAGAGGGTCTATTGCTAACCTAATGCAAGAAGGGAAACAGACTATGGAATGCCAAACTTTAAATAATGGGACGTATTGGAACTTTTCCTGTCAACAGATCTTAACTTAATTACCTTGGTACGAGCTTTCCGGGATACCTTTCCACGGGATAATTTAGATAAAGTTCTAGATGTCAACACTAGCTCATTACAGCTGTACAAGGGCCAGGGTTGATTCCAATAGGATGCTTTGACACACAAGAAGAGAAACAAGAAGAGACCATTACTTTCACTCGAGGTTAGACGGCCTAGGCCGTCAAGGCCAAGGCTTCTAGGCAAACAATACGTTGCCATCAACATCGGAACACACGGCATGTCAACCAAGCCCGGATAGATTCAAATAGTTGTAGATTTGATGAAATATGAAAGAAGACGCACTCCATTAAATAAAAGTGAGTACCTGAACGCTTCTCACAAATCCGAGAAATTTGGAGTTCGTAGTTTGAAAATGATACATAATTCGACTTGGAATATCCAATCCACCAGGGAGTCCCGAACCTGATATCAGAAACAAACAGATCTAGACGCAAGTTTCGGTTGCTCCATTTACAGCAGAACATCTCATACCAGCACGTATATCTCAGTCCAGTCGGCCAGTTCAGGTGTCCGCGGGATGCTGCAAGCCCGGTTCCAGCAGCGGGAACGCTAGATGTAATCCCGGGCAGAGGATAGAGTTTGAGTCAAATTTGCCTAACCGCAAAGTGAAGCAAAAGTCCCTTCAAAGATGCAGCCATTCCAAATTTGAATCACACTACTCAAAACCTCGCACCATATCTCTCATAATTTATTGGGGTACTCTGCGAATTATTCGATCTGTAAATGTTATTGGGCACACCATAGCCGATATGGTTCCAAAACTGTCCCGAGATGGAGAACACCCGATTCCTGTATTTTCATCCAGTTCAAGAGAGCATCCAGTCCTTGCAGTCATTGGTGTTGGCTATGTCGGCGAGCATCTCGTTTATTCTTTCGCTTCTTCTTTCAACATAGTCGGCTACGATGTATCATCGGCGCGGCTGGAAAACTTGAGATCTGGGAACCGCCAGCCAGAACGAATACGATTCACGAACGACGTCGAAGACCTCAGACATGCTTCACATTTCCTCATCTCAGTCCCAACGACTTTGAGAAAAGATGGCAGCGTTGATCTTTCCCACATAGAAGATGCTCTAGAACTTGTTGAGCGCTATGCACGACGGGGTTCGATCGTCGTTATCGAAAGTACCGTGGCCATTGGGACGACCCGGAGACTCCTTGAACCGCTTGCCAGGTCTCGTGGAATTTTTGCGGGCATGTCACCAGAGGTGAGGGCTATCACACTCCAATCCAAATGATGACAGATTTGTAACATCTCGAAATAGAGAATTGATCCGGGCCGAGTCTCACCTCCTACCAACTCTATCCCGAAAGTCGTATCCGCACTTGATGATGTCGTCCCTGGCTCGCTGGACGCACTCACTAAACTTTATGAATGTGTATTTGATACTGTCGTTCCCGTCAGCAAGCCCGAGGTAGCAGAAATGGCAAAGTTGTACGAAAACTGTCAAAGAACAATAGCAATAGCATACGCCAACGAAATGGCAGACGCTTGCCTCCCGCTCGGCATTGACCCATTCGAAGTGGCGAAGACGGCTGCGACAAAACCTTTTGGGTATCTTCCAGTATTCCCTTCACTTGGTATCGGCGGTCACTGTATACCAGTCAATCCGACCTATTTCATGTCGACTTGCAAGCTCCCTCTTCTTCAGCAAGCGCACGAGAGAATGTCTACGCGTCCTTCAAGAATAGCCAGTCGCTTGCTCAGATCATTACTGGACGACAATGGTAAACTTGGTGACACCAGCCGTCGACCACGTGTTTTAGTAGTTGGGCTGGGTTTTAAAGCTGGCCAGTCCGACCTGGTCAACTCGCCGGGCATACAACTTCTCAACTTCATACGGAGCTCTGAGAAAGTCGAGCTGATGTTCTGCGATCCATTAGTAGATCAGGCGGCCATTCCTGGCATACCTAAGTTGAAAGATGCGGCATGGCGACCAGAGATTCTGGAGGGCTTCAGCGCAATTGTCGTATCTGTGAAGCAGCCAGGGTTGGATTATAGCATCTTGGAAGGAATTCAAGGGGTCAAAATAGACATATGGTAACAATGAAATGTTCGAGCTTGCACCGATTGTGGAGCAGACAACGGAATCAAGATATTGTGGCTCCTCATGTGCACCGCTTTAGAAGTTCGTCTCAAGAGCCAGCCGCAGTCATCATACGTATTCCACGGCTGTCGCTACGAAAGCAATAGCAGCGATGGAAAAACGGTGGTGTATCCAAGAATGAAGCCGTGGGAACAAAAAATTAAATATCGGCGTACCACGTTGGCGGTATCCCCTTAATTGCGACTCGGCGCGCGTACAACCCGGAGAATGCTGGAGCAACGGAATACCTCCAACAACCTAGCCCCTCAATTAGTGGGCTCGCTTACTTCAGTGGCAGATCGGAACAACTTTAGCGAGCCAAGTGCTAAATTGTGTGATTTTTAGCGATTCGCTCCAGGTGGCACAGCCTGAACATGTCTGCTTGTCATAGACAAGGGGATGATCTTCTCTTTGCCAACCGACGGAGGTACGGCTGTTATCTTTTACCGCCTGTTTTTGCCAAGGGGCTGTAACTTTCCCTACCAGAGAAGTAACTGCTGGGCGCTGCGACTTGTGCACACCGAATCTTCTGTTTGCTTACGACCCGATCTAGAAAAGCGTTCACTAGCCGGGGCCCCCTGCAAAACCAGAAGATTTAACTTAAAAGCTACCAGCTGTGCCTCTGTAGACAAACAAGCATGATTTGGACCAGCGAGAGGGCCGTGCGAATTAACAACACTGTTACCGTGTTTCTCGATGCGATACTTTAAACTCTTGAACCTTCCTTCGGCGGCTCCCAACTACAATACTCAGGTTTCAAGAGACAATTTAGGCTCCGCTCAAGATTTAAAACTGCTGATTCATCAGATAAGTACTTTTAGAGGCTTTCACACGAGGCTCAGCTTTTGTCTCTCTTAACGTATGCGTAAAGAGGGGGGGATACAGTACTGTTGACCACCCCCTATCTCGCCCGTTTAACTTTGCATGCAATTGAACTACCGGAGAAAAATAATACAGGGGCCAGGTCTACCGGTAACTAGAAGTCCTTTGTAAATCGTAGGAAAGACTTACTTTCTCGCTAGCATAATCATAGAACTTAACATTCCCCTGTAGATGGCTTCCGAGCTGAGGATGCCGGACGTTGCTCCTTATCGGACATAGTGCAACATCAAATTTAAACTTTCCAGCATCTCGGAATTAAACTCCAGGCCTAACACCACCCGAGCTGCCAAAGGGCTAGCCGCACTCTCGTCTCCCCTAGTCTCCACCTACCACAATGTCGACGGAGTACGTGCCACGATATAAACTTTAAACCAATACCAGTTCTGGCTGAAATAAACATTTGATGGGGCCAGATGACCGTGTCATTGACCAGCGAGCCGAGGTATCGTACCTTCCTAGAAGTGGTGTCTAACGAATCCTTCACTTCCTACTGCTCTTCCAATTGGTGTCCTTGCCCTATTAGAGCCGTATATTCCGAGAGAACCGTGGATGATCCTGTCTACGAACAATGATGTCTCGTTATAAAAACTAGCACCAGTCCGACATATCTTACAATCTAACAATTTGAAAGTGCTCAGTCCTTGGCCCGCGCCATTATTCTGGTGGCTGAGACGGCATATTTAGAGACATTTACAAGGGCCCGCGGGGCTCTTCTGCTTCAAACCTTATATCTGTACTACGATGAAGGAGGAGCTGTACGCTGTACACCACACTCCCTTGTATGACAGCTACCAGGGATTGCGTCGATACGAAGACCAAGTCTACACCGTCGATCCACCCGCAAGGAAAAGGGATTCATCAACCTGTGAGGTAAATAATGTACAATTCTAGTCTGTGCATACATAGACCTATCAAATCTAGATACTTAGCATACTGCGTAGTACCCCTGTACTCAACCTTGTCAAGTAGAAACATCTGGAATCGTGCATGCAGAGCGAATGTGCATTATTTCGGGCATCTACTAAAGTAGTAGAGATGACCGAATTTCATTCCCCTGAAGAACGGGAGCAGTGAATGTTGTGAATATTGAATATCAACTGCTGAAGTAGTTTTTCAGGTGCGCTGTGACTTTGGGATGAAAATTAAGGACTTGAAATGGTTGATAACACAGCCCAAGTTTCCAATTTTGACTTTAAGGCAATTCCCGAGACAATAGCACTACGAGAGTACTCTAGAGAGTACGGTCACTCTAGAGAGTTAGTTTTACTTTGGCTAAATCACGCGCCCAAAATGTTATTCTCAGACGTTGCCCTCCTCGTACGAGTGTCTGGATCTGTTGAGAGAGTCTGACATCTTTTGTCCTTGATGTCGCGTGTCAAATACTTACTACTAGATGTGCTCAATCACTGCATTGGTTTTGGCGCGATTCTGTTCTTGTACGCATCAGCTTGGCTTATGCTTCACATCGACTTTGAGGCTTGTGTGGTGTCTTGTTCTTGAAAATGCAGCTCCCAGCTGGAGGGTTCTATGCTTCCGCAGCAATTGTATCATCATCCCTTCTTTTGACAAGCCCAGGACCCATCAATAAGCCGGGGCAAACGTTCCACCCTTACTACTTCAATCCAACGGCGAATATGTGCCTAGTCTACCAAGACCCCGTCCAGGGCACTGGCCGTCTGCAAGGCGAATGCGGCCTTCCATCTGGAAAATCTTGTGATAACTGTTGCTCCATTTCGGTATGTGCTGATCTCCGGGCCCATGCAGAGACTTGCTTGGCTTTTCACTAATCGACTAGGGTTACTGTACGTCGAATACCGAGTACTGTGGCGCGCCTATGTGTCGCTTTGAGTATGGCTTAGCATGCGACTCAAATACCTGGCCGCCAGGTCAGGATACATCAGATGTTCCCAGACCATGTCTAGGCAATGTGCAGTACGGGAAACCGTTCCGGCACTGTTCGGTAAAAGGAACTATCGCTCTCACTTATGATGATGGGCCAGGGCCGTGGACAGAAGATTTACTGGACATTCTCAAAGCCAACAACGTGAAGGCAACGTTCTTCATCACTGCTAACAGTATCAGCAAAGGCCACATAAACCACCCGGCAACTGGATTTCCCGCCATGATCAGACGGGCATACGAAGAAGGGCACCAGATCGCGGCTCATACATGGGGACATTTGAACATGAACTTTCTCTCGTCGAAGCAACAGAGAGAGGAAATGATCAAGACTGAAATCGCCCTGAATGATATTCCGGGGTTCTTTCCAACGTACTGGAGACCACCATTCAATGAGTGCAACGATGAATGTGCTGCAGATATGGCCGATCTAGGGTACCATTCAGTATGTAGAAAATGAGAGCACCGCAGGAGAAGGCTAACAATTCACTAACAGATATCGTATGATATCGACCCTCGAGACTGGGGGCACAATATGACATACTCCAAGCAAAACTTCCTCGAGGCAATCACCAGTCGCAAACCTTTTGAGAGGTCCTGGTTGTCGCTTGCCCATGACATTCATGAGGGTACCGTTCATGAGTATACCCAGTTCACGATTGACCATGCTCGAGAGCAGGGCTTTGAGCCAGTCACAGTGGGGGAATGTCTGGGAGATCCAGAGGAAAACTGGTATCGTAAAGTCAGTACTGGCGGTCATGGGTTTGTGCCAAAGCTGTAATTATGACAAAGCTCAAAAGGGGAAGAGGACGATGCGAATAGCATAAAAGTCAATTTTTCTTTTTCACTAGCGATATTATCGACTATCAGTAAGTGAGTGATTTGTGGAAATTGGAAGTCGCATGCCAGCACTAGCTTCGTCAGTTGTCTTTCCCATCACAGATATCAAGGGTTTAGTTAGCCCAAGAATTCAAAGCTAGTGCTCCCATTTTGAGAACTCAACATTTGCCTCTCCTCAACAACGTCAGAATGACACCATGCAGTTCCTAGCTACTAATTCTTCCATCCTTCCTCACCAGCAGCCCCAGTATTCCCTTCGCCACCAAGTGTCAACTCTCGGTCACGCTCCCTAGCTCTCCTTTGCTGCATGCCATGTCAGACGATCATACGTGAGCAGTCCATGACTCTCGCGCCATCCAGGTGATCGCGTATTGCCCTGGATACTTTCAAGATTTGATCTTCATCTAGAGCTCCGATCATCTGTCACTTTCCACGTTCCGAACAAGACATCGTTACTTTTGCCGAGAACGAAGTTCCGGAATCGACAAGGTGCTGAACCCACGATCTATGGTGCGCTGTTGGCAAACAACGCCCAAATGCCCCCAATCGACGCCCATGCATTCCCCACTAGAACACGATGTTTCAATGTCAAAATGACACGAGATGCTCACGTGCAAGCTAAGACTAGCTGTTGTGAAATTAATGTATATATAAAAAGCTTCAACCCGAGTTCGTTCTGCAAAGTAATCAGTTCATCTTCACCTTACCTCAAGTTCCACTCCCGTATACTGCCCATTACAATAAGTCATCAATTTCAATTGCAAGAACATCAAACCGACTCGTATTCGTAATGACAACAGCAGGTACGATTTCGAAATTTCCGCCGATGCTTTTTCAGAGTCGTGTGACTTAACACCTTTGACTGATTAGTGAATACGGCTTGTTCCCTAGCATAGCTTCGTAGAAAATTAGATGAGATGCGAGGCAACGCGCCAGGAAGCCTCGTAACTCGACGCTATTTAAAATCACAATAGCAATGGTGCAAGCAAAGCTTTTGAGTGTGCAGATTCCATGCATAGATAGACCTGACAAAAGGAAAGAGCCAATCAATGTTTGATTTCGCAAACAAAGATCCAAAGCATGGCAGTCTATGTCACCCTGAGCGCTTCATCCTCAAGCTCTATTTCCCTGGTCTCATTTCTGGGGTGCTAGAAGCTCTACAAATTTCTACTTGAACGTTATATCCCTCTCGCTATGAAATAAACTGCCAAGAATAAACTCTCCTGTTGTGCTGGCATTTTCTATTAGCAAGTGTTTGAACTTGTCGCAGATGTATGCAACTTGCAGCCGTGATGGAATTAATCTTTGCATGGGAGGCGAAGCTCAAACTTAGGCCGTTAGGGGCAATCCATCGGCTTGAAAAATATTGCCGAAACACGCTGGTAATTATGTGTAAGTTTCTTTGAGCACCTGAGACGAGGATAAGAGACTCTGCGCACCTCCTGACAAATTCGGGCGTAATGTCTGGGTCAGCTGCCGTTGAACGCGTCTTAGTGGCTCGTTGGTATTGTTGCGCAGGTCTGGAACGTATGTCTCTTGGGTATCTTCTTAATTGTACCTGCTAGGTTGAAGTATTCTGAAAATAACCTGCAGAGAACTGAGTTAAACTTTGATGGACTCATTCACGCGCAGCGGAGTCGTTGGGATATCTAATGGTAGGAAATTTCGCCCCTTGTGGCGATTGTTTCTAAGTCTTATTCTTGGATGAGGAGTTTCCCATGTTTAGTGGAAAGGAAAGAGCTACAGCATTAGACCATACAGGACTCGAAACTTTATACTTTTTTAGAAGAGATTCTATGACTCCGTGGTGATATGTATTAAGTGACCCCAGATTTTATCCACAGCGTCAAAGTAACTTAACTGCCAAATTATCAAGACCTACAGGGCGTCCCAATCTTAACTCATGGTTTGATTATAGTACACTACTAGTGGTCCACAGCATGGTTTAGCTCAACCTTCCAATATACACCCCGATAGGCATTTTCTCCGCCAGGAGGAAATGCATGAAATGCCGCAAATATGACGGCAGTTACAGAAGAGAAGGCTTAAAATACAATCATACCCATGCTCACCAAGTAACCATGGATCTAAGTATGCTCTGAAGGACTTTGTATGCTGAGAAGATAGAGTATCTAGTGATTTTGGTACGAAGATGGTTGACCTCGTCATGGGTGGAAGAAGAAAAAAATCCAGGTCCCCTGGAAGACACTGTGTGACAAAATTGCAGATTTCAACATCGAAGCAATGTTCAATTGCAAATTTTCGGAGCCTGCGATATTAACAGCTACTTTCCAATGTGACGATGCGAAAGCTGTTTATATCCTAGTCTGCTAGACTTATTGGGATACCTTACCCGGATTTCTAGTTATGCAAAACTACTGCTGGACTTGAAATACGTTCAAAGTTTGTAACCTTGCAGACAAGCTTAAAGTCGTTGATTTTTAAATTATAAGGTCATCAATGCTATGCTTGAGGCCCATGAAGTAAACTATGTTATATCGTCCTTGAGTATCCTGGCAGGACGAATTACAGCTTCTCTTACAGGATTTTGAATGAGAAAGTTCATGACACGAAAGCAGCGTGCTCATTACCATGTTACGAGAGCATGAACACTAGTGATTATAATCTTACGAAGACATGAAAACCAGTGAAGCGCCGTAGTCAATCAATATCATGAGAGATATACTTTGAAAAAACTTTGAACTGCACTAGGAGGGTATTGCTTACGTTGGGAATAGTAACATAAACAGGCGAAGATCAAAACAAGGAAGTCCGTGTCACTTTCATGAGCACTGGCCAGATACTAAGTACCATATGAGAAGGCTCCGAAGCTTGTGATTTTGGTAGGTAGAGTCATCGTTTTACCTTGTAGAAATTCATGGTGTACTATGTGCCTGGCGTGACGCGCTATTTGCTATCATTTGGGTTCTTATGTTTTCGATGTTCTTTGAACGTGGAGTCCTATAAGTTAATTACTTACGATCTAGTGTCTGCGATAAAACTACCACTTTGAGGGCAACCAACCAATCTACATGGCTGTGTTATTAAATGCCACAATCGATCTCAGATTTTTCCGGTGCCTTTGGGGCATTTTGGACCAGGGAGAGTGTGAATATTATATCGGGATTCAAGTGGCAAGGAAAAGAACGAAGAACCTTCATCTCCTACGGTCTCCTTAAAATACTCAACTTATATGGCTCTTACTTAGAAAGAAGGACCCGGCCACTGCCGGCTGCCCTATCTACCTTGAAAAGTAATTGTAACGGACATGTGGCACGTTGTGCCCTCTTCTCCTCTTTGACAAAGAGTCTTTATCTACAGTTTTTGGTATTAAAGGGGGTTTGTGATGTAGGGGATAAGAAATGACCTACATCTGGGAAGATAAGCATCTATAGAGCTCATTTTATGTTCTGCTGGCGTCTATCGTATTGCGAACGGACGTTGTGCTGAGGTGAATGCCACTGATGTGTGCTAAGATCCCACCCACATTCAACTTGTCCCTACCCTTCGCACTCTTAGATCTCACTGCCGTTGAATTTGAATTCATTTCCGGCCACATATGGGGCGAATATCAACCCTTTGAGTCATACAGAAGTTTTAAAGGCAGGTTTTGCCGTCGAGACTCGGCGCTAGCATTGTTTTCTCGCTTATTTTGCTTTCAGCAAGACATCACGGTGTGCGCCGTTTTTCACAATTTCTTCTCAACTCAACAAACTCTCGGAAGATCTTCCCGCTGCCACCTCCTCTGCTTCGAGAACCTTTCGCGGATTTGTGTCAAAACAATACTTCTTCATACCTTCCCGTGACTCATATCACTCCCACGGAACGACGACACACAGTCCCATGATGGAGAAACCTCTGTCCGGAAGGGTAAAACGTTTCACCCTTGCCCAAATTAAGAGATCTAGTGGTGCTAGGCTGGTCTCCACTACAGCAATTCCTGCACCGCAGAACCAAAACGAGGCTACGCATCCTGCAATGGAGTCTTCGGTCTCCCCATTACCCATCTCTTCTGCGACAGCTAATGTGGAGACCCCTCTTAAAGCAAGGACTCAACAGGCTTTCATATCCGCCAAGGAGTGCAATGAGAAGGCATTCAATGGTGAGCGGATTGATATTTTGATATTCATGCTTCAACCCTCTCTTTAAAGACTTTGTATACTGACTTTGGCATCTGCTTCCATAGAATTAATTGAGTCTATGGGCGGATCTCTGGTCCTCTTTGGACAAGATGCGCTCTCTCTATACCCCGGCACATCCAATGGCACAGATCCCGCGATAGCATCCGCTATCGGTGGTGATACCACGCGTGCCAAGGTATCAGATGACCAGTACGAAGGGGCCACAATCTACTACCCAGATGGAGAAACTATATCTACTCCAGATGCTTCTACTCCCTCTGAAGATACATCCTTCGATGAGCCATCCGTAGATGATGAGGTCATGATAGTGAAGACAAACGGACAAGTGGAGATAATTCCAAGATCAGATCTTAACAAAGGCAAGGGAATTGATCGGAAAGCTCACCAAGGATCATCTAGATTTGGTTCTTGGGGTAAGTAAACCTTATATACTGCGATAGATGGATAAAATGTTAATATCTCTGTAGTTGATAATGGCGAAGGAGGTTCGCGACCCAGAATATACGCCCCACCTACCGAAAAGGACCTCCGAAAGAAGATTGACGAGCAAGAGGAAGAAATAGACCGTCTTCAACTACAAATATCGGACCTCCGATTCCGAGATAATAAGCCAGCTAGACAACCAGCTAGCAAGGATGAATACTTACGACGCCAATTGACAGAGGCGAGGGACAAATTGATAATGGAAGAGGCCGTTAGCCAAAGTCTTCGGGACCTTGTGGCTGATATGGAAAAGGCTAACGCAGAAAAACTCGTCGAGTCTACTCCAACACCTCCTCCGCCAGGTTTAGGCGAGAACTCTTCTGCAACTCCTATTAAGAATTTTCTGGCAGTCTTCTCTGGTCGGGAGCTTCTCAATCTGATCCATTTCCTCCTCGAGCAGCATCCAGATGCAATTTTTGACGCCATAATGTCTCATCGTCGAACCTCTGGCCGATTTCAAGAACTTGTGTCACAATTTGCTGCCAAGTCCGCTGACTTGGAGTATAATCTCCTACCCAACAAGAGAAGACGCATTCACGACAAAGATGAATTACCAGGTCAACTTGTCGCTATCCCAAAGAGCTGCCCCATTTCCTCCAACAACGTAGAGTTGACGAAGTACGCAGCAAAAGTCCAAGAGAAAAGATTCAGCGACCCACTGCAGAGGGAAATTTCTGCCGAACGATCGAGCCCCCCAATTTACGGCGAGAGCCATGAGACTACACCGTTTCCTGAGCAAAGACGACCCCCAAGAAATTTTCGAAACTCTCAGCAAACGCATAAGTTGAACGGAACTTTGCACAAGAAACGCCCTGCAGCTCATCAAAAGGTTAAAACTGAGCACCCACCAGCCAAAACGCAGGTTGAAGATGAGGTGGTTTTAGTCTTTGTACCTGCTCAAGTTTCCCATGACAATATAAGTGGCAAATTGAACGTTCAAGCAGACCACCCTAATGTTGAGGTACCCGTTGAAGATGCGAATACTCTTACTCGCCAGCTTGGTCAAGAGATACAGACTCCGGGAGTTGCCAAATCGATTCTGAAACCAGCAAAAGGGAAGAAAGTCCAGCAACAATCCAAGAAGCAAGCATTACTACGGTCAGTTGCCTAATTACGACAGCCGAAGATTTGCGCGTGAGCATGGGCAACCAGACGGACTGTGAAGCCGACAAAAAAGAAGTTAAGGAGATACTAGCCCAGTGTTCAGTCAGCTCTGTCAAAACCGCAGAGGGCTCCCTGAGGGAAAACATCAATGATGACGCCCCTGGACTGGATATGGGCAAGGCTGAGGAGGTACCAATCAACGATATTCCAAGCCTTGTCCAGATGACTCAAGCATCCAATGAAAGTAAAGGGGGAGTGAATAGAGAGGAAATCGAGGCAGAAGTCGCTTCATCCAATTTCACCAGCAAACAAAAGAGCCAGAAGACAAGAAGAGTAGTGATGTATCGCCCCCAGTACAAGAGAATTCAGCTCCATGCCGAAGAAAAGAAGATGAAGAAGAAGGTTCAACATCGCCTCAAGAACAATTGGAATTCCAATTTGTTCATTTTCATTATCAGCTGCGTCCTCTTTGCTGTTCTGGTTTTGTTAGCGAGAGATGCTGTACTGCCAGCTTTAAAGTCGTCTATGACCACAGTTGCGGGTGGAATCTTCAGCTTTTTTGCTGCAGCCCGAACATCGTTCAACTTCGCTCTCCAAACTCTCAATAGCCCACTTGGGCACGTAGCACAAGAAGCCACATCGACTCCCACAACACCCGAAAGTGTCATCAGCGACCTTCTCGGCTGGACTCACCAGAGTGAAGGTGTAGCATGGACTCCATCACTAATATCCTGCCCTCCGCCTGCATTTATGCATCTCCATATGAATCCACCTGCTGTTTCGCTACTACTTCTAGTCACAGGACAGCAAATCGTCAGTGGCCTGCTTGGATGGAGTCCGGAGAGCATGAATTCTAATTTGCCACACACGGATGGCTTGGGACTTACATCTCCTGCACCAGCGTTCATGCATCTTCGCATCCATCATCAACTCCGGGATGCTGAACCAACAGACCTGCCTGATTCTTCAACCGAATATTACCAGATACAAGACTGGATCATGACTGGTGTCCGAGGGTTGCAGATCGGAGTCTTCGTGACTTCGATGCTGCACAGCATAGTTGGCGCTTGAGGAGGAAATGTTTGTTTGAATATTTGCCACACCACTGTATTACTTTTCTTTTGTTTTCTTGTTTTATTCTTTTCTTTGTTTGATTGTTGGCTCGATCAGTTTTGTGTTTCTAGAATTGTCTTTGGGAGATAATGGGGTAGTAGTCGTGGGTAATTGATACTGGGGTACGATTAAATTGGATGGTGGATTTTCCTGGTCAGTAATCCTAGAGCTGTTCCGGGTTTACGACCGAAGATGGTTCTCGCGAAGATATTTGTACCAGTTGTGGATCTCAAAACAATGGTATTGTTGATGGTCATTGCGACGGCTTGGTGGATGTTGATATACAAGTCCTCATGGTCATTCTCTCATCAGTTCTCTCTAAGTCTCAAGTCTCGATCCCATGATCACACGAAAGTCGAAGATGTGTAAAAGCATCTTCTCCAGTAGGGGACTTGAGGCTTAGGGCTAACCTTTCGACACCTAAGACAAATGACCTTGGGAAATGCCAATATCGACGTGGTCTCCATCTCGCGACAATATCCACGGGTTTGGATTATCCGAAAGTCGGAGTTGTGTAACAGCAACTTCTCCAGTAGGAAATACAAGCACTTAGAATTGGATCGACCATGACGAGCCAGCAGGATAGAGAGTGGAGGCAAGTTGGGCCAGGAACCAGAGTCGGGCCCACTTGGGATTCGGGGAACACAAGCCGAGTCACGAGCCAACTTTGGGGAAAGCAACTTAGTCAAGGACAGTGTCGGTGGAGGCATCTTGGTACTCGAATATGTGCTTGCAAAGAGCGATTTTTCTGTGGTTTTGGGCTTGAGTTTTGCAGCTTTTTCCCCCCATTGTTCTACTTTTTCTTACAAAATAAAATGAAGTTTACTGAATTGCACATCTCATACCGTTAACACTAACAACGCCAGACACACGATTGTCGAATAATTACCCTTTTTATGTCAGAACCAGCCTTTGGATACCAGAGTTCGACTGCCGGTGAGATCCTTTCTATTCAACTTAGTCTTAGCTTCATTACCTCTCCACAACGACCGGCGGAATTGATCGATGTGAGTGCCTACAGACCCTGTACTGAGGATATCATAAAACCCGGTTCATTATATGCTCGACATGATCGCCGTAGAGTCATTGGCAACATCCTCTTCCAGGACGTTGTGGTTGGGAAACGGTCCAGGACGTCAGATCACTAGCGAGCCCCGAATGACCTGGTGGCCGATTTCATGGAATCATTACCGAATTCTGGTTAATATTATGTTATCTGAGAATTTGTGGTTGATGCCCATTTGCCACTCAAGTTCTGTCGCTGCCTCCCTTCTCCTACCCATCTTTTTCAGTGATGCACGTGATTGGCTCGCTTAGATGTCAACAAAACTTGCACTGCGACAGCAACAAAGTTCGCCACAACAACAGGCTATTATCAAAACAAAACCATGGCGCAAGCGACTCAGAGCTACCGTGGATCGAGAAAGGCTACAGTCTTGAGCAGACCATCTTTTCGTCACCTTCGAAAGACGGTAGCTGCAGCTCCAGATCGGGAATCGACGCCCGCTACTCGGTGCTCTCCAACCTCTCCCCCACTTTCTGATTATGACCCCGGCGAGGTGGATGAAGCAATCAAAAATTGATTCTGCGAATTTTATGATCGTGATTGGCAGACTGATTGCTCGGATTGTGACGAAGCCGAGCATACCGCAGAGATGACCGAGCACAAATGGGGAGGAGCGGGCAAAATGCTTTGCGATTCGATGATCGCCGAGAAGGATAACGTGGAAACAGTGGTCAAATCACAAGGAACAAGTGAAGGGAGTGAGAATGATATGAGAACAGAGACTCATGATTTCAAGAACGCTTCAGAAGGTGGGTTAGGAATGTCAACTACTTGGGCCGCTGAGCAGGGCAATGAACCAAGGCAAGTACATGCGAAACAAACGCTGTAGCGCCGGATAAGACAAATAAAATGAACCTAATCTTTCACGCAGTTGGTAAGAAGTTGCCTCGCGCATCGACTTATGCTTCTGCTAACAGGTCTTTAGACGGGAAAGTTCGGCCCATTTGTACCCTCCGAAAGCTCAGAGTCACGCCTGCCATTCCAAGCACACCTGTATCCCAATATTTCAAGTTCGAGAACGAGCCGGGTTTCAGTCGAACCGACTTCACTTTCGAGGTTGACCTCAAGAAGGCGGAAACACAACAAAATACCCGATTCACATCAACACCTACTACCGTCCAATCGCCTCGATGGGTCACAACTCCATCATCAGTAGCTCGAGGTCTGGCCAGCAGCAGGATTTTGGTAGGAAATGAAATCGCTGGATTCGCGGCCTACAACCAGAAACTCTTTAACGAGAGGGTCACAGCGATTGAAGAAAGGAAGCAAAAGGAGCCCAACATTACAGCCGCTCACGCAGCGTCAGCTTTTGTTACTAATGCTGGGGAGACAGATAATCCATCAAGTGCCCAGTCCAGCAACCATCATTCTTGCCGACCAGTTCTGGTTGATTCCGCATCAGTAACTGATGGTGAAGAATCATCTTTCCAGGCTCTGGCCATCATAGAGTCTCCATCAATGAAGACCATGATGGAGATTCATGTAGATGAGAGTCAAGGCCTTGGACTTACGAACGACCTAGATAAATCATATCTTCCTCCGGAAGTAGTGGATGCAGTGCAGTGTGAGACCCTCGCGTCGATACTCTCAGATTCTTCCCGGACAGTGGAAGACGTTGACACAAGGAAAGCCGAGGATATCAGAGAACCAATCGACCAGGATTCTGGATCTCGAATCTAGAATCCTCGACCTCGAAAGCGACAAGACAGCATTCGAGGAGAAGCTGAAGGAGATAAAAAAGCAACTCGCATCAATAATCATTATTCCACCAAAACCCAGCAACAGTACCCCAATGATTTATGAGGATAATAAAGCAGATGTTGAGCTGAAGGTTAGACCCGATACGCTTGCGAACAAGAAGATAGAATCGTTAGCAGACGTAGCGGCTAGAACAATGAACAAGCCTTTGGAGGAAGGAAGAAGGCACTATTTGACTCTCAAGGTTTCGCCGAAGACAATCTTTTAGAAGACGGCGATGCTGAGCTCATGTGCGAAATCTTGGCAGATCTTGCAGCAGAGATAGACGAAAATCTGAAGAGCAATGCACGGCAGGAAACTACCGAACCTCCAACAAGGTCCGGGTGGCGACTTGCCAACAATCTAACAACCCAAAATACCGCAAGTTCGCCTAAATCTCAGTCAAAATGTTTCATCCATGGTAATGGGGTGACGCAGCAACTTAATCAGGGTATTATTAACAACTCGCCTCCAAACTCAAAGGATGTTGCGAGCTAAACGGACAAGAAACCAGCACACCCGACTTATCAGAAGATCAGTGTCCTGATATGCATTCTTCTCGCATTCTGTGCTGCTATCACATTCCTAAGTGCTGATTCGCACAATTTACAATTCAATATGAGACCGAAAGACGGCATTACAAGGTACTTCGAAGAAGAATACGAAACTAAACAACCTAGCTACGAAGCACCATCCTGCCTAACTTGGAGCAATGGATCTTCTGAGTTGAACGACATGGTTTCTTGCCTCGCTTATGATGGGCCAATTGCCGAGTCAATTTCTACCCTACTGTCTGAGCCTGACGAAGTCGTGTACAAACACGATCCCCTATTCCCAGTCCAAAAATCTATGTTCGTGGAATACCAATAGACTAAGGCTGTATGGAAGAGTAGCAGGCTCTACGAGGGAGATTTAGGAGTTCTAGAGGGCCTAATCCAACACTATTGATCCGGCCATCAGGAAAGGGCGGTGCGGTGAGACTGGGAGGGAGGCCGAAGGTACGGAGGGGGAAAAAATTGTGGATGACGTCACCGGGATCGGGACAGATCTCGTGTCACGAAGACTTTGTGAGATTCCTAAGAGGCTGTTCGCTAAAAGTGGGAGAGCCATTTAGAACAGATCCATGTTAGATTTATTTTCGTTTGTTAATTTTCCTTGTCGTTTCCCACTTGAGGCTGTCGTTTATATATATTTTTGAAAATTACTTTTGAGTATGTTGAAGACAAAAATTGAGTAATGGCGGACTTGATGGAGCTTGTTGAAGCAACCTCCCAGGTCCCTTCTCGTTTCGTTCTCTTCCTTTCTTTGGGCAATCTATACAAATTTCGCTTCGTGGTTGTGTGGCACACCGCTCCAATCAACCCAGCATGAAAATAAACGATCTTGAGTAAGGAACCCTTGTTTTGCTGGCTGGATATTAATTAAAGACTTCATATTTTCTTTGTTTTCTCGGGCGCTTTGTGCTATCTAAAGGAAGATCATTGAAGGTTGAATGATAAGGTAGAGAAATGGAAAAAGCTTTTCTAGAAGAACACCGATAATGAATTGCAAAACCTCTAGCTAATATGCTTAATGCTTCCCGACCGCCATTTATAGAATCAGACAAAACCCTCGAAAACAGCATAATACATTTTATAACAGAACAGCAATCAAAACTCCACCTTGAATGAGTCAAAACGCCAAGTCAATGCCATTCCTGGACCTCCTTCTACTTCCACTCATTGATGATCTCAAACTTCTTTCTAAGGTCAATCTGATCACCCTGTTCAACCCCCTCGTTCTTGTGCCGCACTTCTTTCTTTTCTAGGTCAAAACATTCCGACGTAGTAGTAACTGAACACAGCTGCCAGAGCTCCCGCTCACACATATCGCAATACAAGCCTTCGGCAAGGGAAACGAAGTCTGGTCCCCAAGAGCTCGACATTTGGCAAACTTCCGAAGCACTATGATCGCTAAAGTGCGAGATGACTAGTCTATCAACACAGTGATCCTTCTCTTGATGCAAAACCTCACGGCGGTCGAGGATTTGGCGACTGGTGTCTTTCGCAGAACGAGGGTGAGCCTGTCGTGTACTGGATCTCTTGGATTTCTTGGTAGGTTTAGCAAGATCAGAATTTGGGATTGATCCAAGCACGCCTCCAAAATTCCCTGCACCAGGCGGAGGCGCGTTGGTATTGGTACCAGCCTCGTTGGCGGCTGCTTGAGCAGCATCCGCAGCAGCTTTCTCGTCGACGAGATCGGGATTTGGGATCGAACCCAGCACGCCTCCAAAATTCCCAGCACCGGGCGGGGGCGCGTTGGTATTAGTGCCAGCTTCGTTGGCGGCTGCTTGAGTAGCATCCGCAGCAGCTTTCTCATCGGCGAGTTGTTGTGCATTGAGAGTCTTAGGACCTTGTCCTGGTTGAATGTTTTGATTCAGAGTCTTAGCGTCCTTCATATCACACACGAGTGAATGCCCATCCACAACCTTTTGGAAATCCAGGTCGAAACCAGTTGTTTTATCTCTTTGCAGATCTTCAAGATAGATTGGGAGGCAGATGGCAGGAGGGGTTGTCCACAATGCCATTCGTGCTGGTGCTTGACATAATGTGTTCGGGAACTCGGTGTATTGATCTTGTGCCTTCTGAGCTGTTTGACTGTCAGGGAAACCAAAGTCGGTAAGTTTGAATGAAATGGCTTTCAAGAATCGATCATCGTCGCTCAGCCAGACGCAACCCGGCCGAAAGTCCGTTCCTGGGATGAGTTCAGGGCTTGGATACCATAGCTGGTTCTGATTGGCGATAGCAGCACACTGCTTCACATATCCGGCATGCCATGTCCGTTGATCATTGGCAGCGCTGGTCAAGCTGACGTAGCTTATGCAGGTAGCATCCGTTGTTGAAGCTTGGATCATCATGTACTCTGGAGTGGTCGAGGTTCCGGTGGCGAACCCCACAATCTCATTGGAGGCCTGCTCTGCATGTGAACCTCCGATAGAGTAGTCGATGAGTTCGCCCCGGGTATCGTACAGAAATATGATTGGGTAATTGCCACCCGAGGTATCTAGACCTGCCGTGCCGCGTGTTTGACTGCCGATGCCGACTCTACATTGGGTCTCCTGAGAAGCTGGCACGAAGGCGGCAGCGAGTGACACAGCTGTCAGTGCGATGTCTAGTCCGAACCCTGCTGCGAATGCCATTGTAAGATAGATTGGTAGGTTGATAGCTTGAAAGGGTGAAGTCGTGAAGGGTATGTCTAGAAACGTTGGTAGAAGTTCCAGAAAGACGTTTTGTTAGCGTCAATTGATAGCGGTGGAGAAAGGAAATCAATATGTTATCAGGAAAAAAACTGAAGTTTAAAGAAAAGGAACGTTGATGCTGGGTGTGTTGGGAATGGTAAAAGCAAAATGAACGCAGGTGATGCATAGTCTTATACCCTCTGCTAGGTGTTCCATTTCTAGTGAGTAGTTAGACACTTGGAGGTTTGTTTCCGAATTATTTCACCCCGCTGGTACTAATCGAAGAGCTGACTGTATCTCTCAACGGAAAAGCTGAACCCGCGAAGCCAGTGATACAGAGAAGATCGGAATAGCGTCGAAATGTGGTTTTTCTGTAGCCATGGCCATGACTGCATGTTTCATCGTCCACTGCTCATTCCTACTCACAAGGGGAATGCGATATGGACTCATTCGTAAATAGAGTTAAAAGTTGCAGTGCTGCCCAGTGATCGCCTAAATTCGGAATCTTGGCGAGGTATTTTAAGATTGTTCGTCCTATCCAGCATGCACTGCGCTTTATCGCCCAATTAAGCGAGGGTCTGTTTTGGTGATGTGGGGCACAACCTTCACTTTAACCGCCATAACCATGATATCTCTCTATTCAGACCCAGCTGACGATATCAACGAGCCATGATCAAAATGGCAACAAGGTCAAGGGAGAGCTGGGGATACCAAAACAACCGCCTTCCTTCACACGCGATTCTGACATTTACAGTGCTCGAAATAAATCACAAGCACGGCGACGGAGGCATCCGTGGCCAGCTCACACAGGCCGTCCTAAGAATGGGAGAAACATGTTCAACGAGCGAATACTTAAGAAGAATGAATCTATGCATTGAAAATCAAAATTGACAACCTCAGCACTTCTCTCCTTCTCATTCCAATCACACTCGCTTCTATAATTTCATAGAATATCCCTTTGCAAAAAGTTCACAGAAGTCGCACAGACAAGACTTTGGAGTTTCTCTCTCGATCAAGGTTGTTGAACTGTAACAACTCGTTCTTCTGCTATATAATACTTCAAAGGAAGCCAAAGTTTCTTTCTTTCTTTCGCCATGCATCTCACCAAAGCCATAGCAGCACTTTTGCTGCTCGCGGCCCTATCCCCGGTTTCTCATGGAAGAGCTATTACCCGAAAAGACTTGGAGAGTCGTTCGGTCTCAGGTAAGTCAATTCTCTTCAGTTGACTTCATTTCTAACGAGTGTCTGGAAAGACAATCCAACAGTTTCTGGAAAGGCGATTTATGAAGGTTACCTTGTGATCAGAGCACCACCTAGACTGAGACCTGGCAGTAACTCTCCCGATCTTCAAGGAGGCAGCAACGGATCCCCTAGTCAAGGTCCTAGCCAGACCGGTGCGGGACAAGGATCTGGTCAAGGATCTGATCAAAATTACCAGGAGCCTTCCCCCGAAACACAAGCACCACCAGTAGAGCAAGCACCTCCACAAAATAAGCCCTCTGACACCGATACAACCATACAGCCTGCACCAGAGAAGAGACCTGACTCGACAGACTTGCTTGATGAGGATTCGGACCTTTGTGTAAGAAAAAGATGCCTAGACAGAATCGATCGACCCTTAGATTACAATGTGGCTCAGAGCAACGGAAACAAAGTGCTCAACGAGATTGGCGACTTCACCGGGGCAAATCTACCCAAGCGACCAGTTCCTGATACTGCTAACGGCTACATCTTTCAACGAGATGGCGAGGATGTGACGGACACTTCTGATTCGCCTCTTGGATTGGAACTTGAACACAACAATATCTTCGCCGACCCAACTGCTCCAGACCTCAACTTTGACACCACCAGCCGGGTTTCTGATGTCGGGTGGCGCTCCATTATAGCACCTCCACCCAAGAATGGATTAGAGAATACCGACATCAACAGGGCAAAGATAGACACCAGGCAAGGAGTCATGATTGCATCGACTAGAGACAAGAGTGCTGATGGCAATGTTCTCGGGGCAGACGGAAGTATAAATCGTGAGAATGCTGTGCCTAGTCATGAACTGAGTTGGCAGTTGTGGGAGAGGGAGGTAAGAGCAAATGGAGGGGATATTAGCAACTTGAGAGTCCTTGTCGCCGAGAGTGTGCAAGGGAGAGGAACAAAAGACACCATTTCGAACGCAATCGGTGAGTTACATTGCAATCATTGCGTTTCAAAAATTAACATCAGGAAGGTGCCACGGGCCAAAACGCAAATATGGGTATTCTCGGGAGCAAAGCAGTGTTTACACCTGATGCATCGAACCCAGCAATGATGCAAGCATTCACAGCACTATGTGGCACCGACAACATTAGACCATTCGGACAGATGCTCGCGCAAAATCACCAAGCCCTGGGTGACAAAGTCATCTTAAAGATATCAGTCTACGGAAACGGCTCGGGCAGGGACGGGATCCTGGGACCGGATATCGCCATACAGATTGGGCGTGCCTCTTGAGATCTGCTCTTCATTTATATTCAGATGACCCGGAGCCATTTGGAGGGACAAAATTTGGATCAAGAACAGAAGCTGGGAGCTTCATGCTATTTTCGTCCGATAACATTTGTTGGCGTTTTGTTTTGTTCCTTCATTTGTTGACTGTTGGATCGCGTTTTGGTTAGGTAGCATGGATTATCTTTGTTATTTTGCTTCATTCGGTAATCTGGCTGTACGGAATAGAATTTCGAATTTCGCGGTACTATACTTTTTGCTATGATGTGAAAAGACAATACCAATCGACCGACTTCCATGGATATTTGTATTAAGTCAGCAAAGAAATTGGTCATCTTTTCCGTCCTAGAATCTTGTATACCATTTCCATATTGATCTTGGGATCATTGAACTTCTATCATTGAGTAGCTAGAAGTCTCTTCCACGCCATCCACTAGGTTGTCTATCCCCACAGCCCCCCTCTACTCTCCGTGGTGGATACGGGACTTTACCATTCTTAACCTCAGTAGCATATACGCTATTCGACAAATCTATATCAACCCCGCCAAACTTCAATAATGTTCTCAAAACATCACCACTGCCAAACAATCTAGCCCTGAGAACCGGACTGTTGTGCTGATCTTCGCTATTGGGCGAGATACCCAATTCTAAGAGCGCCCTTACAACCGGCTCCCGATTCCTCTCGGCCGCGTCCAGCAGAGCTTCCATGCCTACTGTGGTGGATTTTCCAGTAGCAAGCTGGTTTTGATCCACCCCGAGCTCAACAAGATGTCGTATCAGACGAACGTGTGGAATAGCACCCCTCGTCAACCAAGACTTCAATGGATATTGTGAAAAGTCTCCAAGCCTGTACAGCATCTGGACGCACTCCAGGTGTCCTCGTCGCAGGGCAAGATCCAAGGCAGGCTTGACTTGAAACTTGATTCCTTCCGGGCTGTGCAAACTTGGTGTGTTTTCAATCAGAAATTGGACGATCTCTGTAGAGCCGCGCATCGCTGCAAACTGCAGTCCGGTTCGAGGACACCCTAACGCGAATTGCTTAAGTTCAACATCTGGTGGCACCCCCATACTAAGCATCTTTTTCACAACCTCTAGACGACCTTGTCTGCATGCCGTCAGAAACATCACGGTTTTTGAGCTTGGTGGAAGATTTTGGAGTGCTGCAAGTAGCACTTCTATCACTTCGAGACTGCCTCCTCGACATGCTGCCATCAACGCGCAGCTAGGGCCAGATAAACTTTGGTCGATTAGAATATCTTTTTGCGCTTCCAATAAAGACTGAACTATTCTGGTATGTCCAGCAAGAGCAGCTACTTGTAGAGGTGTGCCATGAGTGCTGTAAAAAACACCCCACACTTTGCCCTGGAGATGATCGGCAGAGTATAGAGCATTTGCGTTTACTTGAGCTGCCACTGAATCCGCGCCACGAGACAGCAGACTCTTTACAAGTTCGGCCCGGCCCCATCGTGCTGCCAATTGTAAGGGCCTGCCGAAGATTGGGCTTTCATAGTTTATGTTCACTTTGTCGTCTCCAAGTAGAATTTGAACAGTCGATATGTGGTTTATGATGATGGCAGCACCCAACAGAGTCTGTTTATTCTCATCGACTTCCTCCAAAACCATGCGCTTCTTGGTTCCTGGCCAGCTCTGTGCAAACTTATGATTCATGTCCCAGTCGAGATAGTCGGCCGCGGCTTCGTAGACTTTTAGGGCGCGCGTTCTGATCTCTAGCTCGGATACGGGAAATTCATCATTGATTACCTGTAGTACTTGCTTGAGCGGATCAAGAGCTGGCTCGATGTTATCGGATTTCATTCGAGCTTCGATAAAACGACTCATCATGGCTGATCAAAGAGTCAGTATGTATTATTTCAATGTCTTGAGATCAAAGCAAAGGTTTCAATCCCAATCTCAGGCCGAGAAGAGACTTACGTGGCGAAACTCGTCGGTAGTGGCTCCAACGAAATCGGTCCCTGTTCTCGGGAGGTTGAATCCATTGATCAAGCCAGTAGTGGAAAGGTCCATTTCTACGGCTAATGAAACTATCTGTCACAGCTCGAACGATAGATTCGTCGAAAAATTCTAGACTATGTCAGTGAATCATTTGCAGACAAGGCTTCCAATGATGGACTGACGATTGACAACACGTAGACGAAGGATCTTAAGTGGCCCGATGAGATCTAAAAGGGCAGTAAAGATATGATCGATCAGTTCCGGTGTAAGATCTGGTAGCGTCATGATTCAGTATTCGTTCAGGGGTAGGACTTGAGGTGCGGCGTTGTATGATGGCGGTAGAATGTCGTCAACCTGGGAATCGAATGTCTGATATGAAATACTTGAAAGTTGAATTTGATTTCGGCAAAAATGTATTTGGGGTTCGAAAGCAATCTATTTTGATGGACATAATAAGTTTAGAAAGGTTAAAAATAAACGCTGCATGGTGTTGGTGAGATCTGAGTAGAAGCGAGGGTGGCTGTGCCGGTGTCACGTGGACACGGGCGTGGGTATACCGTGACCTTGGATATTCAACGCGAGCCAGGAGAGTAAAACGCCGAGGAATTTGAAGCAAAACACTTGATTACAGCTTTCGAAGCTTTATATTTTTAGCAGAGGGAAGTTATCTGTGATACTACTATGTATTCTTCGGTATTGTTACCTGATCTCTCTTCGACAATTTAATGGATGAGGAGTCCTCAATGAGGACTTCTGACAACAATGTCTAGTTTGGTGGTTGGAACTGTTGTGAGGAATTTTCATGATAGTGATGTTCTTGACTTTCTCCACCAGCATATTTTCTAGAAAGTGAAAGAGAGGGGGAAGCGGTGAAGCTCTGGATGAATGCATTACTGATATGAATAATCGCCCACACTTTGAGCTTATGCTCAGGAGTTTGCTTTACTAATATAGGACTGTTAGATCAACAAAAGTGAGTCCCATAAAATAGGTAGTTGGAGGTAGATCGGTTAGTCTACATTAGTCCGTGACGTGCTTAGCGCAGGAAATAAATACCTCCTCGACATCTTGAGATCTGTTCTATTCTTACTTGAAGAAGAATAGAGCATGAGCTCAAGATAGCCCACAGATCTAAAACAGCTCCACATCAATTTTGGAGGCTTTACAAAACCATGAAGGCAAGGTTCTCCCAGCCACCCTCGCATGCCAAGGCCCTGTTTGTTTACATTGTGATGACTTCGAGTCTTGCGCATGTCGAGTATCAAAAGTTCTACAGAGGCAGATGGCGATGCAGTCAGCAAGAGCTTGGGGACAACTGTTCTACGTGACCAATCGCTGACGTATCTTGAGCATAACCACCATTTCCTCTGCTCTAACAGGTTGTTAGTGCAAAGCATGACTTCAGCAGACATAGCCCTTCCAGAATGATAGGAATCGATCTGGTTTCGTAGATCGTGGGAAAAGAGAAGACACTATCTCTAGTCCACAAAACAATCATTTGGGACAGAATTCCCTATTTTGGCAATATGCTCAATGGCCGATTCGCCCAAGCTATCAAAAAAAAGGCTACCTTCCGGAAAGACTGTATCAAATACTTCGACGTGCTCATCGAATGGGTCTACAAGGACGAGTTTACCGTCATTCTATACCTGTGCAGCAAGTATAGGATTTACAAGACAAAGTGGGATCCGATTTCTCTGTACCTCATGGCAGACAATCTCTATCTTCAAGGGCTACTGCAACCAATTCTTCAACACTAGATCACAACATGTAAGCAATTTGAAAGGTTCCCGCTACGGAAGAGCATGAAAAGAGATACTCAGAGACCCAAGAACTCTGCCAGCTCAGGTCTTTTGTCTTCGGATATCTCCACTACCTTGTCGTCGGAGCTGTTGAAGATGATTTGGTCACCACGGAGGCTATCAGCACGCTCATGGGGACGTTTGAAGACTTGAGGGATGATGTTTTGGCGTGGGTGGAATTTTTCGGGGCTGTAAGCTATTCGAAGCTCATAGATCCCAGAAAGCGTCCAGATTCTACCTTCTTTTGAGATTCAGCGATTGGAAAGATTGCATCTACAGCTTTGGTCTCGAGGGATGAAATAACATCTGATTGCATGGATTCGTTTTGGCAAAGACTACGAAGAAGGGGAAGCGGCTCTGCGATATCACAGTGACAAAACCTTCGTGTTTACCGAGTAAGTCTCTCACTTGCATTCTCTGTCAACCGACCCTTTGCTAATCACTTCTATGTTTCTTGGAGACGAAATGATAACTGTGTACGTGGGATCAGGAAAGAAGCTGTTCCGGGTACACAAAGCTCTTCTGTTTTGCAAAGCTGCCGCCCTATCGCCCACAACAACATCCGAAGCATGCCATTCGCAGATGACACGGGAATCAATTTAGATATTCTGCTAAAGGCAGTTTACACTGGTTTACCCCGCCCATCGACTTGCCTGAATTCAGGCTCAAACCGCTGGATTCATGGGTCGAGTGAATCGCATTGACGTTTATTGTAAAGGGGCGATGATGTCAGGCTGGATGTTAGACATGAAGAAGAAGGATGTAATGCTGAGTATCCCTATCATGAAATAGGTGTATGATCGTACGTAATCGAATCTGCTCCTCGCAAGTTTGTGTGTGAAATAATCCACTTCCTCCGGGCGACAAATCTCCCACATCGGGGTTCATTCTAGGATGGCCAAGCAGCAGAATTCAGAGATGCAGATGGCTTACCGTGAGCTAGCGGAGCATCTTGTAGTTTTTCCAAGAGTATTTACGAACATGCCAGTACAAGATCCCAGGCAAGAGGATCTCAAATATAGGCCAGCATCAACTTTCGCCAGGAGTCGAAACATTCTTTCTCCAGAAGTGTTCAAATATCACTTCCCAACCCTATACGCTTTCGGATTGAGCGGTGGGCGTGACAAATAGCGAGACTTACTACTTAGAGGCCGTGTCATGAGACTGGGAAGACAGATTTGACAGTCTTGTCGTACGGAATCTGCCAAAGCACCACGAGGAACATCAGCACTTCAGTCGATGGTGTTGGCACATATTCGGGGTTTCTTGGCACCTACCGTACTTTGGGAGTGGGTCGGAGAGATAGCTGCACAGGAAGACCTTTGGATTTCTGGAGACGCATTAGATCTTAGGCTTGTAGAATAAACATTCAAGGGGAAACAAGCAAGTCTTGTGTCTTAAGCCATGTCCAGTTATTGAAGTTCAAGAGGATGGATGATTGTTGCTGACATCGATTCAGCGGAATCGGAGACTGCGAAGGGGCTTGACTTGTGAGGCAAACATACTTGAACTTATCCTGTTGTATAAACTCACAGTACACTTGAGCTCAAGGATAGGCAGATGATTCACGTTATTCAAGCTCCCTCACCAACCTTCCAGACTCCTCCTGCCCCACACCCAACAACCGCCTCAGCCTCAACCTCCACCAAAAATTCCTCTCCCACAATGCCTCCAACCAGCAAAGTATTCGCCGGCCTGACCCCAACACAACCAAACACCCACCCGTGCGCCCTGCTCACCTCCTCGCAGTCCCTCTCATGCCGAACAATAATCCTCGTCCTCACTACATCCTTAAGATTGGACCCAAGTTTGTGAAGTGCATATTCGATTATGTCCAGGATGGCAATCGTTTGGCTGTAGGATGAGGAGCCACCGATGACCCGGACGAAGGAGAGACATGTCGGCACGTTGGCGGTTGTGCCTGAGATGTGGATTATGTTGTTTATGCGGACTGCGCGGCTGTACCCCTGTTCGTGGACAGCCCAAAAGTCATCATTCGGAAGGCGATTGGAGACGTCAATGAAGGATTACTCACTGCAATGGGCTCCCATTTACTTCCCGAGCTGAACTCGATCCTCTTACCTTCCTCCACAGCCTTCAACAATGCCAGAGTCTCCTCGCTTTCTCCAAGATGATCACTCAAATCACCTTTCGCCGTCAAGAATGGTGGTCGTCGATATTCATCCCCACAATCACCCGGTAAATCTCTCAACTTTCCCTGCGCCTCTTCAATGTCCTTCCGATCCTCATCCGTCAATTTAAAACTGAAGGTCTCTAAGTTCCTCTGCGCATACTTTCCCGAATCTGACGACAATCTCGTCCCGATAATAACAGCGCTCACGCCCGGGATATCCAGTACGAACCTCATCGCCACTGCCGGAATCCCAACACCATGCCTGTCCGCCACAATTTTTAATGCTCTCAACACGCCTTGAAAGACATCCCATCCTCCAGCAGCTTTGATAAACCGTAAATACTTCCTCAGACTCCAATTTAGGCTCTCGCCAGCTTCAGGTTCCGGGACGCCAAGCCAATTCTCACTCAGAAACCCACCCAGCAAAGTCCCATACGCGAGAATGCCCACACCGTGTTTGATACATACATCAGACATTCGTCCACGAGTGACACGACGGTCGAGAACGGACACAGAGACTTGGTTCGTAGCGATGTAGAAGCCCGTGTTCAGGAGGAGTTCCAGATGCGCGCTGTCGGTGTTGGTTAGGCCTATGAGGGAAGTTTTGCCAGCGATGCGTAAGGCGTGGAGGTACTGGATATGTGGGAGTAGAGTGCCGGAGCTGTAGGACCAGCAGTGATCTTGATGGTATATTGTTAGCTTAAGTTTGGTAGAAGGAGTTTAGGTGGGCGGACATTGAAGCAAGGGAATTGTGGAGTGGTTCATTCTCTTCAAAGCTAGATCCACAGCAGCTTCGGTCTGCTGGAGCAGATCCTCGGTTTTGGATGTTGGACACCATTTTGTGAATGCTATTGCTTTCTTGTCTGAGTTTGCGCGGTGATGTCCGATGATAAGTTCTGCCTCTGTCAGTGTCCAGTTTCAAATGCTGTCAGAGTCTGAGTACCTGCATCGCCGTAATGGTCTGCCATATCAAAAGCATCAAGACCAACAGATATTCTAGACGCTTATTTTAAAAGATGTGGTGACTGACACACACTAAGCTACTTACAATTCATCCATTGCCTTTGATGCGCTCTCAATATCAATATCTTTGTCATGTCCACCGGCAAGTTGCCATAGCCCATTGATCACCCTAGGTATCTCGAGAGTACCACCTATAAATATCCGTTCCACAATGGGTGAGGCTGACCTAGAGTCCATTGTGCGGACGATGCGGAAGGTTGTCTGACTAGATACCTCTAAATGTGACGCTCGTGGTTGGACAAAGGAAGTTGAGAAGATAACTGGCAAGTTTTGAATTCAGAGGAAACCATTCAAACGGCAGTAGATAATTAACAGTTTAAAAAGTTCTATTGACATCGGCTAGCTGGGATGGGCTTGAGGTTGGGAAGGGAAGGGAAGGAGAAGCGGGGTTCATCAGGTCCTAGAGCGTGGATTGCAAAAGTGGGGGCAGCCTTTTACAACTTCGAGACCATTGTTTGCACGGTGGATCAGTACAGCAGAATCAGGCTCAGTCACGCTTACCTGTCAGTCAGGTGCACTGGCAAAGACCTGAGAGCGAACATATTTCAAGGCTGAGATACCCAAGATCTGATTTGAAGCTCCGTTGGTAATGTAGATATCACGGTAGTCGGATCTGACATCGAAGCTTTCTGTGAAGCCCAGAGGGGTCAATGAGCAGCACAAAACAATGTTTGGATGTTCCTGATGGAGTGGTTCAGTGGCATAGGCTTGCTTGGAGTGCAGTGAGCTTACCATCTCCGTGGTGTGTGAAGATAGGGATACCAAGGATAGTCTCAGCGATGACACTAGAAGCAAACTCAGCGGCTGCGATAGCAATGGCAGACTTCATGACCTTAAAGTTAAGGATGAATCTGGGAAGTGATATGTATGAGCGGTTCGACCATAAACGGAGGGGGGATTGAAAATGATGAAGGAATGGTCATCTTATGTATGGTAGAGCTATCTGAGCTGCAAGCTGCAAGATGATGCACGAAAACCGCCCACCCCAACTTCTCTTAACTCGAATTGTCTAATCCTTTGTTACATAAGCAGCCACAGCTCTGCAGTAGACATGAGCAGGCCGCTGAATAGCTTCTGACCATTGCCCCGCGGGAGGTCGCATGCCCACAAGCTGCAGTGAGATAAGGTGTGCATCTCCAGCGAAGCAGCTCTCCAGCAGCAATTCCAGGCAAAGACAACCACTGACACACTCGAAGATATGCCCCTGGAAGAACAAAAATCAGGAGGGGCAATGACCTATCCAGTATGGCTTCCGGCGTCCTGTACGCTGTGTATCCACTCCAATGCTTATCAGAGGGGATACCCAGCAAAAGCCAAGCCTGGGCTGCTACCCTCCATGGAAGAGGATACCGAACATTCTTCATAGGGTGAGATGAATTTCAAGCTGCTGGGCGAGCAATTGGACTGCTTTCACCTTTTTGGTCTGACGCCTGAGAACGGGGTGCAGAGCAGAAGGCATTGAAGATATTGATACTGGCTTCGGGGCCTGGATATCTCGTGCGTGAATCACTAGAATGAGTAAATATAGCTTTGCAGAGCTTGAAATCCATGTTCTGATGGAGCAGGAGGGGAAATGTAGAAAACTGAGCGCAAGTTGACACGCAGACACAACTTGATAGCAATGAAGTAGGCATGTCTAGACAATGAGAGAAACCGAGAATTCAATGCAGACATCAAGATACTAGGACTGACCATGTTCCTTCGCCTTATGGGATACGGACTAGTAGAGAACTACTCCGATGCCGGGCATAAAGAATGAACGATGGATAGTTTGGTATATGTTCCTTGACATCCTCAAATTCTGCAGTCGCTTGCACAGTCCCGACTGTTGACTCCAAAGCCCACATCCCCGCCAGGTTTTCCAATATTTCATATGCGTCCTAACAGATCCGCTTGATATAGACCTGTATTGTGTGTACATTTGGGTATGCGTCTGTATTCGTAGCGATCGTCGCTCGTGGAAAGTAAACAAGAACAGCATCTATCGAAGGAGTTGGCATTGATGGTGGCTTTCTATTTCGGGAGGCAGCAGTACGAGGAGGGGATTTCTAAGAAGGCAGGTCTTTAGATGACCGCCGAGGGATTGGGATGATATAATAGTAACAGAACTACTGAAAATGCAATGTATATCAATTAGCTGAAGGCATTTGACATAGGAATAGCAACGGAAATGGAACGCGCCGATGCTAGGTGGCCCAAGACACTGGAATTATTTTCCATTTGTCTGGTTGAGTAACGAAGTGGCAGATTGTTGAGACACATTTGCATGCAACCCATCCAAATGCTTAACGTGTGCCGATTGCACAGGAGTCCATTGATGTTTGTTGATATGGCTGCTGATGATGAGGACGAGACAGAAGGGTCTCCGGACTAAAAATACCCACGAGGTCGTGCAGACCCTCCCCCCCCCCCCCCCCAAACCCCCAACATTGAAACAAAAGGAACTCGCTTCATCTGATTACAGTGGTCTGTTTTCATTATTGCAAGGAATATTGACATCCATCTGCGATTCAAATGCTTGCCTCACGTTCTACTTTGTGCTAACTTGGATTGGAAGCTATGTTGACATTCGCCCCAGGGCTCCTCGCTTGGGGCACCATAATTCAGCCAGGAATCAGCGTACGCATATCTAGCGCAACTCTGAGCACACGATCCAAGCTTCGATTTTATTTCGAGCTGTCATCGATTTTCCAGCCTCGCGCAGTTGCTTCCACACCTCGAACATTCCCGACATTCTCTGCTCGATGGCACATATTTGTCTTCGTAAATATCAGTTTATGCCAGAGCATTCATCTACTGCAGAGCTCTATACAAGGGTATCAACCCTTCCATAGCCCTTTCTTTGCATCTTTGCAACGCATTCCCGCGTTAAAGTTGTCCCTTGTCCAGACAAGCCATTTTCTGTCCAAAGTTCTCTCCGATTTTCTTTTCCCGTTCTTTCCTTTCTATGCTAATGCTATTGGAACCATCTATTATGCGACGCTGCGACAGTCTATCTACCTTGCGACTCCAGCATCCCATTCGAGCGATCCTCAAGGCCTTCAGTTATACGAATCTTCCTCTCGTCGATGCTTTCCCTCGCTCGGTGCTGCGTACCTCTTCGAACTTCCTTACACTACATTGCAAGCATCTCCGAAGCCAGACGAACCCAGTCAAGCCTGCTACGAATCTACATATCTACAAGTGTTGAGTGTTGAGAGAAGAAAGGATGGACTGGCTCCTAACGGCTCGGACGATGCGTGAGAATAGAAGATGTGGAGATGGGTTTCCCTAGACACAATGATTGAGACATAATGGCGATAGTGGACTTATTTCCCAGTCCTAGATGCTTGTTACTGTAGCAGTATCGTGGTTGGTACCTACTGCGCACTTGATGGGCTAGTTCAAGAACACCTCGCGATTGTCCTTCGCCATGCCATAGAGTGAGCAAAGGTTCCATCCTGGGCTTGTCCTGTGCTGCGGGAAGCAGACCAGAGCGTAGGTCGTCTTGGAAAGACTACTCGAGCCGGTTGACTGGATACTTGGCTTTAAGAGAATCTGCAAGTGGCTACATGCCTTCCAGAAAGTCCACACTCCGTGGAAGCATCGAGTGGAGCTCCTCGACCCGGTCATTCAGTTGGAGAATAAGGCTTGGATTCTTTGTAGATACCGTTGCACTCTCTCGGCGGTCTTGCGGTTATGCTTGAATGGGGAAAACATCTCCATTCTTAGAGGAGAGTTTCTTCATCCAAACCCAAAACACCCACTACAATCCAGACCAAGACCCTGCACGGATCCTCCAGGGGACCATCTCCACATATCCGGGGTTAACGCTGCTTCCCGTGCGCCCCGAATAGTCGCTGTGCGGGGTAATTGAACTGCCACCAATAACAAGCCAGTCAGCAGTCAGCAACTTCACACGTCTGGGGTAAGAGGAGGAAGAGGAGGAATCCAAGGGGACTCGAGGGGGCTTGGTCTGCTGCAACCATGATGGGGCTGGTGGTTTCACGGGGCGGGTATTTCGTTCGGGCTTGCTGGCTGGTTGGAGGAGAAGGAGAGGGGGGACCTGACCATCTCCTCCCGTCTCTGTTCCTGACCGATACTCTCTCCTCGACAACCTCTGTATCTCGACATCCATCAACGTCCCTTCAGCTCGCAATTCCTCAGATCCATCCGCAGACGTTTCTCTTGTCTCTCTGGTTAGCAGATATCATCTGCCTAGAGTCCTGCCGCTTCAAAGCCCAAGTCCAAGTTCAAAACAACCCAAATCTCCACTCCACCGCCAATATGTCCCCCCTCGCACGAAGTCCCATCCTCTCCGCCCTCGCGCGAACCAGAGTCCAACGCGCAGGCATCCAACAATTCAGATCCTACGCTACGGCTCGAGTCCCTTCTGCTACGAATGGACAGGCTGCTTGGGGTTCACACTGGAAGAGGGCCGGGAATGTCGCTATGATGTAAGTCTTTCCTTCTCCCTCCAGTCCACTCTCCACTTTCCAACACCCAGTTCGTGCACAGGAGCCTTTGCTGATCATTCCTCTACGCATAGGTATTTCCCCGTCGTGGCCATTGTTATGTTTTGGCCGTATGCTGTTCCACCTGTTATGGATTATGTCGAGGCTAGACTCTGAGCTGTGGAAACTCCGCGGATGAGCGGTCGATACGAGAGGGACAAACACAGGGAGAAGGCATATTTGCGGGTTCGGGATATGGCATGCTAGACACAGATTCGGAATGGCATACAAACATACTTTGAAAGATATCAAGTTCATTCTCGCGTTAGTTTCATTCGGGATTCTCTAACGAGAATGTGAGGGTCAGTAGGCCCGACTTTCACATGCACTCCTTGTCTTTCCTATTCTCAGTTCACAACATTATTCCTTTGCCATGCACCCCACGGCAGTCTTCGTTGAGGTATCTTCTCTATCTTTGTTGCGAGTCTCTCCCCCCCTTCCAAAACCCTCCGGTTGCCCTGCCATTGCTCGCCACAGAACCGCAGTTCCCTGTCCAGTAACAATGTTTGAGAAGCAGGGCTTCGCAGTTGCCTAACTACGAGACTGCAAACGTCGTTGGACTTTGTGATGATGCCAAATCCTGACGAAATACTGATGTGCAGCATGACTGCCTCGGAGGACGAGGAGACCAAATGAAGAGAACTATGTCGAGGCAGATTCCAAGGCAGAACGAGTCAACGACCATTTCGGCTCTAGATTCAAATTCCTATTGGCCCAAACGAAGCCCCCCGGGCAATCAAAGCAGTACACTCACTGTATCTACGCACGAAAAGTCTAGCAAGTCTAGTCTACAGTACAGCAAATAGTTGTTCGTGCTCTTCATTAGACCTTGCGGCTTTCACGGCTTGGATCGGAGTATCCTGATTATCATACGCTTCTCGAAGTCAGCACATCAAACTCTATCTAAACATCCAAAATCTAATGCTTCCCAGAGAGAAGATTACTCACGAGCAAGCATAGCTCTTCCAGCATGCACCTCATTAAACTCAATGATCTCATCCAGCGTCCTAACAGCTGAGGCCCCTAGACTCTGCAAATACGGCTCAATGTTCTACTTGAAGCGACCGACCAGGATAGTTAATGTTTTGTCCCAGAGAATGGTAGGGTACGTACGTTGATGGTCGTACATACTTGGCTTCCCGGCTGGAAAAACATTTACTATGCTGAGGTAATACTGCTGGCCTTGGGTATTTGTGATTTGGTATATAGCACTCGGTACAATTGGGCTTTTCGCCGGTCCAGCCTTCCCAACCCAAGGCACGTTTCCGCCGCCCTCATAGGGCCTGTATTTGCAGTGTGGGGGATATTACCGATTACAATAACATCCTTCTCGACAAGGGGTGAGTTGGCCGACCAAAATCGTGAGTATCCTCGATCAATGGACCTCTCATTGTCCGATCTCATATCTCTCTTAACTGTTTGCTAGAGGAATGTTTTTAAGAACTAGAGTCCATCTATCATTCATACGGTGCCTTTACGACAAGTCTCAGCCCTTGCTCGTCATGGAACCCAGTTTGCAGATCTTGCTGAGCCCGATAACGCCGGTATATTTTTTCCAGTCTTCGTATGAGCGTCTCAAAACCAGCTAATATTCAAAGATCCGTTCCCATCTCTGACCAACGATGAAATCCAGTCTCAAGAAAGACTCATTGCCTACATTGTCAAGGATGAAATTATCAAGGGAGGCTTAGCGAGAGCATGTTCGTGGTACTCACACTACCTTCATCCTAAGTTCTACGTTCACTGGCATGTACTTGCTCAGACACTCAGTGGTCTGGATCGAGAATCCCTCTCGCCAAGATCTGGAGATCAAGTCATCACCTTCGACTTTCTTCTTCGAGTTGCGGAATTCTTGGAAAAAGGAGAGAACCTCGCCCTTGTTGACATTGTCGATAAACTAGACAGCAACAGCACCTTCAGATTGCAGACGGACACGGAACGGGCACGGAACGGGCATTGCAAAATCGCATTGTTTTCGCTGCAATTGGTTGGCTGAGTATGTTCCTCACACCTCGAATACCGTAGGTTTCTGACAGCACTGCAGCGATGTTATATGACGCCAATTCAGATCCTAAAAATGGCAAGCTAGAAGTCATGACAAAGTCAACAAGCCTCTCCGGACGGCGCAATTGAGTATCAACTCAGAAATACTGTAAATTCCGATAAGGATTTGACTATATAGATCTCCCCATCTATCGTATGCTGGGCTAGTTTGGGGATATTTCCCCACAGCTCGGTATGTCACCGTGTACAGAGCAAGATCTTGCTGGCTGTCCTACGAGAAGTGTCATCATGGTCCAATCCGTATGCTTCAGTACATTGACAGAACTTGCCGAATTGAAGGTCGAATGGGCTACATCCTTAGCAATATATCTGAAGCTTGATAGTGGGAAGAAAACTCTGAAGCCTTTTCAATTTCCATCCCTCTGTCGTATGATAGCAGCACAGAGGACTGACAACGTGCGCTCCCGGTGAGCTCCCCAATCTGAGATTCTGGATTCCTCCGCCGCTGACCGATTGATAAGGCTGGTGAATGAAAATGCTGCGAGTATCTGTGACAGTACCTCCGTGTCAGATTTTCCGATTGACGAGTACTTTGAGGAGATGATATTGAATTATCGTCACCTTTTCGGACAAGACTCTCGATCCTGGAAAGCTTTCTCTCGCATGATCACCACCCATGATGACGATATCGCACCTGAAATCTCATCGTGGTCTAGCGATGCTCTCTTGTATACACTTTGTATAAAGAGTTGTTCGTCCGAGGAAGCTCGAACTGTTTATGAAGATGTAGAGGCTGATGAACTCATCGAACATTACCCAAATTCGGAGTTCACCTTCTTTGGCAAGCGCTTGCTCGAACTACAGCAGTTTGTCTAGCAGTACTAACCTCAAAACATGAGGTCCTTGCTGAACGACCGACGAGATGTTGCGGCATGGTACAATTTGTGGAATAATCAAGTATATGGTTAGTGATTCTCACATGAGTTCCATTGCTAACAGACAATACAGATTCCGGTGCTCTTTGCCACAGTTACAAACTTCCTAATGGTTCTTAGTTTGGTTTTTCAAATTTGGCAGGCGCTAATGACTCTTCATCCACCGCATCAACCTAGTGTACATTGATGACGAAATGGGATCTATCTCGTGGCTAGGGGTAACGAAAAGCCACAAATGTGTCATCTCTTGAAGCTTGGAGCGTCCATGGTCAAGTTAGTGATATCAAAGACTGGAAGACAGCGCAAAATAAAAGTAATACCGCGTGTTGTGAGAAGGGATAAGGGCTCAAAAAGTACATATTCTTTATTCATAGCTCATCCGTTGTCCCGGGTTCTGTATGTTCGTGATAAGACAATCTTCCTTCGACACATTTGAAAATGATAAACCGTGAAACTGCTGATTTTGAGAATCTGTAGAATCCTGGATGGACGGGATATGGCTTCAACGGAAAAACAAAAGGGACCAATGCGTCGTAGCCATATCCTCTTGGTTCCTCCCACGCCTCTCTCCATCTGCGAACGGAACAGTTCCCCCCTCGCCGTCCCTCGTCAAGCCGTTCTTTAATCTCCCTGCGTTCCTTTTGAGATCTTTGGCCTCCTTCAGGTATTTACCTTCTGGATATTGCTCTCCTCGTGGACTGTTGCACTGTTCATGGAGCCAGTAATCCCAGTTACTACTCATCTTGCTCATCGTTATACTGCTTGAAGTCTTAGTTTAATTCTTACTTGTCTAACTGCTTGTTGCTTGTTCTGACGAGGCAGCTTACTCAAGTGCTTACTCTTATATTAGTATTATACTATTAACACTTTCCCTTGCTAATTTAGAATACAGAGGACAACTACAGCTACAAATACCTCTGGCGCCACCGACTGCGGAATAATTATGCAAGTCGCTCAAAAAGCCAGTTGACGATCGTTCTAACAACAGCAGCTGCTATCCCGCATGATCTTGCATAATCTCCCTTGCAGCCATAGGCTTCTCAACGGGCTTTGTAACTGAATCCGAGGCAACTTGAGCCGAGTTGCAACATTGAGGTGTGCCACCCCACACACTCGCTACGTATGAGCTGGATGAATCTTGGTCGCCTTTGTTAACAAGCACGTACATGAGATTCGCCAGATACAAGACGGACGTGCCATTGGCCTAGCAACATCATAGTTACTGGTAATTTTTCTCGAGGCGAGCGGAGCTTGGAGCTCATGGGCAGACATAAGAAAGTCCATATCTGGGAGTAATCTTCTGGAAAGAAAGGACCTGGCGATGTTCTACTGGATGATGTACATGAGAGAACTTCAAACTCCTACAATGCGGGAGATGATCCAAAGCTAAGGGGTAATGGATGTTCCCAAGATCCTCAGCGCCGAAATGATGCCTTACATCTTGTAAGTAGGGCGAAGAGACGAGCAGAGGCTCAGAGCTGATTCTCTCCAGCCCTTAATCGAGGGTATTACGCAGAATCAGTAATCCAACACAAAAGCATTATTTCTCTTTGTCAGATGGAGTTCACGGTAGGCAAAGCTTCGTAGAGGTCTAGGGAAAAATATATTTAAAGAATTAATCTCTGGCCTTCGAAGAAGACTAGAGAAGAAGCGTATATATAAAAAGTTACTTATAAAAGGAAGCATAACGCCGGCGTAATTAAAAATATAAGTAAGACTAATTTTATTAATATCGTAAAAGCCTCGGCCTTTTTATACTACGGGTCCGACCCCATACTAATAAAATGGATGGGCGTGCACGTGACACTCTCCAGTGTGTCAAATAAATAGAACAAAATAGAACAACACGTAACTATTCTATTCTATTCAATGAAATCAGCTCTTATTCTATTCTATTTAACTAATATTAGTAATTATTCTATTCTAATTGAATAACGCTGAGTAGTAGTTGCTTAGTAAGGACCGTTAGCCAATTAAAGCAACTCGCTTAATTTAAGGTTCGGGAACTACGGCAGCTTTACTTAATTTAGAAAAATTCTTATCGTACTTAACGCTTATTAAGCAAAGCTAGTATTAGAAAAACTTTAAAATCGGCTTAAAACCTTACTTCTTTAGCTTTATTAATTATAAATTAATTTAATAAGTGTTTTTTATTAGAATTTTAAGCTTAATATTACTTTAATTTTTTCTAAAATAAGAGTTGAATAGTTGAATAACTAAAATAACTATTCTATTCAAGTTAAATTTCTGTTATTTATATTCTATTCTATTCTATTTAACTAAATAGAATTTTAGTTAACTAGTTTGAATAATTCTTTGATACGCTGTTACTCTCCCCACCGTCGCTGGAGATGAAGTTGCTTGAAAGCTTTGTAAGTGAAGAGCCCCAGATTTCTAGCTCGCAACTAAAAATGCCCAAAGTGGGGCCCTTGTTCAACGGCCGCCTGTGGTTCATATAACAACACACCAGCGGTTCCTCAATGTAATCAAATGAGCATTTCAAGGGCTGACAGTTTTTAAATAGATTCCCGTGTGAAATCCAAGTCAAGATTGAGTTGAACCGCACAGGGCAAAGCTCAATCAAATGAGGACAATGTGTTGTCCCAGCAACGGACTCAAATCTGTATGACTAGTGATGAGTGGAGGATGCCAATTACTCACACTATGTCAAAGTATGAGACAGCTTCTAGCCCTACTAGTACTAGTAGCCTTGCTAGGCTCGCTCTTGCGCTTGAATTGGACAACGGCTGAGTTGGCCCACACCAAGGAGCTCATGTCAATGTCTAGCAGCGTTCTTAAATTCTCACACACAACCTCCAAACGATTACTTGTCAATTTTCAAATTACCTTCATCATCTGCCTTTGCTTGATGCCAACAAGTGCTCGAGCATTTCAGAGTATGTAGCAGGCATCTTAAGAAGTATGTCTGCTTGTCGAACCCCCACTCTCCACAAATCTTCAGAGGCTTCCAAGGCTGATTCCCAACAGGTGTGAGCCTGGGGATTTTACCTGCTGATCTGTTTCTATCCGTCTCACGAGTTCAGCTGCAGTACGTCTAAAGGGTTCATCAATCCTGACTATTCAGTCGGGCAAACGTTCAGCTGCTGCCGGTTTTCCGGAAACGCTCTCCGAGAACAGAACAATCAAACGCTGTCGTGTTTCCTAATTCAGACGCACTTTCCCTATTTCAAAGTAGGAATCGAGTTTGGGAACAAATGCACGTTTATGAATTTCGCTCTCCAAGTTCTGAATCTTGGAATTTTCTCCCTATGTAGAGAAAGGTCTTTGCCTTGAGAAAGAGAAAATAGTAGCATGAACTCCAAATCTCTGTGGCTGTTATTGGGCTCGCTCGTTGGGATTCTCATCCCAGTGCCTGGTTCATGCAGTCAACCTACCTAGCTGAGCCACGTCCTCTTGCATGAGCTGTCATTCAAACTCACGGAATGGCTCCGCTCATTGATCCTTGCAGTCTTTTCTCAGCGCCAATGCCTCGTTTCTGTTCTTCAGTAGAAGTACCGATGGAGATCCTAAATCTTCTTAACATTGAAAATTGAGTTGTGGTAGTTCTCTTGCTTCCCTGAACTACTTTGAAAGTTATCCGGTCATTGACCCTCTCTTGGTTTGGGCCTCCTAAGCAAGTGGAGCGCACAGAGTAAAAAAAAAAAGGTGACGACTCCCTCATTCACATATTTGGCGCATGGTGTTTGATTGGACGTCTAGTAAACCGCCTCATTTTTCTCAGTGAATCTGGCTGTTTTGTGGCGCTGGATAACGAAGGTTCAGAGGAGTCTCGGAACCGGCCTTGGGCGGCATAAACTAGTGCCCGAACTGTGCTGCCCGCAAGGACGTATCGCGTACTTGTGCATATGCTGTGTGACCAAAAGTCGTCACAACACCGTTCTCGTGGCCCTCCCACATGGAACCTGGAGAGATAACGTTATCTAAAGCTGTAAAAAAAGGCAGCCAGATTGGCTGCCATCGTCTCTCAGTGAGTATCATCTGTGACAGCAATTGAACAAGCTTCGACCTCACAAAACAGTGAGTCTAAGTGCACTTGAAGCGACTGAGAGAAAGAAACAGCTCCTGAGAAGAAAGAGAAACATAATTTTTACGTTGATGTACTCTTATTTTGACAGTGCTGAATATTGTGCAGGTGCTTGTAGACTGTTAATATAGATCGGCAATGAGGCTTGGAAGAATCAATGGCCGTCATCAGTCGACAGCCAAAGACAAAATCAGGTGGCCCAGTATCAGGCTGGAGCGATGTTAAGAGATGCCCATTTCGGTCACCCAAGGGGCAATCCATCAGCCTCATTTAGCAATCGAAGGTTCGCCCATGGACCAGTAATCTTTTCCTGAGTTTACAGGCGCCTTACAAGTAGCTTCAGTGTCACAATCACACCTCATCTCCTGTTACCTGGAAATCATCGACAGCCTTGATATTTTCCATCACTTGTTGCTTCACAAAAGCTACAAGACGTAAATGCCTCTCCAAGAGGTTCACGCTCACCCGTTTCAACATGGCGTCAGCGGCTGAGAGAAATAGCATCGAGCTTCCAGATATTGAGGCGCAAACAGGCCTTCAAACACGAAAGTCTTCTTGGAATAGAGCTGCGAGTTTTCTTGTTCGTATCACTCAAGACTCCCTCTTAAATAATTATTCTAACTTTAGATAGAGCACATCTTCAGTCATCGGTTCGACCTCTACAAGTATTAAATCATTTGCTAGCCTCCCTAATGTTCTGTCAAGGAGGCCGAAGGGGACACAATCATCGGGCGAAGCATCAACGCGATCCGAGAGCATAGGGACATCCAGAATTCTATCTGATCCCGAAATATGCCAGGACTTTGACGGCATACTGGCAGAGAAAGATAAAAACGACTTCAGCAAGGTCTCACGGGCTCTGTTGTTTGCGATGTGTGGGGAGATGACTGGCTCGGAACCCATCATCGCAGCAGCGGAGTGGTATATCCAATTCCTTCTTTCGAGATGCAAGGATGCTTGGAACCCGATAATTGGGCCAGTCTTGGAAGCAGAAGTCTCAGTTCGAGTGGGACCTGATGATGCAAATTTATGTACCATGTTTCGAGTGCTTCGCACGATAGTATTGACTACAAAGAATCGAGAGGAAGTCGCCTTGTGTGATTTAGTGCAAGCTGTGGATGACGAGGAAAGATTACCCTTTATAGACGACGATCGATGGCATGCGACTTTGATGATTTTCGTGGCCCTCGGATGGCTCAGTAGGTGATTCCTGGGCTCTGTCTCCACTTGCTTAATGTAGTCCTGACTGAAATTAGCCTTGCTTTATACACCTAATCTTTGCTCGGAGAAGAAAACCCTGCAGATCACAAGGCCTGCAAGCTCAGTCTCTCTGAAATCTGGGAGGTCATTGGCCCGGCACGGACGGCTCAAGTCAAAGACAATCTGGAAAACCAAACAAGATCTTCGGCATGTAGATCACCCTCTACCTTCTTTACTCAACGATTTCGGATGTATCATTCCAAAATCGAAACAAAGCCCCATCAGTGGTCATGGCAGTCCTTTTGTGAACTACTCACGTCCAGAAGACTGGATTTATGCTCAGAATGTTTGCTTCTATAATCTTCACAACCTGATGAAGATCCAGATAGAGTGGGTTGACTGTTTAAGTCTCCACTTAGAGTTCGACAGCCAATGCAAGGTCTTGAAGCTTTTTCGCTTTCCAAGTATATGTTTACTCATGTGTTACAGCGACAATGGCTATCTGTCTCGGTGAGATCCTTATCTGGAAAAGCTTCTGTTGAACGAAATCTGATTGACTGGTACAGAATGTTTTCCGATTTCGAAGCCTCCAAAGGCATGGGGGTTCCAGGGAAGAATTATGCCCGCGAATACTTCAAGGAAGTATTGATATCCTATCGCGTTATTTTTGGACAGCTGAGGTGGTCACACGGAGTGTACAAGAGATGCAGAAAGGATTGGATCAGTTCATCGGAGGCAGATTCTGACCCGCTGTTGGACGTTCTCTGCGGTCAACACTGGGAGGAAGACGAGGCTTTGGAGATCTGGCACGAGATCGATGCTGGAGCACCTCTAAATCGGTATTCTACCATCGATACATTCAACTTCCTTGGTGAACGATTCATGACACTGCAGAATGCAGTCGATGGTCATGGTCCCGACAGTATCCGGCAGGTTTGGTATGACAAAAGAGACACCTTAAGGTGGTGGACTTTCTGGGTAAGATTGACATACTCACCCGTCCGATATACCTCGTTGATATTTTATAAAGGCCGTCCTCATTATTGGTATCGGGGCATTGCTTCTTGGTGCTTTTCAGGTAAGATATGCTCTCGCTACTCCTGAGGCCTGGCTTACAGGAGCAGTCCGTCCTTCAAATTTTTCAGCTATACTTTACCATTTGGCCGATCAACAAGTGATCAGATAGAGAGGAAGAAATGAAAGAGGTTTCTCCCCCTCACCCGTACTGTAAGTTTGGGCTGTACGAAAATGGCAAGTAGTCGACCGAGCGAAATCTGAATGCAGAATTTTTCTTCGTCTGTGACGGGTTTGTTATGAGATAATGACATGTTCAATTTGATTCGCAACGAAATGGATACAGTATTTAGCCAACCCACAAGAACAAACTTCCGCCACGTAAAAGGTTACTTGCGCGCTACCTGAAGAATTCCGGCACTAAAGCGTCGTACATTACCTCCAGCTCAACTTCGTCAATTTCACCTTTATCGTCAAGGGGCATCACTGGGCCACAATCTCCATGGTTTCGAGGGTCTTGCAACGCCAACTCCGCAGCTACTCGCATCGAGTCTGCTTCCGTGCCTAGACCTCCTTTCTTCATTCTTTGAAGAATGACGGAGGTTTTCCAGAGAATGCGAGCAATGGTTCCGTCATCTCGAGCGGGACTCCGGAGGCGTGCAATTGACAGTGCTTTTTTCAAGTACTCACTAATGCGACACTATGTCAGTAGTGCATATAGATGGTAAAATTGAGGGATGACTATACATGGACTTTTCAGGATGTTTGAGCTCAAATTCGACACATCCGAGGCTGTAGTACCCAGCAGCAGTGATTGGGTGCACAGAGGTTTTCGTGTTGGAGATTCCGAGACATCTATTGTAGCTTTTCCTTGCAAGTGAGTAGTCCCCAGCTGCGTAGTGAACATTCCCATATGCGTAGTGGATGCTGGGATGGAGGTTAACGTAACTCCTGAAGTAGGCTGGATCTTCAGACTTACTGTGCCATGAATGGCGCCGCGCCGCCATCCGTTATCTTAAGATACAACGATTCAGACTTCGCGAGCGTAGCCAGTGCGCCATCATAATCTTTGCTGTTATACTGGACACGAGAAAGCCGCAGGTAGGAGTTGGCCAGAAGATTTGTTGCTTCATCCCCACCTTGAATTCGGATGGTGATTGCGCGGGAGAAGTAGACAGCTGCCTCAACCAGGTTATCAGACGCACACTCAAGAACACCCATATTGTGCAATGAGTTTGATGCCTGGAGAGCAAGTCAGATTGTACAAAAATGCCGATCGGCCTCCTCTTTTAGACAAAGTAACAAACTTACTTCTAATGCGTCTTCCGAAAGGAGTGTCTCTTGAATGCGGCGAAATGTCTCGAAGTTTTTTCTACAGCCATCCAGGTCATTGAGTTCGTAATAGGCACATCCTGCGATGCTACAGAGTGTTCCATACTCCAAAGAATCTGTGCTCTCACAAGCAAGGCGCGCACTGGTGATGACCTGTAGACAAGTTCTGTAGTCGCATATCTCGCATAAGTACCAGGCACAATTAATGAACAACTGAATGAGCTGAGGGGACCTGTGATCATCAGCAATCAGACGTATCTAGCATGAGGTGTGCTTGCCCTTTCAGTGCTTCCTTTTCCCCCAAATGGTGGTATGCTTCAAATTGCATGCTGAGTGAAACTCCATGTGCGATGTACTTTTCGCATGTAAACCAGTGTTTCGACAAGATGTCATTGTTAAGTTGCTTTGGGAATGCTTCGAACAAAACTGCTGCTGCGCTGTCAAAGTACATTTGCATCTCCTGGTTTGAATGGTAATTCATCGCTTCTTGAACAACTCGGTGGACTCGAAGAACTCTTGTCTCAAAGTTGATCAACTTCAGTTTCTTGAGCTCGGCAATGGCGTCACGTAACAGCGGTGGCTCCGTAATAACACTTGACAGGGCGGCACCCGTGTCAACAACTTCGAGGTGTCTGTTCTGTCGACAGAAATGAAGCTTCCCCTCAAGCACCTTCTGATTAGTTGGCAGAAACAAATCAAGCAATACTCCATCTAAAAATCTTCAGTATGGAAAAGCCCTCATTAAATAGAGAAGGGATAGGACATACCCGGAGATAGAAGGGACAAGATACTAAGCAAGTCCTTTCCATTTCTAGTCAACTGATTGAAAGACATATCCCACATTGAGTCAAGGGCACTTTCCATGGCAGATCGAGGGTGAATATGGCGAGGTCGAAATGATTTGTGGTGTTCTTTGAATGCCTCCAGAGTCGACGCAATCGTCGGGCCTCCGATAGACTCGTTGTTCACCAGTTGAGCCGCCTGTTGGATGGCAATTGCAAGCTACAATAGGTCAGCACAATAACTTTGACGGAAGTCTTTCTTACTCCTCCGAAGTTCTGCAAGAATAATTTTGCCGCCTTTTCTTCATGTCCCTTGATGTGACCATCTTTGTCTTTTTGCTGCCACACTGGGCCAAGAAGCTTCATGAACAAGTCCCAGCTCTGCCTCTCGTTGAACGGCTTGATGGTGTCTCCGTGCCTTTGTGCATCATTGGCAAAATTGCAGTATTTCCTCGAAGTAATCCTGCACTTGTGTCAGTGAATAGCAACGGCTTTTGAAGGGACTGATCATACAGGATGGCACCGTTGGCCCCTGATGGCCAATAACCTTTGAGAATCTCGCTGCTCTCTGAAATGGATATATCAGTTAAAGCTTGTACTAGTATCTTAATTTATAACTGACCAGCATTGTCAAAAATTAGAAGCCAGTGCTGTGCTGGTAAACAATTAGCTTTTGTTCAGTCAATACAAATGTGACATACTTGTGGTTTTTAACCAATCTTGAACAGCGAGTTGGTTCTCTTCGTGACACCCTTGGATACCATTAGTACCAAAGACTACTCCAAAATCTATTTTGGCTTATTTCTTACCTGCTCGATCTGCAGTGGGCAATCGAAGTGCTGTTGCTATTGCGGCAAAGCTAGTTCTCAATGAACCTGAGGTCTCACAGTTGACCCAGAAAATCGCATCGAATTTGGCAGAGTTAGTGTGTGCAAACTCCAATGCTATGTCAGTCTTTCCAACCCCTCGACGACCGAAAAGCGTGTATGTCCGAAGCGCTGTGTTATTTCTGGGATCCAAGTAGATGTTGATTCTTTCTAGTTCCCCAACTCGACCGAAGAACTCGTCATTCCGCTTTCGCGACAAGGTATCCACAGGAAAGGCGCAGAACTCTCGAGAGAGGACTACCGGTGTGCCTCGGAGTGGGAGATCTTCATTTCGAGCACTGACATTAGGCTTTGGGTAGCTTGTCAAGTCAATGAGATGCTTTACCGTCGTGTCCATATCTGCCAGGTAATCGTTGACCCGGGTTTCGAGGGGCATCCAAGCTTTCTTCGCCGCATCCGAGTCTGAGTGCGCTGTCAGTTTCTGTGTTGAGATGTTCCAAATTCACTGAAGGAGTGAGTGGTCAAAGAAGAACTCACCGGAAGGAAATTCTCGCAGGTGATTTACTGACTCTCCCAAAATCTGCAGCAGTGATTCTCGGACCTTTGTTAGCTAAACCTCAAGGTGGGTTGATCAAAGGGTTGTTCATACCCAATACTTCAACTAGAGCGTGTTCGGCCTCGTTCATGTCATTCTCACAACTCCTAAGACATCTGCGAAAAAGCTCAAAAGTGTTCCGTGCTCGTTTCATCCAAGACGTCATCTTCGTGATTTTAGCTGTGGAACGGCTTGAGAGCTGATTCGTCAGTTTACTGTTGCACTGTTGTCTATGAGGTCCATTTTGCCACTTACCTGGAAATCCAAGTAAAGGAGTCCCCATAAAACTTCAAATTGGACTGTATTGGGGCTCACGGCGTTGCGGAAAACACTGATAATGGCCGCGAGAGTTCCAGGAAATGGCAGCATATGAGTTAGTGAGCGCTTTCCAGCGGGTGATACCATTGAATCCGCCGCCATGTCGCCGATATCTGTCTGTAGTTGCCTCCAGTCACGACTTGTAGAGACCTTCTCCCAGTCTGGTCCAAAATCAGTAGGTGTATATACAGAAGACAATGTCATCCCCGAGAAGGTTGAAAGTCAACTTGCCCGCGGTAGAAAGGGTCGGCTTTATTGCATTCACAGCATCGTTCCATCTCCTCACCACATATTCGCTGGTATTCCTGCGGTCAAGAGTCAGAAATGAAAAAGGAGAGGCATTTTAAATAACTTGCATTGCGACCGGATGTTGCCATTTTCCTTGATGCATCCCGTCCATCGCTTCCAAATGAGAGCTTATTCATATAGAATACTCCCTTGATTTGTCTTCTAGAAGATCAGACAGGGTCGTGTAGAGTCAATGAGCAATTCAAAGTCCGTCGGCTAACAGAACAAGCCGGGTTGACTTAAGTTGCGGGGCAGCTCAACAAGGCGGACATCGAGAGTCTGTCATGACAGGTTGGACACTTGCCCCGCGTACAACACTCGACACATGCAGCCTCGAAGCATGGGTGATCTCGACCTTGTATGTGCATATCGGTTACAGAAGCACATGCAGCCAGGCTGGAAATGAAGGTCAGCTAGACCACTGGTATTGGCCAGCCTTGTGGAGGTACAAGCTCAGGCAAATCATCTATGCACATATCATGAATGAGACGCGGAGCAAAGCCTTCGGGTGATTTTCCCCGTTAGAAAATGTCGTCAGTAAACAAATTTCTCTATGATTTAGTAGAAGCGCATCGTAGGTCAAACTTCATAGCTAGCTTGTGGATGCAACTTCCAACAATGGTCACTATCAAAGAGTCAGACAAGGCGTAGGAGATCAGGAGCCCGCAGATGCGCCCGAGGAACCCTCCACATGTATTTTGTGCTCTCCCTTCCAACTATGCAGCCTCTTACTGGCTCGATGCAGTGCGTCAAGGCTATGCAAACTTACCTATCAGGCTGATAGTGCTTATTAATTGCAATGAGACCAGGCGGCTCTCTCTCTTGTCGTTAGCCAGTATCTTCGCAGCAACAGGCTCTCTTGCATAATTCCGCTGTCTGCCTGGTGATATGCATATCCCTGAGCATTGACAGAGCTACACCAGTCAGCATCAAAAGACGTGCACCCATCACTTGATCATGTTGTGGTCTTGACCATGACTGGCTGCCGTTCAGCCTCACAGCTGTGGTCAGGCGGACGAAGTCTGTGTGCTTTGCTAAGGATGCTGCCCCGCCATCGAGAGAACATCGAGGAGGCCTGAACTTCGGACTGGACTTCTCAAAACAGTTTCTTCTCAGCCTTGGGCTTTTAACCTGCAACTGGTCGCTTGCTTACCAGACAGCTAACTTCTATTGAGTCACAACTAGAACTTGCCAACCTGTTTAGTTGGTGAAACGGTCGCGAGATACCCCAAGTTCCCACGGAGCGTTCTATATAATCTGATCACAATGCCTAGCTATGTTGAGCCCAATGTGGATGAGATCCAGGATCATTTGGATGAGTTGAAAAATGGCCTTAATGGGCTAAAATTGGCAGACAACCTGGATGTGTCTACAGAAAATATGGAGTTTCGTCCTCGAAGGACTGACGAATATACTGTGGACTTTTCGTAAGTCGAGGAAAGCTATTCATAAAAATAAGCCCGACTAACAAAGTCAAGGAACACAACAGACTTTGCTGTAGACCGATGGAGAAATAGCCGCGAAGCTATCAAATACGGTCTCTCTCCAGCTGGTAAGTTCTATCAAGCTCTCATGACCACACATCCTCATTAGTCAGACCAGGAACTAGCATCGAAATGTCCCGATGGAGAAGTTCTAACCAAGGAATTGGCCACCAAGCATGGTGACCCCAAATCATCAACTACAACGAAACGGCAAATTGGAAAAGTGATCCAGCTGCCCCAAGTGCTGGAGGTTTTGGCAGACACCTTTAGAGCCTTAGTTGCCCCAAGACGTGTGGATCTCAGCGTCGTTTGGGGAATCATCTATTGTAACCTAAGGGTATGTGATTTGACATATTTTCCAGTTACAGATATCCTTCTGACAAAATTAGATATCCTACTCGTCTTCAGAGACATTGAAAAGGACAACTGAAACATTGACCAAGATGCGAAGATCTATAGAGCTTTTTAACAGAAGTCTAGATAGTTGCGACGAGCCGAACGAATCGAGAATAGTTCTTGTTGACTTCATGGATTGTATGGCGACCATACTGCTCGATATGAACAAGTATCTCCACAATTGTCTGTCCGGTATGTCTGTTTCTTTGAGCATCTGTTCAATTCCCCACACAGAGTTAATCAAAAACCTAGGGCTTGATACCGAAGCTGAGTGGGTGTCATTCAACGACAATGTCGCTTTCCAATTCTCGGAATTGGATCAATCTGTGAAACATGTGAACGATATCACAGCCTATTCTAAAGTGAACCACGAAAGCAAGATCAAGCATCTGTTCAAGACGCATGAGCTGAGACCAGAAGCCGAAGAGAAAGCTAACTTTCCTAACTTCATACTCGCGGAACGGAATCATGAGTTCTGGGGTCGGAAAGATGAACTAGATCTCATTATGAAACATCTGGATCCTAACGACGGCAACGAGGGACTCAAAACTTACATGATATACGGTCGTCGCGGGGTTGGAAAGACTGAAATTGCCCTGGAGTTCGCCCATGTGAACCTCAAGCCACACGGTGTATACGATGCGGTTTTTTGGATCCAATGTGAGACTACTGTGTCGATTCGTCAGAGTTTTACCGAAGTAGCTGTATCTCTGAATTTACCCGGCGCAGACCGTGACAGACATCATGAAGAGAATCTGGAAGCAGTTCACAAGTGGCTGAAGCGAACTCGTGAGTCTCGCCGTGGCTGGAAGTGGTATGAATACTGATATGATTTCGATCAGGTAAAAAATGGTTACTCATCTTTGATAACGCTGGTATGCATATTGAAAGCGCGGCTATCAAAATCTTGACTGATGAACGGTACAGAAAATGAGGCAACACTACAAGGTTACATGCCTGTGGGTGTGAATGGCTCAATTCTTATGACTTCTCGAAGGTACTTCAATTTTGCGAAGGATATGTGCCGAGGTGGAGAGACAGTGAAGCCGTTCGACGTGGAGCAAAGCTGGGGACTTCTCCTCAAAATGCTTGGAGAAGAATGGAAGATGAAAGTGGAGAGCCCCGGAGAGGTGAAAGCCGCAAAGTCTATGTTGAGACAATTGGAGGGTCTTGCTCTTGGGATCCAGCAGACTGCTGTGTTGGTTAAAGATCCCGAAATTGGGGGTGAGACTATCGAAGAGACTTATCAGAAGTTCAAAGACAGGATTAGAACTCTCCCTCAGCGACATTTGAGCGAACGTTCAAGTTCCGAAAAAGCCCTAGACGCCCTGTGGGACATCACTTTCAACGCTTTGACACCAGAGGCTCGGGTGCTGATTGGTGTGCTTGCGTGGCTTTCTCCTGGTACGCTTACACGATATCTTCCCAGTGATCGGGGTCTGCTAACCATCCAGATCAAATTTCCATCGACCTCTTCTTGCCACGGGACCAGTCTGCTCTGGACGGACAATTGGATTTTTGTAAGCAAGATGCGAAGGATATCAACAAACAGAATCAGGCATCTTTGTTCAGTCTGATCACCACATCTCCCGCATTTGACCATGCCATCGATGAACTACTGAAACGGCGGCTGATCAGTCGTGATGGACGACACTTCAAGATTCATCGTGTGGTGCAAGAAGCAACGAATTTCCACAGTGTCGAGGAGCTTCAGAAAGCTTTTGCTACAGCATCAAAATTGGTCTTCCAGCAATTTCCCAATCGAGAACCCAATGAAACACTTTATAGAAAGTGGAACATTTGTCGAGAGTATATTCCTCATGCTATCCATTTGCGAATGGCTTATAGCAAATACAGTCGCACTGGAAAGCTGAAAGTCTTGAATGAATTTGTAGAGTTGATGAGCAATTCTGGATGGTAAGAAACTACCAGAAAAAGTACCAAGACCAGCCCGCTCACATTTGCTCTAGGTATCTCTATGAGCTTGGAGACTACGCAGCAACATCACTGGCAGCTACAACTGGTCTTCAAGCATGCGCAGACAAAGAATCTCTCGTTTGCGCAGAGCTGCAGCTCATCGACGGTTGCCATCACTACGAGCTCAATCAGCTCGCGGAGTGCCGTAAGGCTTGGAAAGAATCGTTACGTGTTCGTCGCAAGTGTCTCGACAAGGACAATCCTCGCCGTGAGTAACTCATTCCCTGGAAATGTTTTTGCCGCGGCTTAACAGATCCCAGTTGCTGCCATCTACAACAACCTAGGAAATCTTGAGTTGGCATCCGGAAATCTAGACGAAGCAGAGGAATATTATACGCTTTCCAAGGACATCTGGCTGATTGGTGGAGATAACACCGCGGAACAACTAGCCGTAACGTACCTCTGCATTGGAAGATTTCACATGTTGCAGCGCAACTTCGAAGAGGCGTTGAGATACACTAGACTATCAGAGACATTGTTCTTGAGGACCATCGGAGCCGAAATGGGGTTCATGGCACAGTAAGTCACATAGCTCACACAGCCCGTGGCAATATGCTGATCTGAACCTAAGTGTCTACTACGCGTACGGAAACATAAAGCTCCTGCAAAAGAAGTACAGCTCCGCGTGGCGCTCCTACAATGCCTGTTTGAAAGTTGCACTGGCCAATATGCCTATTCATCCACTTACGGCATCTGCATGGTTCTCTCTTGGAAGGACAGAGTTCGCCCGAGGAAATTCTGAGCTTTCGCTGTATGTCCCCCAGTCTGAAAGTTTTTGATGATAATTGACTTGGAACAGATATCTACTCCAGAGAGCCAAGACCGTGGCACAGCTTCGAAGTCCAACCACAACTGACGGGGCAACTGCCAGGATTCTGTACCACATGGGAAAGGTTATCGAAAGCGACGGCACTGGCCATTTAGGCACGGTCGAGGACGCCAAAGACCTCAAGCGGCAAGCAGAGATGGCTAGGGTTCAGATCCTTGCCGCCAATCAAGGTAGAGAAGTACTGCCGTCAGAGGAAGAAGAGGATCCAGACAGACAGGAGGAAGTCAGTTACGATATTTTGGTCCCTCTATTCTTCAGATAGTTGTCATCACTCGACTACTTTCTCTCCTTCGGCCTTCCTGCAAACACGAGGCGCGCTTCTCAACTCTCTATAAGTTTGAGATCTGTCCTAAACTGTAATGGTCTGTGCTCTTAGCGCTGATTGCGTAATCACTGCCCTTATAAAGACAATAAGGGGGAAGAAGTAATCTTTTCTCTTTAGTAATTAGTTTCTATATAAATTTAAATATTACTAGCGAGTTTATAGCGCTTTTTTAGCTATTTTATTATATTATAGTCACCTTAGCGTGCTAGTGATTATTTGTCGTGCAGGTTATGGTTGGTTGGCTAAGCGAGCCTAATTAAGACTACCAAAACCATAGCGCCAGTAAGCTCCCCTATTTAGGGAGCTTAAATACGCCATATGTAATAATACAATAAGAAGAATATACGTAACTACGTAGCCTTTAATTAACTTCATATTCGCCTTTGTAGAGCCTCAAGATATATTATATAATAGTTATAAGCCCCGTGAGCTATGAAAGCTTCCTAGTTATATATACACGCCGACGTGACTTTATAAAGGCATTTTATACCGCTATTTAAAAGTTGTCGTAACTCTTTAAATTCGTCGATAACTCTTAAACTACTAAATATTTTCGACGCTATATTATTAATATATCTTAAATAAATAATATCACTTTTAAAACTATTTACGTATTACACTTTAAAGGCACGGAAGGATTAAATAATATAATACTTGCGATTAAATTTCTATATTACGTTTATAAATATATTAAATATAATAAATCCTATCGCTCTTATAATAAGTCATATTCTAGAACTCCGACTAAAGGCTTTAACGCTTAAGAGCACCGCTTAATAAGTGGCAAAGACATAGTTAAATTAATATTACGCTAATATTATAGCTTAAAAAGCAATAAACTTATAGCCGTCTTTAACGCCTGAGTCGTTTAATAAAAATGCTTTAATAAAAGGAATAAGTCCAGAAGAAGCTAGTCTACCTTTTTACTTAACAATTGCAGAAATATAATAAATTTATATAATATAAGTTAAGGAGTATTAATACACGCTGGCCGAATAAACGAGTTAAAATAATAAATATATAACTTTATATAATTAACTTTTTAAAACGGTAGACGATTTACTTTTAAATTTTACGATTAAAGAATTAGCCAGTAAAAGCGAATTAAGTATATAATCGTTAATTAACAAAATTTAGCGCGACATAATACCGTTAAAATCGTTGGTTTTTATTATTATAATCACGGAATACGAAAAGGTTTTAAAGGAAGTATATAAAAGAAAAGTCAACGTTAATTAATAAATAAGAGACTTTTTAAAGGCTTATAAAAATATTAAGGCGTATAATATACTTAACGTTAAAGGCATTATAGCTTTAAAAAAGTAGCTACGTATAATAAGAACTTATATATACCTAGATTAAGTAAATCTTATCTTTAATACGGTTATACGTAACGATTAACTTAAAAAAGAATATAAGTTTACTTTTAATAATTATATATAAATACTCCTCGACATAAACTAAAAGTATATTATTTTTAAAAAGCTTAGGCGTTAAAAAAGAGGAGGCGGTTAATATTTAACTCTTAAAGGAATTAATATTAATGCGTTAAATATAAGCTTTAATAGATTTCGCTCTCGAGGCTAAGGTAATTTATGCTTATATAATATAAATAATAAACATTTCTTTAAGTCATTTAAATATTAAAGACTACGTTATATAATTAACGGAACGACCTTTAAAAGCATAAAGTATATATTAAATATTAATATAGTATTAATAACTCGCAAAAAGTTAAAAACTATAGACTTTAAAGAGCTTAAAATAATTATAATTAAAAAAGAATAAAAGTATATTGTAGTCGTTAAAATCACCGGAGTTAATTATAATAATAACTCTAAACTTATTATAAATGCCAAATCACTCGATGCTGTTATACTTATAAATAATAAAGGCAAAGGCAAAGCTTTATAAAATAATTTAAGTGTTAATATAGTTATAATTAACTTAAAGCTCTTCGACAATATATTCTGTGATAGTACTTTAGGTTTTAATATTTATACTATTATAGAGTTTTAACGCGACTTCTTATTAAATAACACGTTTATTAATAATTGTAATGCTATTTACTTAATTAATAATATTAACAAACTCGTCCTTAGTAATTTAAACGTATTACGGAATGTGACGGTTCAAAGCTTTTAGAGCCTCATTTCCAGTCTCGGCTATTTACTTCCTAACTGAGAAGATGCCGAGATTAAATAAGCCTTTGCGGAGCTTACTCATATATAACTTACTTCTTTTTATACTTTCTTTTCTTTATAGTTATAAATTTTACAAAACACTTAATATTTTTATATTCTTACTATAAAATATAAGTCGTTAATCACACGTAATTGCCGTCTTTTATAGAATAAGCGTTATATTATTATAATTCTTTATTAACCCGTCTAAAAAGATAATAAATATCTTACCCCCGAATTCCTTTATAAACAGTTACCACAGAACTAGCTTAATATAAAGAAGGCTTATATTAAGTACAAACTTAACGAATAGCATTAAATAAACTAATATTAATTACGAAGATATTAAAGCTTTCGCCCTCTTCCCCTTCTTCGGCATAAACCTAAAGAATTAATTAACTTTTATTTTCTAAACTTTTCTCTTTTACCCGACGAGTTAAAGCTAAGTTAAATACTTAACCTCTTCTTCTTATAAACTAATCGCTTATTAAAGACGTAAATATATTTTTTACTTTTTCTTTCGTTCCTCCCGCCGACTCTTTTATAACGACGACGCCGAGTAATATATAAAATATATTTAAGAGTAATATAAATACTCTTTAAAAAAATATTAAAAAAGGAAATGCGCTATAATAAGAATTGCGTATTACGTAAGACCTTATTATATCGTAATAAGTATAAATAATATATTTATAGCGCATAATTAATTAATTATAAGCAAAAATATTAATTAAAACTTTACCCTTAAAATTTATGACTTTTAATATAAAAGATAACTTTATATAAACCTTAATTAAGAATACGCCTCGTCTTAGTACTCGTTATAATAAAGGAAAAGCACGGAGTACTCCTGCCTTACCTCCTAATAGATCGCTTAATAATAATAATAATAATAATAATAATAATAATAATAATAATAATAATAATAATAATAATAATAATAATAATAATAATAATAATAATAATAATAATAATAATAATAATAATAATAATAATAATAATAATAATAATAATAATAATAATAATAATAATAATAATAATAATAATAATAATAATAATAATAATAATAATAATAATAATAATAATAATAATAATAATAATAATAATAATAATAATAATAATAATAATAATAATAATAATAATAATAATAATAATAATAATAATAATAATAATAATAATAATAATAATAATAATAATAATAATAATAATAATAATATAATAATAATAATAATAATAATTATAACCTACGTCGCCACGGAAGTTTACCCCGTTTCCTTTTTGCCTTTAATATTTTAAATATATTTTATACTACTCGCATCGAAAAGATTCTAAACCTTTACGACAAGCTCTTAAATAATATAAGATATAGCCTAAAGTTTTAAGAAATATAAGTTTAAAACTCATTACGTTATTATATTACGTATTTTACAAATAATAATTATAAAAAGGACTAAGTGCTTACTTAAACAAAAGGAATAACTCGTATATTCTTAAAACCGATATTTTAAATTTAAAACTTAATAAAAATAAAGAATTTATTAATATATTAAACTTAATTTCTTAAGTAATTGCCTTTTTAATAAATTCTTACGAATAATAAATAACGAGAAATAAATATACGTCTTTTATTATAAAATTAAAAGAAACTTTTTAAGAATTTTATTAATAATTTCATACTCTTATACGTAAAAGTAACGTAAATAATAAATCGATCCTTAAAATAGACTTATAAAACAAAATCGTTCCGCGCCTGCGCAAGTAATTGTTTTATAAGTATTAAAAAGCTCGCACTCTTAACGAGTATATAAAAGTAATTTAAGCTAAAGATTAAAATTAAATTGCAAAACGTACGATTTATTATAATTAATCTAAGTCTTCCGCTAAAAAGTCAGCCTCTCGGCGTATAATTAAAGATTCACTCCGAGAGTACTTTATTATATATACGTTAATTTAATTCTCTTAAAGACTTCGATACGCCGATTAAGGTATTCGAAAATATAACTTATCTCGGGAAAGGACTTTTACTTATTAAACATTTGCGCGTACTAATATACCTCGCATTTAAACTTTAAGAAATGCTTCCCGGTATTTTTTTACTTAGCTTTTAATTAATCGTCCGTATATATTTTATATTAATAAAATAAAAATTAACGGTAATAATAATTCCGACTTTAATAATTACGCCGTAAATAATAATAATAAAAGTATTAAATTATTTATAAAAAGATTAACTCCGCGAATAAAAGATTAAACTTAAGAAAGGCTTCTTTTTAAATATAATATAAAATATATAATATCTTAACTTTATAAAGCTTTTTAAAAGACAATTACTTATAATATGTATTACTTTTATTAAAAATAAACTCTTATATAAACTACTTATAGTTCTTAATTCCAGAGCTAATAGTTATTATTTTATTAATTATATTCTTTTAAAGTCTTTTTCTTTTTTTTAAAACCTTTTATTTATTTCTTATTAAGCGCTGTCCTTATAAAAAAATTTAATAATAAAAGTAGTCGAATAATTAATTATTATATTATGTTGAATTTAATAATTAATAAGCGTTTGTAATCCTTTATTTTATTTTTAATTACTTACTTAAGAAACCACAAAGTGATTTATTAAACGGTTATAGCTAAAGTATTATTAGGTTTTACTCGATGCTATTAAAAAACGTCTTATTTAGCCCTCGAATTACCCTCGTATTACTATTTATAATAAAAGTATTAAAATCCAAGACCTTTATTAACGTAAGGTTTATTAACGCTATTAATATAATATTAAACGAAAAGATATTAAGTTAAATACATTTTAGCGTAGCTATAACTTTTAATTTTTATTATTAAATTCTTATAAAAACCATTAATTTAAGGACCCCGTCCTTACGTAAGATTTAACTTTACGTTAATATTAAAAAAGCGAGATCTATACCAGATATTCTCTTACTTTGCCGAAATGCTCGGAAATCACTATTATTAAACTAATTGTTATTATTAAATCCAGAAACCCTTCGATTTCGACAGAAACCGGTCGCATATAATATTTTATATAATAAAATCCCGATATCGCGAGATTTATAAATTCTAATAGTTTTATATTACTTTTATAAAAATAACGTTAACTACGGCCGAACTTACGTATAAAGACATATACCGCTTGTTATAATTTAACTTATAAGTTAAATATTATTATCCTTTATTAAGAATATAAAACTAAGTATTTATACTTTTATAAAAATAAGCCGACTACGTTGTTAAAGACTATTTACCTCTTATAATGCTTAACGATTAATTTAATTTTTAATTTTTAATTTTTTTATTTATTTCGGATATAAATACTCCTTAACTTTTTTTTACTTCTCTTTTATAAAAAACGAGCGTTACGGTTTCCGAATTCGAAGTTTTATTTTCTAAAAACCTTTCGGACGCTCTTTATTCTCTTTTTCTACCGCTATTATGCCTTACGCCTCGAGATCTAGTATATATTTCTTAAAAGTAGAAATGCAAAGGATTACTTATTATCGACAATTATTGCCGTTTAACGTCTATTATTATTAATTATTTTATTATTGATTCCTTATATATTTAAAACTTTCGCGCTATAAAAAACGACACGCTAAAATACGTAAAAAATGCGTATATAAAGCTCTTAATAACTTTAAAAACAGCGTCTTAAAACCGCCGTTTTACGTATTATAGACCGATATTACGCATATTATATATAATAACCTACCGACTACTTTTAACCTTATTTAAAGCAGACTTAAACGCGCTAAAAAGATAAAGACGGAATCGCTAAAGCTTTTATATTTTTAAAATAAAATAAACTTACCTTAATTCGTTTTACTTATACGTTAAACATACGCTAAAGACTACGTTAATTCACTTCGAAGTATATAAGCTCAGCTTTTATATATTATAAATTTAAACACCTTATTATTTATCTTTCTTATTAAATAAAACAAAAGGAAACTAATTATTAAGAAATAATTACTATACCGCTTCGTCGTCGAGATCTTTATAATTAACGGTGCCGCTTTTTATATGTTTTATAAATAAAGATTTAAAGATAAAGTATTTGCCGCTAACTTATATAAAATCGATACTTTAATCGATTAACGCAGCTATAAGTAAGAAAAAGCTATTTCTATTATAAAATTAATTATAAAGTTTATATACCGCCGACAGTCCCTTATATAGTTTATTACTTTTATTTAAGAATTAAACGGTAAACTAATGATTCCCTCGGAATACGCCGAATGGACTTACGTATTCTTTAAGATAAAAAATAATATTTTCTCTTTTTGCCGCTTATATAATTATAAAATTAAATTAAAAAAAAAAGGTAAAAGAGTACTTAAGTATTTATTATTTTATAAAATATTAATTAAAGAATTTAAAGCTATTAAAGAATATATTATTAATAACTTAAATAAAAGGTTTATTAAGTTATCTTAAGTACTTTTTGCTGCCTTTATTCTCTTTATTAAAAAGCCGAATAAATCCTTACGATTATATATCGACTTCCGTATATTGAATTCCCTTATACGTAAGGACCGGTACTTCTTTCTTTTAATTAATAAAACGTTAATATATATTATTAACGTTTATATTTTTATTAAATTAGATATTTAATAAGCCTTTTACCGCATACGAATAAATTTAGCTTTAAAAGAATATATAACTTTTTATACGAAATACAGCGCTTATAAGTGTAAAGTTCTTCCGTTTAGATTAACGAATAGCCTTATAATATATTAATAATATATAAATAATATTTTTTTTTAATTATTTTAATAATTTTTATATTACGTATTTAAATAATATCCTTATATATTCCGAAGGTTTCTTATAATATTAAATCTACGTTAAGAAAGTGTTTTAACGCCTAAATAACGCGAGCCTTTAAGTGGATTTAAGAAAGTATGAGTTTAAAGTTATACGTATATAATATTTTAAATTTATTATATTAACTTTATAAAAGTTAATCTTAAAAAAGTCTTTATTATTAATTAATAAAATTACTTTAATTTTATTAAAAGTATATAATCCTTCTTTAGTTTCTATAACTTTTACCGACGTTTTATTCGCGACTACGGTATTATAACGAAACCCCTTATTTACTTTATTAAGAATAACGTTCCCTTTCGCTTTATTATAAAGTGCGAAGATGCCTTCGACTACCTAAAGCATATACTTACGTCAGTCCCTTTCTTAAGATATTATAAATAAGATTTATTATATTTACTTAAAATTAATATAAGTAATAAAGTTATAATAAGTATACTTTCCCAATAGTACGATAAGAATTAGTTTCCCGTTGCTCTCTTTTTTAAGATTATACTTTTTATAAAGTTTAATTACGTTATTTATAATAAAGAAATACTCGCCATTATTAAATCGTTTAAATATTAAAAAGTTAAATTAATAAGGGCACTTTATTAAGTTTATATTATAACGGACTATAAAATATTAAAATACTTTATGACTTTTAAATAATTAAATACCCGTTAAGTAAAATAAGTAAAGCTATTAATTAATTATAACTTTATAATTACTTATTACTTTAGTATTATAACCCTTTAATAAAGGCTTTCTCGCGTAAATTAAACGAATTAAATTAATAAAACTCCGCTAAGAAAACACAACGTCTTTAATAACTTTTACGACAAGACTAAGTCGACTTTAATTTATTATCCGCAGAATTACGCCTTATAAACGACTCCGACGCGCTAGTGTTAAATATTAATATTATTAACTTCTTATTTATATTCTCCGTAATATATTAAGTATTAAAAGCAAATCGTATAACTCCTTTTTTATAAGTATTACGAAAGCAAGCTATATTAGAGAATCCCGGGAAGTTTAATATAAAAAGCGACCTATTGTTTTACAATAGCCGTTTATTAATTCCTAATATTAATTACTTTTATAAACTTGTAGTACGCGAAGTCTATGATCGAGTCATTATAATATATTCTAATATATAAAAAACGATTTAATTATTCTCTTTTTAATATTAATGACACGGAATTACGTCGACAGTTAAATAATACTATCGTAATTATTATATATGCCGACGAATTTAAATGCCTCGGGATAAAAAGCCCGAATTCCTTTATTCTCTTCCCGTTCCGTCCCGACCTTAAGAATATATTATAATAAATTACTATAAGTTTAATAAAAATAAACACGGCTTTAATAATATTTTTATCTTTATTAATTGTTTTAATAAATAAGTTATTAATATATTTTATTAAAAAACCACTAATGCCTAAAGGCTCGCTAATATATATATTTACTATATATATCGTTACTTTAACGCTCCTCTTATTATTACGTTTAATAAAAGCCTTTAATTCGTCTTTCGCTTTTAAACTGCCTTTTATAACATTTTCGGAATTAAAAGACAGCTGTCTATTATTAATTATCTTTAAATAAATAATCAGACTAAAGTATATAATTAATACTTATAAAGACGATTCCGACCTTTTGTCACGTATTATTAAGACGATTAATCTGAATTACTCCTTATTATAAACTACGCATAAATATCACTTTCTTACGATTCTTTAAGAAGACTTTTACTATTTAAGGTAGTCTATAAATACGCACCTCGCACGGATTAAGATTAGAAAATCGACTTATTAAACTTAGCATCCCTTACTAATAAATTAAATACTTAATAAGTTATAAACTATATAAAGCGACTTCGCGATATATAAAATACAGCTCGATTAAACCTTATTATGGTCTAAGCCAAAATAGCCCGGTCTTATAACCGCTTTTACCGCGTAGTCGACTTCGATAAAGGCAGCTTAATATGGCTCGACATACGTTATTTTAAAACACTCCGTTTATTTAAGAAGTTAAATATATTAATAAATAAACTATTTAAAATACTTAAGAAAATAAGTAACTTATACCGCTTAAAATTACTAATAAATATAAAAGTCTATAACGTCTTTTCCGTAAGTAAGCTTTATAAGGACTTTAACGACCCTTTATTAAGGCAGGTCTAAGATAAACCTTTATTAATTAATATTATAAGTAACGACGAATAGGATTTAAAAGAAGTACTTACTTGCCGTAAGAAGCATTCTAACTTCTCTTACCGCGTCACTTAACTTAATTACGACGTTAACTTATAATAATACGATACCTTTAACCTTAAATATATATTATATAAAATTAAAGACTTTTATTTAAATAACCGCGACGCGCTAAGACCGCCAGTAAAACTCCTTAATTAATTAAAAGTATAAAAAGACGGTGTAGACGACTATAATTACCTTAATAAAGACAAGGAAATAAACTAACGCTCGAGGACGAGCTTTTTCCGGAGGGAGGGGTAGTATAACGGTTTAGAGCTTTTAAAGCCTTATTTCTAGTCTTAGCTATTTACTTCTTAATTAAGAAGATGCCGAGATTAGACGAGCTTGTATAAAACATACCTTTATATATAACCTACTTCTTTTTATACCTTTTTTCCTTTATAATTATAAATTCTAAGAGACACTTAATATCTTCATATTCCGCCATAAAATGTGAGTCGCCAGTCACACGTGATTGTCGTCTTTTATAAAGTAAGCGTCACACTTAATAGGCGCTAGGCCCCTCTTATTAGTGGCTTTTACTTTACTTTATTTTCTTTAAAATTTACTTTTAAAATAAATAATAAAAAATTTAATTCGTTGGCGAATTGCTAGTGTAACGCTGGCTAAGGGCTATAGTATATTTTTACTTTTGGGACAGAAGTAAATAAGAAGGGAGATATTATAATAGTTTGTGCTCTTAGCGCTAATTGCGTAATTACTGCCCTTATAAAGACAGTAAGAGGGAAAAGGTAATCTTCCCTTTTTAATAATTAGCTTTTATATAAATTTAAATATTACCAGCGAGTCTACAGCGCTTCTCTAGCTATTCTATTGTGCCATAGTCACCTCAGCGTGCCAGTGATTTATAACGACGCAAGAGCCTTAGACGTGAAGATAGACTTAATACTTAAAATATAAAAACTACAGAGCTATTATGTAGGAGGGAGGCATATATATAAGGAGTCGGAGGGGGGTCGGACTTGTTCCGGACCCCTAACCTAGCCGAAGTATACTTATTATTACACTACCCCCTTAGGAAACCGAAGCTCGTCCTCGTGCTTCTTACCCTTCCTACTCTTCTTTTAAATTAATTCCATTATTGTACTTATACTTTAATAAAGTATTGAGTATAATGTCGATTTTTATAATATTAACTTCTCTTTTTAGCTCTTTTAATTATAAAGCTACGTCACTTATAAGCTGACGTTACTTATAAACCGGTAAGCGTAATCGTGTAAAGTTAAAAACTATACGATTGACTTAAGCTAATTAAAATCGGATCGCAAAAGTTATACGAGGCTAAATTAACTATATACGGACCGGTTCCTAAGGAGATTCGGATCGCGGTAAGGGTATCGGGCAAATAAAGACGTAGTAATTAATCGATCTACATCGAAAACAATAAAAACGATTTATACTAGAGGTAAAAGAGCGAGAGCCTGCGTTAATGACGTTAATAGCGGAAAGGTCTATTTTGTCGGCCTTTTAAAGGTCGTACAAGAAGCGGTGCTAAGTCGGACTTAATTTAAAGTGGTTCCCGGAGGTGTATATAGTTATAGGTACCGCAAAAGTCAATTAAGAGGCGTATTTCTTATAAAGGGAGACGAATTCCAAGTACTTTAAAGGAGTAGTGTCTAAAACATCGTGCTCTTAAAGCTTCCGCTTAAGATATTCGGAAGGGTATAGCCATAACGTGTCGATTTTCCTTTCGTCGTCTTAATTCCAGCCTCCTACTTCGCTAAGCGTTACTTTAAAGGAAATTAGGAATCTATAAAAGTTACCGGTTTAAGCTAGTTTATAAAGCTTTGTCTTCGCACGCTATACCTTATTTTCGACTTTATTATGTCTATTAAGCTAATTTAAGATTACATAATAATCGTATATAAAAGTAAGGTTCGCGTGTTTTAAGAGCTCTAAATAAAGGGCAGCTAGTCTAAAGTTAAGTCGGAGGTAAACGTACGCAAATTAAGCTTACGAATCGCTAATTGCTTTACCGTCGACACTAAGCACGAGCTAAAGCTGCGCTAATCAAGTGTCGTAATGTAATTGTATGCTATTAAATTTTAAAAAGTCCGGGAGCTGGCGCTTTTGACGTTTTGGGGCCGTTTCGGACTGGTTCCGGACTTAATCTTAAATTAAAGTCAAAGAGCTTCGTAAAGAAGTGATTATTAAAGAGAAAGCATCGATTTAAGAGTCTTTATAAGTAAGCTTGTCGGTAAATTACTAGCGAAGAACTTATAGTTATTATTAAAAGTCTATAATAAGAAAGGAATTAAAGAGGAAGGTTTGATTTTAAAGTGTTATATAATACTAAAGGTAACGGGCTAAATACGGAAGAGTCGTATATAAGTAAAAATACATATAAAAAGTAAAGGTAAGTAAGTGGTATCGACGATAAAATCAACGACTCTAATTTAATCGAGTAGCAAAAGAAACAGTAGTAGCAATAAATACTTTAGACGCACGTAGAGGAGTTTTTGTATAATATAACGACGTAAGAGCCTTAAACGTAAAGATAGACTTAATACTTAAAATACAAAAACTATAGAACTATTGTACAGGAGGGAGGCATATATATAAGGAGTCGGAGGGGGGTCGGACCTGTTCCGGACCCCTGACCTAGCCGAAGCATACCTATCGTTACATGATTATTACATAAACATAGGTGCCCTGCACATCAAAGATTGGTGTATGACAAACGTTTCAAAATCTTGATGGAATTGAATACAGCTTGTGTGGCGAGAACTAGATATCAGACCTGTGACCCGTGTTTTGAACTTCGAACTCCGAACTCCGAAATCGTGTTTATCCTCGTGTGATCAAGCAAATATGCTTGCTCCCACGGCGAGGCTGGAATTTTAAAGGTGCTGCCACATTAACTTACACCCAAATCTTCCCGTTGACCAATCATCCATTGCATGGGACGAATTATTTCGGTGACATATCACACCTGGGTAACGCAGAAGCACAGCTTGTGGCAGATAACTCTCGTCTGAGAGGTTTAACACTAAGGCACCCAGAAAATGACTCGAGTTTACCGTTTACGGTGCGGTGAGGCAAAAATATGCCTCGTTAAGACGCAGGTGCTTTTCTGTGCATAAGCCAATATGCAGACCTCGACGCACAATAAAAACAATAAGTCAAAAACGAATTTCTACCAATGAAATTAATTTTGTCTAGGGATCTCGTCTCGAACGACAAGAGATTTGCGAGACGTTAGAAACGGCCGAAATAACATGGCCAAAAGACTGAGCGATAGGCACCAGAACTTGTGCAGCTCTGCAGAAAAAAGGTCTAATCGAGAACGGACTGAAAAGATTTGTTGTAAATAAATGCTCGGCAACTTTTTTCCTCGTTTATTGAATACAAAATCATCCACCTTTTTTTCTATCCTCCTTACCAGTGTTGTGATATTGAGACGCACCCTTCTCAAGATTTCAATAACCGCCCAAGACGTTGCTTCCTAGTATGTTATGATCAGTCTATGTGTCTAACAAGTTTCGTGGGTGCGCGCAAAAAGCTGTGCACTGATTTCATCCGGCGCGAACCTTCACTATTGTTTGTAGTGTATTTTCTTGCGCACTCGAGTGCCTTTATTGACACACTCGTGCAAGGAGCGGATTCAACGAACCGTACACGCAGATCTTGGGACAGCCCACGAGAAGCTTTCCATCAGGCGACGGCTTCTGCGGTCCCTTCCACACCTCTCTCCACGGTTGTGCCTTCTCTTCGGGCTTTGGGAAGCTTCCTAAGGTGACCGTGCTAAAGAAAGAAGCGACGTGTTCGGGAAGCTCGGTGGAGGGTCGATATTCTGGAGTTGGGGAGCCCGAATTATCCGATCGCACGTCGTCCGCAGGCGCCTGTCTCTCAGCCATCTACACAGTCAGTACAAATCGAACGAAGGGAGTTCGTGGCCTACTCTAGAGATGGTTATGTAGAGGAACGCAAGAGTGGCGGGTTGGTGTGAGCTTCTGAAAGAACTGCGGTAAGATCCTGGCGGGCAATTGTGACCGTTCCGTCCTAGCAGAAGTACATCGAGGAGCTGAAATTTGGCATTGACAATTGATAGATTCAATTAAGAGTTGCCAGAGTTATCAAGGAGCGGAACTGGGTTGATGATGTAGAAGAGCAGTTGGCTGGAGCAACATCTTTCGGGGAAAAAACAACCAACAGCCGGGTCTAGAAGTCGTCTCATTTCTAAGGTTTGAAATCAGTTAGGCTCGCTACGGGGCACTCTAAACTCTCCCGTCATCATGCAAGCCTCCATGCACTAGCCCCTTGATGAACATCCATTTTTTTGACAACTCCCCTTCTACCACGATCATCTACTCGCTGGCGGAAGGAAAAATCCCTCGATGAGACCCATTTCCCCCGGTAAATTGGGAGAGAATGCAAACATCCAAATAAATCGCCAGGTGAGGCCCAACTGATGCCGGCAACTCGGATCAAGTCCTATTAGGCTTTGGCTTGGTCTCAGCTCGTGGCATGGGAAAATTACCGAGCGTTCCCACACCCCTGCGCAACACTGTTTTCAACTCTTGTCGTCTCCCTCTCATCTCCTAGAGACATAGAAACTTCAAAATGCCCCGTGTACGACCCTTGAGTAAGTGATGTAAATGGCCGAGGCCAACCTGGTTATCTGCACTGACGTCTGTTAGATACCGTGAAGTCCTAGATCTCTACCAATCGGAAATGCCATATTTCTCTCTGATGCCTGCGGCTGACACCCTGCTTAACCAAAATGAGCAGCTTCGAATCCCGTGATGATATACTATTCGACGACATCTGAGGACTCCATGAACCTTCAAGCTGGACGACTGCAGATTTGAAGCGCTCAACCATATGTTCAAGGTCATAGGAGAGTCCAGCTAGATAGAATTGATTCAAGTTCTACGCTAGCCAAATATTGACTCGACACCGAGCAGCTTCTCACCCCATGCCTAGGCGCATCTTTCGTTAGCTTTACGATGTTGTTATGAGGAAAAACGTCATCTTTGACGGTACAAAGTTTGATTGAGAGATCTAATGCATACCATAGGTCCCGCACGAGGTGCCTAACGGCAAACAAAGCATCTAGCAGGTGCTCTCCGTATTTAATAGATACTAATGCCAACCCAAGATATCACATACAGTTCGGGTCCGACGATTATCAACAGAAGGTTGACAGAGGACCAGACGCGCCAGTTGTTGAAGCCGAGGTAAAGATTCAGAATTGTGAAGTGAGCACCCACACAGACATTTGGTCGTTCTATCTGACTGGTACACTAGCACTTGGAGGAGTATGTTGCCTCTGCTTGAGGATTGACAACTCGCCCTCTACGATAGTCGCACAGCCGCTCCTTCAGACTTGGTTGCATGCGACCGTATCATTCCAGATCGTGTGGGAGAAGTGTACTACTTGAAATATAGCCCGCGGCATAAAGGGTAAGTAGAGGTTAGTGTAGTAGTAGAATTGACGTCTCATCGCTGAAGTCTTCTTCATATAGGTATTAGATGTCGAAACAGACTGCCTTTGAGCCTTACATGTTCGTGTTGTACGATATAAAAGCTGGCAGCCATGGCCGACGTTCGTATCATCTGATATCTAAATCCTCCATCTGCTAAACAAAACAGTCTGTCCGCATGTGTCCTTCCCGAACCCCGAAGCGGCAGAGCACTCGCCGCCACGCTAAAGTGTTGAAACGAGATCTGTGGTTATCACAAGAGGATAAAATTCTACTGCTAGTTTGAGTAGAGGGGTTTTAAAGTGGCCAGCTTGCTACATTATTGAGAGATTTTAGAGTCTACAATAGCAGACAAATTCTCAGCAAACAGTATTGAGCAGAACACGCTTCAAAGCTTACACAATGATACAACACGGGACAAGAAGACATCTCACATACATTCGCATTATTTACTTCCCGTCTTTAGTATAACAATCTTCCCAAAACATCTCCGTGGACGGCCGAGTACTCCAAATCACCATTAGTGTCAACAAACTAAGTCCCCACCTCACCATTCCGTTAACCCCGCAATTTACTATTATTCGGAAAAAACACTTAATAACTCTATAACGCTTTTACTTATATATAATCTTTTTCAGAATTAGAATCTTTTATTAAATCTAAATTAATAGCGATAATTTCTTGCTCTCTAGCTGTAACTTAAGCTCTTTAAATAGCTTAGATATTTGTAAACTTAGAATTTGAGCTAGTTTAAACTTTCCGTTTTTTCCGTACCTTTAATTAATTTAATTTAGCTTTTAATTGCTATATCTTCATCTCTGCTTAACTAAAAGCGAAATCCTTTTAGTTTAAAGCTTTTATAGCTTTTTTGAAAAGTAATCGTGGCGTTAGAAAGTTTTTATATATTAATTTAATTAAAGTATTAATCTATAACCGGAATTCTTTACCTACTTTTGGCGTAGATTATATAATTAATAATTCTTTTACTTCTTTAGTAACTTAGAGGTCTTTAGAAACATTATGTTCTGGCTCTTAATTATTATTTTCTAAGAGTAATCGGCTTATAAGTAGTTTTGCTATACTTACTAGTTATAACCCGATGGCTCTCTAGCTAACTTTGATATTCATACCCGTTAAGCTCTCTTTCTGTGCTTTATAATAATATATTAAGAAGTTACACTTGCTAATTAAGGTAAAATCAATTATTAATACTAAAAAATTAAATTGTTTTCGATAAGCTGCTTTAAGAGGAGAGAAAATCGACAAATCTAGCGGTTATAAGACGTGCGACGTATATATAAGTAAAAATAATAAAAATATATTATATTTTAAGTATTTTTATATGAATTCCGTAGTCTTATAACTTTTATAGCCGTTTAAGATTAGTAATCGAGGATTTTGATTACGTGGTTACGTTTAAGGAATAAAGACTTCTTCTAGTTATTTTAATATAATAATATTATCTGTTTATTTATTCTCTTTTATTTTAAATTATTATTTTTTAAATAAGTTAATATCTATTAGAAACTACGATTACTAGACCGATTTTCTTTTATATATTATAAATAAAGTAGTTTTCTTGCCGGTTACAGAAATGTATTTAATAAAAGAGGTTTAATTCCGAGAATTAGGCTGTTTTCGCTATATAAAACGTCGGTTTTTATAACTAATAATCAAGCTATTAATTCTAAAGCTTTTTATAATCCCTGCCTTATTTATATTTTAATGATTTTAGGTAAAATTACTTTAATAGCTAGAATTTGTATTTTTTTGGAACTACGGCTTAATAATATTAAATATTATATTATTAACACGTACAAAATTAATAAAATATTATTTCTTAACGCTTAAAACAGGATTTTGCTTGAAAACCCGCTATAATCATCGTTTTCCGAGTGATATAAAGTCCTTTTAAAGTATATAAAATCGGTTTTTAAAAAGCCGTACTTATGTATAAATAACACTAAACCCTAATATCTTTTAAATTAAAACTTAATGCGTAAGACGCTCTTCTAATATCGTAAGTAACTTTTACAAGTAATTAGCAGCTTATTAATAGGTATTTGTGTTATAAAATCGACTTTAGAAGGTAGATTATAATATACTTTACTTTTTTGCAACGTATTATAAGGACTTGCTATTTTCAATCGCACGCAAAGCCAGAACTACGTCGTCTTTAGTATATTTCGGCTTTATTATCGTCTTAATTTAGATTTTTTAAAAAAGAAAATCAATAAGAGAATAAGACAGTTATTAATTATTAAAAGTAAGTAAGTAGAAAAGCGGTGTGTTAGGCGAGGTGGACGGAATAGGAGGCGATCGGAATGGTAGGGTGGGGACTTAGCTCTTCCACCCGAAAAAGAAAAAAACTGAGATATGACGGCAGTGGTCCACAACACTGCGAGTCTTCATAGCTTTAAAAGCCTCCAAGATTATTGCTCCCTGTGACAGATGCAACGTCAATGCCCATGAACGTGATGTGTTCGAAGTGTGGAGATGTGACCTCACCATAGGTACAATGCTTTGGGCATATAACAACGAGCTTTCTATCTTCGGAAGGCTGCGGCTCGTCATGGTTGGACTTTAGCAGGATTGCCAGTTGGAAAGCCTTGTTGGCTTACATATTGGAAGAACTCCTGGATGGTGAGAGGCATTTCTGCAGCTGGCGGTGAGTTTACATGTACATCGATCTCATGTGTGACCGGAATGTTTTCCATGGGGCCAGCTAAATCTACATGCTCGAATAGCTAAATCCACATGCCAAGTAGATCGCTTATTCTAGAGTGACTTGGCCCGTACACGTATTAATCTTGCTTCACGTAGTAATTAGTAAGGGACGACGAGGTAATTTAATGCAAAGGCTTATAATTTATGAAAATCATTATATAAGGCTATGGAGGCTATGTTTTAAAGCCTCATTATATAAATCTCCTCCTTCGATTACTATCACTACTACCAACGACGACTTGAATTCGCTCACTTTAGCTATGGCCTCTTTAGTAACGCAGTCTCGCATTCCTCCACTTCAGGCAGCGATTTACCTTAATCTTAATAGCGGTTTACTATACTTCAGGCGCATACAAAAGATAAGGCTATGCCTTCGCTCGCTGCGACTCGAATTCGACTCGATTACTTCTTACCTGTGACGGAGGAGGAGAGTAGTCTTTGTATAATTAGTTGTGTATATTTAGATCTTATTATCCAACTGCTAAGTTATATATTAGCTATTCCAGCATGTAGATTTAGCTGGCCCTTTTTCCATCTGTGCGAAGCCGAGTTATGCCAATATCTCCTGGCAGGACACTAGCAAGATTCTCACAATATTCCTACCAGATGCTGCACTGGAAGACAACAAGTCTAGACCGTCGGGCATTTTCGGAACAGTTCAGATACAAAGAACCGCGAGATTATGTAGGATTCCCGAGTCCAAGGCCGACAATGAGTCAACAATGAGTTGCGACAAGGATGGCCCGGATGTTTTCAAAGGCAGGATGCGTTCATTGTGCTCCAAAACTGGTGGGATGTTATCGAAATCCACAAATACAACTCCAGGGTTTGATGTAATATCACTGTTGCTTATTCCCTCTAATTCTCGCAAAGGACAAATCCCGGACTCATCTCGGCAACTTAGGCTGTGAAAGGCGATGATTTATCGATCAAGCTTTGCTGAGGAGCTCGGCAGATCGTTATCTTCGAAGGAAATTATTCGCGCCCAACGTGTATGTGAGCCCGGAATGTGGCTGCCCGAGGCACTTTGAAAGGCAGATTGGGCCTGCATCACCAGATACGCTCCTCGAACATCATTCGACAGCTCTCGAGCCTGAGCGCACCCATCACGGGTGCCCGAGATTAAGGAAACATGCAAGACACCAGCGAGCTGATAGGGGGACTTGTTGTCCCGCAACTTCCGGCTTCGCAGTCTTGTCTGCTTGTCACAGCACCTTGGTGGCAGGGATGTTGACATGGTCGACTGGTATTGGCCAACTGGCAGTTTTTCAATGAACCTTTTCTTTGACAAAACGGGAGCTTCTTTTCAGAAGATAGCAAAATTTTAAATGCCGCAAGTGCGAGCAAGTCTTGAGTATCTCCTAACCTCGGCCGGCACCCGTCTTGCCGTAGCCAGCACGCTGAAGCTATTGCCCTACGGGACTTTAGGTTAATTAATTTAATCCCTTTTTCAACTACCTTAAGTTAATTAATTTAACACACGATTAAACATACATATAATTACTCCTCCGGTACTAATCCGACTCCGTATGACTTAATGACCTTAAATTCCTTAACTCGCTAAGAACCTCTTTAGTGCACTTATCGTTATAATTAGGTGTTATTTATAAATTAGTAGAAAAATATGAGGTAGTCTAAATATGGGGGTAGTCTAAATGGTGGGGTGGGGACTTACCTGGCGGGCAAGGGTGATGTTCTAGCTCTGGTTATGAGTCCGTCCTATCCCTTCTGGTGCCACACGCACACCTCTTTAGCGCACGTGCCATGAAGCGGCCGCTATTTGCAGGGGTGTTTAAGTCCTGTGCGGGGCATTATTAAAATATTAATAAACTTTTGTTTATTACTTGGAAGTACTTACTTTTAAATGCACTCGCGATACCGGAACTTATAATTATAAATATAATTAATGTAAGCACTTTGCGGCTTAAATTAAAGCTTTTGCTAAAGTCGGGAACGTGTTTTCGGCTTATATAACTTAACGATTTCGACTTAAAGATATACTTACTAGAGGATTATTTATTAAAGGACTCTATTACTTTCTTTTTTTAGTATTATAATTTAAATATAATCGATACGATTATTAAAGTTATAAATTCCTTTAAAAAAGACGGAAATCCAGGAACTCGAGCAGCGGCATAAGAACTTATTTATGCGAAGGAAATTTACTTGTATTTAGTCTTTTTTATTTATATAACGGTGTATCTTCTTAACTCGATCGAGGATTACTAGTCTACGAAAGGAATTACTTTATTTTATAAGATCTCACGTATCTTTTCACGGAACCGGTTTTAGGAACTTCGACGACGATTTCGAATATCTAACGATAAGAGTGCTTATTTATATTAACGAACTGAGCTTTTAAATATTCATATTTAAAAGACAAATCTCCGGCTTTAGAAGCCTGGCTAACAAGTTGCTGTCGATAAGGCTATATAACGATATACTGGCCGGAGCAAGCTTATTACTACGATTCCGAATAAACTAACCCTAACTAGTATTAAGGTTTAGGTTATTATATAGCGAGGCTTCTTCCTTCGGTGGGTATACTACGTACTAAAGAAGAAAGGTAGTGTATAACGTCGAGCACCCCCTTTCCGCCCACCCCACACCCCCCCCCCCCCCTTCCGCTTACCTCGCGTAATATTAGCACTTTTTATTTAATACTTAATAATTTTATTTTACGTCAACTTCTATATAAGAGATTATAAAGTTAGAATTTCGTTTTAATTTTAGTTTTATTAATATAATTTGACGATTTTCAGCCGCAATTTGAGCCGCTTAAATAGCACGTGTCCTTTTAGCAATTATATTACGAAAGTTTTTGAGATTTTTATTCTTTATAATACTTATAACGAATATATAAAAGCTATCGATATCGGTGATTAGCTATAAGAATATAACGATAGCTTACGAACTATTAAATTCGGATTAATTTAAGTTATTTATTAGTTCTTACTTTTAGTTATACTTAGCAATTATTACTTAATCTATTAGTATTCGTATTACGAAGTCGAGAGCGTTAATCTAAAGAATTAAGGCGATTTTTGTATTCAGCTCGTAGAGTTATTAATTGCTATAAGAGAAGATGCACCGAGTGCACGAAAACGACGACTGTTAGGCTTATCGGGGACTGCTTTTAAGGTTTTAGTTCATTAGTATATTTTAATTAAAATGCTTATACGAGCTGATTGCGTAGCTTGCAAAAGGAGGAGGTATTAGGATTAGCTAAGAAAGAGAGTAGCTTTAGCCGAAATCGCTGTAAATGCTAGCCGGCCGAGTAAAAGAACTTCTTTAAGCTTTAATTGTAAAGAGTATTAAGTTAATTTTTATAACTTAATTAATTGCTTTACGTTATATTATTAAAAAGAATAAAATTGCGTATAAAATCGTTACTTTTTAATACTTAGTAAAATACAGGCTATCGTCGCCTAAATTTGGTGTTCCTCGCTTAATTTACAGGGGCTGTTACAGGCTCTTCAGGATAGTGTTTCTGGTGGCACCAGAGGGGATAAGGCAGAAGCACAACCAAGCTTAGATGGATGGAAGCGAAACAATATTTTAATCTGACAACCTCGTTCCACTGCACCACTCTCCCAAGCTCATTGCAACAATAAATCTATCTGTCATCAACACTAAAGCCGACTCTGCAACAATGTCTGCACATAATTTGAGCTAGAGCGGAGCATTTGTTCCCGCAACCTCGGTATGTCTACTTCTACTCTTCTGTCTTGGATGATTCATGTTCCCAGGTCTGGTAGGATACGAGTATGGCGTTCACATGGCACATTTGTAATGACAGAAGGAAATTTGAAAGATAAAACAACGGTGTTTGGAACCCCAGTGCAAGTAGTCTCTAATACAACGGCGACGAGAAGCCAAGGGTTGATCAGCAGAGAAGTTCAAAGCAACGTGAATAAAAAGTCAAATGATCCACCCCATGATTCTCAAATTAGTGTCCACCCAAGACGTTGCTTCCTAAGTAATACGTTAGTTACCAGGCATGGAGTCATCTTCTGCGAACGAAGTCATTGAAATCTTAGACATACCATAGTTGCATAGCTTTGGGCATGCAACAATAGTCTTTCCATGCTCCGCCGGCTTCAGCTGCTCCTTCGACAGGTGTACCTTCCAGGCTTGTTCTTTTGCTACTTTGTCCTGTGGGACCCTATTCTTGCCGATGGATTGGAGGAACGGGTGGACAGGGCCGAGGTGCGCTGATGAAGCTTGCTCGGGGTTGACTTGGATGGAATCGGACTCCAAGGTGAACTGCAGAACGTATATTAGCATAAAATGCCAAATAATATGGATTCTGATCTGTACCTTCTCCAGATTTGGGTTCGCCATCTTTCTCGAGGCAATAGATAACGAGGGGTGACTGGTGTGATGTGATCTTGTGTTGGAAGCTTGTCGCAACCGGTGGTGGTTGGATGATTCAAAAATCGAGTAGACCTGTCTACACATTCGTCAGATACTTGAAAGCCCTAATGCAGGTGGAGTGTAAATACGAGAATCTGCTTTCTGGGGGAGAGAATTGATGACGGTTTGAGTGGGTTGCCAATGTGAGAAAAATTCCAGATCGAAGTTGAGTGTTGACAAAAGAGAGCACTAGTCTGAATCTTTGGAGTTGTGACACACATAAGTGATGGAATTTCAACGCTGCCGCTCTCAGGTGAATTTAATGTATCAAGCTCCTTCGGCCCAGAAATATATACCTCAGTCCAAGAACCTGACCAGTGGTAGGCCCCCGAACGAATTCACCATCTTTACCTGTGTCAAAGCCAAAGCTGTACCTACCACATCAAGTAAATTATGGTAAAGATGAAAGAAGCAAGTTCTTATTCTTTGGTCGGCGAAGAACTACACATTTTGCAGTAATGTATGCTTGTATCTGTTCACACGCTCGCAAGCAAGAAGATCAAGCAATAATCCCCGACAAATTTGGAAAAGAGATTTATTTCCTTCCAACTTACTGCCTACAAAAGCTGAAAGAACAGGCACTATCGCTTCCCGCTATTTTCGAGGGAAAGTGCGCAGGACGACTCAACCTGTTTGATGACCCGGTATAAGGTTCGAGAAATGTCCTTTCGGTGCCTGGGAATGATTTGGCCAGACGAATGATGAATAATTAAGAATGATATCTAATAGTAGACCTCTCAACACAAAAGACTAAAACATCCAACCACATCCCATATTCTCATATTCCAACGAAAATGACTTTTCTGAGCTCCAGAAAACTAGCACTCCCATTCACTTCTCCAAGTCACCTCAAGCAAATCTCGCACATGAACCTTGGCCATAGAATATTCCTTTCTGTTCATTCCAAATTGCATAAGCGCCGAAAGGACAGTATTCCGTCAGTGCATTGCTCCCCGTCTCCCTCACGATAGGACAAATAGCTACCTGATATTCGCAGACAAAACATGCCGACCCGGGCTGGAAGCAGTTGGTTGCTGAGAGCGGTATTGTTAGTGCGGATTCCAGTTACGCCTGATTCGATGCTGGAGAGATATTTATAGCTGTAATTGTCTTCGGGATCGCAAACTAGAAAGTTAAAGTGTTATTAGCTTGATTCAAGAGAGCGATATAAGTTCTTTGTGTAGCTTACTTACTTGAGTCACTAATGATACGTTGTAAGGTTCAAATAATAAGGAATTACTATTCGAAACGTTTAGGGTATATCAACTGTAATTCAGACTGATCTCTAGCCCTCTAAATCCTCTTTACTCCCCTCTAAAGTAAATAAATAAAAATATTAACACGTAATCTATACCAAGCCTGCAAACCTTCCGTAAAACCCCCGACCCTCCTTATATTAAATTCTACTCTTAACGTTACCCCCTCTCCTAGAATCTTATCTACAAAATACGAGGTAATATAATAATAATATAATATAGCAAACGTAAACCGAAATACATACGAACTTAAATCGGACTCGATTCCTTAAAATAAGAGTAATCTACTCGTAAAGTAAACAGTAATATTATAAACTTAAATCGGAATATAAACGGGTTTAAATTAGTAGTAGTTCGCGTAATTAAGCAGTATAGCGAGTTTTATCGTAAATTATTTATATTTTAACCCTTAAATAAATCCAGTCTTTAATTAATATTATTATTCTCCCCTCCGATTTGGCTTCGCTATCCCTCCGTTTCTCCCCCGTTACATTATATTATACTATATTAAACCATATATCCGATTTGCCTTCGTTATAGCTTCGATTTACTGCCGTTACGCCCGCTACCTCGCTAGTAGCGTAATAAACTACGTTTATACCTTTTCAAAAGCTAATAATATTAAATATAATTGCTACCGTAATTAAAAGTCCCGGTATATCGCTATAAGTACTCCGATATCCTTTTATTATTAATAAATATTAAAGTATTTATATTAACTCCGATAGTTCCTTAAAGAAACATATAACCTTACCTTAGAGTTACTTATAACTTAAGATAGCTTCGCCTCCGGTTTTATCTCGGCTAACGAAATTCAGGACTTAATTATTACTATAATAGCTATAATAAACCGATTTACTCGGGCCGCCCGATTTACCGACGATAACGCTTCGTCTCCCTTCCGTCCCGCCTCCGTCACCCCTCGCCTTACTACTGCTACTCTTATCGCTATTACTATTACTATTACTATTACTACCGACGACCTCCTCCGCCAGCTTCTCGTTACGTAGAACCAAATTAACGACCTCCTTATAAAGTTATTATATCGTATCTTTATAAATATTAATATACTTTTATATTTCCTTCGTATTAACTTCGATAAGCCTTCGAAAGTAAAATTAAAAAAAAGAAAGATAAAAATAAAAACGAGAATATAATAAAAGATCTTCGGGCCCGCTGTCTCCGCTCTCTTAGCAGTAGCCTTAAGCTGTAAATTATAAGATTATATTAAGCCTCGGCTAAACTCGCTTAATAATATAAGATTATATTAAGCATACCTTTCCATAACTCAACTACCTTTGCATAAAGCTCCGGCTTCGCATAAAGCCTCGGCTTCCGTGCTTTGAACCTCGGAAGCTTTAAGCTTCTAGTAAAGGGTTATTCAGGGCTAAAACAGTAGCTTCATCAAGCCTTAAGCTTCCGTGTTTTAAACCTCGGAAGCTCTGGTAATATAAAGCTAGTCTTGATACAAAGCTAGTTTTAATATAAAAGCTAATAACCGATGCGAGAGCAAATAGCCGATGCGAGAGCTAAATAGCTTGGCGCCTAAAAGTAGTTATATAGACCTAGTTTCCCCCGAAGTAATGGAATCATCATTCACACCAAATCTCTTCTTTTCACCTTTTCCTTATGAAGCTAGTTCTGTAACCTAACTGCTTATAAACGAATTCGATAAGTAAGATATTTATTATTTTCTTAGACAAGTTAATAAAAAGTTATAAATCGTATAACGTTTACTTTGTAAAAGACGATAATTATATATAACCGGCTCTTTCTATTTTACGGCGAGATATGTAAATATAATAAGAATCTTTTAGAATTTATAATTACGTAAAAAGAAAGTATAAAAAGAAGTTATATATAAAAGTAAGTTTTATAAAAGCTCGTTTAATCTCAGTAGCTTCTTAAATAAGAAGTAAGTAGCCGAAGCTGGAAATGAGGCTCTAAGAGCTTTAAACCGTCATATTTATAAAGCTCTTTAATTAGTTAAAAGTATAAGAAGACAGTGCTAACGATTACAATTACTTTAATAGTGTAACGATGCAAGAGCCTTGGACGTGAAGATAGACTTAATACTTAGAATACAAAAACTACAGAGCTACTGTACAGGAGGGAGGCATATATATAAGGAGTCGGAGGGGGGTCGGACCTGTTCCGGACCCCTGACCTAGCCGAAGCATACCTGTCGTTACAAATAGCAATTAAAAAAATTAAACTAACGCTTAAAGACGAGCTTTTTCCGAAGAAAAGAAAAAGGTAATATAACGATTTAAAGCTCTTAAACTTTTATTTTTACTTTTAATTATTTATTTCTTATTTAAGAAATTATCAAGATTAAACGAGCTTTTGTAGAGCTCTCTTTTATATATAACTTATTTTTATTTTTACTTTGTTTCTTATATAATCTTAAATTTTAAGAAACTCTGATTATCTTTATAAATTTCCCCGTAAAATATAAGAGGTTAATTACACGTGATTGCCGTCTTTTATAAAGTAAACGTTATAAGTTTTGTATTATAATAAAATTATTAATTAACGTATCTTTAGCTTTTTCTTAATATCTTAAGGAATTTAATCTTTATTTTTATCCGCTTAAAGCTATTACTAATAATTTTTTAGTTTAAATTATCGTATAATAATTAAGTTAACAGTAAAAGAAAAGTAATTAAAATATAATAAAATCACTGAAGAAGCGTTATAGAATCGCTAATAATAATTTAATTTATGCATAAGCTAATTTTTAAAGAAGAAGATTACTTTTTCCTGTTATTATCCTTAAGAAGGCAGTCAATTACGTAATCAGCACTAAGGGCACAGGCTATTACATATATTTATCTCCACCGACGGTAGGGGAAAGTAATAATGTTTTTGTGTTGGGGTACTGATTCTGCTCAATAACCTTGACTTGATGGAGAGAATCAGCTTCGAGCCCCTGCTCGTCTTTTCGCCTTACCTACAAGGATACGAGCTATCATTTCGATGCAGATCTTGGGAATTTGCAATGGAAAACAACGTAATATTTGTCTGACTCCCGGTAAATCAACGTTCTCAACCTATCAGGCTCATCCCATCGAACAGAAGAGATGGTTATACTGTGTCGTGAGCGTCTAGCCTAGCCTGTCAGTCCTTGGTAATGACTATAGATCTCGTCTCGATCGACTCCCGGGGGACAGCTCCCTCTGGCGTCTTTGGAATTTCGAATGAAACGTGGGGGCAGACGTTAGTGACAAGTCAGTAAGTTCCATCTCAAATAAACGACATTCTTACATCGAGCGTGAGGGCCATCCTTAGTATCATACATGACGAAGATGAATGGCTCCGACGGGGTTTGCTTCTCAAGCCAGAACCTATGCAAAGTATTAGTTTGGAATTTTAAATAAGCAAAGCCTGCAGCACGTACCATTTGTGTTTCTCGTTGTACGTCAAGTAGTAAACCTCGCCGATTATGCCTGGGATAACGCGGTCCGCTGCAATAAGATCTTCTGGATCAACCGATCGACTGTCGCAGAGCGCCAGGGGACGGTCATGGAGTACAGGAACCAGTGTTCTCCATGTACTGCACAGCTTAGATATACTCTTGCCGGATAGCGTCAGAGACCTACTTGATTATTCGGATACGATATCCATGCTTTAGGAACTCCTCTTGGTCTTTCTCTGACATGTATCGAGTGATGACGACTGGTCCTGACGCGTACGTGATATCTGCAAGTATCAGCTGCTCATTTTGTTCTTGTGAAAAGGTCTATCCAACCATTGTGTACTCCTCTAGCTGGTCCTTCCATATGCAAAGGATCTCCTAGATCAAGTGTATCTCGTTGGAAGATGACGTTCTTTCGGAGAACTGTATCGTAGCACTTGGCATACACCGCTCCGAGAGTATCTTTCAATAGCTGCTCTGTCTCCACTTTGTACCCTTGAATATCTTCAATGTGCTTAAAGTGAGAGAAGGAACTTTGGTGAGAGACGACCTGGAACCCACACTCATTGAGATCTGCCTTAGTGGTTGAATCACGAAGGTTTTGGATTGCGATGTTTTCACGAGCTTCGAACTCGAGGTTATCGAGTCGTTGGAGGTTGGGATCAAATCCTTCTCTGGGAGCAACGAAGCACCAATATGGCTTTTCGGTGTCGTACAAGGGAAGGCCCTGGAGATACTCCAGTGTTGCGCAGACCTGAGACATATTGGAAGCTGAGTCCAGGGTTAATAAGGCGTCAAAAGATGATGTTGATATTAAAAATCAAGTGACTAATAAGCGCCGTCATATAAAAGCAGTGGCGGTAGGGTGTTAACTCAGTTCAATTAAAGTAAAGCTGGTTTATAAAGCCATTGATTTCTCAAGGTAGACAGTTGAATTCACAGTATTCACTATTCAGGGGCGTGCATTAGCGTTCGTAGCCTATATGTCCCCTTTGATGGCATTGAGGCCGTTTCGGTTGAGATACTGCACGTACCCTGTGTGTAGAGCACGTACGGTGAATGGCCTACAGTTTTCTCCCCACCGTACTGGTGTCCTGTTCTTGCACTTTTGGCTACTGTCATGGCTGTAGACCGTGACTATAGCAACGTTACTGTTGCTTAAAAGCAAGGAGGGCTTGGTGTTGCTGCCGCCGGATCCTGGCAACCCGTATTCATGTGCATCGAAAACTCTCTCTCTTATACCTCCCCCCCGGGTTTACATTGCGTGTCCGTACTGTATCACCGAGGTCGGGTCATATATCCCTCCCTTTTGTGGTTATTCCGTACTCTGTGTTCTCGTTTGAGACATTACCGCGTGACCTCTATGCACCTACGGACGCGCACACAAAGTAGCACAATGAGCAACGGCGTTGCTAGGCTAGCACAATGAGATGGCAGACCAGACGAAAGCTAATCTGCAGTCCCGTTTATCAAACTGGTCAGGTTTCTTATCATCATGCTCCTCTTCTTTATACATGAAGTGGTTGAAGACAATGCACGTGCACGATCCGGATCCCTTACATCTGCACTTGGGGGTAACACGAGCTTTTGCAGTGGACATTTCATCCACCTCACGTGGTACATCGACTCATCAATGTGCTCATCGTGTACAGTGACCATGTTAGGAAAGGTAATAGCGTGAACCAGCTGTGGCAGCAGGCTGTCGTTGGTGCGTTGTGCTCTTTGCGCATGGTAATTAGTTGCGTACGCTTCACTATGGACCCACAAGATGACATCAAACCGTATGCCACGCTACCGTCGAAGAATAAGCGAGATTTTAGAATAGCTAAAGAAGAGGCGTATAATTTAAACTAATTAAAATCTCCTTTTATATGGAATAGTTTTACTTATTTTATTATCTTAAAATTAATTAATTAAAACTTTAAGGAAATAAAGTCGTTATTACTTTAATACTTTAATACGTTACTTAAAATAGCTTAAGGCAGGCTCGACTTATTGTAGTATTTAATTTATTATCTTATACTTTTGCTTTTAATTAAGTTATTATTACTAGCACTTAAGCAGCGTAAAGGCCTAAACCTAATAGCCGTCGATCGAGAGAACTTATAAAATCTAATAAGAACTCTTACGTTAAACTTCACGCTTACGACAACTCGACCGCTAATTTTCCGAAGACCGATAGTTTAATTAAAAATAAAGCACTTATAATATAAAAAACTAAAGGTTTAAAAAGATATAAAAAAGCTAAAAATGTATAATTTATAAACTGTACTTATTTTACTCATCTTTAACTTAACCGTCATGATTTTGGAGTATTAAGCTCTATTTTTAAGTACGTTATATTAAAGTTATCGATATTTAAATAAACCTTTTATATTAATAATAATAAATCTAATAATTGTTATTATTAATATAAGGCAGTCGTAATAACTCATTTCTCTTATAGTAACCTATAGCTTATCGCGCACTTTATTATTTATTTATATATGTAAATTAGTTTTACTTATTTAGTCTTATAAACTCCTTTAGATTTAAAGTCGTTTAATTATATATAACCTTTTAATCGTTATATTTTTTTTAAAAAAAATTTAACAGCTTATCTACTATAGCCTTAAGAGCTATTTAAATTAAGATAAATCTTTTTTATTATAAGGTATTTAAGTAATATTAAAGAAGAACTTTTAATCTTTAATTACTTTCGAGGACTTATTATATAATCTTACTTTGGCAGTATATCTTAAGGGTTTATCGTCTTTAGCGCTTAGCTTATTAACATATTAAGACTACTAACGCTTTAAAATAACTCTTTAAAAGAACTTTATTAAATTTATTATTAAATTTTTTATAAGGTTTAATAAAAAGTAAATACTTAATTAAACTTTATTCTTTTATAACGTAAGTTATAATCGATTTAATTTAATTAAACTACTTCACGGAGCAAAAACTCTCTTTAAGTTTCTTAAGAGCTTCTTTAACTTTATAAAACGCTAATAACTATTATATTTACAGGCTTTCGAGCTTATACTTTTAGGGTTAATAATATTAAATTATTCAAAGAATAGCTACCGCAAACACTTTATTTAATTCGACTAAAATACTAATATATTATTATAAAAACGACTTATAAGTACGATCGAAAGGTATTTATAAGCGTAAATAATATTTAAAATATTAAAGAAACTTCTCGTCGTTTAGGGAAGAGCTTCTAGTAGTTTAGAGTATAGTATATATTTCTATTATTATACTCTAATCTTTATCCATTTTATAAAATATAAAAGGTACGTCTTTATTATAATTTATCGTTCGACAATATTAAAGCGACAAATTATAAAAACTATAATAAAAAGTAATTAATGATATCGGTCGTGACAATTAAGTTACTTATTAGGAAAGTAAGTAAACCTCAAAAAAGACTATACTTAAATAATTATCTCGGAAATAAACTAAGATAATATAGCCTTTACTTTTACTAAATTTATACGAACTTTATATTATTTAATAATAAATTAAGAAAATAAGTTTCTTTTTAATAAAATTCATATTTTTTTAATTTAAAAATTTAAAAAAGAATTTAGCTATTCGAATCTTAATTAATACTTTTTTTTACGTATTACATATAATTATCTTTTACCTTAAAGTAAATAAATATATCGTTTAAGTAAATAATTACGAAGACGTTAAAATATTCGTATAGCTAATCGTTAATTATTTGTTAATATAACGGGAGTGCGTTAATAAGCCCGAATAATATAACTCGGTATTCATATAGACCGTAGCGTATTCTAAACGCAGTTTTTAATTTTTATCTCTTTTTATTTATATAAGATTATATACTTCTTTTATATTTAAGGTTATAAAAATAATAGCTTCTTATAATCGATCGTGCAACTTATTACTTAAAAATAATAGGCACTTGTCTTTAACGGTAATATTATTAAGGTTATAATAATTAAAATATAATCGGAGTTTTCTGTCTTTCTTAAGAATAAATAACGTAAGGCTAGCGGTCGATAAAGTAAATAATCATATAAATTCTTTTATTAAGTTCTTATGAATATATTCCTTTAATCTTTATAGCTTTATTATAAACTGTTAATATATAATTCCGAAGCTAAGTATTTTACCTGGTTTTAAGAGTATTTTATAATCTTATAATTAATATTTTGGAAAAGCCTTGTTCTTAAGTCCTTCGAGGAATAGCGACTAGTATTCTGTATATGCTGCTGGTATTTACGTTAACGCGGAGGCCTAGGTAAGGTCCTTATTATTTAAGAAAGTTATATATAGCTTTTCTTATTTAAAGTATTTTTTTCTTACTCGAATACCCTACGGTCGCTTTTGCATTAGTAATAGTCTAAAGTAATACGTTCCTTTTATTAGTCGATAGTAGGGTTGTAAAGCGTTAATTATAATATACTTCATATTAACTTATAAGTCCTTAAATTAATGACATCGAACTCGATATTTTTTAAATATCTTTATAATTTTTATATAATTAATTAATCGGTTTGAAACGTTACTCATTCGTTTGAAAATCCGATAATATCCTTATTTAATATAAATAAACAATATAAGCGTTATTTTTTTAATTAGCCTAAACTCGTGGTTTAGCGCTATCTTGTAATTTATAAAGTTACTTATTGTTTTAGAGTTTATTATTATTTTAAGCGTTTATCTTTTAACGTAAATAATTAAGAATAATTATTATCTTTTTTCTTATTATATGTAATTATTTATTATATAGGTTTTTAGGTTCTTTATAATTACTTGTCGATAGCTTATTATTGGCAAGGTCTTTTAATTTTTAAAAGCTTTAATATATTTAATACTTCTTAATTAACGTACTTTTCGTTTTCTACGAACTAAAAGACTAATGTGGTGGGGTTGACCTCAGAGGCCCATTTGTCACGTGATTGAGCTGCATCTTGCTGTATTTAAGATAGCCTTTAAGGCAATATCCTTTAACGAACAATAACGATTCTTACTATTATAACTTTTCCTTTTTATTTAAATTATACCTCTCCCCTTCCTTAATAAATTATATTTTTTAAATATGTAATATCTTTAATATTCGTTAAATAAGTATTTCCTACGTTTACTCTCCGGCACTTACTTTACTACCCTCTTATTATATACTTAATATTTTCTCCTTTATATATATTAATAACCGACGCAAGGAATAAGTAAAAAAGCTAAAATAAGATACGTAAAGAAGCTTAAAAGCCTTTTATATTAATTATAAGGACTGAAATCAACAAGTACTTAAATTAATATAGACTTATTTACTTAAAGATCTCCTAGCCCTTAAAATAGAATTAAATACGGCACTTCGACAGTCTTTTATAACTTAACGAGAAGCACAGAAAATCTAAAAGAAAATCATTTACTTTTAATATAAAAGTATTTAAATTATTAGAAAAGCCAGCTTTAATATGTAGAATATTAATATTAGAAAAGTTGAACCGAAAATAGCCGGATTACGTTATCAAAAACGCTTTAATTAATATTAAAGCATATTTAATACTTTAGAAAATAAGAAATAAATTATTTAAAATAAATCCGGTAAATTTTAATATTAACCGCACTTTTAATAAGCGTATTTATTACTCTTTTTCTCTTCTTTTTCCATTAAAAGCTTACTTTAAACTAGCGAAACAGAGTTTAATAAAAAAATATATAAGATTTTACTTTATACCTTTTTAATTAGTTTTAATCTTAAATCATTTTACGTCAAAATTAACTTTAATAATAGTAAAGCTTTAATATTTAGCGAGATTTATTTATTTCGCTTAACCTTATACGTTCGTTTATTATAAGGATAAGAGGCCTAGACTTCGGCGTCTTTTAGGCTCTATTACCTTAAGAAGAGCCTGAAGTTATAAGCTTTTTAACTTAATATTTTACTTATATATTTCTTTTATTTTCGTAAGCTTATATATTTTTTCTTCTTTAATATAATATATTATATCTTTTACTTTTTTATTAATAATATTAAGCGCATTTGCTTTTTAATAAATTATTAATTTTATTAAAAAAAATTAATTATATTCGAAAACGACACTAAAAATAACGCCTTTAACGGCAACTTAAAAGGTAAAGAGCCTAAACGACTTATTAATAACTTCTTTATAACCTAAGGAAGCTCTGCGACCCCGACTATAAACTATTTTATTATTAAAACTAGCTCTATAGGCTCTATAAGCTCTTTTACTTTCGTGCCTACTAAACCTTTAATAAAGCCTAATATTATTAAAATTACTAGCTTTACTTTATTATAATTACTAGGAACACCTGTAAACAATACTTTAATTATTAATAAAAGAAAGAAAAGAAATAAAAGCGGCGGTAGTAACTTATAATAAAATATATTTAATTATAATTAAAGTAATAGCTATTTAAAAAGCTTTAATATAAGAGCTTAGGCCGCCCTTTAAGCTTTACCGGCTTATATAATACTTAATTAACTTATATACTTTTAATTTATATTATATTCGCCTTTAAAACAAGAAGGACTTAACCCCGCTAATATAAGCTATATAACACTGCTTTAAGCTTAAGCCACTTCCGCTTAGGCTTTTTAATTAACACGACTTACGCTAGGACAATATAAACTTATTAAAACTTTTATATTATATAAAATAAACAAGGCTTTAAATAATTATTATTATAAACTTACTTTTAATAATATAGCGTCTTAATAACTTATATCTTAAGTCGTACGACTTATCACAGACTTTATTAAAGGACTTCTTTATTTCGTAATAGCTTAAGCTATATTAACCTTAAGTACTTTTAATTACTTATATTTTAATAAGAATAATATTATTAAGTTCTTTAAGACCTTAAAGTAGCTTTTTACGGCTCGAGGCATTATAAAAGACGCCGAAAAGAAATAATACGTCGTAGACTATTATACTCTCGAAGTAAGTTAAAATATTAAATAGCTCCCCGACTTCCTTAATAATACTTATTAAAAATTAATTAAAAAAGTTATAAGAAAATACCGAACGTTTAACTTTAAATAATATTATTATATTTTTTAAAACTTAAAAAAGATATTTAATAACTTTAAATATATTATAAAAAATGCTTTTAAATCTTAATTTTAATAATTTTTTAAGCTTTTAAAAAAGTTAATTAAACTTATATATAAAAGAAAATCATTATAAAGCAGTAAATAATTATAAAGTTTTTGGCGGCTTTACTTAAGCATTTAAAGTAAAAGGCCGGAACTTTTATAAAAAATAATAATACCTTTAATATAAAAAATATATAATTTTTTAATAAAATATATATTAAAATAAAAAGCTTACTCCGAGTCGAGCAGGAAATCGACACTTTAATTAAAAAAGAAGTATTATTTATATAAACTATTTAAGCCGACCGTCTTCGACTCGGGTTAAGTAATAATAAAACTCTCTCTTTAATAATATAATTTAAAAAGCTTAACCTTATAGCTCGCCCCGAGTTTATAAGGTATAAAAACAATTCTCTAGCTCAGGAGATTAACGACGTCTTTAAGAAGAGTTCGGTGTTTTATTTTAAATTAAATTAAGAAAAGCATATTCGAGAAGAAGTTATTCCTATTATCGAAAGGCTGACTCGCGATATTAATTAAGTTATAAAACAAGATATTAATATAATTACAAAAAGACTGAATAACTTACGCATTTTATACGCTATTATAAAGAAAAAAAAAGAATTTAAAATTAATAGCCGAAGTCAAGGCTTTATTTATTTACGAGTCGATCGCATACCTTGAAGAAGCTGAGGTATTTTATTAAGATTTTAAAGTAAGCTTTAAATATAATTAACGTTTTAATATAAAAGACGACATAAGCACTAAATGCCTCTTTTGCTTTAATAAGCCGATTCCGGGTATTAAACTTTAAGGATTTTATAAGTATTAAAATTAATATTATAAGTTTAAAAAGTAGCTTAATTTAAGAATTATTTATAAGAATAAAAATAATTATATTTATATAAGCCTTTAAAAAAAAAAAATAAAAGCTTAAGCAATTTAATTTCTTTAAAATAAATTAAAGAAAAAAGTCCTTATTTTATAAATAATTAATATAAAAAAAGACTTAAACTTAAAGCGAAAAGAAGAAGTAATCTAAAGGAAGCTCTAAGACGCTTAAGAAGCCCTTTTGGCTTAATAAAATATTATATCGAAATTAGCCTTAAAAGGACTAATATTAAAAATAAGTTAAAAGCCTTAAGATTATTTAAATATCTTTACTATTTAACTCTTTAATATTATAAAATTAATTAACGTTTAAAACGTATTTATAACTTTTAATTCAAAATGAATAAATAATAGCTTCGAAATAATACTTGTGGAAATAAGATAATAAAATACCGCTGCTTTTAAAGTAATAATAAGAATTAAATTATATATAATTAAAACCCTATTTTAAAAACGCCTTAAGGCTTAAGCTAATTACGGAAGACTAAAAGTTCGTAAAAAAGTAAAGAATACCTTTAGATTTTAAGAGCTTATAAACGTAAACTTATTAATTAAAACACTTAAAATAAAACTTACTTAAATTATTATAAAGGATAATAATAATAATATTATTTTTAAGAAATTAAAAGAAGCTATTCCGGTTATAAGTCGAAAAGAATCGACTGCTATTAAATTACCTTTTATAAGGACTGTTTAAAAACGCGTTAAAAGCAATTTACTTATTACCGTTAAGGCGACTTCAAGCCGACCTCGCGTATATTAAGCGCTATTGCGGAATAATTACACGTTAAATAATACGCTAAATAAGCTTTTTACTTAAAAAAAGCTCTTTAAAAACTTAATTTTAAAAAAAATCTTTATTTTAATCGACTTATTAAAGATAAGTCGATTAAAGACTATTAATTAAGAGATTTAAAACCAGATCGCTACTATTAGTATTAATATTATAAAATACATAAAAGCTCTTTAGGACTGCGATTAAGAAAGGAATAATATTATATTTTAACGTCTTTTATTACTTTAAGTTAATACTTTAAATTTTATATTAAGAGAACTGCAAGCTTTACGACAACTTAAACGTATTTTCTTTAAATAAGAATAACAAGTTATTACTTACCTTATTATATTTTAAGCTAAACTTACGTATAAGTTTTAAGTTTAATAAAAGAAATAAAAGTATTAAGTCTTCTTAATTAAAAAATACTAATTTAATAATTAACTTTTTAGCTATTATTAAGCTTAATTCCTTTCTTTAACTTAATACTTATAATTTTAATTATTATTTTAATAGCGCTTTAAAAAATAATAGTTTTAAAAGGAAAATTTAAAGTCGACTTATTATTAACCGCTAAAGTTTACTTAATCGACACGCCTTAAAGACCGAGTTATAAATAACACTTTTTAACGTTAAAATATATAATTATTATATTTAAGAAGACGAGACTTAATAATATTCGAGTTATTCTTAATTCCGGCGCAGAAATCAGTTATATGTCTTATAATACTATTATTTAATTAAAAGTCCTTATTATAAAAAGCGACTCTATAGCCTTAAAGAGTATTACAGGCATAAAATCGCGATTTCTAAAATATGCGGACAACGTCTCGGTTATAATAAGAGACTGTATTATCTTTATTAGATTTTATATTATAAATATCCTAAATATTAAAATTATTCTTAAATTTTTATTTTTTTAAATTACGCGCGTTTTATTTAAATATTTATTTAATACAAAAAGCGGTTTAATTTACGTTAATTTATAGAATAAAACTGCACAATTAATTATTATTATTAAAGTAGCTGAACTTATAAAGTACGCTAAAAGCATTAAAGTTATAAAGTCTAAAAGCCAAGTTAATAAAATATTATTAAATCCGGAATTAAATTACTTAGAATTTAAAATTAACTCGGAAAATAAGTAATTAATTATAATTAGAGCTTTGTAATTAATACCGTCGAATACTTTTTAAAGAACACTTCCTTTAAGCTCGAGGACGAGCTTTTCTATAAGGAGAACGAAAAAACCTTTAATAATAAAAATAATTCCTCTTTTAAAAACGTCTTATATATTTTTATTAAATATATAAAGCGAGAATTTATAATTCTTAAGACGGACTTTTACGATTACCTCTTTTATAAAGACTTTATTAAAGCTTCTTTTAATAAAGAACGCGTATTTAATATTATATTAATTAAGAAAATCGAGCTTATTTTTTAATTTACTATAAATTATAATATTTTATTAATAACGTCCTTATTTAAAGAACGTAAATAAGTTTCGTAAGTTTATATTATATATAAAACAAAAGACAAAAAGATTAAGCTTATAAATTAAATAAATAAAATAAGAAATGCGCTTAAAAGCCGTAAAGATTAATATAAAGTCTTTAAAAAAAAAGGACTTTTATTAAAAGTAAATTAAGAAGTATTAAGATATTTTATTCCCTTGTTTTGCCGGCTTTCTTCGCGGATTTAAGATTATGGAAAAGCGACTTATTATTTTAAATATTAAAGATATTATTATATTTAATTAAATAAAATATAAGAAATTCTATAAAGATATTTTATTATTTATAATTATTAAAATAATAAATTATAAAGCCTGGCAAATATTATATTTTCTATTCCTTAAAGTATTAGCTCTCGAAGTCAAGAAGATAGTGAAAGACAGACTTAACCGTAAGGTTCTCGAACTCTTTAAAAGGCTATATTATAACGCTTAATTTTTAATTAAAAAGAAAGAATTAAAAAAGTATTACTTAATTAACTCGGCAATTATATTTAACGTAATTATTTTAAAAGACGTTAATTTATCTTTTTTTATTAACGAATTTTTAAAGGAATTTATAAAGTATTATATCGCGAGCCTAATAGACCTATACTTAAGTTATAATTAATAAGTATTATATTAAAGCAGTCGAGATATAACGGCTTTCTTTATACTTGATATTAAATTAGTCCGAAATATAACGCTACCTTAAGAAGTTATAAACTTTATTATTTAATTCGTAAGAATAATTAATAAAATATTAAAAGATATTATATTTTTTATTATAATATCGTTTTTAAACGACGTTAACGTAAAAGGACTATATATAAATTATAATTAAAAAGAAGCACGGCCTAAAATTCGCTAATTCGTCCTTAAGCACTTTTTTAACTTTAATAAGACGTTAAAACGCCTTAAGCGCGCTAAAGCTATTATAAGCCTTAAATTGTAATTCTGTCGTAATAATATAAACGTCGTTAGCTACGTATATAACTTATAAGAAAAAGAACCTTTAATTATATATTTAATTAAAATATAAAAATAAAAAGAACTTAAAAATATTATAAAAGTTAAAGGATTTTTAAGTTTAATTATTTATTTTTGTATTTGAATTAAAGATTTTCGTTTATTAGCCGAGCTATTATACGACTTTATTAAAAAAGGAATTAAATTTATATAAAACTCCGCAATTTATAATTAAATAATAAAAACTTTTTAAAATATTTTGTGCTCTTTTTTAATACTTTACAGGATCGATTATTTTAAAAGCGCTGACGAAATCGTCGTTTTTATAAACTTTAATAAAGTCAAGTAAAATAATTTATTTAATTAATATAACTTAAAAAATAATAAGCTTAAACCGACGAAATATAAGAGCGGCTTTTAAATAAAGGCAGAACGAGACTATAACGCTACGAAAAGAAAATATAAAAGCATATTCTTAATCTTTAAAAAGCTTAAGATTTAGCTTATAAAAGTCTATTTTATTATAAAAACTAATATAAATACTCTTATTACTTAACTTAAAAGAGTTACTCACGACTACCTTAATATAATACTTACTTACTAGCTCGCCTAAATTAAGCTTTTCGACTTCGAAGTGTATTATATTAAAAGTGTTACGTATATAATAATAAATGCTTTTTTAAAGAGACTTAAATACTTTAAGAATATTAAAGAAAATACCGAAAATAATAATAATAAAGATTAAATCTTAATTAAACTTAATATGATTAAAATTTGTCTAATAAAAGCGAAGAACACGGAAGACTTAATAAAAGAACTAAAGACCTTCGATGACCCTGAGCTAACCCGAAGACGCGATATACTTATTAATATAAAGCGAAAAGTCTAAGAATTACGAAATAAGTCGAATAATAAAATAATACTTAATAACAATTCGAGTATAAATTAAAAGAGTAAAGCGGACTTATTAATATCTTTAAAATATTATAAAAAGCATTACTAAAAGATAATTACTTATTTAACTACGCTTAAGACTCCGAAAAGTATAAATTTAAAAGCCTTTTATATATTTAAGAAAAAAACATTATTATACGGAATTTATAATTAACGTATTTAAAAACTTTTATTAAAAAGCGCACTTATTAAACTCGTTATCGACACCGATAAAAATAAAATATATATTTTGCGAAGCTATTATAATAACTCCGGTTATAAAAGAAAGGAAAGTATATATTATTGCATTTCCTAGCGCTATTTCTGAAAAGGCTATTTTAAGGACTTTACGGAATTCGTTAAAATATATAATAATTGTATATTATATAATATTAAGTAATAAGAAGAACTTATGATTTTAATTACTTTAAATAAACTTATAGAAAAATAAGCGCTAAATATTACTTTTATATTAATACGGAATAAAAAGAAGTATTTTATTATTATTTAAGACAATATAAGCGGTTAAGTCGAAGTTAAGGCGCTTGCTTCGAAGAAGGCTAAAAGCATCGTTAATTTTATTTAATAAGATATTATTTATTAACACGAGCTATTTTAAAAACTAATAATCGATAAAAGCATAGAAAATATAAGCGAAGTCGTTAACTTATTAAATAAAATAAAAATTCGACGAATTCAAATATTAATTTATAACGCGAAAGTTAATAATATAATTAAACGGAAATATAACCTTATTAAAAATATTTTTTTTAAAATAAAAAGAAATTAAATAAGCAGCTTACTAGCGGTTTTATTTACTAATTATATTATAATTTATAAACTTATAAGTTATACTCCCTTTTATATAATTTATAATAGAGAACTAATTTTCCTTATTAAAATACGTTATTTTATTTAAAAAAGTCTTTTTTTAGAAGATATTAAGAATATTAATAATTTAATTTATATTTAAACTCTTTAATATTAAATATAAAATAATAATATAAAAAAAGTTAAGTTTTAAAAAATACGCCGTAAATAAGAAGAAAAAGAAGCTTTTAATGTAAAAAAGGATATTCGAAATAGGCTATTATAAGTTAAAGACTTAATTCTTAAGCACGATTTTATTTAGGAAATTAATATATTAAGAAGTAAAAAGCTTAACTTTCGGTAGCTAAAATCTTACGAAATTTATAAAACCTTCCTTAAAAAGAGTTATTATAAGCTAAAAAAACTAAGAATTAACGGTATACTCTTCCGCGGTACTTTTATAATTAATCGCCTTAAATTATTTTATAAACAAAAGCGCTTTATTTATTATAAAGACGACGAGCTTTTAGCGATAACTTAATATAATAATAATAAAGACTAGCCTAAACTTAATCTCGAAGAGCGAAATTTATAGGGCTTTAAAGACCTTAAAAAGCTTACGAAACAAGTTATATAAAATAATAAAATTATTATTAAAATACTTAAAAGACTAACTTATATAAAACGAAATTAATATTAAGTCGTCACTTACTCTTTTAACGAATAACTTAATCGCCATAATTAATATTATTAATTACTCCTTATTATAATTCTCATAACTTATTACTTAACGTTATCGAATGCTAAATTATAATAAAGACGTACCTTTTATATTTTACAAAAGGAATGAAAATTAAAGCATAATAATAAAAACATATATTAAAACACTAAGGGCTCTCCCTTAAACGACGAAAAATCCCCTTAACACTTCGAATATTATTTACGGCTATAAATACCTTCCAATCGCATTTATAAGTCGTTTCGTAACAATAATACTAGTATCCCAATCGAGTTAAATAATATATTTACGATAGCTACTCTTCGAATAATTCAGTATTACTAACGCTAGACGTATAAGCTCGAAAGCCTATAAATATAATAATTATTAGCACTTTATAAAGCCAAAGAAGCTCTTAAGAAACTCAAAGAAAGTTTTAGCTTTATAAAATAATTTAATTAAATTAAGTCGATTATAACTTACGTTATAAAAAAGCAGAATCTAATCGAGTACTTATTTCTTATTAAATCTTAAAAAAAGTTAAATAATAAGTTAAATGAGATTCTTTTAACGAGTCATTTTAAAGCGTTAATAATCTTAATATATTAATAAGCTAAGCGCTAAAAATAATAACTCCTCGAGATATATTACCGAAGTAGGCTTATATAATAAGTCCCCGAAAGTAATCGAAGATTAGAAATTCTTCCTTAATATTATTTAAATACTTTATAATAAGAAAGATTTACTTTAATTAAAATAGTTTTTAAAGCTATAATAAATAAGCTATTAATTTAAAAAGAAAATATATAACGATTAAGAAATTACGCGTAATTAAACGATTTAAGATTTAAAAGAATTTATAAAACTAAATAAATAAAATTAATTTATATATTTAAATAAATAATAAAGCGCGCGATAAGCTATAAGTTATTGCGAGGGAAATAAGCTATTATAACTGCTTTATATTAATAATAAAAATCGTTAGATTTATTATTAATAATATAAACAGTTTATTTAAATATTAATAACTTTAATATAACGTGTTTAAAAATAAAACCTAATACTCCGAGACCGTAATAATTAAGCTAAAGACGGGTAAAGTAGGTACGGCTAGTAAATTATAAATCTTTAGCTTTTTTATATCTCTCTTACGCCTTTAATCCTTTATATTATAAGTACTTTATTTTTATTTAAATTATTAATCTTCGGAAATTAGCAGTCGAGTTATTGCGAGTTTAAAGTTTAATATAAAGGTTATTATTAGACTTTATGAGTTTTCTCGATCGACGGCTATTAAGTCTAGGCCTTCACGCTGCCTGAGTGCTAGTAATAATAACTTAATTAAGAGTAAAAGTATAAGAGAGCGAATTAAGTACCGTAATAAGTTAAGCTTATTTTAAGTTATTTTAAATAACGTATTAAAATGCTAAAGTAATAACGACTTTATTTCCTTAGAGTTTCGGTTAATTAATTTTAAGATAATAAAATAAATAAAATTATTTTATATAAAAGGAGATTTTAATTAATTTAAATTACACGCCTTTTTCTTAGCCGTTCCGAAATCTCATTTATTAGAATTTAAATACTATTATTATAATTCCGTCGCGGTAATAATTTTATAAAAAACTTAAACGAGTAAATAATGCCTTATTATAAGCACTTAAGCTATTCATAAGTATTCCTTTAACTTTATTTTTATAAAGTTGTCTTTTATTAAGTAAATTAATTAGATTTTAAGTTAAAAGCTTCCTTTAGCTAGATATTAGTCCTCGGACCCCTAAATTAAGAATATTAATTAATTAAAAGAAAATATTATTACTTTCGCTTTTAAGATATATTTGCTTTTTCCTTAAACTTAGAATCCGGCTTAGCTTACACCGGCTTATAAAGGTATTTAAGGAATGTTTTTATTACCTTTAAAGTTATTATAAAGTTATATTAATATAAGGTTTTTTAAAAAAGAACTTTATTTTTAAATAAAAAAGGGTTGCTTTAATAAAAAAAGACTTTCGGAAAGCTCGATATTATTAATTTAAAAGTTATTTATAATATAATTAATAAAAGCTTAAAATAAGTAATGAAGTTAAAAACACTTTTTATTTTAATAAAATAATTAAAGCTGCGCCTTTACTTTAAGTCTTTAAATTATATTAAAGAATTATTAAGATTTAAAAATTAATAATATCGAACGAAAAAGAACTTATTTTTAGCTTTTTACTTTTTTTAATTAATTAATAATAAAAAGTAAGTTAAAAGAAAGCGACGACAAAAGCGGTCTAAAATAGCTTATAATTTATTAAAGCTTTAAAAGTTATTCTCGAGAAGCTTTTATTCCGTAACCTGTCGCTAAAAAAAGAAAAAAACCGTAAGGAAAACTAAGTAGCTCGAAGTTAATACATAAAGCATAATATTTCTTTTCTTTCTCTTTTAAATATAATAAATCTTAATCGCTTATAGTAATTTATTTATTTATTAAAGAATAATAAGAAGATATAATAAGAAGTTATTAAAGTATTATTAGCGCTTTTATTTAATATAATAACCGTTAAAATAAAAGAAAAGGGAATTACTTAAGACCGACTTTATTATTATTTAACATCGACTTATTAAAGAAGTAAGAGTAAAGAGAAAAAGACAAGAATAAAAAAGAGATTTAATTAAATTAAAAAAAGAAATACTTTAATTAGCTTCTTTTTACTTTTTTATTATACTTTAAACCTTAAAAGTAAGAAGACCGTCCTTTAATTACTTTTTACTTTTAACTTTATATATTTATATATTTTTACTTTTTTAATATATTTTTAATATATTTCTTTTTATTTTTAATAATAATTAAGAAATTAAGAAAGTTTACAAAAGATTTATTAAAGTAAAAATATAAAAAAGAAATAAAATCGTTAAAAATACGTTAACTTAAGGTATAAGGGGATATTAACGAATTCGACGCGTTATAAGAATTAATTTCTATTTTATAAAAAAAGTCAATCTTTATACCGTGAGAGAAGGAATCGGGAACTTATTTAAAATATTAATTATACGCCGATTTATTTTAAAAGAATTACTTTAATTTTATTAAAGCTGAAGTTTATTTAAATATAATATTTAAAAAAGCAAGTTTAAGCGATAAAAACAATGCGATAAGTATTAAGAAATATAAAAAGATTAATATAAGTATAAAAAGACGCGTAAAGCTTTCTTAAGAATATTATAAAAAAGAATAATAAAATTATTAAAAAGGAAAAGAAAGAAAAAAAATAATAAAGTAAAAGACGATATTTAAAGGTATTAAGCGAGACGATTATTTGCTTTTAAAAATAAGGTATAAGTCATTTAACATTTACTTGTCCTTACTTAAATATATTTTCTTTTAAGTATTTAAAGCTTTAAAGCTATAATATTAATTCTTATTTTTTTACTCGAGATCGAGTATAAGTTTTTTAAAGAAGGGACGCATATAATAGGGTTAATCTTAGAAGCCTATTTATTACGTAATTGAGTTATATTTTATTATATTTAAGATAGCCTTTAAAGTAACATTTTTTTAATAAATAATAATAATTTTTACTATTATAACTTTTCCTTTTTATTTAAATTATATTTCTCTCTTTTTTTAATAAATTATACTCTTTAAATATATAATATCTTTAGTATTTATTAAATAAGTATTTCTTACGTTTACCTTCCGGCACTTACTTTACTACCTTCTTATTGTGTGCTTAGTATTTTCCCCTCCACATTAATGCTCTTTATAATAATTAATAGCTAACGTCGGTTTTATGAAAATAATAAACTAAGCATAAGATATTTTAATAAAACGATTATATTAATTATCCGTATTACAAGTAATTAATTTACGAGATATCTTCTTTTTTTATACTTCTTATTATTACTCTCTTACTTAAACTCTTATTTTTCTGTAAGTTACGATTTAATTTATATTTTAAGAATATACTTTATGTTTATACAGTGTGAAAAATGATTTGATTTGATTTAATTAATGGCTATTAATCATATTCAAATCAAGTAAAATCTTGATTAATCAAAATCAAATCAAATTAAATTAATTAAGTATTAATTGATTAATTTGATTAATATAAGAGTCGCATCTTAATTGGGACTAGATTTTAAAAACTAAGCTTAAAGGAGATTAGTATATACTAATAATAGAATCAATTAAAGTCTAACAGTCTCGGTTAACCCAAATAAAATAAGAAACATATTTTATTTAATTTATAACACTTAATTAGTGATTGATATTAGATTAGTAAGCCTTATTAATAACCTAGTACTAATATAGTCGTTTTAAGATCGAAAAGCAAAATGTTTTATTAATAGAAAGCCTATTTATAAGCAAGTGTTTGTATTTGTCAGCAAATTCTAAATACTAATTTAAAGAATTCAACAGGTTTTTACTTTTTATTTATTTAATGATGTAGTTTATAAATTGATTATTCTTTAAATTCATTATTTATTAAAATACTCGCTAATTTAATCTATTCTTATATTATATATAAATATCGAAAGAAAAAGTCATTAATCAAATTAATTAAATTAATCTAGATTAATCTAGATTAATTAATCAAAATCAAATCAAACCAAGTAAAATTTCGATTAATCAAAATCAAATCAAATCAAATCAAATTAATCAAATATTAATTGATTTATATGATTAATTTTGCTCACACTGTGTTTATATCGAATATATCCTGGTATTACTGGCTTTTACGGACACTCGCAGAGGTTTCTGCCAGTATATTCTTATATTCTTAGTGTAATTCATAAAGTAGTATTATATATTTTAAGTATACGCTCGTTAAGTTAGTTTAATATTGAATAATTAATAATCTCGCTTCTTTATTCGTAAGAATGCGGTTTATTAAGAGCGGCTCCGAATATCTTTTTAATTACTTCGTACGCTTATTATAAGCTTTCTCAACTATTAGCGACAAAGCTTTATAAATAGTTTTCTAATGTTGATTTGTAATCAGTGCTTCTCGGCTGTTTCCAGAACCTTCGCTTAGCTGTCACATGACATACATAGGTCAAAGCCTACGTAAGCTATTACGCGGCATTACGCAAGCTATTACGTAGCTAGAAGTCTTTAGAAGCTAGCAATCGTGTATATAAGGAGCCTTAAGGTCTTTAGTTTCCGAAGCTCAAGCAATTCAAGAATCACTTCAAATCACGTGTCGTTTCCTCTCTCTGATTTGCCTATTTCCACATAAATTATTTAAAATAATATATCTTTTAACCGCTAATATACTTATTAATAAGCTTACGAAGAATCTATTTCGTTAGAAATTCGAGCTTTTTAAAATATTCTTAAATTTTAATAATCATCGATCTTAAGTTAAAGAGTTTTAAATATATTTATTAAAAGTATATTAAATAAATCTTTATATAATCTTTTATTTATAAAACTTTTTTAATTAAATATTTTTAAGTATTTATGCTTTAAAAACGCCGAAAACAAACGCGAAATCCAGCCTAAGCTTAAGTAAAGTTTATTTAAATTTAACTTAAGTTTAAATAAAATCTATTTAAATCCGATCCGAGATTATAAATAATCTACCAAAAGCGCAAAATAATTTACTTTAGCTTAAATTAGCGAATAATTATTATTTTTAAGATCTTCGTAAACTTCTTTAAACTTTATATAAAATTATTAAATTCTATTAAAGATTTTATATTAATATTATTATTATTAAAGTTATCCTTTTTATTACGCTTTAAACCCGGTTTTTAAGAGCGTATTAAAAGATTTAATTTTGTATTCTTATTAGAATTTTTATTATTTATTAAGTCATTTATTAAGGCTTTTAAAGTAGTTTTATATTTTTTAATATTTTATAAATTAAGTAATGAAATTCTCGATTAAGTATAATATAATTATTATACTTTTTTATTATTAACGTTTATAACTATAATTAATCTTTTATTATACTTAAATATATCTCTTGTAATAGACTCGCACTTATAACCGGAGATATAATTATAACATCGACATTTAATAGCGAGAGTATTAGCGAAATAATATCTACGATTATTACGGCTACGAATAGCAGCGCGAATATATAATAAATAAGGATTTGTAAACTTTTTTCTTAAATTTTAATTAATATAAATAAAATAAGTTATTAATAAATGGTAAGCTTATTAGTAAGCTTATTACTACATACTTTTTAGTTATAGAACCTATTTTTAAGTTTTTATAATATAATTATTAGTAATTAATTTAATAATAAAATTAAGAAATTAAATTAAAAAAGAACTTACTTAACGAGCTGCGACTTAATTATTAATACGCGTAATTATTATTTTAAAAGCTTTAAGAAATATAATTAATAATTCAAGAGAATTTATAAAAAAAAAATAAAAAATAAAAAAGTAAAAGAAAGAAAAGAGTAAGTAAACACGCGAGTATAAAGTGCGTTAATATTAAAAGAAAATTTATAATAATACGAAGGCTAATATATATATATATTTAAGAATAATTATAATCGCGTTATTATAATATAAGACGCTTAAGTTAATAATAAACTGAATAGCCGGGAAGGCGGCGTATTACATAAGCTAATAAGAGCTTATAAATACGAATACGCTTTTTATTATATATTATAATTACTTTTATAATAATAAAATTCTTTAATTAACGCTTTGTAACTCGACAATTAAACGGAATAACACGAGATCTTAATTGCGGAACGAACTTTATTTTAGCTTTATTTTTGAAAACTGCGATCTATGTACTTTAAATACGATTATTAATATCTTATTTAATTAATTATATATAATTTAATTATATATTTAGTTTTTTATTTATTTAATTATATATAATTTAATTACTTATTTGTATTCTTATTTATTATTAATATTAATTGCCTAGAAAAGTATTTATATCGATATGCAAAATCTTTATATATTATATTTTAAAGCGCGTATTAATACTTTTTATTTATTATAATACCTTAGGAGTATTAACTTATTACTCGGCGCTATACTTTTACTAAGAACTAATATATATACTCGAGAAGCTTATATTACATCTCTCGATTAATTATGCGCCTTTAAATAACGAGGCTTATTTATATAACTGTAACGTGGCTGAGAGTAGAGCTCACACTAGTATACCATCGGAGTCAAAAGACTACAGTATTCGGCCTTAAGGCAGAATACGCTCTACTTGGTACATATACCAATTAAGAGAATAGCCTCACGTGATAAACACATGAAAACAACGAAGCCTTATTATAAGGGTATATCGCGCCTTAGCGCAGTTTACTAGTTATATATATGCTCTTATAAATATTCACGTATATATATACTCGGGTCACAGTTATTTTTTATAAAAGTTAACGCTTACTTAAGTATATTTTTGAACCCTTGCTTTCACGTTAATTATAAAGCTCTTGAACTACTAAAAGCCTGCTCCACTTCTGTACGACCAACCTTTTGTTTTTTTCCGTGACTATAATTAATTTAATTTAGCTTTTAATTATTATTTCAGCTCTGCCTGTCTTAATACAAAGTCTTTTTTGATTAAAAACATTAAAAGCTTATTAAAGAGTAGTCGACGTGTTAAAACGTTATTATATGACGATTTACTTAAAGTATTAAGCTGTAAACGTAATATGTTTTTAACTTTTATTAACAGGTATTGCCCCTCGTTAGTTACATTTGTAACCGTGGTAATATAGTGTCAGGAGTGGAATCTAGTATAAGGGGGGTCGGGGGTTCTACGGAAGGTTTGCAGGCTTGGCACAGATCATGTGTTAAGATCTCTGTTTATTTACTTCGGAGGGAAGTAGAGAGGATTTAGAAGGCTAGAGATCAGTTTGAATTACAATTGACATACCCTGAACGTTTCGAATAATAATTCCCTATAATTTGAACCTTACATATAGTATTTCCCGATCCAGATGCCCGAACGGAAACTGTAAGAATGGCGGCAAATGAAGGGATAGTTGCAGGTTCTAATTACTAAATATAAAGGAAGGTTTCCGAAAATCGAGTTAGATGTGCTTAGAAAGCGAGAACATGGGAACAACGGTCTCATTTAAAGCCACATTAAAATTTTATCTCGTCAGATTCTAGTGGCAGTGCGATTTTATTGATTTCTAATAGAAAAGCATATAGAATTCTATCTAAGAGAGCGTACAGAGTAATAGGACAAATAGGGGCAGCGTGATCATAAGTACGCAGGTACTGAGATCTACGCTGTACAGCCCATATTTCTAACATGCCCCCTACTCTGAAGCTCCATATTGAATTCTAATTACAGTATTTTAAGCTCTCTAGCTGAGGCTCGTATTTCTAACGTTACAGCTCGTATTCTGACGTTGAGGCTCGTATTCGGGTTTCCTGGGCCTTATTAACTCCTGTAATATAGCTTTCCCAACCCATATAACGCTTATATCTCCCTTTTGGAGGGAGTTTAGCCACTCCGCAGCATTTCTGCTTACGTTATAATATAAGAGTACCTTAATTGACTATCTCCAAGTCTTCCGTATATTTGCATTCTTTTATAGCCTTTATATATGTCTATTATGTTTATTCCGGTATAATCTCCACTCCTAGCTCTTCGACGATAGGCCTATATAACCTTTATATCTCTTAAACGTAGGGCTTAGTAACGCCTTTATAAGTGCGTTTACTATATTATCATTTCTTAATACGTGTTATATAGCCATTTTCCTAGCTAAAACTATATTATCGCGTATAAAAAAGTAATAAATATTAATATACTTAAATTTAAAGGTAAATTTACGCTTTTTATAAAAGAATTCCGCTATTATATTATTAAAGTAAAGTATTAGAGGTTTTGTAAAAGTAATTCCTAAGACTTTTTATAACTTCAGCATTTATACTACTTCTTTTAATCTGTCGCTAATAGCTATTATTTTTAAATCTTCGCTGCTAAAGGCTGTCGACTTCTGAACGTTGGCAAACTAGTTAGTAACTGCGTTATTAAATTTAACTAGCCACACTTAAAATGACTTCTTATTACCTTTTATCCCCCATATAGTATTTATATAACAATTAAATAAACTATAATTAACTGTATTTCCTTTATTATAAGTGATTTCGTCGTTAATCGTAGCTTTAAAGTATTATAAGAAAGGCTTTATATATTATAAATACATTTCCGTAAGTTTTAATATATGCCGTATTAATCAATTAATAATATATACAATATTTAGCCTCGTCCAATTTAAGAAGTATATAACGAAGCTTATAATCTACTGATAAAGTAAGGTCTCTTTAACATTTAATTAAGCTACGTCATCTCCGAGGTTCTGTAGTACTATGCCTGCAATTACTAGTAAGCAAATTCCATTCGCATTCGCTATATTAAACCTTTCTAGCACTTTTAATATATAAAGAGACTAATATATTCTAAGCGTCTTTACTAACCGATTCCGTTTAATTTAAAGTCTTATAAAGGTAATTGCCGAGCCTAAGTCTTTACCTTTTCATTTTTTTAAGATTTAACCTTTAAAGTAATTAACGTATTATTTTAAGCCTATAATTAATATATCGTCGACGAATATAAATACGTACGCTTTTCCTACTTTCCCTTAAAAGATAAAGAGATTTAAATCTATATTTGACTATATTAAACTAAACGTTATTTCTATAGTTTCCTTTACTATTAGCCACTATTCCTTAAGTGCTTATTTCAAGCCGTAAAAGCTCCGCAAAAGCTTTAGATACGCGTTTCCTCTTCCTTTTAGCTCTAAATATATAGTTTCGACGAAGTATTACGTTATTTCCATATATATTTCCTCCTTCACTTTCGAATTTAAAAACGCAGTATTAATATTAACGTAATCAGCTTCGTAATCGCATTAAGCAACTAAAGCTAATAATACTTTAAGTATTATTAGTCGTACGACGCTAGCGTAAGTATTAAAGTAGTCGCTGCCATATTATTACTCAAAACCTCTTACTATAATACGTGCTTTTCTGCGTATAAGAGAGCCATTTAAGTGTGTCTTATTACGGAGTATTAGCTTTAAAGTAATTAATTTCTTTTTAATTAATAGCTCTTTATATTGTATTTTATATGTCCCCGTAATACGTAATGCGTTGTATTCTTCTTTAATTATAAGCATTTATTTAGCTTCATTTTCTTATAAAGCTTGCTTTAGTGTAACTAAGTCTTGAATTAGAGTAGTTGTGCCTTTAGCTCTAAGAGCTGTAATTAATTCTTTATATACGCGTTTTAGCTTTAGTTGTCGTCCATACTTAGACTTTATAGGTTTAATTATAATATTAATTAGTCGCTAATTAAACGACTGCGTAATACTACTTCTTTGCCTTTGTGTAATAGCATTGCGTGCTGGCCTCTCCACTAAAGGTCTTCTTATAGGGCCTGTTTCAGCGCCTGGCCTCCTTAAAAGGCTTCCTGTAGAGCTTATTTTAGCGTCTAGTCTTTCTCTTAGAGCTCTTATAAGGCTTATTTCAGCTCTTATTCCCTTAGAGCCTGTTTTAGCGTCTGGCCTTCCCTAATTGAGGTCTTTCAGCTGTATTAGCTGGCCTTCCAACCTTTGGAGGTCTTGTTACTGTCTCTGCTTTGCCTATAACTAGCTATATAATGTATTCGTTAAATTTGACGTTAGCAGAGATTAACTCCTATTGATTTTCCATATTTAGTAGCCTATATATGTGTAAGTTAACGTCGAGCACCCCCATTCCGCCCACCCCCCCATTCCGCCCACCTCGCTTAACTCACCGCCATATCTACCTACTAACTTAAATAATCAATTACTCCTTAATTCTTTAATTAATTCTTTTCAAATTTAAAATACGACTTGTCCTTATTATGAAGCCTTAATATACCGAGTATAATATTATATATGCGCTTACAGAGATCGCAAATGGTAAGTCTTTGCGAAAGGCATTGCTTAAGTGGGGTATTCTAAAGTTTATATTTTGTAGCCGTAATACAACGACTTTATCACACCGAAAAAGTATTAATCACTTATAAAAGCTACTTACGGTAATAGAGAGTCGATTAACTAATTGAATTCTGACTTAGGAGTCTCTCGGTCGTAGAGTTACGTATACACAGATTAAGGTTTTTAAAAAGAAGCTTTTAGCTCTTTAAGGAGACCATTCACCACTCGGAAGACACTAGATTTATAAGTTTTTGGCATAGAATCCTATTTTAAAGACGAAGAGGCAAATATACGTTAATTTTATACGTGTTAACGGCGCTTATTCCAAAGTTATTAAGCCTTAGTTTTAAAAATTAGAAATTCTGACTATTAAGGCCATCCTAATTAGTTAACGATAGAATATGAATAAGACCGGTATTATAAAAGGCTACGGTTTAAATAGATTTATTATAAGACACGCTGAAAAGCGTAAGATTTAAGGAAAACAGCTAGGCTCACGTACTTAAACGTCAATCATTAAGTGTATCTCTGTAATAGGGGTTTTTATATAACCTTTAATAATATATAAGGGAAAATCGGTATAATAACAATGGTTTCCGTCTTAATTAAATGTATTCGACAATTGGCACTTTACTACAACTAATAATAAGTGGACGACCGACGAAACCGCTCTTAAATAACTAAAAAAGGTGTTTATCCCTCAGACGTAACCACGTGATCGTTTAATAAGACTCCTTATCTTAGACGGCCACGGGAGCCATAAGACAACGGAATTCCTTTAGAAGTGCCTTAAATACAATATTTTCTTATTATATTTGCTTATATATACGTCACACGTCTTATAACCCTTAAATTTGACAATTTTCTTTACTTTAAAGCGTGCTTATTAAAAGGAACTATATAAATTAAGTTCTTTAATCGATTCCACATTAATTAGCAAGCGCAATTTCCTTATTTACTACTAGAAAGCACGTTAAGAAATTATTACTCCTTTTAATATTAAATTTAAGTAGAGAACTAGTAGATTATAGCCGGTATTTATGGCTAAACCTTTAATAAGTTTATTATTATTAGAAAATAATAATAAATCGACAAAACCGGCTCTTTAAGCGCCTTAGAAAGTAATAATACTTTCTCCGGAGCCTTTTAGCACTTCTATTTAATTATAGACTCCTAAAGCTAGGAAAGACTTTTATATATAAATTTATACGTTAGCAAGCGGATTATATAATTAACTTCTAACGTAACGTTTACTCTTTAAGAAGATTATGAAAGGAATTAATAAAAAGGATTACGAATTAGAAAAGGTAAATATAAGAATTAAAGAGTTAAAAGAAAGGTTAAAGCAATTAAAGCCAAGGAAAAGAAGGAAAGTGTAAACTAGTCCAAATTCTAAGTTTGCGATAACACGTGCTATTTAAGAGGCTTAAATTATAGCTATAGATCGTTAAATTGTATCCGTAGAATTAAAAATAGCAGTCGATTCTGATTTTATAATTTCTTATATAGAAGTTGACGTAGCGTAGAGTTATTAAGTATTAAATAGAAAGTGCTAAATTACGCGAGGTAGGCGGAATGGGGGTGCTCGACGTTAGTTATTCTTATAAGAATATACTTCCCTGGCTGTATTCTAGGCTTTAGCTTCCTAGGAAACGTTGCCTTTGGCTTAAGTGGCCAAGCTTTTGTATTAAATACTTTATAATACGACAGAATCGCTGGCTTTCCTTTCCATGCCTTTAGCGGAGTCAGGCCCTTTACCCTTTAGTATAGTAATGCCTTTATTAGTTTTCTGTTTTTGAGCTTTGTAGTGTGCTTTACGGCGTAGCACTATAAGCTATTTAGCTGTTTTGCGTTATATAGCATAAACTTAATAATCTTTAATAATTAATATATTTAATGCTTTAAGACTTTATTAAGCGACTATTTATATAGTAGCGACGGCTTTAGTTGTATTTTAAGTTCTTATAGCTAACGTATAAACGCGTTTTTAAACTCTCCTTTATTATTATTAGTTCTTTAATATACGACAACTTGTCTCTTTTGAAGCTTTAGTTAAGTTTTTAATAACTTAATTTCCGGCTGTATTATAGCAGCTGTTTTGTCCTTAAGTAGCCGCACCTAGTATACTTTGGTTACGTTATTTACGACGACTAAGTAGTACTTATACCCTTTAATTAATTAACACTGGATTCCTGAAATATCGGCGTGTAGCCGGCGCAGTAGTGTATTGGCTTTAATATCGGTCTTTTTAGTGAAATGCTCCTTTATTTTATCGACTAAGTATAATTTATAGCTCTTTTTCCCCTTATAAATCATCCGCTTTCCTAGCTTTATCCCGTATTCGAATGCTACTTTTAGTTTAACTATTTCCTAGTAATTTATATAGCTAAGACGCCTATAGACTAGGTCCGGCATCGTTTCCTAATTTTGGTTGTTATATGAGCTCTTTATAATATGTGTTTCCGGCACTAATACTTCCGACGTATTTGCCTCCGGAGTTAAGTTTAAGACGTAAAGACTATCGGTTTTCGTTATAAAGAGCACTAAAGTATTGTCTTTATAATACTTAGCCTTTGTATTATTGAATATTATATTAATTCTGTCTTTTACAAGTGCTCTAATCGATAGTAGTCTAGTACTTCCAAAATTAGGTATATATCAGACGTTGCGTAAGATTATGCCATTAATTTATATGTCTTTATAGCCCTCCGCAGATGAATATTGATTATTGACTATTTTCACTTATTTGTCTTTCTAGCACTTTAGGCTTGTGAAGTCCGTATATACGTTAAAGAAGTGTTTTGTGGTTCCGGAGTCGAATTTCCACTAGTTTACGGCCGTAGTATTATTGTAGGCTTGTTACACTTCTTCCGTAAGGTATAACAGCTTGGAGTAAGGTTTAAAGGTCTCTGATTGATCTGTGGCTACGTTGGCTGTCTCCTTGCCTTTGCACTCGTTCTTCTAATGGCCAAACTTCTTGTACTTCGCGAATTAGTTCCGGTTTAATTTTGCGGTCTTTTCTACCCTTCTTAATAAGTCCCTGTGATTTCTAGTTGCTTTTCCACCTCTATAGCTCCAGCGGCCTCCCCTGCCTCTAGCACCTCTGTGGCCTCTATAGCCCCTGCCTCTGCCTCTGCCTCTGCCCCTGTATGTTACCCAATTTGCCTCTATTACAGTTGGTTCTGTAGTTGTTACAACCTTTAGCTCGTCTTTCTATTATAGTTAATACTTAATCAATTAATGGAGTATTACTTTTAAGTCTTTAGGGTTGTTTTGTAGTGCGCTACGCATTATCTTCTAATCTCCTTCCCTTAGTAACGATATAATAAGCTTTATTTTAATATTAGCATCGGTGAATAAGTGCGCATTGCCAGAGAGCCTGAGTTTGTATTTCCGTAGACGAGAGACGTAGTCGTTAGTACTCTTAATAGACGGGTTATATACTTCTTTATTTAACTCCTCCTTAATATTAGCTATATGTTAAGCTCTAAATAAATAGGCAGTCCTTACGGCTTAAAGTGCGTCTCATAGTACCTTCATATCCCCGGCGTTTATGAAATCTTAATACTTCTCAAATATAACTGTAGAAAGACTAAAGACGATGATTTTCCGAGCTTCCTTTTACTCTTTTCTCTAGGCTACCTAAAGAGACGCTATTACCGGTAATATAAGAGGGTCCATTACCTATTCTGAAATTCCGGCGGCAGCGAGCTCCTTTTAAGTCTTTAGCTTTTATTTGTAGAAGTTATCGTAGACTAGCTTTAACGACTTAGCCGACGATTCCGATGATTTTGATACGACTGGCATAACGGAGAGTTAAAAAGGTCAATAGTTGACTTAATAAAAGTGTTATAAAGGCTTAATTTGATTCGCAAATAGGGTGTATAACGTATGACGTGTGTTAAATCGATTACAGCAAGTGTTAATTAATTTTAAATAATATTAAAGTTGATTTCTAAACAATTGGAATTACTACCATAATAGAAAAGTATATAGAATTCTATCTGAGAGAGCGTATAGAGTAATAGGACAAATAGGGGCAGCGTGATCATAAGTACGCAGGTACTGAGATCTACGCTGTACAGCCCATATTTCTAACAATTTCTATGAATTTTCGTTGAAGAATTCCGAAGATATCGCCTTGCCTGAGACAACAGAAGCGGACGTCAACAACACCACCACCAGAGGAATGCGCAATATACACCAGCGAGCCGCAGCGCCACCCACAGATCATTCATGGTCGCTGAAAAACGGTACAGATGTAAAGTGCATGGTAAAATGGAAGAGCGATTAGCCTCAGAAGGTCAAAGAATAAAGGCAAATCCCATCGTTGCATTCAACACCTAGCCGGCTCTCCAAATCTCGCAGTTTTGAGCATATTCTAGCGAAGGGAAAAGCCACATCTCGAAGCGCCTGGGCTGCTATCTCCAATCTTGTTGTTGCCATCCGAGAGTCGCAAATGATGCGGAGCAGATCTTTGCCATGGTCTTCCTTATGTATCCTTCTTGACCGTACATTCCTCGCCCTCGCCGTGCTGATGAAAAAGGCAATGAGACATCTTTCGAGGATCCTCCGCAGCTTTTCCAATGGAATGGTGTCGTGTCAACTTCATGTAATCCAGGCAAAGAGTCGGATGTTGAACCAAGAGCTGGCTCAATTTTTCCTCCGACCAAACATTGAGATGGTGAGCACATCTTGAAAGACCTGCATTGATGAAATGAAGGACCATGAGAAAGTACTGGCGGAATTTTGAAGCAGGAGGCAGGACGGTATAAGCAGTAGCAATGTCTGTGACTCTAGGGAGGACATCCGAAGTAACAGACATGGTGATGTACATGGAGACGATCATGTCTGCTAGATGCGGGAGACAGAATTTGTCGAAAAGCATGTAAGCATTGATGATGCTGTAATTGAGAAGCTTAGTTTCACTGTTCGTCTTAACTGATAGCTTGCGCAGTGTGCCGGTATAGACCCACTCTTGAAGCACGTCAAACGTCTCCCATCTGTCGCTAGGGAGGTTTGCTTTGTTTTCGGTTGCTTCTTTGAATCCTCCGTTGAACATTGTATCGAAGAAGGGAACCTTCTGACACAGAATGGCCTTGTGTATGCGGAAGTGCTTGGCATTGGGCGCTTCTCCCACGTGGATATCAACCATCGCAGTTCCAATCAAGCTAGAGCTACGTCAGTGCTGATAAAATGTCTCAAATCAAACCGGTACTCACTCTAGAAAGCACTCCGACTTTGATTGGTTTCCTGGAGGATCATCGCCCAATGTCGCAACCCTTGCGCGCTTCTTCGAAGCTAGGCTTGCGATAGAATCCATTTCTGAGGATATTCTCACACACAGTATTTTTCAGATGCACTGATGATATCAAAGTCGAGGCCCACCGCTCAAGGTTGAGCGAAGATCGCGACTGTTGTCGTCGTCGAAGGGCAGGTAGATCTGTGTCTGTTAGGTTTGGGACAACAACAATTGGCCTAGAAGCATGCTTGATGTTGGACTCCAGCTACCAAAAGAAACTTCGATATCGGCGATCGATGAGATCGAGATTCTTGGTTGAGGTTGATGAGGATGGCAGTAGGTAAACTAGAGGTGAGACGGTGTTGGGCGGCGCCGAATTGTTAGCGCCTGCTCAGCTTCAAGATATCTTTGAATTTGCTTTTTCATGTTTGCGTGGGAACTTTTTCAAAAGGTAAATTGCAGGTGCGCCTTTCCTTGAAATTGACTTCAAGCTCGGGGTGATTGGTGCATGTGGGATTGCCGAGATACAACCCAAAGGATAGCGCCAAGGCATTGCGATAGGAACGGAGGATTCATAAGATGGGTCTAAGTAGTCCCGCGGACATATGCATTGAAGAGTTCTCATCCCCCTTTCATGAAGCTGAGAGTTCTCGTGAGCAAAACTGCCGTTGTGTGGAGAGATATGAGGGAGAGTGAGGAGCAGGCTCTTTTGTCATGATGAGGATCAAATCAACCTCTTCAACGTGGTGCTCAGAGAAAAGCATACGAATACTTCATGTAGAGGATTAGAGAACAGGGAATTGGGCACAAGATAAAGTTGAGAAAGAATATTACTGTCTATGTCCTAGTTTCATATATACAAGTCTCTATACCGTGCTTCTCACCTTCCAAGTCCAAGCCACCCTCCAAGCCCAACACCCATCAAAATGCCTTCAACCCACCAAACGTACTCCCAATATCCCCTACCTTAATATTCGACCACGTAACCTGCGCATCAGGATACAGATTCGCCAACATCGTCGTATTCCCCGAATCAACAGCACAAGGCCCCTCGAAACCCCAGGTTTCGTTGCATTAGCATCCAACGGATAATCGCCATCGAGCCACAACATCCCACTCCCAGCATCCATCCAAATACTAAAGATTAATACCATGCCTCTTCCCAACGCACTACCCATCCCTGCCATACCGCCGAGTTTCTCGAACGTGCCAGATCCGCCGAATGCTTTGACTTGTGAGGTGCAGAAGGAATCGTCGATCGAACTCACGGGATTCATTCCTGGAACGTTGACATTGGAATTTGCTATCACGGTACCGTTCTGGATATAAATCCGACTGATCGTCTGCAACTTCCCAGCCGATGAGCCATTGTCAGTCAGGAATTGCGTGACGACTGTGAATTTCTTCGTTGTGTCTATTTTCTTGCCTGGACCGTAAAATTCTCGTGCTCCAAGACGGTATGAGTTAAAATCGCAGCCGGATTGATCACAGATTCCATCGTTCCCGCAGAGATCACCTGTGCAGGCGTATACCCCAGTGATATTGCAGGAGTGCGGCGTGTAAGCTGTTGATGCAGCGTTGGCTTCCCAGATGTCCATTTCGTTGCAGCAAGCGCCGAGGGTTTGGTTGATGTTTGCCTAGGGGATACGTTAGACCTTGCGCTGAGTTTTAGATGGATGGGAGCTCACCATGCCGTTGATGAATGCTTGTTTGGGGCATTGGGCATCACAGTATCCACTTCCGTATTTTGCTCCGACTTTATTCAAGTCGCTCAGTCCGCCGTTGTTTGGCATCTCGGAGAGATACAGAGCACCGTTGATTCCGCAAGGGACTTTGGACATATCAACATCGAAGGAAAGCTCTTGGTTGAGCAACTTCAACATATCGTAAGTCGAGTCATCAGCCATGAGATAGACTCTCGGTGAAGATTCTCCCAGAATCCCTTCCTTGGTCGTGAAGAGATTCAGAGTTAGAGCATCGCCAGTAGTCTTGATACCGTAGGTCGAATAATCAACTCCCTCTACCTCGCAGTTTTTGGCACATGCTTCGACCGTGGGGCAGATCGTGGAGTTGAATATCCCGCTGGCACAGGGTGTGTATCCACCTACTTCATGGGTGTACCGATAGCTGGCATCGAGGACGATGGCGGTGTCGACTGTGATACAGCCGCCGTCTTTGGTACATTTCTGCGTCGTAAGCTTGGGATGTTGTTCTGGTGTGAGTGTGCCTGGAACTTGAGCGAGAATATGGGTGAAGAGAATGGAAGCTGCGATGCACATCAACTGATACATGATGAGAAGAAGAGTGATAATTATGTACAGAAAAGAATGGAGGATGAGGCTAAGGAGAAAGATCCGCAAAGACGAGAGCTCCTCTTTATCAAGCAGAGCTGTGCTGGTCGCCATTATTGCACCCCCAATAACGATTTCTTTGCAACAATTGTTTGTTTTACCTGGAACCTCGCTTCCCCAGATTTCGCTCATCTTAGAGATTATCCGGGGAGAACTTTAGTCGGATTGGTTCTCAACTAGAATAGAATGGTTCGCATAATCGAACTTAGGAGGCAGTAGAAAGCTTGCTCTCTACGCGATGCTCAAGATTATTTGAATCTTCGTCAATCTGGAACTGGATGTTTCCTAATAAGCGACATTGGTCATCGGTGGTCCAGATTCAGACCAGTGCTGAATTTGAAACTGGACACATGTGTCAAGGCATTTATCCGGAATTGACGAGATTGAGGCAAGCAAAGGCCATCTGAGGGCACACATAATACAGGCATCCCTCTGTCAAAGTTTCGCAGCGGTGGTTGATGGCGAAGGTTGGAATAGGGTTGAGGGGCAAGTGAGGGGTCGAAATTGAAGGATTGATCGGATATCCCGAGTGCCAAGTGGGCTGCAGCCTACAGGGCTGATTGACCTGCCAGTGGGCGTACTCAACCCAACCACCCACCGTCGATAGATAGATAGTCTTGAAGGATCTCTCGTCTTCTCTCACCGTGATCAAATCACGCTCACACCCTCTTCGCCCTTGTTGTTGGCATTTCCATCATCCAGACAACGTCTCTACATTTTGCGCCAGCCCGATGATCCATCCAGCTGCCATCCCGCATCCGCCATGGCGCGAGGGGCTGGCTGAGGGGCAGATGAAGCCGCGACCTGAACACCTGCATATTTATGAGCATCTGATTCGCAACTAAAGCCGTTGGGCTGCATGATATTCAGCTCCTCTGTTTCAAAGATTTCTTTTCCTGGACTGTATCAATACTTAACTTCACTTCTCTCCCCCAAAAATATCTCACTCAAAAATATTCTCATCACCCCGCATCCTCAATTTACCTCTGAAAACAAGGCAAAGCAAAGTTCGCCAACATGCCAAGCAAGGGGGTTCAATGCTATTCGTATGTTGCAGTGCCGGGATGCCAAATTGAATTCTCTGTCCCGGGAACCAACATCATCCGCAATGAGCAAAAGCGATACTTCAGCGACCACCTGGAAGTCGACAAGAAGAATATCAAAGGGGCCTTCAACTTCTCAGGCACCTTCTCTTTTCGAGTTACTCAGAATGGAAACGAGATCGCGAACGAGAAGATCAGCATCAATGTCCTCACTGGAAATCTCGAAGGTGGGACGCTGAAGACCATGGCGAACCAAGCTTCGATCGTGAAAAACGACGTGATCGTCTCGTATGGCTACTATGACGCTGGGCCTGGTGTCGCTGGCCTCCCAAGTTCCGATCAGTGCTATGTTACAGTCAGTCCGAATTATTCGTCGTGGATGGGACAGGTTGCTCCTCAGGGCTCAGGTCAGGCCGCCAAGCCGTTCTGCAAGATGTTCCTCCCAGCCGCTCATGATATCGGTATGAACTCCATGCAGAGCTCAGATGCTGTGATTGGGAGCGATGCCCTTGTCAATGTGTTGACTTCGATCGATCCGGTCTTTGCGAAGATTGCAGGTATGATGGCGCATCCAGCTGTCATGGCGATCGCTCCCAATATCGTCCGTGGCTTGGCCATCACCCAAAAAGATTCTCTTCAGACAATTCTCAGTATTGGTGCGCGATATTTTGAGTTTCGACCTGCGTATCTCCACAATGTCATTCGCGGAAAAACTGCCATTCCAGACGTGCTGTACTTCTCGCACTCAGCCATCCCAGGCATGCCATTTGCCGAGTTCCTTAACGATGTTGTGAAATTCCTGGTCGCCCATCCCGATGAAATTGTGGTAACCCAACTCAGATGGGACGGTGTTCCCGCAGAATGCGCACATCCCAGCGGAGATGATATTGGACATTACATATCGACTGCTCTCGGCCCAACCAACGGTGGTATTGTTCAGGGGTCTCTCGACGACATGCTGCGTCTTTCCACCGCAGACCTCAGATCTCAGCATAAACGCCTCATCCTATTTACACCCTCCGACTCTTTCAGCACGTATACCGACTCCGCCAACGCCACGTTGAACGGTGATAGCATCATTGCAGAGTTCAACAAGATATCTCCACAAGCCCAAGCTGGCAAGCCCTTCACCAATCTTCAGTGCCAAGCCACCGCCACCAACGTCCCTGAAGCCGTAGCCTACTCGGTCCTGGCTGCGAATGCGAGCAGCAGCTGTTTGTTGGCTACGAAGCCGATCTGTGATGCGAAAACTTTGCCGTGGATCCAGGCCAATTCCAGTAGGTTGGATGGAAACCAACTGGTGGTTGTTATGAACGATTTCTTGGATGGGGCGACCGCGGATGTGTCGATTGATTGGTGTCGGAAAAGGTTGGCATAGGGTGTTTTGGGATCGAATATGGAAGTGACACTTAGCAGGATGTTAGAATTTAGTCTACCTCTGACATTAGTTGCCTCTAGTTGTTTTGAGAAATCTCATTTGACAGCCAAATCAAGAATTCGCGTGTAGTATGCTACACGAAGCAGCAAAGTCCTGGCATGCTGCTGGTAGAAGGCATTGTATTGTTTTTAAGTATGTTGTCTTAGTCGAGTATTCTCATTTACTCCAACCTTTCCGAAGCACTTCCTTGCTGCTCAGGTCTCCAGTGCTGATGCATTTGCAACCCTCCGGCCGAAACAACTCCATCTATACCCCTTACATTGTCATCTCATTCAAGACTAAGTAGCATAGGTTATCCTTGCCGTGCTGATGGAAAGTGCATGATAGCAGCTTCTTGGGATCTTTGACGTTGTCGCTGTCTCTGATCGATGTCGCCAAATCAAACGCCAAATCACTCGTTCCCTTCAACACTTCAGCGAGTTCCTTAGTCGGCTAGGTACTTCTCTCCTTCGCGTCCTTCATGGCCAATAGGAATGGGAACGCAGCCAAGACATACTTTCGCAAACCACTGCCAGCCTCCGTCCTGGTGTAGACCTCGCGGATTAGATCTGTGGAAGGCATAGTGTGCCGTGCTGAGCTCTGGGCGATATAAGCATCCATGATCTGGTCTTGCAGATCCGGGAGACAGAGCTTGCCAGCAAGGTTGTAGTATGAAACCAAGCTCCAATCATAGACATTCGGACCACTTGAGCTCTCCTTCTGTCCACTGAAGTTGATGCAGGTCTCTTGATAAACCCCACTGAGCAGCAGATCGAAAGCTTCAACTCGATCCTCGGGAAACATGGCACGCAGATCCGTAGTCTCGACAAACTTGCCGTTGAACATCTTGTCGAAGTAGGGGATTCTGTTGCACAGAACTTTCTTGTGGACGAGGAACCGCTTCTCCTCTGGACCAAAGAAAAGCTCCACGGCCATGCTGCCCATGGTTCTAAAGTCGTTAGAAATGCAGATGAAAAAGAGGATGTGGTTCGGTCTCACTTTGCGAAAGATGAAGTGCCTCTTCCATCACTTCTCTTCGCCTTCTTCGCTGGAGATGGAGTTGCCATGGTAGTAGATCTGATGATGGGAACTATGAGGTCGCAAACAGACGTCAAGTAGCGCGAGGGGGAATGGATTTTCCGAATCTGATGAGATATATCGGTTCAGCTTCAATTATCACCTCATGGACGATCATCTCTTACCTCACTGGTGTTAATCCTCGAGGCAGTTTGTTGAATTTTTGCGTCGAATGCTGTTCAGACTTAAATATATTGCTCCTTAATCCAGAGTTATGAGCTTCAGACGACGCTGGGGGAACTGTTGTAGAGCTGCCGGATGTGTCGCAAAGAAAAGTAGTGTTGCCCAGCCCATTCTAGAAAGATTGTTCGAGGCGGAAGCCGATGTTGTGAAACAAAAGGCCGCAGTCAATCCATTGCCTATTCTATCTCTGTCTGGTATTCATCATACGTGCCATAAACAAGTTTGCTCCTGTTGTCTTAGAATATTAATTCTAAGACAATGTTTGTTCTCCTGAATCAGTGACGCAACATCCGTATCTTACACATCTGAAAATATTGAAGCAATCCTGACTCAAAAGTTCGAGACAAGACTCAGGTTGTGTTTCGAGCATCTTTTCTCTTCACCGAACAATAATGAAATTGTGCTTGTGGACTCAGGGTCTTCAATGGATCCTTCATTAGTCTTCGGTGAGTGAAATGGAGGGAAGGAGTTCGTCGCAGTTGGGGAGTGGGACAATTTGGAAGATTATGAGACGAAGAAGTATCAGTGACACCAAGTGCATGCGATTCTATTGATTTATATGGAAGCACTTCTATATGATCATGTTAATGACAATGTTTACAGAGGGATTGGGTGTTTCTCTTGGCGAAGGAAAGGCTTTTTCAAAAAGTGGAATTGGAAGACATCCTCTTGATTTAAGTCTGCTACTGGAGTTTCAGGAACTCGTCAATCGGTATCTCGATAACTGCGGTAACGGTGGATCTTTTCTCACTGGACTCCGTAGTTGGTATTCAACGTGTAGTTCTGAAAGAAGACCGCTTCAGACATCTCGTCAGGATACGCGCAAAGAAGAAAAAGACGCAACTCAGTTTCCAAAGAAGTCCTGCCTCAATATCCCGCATCTAGTGCCGAAATCAATTTCCAAGTCTTGCTACCCAGTACCATGTCCATTCCCACCAAGCCCAAGACCCGCAAGAGGCACGCCATGGGAAACAACTCCAAGTCGCGGGAAAAGAAGTTAATCCCAAAACAAAATGTGAAAGTCTGGTCCACCCAGCGAACCAAGCGCAGGCGGGAGAAGATGTCCATGAAAAAGCGTGTCGTATGTGTCGCAGAGAATGAGATCTACTGGACAGAATCTCTGTCGAAAGCTCAGGATTTCTTGATCGGAGTACCAGAATCCAATTGTATGGCTTCAGCATCATTATTGAAGACCTTCTTGCCTTGCTCGTTTTTCTCCTTCTGGCTTTGTGCGTCGAGAATCTCGGCCTTTGTTCCATAAGTTACTCCGGGCGTGGCGAAGCAGCTACCGGCAAGTCCGTCCATGCCGAGATCGACTCGGTTGAATCCCATCATGGTGTTGATTTCCGTACTGCTCTCTGCAGGAGTCTCGGCAGTCGGAGTTGATGCGGAGTTTTGGTTGTTTTGGGAAGACATGTTGAAGTCAACATGGAGTTGGATATTCTGGTGAGAGGTTGAAAGGGGGACTTCCGTAAGAAGGGAAGACAGGGGATTCGAGATCGCTGTGGGTTGGGAGAAATTGAGAGATCGTTGGTGTGAGAAGAGACTGTGTGTCGAAATAGTCGATGAGTTGATGAGATGGTTTTGTCGAGAGTTTGTCTCGAGGAAGAGGGTCCAGCGAACTCGAAGTTTTATGGGTCATCCCTACGAGGCGCTAGTGAGTTTAAGCGAGATGTGGCAAAACACTGTTTACTCTGTGAATGTACGTCCGCTGATCGACAACTTGGAGAGTACTGCTTTCTTTGTCTTAGAATAATGAATATCTTGTCGAACTTGTCGAGGAAAACGTCGTCTACCGCCCATGAGCTTATGCGTTTCATTCACTGTTTGTCATCAAAGCAAGATATATACAGGTCGTAGGTTGATTTAGGCTTTTCACCACTATCAAGGATTCATTGTCGGCCTATCTTAATTGAAAAAGTCTTAGAATGAGTCACCGGTACTCCCTGAGGGTTATTTGAGGAAGGCCCATGTTCCGTGGGTGTAGGACTGTGAAGTTGGGCGAAGGAAACGATCATAGGAGAAGATACGCGAGTAGCTTGAGGGGCTACCTACTACGTCATAAGCATGTACTCTAACGACTCGAATAATTCAAGTAGTAGAAAAGAAAACCGGTGGATTCTTCACGAATCGGCTGCAACGCCTTGAGTAGAGACTCCAGTGATAGCTCTGTCTCTAGTCTCCCACAACACTTGAGAAAAGCTTGCATCATGCGGCCCTCTTTCACTCAACAACAGTGGTCCAGCCGGCCACTCCATGACACCTCCCCTAGCGAAACCAAGTAGCAGGTGTCATTGCTTCCGCCGCCTTTTTTCTTCCTCCTCCGCTGCCTTTGCAAATTCACCTCCAGCAAAGTTTGCCACTAATGCGACAAGCAGATGATTGTAATTTCGGTAGAGACACGAAGAATATTTTTCATCTTTTTGGGGATTGAATGTTTAAAAAAAAAACAGAGTAAAAGTCGAAAAACTCTGGTTAGAGAAGAACTAAATTTCCTTATTAAAGATACTTTCCTAGTACAGAACAATAAGCGCGCCTTGAGCTCTCAACCCGTAAACAATCGTTAATTTTGAAAGTATGCCATCTTAGTCCTCCCTTTCTGAATACAATTTCGCAAGTTTATCTCGGGATTTGACATTTGATTTATACTGCAGGTAGTTTGGTAATCTACAGACAAGGTAATCACGAGGAAACCAAAATCACCTTAATCCGTACAAACTTGAAGCAGGTTTATAAAGATTGCTCATGAGAAATGATAATGAAAATTGCACTTGCAGCGGTCTCAAGACCAGAATTTCGGGTCATCATGCTACCCCTGGTGACCTTCACCCTCGGAACATGTGCGGACCTGTGCCCACAATGGAAATGTGGAAATTTCCCCGCACCCCACCCCACCCCCACATTCCGTCTCGCCGTGGCTCGGCCTCCCAACGTCTAGCGAGCTACGAACGTACTAATGTAAACATTCTTCGTTCTGTTCATTAGGTCAATCAGTCATTAAGTGAATTCCACCAATTTTATTTTGTCCTGCCGGTAATCTGCTCATGCGATTCTCTTTGTTTGTCTTGATTATCTGAGAAGGATGGGTTGGGCGACTTGTGTTTGAAAAGGAACAGCCAGCCGCGTAATTAAGCAAGCTTTTCCAGGCACGTGTGTCATCATAAGTCGTGTCAATTGTCTAGTTCTTCATGCAGGCGGCATTACTATCTCCTTATCGATGACTTAATTTTAGGTTCATGTTCCTAACAACGGCAATGAGACTAAGTCCAACAAAGAGAGGCGTATAAGAATCGATGGAGAACGAAAGAAGTAGAAATCTAGTGTCGAGCATCATTTCCCAGTCACTGGAAAAATTGGGTTAGTTTTGCAAGGTCTTGTTTCACTGTACGTAGTTGTAAAGTTTAAAAGGTAAATCTGAAACCTGACCAAACAGTTACTTTTGATTTCATGGCCACTTATCAAATTGTGGTAATGCTTACGAGGTGTTGCTTGGACTAACGTAGATTCAAAATAAAGTATAAACTCGAGCAGTGTAGAAAGAGTCTCTTTTGATGTACTTTCAAATGTCAGCATAGAGAAAACCCCCTCCATCCCACAGACGAAGCCGAAGAACAAGTTCAACAACCTCTTTGTAATCATGTGTGTTAGTACAACCACATCTCCAATAAAAGCTCCCCTTACCAGTGACACATGGCAGGAAGTATCACAGTTCGCAGACTCCTAAGTGCAATACGCTGCGCCTGAAGCCGGATCGATGAAGCCCATATCAATGAACGCACTGTAATTCCAATAGTCACCTTGCACACCCTCCCCTTCCACCGGGACATTACCAAAGAACCTCCCAGTCCAGTAGGCACTGCCCTGCTCATACCTCCCAAACGCGTACAAGCCCGTATTCAAGTTCTTCCTGCGGTTCACAAACTTGTTGTCCGCGACAGTCTGGATAGACCACTCGCCGATAAAGACTGGGAATTTCCCATCGCCAGCTGAAGCTTTTGCATCGGAGCAGATATCCGCTGTGACGTTGTTGGAATTGGTAGGGCGGCCGGCGAAATAGTAATTGTGGACGTCGAAGACGAGGTTGGTAGTAGCGAGGAAGCTAGGGGACCAAAATGCTTCACCCTTGAAGCAGTCGTGGAACATTACTGGGATCTTAGGGTTGGCTGCTGCAACTCTGGAAATGACTCCTTTTATGTAAGTCAGAGTCCACGCTGTTCCATTGGCAGACAGTGCGGCTGGGGTGCCGAACTCCGAGAAGTTGGTGTTGTCGACAGGCTCGTTGATAGGTTCGATGGTGTATGATTGAGGGAAACCTGAGTTCTGCACGTATGTAATGACGGCTTCAATCGCTTTGTAAGAATACGTGAGAGCTGTCTGGTTGTTAAACCACCCGAAATGGCCATCTGCTTCACCGATACCCAGACCGTTGATGCCTCCTGGTAGAGAATGGACATCGACAATGACATGCATGTTGTGCTTGGTGATGGCATAGGTGGCGATGTGCTTGAGGAAAGAGACTTGGTTCCCAGAGTAGAACTGACTGCCTGGTACCTTTACCCACGCAGCATAGGTTGTTGGGATTCGAAGGATGGTGATGCCGGCAGCTGCGTACTTGTCGATGTCACTTTTTGTAATGTATGTGGCATATCGACGTTCTAGTACAGGTCCACACCGTGCTCCCAAGTTGGCACACATACCCCATTCATCGTTAGCTCCTCCTGAGTACTTTGCCCACCAGATGGGATCGATCACAGCCTCTTGAGCTAGCCATCCACCTAAATTGAGGCCGGTGCCCTTGAAGGTCTTCCAGTTAACGTAGCTTGTAGTTGGCTTGGCGATTACACTAGCAACTCCAAGGACAAATAGAATGGCAGTTCTCAAGAACATGGTTGCGGTGGTGACGATGAAGAAGCTTGATGAGTGTCAAAGATAATGAAGGAGCTCTTTGTGGATGCGAGTGAGAGCTGTGTCGTCACCAAAGGCCGGGAGGAAACCGAAAGTTATATCCACAAAGAAGAGACAGTCAACCAGGACTGACCACATGGCTAAATTGCCGGAAAATAGCCATTATCTGTGATCTAGATTGATGCACCCCCACTTGCCGTTCGGCCATAGATGATTAATGGTAATGGTTGTTCATTGTATTGTTACGAAGGTGGCGATGTTCAATCTTTGTTTGGCGTCATGCACTCTCATCATGCACTCTCTCTGTTCTTTCTTTCTTTCTTTCTTTCTTTCCTTCTTCCTCGCGAAGCTTTGTTTTCTTTCTCGCCATATCTAGCTAGGTGTAGAGGAGGTATTCCGAGCCGTGGAGGGGGTGGGGTTCCCCGGAAACTAGACAAGGCTGGGGTTATGCATACATCTAGCGACTTTCACGGGGAAAACTCTGCTGTCTCCAGTAATTAACTTTCATCGCCGAAAGCCAATCTACTGGGGTCGCGCTGACTTTGTACGAGTGCGGACACCGTAAGGTTTCCTTGCTTTGGCTATGTCTGGATCCGTCCACGTGGAAATGCTGGGCGATGTGGACGGACGTAAGTTAGAGATGGACAAGGGCTTGAGCATGGACTTAATTCGGTAGCACACGAACTTCGCGTTCTTTTCTCCCGATGGCTGACGCCTTCTTACTTGTTGTCGGAATCATAGAACACACGAACCGGGGAGTGGATGGCAGTCTTGTAATATTGCATGAGCGAACTTAAGCGAAGTACACACACAGGGATCTGCCTTCTAGCCTCACAAGCTCGATTGCGGAGAACCGGGGGAAAGTCTAGCGAGAAGTCGGCCCGGATGCAGCATCAATTCAAAATGGCCGGGGAAGGGGGCAGACTCGACACTCATAGCATTGTCTCTCGCTTTGACCCGACTCGAGTTAAGTCGACTTGACTCAAATTGTTTATTGGACTGAGAACTTCGGAGTGAAAGCTTAGCTATAAGTATCAAGCAGGTTCGCATTGCATATCTCTTCTGCTTTTACTCACCCCAGCTTTAACAAACTGTATTCGGATCAAGAAATCGACAACTCATTCCTACCATATTTTGGATCCCCTTGAATTACGTACACCATTTGATTTCTTGTAGAACGCTGGTCGAAACTGACAACTCACTCACGATGGGTCGTCTATCAACTGGAGGTACAGCCGCATTCTTGGCCATTGGAGGTAAGAAGCTTCTTCCCCAGCGAATTCAGATCACGAGCGTCCCAGTCAACCTAAACATCTTTCTTCATCAGGTTTCCTCTTCGGCTATGACAGCGGTATCATCTCATCAACTATCGTGCAGCCATACTTTACGGATTACATGGGAACACCCACGGCATCGGAAACAGGAGGTATCGTCTCATCTTTCACTGGAGGGGCGATTCTGGGTGCGATCTCAGTCGCTTGGCTTCCTGACAAATATGGCCGTAAGAGGACCGTCTTCATTGGTGCTGTCATCTCCACTCTTGGTTGTGCATTACAAGCTGGTGCTGTAAACATTCCAATGATGATTGCCGGAAGATTCATTGCCGGTATCGCTGTTGGGCTTCTCTCCGCCGTTGTACCCATGTATTGTGTGAGTAGCTCTTACGTCCTGTCGGATACCCACAGCGAGTGGAACTAACTTAGAGTTTAGTCCGAAATTGCAACTGCGCAAGATCGTGGAAAATTGAGTGGCCTTCTTCAATGGATGTTGTCTTGGGGCTTCTTTGTCGCACAATGGCTCGGTTACGGGTGTTTCAAAGTCAACAGTGATTTCCAATGTAAGTCTACTCAAGGGATGCCAACATAAAATGGAATTCTGATATTTATCAGGGCGATTCCCACTTGCATTCCAACTGGTGCCCGGCTTGATCATCGCCTGTGGTATCTGGTTCCTCCAGGAAAGTCCCCGCTGGCTCATCGAACAAGACCGCCACGAAGAAGCCAGGCTAGTTCTGGAGAAGATGCATGGAACTGGCTCTAACCAAGATTTTCTGGAATTGGAATACTGTGAGATCAGGGACACTATTGTTGCTGAGAAGAGTCTTCAAGTCCCTGCATGGAGCGCTCTCCTGCAGAAGCCAAGTTCGAGGAGAAGACTTTTTCTTGGTTGCGGTGTCCAAGCTTTCGGTCAATTATCAGGAATCAATGTAAGCTGTCTGCCAATGTGCAGTCCGTGCTCAATCTAACAGCTACAAGGTTGTCAACTACTACGGAAATGTGATCTACGCCATTCTAGGCATCGATACCCAGACATCTCTTATGATCGTCGGCATCTCCGGTGCTCTCTCTATTATTTACTGCTCCGCCGGACTCTACCTCCTTGACCGTATCGGACGAGTCAAACTCCTCCTCGCATCATCAGTCGGCTGCGGTCTCTCTTTGATGGTCAACGCCGTCCTGTCGCAATACTATGTCGCCGATGTTGGGACCATCAACGCAAACGAGAACGCCCTCCGCGCCATGGTTGCCATGAACTTCGTCTTCTCCCTTTTCTTCACCTTCATTGGCATCATCTCCTGGGTCTACCCCGCTGAGATCTTCCCCGTTGAGATTCGAGCCAAGGGGAACTCATTCTCTACTCTCACGAATTGGTGTCTCAACCTCCTCTTCGCACAAACAGCACCGATCGCGCTCGAGAAGATGGGATTCAAGTTCTTCTACTTCTTCTTTGCTTTTAATATCCTTGCTACAGTGTGTTATGCACTTTTCTATCCTGAGACAAAAGGTAGGACGCTGGAACAGATGGATGAGCTGTTTGGTGATCAGCTGGTTTCGCATGCGCTGAAGGATCCTGCCATGGATGAGAAACATCCCGTCGAGCATGTTGACTCCGTCAACTAAGTGTAGCTGGGGTTTCATACTTTCTGGCTGTCGAGCCAGCCTGAATGGGTCATGAACACTGGCTAGTAGCATTTCCGTCGCAGCGAGATCAAGTAGCCTACGAGCCAAGCAAAGCAGGATTCAGGGCGTATCATTAGGATACGTAGTCATCATAATGCAAGGTCAATTGAGGAACTCGAGTAATCATTGAAGTTTTCATTCCTGAACCTTACCACCGCTAGCTAAGAAGGCATCTCTCTACTCAGAAAACATGACATCGTATCTTTGGAAGGGTGGTATTACCACACTCGCGACCATGAAAATAGTCGGCCAGGACCTCAGGATTGAGAACCCCTCACCATGCAACTCCATCCTATTCCAACCACTCAGCCTCAAAACCAAATACTAATAGACCTCTCAATCTCGCATCTCTATTCTAGAAGAGGCGGCAAATACTATCTGCAGATAATGGCAACGCCCGCAACCATGAAAGACCCAAAAATCCACTCAAGGCCCCCAAAACCCGAGTCAGCACCAGAAATGACCTCCCCCCTCGTCCCCATTCCTTTGACTGATACCAAAAGCATGACGTAGTCTTTCCAGAAGGGACGGCAAATACTATCCGTAGATAATGGCCTTCTCCCGCAACTGGGACCACGCCATGCTTTTCAAAAGCCAATCCGACATCCACCATCTAACATTTAGAAGACTCCACGCTCGCCACTCCATCTCCCAGTCTGCCTTTTTAGATACTCATACAAAATTGAAAGAAAAAAATAATAAAAGCACACATCCACAGCAAGCTGCGATACTTTTGGCAAAGAAAGAGAGAAACGACTCGGCCATCGAAGCTCATGATACACCACAAATCGAACACTTCTCTTCTCCTCTCCATTTTGTTGAGACCACCTAGATCCATCCGAAGCTGAACGCGAGGGCACTTACGACTACTGTAGGAATGACTACTGTAACGGTAATTCCGATGGCGATACGGCGCTCGTTGACCTCCCTTGAGATATCGCACGTATCATCATCAACAGTCTGCTCATGGCCCGCTCTATCCGAAGAAGAGCAGTTGCCCATCAAGTAACCGGTATCGATCCAGAATAATTGACTAGCGCTAGGCTGGGGCGCGCTCAGTGCTGAGGATGCGAAAAATGCGATTGCTGATGGTCGGGGTGGTTCCCAGGGGTAGGTGGTCTCAACAACAGACAACGCAGAACCAAAGACTTCGCAGGAGGGTGCTGCTGATACGTACTTCATCTTGTTGAAGTTTTTGTACAACGGATCAAGACCACTGGAGAGATAAATCGAGAGGATTGCCAAGGTGAGTCCCAGGAATATAGTTCCCACTCTCTTGGCGGGCTTGGATACTCCAAATCTGTCCCACTTAGAGTCGCCGCACTTTTCCTTTGGAGCGAAATTGCTATTCAATGCTTCCACAACTTCAGCAAGATGTAAATACTCTTCGCTGGTAGAACGAGTCCGGTCAGTGATGCATCCTGCACAGGTGTTAGCTGATGAACTGAAAAACACGCAGAATCTGGAGTTCAAAGACTTACGAATGCGGTTGATGTCATGATAGACTGGGTTATCCATCTCCATCTTGACTAGACTACCCCCAATAAACTTTCCACCGCTATGGGAGGCTCCAGGAATGGCAGGGAGGGGTCCAAAAACGACCAGGGAAGCAACAACGGGGTTGTGGCTCGACTCAGGAGCGTAGAACCACGAGTGGTAAGGACGGTAAAGGACAAGCGCGTTCGAAATTGCCGTCTCCTTCATCTCGAGTCTCTTTGACTCCTGCTTGAGCATCCTCGCCTGGATTTCCGGATCGAACTTCCGATTTCTCTGCATCTTGCTCTTCTTCTTGGGTGGCTTTGCCGAAAGCAAGTTGGCGAAATCGTTGTTCCCCTTCTCCTTCTTCAACTCATCCTTCAGCATTTGAATTTCGAGCTTTTGCTTCTCCGCAAGGATCTTGTAATCTCTTGCACTGTTTGATATCTTCTTTGCCTGGTATTGATTGGATTGAAGATCAGCTTGGCAGGCTGCAAGCCTCGATTCCACGCCAGCCTCTCTAGCATGGGCATTGGCGAGTCGGGTCTTGACTTCCTCGTGAGCAGCCTGTTCAATCTCGAGGTACTCTGCGACGCGCTTGACCTTAGCTTTCAATGCTTCAATCTTTCCATCGCATCCTTCATGGCTGGAGTTTGCTTTCCGAACCGCAATTGTCATCGCATCGACCTGGTTCTGGTAGTACTTGGAGTCACCCTTAGCTTGGTCCAGCTCACGGCGAAGCCCATCACGCTCGCGAGTAGCGCCCATATTGTCCATATAGCGCCGCTCCGCATTTTGAAGCAACTCCTGGGTAGTCAGCAAGTTGGTTTCCAGCTTACGTGCCTTTTCGTCCGATTCCTTGAGCTGATTTTGGTCGAACTTGGCCATGTTTTGGAAGGCAACAAGGCGGCGATTGAAGTCGATGTTGCTGGTGTCCAGAGCTTTGTTATCCGATTCCAGTTTTTGGATCCGGGCGACCAAGGTTCGGACCTCCTCTTGTGCAGTGCTGTAAGCTTGCTCCACGTTGCTGCAGCGAATCTCCAAGACCTTGAGCTGATGCTCGGAAGTATCAACTCGGAGCTCTGGGTCGTCACATTCTGAAGGGACGTCATCCAGTTTCTGCTCGAAGACAGCACGAGATTCGTCTTCCTTGCTGCTTCGAAGAGCCGCAACCAGCTCGACAGCGACCTCAATCTCCGCAGCCTCGTGCGATACTGCCTCGGCCTGATTTTCCTCGACTTCAGCCTTGTGAATGGCATCCGAAGCCTTCTCGTCCTCGTCTATTGCTTGGATGGAAGCATCAGCTTTCTTCTCGGATGTATCCATCAAGGTGTTGATACGAGGCTCATGCTGCAACATCGTAGCCGTCACCTTCTTGGGCTCGCTGGGTATTCCACTGTCAATGCCTCCAGCATGAGCAGCCCAACGACTGCCACCCAAGCGATCTGCATTTTGCAAACCATTATCATTCGTGCCAAAGCCATGATAAGGGATGACGAGAGCGTTGTGAATCTTGGAATTGTGGTTGATGGGGCCACGGAATGCTTGGGGGTGGACTTTCTGTTGGGCATGATGAAGGACGGGAACTTGGCCAGCAGGTTGAAAACGAGTAGCAAATGGGGGATTGGCAGCCTGCTGGACATTGCGACTATTATTCGTGGGGAAATTGCTTCTTGGAGTACCAAATCCATGCTAAGCAAGGGAAGTTAGTGTCGTGCTTTGAGACACACCTGTGCGGAGCCCGTCAAGAGTCGGGAGCGTGCGGTGGAGGAGCTGAGGAACACTTACCTGGTGTCCGCCCGTATTGCCATTGGTGTTTCCATTGAAAAACCCGCCATTCAACTTGCCGCCTCTATTGGGTCTGACTCGCTCGTGCTTCTTCTTTTGCTTGTAAACTGGTTCTGGTTCTTGCTCCATCGTTCCAGCAAGAAGAAGCTCGCGACGGGCAAGCTCCTTTCCGATTCTGATGGCTTTGGCCTCTTCAGTCTCGTGTCTTGCCATCGTGGTCAGCTTTTCTTTTTCTTTTTTCGACGGGTGAAGGTGAGGGTTTGATTTTGAATGGGGAGGAAAGGGTTGTGTTGTGCGTGTTTTAGGTGATTGTATGTATGGGAGAGAGCATTTGCAGATGCTTGGTAGTTGTGGAAGTTGATGTTGCTGCAGTCTTGAAATATCGGTGGTGTTCTGCTCTGAGGATGAAAAGGAGAAGGACGAAGGAGTTGAAGGACGAGATGGGGGGATTGAGGTGGTGGGAGGGAAGGGCTGCTCTATGGCGCTAAATTAAGCGAGATCCCGTGTTGTCTTTCGAATTCACCTTCCAGAATCCTGCTGCAAACTACCCGGAGCAAGTCGGAACGAGTTTTCGATGTGTTATCTCGGAACCAAAAATGAGTATCTCTGTATTACTCGATTAATACATTAGTGAGGAGGAGGGGGGCGATGGTCCCCGAAAAGTTGGGGTTCCGAGTCTCGAAAATGAAGCACTCTAATTTGATAGCTGACATGCCGTTTCAGTTCAAAATGCTCAGTAAGCCCTTTCGTTCCTTAATAGGAGACTTTCATATGGCTCAGGTCTGAATAGGAGTATTATGTGTCTGTCTCGGTGGAACTAGATCGGCAATAGTTCTGCTGCTTTAAAGTACTGGCTTACGGTATTTTCGTACAATTCTGTTTTACCTGACTTAGCAAATGCCTCTTTATTAGCTAGCTAGAAATTCAGTAAATGAAATACCTCTTATAGTTCATCAAACAAATCAGGTACGGAGGCTCAAGTTCTATACATGTGTGATCCTCTCCTTTACTTCCACGGTGATGTCTTTTATATTATTTCTTCCAGAGGAGAGGCCATAGGATCTCACAAGAAGAAATGGAGGTTCGCTTTGGGTGGTACCGTTCTTTATTATGTGTCTGTGTACTTACTCCCGACAGTCAGAGAGAGTGCCATTCGTTGAGGTGTTTTCTCCACATCAAGATCATTGAGAATTCCGTTCATTCGGAGAATCTTGCTTCTTCACAATGAATCGAGTAACTATTCTTCGACTTGTCCCTACCCTTTCTACTTGACACGATTTCTACTAGCACAACTGAAAAATCTCTTACATGCACGTTCTTCTCTGGAAAGTACTCATTCCCACAGCACTGTTGCATTTACTACTTCAGCATCTCAGAACGATACGACTTTACTTCCTACATGCTTCCGATCTTCCAACTAGGCTTGTTGACTACCTGGTCATGGTTTTGGTATCCTCCTAGCTAAGTAGCGACACCTTAAATTTGCGTTCTCAACGAAAGCTTGTGATGTGACAGAAGGGCAAGCTTTGCTAGGGATGTTTCCCAAATTACTTATCGACTCGTTCTTGATATCTCGTTCCCCTTTCCCGACTCTCAAAATGGCTGCTGTTCTCATATTGCCGATAAAGTATCAAGTTCGACTGTTGACAATAGCTGGCTGGTTCCGCACGGGAATTTTCCATCCGAGTAAGCAAGTACCGGTCCACGAGGGGACATGGCACTGAAGTTTTGTCTCATAAGCCGGAAAGCTCGTGGAAAGCCTCATGGTATTGAGAAGAGGAAATGAGGGATTTGGCTTATAGGTAAGTCTCCATCAAGGAAAAGAAGAACTTGCCTAAAATAATGTGCCATCAGCTATTCCAAAGCAGAAAGACAAAGAACCATCGGGAGGCATGAGCTTGAGGATTGTCAGCTACACTAAGAAACTACTAAAATCATTACGTAAAGCAAATCATCAATCACCAAAGACAGGGCATGTTTAGTTCTTGATTCATTCATTGATCACGACCCCGAAGAAATTTTAATACAAGCATTCCTCCCCCTCCCCAGTCCTCTTTTAAACTCTATAAATGACCACAGTAGAAAGCACCAAGCAAAAAATCAGTTCAGATCCCCCAGCTTCAAATTGCCTCTCACACAGCTACATTCCTATTAAACCCGCCAGAAACTCTCGACTTCTTTCTTCAGTAACAGAACGCCAGCCTACCAGTAGAGCGCGCGATTAAAGCAACGATGTTCAGCAGGCCGGTATCCGTTTCCGAAGAAAAAAGCCAACATCTCCAACTTCGTGTGTTCCTGCTGCTGTGTGAGAGTTTATCCAAAGCCGCCCTCTCCGAACTGATCATGCCCAATGCCATCACCATAGTTTTCGTGTTGTGCGACTACCCATTCTCCACCTCTACCCATACTGCTTGCCCGAAGTCAACCCCCCGCCCCCTGCCGCCACCCCCAAAATCTTCCGTACAGTCGTCACATCTGCCACGTCTCTGCTCAAAATCCTCAAGACATCCCCTTTCTTCTCCACTTATTCGTATCATACAGTAAATCATCGTCCACCCCTCTCTCATTTTCCCCTTTGACCCCTAAAACCAGCAGAAGCTGATTGCAGCGACCGTGATGGCCAGGGGAACACCAACAACGACAGCAACCTTGCGAAGAAGAGGACCAGTGGGAATATTCCGGAGGGGCGCTGGCGTATCGATGGGGCATGTCTCGCTATCTATCGACTTGCCAGACTCTTTTTCATCGGGGAACGAGTAGTTCATGTTGATTGCAATGCTGTTTTGAATCGTGATCCAGAATTCGTCTGGGATGGCGGTTGAGGTTGTTTGTAGTGAGGTTTCGATAGGCAAAGCTACTTCTGTGGTGCTTGCAGCTACAAATCTGCAGTAAGCCTCGGGGATTGTAATGGCTTGAGAAGTGGTGTTGATGCTGGGAATCTGGGCGACGGATTGAGCGCTTGGGGATAGAGAGGCGGAGCCAACCCAGAAGGCTGCAACTGAAATGCATGATACGACCATAGCCATAGTTCGGATCTTCGAGACCAATTTGTCGACCTTTCTAAGAGATGCGAGCTCGCCAGCGACAGTGTCTCTTGCGACCTGCGCCTCCTCCAGCTGAGCATTGATATCGTCAAATATGCGAGCCTGATCTTCGACTTCTTGCCGAAGCTTGGCTACCTCCTCAGCATTAGACTCGATGCGCTTAGTGATTTCCAAACTTTCGGCCTTCTCTTCCTCCAACTCGGCTTTGCATTGGTTCAATGCCAGATCCTGCTCCTCAAGTTGTTGTTGCAAGCTGGAATCATCCTTGGGTGATTTCTCGGCAGCTACAAGGCGATTGGAAAGTTCAAGTACCTTGGACCTCTCTGCCTCAAGGTTTTCCTTGCAGGTCTTTAGGTCTTTGGTCTGAAGACCCACCAACTGTAACAATCGGTCGCTCCTCTTTTCACCCTCCTCAAACTTCACGAGCTGTTCTTTGGCTCTCTTTTCGAAGCTGTTGATGTCGTTGATCCGCTTAGATTGGGAAGACATAAGTTGTTGTTTGAGATCCTCTACTGTCTCACGGCTCAACTTTAGCTCTTTGCAGACGGCGAGATGATCGTCCAAAGATGTGATCAGACGCTTGGTAGTTGCGGTGTGATTTTCGACTTCCTTCCGAATTCTGTCGTTGGACTCCTTTAGGCTTCGCATTAGATCGGTATTCTTGCTCATCCACTCCAGCTCTCGTTCTTCGTAGATGCCCTTGACCTCATTCACTTGATCTTTCAGACCCTTTACTTGGCTACACAGCTCCTCAAGTCGACTGCACTCGGAATCATCAGGAATCTTTGTATGCCCGCTGATGCTGGTAGAAGTTGGCTTATCCAATGTGTTGTCTTGATGAGCAGCGATAGCTACTGCTGCGGTGTTGATGGCAAGGGGAGTGGGGGAATCGATCATCATCATTCGGACCTGGGCTTTATATTAGCTCTAGATTTATGAAGATGGAGGAATAACTTACCTGGATATCATTGGTGCCAAAAGTTCCTGCGAGGGAGGAAGCAACAGTAATCAATGGTGCGCCCTAAGATGTATCAGTGATGCCGCTCCACACGTCTGGCAAACGGCGAGAAGACCTACAATAAGCTCTGATGTTGGAGCAGACTGAGAAACAAAACCATTTGTCGTTTCGACTCTTTCGACGACAGAGTCCACTTCAATCTTGCGCTCAGCTTCACCGCTATCGACCAAGGCCGATCTCTCGGTCAGAGCCTTCAACTGCTTTGCTGCTTCGGCATTCTCGTCTTTCTTCGCCTTCTTTCGATTTCTTTTGCTAATATTTCTCTTCCATCGAGCCAGTCGTTTTTGCTCCAAAGCATTACTCTCAGCGAAGACTTCATCTTCAACTTCAGTGACATCATCTACATGTCGAGCAGAGTCTGAGGTAGGTGGGACAACTGTGGCGACGAGGGTGGTAGAATTGGTCGTGGAGGGGTCTACCATGGTAGGAACGTCTGTGGGATCAAGGACCTTGGAAGCCTCGATATCTGTGACGGAATCCATTATATGGTGATTGAGACTTCAAAATGGAGATCGAAGATGGGTTCAATGAGCGTTGCTCGGGCTGTACTCGTGGTGATGTGTTGGCATAGGATTTTCTGCTAGGCAGACTGGTGTTTTGCTTGGAGCTGGTAGGATGGATCGGAGCTTTCTAGATGGCAGAAATGCTGTTGTTTGTGTTGGGGTGGTGGGGAATCTGGTTGACAGATTGATTGTCGAGGAAAGAAAGACACGATGTTTTTGTTAGATGACACTGACATGATCAGTAACTTCGGACTAAGTGATAGCATCATGCACAACACTCACTGCCGTTGTAGCCACGGATTGGTGACAGCTATTAATGCCAAAGTATACAGAGCGATGCTCGAGAAGAGTAGCAGATAGGCTTTCTTGAAGATAGGTGCAAGAGAAGCCATCTCCTGGTTGATTGTACTGTGTTCAGGTCAGCCATCGGTAAGCGAGATCGGCGCTAGTAACGAGATTGAGTCAGAAAACTTCGGATTCACCTACGAAACAGCCCAGAGGTGGCTTCCATTCACAAATCAAACTTGGAAAAAATAATTTGTAGCGTTGAGGTCATTGATGGTCAACCTCCAGCTCAATGCGGGGAGGCACATCACGGGAGGGAATGAAGGAGAGAAGTGGGATTGTCAATTCAAGTTGAGAATATGGTAAATTCAATCGGGTGATTAGGGCGCCATTGCTCCTATATACAAGTCTAGAACAAAGAAACTTGTCTTGAGATTGCGAAGCTAATTGTTGGGATTTTGTACTCGTACTAATTACGAACGGTATCAAGGTCAGGTTCTTTCCCCAAAAGTCAAGCTAAGATCTATATAGAAGTAACAACAACATCAGGAGCCTATGGTCTAGTCACTCAAGTGTATACTTGCTTTTTCCAGTAGCAGCGTAAGACTGAACAAAGGATATTCGAACCTTGCTCAAAACCCCACGTTAATGATGCCTACCCTCGTTCCAGAGTATCAGACAGGCGCTCTCATGTGTGGATTGTAAAGCAAAGCCAAGCAAGCACTTCTGAAAAGCTACCGAACTAAACCCTCTTCACATGTCTGCTTCACCCGTGTTCCCGGAGCGAGAATAGAAGGTAAAATATGAGCGGATAGGGGGAAGCGGCCAAGAGGGGTTGCTCATTCATTTCATAGTCTGCTCAATATAATGTAGAGCAAGATTGATTGTTAGTTCGTGATTCATTGATTCGTGCATCTCTCCCCCAGAAAGTCTCCTCTTGAGTGTTTGCTCCTACCAAAAGCTAAGATCCTCCAAATCTATCTTGAACCGGGCCTGTCCTCCGACCTTAAAACCCAACATGAATATCTTCCCCCCCAGCTAACTCAACAAATGTGCTTTGATGGATGGGATAACAAAAGTTATTCAAAGCAGGAAGCATCGACTCGTGAGCCAATGCGCAAGCTTTTAATAACTTTTTACCCATAACTGCCAGCGTATGCCATTTTTACCTTTCCCTCTAATTGAAATTCGAGCCTGATGAATGCCCTTTGACTGCAGTATCATCGTCGTCAAATTTCAACTTCAGAAGTTGGTCATGGCATCGCTGGCACCCCCAAAGTCCACATCATTCTAGCTGCTGCTCCTTGAAAGCCATTCCTGCTAGATCCTGGTTCTTCTCCACCACCGAAGCTCAATCCCAGCTTTCCACCGAAGCATGGATGAATAAAAAAAACTGCAAAAAAAAGAATAACTACAACACCCCCTCACTGCCTCTACAAAAGCAAAGAAAAACCAATTCTCTACAACTTATCATACAAAACACATTTTTACACTCACTCCCTCCTTATGCCGTGCTGTTTACATTCTAAGCTTAGCAGTAGCTAAGTCTAGAGAAGGCAGCGTGGATAACTACAGCTAGACCAGCTGTGAAGATCGCCTTTCGCAATTTTGGGAACTCTTCCCTGAGTTCACACATGTCATCAACCACCGATGCCTTAGACACATCTTCCTCGACGAAAGAACCATTGTGGGGAATCTCGATGACTTGTTGGAAGGAGACCCAGAAATCCTCTGGAATGGCTGTGTTGTAGGTGGCGACAGTCTTGGTGGGAATAGGTGCCAGAGCGGACGTGCTGGGCGCCTGGAATGGGCATGTTGTTGGTGTGAGGACGAGCTGTTGATTGAAGAACTCGAATTCTGGTTCCATGATAACTTCTGGGGTGGGTGCATTGTAGAATGCGAGGCCGAAGTATGCCAGTGTGAGCATTATTGTGCCAAAGAAGCTTGCACCAATGACTTTCCTGGAAGGTCCGCCTTTCTTAGCCGGACCACAGGGGATAATGGCACTAGTAGGAGAGATTTTGATGCTCGGAGATGTAATTGCCTCGTTCTCGTGACTACTAGAAATCCGGCTCTTGGAGTCGAGGTCGGAAGATCCATCGGCTCGTATCATCTCATCATCCACATCTATGAGAAAAGTCTCATCAACCGATTCGCTTTCGGAAGACGACGCTTCGTAAGAATCGCGAGGAGTATCCTTCTCGGCTGAGTCGCCTTCAACAGTATCATCTTGTTGACACTTGATTTTGATGGCATCATGATGATCGCTGGAAGGATGGATGTGCGCACCCGAACAGAAAGTGGTGCCAGAATTGGCAGTTGAATCAGCAGCAGATTTGACCGCACCAACATTGTTGATGAGATCTTGTCTCAACTTGTCGAACGCTGCTTCGATGGCCGTTGTACGACCTGATTGCTCACTGAGCTCCGATTCCAAGTCCTGGATACGAGACTTGGCATTCTCTGCGTTGTCTGAGCAAACATCAAGGTCTTGCTTGAGACCGTCAGCGACCTGCGTGCCCTCCGCAATTTGTTTTCTGAGATTTGCGACCTCCTTAGCTTGCTTAAGCTCCAACTCTTCGATCTGACCATCAGCCTTGAGCAGGTCCTCGTCACGGGCTCGCAACTTATCCTCGATCTCATCTTGTTTCTCGATGAGGAGTTGAATGGCTTTGGCATTGTCGGCCAACGACTTCTCGAGCTTCTCATTTCTCTCCTCCAGGACTGCACAGCGCGCCTCCGACTGTTCCAACAGCTCCTTGAATCCGAGAGCGTTTTTTAAATCCTCTTGGCACTGGATGAGATCGCTGCTGCTTTTCTCCAGGTCTCTCTCGAACTTGTTTCTCTCAATAGTCAGGTCTCGAGCCACTTGTCGGAGCTGTGCGATGCTTCGGTCTTTGACTTCCAAACTAGAGACAAGAAATTCGATGCGTCCTTGATCAGACATGTCCTCTGACTGAACTATCTGCTGGGCTTCAGCTGTCATCTTTCTGGCTTTGTAGTTGCTCTTGGCTTTTCTCTCCACTTTTCTTGCATCTCGCTTGCGGAGGTGTTTCGCCCACTCTTCAGGTGTGTACACCTTGTTGGTCTTCGGGTTGATGTCTGTTTCCACAGGCTGCTCTGGGTTCATGGAAAAGGGCTTTCGGTTGGGGTCCAATGAAATGGAGATACTGTCACCAATTTGTTCTGGAGCAGAACGCGAGATTCTGCTTGCGGCATGATCTGCTGCAATTTCCACGAATCTCTTTTCTTTCTCGTCGGATGGAGGTGGGGCGAAGCTAGAAGCTTGCTGTTGGTGGGGATCAATAGGGCTCACGATTGGCCGATTGTTGTTGAAGCCAAAGCCGTTGAGGTGGTGAGGGCCAGGGGTGGAGTCTGCGATATCAAGGTTAGCCATACATTGTGCAGAGTAGACATTGCGTAGAGTCAGACCGAAGCGTTGTGGAAGATTGCCACTCTTTGCCTTGGTGTTATGTGTCTGGCTAGCTCCAGCGCGCGCGCCGTTGTGAAATGCTGGCATTGGGACTCTTGGGATGTCCTTCACCTCATTTGAGGCCCAATGGCTAGCTGTAAGACCCTCTCGAACTGTGCCAGTCACCATATCGATGAACACGGGTCGGGTTTCCATTGAAGGGTTTGGGAAAGACGCTGGAAGACCACCAGGACCATTTTGTAGAGGGGCTGGAGGAGTAGCAGAAGCTTGTTGAGGGCGCGGAGCCTGACGGCGGTCTTTCTGGTTGCTATTTCCCCAACTCTTGTATCCTTGGTTAGACATCTCGAAGAAAGCTAGTGGTTTCGCTGGGTGAGTTGAGGTAAGGAGTGTAGCAGAGTGCGGGGATTTGTGGAATGGAAGAAAGGTTGGTAGCAGCGCTGCAAGCAGTGTTGACCTGCGAATTTGTAAAAGTTGCTCGCGAAAGTAGACGTGATGTTTGGATTTAATGCGTGGCCTCGGTGATTGTTTCGATAAACTGGGGGAAGAATAGAGGAAATTGAGGTTGAGGCTGCGCCTTAGTAGTTGCGCGGGCCAGATCTGAAAATCGACGCTAAGGACTTAACCGAGGTGGATTCAATTCAAAACAAAGATTTCACCTTTAAGCAGCGATTCATCACAGCACCGGCATTCATTTATGACGTCTTCGAAGCTTGGAAAAAACTATAATTTACATGTGACTACTTCTGGTGGCTCCCTATCTACTTCTTATCACGTGTGATAAATATGGATGTGACTCATGGACACCTGACATTAATACTCCTTTGCCTCAAAACTTCCACTGTTATTTGCTGGAAAGAAATGTAGATCAAACAAGAGGGGAATCCAGTGATACAAATTGCCAATTAATATGTGCGACAGGTCAAGCATTAGTACAGATGTTAATGCTAATTAGAAGGGTTTAATGGTAATTTGTAGCTCCCAAATTAAGATGTTTGGCGGTGCGATATAGCAAAGGTTTAATGCTGGTTGCTTACCACTCTAAAGGGTAGCGTGAGAAATATACAGGCTTGAACTATATGTGAACTCTCCACGGAGGCATGCAATTGAACCCTCATTTCCAAGGCGTGGCTAGCCAAACTGCAGGTCACACTCGCAAGAAGCAAAAGTCGGTAACTATTGGTGTTTCAAAGTTGTACATGGATGAATTGAATTTTTTTGCTGGAAAGAGTCTGTTCTAGGAGAGGAACAAGTAAGTATTGTACAACGAACACACAGCAAAAGTATAGCTCCAAAAGCAGCCTCATAATGAAATCCTCCGAAAAACAAGTCTAACAAAGTAAAGTCCGCTCCCACTGACGAAAATCTTCGCAAGTATATATACATAGGTCATATCAATGCTAAAAGAAACCTCGGGTATATTTTTTTCATTCCCTAGCTGGACTGCGAAACAGACCCAGCTACCAAAACCATTCCCAATTCCCCGACAGCGATACACCAAGAGCACACAAAGATATCAAGAATCCCGTTCTCTTTCAGATAGCCCCTTCTGAAGCTCTCTCATATGATTTATCAATCCCCAGCTGAACTTTCCACCAGTTCCAGCTACCAAAATCATGACACGAGGCATATCAAATGCCACGAAGAGGAAACCAACCCCTAGCTAGCCACCACGGAAATTACGTTCCTATGATCCACCACTCCCTAGCATAACTGAATTCGAGTTCCTGCTACCAGAATCATAAGGTAATGCCTCTGCAGAAGCCGCCCAGAGAGAGTCACACCCCACCCGTCAGAAACGCGCCAAAGCCCAGCCGACCAGAGAGACGTCCTCATGATTTTTAAGCTCGACCAGAACAAAATTTTGCATCCAAAATCATGAAAGAGACCTCCCAGAAAGACCGGGTAGAAGAGATTCCATTTCGCCGCCCACTTTTTTACCAAAGCCCTTTGCTGTCAAGCAGTAATGTGCATGATTTTTCACTCCCCTACGGTACCAGACGCGGTACCTGCAACCAGAATCATGACACACAGCTCCATCTGACGAGAGACCTGGTCTTCCTCTAATACAAACGAAAAGCCCACACAAAAGCTGCGAGAGGAACAGCCACTGCCGTAACAAACACTCCAACACTGATCGGTGTTGACCAATCTATACCACCAAGATTGACAGGTCCATCTTCCCAGATGTCATCGCCCTCGAAGGGTATATATGTTGGGCTGGTAGCGGAGTATGAGGTGGTTTGATTGTCGGCGTTGGATAGAATTCCTGTTTCGACTGCAACGTGAGTAGTGATACTGGGGGTGGGGGACTCTGTGCCGCATGCTAAAGCCGTGATGGTGGGAGCAATAACGGAGCAGGTATCCTTGAGATGATCTAAACTCTTTTCGTTCCGTAACGAAACAGAATCTTGGCCTGGTGCCGTGAGGTATGGCAGAAGAAAGAAGATTCCAGCGCAGGTCGTAATGATAATTATGAGAAGAGCAAATATCGTAAGGTATCGTCGGCTAGGCGTCTTGAACTTGGATCGGATGGCTGAAATTGACATCGCATATCTTTCCGGGGCAGAAGTAACTGCTGGCGATGGGGCGACAGCGGATCCTTCGAAAACTGCACGATACTGTCTGAAGGATAGGGAACGGGGCGCCAATTTGAGTGATTGGACATAAGCCTTCATTGTAATGAAACGACTCTTCTTTTTGTAGTTGCGGATTCTACGGAGCGCGTTGGTGTTCTTTCTCTTTGCTGGGAGAATCAAACGACCTTCGGGAGTTGGTCGACCACCTGGTTGACTGAAGAATGATAGCCCATTAGCGAGGCAAACAACAGCTTCTCGCATGCCATCGAATGTGAATTCAAGACTCCAGAGGCTGTTGACGTTTGCATGGAGATTTTCCAAGTCTTCAACACGATTTGCGTGTGCCATTTTCCACTTTCCAACCTCCTGAAGATGCTCCGCCTTCAACGTACTAATGGCATCCTTGTGGCAGTCTTTCAGTGCCCGCTCCTTTCTGCACCAGGCAATCTCTTTTATTTCCCAGTCAGAACGCTCCTCGGCAAGCACATCACGCGCAGCTTGTAGCATTCCTTCTGCCTCGAAGGTCTTCCTACTTTCCTCCCTTGTCTTTTCACGCTCCCTTTGAAGATTCTCTCTCAGCTCCTTTATTTGCTCATCGTAATCAGCACAGAGTTGGTCGGTGGGCTTCTGTGCTTCACGAAGCTGATACAAGAGTCTATCTCTGCTTTCTGTGTTGGCGTCGATAGTCTCGCGCAAAAGTTTGCGAGTTGCTTCAAGTTTTGGTTTCATATCTTTTGCATTCCGAACCAGGATTCTGTTGTTCTCGACAACCTCTCTAAGGTCTGCAATCTCCTGAGCCAGACTCTTGTTCTCCTCTCTGAGCTTCTTATCTTCTGTCTCGTAGCTCAGGAAAAGCTCAATGGTGTTGGCGTTCCGTCGAGCTTCCTTTTTGGCTTCCTGCTTGTGCTCATTGATGACTTCTGCAGATCTTTCAATATAGCTGAAAGGATCTCTAAAGTCACACAAGTTAGTTTTGCGAATTGCAGTCCTACATCGTTTCTCCAACTCCGTGGAGAGTGCAATCCTACGAGCGGAGTCTTGAGTGTGCGAGCCCCATCTTGGCTCGAGCAGGTTTCTTCGTCTACGAATTGCCATCGTATCGGAATCTACCACCGCAGGCATCGTCAGGATCTGAGCTCGGCCACTGCTAGCCGGCGGGTTGCGCCCCTCTGATCTCTTGCTACTGCCTTGGGTTACTTTCTGTAATCCAGTGCCACTGACATCATCTCCCAGAAGTGGCAAATCTGTGATGGACGGGACAGTCGAGGCCAAAGCAGCATGGGCGCAGGCTGAGACTCGAGGGCTCTTTCGAGTCGCCGTGGTATCCATAGGAGGAGAAGCGATCATCCACGGAGTCAAGGCTGTAGGTTCTTGCGGAAGGGAAATCTCATGGATCGTTGATGGAATAGCGCCATCTGGATTTGAACTAGACTTGCCAAGTTCTTCTCTGGGCATGACGATCGACTTTTCAGCTAAGATCGTATGATTTGGCTCATCGGATAGAACAAAATTTGCTGCAGATGTGGAGTTATCATTACCAGTTTCCTCTGCATCCACGGCGGTCTGGGGACTGTCGGTGGGAATGATAAGATCCATCTCCTTAGGAACTGCTGCATCAGCTTTTGACTCCACTTGCACGGCTGTAGCGGATGCAACGAGAATTTTCGCGGATGATGGCTGTATAATAAGCAAGTCAACTTCGGACGATTGCATGATTTCCTCTGACAGAACATCTTGCATAGTTGCATGGAGCGCGCTCGAGGCACCGACGGCAGATGGTAGCTGTGGTGAAGTCAAATCAGCTCCGGATGATTGCATGATTTCTTTTTGTACATCGTGCATATCGAAATTCGTGGAGCTTGGGTATTTGCCTGCAAAAGATTGCTGTAGGGTAGGCGGATCATATTCGGATGGTCGCAGGACTTCATCTGGTGCATCTTTCATTTCTTGATCCGCCTTCTCATCAACTGCTGGTGGGGATGTTTGCGAAGATTGAGGGAAATTGACAGGTTCAGAGGGAGCATCTTCCATATCTGTATCTCCACACTTTGCTCGATTACCCTTCATCGTAGCCACATTTATAGGGTCTGCTTCCAATTCGAAATCATCGATCATGTAATCTTCGTGATGGTCTGGTTGGCTAGGTCGCTGAACTGGCGATGACAAGTACGGCATCAGGCGACTTTCAGATCCAGACGTATCAACATCGTTCGATGTTGTCTGAATGGGAGGTGTGGATGGATTGGTCTGTATGCTGATGGGATGAGCTAGGGAGATACTTTGGGCCATTGGCTTTGAGGCAGCAAACGAATTGCCAAACAGAGGAATATTCTGTCCCTGGATGCCAAATGGTCCAGCTGGGAAAGCGTTGGCATTGTTGCTGAACTGGCTTGAGTCAAGACCCAGAACATTCTTGCCTACTCGACTCTTCCTACTCAGAGTAGCGTCTTGTGCCTTCGGAGTTGACTATGATTGGTTAGCCAAGGTCTCAGTCATCTGCAGAGATCGACCTACTGTAAACTTGTCCATCGAAAAGGATATAGGAGCACCAAAACCGAAGGATAGGGTACTGTTAGACGGCTTTTGTGATGTACCAGTAGAGAGAAACAAAGAGGAGGCAGCTGGCACCGGGATGGGAGTCTGGCTAGGTGGTGGATCTAAGAAGAAGTTCGATGGAAAGACAGGAGCTGGTCCAGGGAGAGGATTTGTTATAGTGAATAAACCTTTTCCAGGGGGGAGGAGGTTCGATTCAGCAGGAAGGGTGAATGACATGAACTGGCTTGGTGCGGCTGGCGGAGCCAGAGATGGGAATACATTACGGGCAGAAAGTTCTGTCTTCATTTCTTCGGACTTCGTATCCATTGCTGCAGCCAGTGGTGGATCTTGTTGCTTAGGCTGATGGGATGTGAAAATAAGATGCTGCGCGACTGGTCCAGGTATTTGGTTCTGCGAATTCGTCTCGGCAATTCTGGAAAGAAAATCATTTTGCTTGGCTTGATCACTGCTCATGGCAGTTCCTGGAATCTGGCTTGAAGCCACACGTGGAGGAGTGTCTGGAATGACAGCAGGTGTTTCATTCGGGATGGATGGATGAGGGTCTTCTGCAGGAATGCCGTAGAAATCCATTGTATCATCTTGTCTAGATCTTGATGGAGGAGTTGTAGGAACTGTTGCCTGAAAATGGCTATTGCTGTTTGGACCATTACCTCCTCCCAGGCAAGTAGGACCGAACTTCTGGGAAGCCACCTGTGAATTAGACATAGAGGCCTTTGTAAGCTCCTTTACTGGCAATATAGCTTTGTGTGGGTAGGTAGATTCTTCAGCGTCTGGGGCTTGAATCATAGCGGATACTGTTCCAAGATTTATTAGGCCAGTTGTGATAGATGGTTCCAAATTTCCATCTGCGCTTGAGTCGGTGACGGCAGTGGGTCTCTGAACACCTAGTCTATGACGTCTCTTCAGGGACTTAATTGGACGGGGCGGAGGGTCAGATACCGGGGCGACTGGCACAGAAGAAACGTCTGTAGCATTTGTGCTCTCGGAGAATGACACACCATTGCTCTGCTCTAAATCAGGGTTGCCATGCCTTGCTATCTCGAAGGCCTGATTGCTGATGGCTAGTGTATGTGCTGGTACCTCTTTTGGATTACCAGATCCTGTGGGGGGACCCAAGCCGGGGATTATGACAGTAGGCATGTTTTTGCTGGAATTGGTACCCGGAGTGAAGAATGACTGAGATGGCGCTGAAGTAATTGAGTTTCTCTTCAATTCATCTGCCTGTATGTCGGCTATGACGGCCGCTGGGAGATATGGCCCAGGGCCACGGTGAGATCTGCTACCAGTACCAGCACCCAACCAGTTGAATGTAGCACTGTTTGCGGCGATGAACGGACTATTATAACCGGGGCTAGAGCGAGGAGTGGACTGTATCACAGTAGTCAGCTACGGGGCTCAAATGACCTTTCATGATGGAAACTTTGCTTACGTGCGGAATGCTGGGGTTGGCACCATTGGGAGAATTAGCTGCTGGCGGTGCACCTTGAAGTCGATTTGACAGGGCCGTAGGTGGAGAGGGTTGCGCCATGATAGGGGATTTGTCCTCGACACTGTGAGTTCTTGATATTCCCCGCTGGAAGATCGCGGCCAAATTGAGGCGCGGTCGAGGGGCTTGTTGATGTCGAAAACAGTGTTTGGTGTCGGGTGCGCAAGTGATGAATTACGAGTGGTTGCAATTGCGATGGAGTGGTAAGGGAGTGAGAGAGCAGTAATGCTGGCGATGAACAACTTGAGAAATCTGTGTTTCGAAAGTCTTGCTCTGTGGAAGGATTCTTGAGGTCGCGGTCGATCCAGATGGGAGTAGGGAAGGCTGTAGGCTAGGGGCCAATGCGCTAGTGGGCATGAATAATTTAAGCGAGAACACGTGCCGATTGAAGCCATCCGGTATCATTCACTGTTGTAGTAGGTCTCTCTAAATCGTGACCTGGGCTTTTGCACTTCATTCTAAAAGGCAGTATGTCCTTTCTGAGTGTCCTTCGTTGGTCTGCATTAAGAGAATAGAACGTAGTTTGATCTGCGCCACAGAGAAGATATAAGATCCTTTGTTTACTTTCCCGTCGATGGCAATGTTCTGAAGCTTGATGGAACAAATCCTTAAATTGACATCGAAAGAATCTCTTCGAACCATACAGTCTATATAATATTAGCCGTCTATTGTTTTTCGGTGTATCTTATATACTTCTGATCGCGTGCAGGAAGCGGGATTTCTGCTTGCGGGTTTCCATTTGCGTTGCATCATGTGGACTGGAAGCTAACTTTGGAATTCTGCATACAACGATATTTCAACCGTCCAGTACACTACATGAAATTTGGACTTACTGAGTTTCAAGCTTGTAAAATCCGGTAATTGTGTCATCTTTTGGAAGAGCGACAGCAAATTGACACGTTTGATGTCTCTGCTAAAGGGATCAAGTCCGAAAGCAACTTAAAAGCAAATAACATACCTCACAACTAGCAATGAAAGAATGCTGCTAAGGCCACGACTCTACTAAATTGAAGTAGTTTGCCAGCCCCGGGCTAATAGCGGATGCCTGATCCTGCTTCTTGGATTGCCCCACTGGCAAACGTTTCTCCTTCGGACCCCTTCTCCTCATATTCTGACTAGTCTCTGCTCTCTCGTCCTGATCATTGTCTGAGTGCTCCAAAACTTCGATGATCTCTACAGCCTTACTCACCCTCCATATGTATCTGTTCCACCTCCATTATTGTCGTTCTCGGCGCCTGCGTTAATGACGCGTATCCGGATCCCTGGGGCAGGCGATGCTGCTCTCTGACCGTAGCAATTCTGTGAACTGAAACTAATAGGAAGGTAATGCGAACGCGGTTTAATCAAGAGGGACTTTGTGAGTGTTGGCGAGCTCCACACTGTGGAGCTAGATTTAGGTTATTTTCTCCTGCCCATGGCATCTGATATTTGGCGATAGGTCAATGGTATGCTTCGGCCTCTGTGTTCGCCGATCCCCAAATCATAGAGTATCCTTGGTGGTGCTAGAAAGATCGAATGAGGAAACGGGTTCTTTGTAAAGAGCTGCTCAAAAGTGATTATTCCATGATGGGCTACGGCTTTTCTAGCTGGAGCTTGGGGACTCAACAGAGAATCCCGAGCGATCGGCGCATATCTCTGTGAGGCAATGGACCCCATTGGTTGTATTTAAGGATCGAACTTTGCTTTGTAGAAGGGGAGTCTGAGATGATCAGGTATGTGAATGGTGGTGAAGCAGGGAGCTTTAGTGGAATGTCTTGTTGGTGAGGTCATCAGTGTTGAGGGCGACCTTGGTGTGCAGATCTCTGTCGCAGGTGGCATGGAAACTGGAACTGCGAAGAACAAGTTCAGAGCCTAACCGGAAGGAAAAGCACTTCATTGCAGAAACAAAAAGGTAGGACTTTGAGAACATGTCTAGTAATGAGGTGGATACGCGTATTGCAAATCAAATTGCTTCCGTCACATTCAATCGAAGCTCAAGCAACTTTTGATCGTATCCAGAATTCCTCTTCTATAGTTGCAAATCTTCAGTCGGCCATTAGATCTGGTTTCACACTGAAGCAAGATTTAGTAACGTTCCATCGTTCTGTCAAGACAGACAAGTCATATCCGAAAAGAACTTCCTGAGAAGTTGAGGAATAATCATTCCACCACAGCTCCGAAACAAAACACACAGATATACGAGGGGAGAAGAGGAGGAAGGCAGCACAGGACTGGGAACGATACATGTATTGGTACACACAGGGACACCATCGCTGCGATATATCAGAGAATTATTGACGGCGAATATCCATCGGTAGAGGTAGGCTTTTAGCCTTGTGGAGAAAGAGGGTGAGTATTTATCACGAAGCTGGGCTTAGAGAATGAATGTCAAATCACAGCTTACGAATCATCGCACTCCGGTATTATGACGTTGCACTTTGCCTGATAACCTTCATTCAGTAACACTCGAAATGTCCAGCATCTTCCGCTTTCCACCTGTCTGGGCTAACTGATACAGGATATCGGCTATTCAACCTAGTTAGAACCGGAATTATCAAGTAACTGCCAATCCGCTCTCTCTCTCCCTCCCTTCCCTGCTTTCCTCTTTGCTTTATTTATTGCCCTCGTGGTATCTTTCCAACACCAAAAGTCCTACCCTCGATGTGCACTCGTCTGCTATTGCTTCGGATATGAGGCCCTTTGGGGTGCAAACTCCAGAATTACTAGCCTAGGCTCTTGTTGCGAATTGATTATGGACGAGATGTAGATGCCGTCCAGGACGGGGTTGCGAGCGAATCAAAACTGCCTGCATATAGCAAGCTGGAGATGGTGGGCGGTCGTATTGATGGCGGCCGAGGGCGGAAGGGAATTGCCACGCAGGATGATATGTGTGAGACGAACCAAAAACGTGTGTATGAAGACATCCGAAGATGGTGCTCGTTTTGTTTCTTGGAAGCGGTAAGCTGAAGAGCCGTCGTTGAAGCAGATGTTCTGAGACCAACCAAAGCTGTCTGCATAACGCAAACTGGAGATAGTCATAGAGTCGGGATCCTAGTGAGGCTGTTGGAAGAAGTGGTGTCTTCTGCGTAGAGACTTGTGAGACTTGTGAGGCTGTTCAAGACTGCCTGCATGGAGCAAGCTGGAAATTGCTTAGCGTCAACAATTTGTGGCGGAGAAAATGCATGCGAGATTGCTTGAGCCAGCCTGTATGTCTGTCAAGTGGGATGGGTGACGCTGCTACTCCGCCTGCTTGGGCTCCCATGTACTCTCAGAGTGGTAGAATGAATATAACACGGAAAAACAAAAACAAAAGAAATAATTATACACTAGACAATGCACACTCACAATCCCCATTTTCCACCACATGTAATCCAGCGCTATCACTAGGACCATCTATCACATAGCTTTGCAACCATGGTGACGGTCACAGGAATAGCTACAAGCAAAATGATTCTCTCAGTTCTGGTGAGAGCAACCTTTGGAGTTTCATCATGATCAGTATCTGCATCTGAATCCTGCGCTTCCTCGTCTTCAGCTGCTGCTGCGTCTTTGATATCGAAACTGGGAACAGAGAAGTCGCCGAAATATCCAGGCTCGATGGAATATGTTGCCTCCTCGTCGAAGACTGAAGTCGGTGTAGAATCTTCTAGCGCACTAGGGGTGGGCATGACATAATCGAATGGGCGTTCGGTTTCGAGGGTGGAGACGTTGTTGCTTTGGGCTAAATCCAAGTGATTGCCGCCGAGGAACATGCCAAATTGAGTGCTAGCCAGGAAGAGGAATGCGAAAAGTATGAGAAGAATGGCAGAGGGTTGGAAACGCTTCGATGAGACAAACTTTGAGGACCAGCAAGTTAAGACCTTAGCCTGCTTTTGCGCCTTGCCCTTCTTCTCTTCCTCGTCTCCCTTCGCCTTCTCGAAGCTGTTCATGCGCTTAGTCAAAGCCTTGATGCTTTCATTAGAAAAGGCAAGTTGTTTCTTCATGTCAATAATTTCTGCTTCGTGCTTCGCGTTGATCGAAGCAACTTCTTCTGCTTTCTTTGACTCGCTGGACTCTGCTGAGGCCTGGAGATCTTTCACCTTCTCCTGTGCATCCTGCAAATCCTTCTTCAGGCGCTTGCTTTCAGTCAGAGATGATTGAAGCTCGTCCTTACTCAACTCAAGCTCTTCCTTCGAAGTCTTTAAATCTCCCTCCATGGTGGTGATTTGTGCGGCTTGCTTCCCACATCTCTTTTCGAAAGTGTCCTTCTGCACCAGTGCCCAACATTCTCTTGTCTGAAAAGTAGCGATTTCAATTTCCTTCTTCTTAGTTTCCAGGTGGGTATTTGCGAGGGTCTTTCGGAGCATTTCGTTGTCGCTGTAAGCTCGGAGGAGATCAGTTCTCGTATCCACCAGCTTTGTCTTGAGAAGATTTCGCTGAGCTCTCATTTGGCTGACGAGCGTCATTGCTTCCATCTTCTCTTCCGCCAGGCGAGCAATTGTAGTCTCCTGCTGGACGATGATCTTGGTTTGAATGCTGCTGATCTCGAACTCGTGTCTATCTACATCGACATCGCATCCCGAGGCTGCCCTAGAACCATCATTCGAGCATTTCCCGGACTCATGCTCCCCGTCTTCCGAGCTTAAATTGTCTTCGGATGGATCTCTACCTTCAATTACTGTGTCCTCTTGAAATCGACTAGCTGCAGCTTGGGGATCTCCCCCTTCATCATTCGGCTTCTTGGCTCCTCCAGCAATATCCCCGGATGACCACTTCTTACTGATCTGGCCCTCCGATGCATCTTTGTTGTCTTGATGTTCGGCCTCCGTCATCTTACCAACACTCTCTGGAACACTCAAATCTATCTTTGGCTTAACTGGAGTTCAGCGACGATTATCAGCTCCGATGTAATTATTGATGGCGTCGAATGGAACATTGTAGGCTCTCATGGGAGCTTGTGTTCGGGGAAAGACCTCTCCTTTCAAGCGTCTCTGCTCAATCCCTGCGGCCTTGTCCAGCACCTTGCGGACCTGCTTGCCTGTCGTACCCTTGAGATTCGTGGTGTCCTGCGGTTCACGACTATTGGTGGGGAAGGGCTCTCCTTGCAATAGGTATTCAATGATATCCTCGTACGAGAAGTCAAAGACTTTATACCCATGGTTGCGAGTAGCTCGCTGACAATTTCCTTTGCCACAGTCTCCTTCTTCCAGCGGTTGAAGGTTTTCCCAGTTGGAATGATCTTATCATGCGTATGTTGCTCACCGAGGTTCTTTGTCGTCATTTTCGAAGGTTCTAGGTTGATGATGCGGTACAGTTGATTTGAGGTTTGGAATCGAAGTCTTGGGTTTTTTCGCGTGTGCTTCTGTTGTGTTCCGTATCGTAGAGAGGGGACAGTGGCAGATATGACAAGACGTGATGGATTATGAAACCGTGTGTACATGGGATTCGTGGGTAGAATTGATGCCGTGTGTTCGTGCTAGCAAATGTGTACAGCTTTTCAGAGATGAGAATCTGTGGGCTAGAGGTAAGCGAGGGGGGAGCTCCGGCCCAGCCCAGGATCCTCTGTATAGATGTGTCTTAGGTTGGCTTGGACTTTACCTAGGAGACGAAAGATTTTTTAGTGAGCGTCTTTCTAGTCTCATGTATGGAAGTGGCAGAATACTGACAGGAGGTATGTAAGCTAGCTTCTCGGGTTTCCTCTTCCTCCTCTATTCATCTCCGCAGCCCCCATTATGCTTGTTCAAATATGGATCGCCTGCAACCCCATCTCCATCTTATTCTTCATCAGCATCTTCAGTAGCATATGCTTTGCACTGACCACTGTAGCCTCACGATATGGATATTGATTTTAGGAGGCTTTCATAAGCGGAGGGGAGCCGGGGAGGTTCAATGAAGAGGAGCTGATATTGAGGGAAGTAAAGCGAGGAGTCTTTGCGTGCCAGAGACCTCGAGGCTCCGCGGCAGCTTTCATCGGATTCTCGCCCCATAGCGGAGTTGGGTCGTGTAAAAGTAGGAGCATGTAACGCTGTCAGATTGACTATATATCTTGTAAGTAAGGTGGTGTGGACTATTAAAGTCGAGCTGCGAAGTGATGAGGCACTAGAAGCATTACCAGAATTTGTTCGCGCGCGAAAAAAAAAAAAAAAAAAAACTGTCGCGAGCCTGTACCCCATCCTGGATTGAATTAGTAAATCCTGCTTTCGTTGTTCAATCACTCGAAGCCATCACAGAGTAAGCTAAAGAAGGGCTACATGGGAACTTCTAGAGGAAAGGAAATGATGGACCAGAAGGACTTTACTTAGGAGTTTGTATTCTTTATATGCGTTAGTCGGAAGGATAACTGCTGTCATATATTACAGTTCCAATTAATAACCCACATGAAATAATCACCATGATTTAAAGACCGTTGCTACAGAATCTGTCATTCCATTTGAGGATACCATGTCTATCAGGAGGTGAGCTCAACTTGCCCAAGCAATTATTAACTGAGCAGCAGCCGACTATTTAACGAAGCTGACACTTCACGAAGTTCAGTCACTCATCTACCAAGCCCAATCGCGAAATGACAAACCAAACATGTAAGTCCAAGAACATCCACCAATGCGTTCATGGGTTGGATTCCTGGAACTGTTGATTTTGCTTGGCGAAGTAATCAAGTGTGCATACCATACAAAACGACGCCATTTGTGTACACCCCATGAGTATGCTCTCCATGCTAGATATGAAGAAGATCCTCAATGAATCGAGAGCTCCGAAAGTTTTTTAATCGCCTTCTTAGCTGCCTTCTTCGTCGTTTGTTTCGCAACTGGTTTCCGTACCCCTGAGATTTTGGCAACTTTGGCGATCTTGACTTCCGCTCCTTCCACATCCAAGCTTCTCTTGTTTCCACGTACAGAAGATGATCTTGGGCGATCAACAGGCTTCTGATCCTCCATATCGGCACCAGTAACATCAAAGCACGTAGCAGCTGACCCACTGCCCTGACAGATGGGCTCAGGTCTCAACCGATAGTTGGTGTCGAACATGTTGGCAGGACAGGAGAGTCCGAAGCCGAGAGATGGAGGGCCGAGCCAAGATGATTGTGGTCCAACGAGCATGATTTTGGATGCGGGTCTGATTGTAGTTGTACTTGAAAGTCCCAATGCGGGCTCATTGGATCCTACCTGAGCGAATGGATCATAGCTGGGGGAGGGAAGCTGACGAGGCGAGCCAAACTCCAGCGACATGATGAGGTTTTCGGTCATCTCAACATCAGGCACAGCGGCCTCAGCAGTGTTTGGTTGCTTTTCGAAAGCCATAACGAGGAAGGCGATGCTGCAGGGTAGCGGGTGAGCAAGTTCCTCCTCGAAAAGTTCTGGGTAGGGCAAAGGATGTGGAGCGCCGTTGGTGACTAGGGAGCCAATGTTCGCACCTATAAATCATCTGTCAGAAAAGTACCGTTCCCTGGTCTGGACACAAGATAAAGAGTTCACCAGTACCTGATGTAAACTTTCGGGGTGATTATGTAGGCAAATGAAGGGTCCCAGCCAAAAGTCGTTGATGTGTTGTCATAAGGCTCCAAGGTGAGTGGCTGCCCGATGGCGACAGGGAAAGCGAGTTTGTGCACTGAACGAAAGACGATGCCTGCTTGGATAGTTCGTCCTTTTATTTCTCTTGCGAATTTTGGTATGGTGTTCGGGTACCTGTGCGTCGAGAAATCGAGGCGTGGTGCGATTTATAGTTAAGTGTTAGAAAGAAATGTCGCAGAACGAGGCTACCGAGCGAGGTCGCGTCGCGAACGCGCTTTTGAGCGACTAATTGATTATATACTCATAGAATCTGATGTAGGTGACGTCATATGATGGCATGTGGAAGTAGAAGTCAATGGTTTGGGTCTTTTGTGAAAATTAGGCACATGGGGAGATGCATTTTCGAGACACGCTTCATGGGGTCCTGTTTGGCTGTTCTGAAATGGGCACCGCGGCAATCACTTCACAATTTCACGTCGAATATAAGAACATGTATACTTTTTCAGGTGTCGAGTATCTTCTTTTGCTGCTAGAGGTCTTTAAATACTCTGTGTACAGCCTCGAAGACATCAACTTCCTCAAATATCCTCCAAATCCAAGCCCGTCTGGTAGTCAATGAAACCTAAGTTCCCTAACATACCTACAGCACCTGATCGGTAAATGAGACTCCTCCTTAGCCATCCCTCCCTCCTTCGCCCCCAAAATCTCCGACCCAAGCCCGTCTGGCAGTCATCGACCTTATAAAGTCTCTGAAATGCCTACAGCACCTGATCTGAACAGCAGGAGTCCTTCCCAGCTATCCCTCAAACATGAAAATCTAAGATCCAAACCCGTCTGGCAGTCGATAAAAAACCCTCCAGGGTATCTGAATGACCTATGGCGCCTGATCTGAACGCAAACTAGCTCCCTTCTCTATCTCAAACATCTATCCAAATGACTCCGTTTTGATTGCTATGGAAAGCATGACTCGTGACAAAAGAAAGAGAACGAGGAAATAGATAGGAAGACAAAAGACAAAAGAAAACGTAAAATTACAATGTAGGAGCACCAAGCCCCCACCCCTCAACTCAATTGCGTTACGCCTCGTATTTTTCCAACCCTACATCGCCTTTTGTTTGGATTGATCCCTGGCAGCAATGTTGTGTTATGGGCCGGTCGTCACTACCCCTATCCCCGTTGTCTGCGCATTTCCGCAACGAAATTGGCTTGATTTTGACGATCATCTGCGTAAGATACCACCAGCGAGAGCACTAGAGCGATACCGGCGAGGCAGAGCAGAGCTTCGATACATTTCCACACCAGTAAGTATGTGAAAGTCCAGAGAGACTTGCGGGGCAGTGGATCAACAGGTTCAGTTTGAGCGGTCGACATTGTGCATGTTTGGATTGGTGCCGGTTCCTCCTGCTGTGGTGTGGTGTTTGGAGTAAGAAGAGGAATCAAAGGAGCATCAAGGTTCAGAAGTCGGAGATACCCATCGAAGATCGCAGTCTTAATGAATCGCTCATCGTCGGAGTCAGCGATCCTGGTATCATCTTCTTTGCTGAGGAACTTTTCCATGGAAGCTAGAATGTTCGTATGGTAATCTGGATTAGGGATGAGAATAGTGTCGGGCGGGTAGTTGGTGTGAGTGGTTTGTGTTAATTCGGTCTGCTGCACGGGCTTGGAGAGAAGATGCGGGGTGCACATGCCAGCAATGTAGAGGACGATGCCGATGATCATCAGACACTTCGCAAGGAGGTCCTTAGTCTTCTTGATCTTGGACATCTCGCATGTTTGGACTCGGAAGTCTTCTGTTAAGAGGCTGATTTCGACCACGACACTGTCCATCTGGCTCTCTTTGGTCTTTAGATTAGCGTTGGCGCTCGTGAGAGCATTCTTCTGAGCCTCATACATCTCGTCCTTGATTCTACGGTCGTCGGCCTCCTTCTTGGCCTTGTATCGTTGATGGCGCGTAGGGGTTGGCGTCTGGGTTCCCTGAGAAATCCGAGTACGCGTCTCTTTTGGAGCGACGAGGATAGGACAGACATGCTCGCTGGTAGCGGATTTGAGACTCGCAAACTTCGCCTTGCTCTCTTCGAGCTCCTTGGTAATTGCGGGAACCTTGTTGGCGGTGGTCTCGAGGAACTTGACCTTATCCTTACTTTGCTTGAGCTCGTCGTTGGTCTTGTTGGCAGCAGTTTCAAGAAGTTCAACCTTCTGCTCAATCTTTCTCAGCTGCTCAGTCAAGGCTGGGATCTTCTTGTTAGCTTTTTCCAAAGCCTTGACCTTACTCTTGAGGGCGTTTAGCTCCTCCTCGGTTTCAAGATGGACCTCGGGCGTCTCGTTGATCTGCTTCTGAAGCACGTAGACCTTCTCTTCTGCCGCTTCCTTCTCCGTGCTGAGTTGCTTTATGGCGTCCTCACAGTTGACAAGCTTCTCACCCAACTCTTCCTTGGCTGTGGTGAGCTGTTTGACAACTTTCTCACTGTCGACGAGCTTCTTTTCCAGCTCCTCATTGGATGTGGTGAGCGAATTTACTCTCCCCTCCAACTTCTGCTCTGACTGCTCAAGTGCGATCTTCTCCGCATTGAGATCATCTGCGATCTGCCTGGCTGCTCTCACGTCTTCGTTCAACTCGTTCAACTTCTGTGCATTTGACTCCGTTGACTCTGGGAGGTTGGCTTTTGTTTGCTCGGCAGCAATGTAGTTGTCGATCTGAGCTTGTAAGATGGCTACCCGGGATCGACTTGAATATCGACAGGTGCCTGAACTGCAGGAGCACTAGCGACTTGTTGGATGTGACTCTTAAGTTGCTGGATCTCAGCTTTCCACTCCCCAGACTTCTTTTGGTACTCATCCTGAAAAATAGACAAAAACGTCGCTTCATGTGCCCGCAACTGGTCAGGAAGAGAAGCATGCAGGCCTTTGATCGTCTGGTCTCTCTCATTGAGAGCCTCATCCTTCTCGTGAAGGATGCCACTGTACTCTTCCCAATCAGCTCTGCGCTGGTTGGCCTGGTTTGTCATCTCCTCTTGTTGAATTTGATGAATCTCGCGATTCATGGAGTCTACAACTTCTGCTACCTTCTCTGCGATCATTGCCTGGACATCGTCGGAGGTATACATGACGGGTCCAAAGTCTTGTCCGCCTTGTTGACCGTTAACCTCGTAGTTGTCGCCAGTTGCGCCGCTGTAAGCATCATAGCCTTGTTGCATGCCGTATGGGTCGTACAACTGGTTGTCGTACCCGGAGTGCTGGCCGTTCCAACTTGGCGGGAAGCAGTAGCTTTGGTCTGCATTCGTCAACAAAGTGTCTATCGCATCGCAGATGGAAAGCTTACTATTGTCATCAACAGACGGGTACTGGTAGCCATTGTCTTGCTGGCCGACAGTGTTGTCACCAATAACAGGATGTCCGCTCTGCTGCTCTCCCATTCCAATCTGGCCGTTTTCGGACGGAGAAGGATAGCCAGCAGTTTCTTGTGATAGTAGCGAAGCTTTCTGCGTCATGGCGTTGAGTTTTGACTTCATCTTCAAGATCGGTCGTACAGGAGTGTCGCTGGGTTGGTAGAAAAGAGGATTTGCTTGTGACGGAGTGCTCTCCGGAGAAGGATACATCGACGCAGCAGCAGATGCCTCAGCCAAGATTAGATTGAGTGGTCTCCCACTGGACATCTTGGTTCCATCTACTCAACATTAGTCTTGGTAGTACTTCAAATGGAGTTGATTGGTCTTGATCATACGGTTCGGCATTGGAGTCACTGGCTGCTCCGAAGAGAAGTCTTTAACTGGCTGACCAGCCGCAGTCCCAGTCGAGGCCTTGTTCTGGTCCTCTACTTCATCAATCTTCGCTACTTTGGGTCGGCCAAGGACCTCACCGTCCTCGCCGTCGCGGCCTCTCTTCTTCTGGCCAGGAGCAGAGAAAGAAGGGGAGGGGAGGTAGGGGTTCGGGGTAGAGAAGAGGAGAGGGTCGATGTTCGAGAGGCTGATAGCGTCGGGGTTGGTGGTGTGTTCAAAACCTGCAGACGCCGAAGCGCTTGCAGGGAGAGGAGACGGGAGAGGAGCGCTCTGGCCGAAGCCGTCTTGCTGGTTGTATTGCGCCATTGTGGTGGATGGTGCAGGCTTCTTTGGTCCGTTGATGTTGCTTGATGTTCAAAGGAAGGTAAGAAGTTGTCTGTGTTGAATTGAAGTGATCGATCTAGCAAAAGGAATGTTCCTGGTAGAAAGAAATCGATCGGAGGTTGGGGTTGAGCCTCGTGTTGTGGACGCGCCTCGCTTAAAATGACGCTAGAGCCCCATACTTGTTGGGGAAGGCAACGACATCACGAGTTTTTGGGCGCGATTAGAATGGATAAGAGCTTATCGGAGACCAATCTGGATCCAGATGAATCAATTTAGACACAGAGAATATTCAATGTGATGTCACAGGTACGAAACATTGAGAAGTGAACTCGGACTAAATGTGCAGCTTTTGAAAGGCTAGGATAAGCCAGATCAAAAGGGGGGATTGATTAGCATCGAGGGGATCACCTGGCATTTCCGAAGTTCTCATATTTATAATAAATGGTTCATACAAGCGGTCTAACCTACTGCATATGGCTGACAAGAAGGGCAAACTCCTCATACACTTAATCAAATTTAGGCCGATGCACTCAAAGACCTAGGTAATACCGAGCGGAAAATACAATAAACTTTTATTTTATGAAGTAATCTAACTATGTGGCCGTCATCGGAGGAACAGTAGCTCCTGGGTGTCACACTTCCTGAAATGATGATCTCCTTGCATGCGCATCCAGCCCCAGCCCGCGCGCACCTCCCTGGAGAGTCACGATACCAAATGAATTGAGACCCAAATTCCTACCCAACCACCCATTTGTCGTGCTACCATACTGTTTTCCATATACCAGTCCATTTGAAGTAAAGTCGCTGTCTACATTTTGCAAGAGCTCAATCAATGCCTGCCAAATCCCATCCCGCGAGGGAGGAGAGTTTGACAGCCAGAGAGCATCCTGAACATAAGAATCCATCGAAGAAGAGCACTGGATGAATAGTTAGCAAGATACATCTGTAAACATCGATTAGAAAACTTACTCCATCAACTGCAATACTTAACTTAAATCCATTCTCACTCCCCATGATATTTTCCCCAGGGCATCAAAGCTCAATCAATGCGGAGGTAGTATAGTCTTTATCCCTCAAGGATAAGAAAACACCAATAGCCACCACAGAGAGCATTCTCATTATCCAGAAGTCAGCACATATGATCATACCATCATCACTAGTCTACCAGATACTTCTGACCCTTCCTCGTATCTATGCAAGAGCTCAATCAAATGCGGTTGCAGGTTTCATTCCCAATAAGATGGAAGAAACACCACAAGACGACCGCAGAGAGCATCTTCAGAAACGGAAAAGGGACTCAGAGGATATATCCATGGTACTTGCGGGGACGCTGGAGGGGATGAATCCAATCCGGGTGGAGAGACTCGAAGAAGTGTGGTTGACGGGCACAATCCTCCTGCCAGCGTTGTCTGACTGCCTCTTCCTCTTCTTCCTTTCTCTGCTTGCGCGCCAAGATATCGGCTTGGACAGCCGTTCTCAACGTTTCCTCTGCCTTGAGAAACTCCTTGTCGCTGGCCATGAGCTGAGGTGGCATCAGGTACCTACAAAGGAGACAGAAGATTCCGAAGCAGAGGAAATAGAGCACCCCAAAGGCAAAGGTTTCGAAGAAAGAGGCGCTCGCGGGGACAAATTCATCCATCTGCTGGTCCAGAATAGTTTCGATAACATTGCCTAGAACACTTGGACGCTGGTGTTGAGGCGCATTCTCGATGAAGTCGGGATCCTCGTAGAACAGATCCTTTCCAAAGTAAGTCACGAAACAGACGGCAAACAGGAAAAAGCAGAAGATGTGGGACTTCCACTGGTTCCAGAGCCGAATGACCAAGGATTTGACGTTAAGGACCGCGTTCTGGACAGCAGCGACCTTTCTACCGATGGCACCTTTAATGCAGGAAGACAGGCCTGCAACTATGGTTGTTGGGGCGGGGAGAGAAGCAGCAGAAGTGTCGGACATCTTGGTCTTGTCAGACCAGCTGCCTGGAATTGCCTCGACGACGACCATCTCGGGCTCAACCTTCTCCTTCTCCTCGTTCTTCTTCAACTCCTCACCCTCCTGCTCCTCGCGCACGGCGAGTGCGACGTTCGAAGCTTCGACAGCTGTCTTCTTCTCGTTTAAGTCGAGTTGTGCCTCGAGGAGAGCAAATTTGCGCTTTGGCTCATTCATCTTGTGAATGAGATGGGTGTTGATAGCCCGCAGGGTATTGATCTCCTTGTTGGAATCTTCAGCCAACTTGAAGTTGGCGCGTCTCAACATCTTATTCTCGTGCTTCGCAGCTTCGAGATCGACCATTGCCTGCTTGGCTTTAAGCAAAGCGTCGTTGTCCGCTCGAGGCTCCTTCAACTCGCGCTCCAGAGCCAAGACCTTATCCGCGGACTTCTTGGCCTCGAATTGAAGGGCTGAGGCTTTCTTATTTGCCTCGTTCACTTCACGCTTCTTTTCTGCCTCTAAGTTTGCGATTTTCTTATTCGCAGCAACCAAGGCGGCGTTCGCGTTGTCAAGCAGAGTCTGCTTGGCTGCGAGAGCATCGTTCGTGTTCGAGTCGGAGGAGAAGGAGTCGGTGATGGTCTGCTTTAGCTCTTTGATGTTGCTGTTGGCATCGCTGAGCTCGTTTTGCAATCGGTTGGCCGTGTCTTTGAAGTAGCTCTCGGAGTTGGTGAGTCTCTGGACCTCCTTCTGCAGGCTTTCAATCGACTGGCTCTTGGTACCCAGCTGGTCAATTAACGGCTTGACCAAACCGTTCAGCCGATTGATTTCGAGCTGAAGTTGACCATTGGGGCCAGTGACATGATCGAATCGGGATTGGAGATTGTTAGCCTCTGCTTCCAACTTGCCATAATTGCCGCTAGCGGTGGAGATCATGCTCTGGATCTCGAGTCGAATGGCATCGCCCTCTGGTAGATCCTGGATCCGGGTTGGCCAAGCTGGTGTAGCTTCCAGTTGACTGCGTAGACTGATGTTTTCTAATGAATCAGTTAGCGTGTCTATTTAGTAATGTCTTGTGATTATAATAAAGCATCCGATTACAGATCCCAGATTATAGAGGATTTCAAGAGCGCGGAATGACATACCCTCCCGAGCATCGGTGAGAAACCGACTGAGTGCCTCCGTGTCCGCATCTCCTGCTCCGAGACTGACAAGTTGTCCATCAGCAGCTGTGGACTTGCTAGCGATCACCATATCGAGACGCTCAACTTCCTTGATCTTGTCAAGGATTTGTTGATCGAGATCCGCGATCTTCGTAGTCTTCTCCGCGAGAAGGGCTTGCTCTTGAGTCGACGAAGTAGCCTCGGTTGCTAGAGTGGCTATTTGTGCAGCAGCAGATTCTTCCATGGACTTGCGAAGCTTCTCAAACTTGGCCTTCAGATTATCCCTATCATTTCTCAAGTTCTCTATCACATCTTCTAGATGAGCTTTCATCATAGCCGCGTCAGCATCCTTGAATGCGGTCATGTCTGTAACGGCTCTGGTGATCTCGTTTATCAGATCCCAGTTGCGGAGACGGTTTTCGCGTCGGTTCTGGTAAAAAAGAAAGTCAATATTCTTACACTAAATATCGGAACGGGGGTCTGCTCGGAACATTCGAAGGGGAAGGAGTGTCTATCCGCATGAACTTACGGCTTTTAACAGCTCTCTGTGAAGCTCGTCACTATCAAAGCCGCTCACATCGCTGCTATCATCTGGAGGGCCGTCATCTTGCCCATCGTCATTCTCTACGATAGCGACCTCATCATGTCCTCCCTGGTGAACAAGCAAGGCAGAATTCTCTCCGTTGTCAACAACATCGGCGTGCGATGAGTATTCTGCACCAGTACCATTGACTGCAGTAGTATCTGTGATCATTTGGAGCATCGGGTCTGAAGCTGGGAAGCCTTCCGAGTCTATACCATTGCCCGAGAAGTCGAAGTCATTCTGGGCGCCGGCCGATTCTCTCCAGGGGTCAATCGGGGCATTCTGCATTTCCTTGATGAAATCGTAACGCGGATCACTGTCGATATCGTAGTCAGACATCTTGGCTATGTGGGCTTCTTATCGTCAGCTAGTCATTTCGACATCGATCTCGATGGCGCGCGCCGGCGTCAAATGATGAAATGCAAACGCGCCTCTATGTTCTGGAAAGATGGAGAATGATATGAAAGGACATACAGTGATCTTGGCGAAATTTTTGCTTGGTAGGAGATCGAAGATCTGATTTCCGTGACGCGTTCGTGAGATCGAAGGGAGCTCCGCGGGAAGGTGCTTTGCTTTTTCGGTTGATATGATCGTAGAACTGTGTTTGGGAACAAGGAAGAGGCTCGTCTTCTTTGTTGTGGTAGGTGTGTATTGGGGAAGGATCTTGTATTAGAAGAATGTGTGTAGAAAAAGTTGGGGTTGAAGAATTACTTAGGGATTCTCGGTTTTGTTGGGAGGGGTGCTGTGATGACTTCGTCTCGCTTAGGACTAGCGCCAATTTGAAGGCGCGAATACCTTCCTTTCGGAATTCAAGCGGAGGTGGTGAATAGGAAACAAAAGCTCGCAGATGAATGAAACTGAAACTAATGACTCAAAGATCAAAGGCTGCCAACGGATTGATTCGTGACCTCGACAGTAGCAGGTCGCCGCCGCTCAACCTCCAAATTCTTTTGTTTACATTTTGAATATCACCAGCATTGGTGGGGAACACAACATCTGCTACTGCTGACAGGATGGAAAGTGATATTTGAATTTAGACTCAAACACCTGAATCTCTAACTTGGTAGCTATTGGTTTTGTATCAGAAGAATGTGCGTCGCTCCCAATTCTGGACGATTTGGACACTGTTGACGGAGACACTGGGAATCATGTAGATGCAGGTGGTTTCTCTCTTTGAAAGCACTCCCACTCCCTGAGCGACTGGAAAGACTCAAAGGGTCAAGTACTTCATGCCCCCCCCCCCCCCCCCCCAATTTTCAAGGTCTCGCGAATAATATCTCAACTTTGATGTTAGACCGCCTTCCCTCTCCAGCTATCATCATTGCCGATATAAGTCCCCATAACATGATATTGTAAATATCTCCTCGCTACTTCTATATTCAACTTTCTAAGTTTGATGAACAGATCTGACCTCTCATTTCTCATATCCAATGGAGTTTTCCGGTCTCAGATGAAAAAAGCCTCACAGAGCGAGCCTGAGGAATTTGCATTGTATATCATATTTATACTGTCCGACGGTTACAGTAATGGATACCGTAGTGTTCGCTCAAAAGTCAACACATTTTGTATTTCCCCAAGTTCCCTCGGTCGAAGCTCAAAAGTTCTCGGCAACGGGTCGGTGATTGTTAATATTCTAGCAAAGAATACTAGCAAAATAATACACAGATCAAGCCGAAGTAGACTTCCCACGGGTGTAACCCATGTCTCACAAAGTGTTGTCTAAGGTATCTGAAAAAGGTACTGAATTCCTAAAACCCCCACCTAGTGAGTTGCATCTCTACTCCCAACCCTACTGAATGTGAGACCCGGGCATTTCTTTTCCTCCCGCAGTGTTACGTTCGAGCCCCACATATCATCCATGGCAACTTCAAGAAAAGAGTCTCGATTTGTATATGTTCTTTCAGCTGTTGCACTTTGGACCTTGGTGATGGGGTGAGGTTACAAAGAAGTTGTGGGGCCTGTAGGTGCAGACATAGATGTGAGTATACCCGAGTGTAACCATGGGGGTAGTCGAGTGGATATCCCACCCATGAGGAATTTGATGGGCGTGTTTCCGGGTCGGATAGAATCTAAGTAATTTGGGTATCCAGATACCCATGGGTTCCGAGAAAATCTGAGCTTGCCCAGCTTCAAAATTGCATTTGGGTAAATAACCAGAGGGCCAATATCCCGGAACCTATACCCGGGTAGACCCGTACTCACGCCTAAGTCTGTGTGGGTGGTGTGGGCCCACAAGTCGTGGTGGAAACCTTTTCGTGTGGAAAGCCATGCGATATGCCTTTTTAGAAACAAATCCACACTTGTGTTGGAACTACTCGTGACTGAATGTTTGTTTTTCTCAACTGAAGGAGATGGTAACGTGGAAGGTAGGAGAGTTCAGCGATGGGTATGGCATCCTAATGTATGCTAGGTCAGGTTGTATTTGATTGTTCAAGTAAAGGAGCAGAGAAGACAACCACATGGGTAAAGATTAGTCTTGTAAGAGAAGATGAATGGTTTAAGTGAGGATAATGCACGAATTTGCAGCCACGGACTTCCCGGTCCACTGACAATAGACACAAAGGCAATTTTCCTTGTGAGTAGCCGCTACTCAGCTAGTAATCATATTCTCCTTTCCCAGTCACTATGCCTGCTGCTCACCATGCTGATGTTTAGCATGCAACTCCTCAACCGGTGCATCAACGCGATAATTCATCTGGTCCTTCAAACTCCCCAAGAAAAAGCAGCATATCGCACCCAACGCCCCAAACGGCGCCGCAATCATGAACACAGCTCTGATCCCATCAGCGGCCGCCTGCTTGATGCCAGCTACACCAGCACCAATGATCACTGGTGTAACTCCAGGAATGGTTGGAAGTGCAGTCATGTTCTGGGATGCGAGAGCGCCAACAAATGCTGGGACTGAAGATGCTGGTAAGCCCGCAACAATGGCGGCTTTGCCAACGTACTTTGGGATGAATTTGTCCATCCTACCATTTACTGTGGCGACATATATGGATGTGAACATCGTGCCAGCAATAGCACGTGTACTCGAGGTGAGAGCTGTAGCGGTAGCTATCAGACTCTGAGGTGTTGACAGTTGAACTCCAGCGATGATGAGACACAGCGGTGCGCCGAAGCCGAGACCCCAGAGGCCGGAGAATATAATGGCGGACGTGGAGTCGCTGGGCTCGATGGTTGCGAGACCGATAATCCCACCAGTCACTAAGACGAATCCCACTGCGAGAGGGACTCGGATAGATCTCATCTTTGTGCTGACGAAGCCGTAGATGGCGGTGCTCAGCATGCCACAGATCCATCCTGGCTGGGCCCGGGCGACCTGGAGGAATGGGTCCGTTTCGAAGAGCGCTGAGGTTCTGCGATAACGATTAGTGATTGAGTTTGATCGATGAGGGATCGAGCTTACAGAGCTGGGTAGAAGATGATATAACAGAAGAGAGTAATTCCCTCGATGAAGATAAGGCCCAGAAAGATAGCAAATGCTCGTCCCTGACTCTTTCCACCACGGAACAAATCATGGTGCAAGATTCCAGTCTTCATGAACTTCCACTCGTAGATCCCAAAGCACAACAGTGTGATACAGCCGATGATGATGGTGGCCAGTACCGGAGCATCAGTCCACTCATACAGACTGCTGCCCAGATTCATTCCTACCAAGAGCAAGGTCAATCCTGTTGTTAGGAGTCCACATCCAGGGAGATCGAGACGAGCAAGCTTTTGGCCGAAGGACAAGTGGTCCAGTCGGCTATGTCTCTTAGGTGGCTTGTATCCGAAGAAAAGACCGAGAGTGCAGGAACCCCAGAGAGCCATTTGTATCCACTTGCAGCGAGATTAGAGAGACACATAAACAGCGGAGCCGTCAAACTCACGTAAAAGTTCCGCCATCCGGTGTGAGCGTTCCGCTTTGTCAACGCTCCAATGATCAAGGGACCCGAACAAGAACCAATGGAAGCTGCTACATTCATAGCTCCTTGTGCCACTTGAAGCATGTCCGTCAGCTGTGGAGCTCTGGGTCTTTGATTCCAAGATTAGACTTACTGGGTCTCCATTTTCTCGGCAAAATCTCACTAGGAACAACGTATGCCAATGGAACAGTCGCAAATCCGAAGCCAATGAGGATTTGGGCTACGATGAGGCGATAAATGCTGGTTGATCCGGGAGCAATAGCCGAGCCGATGAAAGAGAGAAGACATGGACCAACAAGGAACAGCTTTCGAGCCTGGAACGCATCCGAAGCTGAGGCTATGAGTGGTGATATGACAGCCTGGACAAGAGATAGAGAGTTGGGGACCCAGGGCTCAGCAGCTTTGTTGTGGAGGTCTTCTCCGATGTATGCAAGCTATATGAAGTTCACCAGCTGTTCACGTTCACCTTTCATACAAGGCAGGCATGAGGCATCACTTACCATCGCAGGAGGACCTTGAAGAGCTACGACCTGAACCAGGTTCAAGAGAAACATCGCAGCTAGTGCAAGCCATGTCCTAGCATGAAACTCAGGCTCCTCATCGTCGTTGTTATATTCCATGTTGCTGAATTCAGTGTTGACATTCTCAATCTGCTTCTCGTCGACCGAGTTCTTATCTCGGATTGAAGTCTGGACAATCTCAGCTCCAGAGTTCGGGGCTTTTTCAGCCGGTGCGACGTTGGACGACATCATGAATCAGTTGGTCTGAGGTTGCTTCTCGTGACTGGACTCGGAAAGTGAAAGAGAACAGCACGCCGCCAAAGCTCGCTCTTTTGACAGAGCTCAGTGATCGATGGACAGAACCACGTCTCTTTATATCTGGCAATTGACAGCTCGTGATAGCTCATGAAGGAGTTGTGAGTTTGTGGGGTCCCCGCCCCTGAAAGTTAAAGTTCACGTTAAGCATTTAGCTCTGGATGTACAAACTGTCTAGACCCAATGTAGAGCTGCATCGTAAGCCGTGCGCAGGCTTGATAAACACGCCATGTTCCACATGTCCACATTTGCTTTTTACATTCGCCCGCATCTCCTAAAATCTCAATTACAATGTTCAGGAGTGTGGCTGCAGTGTCCAGGAGTCTGGTTGGACCACGATTGAAATTTATCAATGCAGCCATGTTTCTCAAAATCACAGATTCATGCCTTACTTGGAAGTCAAGATTATTGGTGCACCGTCGAGGACTAAGCTTGTGCAGCTGGTTGGTGTACAAAGTGAAACATTGCAGGGATATTTGACGATCATGCAGATCCGCAGCACCGCAAGCGAATGTGGAGATTTGAGGTTACAGCTCGATCATCAGGCTTCGCCGTCAATCAGTCGGGCTATAATATTTCGAAATCTGCCCGCCAACCCCCACTCATTCACACGCTGCAAAAATCCATTTATCTCGCAAAGAGTGGCGGCTGTTATTGACGACGTGATAGCACGACTCCAAGTCAGTCTCGTGAGGCGAGATAAATGGCCGATATAGGATCCAAGAAGCTGGAATTCTGGATGGCTCATATCAAATCTGGAGGCCGAAGGATGCGAATCGCCGTCATTCCCCGGCCCATAATGGATGTAGCAGTAAGAAGCCAGTGCCGCAGAGAACAGGATTCTAGGTACGTGAATAGCAGCTGTCTCGTTGAACCGCAAGGCCTCAAGTCGTTTCTGGAGCAGGAATGCATGCATCATGCATCTTGAAGCAGCTGGAGTGGAGGCCCAACTCGAGACGTACTCCAGTGACTCCTGGGTCTCTCCGGGACCGTCTCTTCCGATGGCACTCTCAAGCCGGTCAAAGTCCACCAACAAGTTCATGAACGTCCAATGCCAAAGCGAAAGAAGGCAGAACTCGTCGCTTTGATCTGCTCGGAGAAGTCCTGAGAATCCTTCGTACCACCGCAGTAGACTGTCCTCATATCGTTTAGATGTTACATCGTTGAGACAGCCCTGTCGCCGATCCTCTGAAATCAAAACGCCGATACTTTCGAGCTTTATGTAGGCCGCAAATGCATCTCTGGGATGCGAGTGGCAGACGCTTCCAGTTGCCGGCTGCTCGTGATCTGCCGTTAGTATTTCCGCCCAATCTTTAGCAGAAGTGGCCGCGAAAGCTCGACTAGTGGTAAGAGTTTCGTTTTCAGATCTCCTATGTTTCAGAAGCGAGTCCCTCTGGTACAGGAACGACAATTCTGCGTCGTGGATGTACAGGGCAAGCACAATCCTAATAAATCGTGAGATGAATTAAAAGCCTTCAAATTATTGCTCACCTTCTCAGTTCTTCCCGTCGTATCCACTCTTTCCACGCCCTTTCAAGCTCGTCTTCGGAGGTGGCGATAGGCGGCTTCATCTGGGGACGAGCGTCGAACATGTGTTCTCTCCTAGCAAACTACAATCTTCATCAGCACATGTTCAACCACTAGATTTTATTTCCGTACAGAGAGCATCGATCCATGGTAAGAGTCAAAGATTGCTAGATGCTTGGGATCCTTGTAGGATTCGTCAGCAAGTGCCTGAAATCCATGTTCGCACAACTTCTTACTCCAGATAGCATGGCAAAGGTCTGCCCAATGGTGGCGGCTTGGAAAACTGCCACTATCTGGTCACTGTTGTGACCAATGAGTTTGTCCTTTCAAAAGTCAATACAAATCGCGAGAAAGTGACGAGCTGCTTGACTTACGGACATCAGAATAAACTTGTTCAGACCTTCGAAAATTCGACGTCCTCGTTTGATGGCATCATTGGAACCAACAAATAAGCACCCCACCGACGACATGGAAATGAGAAGAAGACCGTTTTGAACCGTTGGCTGAAAGCTTGCAGCGTGTATGATTGGAAAGATTGGATGGAAACACTTTAGGTATCTGCGGACGGAGAGATTCTGGTACAGGTTAGCACAATATACTGGGTGATTGACGGGTGTAGTTACAAGTAATCTAGATGACGGTAACAAGTCTTCTTGTGGAGGTGGATGGGTAAGTGCTCTGGAAAGCTGTCGCCGACAGTCTTCATCCACAATTTCGGGCTCACTTGGAGAGGTGACCGACATCGACATAGAGTTGCGACGTACAGGAAGTGCTGGGATGATAGCGAGATGATCCTCTCGTTGAAATCCGGTGAACCAGATATCTCGCATATCAATAATTCTTGGTGATATGCCCTCCGCGTGAGTCGGCGGTTTCTGGCCACTGTTAGGCACGATCTTATCGGCAAAGTCGGGAATCCCCAATTGGAGGTCAGGTAATTGATTCGAATCCCCATTCAAGCCTATATCGTTCATTATAAACTCCCCCTCGAAGTTCCAGAGAGAAGTATTCTCCATGAAGCCTATGGATTGGAAGTCCCACACATTTGGGCCAAAGTCGAAATTTGCTTGGCATGGAGTAGATCCTGCGTTTCCCATATCGCTTGGAGTGCTCATGATGGTATTTTCATCCGCTGGATGAGATTGTTAGATATTGTCAATTATTACTATTATTGTCAGCATGTATCTTACCGTGTGGAGTTCCCGCACCACGTATAGGTGTAATTTCACCGTGGTTTCTCGACGTATGGGAAGGAGGCATTCGTATTCTCCCAGTGCAATGGGATTTCGTGTGTCTGATCAAAGTATCCCTATTTTTTTTCTTCTACTTTAGCTTCTGATTCAACATATACGAAAGAAGATCTTTCTCACTCCCGAGCATATCCCTTTCCACAAGCTCCGCACTTGAACGGTTTTTCTTTAGTGTGTGACCGCACGTGACGCTGTAGATGCTCCGCTCGAGTGAAACTCCTGGCACAGTAAGTGCATTGCTGGGGTGGCATGCTGGATGAACTGAAGGATATGAATCGCTCTCTGTGATGGTTATTATGATGCTGTCGCTCGAGTTGAGATCGTGTTTATTATGTAGTAAAGGAGAAGAAAACGTAAATCGAATTCCGGGGTGCAGCTGCTGAATAGTTGAACCTGGATAGTACCCCGCACTAATGTTCCAGGTCAACTCTACCACTTGGGCTGATTCCAGGACGGTACATATGCCGTGGTTGAGCCGAGACTTCCGAGTCAAATTCGCCTCAAAGTCCTACTGAGATTCCGCGGTCGCACACACTATGCCTAACAAGACTCTACAGGACACGATTCTCCTCGTGCCCAATGAATGCTAGCAAACTGAAAAACTTCATTTAAATTGAGACTATATGTAAAGACAACGCAATACTACTTGCTTCTGGATTGAAATCTGACAGCCATATCTGACTGCTTCGCAAACCAGTATGTGCCAACCGACCACTCCGGCTTCTCCGATGCCCAGAAAACGTCAAACTGGCGAAGAATCTGAGGCACAAACTTTCCCATTTCCATGATCGAGATGTTCTTTCCGATGCAGGACCGCGAACCATACCCGAACTATAATCACAGACCTCATGTTTAGTGAAGGACAATTGTCGTGGTAAGCACAAGAAGATGAGACAGGGGGCATTGGGAGTTAGGAATCGGGAATAGCAATTGAGACATGGTGCTACAGGCAATAAGTAACTTACAGTCAGCAGTGTTCGGTCCATGATTTTGATCTGCTCGGAATCTGCTTCTAACCACCTCTCAGGGCGAAAGATGGCTGCATCATTCCCGTAGATACTTCTGTCGTGGTGGACAACAACAGGATTGATCCCAACGTTTGTTCCTCTCTCTAACGTCACACCGCAAATCTCCATGCCACCTTCCGGTACGAGGCGTTCGAGAGGATAAGAAACCCCAGGATGGCAGCGCATAGCCTCCTTCATCACGACTTGCCTGTAAGGAAAATGCAATTAGCATCGTCGAGGAGTATTGTTGTGCATAACTCACAAATATTCAAGCTCCAAACTCTCACCATATGTCACGAACTCCGAGAGTTTCCCAGCACGATCGGCAGCATCAATCTCTTCTTGTAGGCGCTTATACGTGTTTGGCGTCTTGATGATGAAGTAAAAGATCGCGCGCAACGAAATAGCTGTGGTATCGCTTCCGGCCAACCTGGAAACACCGATTTCAGCAATCATCCAAGCAAATAATGGGTAGAATCATCAGAGGTATAGCTTACATGTTATTGCTCAAGTGGTTGATCAAATCTTTATGTGGCATACTGTCTTTATTCTTCTTTTCCTCGAGCCGCAGGAAGGCCAAGAAGTCTGACGCTTTCTTGGTCACACCAGCCTTTTCGTCGCGGTCATACTGATCGATGCACTCTTGGGCAAACTACGTGGAAGTTAACTGCAGTTCTCTATACGTTCCAGGCTAGGTAAAGGGAACAGTACCTCCACAATCGTGAAAAGTGGATTTGGAAGATGCAGCGAAGGAATCTTCTCCAAGTTCTTCATCATGAACTGATTCCCACATAACCAAGGATGCAGATACGGGACCTGGCCAGCAATTGAAGCATATTTCAAGCCCGCTTCGATGTCGGAAATCATGCCCATAACATCCTTGCGATATTCAATAAATCCGAAGCGCCGATTGAAAGTAATCATCCCAATGACATCAAAAGCATACCACTGAAGCCAAGTCCCGAGATCAACTTTTTGCCCTTCTAGGTCATTCATCGCCTGAATAAAAAGCTCCGAGATCTCATCAACCAGTGGCTCCATCGTCCGGATGGACGTCATGGAGAATTTACCTGCCACGGGACGTTTCAAGGCTTTATGCTCTACTGGATCTCGGGTTGTAAACATGCTGGGCATGAGCTTGTCTTCGAAATACGGCGTCATTGTGTTATAAAATTCAGACTAGATATGTTAGACATTGAACAGGCACGTAAATGATTACACATCGCAAATATACCTTGATGAAGGAGCTGCTAATTCCGTAGATCGTTGGAATTACGGAGGGGTCAGAGAGCGAGACTGTGTTTGGACCGGTGCGAACAATGGGGCCGTACTTGTCATGAAGGTCGAGATAAACAGCGGGTGCTTGACCAGACCACAGCCGATAGACACGGTAAAATCCTGTGAACTTCGCCCAGAACGGACCAGGCAGAGAGGCAAGATCTGGGCGGTAGACCAGTCTTAATGTTGCAAAGAGTTGATAAAGAAGAATTGCCGCTCCGCTGATGAGCAGGTAGGCGATCATGTTCTGCGTACTAATTTCACTTGCTATCGTCATGATGGAATGCGAAAGAGGTCGAGCTCTAAATTCAAATCGTAGGTTGTGTGAATATTTCAGGTGGAGATATTGCCTGGCACTTAATATCTCAAAGTCTGGCAACCGCATCCTCCATAAAGTCTCCCCCAAAATAAGTGCCGTTGACGAATCAATTCCCAACTGCTCCAGGTCTACGGCCAACCCCAGCACCCCAGATTTTGCGGGGTAGACGCCCCCCAGCCATGCTTTGCAACCCCCTTAGATGGGAAAGAGTAGTAGTACTGACTTTAGTAATTACTGGTACCGTTGCATGTGTGTGAGAGCCGGACGAAATCTTCATGGCAATCGGTTATTGCGCCGATTCCGAAACCTAAACGTATATCATTGCTAATTGGGAGCCGTATAATGTCCCAGACGAGCTACCAATCGCACGCAAAGAAGACGATGATAAATGAATTACAGTGACGAGTATCTTTCCATAATTATACGTCGTTGCAGCTCTTGGAGTAATGAAAAGACGGTTTGAGCATGACGACACCGAACGATGGGTGCATAAGTGGTAGATTCCAGGGCCTCTCAACGACCAATGCCTGTAAGACAAGCCTTAGAGACGCTTTGCAGGCTTCTGCTCTCACTGTCTCACGCCCCGTCTGTGTGGCGCACTAGTCCACAAACCCCGGATTTCCGGCCCCTAAATGGTCCCGCCTTGTCCACATTGCCCACAATTGGATCCGCTGAGATCGGAGCCGGATATCTGACCGGACAGTAAGCACCGTCCGGCACGTGGACAATGTCCCACGATCACTGCTGCCCCGCCCGAGCCGTGGCGGGCAGCTTTGGACTCACAGAGACTGTACCTGGATATCCGCGGAGCAAAGAGGTCTGCGATACCCAAGTAGTATCCGCAGAAAGTTAAAAAATAAATTCATATATCTTTGTGCCATGAAGCATTTGTTGAAGGGTCATTTGATTGCTATCTAAACCTCTCATCATCAGTATTATTGTTGCCTCGCCAAATACCGTTACCATGGCAACTCGCATCAAGCCAACACCCAACTCTCCTCAGAAGATCCAACTTTCCCGCATCTCGCATGTCTACCTTCGACATCCCGATCCAGAGGAGTTTCTCGCCTTCGCAATTGACTTTGGATTTGTTGAAGAAGCGCGAGTCGACGGTGCTATCTACCTTCGAGGCTACGGGATCGATCCATACTGTTACGTTGTATTGCCCAGCAAGAATGGGGAAAAGGAGTTCGAAGGCGGGGCATATGTGGTCCAATCAAATAACGATCTGGAGAAAGCAATGAAACTTCCGGGCGCTGTTCGAAAAGACATTTCACATCTGCCTGGTGGCGGTGAGATAGTTTCTCTTTCCTCCCCAGGAGGAACAAAAATACACCTCGTGGGGGAACAAGGGACTCGAGTTGCCCCTGTGAAGGAACCTTCCGCCCAGGTGATGAATCTGGGTCCATATAATCTCCCCTTCAACAAGGAAAGGAAAGGTAAATTACATCCTTGACTGTCATTTTGAGCTCTTACTTACTGGGTCTAGGAGAGTTCCAGCGTTTCCAAGCTGGACCTGCCATGGTGCATAAGCTAGGCCACTACGGTTACGTCTCCAGTAAATTCGACGAAGATATTGCCTTCTACCTCGACAATTTCAACATTACCCCAACAGACATTCTCTACGAACCTACAAATTCAGACCTAGACGTTCTCACGTTTCTCCACATCGATCTCGGCTCCGACTACAGTGATCACCATACGCTCTTCATGCAGAGAGGCGCCCCAGGGCAAGAAACAAAAATGCACCACTGCTCATTCGAGGTGGCAGACTTCGACACGCAGCTCCTTGGCCATCAGTGGCTTGCAGATAAAGGGTACACGTCAATTTGGGGTGTTGGCAGGCACATCTTGGGTAGTCAGATCTTTGATTATTGGAAGGATCCGAGTGGATTCAAGATTGAGCATTATGCTGATGGAGATGTGGTCAACGAAAAGACGGACACACAACGATTGGAGGCAGGTCCGGACACTCTTTCAATTTGGGGCCCGCCTTTGCCAGCCTCCTTCACTGAAACCTGACCGAAACTGATTAGGTCTCGTGATATCTCTGTAGCTACATAGGGTTTGCGTGAAGTTATGTCCTGCAGGAATGCAAGTTCTTCTTGTCCGTAAATCAATTTCACGATTTTAAAGTTTGGTGATATCATTTGCAAGTTTTGTGCTCACAGGCTAGTCTTAAGCTTTGAAATGTATGCAGCCTTCTCTTGATATCTCCTACGGTGTTCTAAACTTTTCAGCAACAACTGAAGGATAGCTCAGCTTTGAGTACACGATATCTTGAGCTGATCATTTTAAAATACCATGTTCAATACTTTTACTTCAAGCTCCGATGCCCTCTTTACGAAGCCACATCGGTATTACTAAGTACTAGCCTAAATCACGATCCCCTAACCAACCCCATTAAAAGGCACTTTACCCGCTTGAAGGGTTTGAGAACTACTGAAAAATCTAGACACCTATCTAACTACGAGTAATATCAATGCTAGAGGTTGATCGCAAAAGAGTTCCCCACAGTCCAAGCATTATAATTTAACTACATTTTGCGCATCTTGGCATTTTTAGAAAGTACTTGGATCTATTCCTATAGGTATTTAAAGTTACGTTTACAGTAATTTCCCTTTAATAATGTTGAAAGTTCTGCTCGAAAAGTAAGTGCTGAGGATTTCAAGGAGATATTCGTTTTTCGAGGTTGAACAAGAAGCAAGTAAACGCGATTCCAGCTAGTTGGTTGAACGTCTGTTCATTCCGCGACGGAAACCCTCCTGATAATTTGAATTATTCTGTGTAAGCCATCTACTCGAATTTCATAGTATTGCTCAAAGTTCCCAACCCATCAATCGAGATATCCACTACATCCCCATCCTTCAAGCTATACTGGGGCTTCTGGAACCAACCCACACCAGCTGGAGTTCCCGTCATGATGGCAGTCCCAGCAGGCAATGTCCTCCCTTGGCTCAAGAAGCTCACCAGCTCAGTTGGACCCCAGATCAAGTCGACCGGACTGTTCTGCACAACCCCTCCATTGATCGTTGTCTTCAACTGCTTTCCTTCAATGGCTCCAAATGCCTTCGCGTTCACGATAGCAGGACCAATGGGAGCAAAGTTGTCGAAGGACTTAGCATAAGTGAATTGCCCGATTTGAAACTGGCGCGCAGTAAGGTCATTTCCAATTGTATAGCCAAGGATGTAGTTTGGGGCATCTTCGACGGAAACATTCTTCGCGGCCTTGGATGTGACAATGGTAAACTCGCCTTCGAAGTCGAGGAAGTTAGTTTGCGCAACCTTTGGGATGGGAATGATTCCCGGTTCTGCAAGTGACTCGGATGGTTTGTACCACATCGGCGGGTTCTTCGGAATTTCCAACTTTGAATTTGTCAGTTAAAGATGACTAAAAGCTTATTTGAGAAGGATAACATACACCTGCTTCTTTCGCATGGTTCGCGTAGTTCATACCAATGCAGACGATTGGGAGACCAGGCGCTACAGGAGATACCAACTTCGATACATGTCAGCTACGATAAGCAAGTATATCATTCACCCACTTGCTTGATTTCAAAACTGGCTGTGCTCGCTCCGTCATCCTTTTCAAGTGCCGTGATGGACTTGAAACCTTTGACTTTCTCGCCAACTTTCAACATTTGCGAATTTGAAGTCGCGTAGTAAGACTCTCCATCTTCTTTGGCGATGAAACGCACCAAATGTGTCCAGGGTGACATTTCGACGACTTATTGCAATTGGAGACCTTCGAAGTTTTCGAGCGTGGTTTGGGTGACTGTCCGAATGTCTGTCCAGCATTTAAATAGTCATGCATTATCGTCCGTCCGCCTTCTGCTGAAATCCGATTGCATTGTCTTGACTTAACTTTTCGGTTGCTTAGAGCTCTCAAGATTATCTCACATTTCGTACCAAATCGTCTCTCGGGCGGGACGGTGCAACTGAAGCTCGGATTTCCACTTGCCCACATGCCCGCATTTTGTCCACCGGGGATATGTAATGCGGGGCAGTGTATGTATTGTTTGCCCCACGCACGACCGACTACCCTCAATTCTAATAAACTTTCCTACTCCAAGCTAAGCGCTCCATCTCCCCACAATTTTCTCGTGTGACTTGTGGTGTGTGGAATTGGATGCTTACGTGGACCAGCTAAAGTCAAAAAGTCGTAGAGTTCGACGGCACTGCTGATCGGCCTCTTTGGGTTTTGAGGCATCAATAAATGCTTCGTGCACCCATTGACCTTGTACTGTCAACATCTTCTCCAAGCTTTATTTTAGGAACCATGTCCTCTAATAGTGATATTGAGACAACTGACGTTCTTATCGTTGGTTGTGGCCCCACTGGAGCACTTCTCAGTGCATTGCTGGGCAGATTCGGAATCCAAAACATCGTTATCGAGAAAGAACCAGGTGTGACCAACGATCCCCGCGGAATCAGTCTTGACGAGGATGGCCTGAGACTGCTACAAGAGTTGGGACTCTACGAGAAAATCTACACGGAGATCGGAAGCTGTAAGTGATCGTTGAAAATTATCCCTAAGCAGTTACTGATACAGGATAACTTAGCAATTGGGAAGCTGCATTTCATTACTAGCAGAAATGATTTGCATCAGAGACCATTTATGAAAATTAACATGAACACGGTGGGATCTTTCTGTCGCTGGACCACGTCTGAGCTAATGTAATTCTGCCATCAGACGCAAGGTGGAACAGGCCACATAGGTGTAATTTCACATCGCCAGCCAGTGCTCGAGGAATATCTTCGTCGTGTTGCATCTCAGCTCAATAGTTCTAAATTGAGATCCTCTTGTACCGTCTCGCATATTAGTGAAGATGAGGACTGGGTTTACTGCGACTACGAGGACGTAAATGGAATTACGAAGAAGGTCCGGTCGAAGTTCCTCGTGGGATGTGATGGTAAGAGAGGGTACACGAGGAAAATGTATCTGGAACCCAAGGGCGTCATTATGGAGCAGGCATCGAGGTCAGTAGCACTTCATCATCTACATTCGACATACAGTAAGATTGATTGATGCGAAGCTTTGGATACAATGAAACTTGGGTGGCACTGAACTTGAGAATCACTCCACCTACCCCGGAAAGTCACCCATACTTGCCCTTTTGGAAGCTGGGACATACTCCCGAGAATGTGTACGATCTCTACTTTCCCCGGAACTTCCGATTCATCTGCAACGACAAACGACCTGCTGTTTGTGGTCGGTTTGGCCGTGACGCCGAGCGTCTGTGGAGATTCGAGTTTGTTGTCCAAGCGGGCGAAGACCCTATGAAGATGGCCACAGAGACAGAAACCTCGAAGATTGTGATGCCATACCTAACGCATGATGGCTCACAGTATGGGTAAGTGTTGCCCCCTGGCTAGCAATTGGCTCTTTAGAGACTTTCCTCACAATTGAACAGTTCCGACCATCCAATATCTTTTCCGAGAGACTGCATCGAAGTCCTTCGATCACGGCCTTTCGGTTTCTCAGCTAGGAGCTGCCAGAAATGGGCGGTGGGGCGGGTTATATTGGCTGGCGATTCTGCACACGTCTTCCCGCCATGTAAGTGTGTCATGACCTCATATTCGTCAGGGCAATGTTCTGACTTCTTCAGTTGGCGGTCAGGGAATTTCCTCAGGTTTTCGTGACTCTTCTGGCTTGGCATGGCGACTTGCTCTTGCGATTCGAGAAAAGACCAAGAACCACGAGCAGCTCCTGACAGGATGGTACCGAGAACGCCAACAGCAATTGAAAGTATCTCTTGCTTCGACGATCAAGAACGGATCGTTGTGCACTTCAGGAAATACTTGGAAGTTTGCGCTTACAAAACTTATCCTCCGCATCATGCAGATGATTCCTTTTCTGAACAAAAAGCTAGAGGCTGGACCAAGAACAGAGGGCATGATCCGCTACAGAGCTCAGGAAGGCTTGCCGTTTCTGGGTAATTTCTGTGGCGGTGGCTGCCTTCCTCAAGTCTACTGCGCGCCAGTCTCGACTTGTGGAAAGAAATTGGGAGTTCGTTTCACAGATGATGTCATATTTGGTGCAAAAAAGAAGGGGATCTTCCAGCTTCTTGTCCTCCTGAAGGGCCTTGAAGATCTGCCCGCATTGAGAAAGGGACTACTCGGATGCGAAGAGCTCTCTAGAGGATTTTTGTTTGAGCATGAAGCAACCTTCATTCTCCAGGAATCTGACGTCAAAAATTCTGGAGGGCATGTAGGAGACGATGTCTACCGCCTTGCCACGGCGGAAGAGTTTGCCGCAGATGAGATATTGTGCAAAGATCGGCCAATACCGCAGTTTTACGATATGTATCGTATACAGAAGGAACTGCCTGGAATGACCTTCGTCGTTGTCCGTCCTGATCGATTTGTTTACGCGGCTTGCAAGACAGAGGAAGAATTACATTCAATTTGCAGTGGAATTCGAGCAACGATTGGACTTGAATAATAGATCTCAGTCGAGAGAAAATATTCATTGATGTTCCATTCTGTGCCTTGGTCGTTTGTTTGAAGTCATGGTGAACGCTTCCCCTACACGGGGAACTTTACTTTACCCGCTGGGGTACTGTAGACCGTGGAAAGCATTCTCTAGCTGTCTTACATGATGACAGTGAAAGTTGATCATCCTTCATTTCTACTCCTCACTGGAATGGCTCCCTTTAGGGTACGTGTTCAGGCATGCTTCCCAGTAAAAGGGCGGTGTTAAATGTGCATGGATGTTAATTTTTTCTTTGCTCATCAGTGCATATGGGCTATTCATTGTCAATTAATTAAAGTGCAGGCAAAGAAAGAAAGCTTCTTGTTGACGCATATTTCACAATGGGCTAACTGACAGCCTGAGGCTTGCACTGATGGCTCAATTTACCATCCACAAATTTTGGCGCTTGCCCCACATGCTGCCTAGATCATATCTAGACTCTCCCATGTTTACCAATTGAGCTTCCTAAGTACAGAATGAATGTATTGAGCTAGCTCTAGCTGAAAATTCTTTATTTTGGGGTTCTTCTAGAGGGATAGATTGATAATTGGGGAAATTTCTTGGCGGGGAAATCTTGGATCCACATTTAATTTAGCGAACAAAACATCCGGGCTGTGCCAGAGCTCAGGTCTTTATGTAAGAATTCTCCGCATGAATCCTAGATTATTCATCTAGTTGGGGGGCGCTTGTATAGATTTCAAGAAGAAACCTAGACGTCACCAAGAATGGGACTAAATCCATTGACAGTTTAATTTTCATTGCTATCTGATCCTGGCACCGCCAAACCCAAAACATATCCAAAAAATTGCTGGAAGCCTATTTGGCTACCCCCAAGCAAACCAAACTCGCAAAACCTTTGCTCGAACTGAAGGAGGTGCAGTAAAGAAAATTTCAGTGAAAACATGCGACATCAGGTGAAGATTGAGAATTCCAAGTCAAACCTTCATCCGGTGGACAGCATCCGAGCACCAAACCCTTCGCAAGAGCGATCAAGCCCAAGACATCCATACCTACAGCAGGCTGTCTATGCGAAAGGGTAGTACGCGTATCTTGGTCACTCAGAGTCTCCCGTATCCACAATACCACAATAAAACCAGCGTCAAAGCTATGATAGTTGTCGAGGCCATGAGAAGCCAACACGAAGGAGATCATCCCCGTTGGGATCAGAATTTCAGCTGTGACTCTGAGACAGGTGACTCTTTGCCACGGAGCTTAGAGATTTCATTGTCCAACTCCTCGATCTGTGTCTTCTTTTCGGCTTTGACGTCGCCCAATTCCTGCTCCAATTCATCAATCCGACCCTCAAGACCCTTCTTCATCTCCTTGTATGTGTCCTGAGTGACGTAGAGGTATGCCCATTGACTCTTTGTCTCCTCATCTGCATCGTTGATTTTCTCCATATCGGCCCCTGCTTCACTCTGAGCATTGATTCGCTTGAGCAAAACTCTGCGGTGGACATCTCACTCATCTGTCTTAGCTTGCATCTCCTTCACCAACGAACGACATTCGGCATCCCACTCTTCCTTGTTATCTCTCATCTGCTTCGCCATGAGGTTGCGCTCGCCAATCCACTCGACCCTGTTCTTCTGCAACTTGTCACCGGTCTTGTCAGCCTTTGATTTGACGAGAGCTTCGGCGTCTGCCACTCTGATCTTGGCTTCCTTCAGTCGAGCATCGCAGACCTGAAAGTCGTGAAGGACGCAGACGTGGCATTTTTCCTTAGCTCCCTTGTCTCTGCAGTGGGTAAGGGGGTTTGGGTTGGCGACAAGAATGTCTCGGTGGTTGTAATCGGGACTTTTATTTACTTTCACGTATCAACCCAATTTTTGGTTCCCCACATTTTTCCACCTCCTCCCCCAAATACCAGCTCTCTTTAAGATCCAAGAATCTAAAAAATTTGGGATCAAGGGTACTCCATTGGACTGCGTGATCCTGAGCCTAGTGAATCGACCGAACTTGCATCTGCGGAAGCAGTCCTCCAATATGCCTAGAGAGGAGACTCCATTGACCTTCTGCAGAGGAAGCTCATATATGAAAGAAGGTCAAGGTGATAAGGAAGTCATTTGCCAGCTCTGCACCAAATAATTAAGGCTTGCATTAAATAATTAACGCTTGCAGTGCAATTCCTCCGCTGCCTAACATTGCTAAGCAGCTACCTAGAGATGACAAGTCTTCTTAATCATCTGCTGTATCAAAGCATCCTTATCCCTAAAGCCCTTTGGAAACTTGGCCAAATCAGAATCCTTAAACAATCCTCTCGCCGCGGAAGCTTTCTCCAACGCGCTCGCCCTCCCAGCCCCCGCACCAGCCGTCCCAGCAATAAGCCCCATGATCGCAAACGGCGCGGAACTAGGGTCGGCAACAATATCCGCGATGGTGATTGCTGCATTGCCAGCCTCGCTGACCAACAATGCAATGCGTGCGATTGCAGCGACGCTGCCGACTAGAGGCCCCAGTGCCTCGCCTACGAAGGGAAGTACCATAAAGATGATGGTGAGGATCTTGAGGATTAGGTTGCGTTTGGCGTCTGCTGCGGCTTTGGCGCCGATGTCCTTGATTTCTTTCATGCTGCTGATGGCCTCGGACATTTGGAAGATGGGCATTGAGTATGCTACCACGGCGTCGATAGGAGAACCTCCGTTGTCGCCGTCTAATTAATACAGAAGTCAGAAGATTGCCTGGAAAGGAATGGTCAAGGAGTTTTATCGCAGGACTCATGTCATGAATAATACTAGAGAGAGGAGAATGTGAACGTACCATCGTAGGACGTCATGCCAACGTCGAGGTACGTGCTCAAGATCGAATTCTGCAGAGCCGTTATATTGCTCATAGACGCTTCGATTACTGCCTTCGGGTTGCCAACCTGAATCTTATCGTCCGCAGCCTTCTGGGGGATGTTCTTATAGTGGTGGAGGAGCCTGCGACATGGGCGGTTGCCGCCGCCGCCCGGACGAGGAGTATCACCGCCGTCGGCTGCGCAAGTGAACGGGTCATCGTGGTCACCCCAGACAACCCATGATTTATCAATACCGGTTTCAGCTATAAGGTCGTTGAAGAAGCTAGTCTCATCGTCCAGCTGGAAGCGGATGGTCCAGGACTCGTCATCTTCCCAGAAATGCGGCATCCCCGCGCAGGGGCCCTTCTCTTCCTTGCGGCCACCGACGGTGTAATAGCAGGTCATGTACTTCAGGCCGGTTCCGAACTTGTATATGGAGACGAAGGCGTCAAGCTTGCCCTGGATCTGGTCTTTGGTCCATTGAGCATACCATCCGAACTTGTCATCATAGTCCACCGAGTTGACTTTGAAGAGGGCCAGAGCGTCAATTATCTCGTCGTACAGGATGTCGAGGGCGTAAAGGGGGGCGCAGTTGTTGGGCATACCGCCGGCTCTGTCGGCGAGATCTTGGAGATTACCTGGATTGTCACTTGCTGCACAGTTGCCAGGCAAGAGATCATCTTCGTCGTTATCGTCCTCGTCGTCGTCCCAGGATGCGTCATCAAAGTCCATGGTTTGGAGGCTGATTTCCCCCGAGTTAGTATTGCGTCTTCTCGGTATCTTTGGATGGAGTTTAATAACTGAAAAATGAGGAGTGGTAAGGTTCTTCCTCAAGCGCAGACACACTACACAAGGAGGAAAATTTAGCTGGACAGCACTACTTACTCGATAGCCCAATCTGTTGTCCCGCCAAGGTTGAGGCCCTTGATCCATGAGACACGATTCGTTTTGATACTCCCATCCATGTACGCAACCCAATCTACCGCCCCTGGATTTCCATACATGAGGACATTCGAGTTCGAGGTTAGATCAGTACCCGTTCTGACAATTGAGTAGTTCCCATGGTTCTTTATGATCGCGTTGATCTCTGCGTTGCCGATATATCCCGGGGTCCCTGTACATACACCCGGGTAGGCCTGCGAGTGGCGACTGTCGCCGAGCAACTTGCACATTGGCCCAAAGCAGGTGGAATCAGCCATGCGAAAACTTCTGCCGTAACTGGAGATACCAACGACAATCTTGGTGGAGCTGATGCCGGCTTTGGTCAACATGACCAGGGCGGAGAGTGTCTCTGTTTGGTTGACATGGGATCGGAGGCAGTTACCGCCTTCGCAGCTGGGAATCGCCCACTTGTTGCCCACGTCTGCATCACACGTTAGCTCGTTTGCAAGATGTTTTGGGATGTCGAGCACTCACCCCATTGACCGTGGAGATCATATGTCATATAGATGAAATAATCCACATAAGCAGCCATATCTTTCACCGGATACCCTTGCAAGTACCAGTACGACGCCGGCAGCGCAATCGACAACGTCTTACCAGTTGGCATCTTTGATTTCAACAGCTTCAAGAATGCCAAGTAATTGGTACCCTCGTCTTTACCGCCCGGCGTGATGTCCGGGATATCGGGCGCTCCTGGGTACTCCCAATCGAAGTCCAGCCCATCCAAATCGTGCGTACCGAGGAAGCTAATCAGTTTGTTTACAAAAGCATCTCTGTTTGCCGCGTTGGTGGCTTGTCTGAACAGCATGAAAGTCGCCTGGTCCGTGGAGAATGCCCAGCCGCCAAACGACAAGACCTTGCGGAAGCCGGTCATGACGAGGAACTTGTCGAACTGGTCCTGTGACTGGGAGATGTCAACATCCCACGACGACGTGACGGTGGCGAAGGCGAAGTGCACGTGGGTGTAGACGCCGGGGTGGATGTCAGTCACCGACATGCGCATGCAAAGGCGCTCCTGATCGAAGGCTTCGAAGTAGGCCACCGACCGGAACTGGTCTGGCGGCGACCCGTTGTTGACCATGTCCATTCCGCAGTTAGAAATGCAACCATTGGTACCGGGTTTTGCAGTCCCAGGGGCGCCTGTATCAGCAGGAGTCTTGGTACAGAATTCAGCAGTGGTACCGCAAAACCCCCAGATGTCGCAGCAGGCGTTGAGGGGACATGGATTGAGGCTAGAGATATCGACGCCATTTGCTGGCTTCCGAGTTCCTGGGACTTGGGGTCCACAAGTGGTGCCCTGAATTGCGGCTGGCATGGGAGCATTTCCTGTGCTGAGACATATCACCTGGCCGGCTTGGAGGACCGCGCAGCCCCCCCAGCCCCAGGTCTTGCTGTTGAAAGACTCAATGTCCGACTGTTTGAGGTAGTGGCTGTCAGCAATAGCGAAACAACCGTCTCCCGCGGCGACCGTGTACACAGCACAGGTGCCATCCGACTGAGGCTTTGGTGTATAGACGGGAAGCGTACCCGAGCTGCAGCAAACATGCTGCTTGACCTGGAGGGTCGAGCAGAGTGTTGAAGATGGGTTGAACTTAGTGAAGTCAGCAGCCGAGATGCCGCAACGACTGACGAGAGAAGCACAAGAATCTCCGCTGACGACCTCGATAGCTCTGCAATCCGCTCTCGGACCGAGTACATGGGGGTTGGACAAAGAGCGAGTAGCAAGAGTCGAGTTGGTAGTCGAATTGCTGCCTTCACTGGTTGGAACGAGCACAGCCAGCTTTTTGGTCTCGCTGGCAGTACTTCCGTTCAGGCACAGCAAATTCGTCCAACTGCGGACGGCCCCCAAGACAGTGGAGAAGTCCTCGATGGCAGCAGCATACGCTCCGATAGTCAACGCAGCATTCGCTTGGCTACAGACCTGCGAGGCTTTCGCTGGTGATTCCACAAAAGAGTCAAGAAACGCTTTAGCGCCATCTTTGGCGACTTGATTCCCGGAATAGAGGCCAACCACGGCGGATCCGGACTTTGCAAAGAGGATGGTGGCTCCGCATAGAGCTCCTGAATCCATGAAATTGGCAAGATTGCGAGCTGCCGAGGCGACATCCTCTAATTCCGGCTGTGACGATGAGCTGGATCGTTTCTCGGCATCCACTGAGCCGCCAACTTGATATGTGACGGAAATCTCAGACACTTTGGCACCGCAGCTGGTAGACACAAGCAGTGGCTGTGTCGAGTTGTCCATATTTGGAATTTCTGGGGATGATAGTGCCTGAAGCACATCTTGGGACGTGAATGCGAGGCTATCTACTATACAAGCCCGCGCCGTGAACCCGCTGTCTGGTCCATCGTACTGGTTCTGGACGTTGAGATCAAACAGGAGAGGCTCGTCGCATTTGATGAGATTGGAGAACGAGTGGATGTGTGTCCAATTCGCAGGACTGGGACCGGCAATGCTGCATAGTGCCGGGCACGCTCCTGGGAAATAGATATCGGTGGTAGGGCTGCTGGAGCTGTTGGTGTTTTGTGCAGTGACGAGAGACGTGAGCCCAGGTAAGGCAAGCAGAGTGATAGCGGCGAAAAGGGAGAAGGAAGGAGTTGCCATCGTGGTTGTAGACCAGATCGTTGCTTCCTTCCACCATAGAAGAATGAATGAGGGGGGGAAGGAATAAAGCAACTTGAAAAGATGAGGCAACTACTGCATAGTAGGTAGATGTGCCCCTCTCGCCTCGGCTTCAGTTAATCGTATAATCAGTGCGTGAGTACTATGTACTAAAAATCACTGTGCTAAATATACCTTTTTGGCTCTGTTTCCGTCTTTTTCCACATTTTCACTCGCGGCACAGTACGCTGCGCACGCGAGTACTCAAAATCTCATCTCGTCTTCGTATCATCTTTCCCCTTTGATCGAGAGATTAACAACCAGTATGCAGTCATGCTCCACAAGCGTGGCATTGGCTTCCCCAGGGTTCTTTTTACGCTTGCGGGGCCGCAGCGGGGGCGCAAAGTCAAGCAATTTTAAGCTTCCGGTTAAGGTAGCAATTAAGATTGTGTCCGCTTACTGGCCGTTGAGATCGGATGCAATCTCGAAATGGGGGCGTGGTTGTACCACGCCAGCGGCCAGGATATTTACGAATCTCCGAGCTGTGCCACGGATACTGATTTGGAGTATTGAACTCCGCTCTTGCAGGTGCTTGCTCAGTTGGAATTCTGGAAGAAAAAAAAGAACCCTGTCTTGACAGGGAGAATAAATCGCCTCTATATTGTCGTAAAACAAATTATACCGTTCGAACAAGTCTTACTTCACTGCCAAGCTTGAGGCGGGGTGTCTGCCAGTTTCCTCGATCAAGAAATCTACAGCACTTCATATTAGCACTTGACATTCAACTTCTGCTTCAGCCCTCATCTCAAATCTTCGATGAGACGAGTCCGTTTCTGACTTAACTGCAAAGTGCAAAGATGAGTGCCGCAATCGGTTCTCCGTACTACCTCACCGATGGTCAATTCTTCATGAATGGCAGTAACATCGTCACCGGTGACTGGACCAACCTCTCCGCCGCGTTCGTGAATCCCGTCGCTACTCACGCAACTCCCATAACAGGTTACGACTGGACGAAAACATTTCCAGGAAGTGCTCTATCCGGTCATACGGTTAACCTGACGATTGCTCATGAGATGCATATATCAGCAGATGTGGTGGAAAATTCCACTACCGTCTTGTCTTCGCTGACTTTCGGCACTCCTGCCAGCATCATGGCTGATTCTTCCCAGCCGAAGGCGATGGACAAGTCGTGGTATGTCTGCCGCCATGTTTTTATCTCGACAGATCCAGCAGTCAAGCAAAAGGTGGATGGAGGGGCCGGAACTTCTTTGTTACCGGCTGCTTGTCAGACTGATTTGAAAACGAGCTTGACTCAGGACTGGGGTACACTGGATGCCACCTACATGTGCGGTGCGCTCGGATTTGATTCCATTCCAGCCAGTTGCGTTGATTCTTTCGGCTTCTCTCGTCAAGATGTTATGTGTATGTACCTCCTTCTCTCACTTCTCACTCATATTCTGATTCTCTCCACAGCCTTCGACAGCACATTTCTCGCAAACACTACTGTGGCATCGGCCCAAGTCAGTAGCTTGCAGCAACCGTACTCCTGGCGCATTGGCACGCAATACCATGAACCAGGCAGTGCGAAAGCCTATGAAATGGCCGCCAACAGGACCTATCTCGTCGCCACAGTGTGGGGCTACAGCTCTACCGCTAGCAGCAGCATTCGCAAGACGCCAGAAGTATCTTTCGGGATCCTCTCTTCGGGAGCAGCTTATGTACCACCCCCACCAGTGACAAACACAACGACATCAGCTTCAAGCACCAGTACAGCGAGCAGCACCGTCTCAAAAAGCACCGCATCCACAACCTCGAGCTCTAAACCCACTACGACTACACCAGCAGCCTTGCCTACCTCTACGGACGGCAAATGCGGGGCAAACGGTGCGACTTGCAAAGGAAGCACATTCGGAAACTGCTGCTCAGTAAAAGGCAACTGTGGAAGTACTCCCGCTTTCTGCGGTGTGTCGAATCTCTGCCAGCCTGGATTCGGAACCTGCACGCCTGTATCAACAGATGGAAAATGCGGCTCTGCTTCTAGCAAGGGAGCCATGTGCCTAGGCAGTACGTTTGGCGACTGTTGTTCCGTGAAGGGCAATTGTGGATCTACGCCAGCCTTCTGCGGGACAACGAACTTGTGTCAACCAGGTTTCGGGACTTGCACTCCTGTATCGACGGATGGAAAATGTGGTTCTGCTTCTACGGTTGGCGCAATGTGCCTTGGTAGCTCGTTTGGGAATTGTTGTTCGGTGAAAGGGAATTGCGGAACTACTGCTGCGTTTTGTAGCACGGCGAATCTGTGTCAGCCCAGCTTTGGGACTTGTACTACGTAATTAGAGTATGTCCGGTTACTACTACTGCGTAGCATTTTTTTTCCGGCTTTCGAGATAGTCTATACTAGTTCAATAAACAACAGAAAGCTACATTACATGTGACCCCATCTCAAATTAAAGCAGGGTGACCAGACAGACTCCTGTTGGTCTTTCTGACCTTAAGCGAGTCGAGCTCATACCTCCAAAATACACTCCCCGCCACTCCTAACTCGCTTTCACATGTCCTCTTGAATTCCTCTAGCGTATCCCTCTTCCCATCTCATCTAGGACCCTATTCTCATCAAACTAAATTTCTGCTCACGCGCGTCTGTCGCGCCGCTCACCTACCTATCTCGCCAAGCCATTGCAATCTGCACCGCCGGCCCGCACCCTGTCGCCAAGACCCAACGCAGATACGGCGATACGGCGCTGTCGAAAAAATCGGAAAAGGAAAATGCGTTGTCTTGGCAGACCGGCAAGAGTACCGCTTTACGGATAACCTTGTCCTTATTCCAGCAATACTCTCCGAGTCGTGGAGGCAGTGTAGAACACCGGCGGCGCAGTATTATACTCGGACCTACTCCACCGCTCGTAGGATTTGCATTTTGGATAAAGCTGTGTCGCTCTGAGATTTTCCCCTGCAGCCGTAAGCTTTGCAGGGGCATGGTAATTAATATAAGCTTTTACAGATCCTTGAGCTTGTTTTTTTTCGCTTACAGCACACCCCCGATATAACATTGCTGCTCCGAAAAGCTGTGCACCAGATTGTAAAAATAACTCTCTGCAATCAACTAGTACACATCTGAGTTCCCTGTACATAGTACTACATAGTAAAAATGCACCATGTTCGCCAAGCCGTTAACAGTCCTGCCCACAGGTGGCACTCCCTCATTTTACCAAGAGTAGAGTATCCTCTCTTCAAGTGGAAGAGAGACGGGCACTGATCGAACGCTCTCACTTCTCGTACTGGAATGGAGTGCTTTTCTGATCTTCTTCATGACTGATATTGTGTTTTGTTACAAGGAAGCATTGCTTGCGCTTTCTCTCTCTGCTTTCAATACCATCCTCACTTAACAGACGACCACACGCAAACCAGCATCATGCTACCCCACGCCTTTCTCCTGATGTTCCTCTTTGTCGGCAGCAGCATGGCCAATGTGCTTGCAGGAAAGTGGCAGCTTCTCTTCTTCTACCAGTAGGTGTTTGGGGAGAAATCCCTTCCCTTGCGGAGTGTCTCTGGAATTCTTTTCGAGACACTGTTCAATTTCCTCCCATAACATTCCACTTTGAGTAATTGCTGACTCTCCCGTTACCTTAGAGTCTACCGGTACCAGGCCGCTGCCTTGGGCCTAAGCAGCTCCCTAATGGGCGCCGGCTGCAGCAAAGCCACGCCCCCCGTTGTGTGTGGACTAAAGGATTTTATCCAATATACCTGCAAAACAACCCAAAGGCCCATAATGGGCCCGGACAACCATCCCATAAAGGGCCCGGACAACAAACCAATTGGCTATATCAAAACCAATGACTGGTCGGTGGTGGACTGGAACGCGATTGGTGACGGCGAAAACTTCGACAAGGACAAGTTCAGCAGCGAGATGGACAAGGCCAACTTCAAGGGTGGAATGGACAACAAAAAGATATTCAAGACCCAGGGGCTGACTACATACAAGGCCGTCATGGGGGAGGCTGAGAAGGTCTTCGAAGCGGCTGCGGCAAAACTCGCTGGAGCAGGGCTACCCAAATCCAACGGCTTCTCGGCGGGTGCGCTCGATGCCCTCGGGATCCACGCCGACGCGCGGCGGGCTGATCAGGCGATCGTCATCGTGAAGGCGTTCTTGGATTGGGCCGCGAAAAAAGGAATCACACCCGTTCTAGGGGCAGGAATCACGCGCCCAGGCGTGCCAACGTATCAGCTACTCGACGCAACAGCGACGATCAACCAGAACGGGTTGACGGGGGACAACGCGAACAAGGTCAGAGACTTCGTGAAAGTCGAGAATGCAGCGGGAGACAGCCCAACGCATGTGGAAGCTATCTCCACGGCGAAGACCCTGAAGACGAAGTTAGCAAAGGCGTGTGCTCCGTAATGGGGGAGGTTGGCTGATGTCGGTGAGGACGGGATGTGGTTTGGAGGTAGTTCGAATGTTCAAGGTGGAAAGCTAGAATCTGTCTTTGGGTCGTTTGTATTGGAGTGGCATGACATGTATCTAGTTATTTCGAGAGATAATCCATCCATGTTTCTCTTTCTTGATTGAGCATATCGCCAGGGCATGATCACCCCGCACTTCACACAATGTCAGTGAACCACAGCTCCCCAAACATGTCTGGCCGTCTCTCCTCCCGGTAACATTGATTATCGCACAGCCGCACCATAATCTGAGGCACCACCTTGGGCAATAGCTTCTCCCCATGTTCTGCCCACCAGGGATGATCCTCGTTAGGTACGAACTGATCAATTTGCAAATATTGTAGTCGTGGATCATTCGGCACAGGAGGCATCCATACTGATCTTGGATCTGCGCCCCCAAAGCTCTCGAGCCTCTCTCCTCTTTGCCAATATCTCCATGCGGCAGCCTGCAATAGCCATCTGACCTTTGCCTTCCACGAGAGCACAGCTGTGTGAAATTCCGGGCTAAGAAGGACATTAAACATCTTCTCTACGTGAGGTTCGGCTTCTTTCACGCCAGGATCTGAGCTGAAGAGCTCGTAGAATTTGCGTAGCTGAGGCACGTCATCGTAGTCGATCGTTTGCACTGGGGCATCAGCCAGTAAGCCGAAGAGGCCGGATTCCAGAGCAACTGCCCTATCGAGATGAAGTGAGATGGCTACCAAAGTAACGTAGACGTGATGGTCGTAGAGGAGTTCGAAGATTGCCCCGGTATCGATCGCGGTGGCGTCCCGAAACACAGACGTGTCGCTCACTGGCATTCTAGGGATTTCAGATTGCACAGAATCGTCGCGAGATGGTGGCGCAGGCAATGGTGGCGGAGAGCCCATCAACTCTCTCAAGTCGAAGGCAAAAAGCACTTCCCCGACGAAGGATACCCGCATCTCATACTCCCAGCGTGCTGTACAGATGTGCATGGTGACTGGGGTATCTTCGAAGGGGGGAAACCAGGCGTCCCATTTTCTGAAAAATGCTGCGTTCCGTCTGCGTGTCCAGTTGAGATGAAGCGCCCGGTCAATCTTGGGCTGAATCCATATCGATCTAAGGCTTGTATCATCCTGCGTCTCTTTGTGCGCACCGCACTCGGAGACTACCTCGCGTGCTTCACGGCAGACCGCGGCGACGAGAGGTACTCGGGCGTTCTGATAGGTGGTACGGTTGGGCCAGCACGCTTGACGAGAGTCTTTGCCATCGAGCAGCGTGAAGGGAAAGTCTACCTCTGCGATGCGGCGAGGAAGACAGCACCTCCAGATGAGACGACGGACTTCGCTGGGGAAGGTGCTGAATTCGGGAAATGAGTCGTAAGTATTCATCCTGACTGGCTCGCTGAGTGAAGTTGTGGGCGGCAAAGTGAGATGTCTCTAAAAGTGAGAATGGGAGTGGTTATTTCAGAGCTGGAAAATTGAGACAGATGTCGTTTCTATTTTGTGAGCGGGACATCAGCCGAGGTGCTCGCTTACTAATACAGCACAGACCACCCGCACCTCCTCTTGTTTTGTTTGGCAACACAGTTGGCATCTTATACTACCCCTTATTAACCTATTCGGAAACAAGAACCCGTTTAAGTTACTTTTAAGCAACCTCTTTATTAACTACGAAAAATAATGACTAAAACGTTTCTAATCTTAAGGCTCATCTCATCCAGCGCCCATAAGGTAGGTAAACACTCCACAACTTAAGCGAGTGCATCCTATCAAACGAGTCAAAATCTGTAATAGAGTGGAAGAGTAGATATTACCGATGAAGACGGGGAGTTACAAGAGGAGCATAGGAAGCGGGGTTAGGAGGCATGGGCTCTTCATTTCCGACATTTTTAAAGCCTCAATGAAAAACACCCCAAAATGTGAAAAACGCCCTAAGAACGACCCAAGACGCCGAACCGATGGTAGAAGGTAAATCTAATCCCTAGGTCTCGATTTTAGTGAAAAAATAACGGTACCTCTAGGAAGACAGCAACCCTATTAGCTCCTATTCACAAGAATTTGGCCTTGGATAATGCCGTCCCCGAGCTCCAGAATGCTCACGTCGAAAATACTCGAGCGCCACAGCTAATACTAGGAGCATGTTTGGTGGGTCGCTTCTAGTCTTAGCGCCGGGGCGAGATGCCGTTGTCACGTGTAAAAATCTTTTGATCAGAATCGGACTGACATGTTGGGCTCTACACGCTATTGAACAAATTTTTATCTCACAATACTCTACTTCTACTATGATACCGCCAGTACGATTATCTCCCAACTACACAGATCCATTGACGAATACGCATGATGGCGGAGCCTTCTGACCCGGAACGCCTATGTGAAAGGTGTAATCATATAACCTGGAGGATCTCAAAAGAGCAGACGGCTGCGTACATCAACCATTCTTCAAAGCCCTTGTGGACAGTGCAAGTGGTTGCATGCTATTCAAATTGATTGCAGAAGCTTGTGTTTGTTATTTGCACAAGGAAAGGGTGAACATTAATGTAGCAACTGGCAATTCAGGCCCCGTTCGGTTGTTTGCGACATGCCGAAAGGACAATTTTTCGGGACTGGAATTGCGAACCTTCGCAGTACTTCAGGAGAGGCAGCTGTCCCAAAATGTACTCGTGACTGTAGGCGAACTTCCACCGAAGAAGCTGTTTGTGGGCCCATCTTGGTCAATCCTGCTTGAGATGTATGCATTGAAAGGTACGTCGCTGCATCAACAAATATTAGCATCTATTCACTTCATTTAGATTCTTCTGCCGAGGAAGCTGGAATCCTTAGACTAAGGGAGGTTGAAAGTCATGCTACATGCGAAGCCAACTTTTCAACGTTAAGAAAATGGCTCCAACTATGTAAACGCAAGCACGAGATGTATTCTCTAGAACGAATCAAACAACTTGTTGGTACATCATGTATGCCGAAGCGACTCATTGATCTCGGAGCTTCGGATGCCTCATCAAGTAAACCCAAGATCATTCACACCCGAGGACGCCAAGAACAGTACGTTGCTCTAAGCTACTGCTGGGGTTTAGTGCAGCATTTTCGCACTACAAACGAAAACTTCAGTGAATTGCAGAAGTCAATTCCTGTGGAAAAACTCCCACAGACCATCCGAGACGCTTTCTTGGTTGCTCAAAAGTTGGATACACGGTATATTTGGATTGATGCGTTGTGCATTATCTAGGACAATGACGATGACTGGAATAGCGAAGCTAAGCGAATGGGTGCAATCTACGCAAATTCATATTTTACTATTGCAGCTACAGCCGCCAAAGACTCTGGGGAGAGTTTTCTATGGGCTCGAACGCTGAGCAGAGTTCCTGTGCCATTTCGACGTTCCGCAAGCTCCGAGAGTGAAGGCACTGTATACTTCAGACAATTCTCAGATTCCCTTCGGGATCATCAAGAGTATGTTCTTGATAGCCCACTACAGAAAAGAGCCTGGGTGTTACAAGAAATGCTTCTACCGCGTCGCATAGTACACTTTTCGAGCAAGCAAATATACTGGGAATGTCGCGGTACGTTTGGTTCAGAGGACGACACGACAAGTGATGTCGATTACACGGAACACGCACGCAAATTTCTAAACGGGTTATCAGCGCTCCAAGTCGAGGTAAGTTTAGTGTATCGTGCCATGATATTCTTCCCGATATGGGCCGAAACTCTGTCGCGGTACTCAACATTTTCCATAACTCAACCTAGTGGCAAGCTTCCTGCACTATTAGGTCTTGCTTCACTTGTAGAACGTATAATTGGATGCCGGTATTTATATGGTATTTGGAATTTCAACCTCCCATACGGTCTCTTCTGGCAACCTGTAAAGCCCTCCAATACATCGAACTGATGAGTGGGGAGCGCCGTCGTGGTCATGGGCCGCTTGGGAAGGTGAGATCATGTTCGAGAAATATTTCCCAGTTGAAGATTCAAGAGTTCGCTTTAACGATATATCTAAGGGCAGCCAACTACGAGGAGCGTTGAAATTGGAGGGTCAGATCGGTCCATGCTACGTCTCACTTGATCTGCAGCCGCAGCCCAAAGTATATGGAAGTGATCGCAAGCTCAAGGACATACCAATCACACCATATGAATATATATTTGCAGAAGATAAATCAAAACTTCTTGAGTATCAAGCATCTATCGAAACTAGCCCCTACGATCTCTACGATGAAGCACCAGTTATCTCATTACTTCGTATAATAGAAGGCAGATTGATGAGCGCGCGGGGTCCTGGCGAGCGCAATGTGTGCCGGTTTGGCGGAGAAAGAGGGACTGAAACAGACGTCTTCTACCTTAGACTCTCCTGCACTTCTGGGATGAAATTCCACCATTGTCGTGGATTGCTTCTACGCTGCGCGAGCGGAGCTACTGGCTTATATGAACGTGTAGGTGTTGGATGGTCAACGGATAGATGGTAGCATACCATGCCAGAATCTACGGTTACGCTTGTTTGACCGCGGCGAGACTCCGAAAGTAAAGCTTCACGTTTGAAACCCTTCGTTAAGTTTGTTCCTTGCATATGCAATAAACCGTCGTCAGTAATCAAGGGTAGCTGCAAGATACCAATGTTGGCGATACTTCATTTGATCCTTAGCGCCAAAGCGAGTTGCTACTGTCACGTGTAGCGAGCTATATTTGATCAAAATCGGACCGACGAGTTTGGTTCTGCCAACTGCGAGGCAAAACCCCCATTTTACTAGGAATCTCAGCCTCAGTATGACTGAGAGAGATTGGCTTGTGACAAAGCTCTTTTCCCCGCCTCGGTTGCTGTGCTTGAGTATCGACACATTTGCCCGCTCTACTCACTACGATAAAGGTCCGAACATAAGCAGGCCTAAAAGCAATAAGCAGCATGAGCGACCCAAGCCGTTGGAGTCACAGTACAGGGGAGGAAGAACAGTTCCAAGCAAGTATCAATCCAGCAAATCACACATCAACGAGGCTGGCTCTGACAGTTTTGCAGGCATCAGTTGCTGTGGGTGGCAAGGCAAAGGACCTGGCAGCTACGATCTCATCCGGACAGAGCGCCAAAAATGAGCGGGGAAACAAAGCGGAAGGCGAGAGAAGAGAAAGAAAGGGCAGAAAAGGAGCAGGAATAGAAAGAGCGACAAGACAGAGGAAGAGAGAAGGAGAACGAGAAGAAATAGGTTTAGGCGACCAACAACATATATTTAAGCCTGCCCTTTTGTGACGAGGCCTGCTTCTTTGCTAAAGAGGGCTTGCAACTGTTTTACATATTCTTCTCGATCAGCGACCTTTCGCTGAGCAACCTGACGAGAACTCTGGCACCAGTACTGTGATAGTATTCCTTCGGCCGTAGTCGAGAGGGGATGAAATTTGGGAGCGACATGATCTTCGACTAGAGCAAATGCGGCATTTACAGACATAATACAATGCCAAAACCAGACTGCCCCAGATTCCCAGCTATCATTCATAATTGATGTCTGTGAGGGCAGATCCGTTGGCGTCATCCTGACTTCTCCTCCTTGCATATATCCATAAACTCCTGGCGAACTATATCAAATTCACTGAGGCTGTCTTCCGTTATCTCGTCAATACCACATCCCGTGAGCCAATAAGGAACGGAAAGCATCTCGGCAGGTAGTGCACAAACCCACTCATGGTCTATAAGACATGTAATGTTCCAGTCTTTGTCAGCAAAGATGTTACTCGCATGGAAGTCGGTGAGCTGAAGACGGAATGGCCCATTACGACTTTCCCGCTGAATGTAGTGATGAGAAAGTGCCTTGAGCATTGTTTTAGCAGCCATCTGGCCAAGACAGTCTTCTATACTATGAGCTGCATTCAGATTGCTAAGAAAAAAGTTATCATGGAATGTGAGGATGTCTGCAACAAAGGGCTCAGTACAGGTATATGTTTCATTTCTCAACATCGTTCTTGGGGCCCCCTCATTCTCCAAAATGATAATAGAGCAAGGCAGCGGTCGGTTTGACAGTGTGATTGAGCCGTTATTCTGGAATTGGAACGAGCCTATTCGAGGCTGAGGAATGCGAGCTAAAGACAAGATCAAGCGCGCCATGCCTCGGAAAAGCTTTTGCCTCCGGACCGGGTCTCGCCGATGTTTATCCCATGTGTCTGAGAGCATTTCGCCTTTATTGGGTCCGATATACTCAAGGAGCATGTATGCAGTAGGTAGGCGCAGGTGGGTCGGACTTGGGGCATATTGAGACAAAGCTGGGAATCGAAGAAAGTTGCGGGAAGATCGCTGGAATATGCGCCAAAGCCGGAGATAAAATGGCATTCGTTGCTCGTGTGTAAACTATAGGGGAAGCAACAATGTTATCACAGAAATTTCAAGAACCATAATAACTTACGTGTCGGTTGTCAGAGAAGCCAAACCCGTACAAGTATGGGATGGGAATGTCGGGGCATTGATCTTGCATCCATACGTAGGCTCCAACCTCGCAGCTTAGTTTCTCGTCAATCGTGCCGGGGTGTTTGGCTTCGGCAAGCTTGTGTGGCATAGGACAACGAAAGATCAGGTCCTTGTTGAAGCTGGCCGACCTTACTTCCACAGGTATACACACATTAAAACTCCCTCGGATCCATTGGCTCTCTGCTTTGACAATACAAGCGTCTTGATCGCGCAGTCTCAGGTGATGCCGAACAAGGGCCTGAATTGTTGCTCGCTGATCCCAGAGCTTCTGAAAGAGCTGTCTCCTTACTCCAGGGTATGTTGCTTCATTGATGATGTTGACATCTTTCTTGAGGGCCAACTCGTAAGTAATGTGCTTCCCGTTATCAAGCTCGAGAGCAGTTGGCATGGCGAAAGAAGCATTTCTCGCCGACGGATCGAGGTATGGTTGGCACTTGCTCACGGGTTGACCAGCTGCTCGACCCTTTAGTTGGTTACAGAAGGTCTTTGACTCCAGGTCCGATGCCAGATAATTCTCAAGCAGGGATAATTTGGCACGTGATGCGGCCGCTCAACTGCATGAGCAATTATGCATTCGAATACTGCTGACTAAGTATGGCACACGTGATATTGTGAACTTTCAAGTAATCTTATAACGACACAAACATGTAGTCCATAACTTGCTAGCCGATTGTGGTGCTGACACTTAAATGAAATTCCTTACACGAAAGAAAGTAAGGTATGTTATGTCAGCAGTGACATTGTGACCACCGTGACCACCACATGTCAAATCGCGGGGAGAAGACGCTTAGGAGGGCATTGACACCTCCCACCATAATTCTCTACATGTCATCATTAATCATGACATACCCATTCTTTTAGGGCTCGTGAAAGCTGATCCCGCTGGTAAATGTGGGTATTTTCCATTCTGGTCATCAATTTTGCAGGGTCTTTGCCCAGATGCTAACTGGTGGTTCTTGTTGTTTGCAAGAAAATTTGTAAGCTCTTCCAAGAGAAGGGGGAAGGGAAAGCTGTATAGCAGAGCGACAGGTTTAGATAAAAGGAAAAAAAAACAAGAGAATGTGGGGATAACTATGCTTCGGCCGCTTATGCAGCAAGTACTGCTGTGAGAGTGCGTGACTTCTTGAAGCACACATGTAAAATGGGCACTTGACTTCCAGCGAATGGATGAAAATTAATGGGTCGCTAAGATTGAAAGAGGCACGGGCAACAAAAGGACCTGAGAAAGAAATTTAGGACAGGGAAGGAAACAAAATGGAGTTAGGCAGGGTATTTATCACAGCCACATTAGGAAAGTTGCACGTCATTGAAGGTAGGAGTATCTCATTTCTCAACTACGAAAAAAACTACCACTCTCCAACCTATAACAGGAAACTAGATCTCCTGGAATGATTTTTTTACCCTAGGTACATATGTAATGTGGATCCTAGACTCAAAATCATATCCATGGTGAGCAAGTAGTTCATTTCTCCACTGCCAATTCTTCTACCAATGCCAGAAGTGTCCCAACGCTCAACCCATGACCCGACATCAGCTCCAGATATAATGATTTTCTTACCCTGGTGCACACATAACGTGTGCTTCAGACTCAAAATCATATCCACGGCGAGGAGCAATAGTGGTTCTGTGTTTTTTGAGAAGTACCACCAACTTCCGATCTTCAACCCACAACACGAGTCCCACGCTGTCCGGAATGATTTTCCTATCTTGGTGTAATAAAAAGTGACCCCACAGACTCAAAATCATGTCCATTGCTGACAGCGGTGGTATGTGTGTGTATGCGAAAGTGGCAGGCGGCGTGTCCAAATGTAGGAAGTCGCAAAGTGTTGGCAAGTCTCTCCGAGAGTTCCATCCCACAACGAAAGTACGCGTGTTCTAGTGCCGTGAAAAGCGACTAAAGATGGCCCAAATGCCCGGATTATCTTCCTTCCTTCGCTCCTTCTCATAATGGTCCCTTCCCTCCATACCAGCGATTGTACAGCGTGCGTGGATCGATATTGTTGGCTTTCGTTATTTTCTTGTTCTTCCTTGATGTCATACCTCCGTTCGTATCTGGTGCAGGTCCGAGGCTTGTCACCATTTAGCACCGATCATGTTCTCTACTTCGTGCGTATCGCAACTCTCCCTCGCTGCCTGACACCCTTTTTGTGGTTCTTGTATTCGTCCATCATTTCGTTTTTGGATTCGTTGGTATTATGTATCTTGTTCTTGTAGCAGTGGCCTCTCCAGGTTTTGATAGCCACAGAGAAATCTTGGTGAGTTTTGTTACTCACAACCAGTAGCTGGCAATCCAGCCCAAAACAGAGCCAATTGACCAAGAGACTGGGGTAGACGTGGGAGGATTGGCTTGACCTGTGGTGGCGGGAACGGCAATCTGGATAGTCGCCTGTGTATTATTCGGAACTGCTGTAGATGGGGCAGCGACAGGAGTGTTAGGATTGGTCGAATGCGCCGTATTGGAGTGAGCGGTGGTTTGGGCGGTGGTTGGGGTCGAGTTAGTGGTGAAGAACATCTCGCGGTCCCATCGCTTGCGCCCAGCAGATGTTTCCGCCATCAGTGCCTCATCAATTTTGCCCCAAAGGCTTCTCTCATGTTCCTCGCGCATGGCACGACGTTGCTTGTACAGCTCGATTCCAATGGGAGCATCGTCCTCATCATCTGAGTCTTCAACGTCGAACAGCTCCTTCGCCATTTCTCTGCCACATCTGTTGCGAATGTCGATGGGTGCATCATACATGCATGCAGCAATAACTGCCTCAGCCTTTTCGCTCTTCATACCCAAGACCTTCATTCGGAGGTACTCAATCTTACCAACTCTGTTAACGCAGCTGCAGTCCCACTCTCTGACCTTTCTGTAGGTCTGTTGACTGGTACGGACAGCATTATTATAGGCTTTCTCCTTAACACGGCGAGCTCTGTTTTGCTTTTGAAGAAGCTTGACTGATGCCATAAGCTTCTCAACCTCAGCCTGGAGAGTTTGGATCTGGTTCAACTTTTGATCGTCATCTGAGGCAGAGATAGTAGGACCTTCGCAGGTTTCTCCTGTGGATGAACTAGTCATGATTTCGGGGACTGTTGTGCACTTGTCCTCGATGAGGGTGGATGTAGTCAGAGTGTAAAACTCGGTCTTGGTGTCGGCAATGGGGGTGGGTGGGGAGGTTTTGACTGCAGTTGCCAGCTTTGAAGCGTTCTCAAGTTCCTTGCGGACATTCTGCTCCGATTGCTCACTTGCTGTACGAGAGTTAGTTTCCTGTCTCGAAGGGGGAGATCAAAGTTAATTACCTTCCAGCTCCTCCTTCGTCTTTTCAAGTTCGGTCTTGAGTTCCGCGACCTCCTTCTCCCGTACCCTCTCAAGTTCAGCCTTGACTTGGAGAATCTCTTTCTCACAGGCATCCTTTTGACGCGCGATGGCATCCTCATCCTTGTTGCACGTAGCTTCAAGTTCTGCCTTGAGATCGTCGACCTCCTTCTTGCGAGCATCCTTCTCTTTGCTGACGAGCTCAACTGCATTCTCACGGACCTTTCGAATTTCGGATCTGAGTGCTGCGACCTCTTCCTTGTGGACACCTTCAAGCTGGGCCTTGAGTGCTGCAACCTCGCTCTTACGAGCATCCTTCTCGCCCTGCACATCTTTCTCTTTCGATCTCTTCTCTTCTATAACACTGTTAGTACATGCCATCACCTTTTAATAGATCTGTAATTACCGTCAAGTAGTCCTTGGACCCTGGTGAGATCTTTTTGGTGGTTCTCATACCACTCATTGGCAATCTTTACATGCTCTCGAGCTTTCTCCAGATCTTCCACAGTTTTCTTCAACTGGCTATCGCCTCTCTGAAGCGCAGCTTCGTAGGGTCCCCGGACTTCGTTGACTGCTGCAAGGTACTTATTGTGCCAGTCATTCTGCTCTCTCTGAAGAGGGATTAATGCTGCACTTGCCTCGTTGAGCCTCTTGACCTTTTCGGCCTTCTCCTGCTTCAGCTTCTCGATCTCGTTGGCTTGTTCACCAAGCTTGGCCTTGGTATTCGCGAGTTCTGCCGCAAACTCCGGGGTGAAGGCAGCATGGTCACGCTTACAGACGCTGGCAATGGTCTGCGCAGCCGTCAATTGCTTCTGTAACTCGCCTCTACCTTCGAAATCCGTACCGTAAGTACCAAACGCTGCTCGGTTGCTATCCTCAATGCGGCGCGAAGTGATTCGCGAAGCCAATTCCTTCTCCGCCTTGAGCTTCTTGACCTCTTCCTCGTGCTTGGTTTTGGTATCAGCGACAAGTTTCTTGTATGCGACGACGTTACGTTTTGCCTTGCGGCAGTCGGAGAGAGGGCACTCGGTATCTGTGGTGGTTGAAGACATGATGGGTGTCGAGATCGAAGGTAGGTGCGGGGAAGAAATTTGATGTAGGTGATGAAGGGAGATGGTAGTGCGGTGAAAAGAGTTTATGAGGTTAGGTGAGGTGTGTTTGTGTACGTGGATGCTTTCGCAGAGATGCTGGTTGCAGATCGAGAGATTTGTGCTGTCGAACTTGTTCTTGGGGGAGTATAAGGAAAGGGTTTCGTGGAGGGAATGTTATACTGCCGGGGTGGGGTGTTTAGCGAGGTCGTCGCGCTAGATGGAGTCTAGCGTCTCGTCGAGTTTTCTTTGGAGGGAGTATTGTTAGGTGAATCAGCTAGTGAATGAAGGTATTTATGCTTAGCCTTGCCATTCTCATTATTCCGAAGCGGTTCTGAGAGACCCGGTATCGCAAGTAGTGGATGCGCGTGCCTTAAGTGAAGTCACTTGCTTCTAGAAGAGTTCGGTATTCAAATTTCTCACCACGTTTGAAGCGGATTGAGCAATGTGATGAAGGCTGGTGGATGAAAATCATGTAAATGATACAGTATCACCAGAGACCATCTTTCACGTTGTACCTTCATCACAAATTAGGATATTGCAATGATTAATAAAGTGCTATTGAGCACCAGAGATGGATGTTTACAATCTTTTAACAGAAAAGGACCAGGAAATATCGATGCAGCGATTTCATCTAGAAAATTCTTTCACCGCCTTTGTATTGTGCTTACTCGATAGACTTTCATATCAATGACGGGATAATGGCCATCGCGTGTCGTCATTCAAACATCCAAGTCAACGAACCTTTTAAAGTCATGGCCCCACCTTTGTTATTTAAAGCCTGATAATAATATTTTCTATCCCTCTGCGGCTGCTAAAAGAAATATGGGTGCCTCAAACATTTTGGTAATCTCCGGTTGTAATTTCTGACTTGCATCCGAGTGCCTGAGGCTGCTGTGGCCTACAAATGCGACGAATGTCAAAATACCAGACTTAACATTGTTGATTATCACGTGACATTTATCGCTTAAAGCCTAATTTTCTTAACTTCTCTTTCAACTTCAATGTGATGTTTTGAAAAGGCGGCCTATGTTTACTGATATAGGTCGGTTCTAGAGGCTTCCAAAGTTATGGGTAGAGTCTGTGTCAATAGCTTGTTAGTTGCAAAAATCTTTCGTTCTTTCTCCCTAACTATTAGTTCCCCAGGCGGCCTGGAACATCGCCGCACTTACACACAGAGCCCTGTCTTCCCTTATGGCCCAATATCTAAAGATCTGAAGACCCACTATATAATCATTAGCTATTGGTGTTATCGTAGGCATGAAAATTCCTGAAGATCAGAGGTTTGCGTCGCGAAAGGCGCCGTGCACTTTGTTAAGGAGCACCGTTGGGGAATTAATGCTCTTTCACAAGCACAAGCACCTCAAAAGATATGAACTCCGAGTTAGGAGTAATTCTTCTTCATTTAGTAAAAACGATCTACGTTGCAAATCTCAACCACGCTCAGCCAATCTAGACTCCATCTTAGCAACCTCCCCAGTTCCACGTTCCAAATGCGTCCCCAAAGGAGTACAATCCCTACTTTACCTGCTTCATGCGGCAAGATTCTTGAAAATACATGAAACCAAGTAGAAGAGATCTCACCGTCCAAGAATACCGTTGTCTCCCAGAACCAAGTACCTGTCGCTAAAAACCCATCCAGATCTGCTTCTCCGTTTTGAGAAATCGAAACTATCTCTCTGTTTAAAAGCATGAAGAAGAATAACCGTCCGCTAGTACACCGCCAGAAATGAAAATTAACTAAACACAACTCGACCCAACGCTACCACCAGGAAGCAGAAACAACAACAAAAGAAAAGATCCCCAACATTTTGTGCAATAGAACCAACATATCGTCCCGTAAACCGAAAGGGATCAGGTCCCCGGTTTTAAGTCATTCGTAAGAGACGTGCGCGCGCGGGGGGGGGGGGGGGGGGGGGGGGGGAATGAACGCCACGTATCGTACAACAAAAAACATTTCTACCAGCGCCTACCACCAGTGAGATGCGAATCTAGGCCACCACCATCTATCCTCTGATGGCTCCTCCACCAGCTCTGATCTCTCCTCAGATGCCTGAGCACTAGAGGGTTTGCTCTCCTCATCATCAGTGGATGAGGAGTCATCCTCCACAGTCTGCATGCTCGAGTCAACTGCTGTGTTTTGCGACTCCGAGGTCGCCGAGCTACTGCTGCCTCCGTCCATGCTGGCATGTAAATCGAACTTACATCTATGGATTGCTCCATTTCGACGCGGCATCCGATTGCACTGGTTGCGTCGCATCTTGATCAGCTTTTCTTGAGCGACACGAATCTTGGGGTCTTTGGAGTATTCGCCATCTTGTAACAGCAGATGGGCGGCTGGGATACTGGACTTCATCATCTCAACTCCGAAGTCCTTCATTGTCTCTTGTCGGACTGTCTCCAAGGGTTTATCCAAGGTAAAGATCTTTTCTCTCTGCTCCTTGACCGTCGCCTTCAAGTCTCTGATCTCCTCATTCTTATCTCTGATCCCCGCATTCTGCTCCCTGATCGTTCTCGTCAGTTCTATGACCTGATCCTGAGATTCTTGGGCTTCTCTGGTCAGTTTGTTGATGTGATTGGCTGACTCAGGAATGTATTGGATGGTGGAGGTGACACCACAATCGGTCAGAGCGATAGCTTTTACCAACTCATTTTCGTAGGCCTCGATGTCACCAAGTAGCTTATTGATATAACATACTGATTCGGGGATGTACTGGATGAGGGAGCTTAGGGTACAGTTGGTCTGAGCAATGGCCTCTTTCAGTGCCGCCTCGTAAAGCTCCCCTCCGCTGGTGGTCATGGTCGCGTGTGCTAATTAGGCGTTAGCATTGCTGCAAATCTTTGGGAAATAAAGAAATACATACCTGTACGTTCTTTCTTCAATTCTTTCTTCAACTTAGTCTCACTCTTCTCCAGCTCGTCGATGCGCTTTGTATGACGAGTGATACCTTTCTTGAGCATTGTGACTTTCTCGCCCTGCTTGTCTGCCGACTCTCTATTGCTTCGGAGTGTCTCAGTGAGTCCATCAGCCTTGTCTTCGTACTCTTCTGTCGCCTCCTTCAAGCTTTTGATCGTCCCCTCGAGCTCGGCAACCTTCTCCCCATGCGTCTTCTCCTTTTCGTCGAGGATTCTCTGAAGACTATCGGCTCTGTCCTCTTCTGCCTTCACAGTATCATCCTTGCTTTGGATTCTCGCGTAAAGATCAGGGACAAGCTGTTCAAACGAGGCATTGGTTCCTCTTAAACTCTTGACTTCCTTTTCGAGTCGCTCAATCGTTCCTGTATAGTTGACTGGTGGCTTACCTTGCTCTTCAATCGCGAGCTTAAGCTTCCGAACTTCCTCTCTGTGGTTATCTGCGGTATTCTGAGCAAGATCTCTGGCTTCATTGACCTGATTGAAGAGAACTTCTGTAGCTTGGACAAGCGTTGGAACGAAGTCTTTTGGCTCGCAATTGATGTTGGTCTTGATCGCAGCATCTGTGATTTGCTCGATAACCTTGCTGCGCTCACTCAACAAAGTATCACGCTCGTTGATCAACTTGATGATCATTTCAACAGACTCCTCTACGTATTTTCCTGGTTCAACAGTGAAGCCGACGCCTTTGAGCTTTTCCGCGGCCTTTCCGAGGAGGCTTTCGATCGCGTTACTGGCGCTCAATAAGTCTCCAACCGTCTCAACGCACTGTGGAATGAATGTCGACGCGTTACTAGTGTAGCTTTGATTGCTAGACTTCATCTTCAACATGCCAGCTTCGACTTGATCTTTGTAGACACAATTGGCATGGGCATCAGTGGGGGGGCGACATCTGGTTGGACTCCATCTAAAGGCGTTAGCAACTGCATTGCCCAATGTTCATAGATTTAGGACTCACTTTCCAACTGCGCCTTCAATTTCTCAATCTCTGCCCTCAATTTCTCTTCATCGTCGTGGTACGCTTTGATAGTGGCGGCAATCTCATCCATATGGGCTTCCTCATTTTCTTGGAGCGCCCTCTCAATCGCTTTATCCCCGTCTTTGATCTTCTCCGCTTGTGCAGATATGAGCGTCTGGAAAGTTTGTCGCTGCCCCTCCAAAGCCCTATCATGAGATTTCTGCAGTTCCTTGTACTGCTCGTCCTTCTTCTTTGCAGACTCTTCATACTTGCTCTTGATAGCCTCTGCCCTATCGCGAATTCCTTTCTCTCCTGCTTGCATGCTGGACATCTCATACCTGTGCTCGTGGCTGTAGCTGTAGTGGGGACGAGCGTGGTTGAATCGGAGGAGCTTAGCATGCCAGCAAGGGAAGCATTTGGGGTGGCGGGCGCGAAAAGGTTTGGCACACCAGGGGCGAACTCATTTTCCGTATTGGACGTTAAATTAATTGATGTACTAGGGGCAAATGGATCCGTTATGCCGGGCGCGGAGAAGTTTAATGCACTGGGTGCGAGACTGTTTTGTGTATTGGACGTGAAGGTAGTGGGGTTAGTTGAGGTAAAGGGATTTTGGGGGGTGGAGCCAAAAGGATTCGTTGTGCTAGAGGACGCGAAAGGAGTTGGCACAATAGCCGGGTTGGGTACGGTGAGTACGAAGCTGAAAGAAATGGGTGCTCGTGGATTGAGGGCTGTTGATGAGCTCGGATTGTTAGGAGTGAGAGGTACCATGGTGGTATTGCCTTGTCTCGCCGAACGTAAAGGACGCATCGGTCTTGCGGACGGTAGTTGACCAGGTGCCATTGCGAACTCAGATTCGTCTTTACGAGCTCCTGTGTGGTTGCCGGGACAGTGATGCTGTTGATCAAAAGGTTGCGTAGTGCTCCGGGGTTAGAGTTGAAGAAATTGATCGTAGATCGAGGTCGCGTTGTTATGAGAAAGAATTCTGTCAAAGCTGCTTTGCAGAAAATATATGGTGGGGTGGAAGGAACATTAAGCGATCTCAACATCACGTCGGCACTAGTCCCCCCTCCGGCTTCGCGCAATAATCGCTGCGTTCCACCTATCAGAAAACTGGCCAGCAGGCGTTGATAGCCTCGTGATAACAGAAGAGGTGTTGTCTGGGGTCGACTGCCAGAGCTTCAAGTCAAGCCTGAGTAGGATAGGCTCCATTGTCGTTATCCTGCTAAGAGACACAAAGCGACGCCTTCGATCTTACCCAACAGTCTCTTTACGACATTCTAATTGCAAAGAAATTGTTGGAAATACTCTTCTGTGTTTCAAAGCTAGACAAACAAGTTCCATGGACCGATTGGGAGATGATGCTTGATATCATGTTTGTTCCTTGCTTAGCGGTCCGCTCCCTCCAGCGCACTTGGCATTTACCAAGGTAGATCTTCGATCAAAGTAGATACTAATGCGTTGAGTAACATCTACAGCCTGTATTTTTAAGACACGATTGTAGGTCATTTAAGTCTTTAGGGCAACTCACGAGGTCAGATATCGTTTTGTCCTAGTTCTTGTTCTTTCTGGCACTGGTCAATTCCACTGCTGAATTCTTCTCACTTCGTCAACCTACTTGATTGTCATCAAACAGAATTTGCAGTTAATACAGCTAGAATTACTCAAACATGCTAGAGATCAGGCAAAACCGCCATTGGTAACTGATCCGACATTAAATATCCCTTTGGGAGATGATCTTACAATATTTCAGACTTTTCAATTTCGCAAGTCTCGTTCATCGCCTTTCATATTTATGCTCCTATACATGCAGCAAGTCTCAAAAGGGGCGTTCTAGAGAGTTTCTCGCGTGGGCCTTGTCCTTGCTCTTGGAACGATGATTGTTGTCGTTGACGAGAGAAGCGAGAAAAACAAAACAAAACCCCCTACTGCACGTGACATGGCTGGTGGCCATCAGTATCCAATCTTGAAAATTTGACAGCTGAGACGTAAGCCTGCCGTTGTAAAAGCCCACACTGTTCATCAGCTCCTAGGTTACTCTTTTGTTTAGCCTTGATTTCCAAGACCCCCTCGTGTACGATGCATGCCAAGATTAGTAGCATATTCGATGTGGTACTTCCTGGAGTTGGCTCGTGGCCAATGTGCCTTGACATGGCATGAGAGTGCGATTCAAATCCTTCATTTCGATGTCAAATCACTCATGAATAGTGCATGCTACCAATTGTGGATACATGGGCAAAATACGGGACGACCAGGATGGAATACCTTATTGATGGTCAGTGTATGCAATGTTCTAAGTTCAATATCACCGCAGTCTGTAGCTATCTGCATAGCGCGGTCATCTATCTACTTGCGCATTAGTAGCATGAGGGAATTTGAAATAAAGCACATTAGTCTAATCTGTAGTGACAGGTGTGCAACGTCTATCAACTCAGTTAATCCATTTCAGAAGTCATGTCTATTGAGCGGTAGTGGTAGTCTTATACGTAACATTATGGTAGAATTGCAGTAGAGAGATTATGTATTCATTGAATAGCTTTGAAAGACAGGCATCGTCCCTCAAGCAATACCATAGCTTCATATCATAGCCCTAGAATTATCTCGGGTCAGAAGACACCTATCGCCCAATAACATACCCATGACTCCTCAGGGTAAAGATGTGTGACTAAGCCTGACAGTCTTGACATCTCTCTCGATGAAACTTAATCCTGGCTTCTGCCAAACTGATCTTCATTCCTCCATTCTGCGCAGCCACCCAATCTTCACGTACCCCAGCTGCCTCTTCGCGCGCCATCCCCCCTGAATATGGAGAATAGAACAGGGTAGCAGCCCAAGATGACTCTCCTATGAAGTCCTCTTTGGCCAGTACTTGCTTCGAAACAGTCGCAGATAATGGATTGTTGGTGGGCGGAATAGGGTTTGGTGGGGGAGGCGGAAACTGTTCGTAGATGGGAAGGCCAGGAGGCAGAGCGGCCAATAAGCCAATCAGTCAGTCATCAGCTGAGCGGTTTCTTCAACTGACTGACTTATATGGCAATTACTAGCTGACTGACTTAACTGAAGAACTGATCAGCTGCTGATCAGCTGCAGGGGTCAAAACTGAAGCTGTAAAAAATCATATTCCGAGCCAAACTGCGTTATTACAAGACAACATATTAATAGCCCCTCTATTCTCCTAATTCTTCAAGCATTCCCTATGCCATAACATCTCTCCTGACAGATTAGAGGTCTCTGCTGTTGTTTGCTGAATACAAAAAGAAAAGACTCGCTCGCACTCAGAACTCATAGCAGGAATCGATAGAAAATCAAACGCTATCGCAGCTAACTGTGGCCACTGAGCCTGCTTTGATTTCCAGTACTGTAATGGCGGAGTATTCTCGCAAGGCTCTTTAAGATATAATATAAGTTAATCTCTCCGGCTTAAAGCACGTAAGGGAATATTACTTATTATACGACCAAAAATTTTAGCTTTAGAGGAAGCAGATAGTGCTATAAAAGGTTGGGATGCAGTATTATTAATAGCAATAGGTGAGGTACGTCGTGATATAGTATTAAGGCTGATTTTGATAGAAATAGGTATTTTATATAATAACTGAATGCTTAGTGAAGCCTTTGGCATTATCCTGCCGGGTCTTACCGCCTAATTTTAGCCTATCGGGGGTGGTTTTTCCGTTCCGGGATCATTAAAATCGCTTAATTAAGCATCAAAACATCACTCTTACCCCTATTAAACTGACTCCAAAATCACTTACAAAAATACCTCTAGCTTATAAGTCGCTGATCAGCTCAGAATATTAACGCTGATTGGCTTATAAGAAAACGCTAGCTGACTGACTTACGAGTTTGAGCCAGCTGATTGGCTAACTGATCAGGCAGCTGACTTATTGGCCACTCTGCCAGGAGGTACAGGACGATAACAGATAGATTACTATTGCTAGGGATTCCTTGCATTGTGGGTAATAATTACTCCTCTTCCGCACATTAATATAGCCTGCAGTGGCTGGAAGCTACTTTGCAAAGTTGGTCGTGGTGCGGGAAGGGTTTCGAAGTTCGGTGGGTAGGGAAAAGGTCGCAGGGTAGCCAACACTCGTCGTCCTCGAACTCGGCCTCGACCTTCTTCGATGCTGCGCTCATCGAGCGTTGAGTAGGGTTATATTTCTCTGAACTCATAACGGCGGATATGAATTGGCGTTTCAGTTGATCCGTCCTTCGGTGTATTCTTGAGACTCGTTGCACCGCTGGAATGTCCGCGCGATTGTTGCAGAGGCAGGTTCTGCTGTGTAGAGGTAGATGTTGAGGGAGGATGCAACATGGAAATAACTAGCGGACTGGAGGACTTGTTAAGTACTGAAAAATCAGGTGGCCTCGTCAAATTCACTGGTTTCCTAAAGGAGACCGACTGAGACAATAAAACGAGCGAAGGCAGGCTTTCCGCCTAGTCCAACATACGTTTTGCCTCTCTGAACAAAGCCATCTATGGTATCTCGGCATCCTTCTGCATAGCTCAGAGCTTTGGTAAGTCAGTGCCTGCAAACCCGCGGGGGGTGGTCTGCTTATTATACTTTTCCTCCTCCCAGCATTGCTGTTGCAATCCAGTATCAGACCCAATTTACAATCATAGTGAATAGGTGATGAAACACGAAGTAAGCTCCCAGAGCTTTCTCGTCTTATTTTTTTCTTCTTACCAGAAGATTGCTCGGGTAGGGAAAGAAGTATAAAGCTGCAGAATTTGGAGGAAGGACGTCTAGAATGGTAATGAATGCATCTGACGAAATAAATAGTTCATGATGGACCCATTCACAGCTTCCAGCAAAATCCACGGAGGGTCACATTCATTTTCAAACCAAATAGTAAATGTGTTTCGTTGTCTTTCAACTTTCCTGCGATGCGTCCCCCAACGCTGCACCTATAATTTAACATTTTCTACGGCAGGAAAGCACGGATATAGGAACCAGGAAGTCTTTTCATGTCACACTGAAAGTAAATTACATTGAACTTGAAACACGAGTGCAGGCCTCAACAGTTGAAATTTTCTATGTCCAAAAGGAGCATCCAAGAGGTAGCTATCCAAATGCTCCTGGTGCCACGACTGTAAAAATTGCCACAAACACCGCTGAGTTTTCTATCGTTGCGGCTCTCAAGCTATGGAAGGTTCCTTAGTTGACCTATTCCGTAGAACTGACTGGAAATTCAAGATCGAGAGCCTTCGATTTGTTCGATAGTCTCTTTCTATTCATATGCTTCTTTCATTTTCGCTTCTTCTTTCCCTCGGCAACAGCATCAACACCCTCATCCACCACTGACGTTCGCCAGTCCTCGAGACTCCCGAACGTCAATTTGCATTCGCGAACCGCCCCTTGTTAGATGCATCTGGAGTCTTGCCGGTTACTGCGATTGAATTAGTCTTTTCCTTATTGTTCAGATCATTATCGTACCACCATTGTCGTAGGCAGCATCTGAATGTCCAACGAGTTTGCCACTCTCGGATACATGTAGAGAGAACCAGGATGATTGTCAAGCTAACTCTTGCTGGACACCGTTTTGGCTAGAATATCACATAGTCTTTTCCTATTGCTTTCATCCGGGAGTAGAAGTATCACTAAAATCCCCTTCAAAACCTCGTAGACGCCTAAGTTCATGATGTTTTACTAGTCACTGTGGAATTTAATCATTGATATTCCTCGAGCCATTGATTTATCTAAGTGATCTCTGGTCTGGGGCTTTGAATTCTCCTCCTTTGATCACCATTTCGAGCCTTCCGTGCCCCTTCCATGCAATCAATTCCATTCCCAACGCAAATGAGTTTCTAACGTCCCCTTACTGCCATCAATGCACCCGCTGAGCTCAAGATCTCCGGCATCATAGTGTGCAAGAGTATGTTTGTGTCCCAAGCCCATATTTCATGCTAACTTCCTACACCTTTCTAAACATCGGTCGCGCTGGGCTCTACAACCACCATACCAGCAGCACCAGCTGCTCTTGTTACACGTTCGTCGGTCGTTGTGCCATCTAGTCCATCCGTTCCACCCATCGCTCGTAGATGGGCCCCCATCAGGGCATGTAAAAGCAAACCCAGGTTCAAGGAAGTAGGCACTGCGTTCCCAATTGTCGGCTTCAAAAGATACTCGAAGGTCGGTGGGATAGGCAGGAACTCTGCAGAAGGTAGCGAGGGCCGATTTTGGTTGCTCGGAAGAGACTCGGTGCTCTAAGTGGCTGACATGTTGCTTGACGTGTGGGCGCTCAAGTGTGAGTTGCGATTGACTGGCAGTGGGTGGTTTTGGGACTGAGGAAGCAGGCGATGGTTGAGTTCTAATCAGATCTAGGGTTGCAAAGAATCTTAGAGAGATTTCGCACTCGGAAGGCTGTTTGTTGTGTTTGTGAAGATCTTTGGTGGCAGTGAGGGATTGTCGATGTCTCTCACTTTTCAAGGGTGAATGGATTGAACTAGAAGCTGAGCTCGAGTCAGCCAAGTGGATTTTTTGCTCATGTTCATAATTGCTCACCACAATGGATTCGTAAACAAAGGCAGGAGAGTTTTCGAGTCTGTTATAATTATCAACTGTGTTAAGTCTCGCAGTACAAAATTCGCAAGCCACACAACGCGGGGCTCACTCAGAAGTCGAACTTGTCTTGGCATTCAGCAACATCCTGTATAAATCAAGCCGCAAGAGTTCACTAGGGCATTGCACAAGTACAAGGACCCAAAGTGTCCTGATCTCAAATTACAACACGTCGCTCTCCTCAAACCTCCTGGAAGTGGCGCTCCCTCCACGATGGCGCCACTTTGTCACTGTTGAAGTGAGAATTTCAGCAGCCTCAATCTGCCAAAAAGATATATGTCAGAAATTTTCTCTCTAGTCAAAGGGAAACTTTTCGGAGTTTCTGAGTAGACAATGAAGCACTGCAAATACTTTTCAATTGTCCAGCACTAATCTTTGTGATTCAAGAAGCATCAGAGACGACACTTCATATATAGCATCAGATAATAGTCATCGTGTGAAGCTAGCATCATATTTAGGGCTTTTCGTAGGGTAATCTGCTTTCTCTCCAACTGGGATACCGGCTCAATTGATTCCTTGACAAGTTTGGAGTTCCCATGAACTCCCACAGGGCCAGAAGATAGAACTCGACCTCTATCTTACCACAGAGCATCGGCCCTATTGGTACATCAAAAGTCTCCACCCCAATCGTCCTCCGACTAGAAGTTCTCTATTCCCTTGATGGCTGCCACGGAGCATTCCAATATCAGACACTACCAAGTCATAGTCTCCCATCATCAATTCTTATCATGTAAATGTGTTCCAAGACGCTATCCCCAGTGCATAGAGCTTCGCGCGAAGAGTGCACAGGCTGTTGAAGCAGATTGGTCGGAATTATTGTGATTCGTTCGCAGATGTGTTGAGATGGAAGGTATTCAGATACAAGCAATAACCAGCCAGCAAATAAAGCCTGAATGGAATCCTGTATCCGGTGGCAAGTCAATCATCGACTTCGTGGGAAAAGGCTTTCGCTGGGAGCATTAAATGCTTCGGTGTTCTGATTCATTGGCGTGCCAGGCACAGGCGACATGCTGAGTGTTCGAAATGTGCCGAATGTCAGTAGGCTTTTCTGACATCTTTCTGCATCGATCAATAGAGTAATTTGGCTTGACGTGGATTGTGGGTAAATTTTCTCGCTGGAGAAAACGTCGAAGGAGTAAGTAGAAGGTCTCCTCTGTTTACTTGGGAGGTTAAGCGAGGATGTCTTTGAGGTTGAGGAGCCCAGACTCGCGAACATGAAGAGCGTTGATCTAACTAGCACGTCTGCGGATGCCATATTCACTTTTGCGGATTCTTGAGGTGTGAGTTAGGATGAATTTGACGACGGGCTGCGCGAGTTCGTTGTGCACGCCGCCGCCGCCCAACCAATCGATTGTGGAGGCGTTGAGGTGATCGGTGGTGTATGCGGTCGCGCTAGTGGGACAACGCAAGTTGAAGAATATTGGGTACTACTCACGCTGATGGACTGTTCGCACATTCAAATGTGTTCCTTGCATCTGATGAAGGATTTTAATTTCTGCTTCTAAGACGGGAAGACCTTCCTAAATGTATACGCTAACAGTGTGGGTGGTTTGAAATGCAAAATACAGTACCGCCTTCAGAATACCCACCGAGGGCTCAATTACTCAAAACCAAAGTATCCCCAATACCAAAAATAGAAACAGTCCAACAGAAATGTAGCTCCCAGTTCTTATTTTGCTTCGCCATCTTTCTTTCCGTTCCTCCATAGAATTTGCGGAAAGCTTTCGGGAACATGGTCAAAGCCTAGGTGAACTGCTATTGAGGTTCTTGATGATTCGATGAGCAAGTGCAGTGGTTTTTGGATCGAGATGATTTGTGGTCGGGTGTGAGGAATGTTTCCAAGTGCGGGGAGTTTGAGGTGAACCTTCGATTCTTCGATAACTTGCATGGAAGAATTTTCGCTTTTACACTAGCGGAATCACGTCAAGAAAATTTTGACGGAGATGCCAAGGGCTTTTATGATCGAATATTTCAAGTCCGGGGGTGTCACCGTAGAAGATAATTAAATCACAGAAACACTTACTTGTGACCTGGGATTCTGTGAGCAATATCAAATGTGACGCTTTTCAAATTGTTGCGGGTGGAAGCCTTGGTGAATTGATGTGTTTCATACGCAAGACATGCAAAAAAGAAAAGAACTAAAAGGTTGAGATGTCTACAAACAGCTTTAAAGAGTTTCGAAAGCGAAACAGTGCTCGCTAAACTTAAGCACCGATTTTGTGTTGCTCAAAATAACAAATCGCCGGCTTTACCCGGGCGACAGGTTGCCAGATTGAGGGTTAATCTGTATTGTCCCTCAATTCAAACCTTAGCCCTCAATTCGCATGCGCTCGGCTTCACTTCACACTGATCCATCAGCCTGGACACAATACACACCGTTTCTACTTCTCGCTGTAAGGTTCTTCGAACTACCTTATCTTATTCTAAGGTGCCGACGGCACAGTCCCAATTCTGTATCCTAGTCATCATACACCAGTATCCCATATGGGGCGATAACGTTGATTCATATCCCGCGTGGGCTTTTCACGGTTCTCATGTGAGGATCATAGAGACGCAAAACCTAATGAAGGAGTGCGATTCAGAACAATTGCCGTCGACTGCATTGCGTTTGATCAGGACATGTTGATTAACCATTGCACATGCAGGTAGTCTCATTGATCTAGCTATGGTATTTTGCCTCCCCTTTGATCCAAGGGGTAACTCTCATCACCTAGGCAGTTCTCCAGGATGTCCATTTCTATTTGCCACCACTTCTTAGAAACCCAAACCCCCCCAACCTCCTTGAATACAACCACGAACGCCAAACGCTAGAACATGGAAGTGGCTTGGCTACACTCTTGAGGTCGAGAGGTGAACTGGACCGCGTATTACCTACCGATGGAACCACTTTGTGGTGGAGGAATGTGACGCCATGCAGTAAAGCAAGGTGATTGTAAGTTGGATATTACGGTAAAAAGTCATCGGAGACAGGTTGGGGAGGACAAATTTCTATGCTCAAGTCGGGAATCTGTTTTGCGTCTTGCGAGGTGAAGGTTGGAGTGGCGATGTTGGTGGTTGCCGCGGCTTTTAGGGATGTTGAAGATATGGTAGAGGGTGTTTCACACTACATCTCTGCTTGCGGAGAAGAATGAGGAAAAAACACAGGGGTGTATGGTTGATATTGACAGGGGATTTGGAGATAGTTGATTTTGTATGGGCCCTGGATTCGAAGCAGGGACAATTGTGGCCTGCCAGGAAGAGCTTTGATCCAGAAGCTGTTCTCGTAGACCATCAGTTCGAAGGCAACTGTCTATTGGTAGAATAGGTGGGAGAGGGATGTAACTGTCGTTGTGGGGAATGAACTTATGAAGTATTTTCTAGAAACAAAGTGTAATGCGCAAGGGGGGAGGGGAGTAGGTGTTTCGATTGCGTTACCTCAATGTGCGATTCGTGATTTTTCATGTGCTCCCTTCAGTAGCGATGGGAAAGTAAGAGAAGTTTCCAGATTACATTGAGTGATGGCGATGAAATAAAAAAGAATTGCTGCGTCCCGATTCCTGTGTCAACCAAGTCAGCCACTCATCACCGACCAGAACGAGTGCTTGGGAAACAGGCGAAGCCAAACATCGTGCATCGATCCATCCCAGCCATTGAGACCATTTTCCACACTTCACCTAGAAATTCAACGCCACTCTCTACGTCTGTTTCTCTACGTCTGTTTCTTCATATCCTTTAGCCGAATGCTCACCACCTAGCCCAGCTGCTGAGACACCAACTGACACATCGCCTCCAAATCAGATCACTCTGTGGAATGCATTTCGGTCTTAGAGGCTGTCGCTGGATCCATAGAACCCCCCTGCGCTAAATCGCGTCGAATGTACCGGAGTGCGCAGGCCTAGTGGCTGGTAGTATGTTCCTTGAGTCCCTCGTTCATCTACGCAGAATGGTCACCTCCCTCTTCCCTCGGCTAGAAACACCACAGCAACCCCATCCAGGAATCCGCAGCCCCTCCACTCATATATCATTTCCAGATTCCCACTCCGAGCTCCCTTATATGAAATTTTCCCAAGCTTAGAACAGACTAGGCCGTCCGTGTGCTATTCTCCTAGAAGCAGTCGCTCCCTCGACTCCCGATAGGCTTGCGTGAAGCGTAGATAATCGATTGGTGGAGCTTGAACAACATCGAAGGATGGTTGGGGCGGAAAGAGCTCGATGAAGAGGCTGTTAGATGATTGTTCTTCGAAGGTGAGTTGATTGGTGGATGATGAGGTGTGGGCTGAGTTGCTTTGAGAGGGGGAGGTAAAGGTGCTCGTAGGATGTGTGGTAGGGGCGGCTGGTGAGGCCATTGTGCTTGGTTGCTGGGTTTGTTTTGATCTGTTCGGATTGCGGGAGGTGGTGGTGTTGGTTCTGTACTCATTAGATAAGCCTTGGTGTGACCGTTGATGAGTGAAGAGGACCGTGTTGTGTTACTCTCTCCCTTCACTCCTTGCACACTGGATAGGGAAGTCGTTGTGCTGTAGTTGGTGTGGTGTGGTGTTGGTGTTCAGGAACAAGGAAGCTGAGGCCGAGTGCTGTGTATGTTCCGTGCCTGCGAGGGAATGGATTATTCTAATGCAGAGGATGTCACATTGATCTGACTTTGAGCGTAAATCAAATTGGCCAGAATGGGATCAAGTCGAGACGATCATGCAAGTGAGGCAATTGACATTGATAATAGGTTTCTCTCACAGGGTCAGTCGATTATTAGTCCATTATTATATTAATTCACTTGCAGAGACCGGAGATTTCCAAATGGTTTGTTTACAGAAAGATAGTTTGTCAATGCCATATAGTTTTATGCGCCTCTTAACCATTTTGGCTATCCCACACCAGCTTTCTTGTAGCTCTAGAGAAAAGCCGCGGCTGACATGAAAATAACGTGCTCATCACCGACGTATTGTGGTCGGTGTTACAAAATAATTGCTTGAAAGTGAGAAAGGAAATGGAGATGGAAAACACACCATTGAATGACAAAAGATCCAGCAGAGCTCACCAGAATGATCACCAGAACATAAATGATAGGTCACAAAACATGCATTCCAGCACGAGTCTATCCACAGTCAAAAATCGTACATCACACACCTCGCCATCTCACATTCAGTTGACGCTCGTCCGATCCCTCCCAAGAGGAAACGTCGAATCCTGACTCAGCGATCCAAGCCACTTCATGCTCCATTTCTCCTGACCATGCTATATTGATACTGCCACCTGCCATCCGCCGCACCAATTTTCTGTACCTTCCAAGGTTGAAAGCAGTAAAATACCCCCTTTCTAAGCTCTCCTATGAGCGACCACCAACCTCGGGAAGTCTGTACTGGGCGGCGGCTTGGCAACTTTGCTTTGTACCGTAGAACGAATTCTTCTTTGACATTGATCTCTCTTTACGGTAGTTGGCGAAGTAAACATACAGTGTCGACATTGCATCAATCCCCCAGTCTCTCTGTTTTCGATTCCTAAGCTTGAAGCTGAAGTTGAAGTTGAAGCCAGCAAAAAGCTGTGTTGATTAGTCAGCACGCGCTAACCATCAACTTCAATCCCGAGCTTCAACATCGAACCACCCGCAATCTAACAAACACATCAGAACCCTCTCCCCTCTACTCTACCAACCACAACTCGAATCTAGCATCTTCACAATGGCAGGGTAAGTCAAGTATCTCAATTCTTCTTTTGTGCGTACGCCGGGTATCCAGGACCATCCAATGCGACGACTCCGAATGGCCGAGGGGGAATCGAGAATGGCCTCATTTGAGAGGAAGAGGGATTGGGAGCGCTGGATAGCGTCAATTGGTTTCTGCAGATCTGGAGATACTTGGGAATTGCTTTGGCTTGGTCGGATTGTGGCGCTGGATACTGGGAATGTGGTTGATGAGTTGGACATGGGCTCTGGATCGAAGGGTGCTACATGATGCCAGACAATTGCTCTGCCAGGACCGCATACCCACGGCATATTTTGCGACTCCCTATCGAACACAGCGTGCGTATCCAGGATCAGTCACGCTGGAATCACCAAACTATCAGACAGGCCCCCTCGAATCCAATCCAAGTGAGACTCACAAACAACAACATCTCCCACCAGGACTTGAGCCCCCCAATATCCCCCTTCTACGCAGGAGCTGGCCCCGCACTCATCGTTACTTTAAAATTATATAATGTGTTGGGAGCAAAAGCTAACAAATCTCTCTATTCAGCTTCGTTAACCGCGAGAATCGCGTCCCGTACTACCAACGCATGTTCCAGGAGGGAGGCAAGAAACACATCCGTCAATGGAACCAGGTACGTTTTTCAGGACTTCCCTGACACCAAGTCCCACTCCCTACGGAAATGTAAGATGGAAGGAAAGGGGTATTTGAAGAGGAGGATGGGAAGAGACGGATGCACATGGAGAGCAGCAGAGGACGAAATGCCATGCCCACGGAAGATATTGAATGATGAGAAGCTGGGGGGATAGACATTACGGGAGGAAGATCGAGAAGAAAAGGAAACAAGCTAACTACCAATTCCCAACAGACTCCTAAGAGCAGGCTCATCCTGTACCCATACTACGCCGCTCTCTTTGGTGGTTTCGCCGGTACGTCTCCTGACTCCCCTCACTAATGAGACACACGAAAGACACAAACATTCTCCCATCCCAGTGGCCTCTTCGCCCATGCATTTCCCTTCCGTGTCCAGTCTCACAACGTCGCGAGAACTGAACTAACAACTCCATTCAGGATCAATGTACATGATGGTCAGACTCACCCTCGGACATAAGACCTGGTTCGGAAAGAATTAGATGTTGCATCAAGGACTGTTGGTGTGTGGTAGAGGGTGGTGGAGAATCTAGGAGGGGAACGGAGGGAAACGGTTGTACAAATTCATAAACCAATGGAATGGAGAGGATAGATTTCTTACCACGCTTCAAAATTTTCCTTTTCTGCTTTCCGAGGGTACAAGGTATATTAGTGACCTCTTACTGAGATCGATTCATTCTATGACTTCACGAGAGACCGGCTGGAAGAAGTGACATTAGCTATATATTAACGTATTGGCAATATGCCAATTAGCTTGAGGTTGGATGGCTGAGTTTTGGTGCATCCGAAGCTTCTACGAATTGAGCACTCAATGTCTTGTTTGATGCGGCATGCAATTGGCAAGTATGACTACGTAAAGGTACAAAAGACAAATTCCACATCTCTCGTCTCCCACCGCCATACCATGCAACGCCAGATCTCAAGTCACAAATCGAAGAGCTTCGCTCACATCCTCTGTCGCTATCACTGACTATCCTACACCTTTCCCGCCATCCGCTCACGAAATTGTATCACTTTTTGGGGCTCTCCCACAGCACCCGTCGAGAAGCGCAGGTCAGAACCAAAGGCTAAAGGCCCTTATTCAATATCCCCACGACCTCATCATCCAACCCATCCATTGCATCCTCGCCCCTCAGATCCGGAAACTCATCGTTCAACTTCCTCTTCTTGGCACTCCCACTACTCGCAGGTCTCGCATATGTTGTACTCAAACTAGACAGGAGATCCAGACCTGGTGCCCCGGTGGGTGAGTGAGCCGTGTAGTCTTGCTGGTAGAGGTTGCCGTGACCATTAGTGTGCATGTGGTTGTTGTGGTTGTGATTCTGGTTCAGATCGTATTCGGGAATTGGTTCCACAGCTGGTGGTTGCGGGTAGCCAGGTGGTGTCAAGGCCTCAACTTCTGGACGATCAGGTTCGACAGATGCAGATTGACCTGGGGTCAAAGGCGAATGCTGGGTTCCAGGTGATCCATCACCAACGGGTGTAGCTGGATTGCTGTTGCTGAAGCCGCGCATGATACTCTCCTCCACATCCCGCTTCTTGTTATCGATTTCCGTCCTCCGGCTTGAGATTTCGGTCAATTGAGCTTCTTCAGATGTGAGGACGGTCCGGTTTGTATCCAAGATCTTCTCCAGCCCTTCAATGAGTAGCTTCCGGGCCTTGATACTCTCTGCAACTGCTCCCTCGGCATTGGCGAGTGTCTTGAGAAGTCCATTGAGGCGAGCAGCATGTACAGGTGGTGTTGGGGCGACAGTGTTTGGGTCCGTCAACTTAGCGTAGTCTTGGTTTGCGGCATTGATAGAGGTTTTGGTGGAGAGAACGAGTTTGGAGATCGTCTGTTGGGGTGTAATGAGAGGGAGGAGATCGTTGGGAACAGAGCTTGCACTGCTTGCGAAAATGGATCCGCCAGTTCTCTTGTTGTTCGATCGGGTTTTGTCAAGGTCTGTGAGATTTGTGAGTATGTTTGATAAAGAGGAATTGTTTCCGGGGAGGATGTACCGTCGATTCTGGCTTCAATGGCTTCTTGGATTGGGATCTCAAAGATCTGTCTTTGTCTCCAAACCTCCACCACCCGACGAAGCTTCTGCTGGACCTCATTTGTGGCTCCCTTGTATGCGCATGCTGTAGCTTCAGCAATAACGGGCGAGAAGGCGACGAGAAAATCATCCTTGCGACGGGCTTTGGACTGTTGGGCGACTTCTACAACACCAAATGTCATTAGCATGCAGACTCCAATATCAATCTCCATATCCGCTAGTAATGTATACTCCATCACTCCTTCTCCTAGTGCAATCCCAAGAGGTTGTATGTGCGTACCATTTGCGAGATAGATCAAGTTCAGTCGCTTGTTGCTCCCAGAATCCTTCAAACGCTGCAACCACAGTTGGCCCGTTCGATCTGCATGTCTCCTACAACCGGGTCAGTACAGTAGAGGATGGAGTGCGCGGTGAGGGGCATTTGCGGACGAACCTATGGAACATTACCCATTGGGCGACAGTGACCTGTGAGAATGGTAAGCATCGGATGCGGATCTAGCCAGCAAGCACGCGCAAACAACGTGTAGAGCTTGGGCAAGGACTCGGACAACTCACGATGCTCTCCTGCGTCTCATTGAGAGCCGACAGCTTCGCCAGGACAGCATCATCGTTATACGCCATTCCGTCTTGCAGTATGGAAGTCGAAGATTGTTTTAAAGGGCGGGTTTGCGAAAGATAGAACAGGAGCGTGGACAGAAGAGAAGGGCGTTTGTTGTTCCGCTGCGTGCTGCGCTGTTTATAAAGTTTGCTGTTCCTTCCGGGTTCTAGGATCACAAAGTAGGACCGCAGCAGATTCGAAACAAAGTCGCAATTGCTGGGCGACAATAGGCGGGACAGCAGTCTACTACTTCGCTTGCGCGGGCGTAGGTTGTGGGTAATTGGGAGATCTTGAGGTTATTCACAGCTCACTCAAGCTGCTGGCTTCGAGAGCTCCAACTCAACGCTAGTTCTGTTCTGTGCTAGTGCCACATCACCTGATTTGGCCTCGAATGCTCCCCTTTCTCTGGTGCTGCTCTCCTTCATCTTGTCACAACATGCTCAAATTTCCCTTCTCTCATCCACGCCTTTACTGCACATACACTTGACATGCACTACATATACTGGTAACTTTTAAAAGTCAATGGCATTCCTATAGTCATCGCGCTTCTTATGGTATCTTAAACCAAGCCTCCAAACATACCTTGGTACAGTAGAATTTCCTCCAGAGCGAAGAGCGCTACAATAGGCGTCTTGAAAGCTGTAACCATCTTTCTTTCTACCAGTTGTCTTTTGTCGTTGCCAGGCTCTTGTTCTTTGCTGAAGTTTCGCTCGATGCAGGTTCTCCAATACCTACCGTTGGGTCATGGATGGAGAGTGGTTGTGTATCGTCGTGTATTGATGAACAAGACAAGCGCAAAGAAGATGTTGGGCCACCAGGACCGCAGGTGAAGATCCCGGCCTTGACATCCACAATGTTTGATACGCACTCCAAGTCTTTATCAATATCATTGACTTACGAATGACACTTTATCCCGACATGAGATCAACGCACTTGCCCACACGGGTGGCGCTACATCGTACAGCCACCGTCAACTGATATCCGTCTTAGCGAGGTTTTACACCAAAACTCACCTCGAACACTTGCCAGTTTAACCTTATTATAAGTAATATATAGTAAAATCCTACTGTAAACTTACTAATTAGATCATAAGGTATAATTCGATAGAGTTAAGACGTGTTCTAAGCATTATATAGGTAAGTAGTAGTGGGGCAAAGGTAGGGGTACGCGCAAAACGCGACTTTACCCGCAAAATGCGACACTAAAATAACACGTTACACTTTGACGAATTAATTATCAACATTCCTCGCTTTTTAAACTAAAATAAAATCATACAAAGGTTTATAATTGCTCTGGATACTTTAAGATCGAAAGGAATAAACGCTTAAAGCTCCGCGGCTGTTATAATATGTAATGGGAGAAGTAGTATTTGGGTGGTATTCGGCCAATAGACGGATATCAGTTGACTAGTACTGTAGGAACACAGTGGATATAATTTCCCTTCTTTGATGCAAATTCATAATCCTAATTCTTCAATCGTAGCGCTAAAGCTACTAGACTATTGCTATCAACGTCCTATAGCGTCATTTCTAAAGTTTTGTTTGCCGGACTAGTTAATACTTGGTTTGTCTGAATGCTGGGGAATTTGTTCTTCCGTGTGGGAAGCCAAGATTGTGTTGTTTTATTCCGTGGTGGCAGTCACCAAGTGCAGGTGGCTAGAACAGCTCACCGAGGAAGGCTGCTAAATAAGAACCACAGGCACCCTTCTTGGGTGTGCGTGGCGGCACTGGCCACGATTTTTTTTTTTCTGACAAAGAGTTCCAACCTCATCATTCACCATTATTCACCCCTCTTTACGAAATCTTACAAGCATTATCACATTATTCCGCAACACCGAGCACCCCAACTAGGACCCTGCGCTAGCATGTTCTTTGGTATCTGAAAAAAAATGAGTTTTATGGACCCAGTATTGAACGATGAAAGGAAACAGCTTGTTCGACAATGGATGGATCACTGCATCGACCACCACCCCGAGTGTGGGAATCGGGAGGTGGCATCAGTGTTTCCTGATAGCGCCGAAATATTGCTTATCGATGTGCAGCGAATGCGACTTGTCAAGAGCACCACTACCCGACGATATCTTGCATTGAGTTACGTATGGGGCCAGGTACCACAGTTTACGACCCGAGTCGAAAATCTCGAAACATCGCTCTGGTCAGATTCTCTTCAAGACGTTCTTTCAGAGATCCTGACTGTCATCCAGAATGCCATTCGCTTAGCCGTCGAACTTAAAGAACGGTACCTATGGGTGGATTCACTCTGCATTGTCCAAAATGATGCTTCTATCAAACACTCCCAGCTAGCTCTAATCGCTGAGATTTACAATAGTGCAACGGCGACTATTATTGTATGTGCTGCTCCGGACGCCAGTACTGGATTATGCCCGTCTAGTCACTCCACAGCCCAATCTGAACTCATTACATCTACCTCGTACGAAACGCTCTCGGAATATCCTTTTGATTTCGAAGGCTACCGGCATGTCCACAGCACCGGAATCCGACCGCCCTGGCGACCCGAGCTACTTCATTGACAGGATTACCCGATCTCACTATAACCAGAGGGGTTGGACATACCAAGAAAGACTTCTTTCCAGACGACGAATCTATTTTTTTTTCGATGACGCCATCATCTCTCATTGTCGTTGCGACATGTTTTCTGAGTATGGCGACGTCGACGTAAAACATGTTAGTGATTTCCGGCACCAGCGAGGCGTCAGATTTCGGTTCAATCTAAAGGACAAGTTTGCAGATGCGGTTCAGAAGTATCGTGGGCATAGATCTGAATGGCCGTCTGATATGACGACCAAGAGCTGGGATACAGGTTTTCAATTTTGGTCCCGCATGATTGAAGAATATTCAACTAAGCAGTTCACATTCGACGGAGAAATCCTCGATGGCTGTACGGGAGTTCTCCAAGCTTTTCAGGGTATTCTGGTTGGATAATGCTTCAGGCAATGCCCGAGCCCGTTTTGGATCTCGCATTATTGTGGATTCCATCATCCACCGTAGAAAGACGCCCCGCCATCAAAACGAAAGACTCGGTGCTGGAGTTTCCTACCTGCTCTTGGCTTGGTTGGCGGGGAGAAGTGGCATTTTACTTGGCTAGACAAAAGTCCCACTTGCAGAGCTAAAAGTGGCATGACTCGCCTGCTTTTTTGTGGCAAGTCCCTTATCTTCTTATTTGAAGAAAGCAACAACGCATCTCGTGGAAAGACTGCACTGGTTTTGACGTTTTCGTTGTAGCAGCATGCCGTGGACTGTAGCTAAGGTATCTGTAATGATGCTCCACGACTTAGAAGAATATCAGCCATATTCGAAACAACAACGCTGTCCCAAACACTCTCTCTCCTGGGTATCATATCTCTCAAAATTCCTGCAACCTGAGACCTAATCTCCATGTCCTCTGTACAGAAGATCACCATAAACAATGTCGGAATGGCGCCGGGATCGAAAGTAAAACACCTCAGGAAGTGCTCATTGGAACAAAGCTCCTTCCCAGACTCCACCGCCTCTCGACACAATTCCTCATCACTCTCCTCGGGTTCTTCGATGCTGTTGTCCGAGCGTGGATCAAGGCTTCCCAACACCCATCCAGTCCTCCGGGTTATCACCAGCAAAAATACCAGCCACTGGATGTACAGAACCAACGCACATGCGTATTGGCTGCTTTTAGCTGCCTTCAACTTAGCAAGTAGCGGTCGGAAGCTCCTGCCCCAACTCTTCATCTCCCAAAGTCCATTCGAGTATTCCTCAACCGAAACAATACGTGGTGGTGGGATATCACAAGGTGCTCCCATACCTCGCTTCAGATATGCGATGATGTATTTTGAAGCATCACCAGGAAAATTAGGCCTCCCCCAATGTTGGATGTGATTGTGGAAGCGCTGAGCCTCGAACACCGAGGAGAACTCGACGGGAAAAACAACTCGACTATCATCATATACATGTATTATTCCAAGGCCGTCCGGGTCCTTGCCTTTAGCCTTTTCCGTTTGGCCAACCGGGTCCATAGCGATGTGGGATTCGAGCCGTACGACCATTTCGATGATAGCTCCTTCGAGCGTGTCTGGGAAAGGTAGAAGGTGCATATGAGTGTATTCTTCAGACTTGATTGATCGCATATTCTTGAACAGTGCCAGAGTTGTCTTCAACTGCTTCGTCGCCATCGTTCTGTTTCCCTGGTGGAACTCGAACAGAAAGATAAGAAGTCCTGCTATTAGAAACATCCTTGGATCCGGATTGCTTGTCCCAGCAAGGTACTGTCGGATTTGCGGAAGTGAAGATAAATATTTCCGGAGCGCATATGTTTCATGGATCTCGCTTCGATTATCTTGAGGTAGTGCCAGCCTTGCTCTTTCGGCTCTGCCCTTTGCTGCCAACGACAGTGCGATGTGCCGTACAAAGGGTGCCTCTTGGCATGCCTGGAGGACAAACCGATTCCAGAGTGGTTCATCGAAACCACCACAAAGCTCAAGCACAGTTTGTTCTTGGAAATACCGAAAGTACTCGAGATCTTGTGGCTGACCAGGGGGGTGTACTGCTGGCACGGCTATTTCAGGTCTAGCCCAGGAGATGATGCTGCGCGCCGGAGTCTTAGGAAGCAGCTTTGGTCTCGTAGCGATTTGAACGACCCCGGGACGTTGGTTTAATTCATAGCCATCGCATTCATAGCCGGATTTGAGACATCTTTGACAGACAGGCACACCCTCGTCACATTTTACACGTCGCGTTCTGGACAAACATCGTGAGCTTGACTAGGCACACGCAGAAGTAATATAGATGCCGTACTTGCATGTTCTGCAACCAGTTCTCGACTTTGGTAGGCCTCTCCGGGACATCTTTTCCCTTGGCTTTGGGGGTTGGTGGTGTTCTAGAATAATTGTCCCATCCTTTGGGAATGGGCGGCTTGGTATAGCTGGGCGAGCAGCTGCCGACATGGTTTCTCTAAATTTAAGTTGAAGACGCGGTTCATTGAAGGATCGTAAAAAAAAAATAGCTGAGTAAACTGAAAAGATTCTGGGAGCAGACGTCGCTATCTTTTGAGGTTGAAATGTTCGCTAGTGCCTTAGCGCTCACTCTGCCCTATAATCTGACAGGGTTTTACGAATTTCTTACTACGCGCCTTTCGCCTGGTGGAAAGCTGCCGAGACTGTGCCCCCTTGGCGCATGCTTTAAGAGGAATAGGGCTGAGTTCCCCCTTCGGACAACTTCCTCATAGCGAAGCCTGAAATGACTCGCGTCAGTATTCAAAGTCCAGCTTAAAACCCTCGGACATTCAAATCGACAGGACTTGTCAAAAATGCTCAGTAAGCACCTGCACAATTGAGCAGGTGAGATTACCCTTCTTTCCTAACAATTCTTCACTGAGAGCACATGTACAGCAGAACCGGTAATAACCGAGCCCAAAAATGTCAAAAGTCATTCATGTTAGCTCTGTTATAACAAGACCGATCCCCTTGGATGCAAATAGAATGACGCTTACGAGAAAACCTAGAATGGTTAAAGTTTTAGGCCCCCAATATTACTGTTTCAAATGAGCGTTCCCCTTATAGTCTGTGGTTCCAAATATTACTGTACAGCCATCTCTCTCTCTTGGGGTCGAGATTCTGATCAATCTGACAGAAGTTGAGCTGTGCAATTAGAGTAAGTTCGTTTCTGCAAAATCAAACTTATCCACCGACATGCAAACAACCTTACACGAAGAGAAGACCTCGACCTTAGGTCTAGTTGAAGAGGAATCAATCGATAAACGCATGCGTCAGAGACTTAAGCGAGGTCGTAGATAATGCGGGGTGATTGAGATGTCCAACCTCTCCACGATATTTTAGTGTTGTATTAGTACAATTAAGGCAGATTTGACCTTGATATTGAAAGTCAGTTTTGCCAATAAACTACATAAGATATGAGAGAGACAGAGCTGTTTTCTCTCACCGCTGCCTCGCTAGTGTTTCCTGTAGGCCAAGAGGGTTATCCTACTCCGCAGATGTATTCAGTCCCAAATGAAATACTACTAGGCGATGTGTCCATGGCAAAATCACATGTTAGAACTTTTTGACACTCAAATTTCAACGGTCTTGTTTAGTGAGCTTTGACTTACATTTGAACGTCCACGACGAACGATGCTTGAAGCACAACTATTCAAGGTCTAACTCTAATCATGCCTGCAGGACCTACTTAATCCCACAACCCACTTACAGAAACGCCTTTTTGACAGACTGGAGATACATGACCGACGCAACATTGTCATCGAGGGTCGAGTCCAATAAGAGCATGCCAAGCTCGAGATTGGGTCAACCCCGAGGTGATCGGAGTGATTGAGAGCGAAGTAAGCTATCTTGAGAGGCAGGCAAGCACGACTATATGTTTCCCACAGTCCTCACAGTCACCCCTCAGTGGGAGAGGTAACAACGGAAATACCAGGTTCACTCTTGGATGCGCATCACGTGTTGGCACTCACAATTCCGTCTTCTATGCTCAAGATCAGCGGTTCAAGTAGAAGATGACGATTTCAATTCGCCAGCAACTTTGAGGAAATGTTACACAACATTTTTACTATCACCAGTGCGGCCCCTCGTGCTCGGTTGTTCTGGACCGCCATGTCTCTGCACACCTTTGCCCAAATCTTGGGAGAAGGCACGCGACGACTCTCAGAGTTGCCACTTCATTTCTGGGGTCGAAATCATCCAATCTCTCACTTTCAAACTGCAGAGTTGCGCACGACCCCGCTCTTGGCGATATGTTGTACAACGCCAAATGTATGGAGCCTCAATTGATCCGGGGTGAATCACTGCAGACTTCCAGCTCTTCAGAAAAACGGCCCTGATTTACTCCGAGTAATCTAAAATTCGGACTCTGTGCGACAAAGAAACGGTTCCGCTTGGTTAGGAGGTTTTCTGTAGCTTGGTGTCTTACGGATCCTTCGATGCGAGTTTGATTGAAATGGCTTTTTACTGCCAATCGATTGTGAGATTCAAACATGCACGGTACTTTTGAGGACTAAACGATCATTGTTCGCAGATTGAAGTTAGGAATTAGACTAGAGATGTGCATATCTTTGCAAGCGGTTTGGGAACGTGTGTTGCCTGTGACATCGAACAAGTCAAACAAGGTCTAGCTGGGTTTTATATATCCAGTCAAACGATCCTCTTTGCGTATCTGAGTTTTCGAATCTCCTCACTTTCGTCCCACCTGACAAATATCCAATTCAATAATTCATACAGTCGACTCAGCTCTTCTCAAGGTAGCCACGATGAAGCTCCAAGGTCTCATCGTATCATTCCTCGTCAGCTACGCTGTAGCGGTGGCAGTTCCAGAAGCTGAACCAGAAGCTGATGCCGAAATGCTAGAGCAACGTGCCATCGGCAGCTACTGTCAGCAGAGCGTAGGTGCAATCTCGCACGGTCATCTCATAACCCAGTCGTGATAATTTCTAACAATCTGTAATCAGGGCCAACCTGACAAAGGCACTTGCCAGAAGGAATCATGGTGCAAAGCAGCTGCTCAAGTTGGCATCGTGAGCACTGGCGATTGCCCAAACGATCCGAACAACGTTAAGTGTTGCTATATTCCAGACTGCAAGAGTCACTCGGGTACCTGTCACACGGTTAGCTGGTGTAACAGCAAAGGGAGATCCCACGTTGCGTAAGTCTTCATTGACTCTGCTCCCATCTGGAAGTAAAATAAATGTGCTGATATATTTTGATGACAGAGGTTACTGTCCCGGGCCCGACAACTACCAATGTTGCCTCTATTGAAGAGAACGGAGATCGATATGACATCTCAGGGTTAAGCGGACTGCGATTAGGGTTTGAAAATCTTGAGTGATCGCAACTAGGAACTTCAATCATCATGATTTGAAACTTTGTTTGTTTTCTTTTGCCAATTGAACCATCAGCTGGGATCATTGTTTGAGGCTGTGGAAAATCGGAGACGGAAAATTTAGCTGAGAACGAGAAATTGAACGATATTTTTTCGCGAATTCACCACATAAGTGCAGTGACCAAGGATAAATTGTGGAAAAAGAAACACCCACGAGGTGGGAGTGGAATTGATCTCGCCAGCATTCTGAGGGATCTGCCAAGCGCTTTTAGGACTCACTGACTGACCGAATCAAGTCACTCCTGTCAAATTTCATCTCACGAGACACCTCGTTAACCACCATGAGCGTTCCATCCTATTGTGCATCATTCATCTGGACGAAGATATTTATAGACTGCAGCGCTGACTTCAGCCTACAAGTTTCCCCCCGACTTGGCATCCGAATCAGATCACAGTTTCACGAACACTAAACCATCATCTTTACCGGTTTAGACCTCCCTAATATAAAAATTCACCGCCCAGACGGCAATCTTGTATCGCCAAGTGCTACCTCTCAGCCTGTACGGATCACAGCCGAGGGAAAATAGAATCACTAAGACGTTTGAGACCACAGGAACAATGGTCTCCGAAAACATCTGCGCGGTATAAATGACATGGCAAGTCTTGATTGACATCCTCCATATGAAATTCAAATCAGCGAGAGAAGATCTGACAATCATGAAAGTATTATACGCTGCCCTCGTTTTCCTAGCCGAGCTGAGAAAGGTTGTTGCTCTCCCAGCAACCACAGTGGCGTCACACCCTGCCGGTATGAACAATGATTGTTTTAAAGTTCCCTCATACTGAAACCATCTAGTTAATTCAGTCACGCCTTCGCCATCTTTCAATCCTCCATGTCAAGCTCTCTGCATTCAAGGTTACCAATCAGTCTACGACCCCACTACGAAGAAATGCACATGCGTACCCGACAACACAAAAGAGCATAAATGTCTCTCCGAAACCATATGCATCGAATATGACACCCCAATGGCCCCAGTATGGGATGCAGAATCCAGGAGATGCATCTGCGAACCAAGAAACGACGACAAATTCATCTGCATCGCAGCAACCACCTGTCTTCCAGGATCATCACCATACTGGAATTCCGCCACCAAGAAGTGCAACTGCCTGAAAACAAAGCCGGTTTCCAGTATTTCCAAGCGTAACAGTCCTTCTATCATCAGCCTGTCACGAACAGCAGTCATCACACCAACACCGGCTCCAACAGTGGACTCCTGCACATTCCTTAAGATATTCTGCGAATGTGGCGACCATCACCAGCACTGGAGCGAGGAGAAACAAGCTTGTCAATGCCCTCCATGTCCTCCTGTCGTCTCTCTTGGATGCGAGAATCTTATGATTTATTGCAATGAAGGGGATCATAGAATGCATTGGAATCCGGCTACCAAGAAGTGCGAATGCCCAGTGCCAACGATTTCGGTGTCCAACCCCGCGAAGAGGGCTCAGGCTGTTCCTGAGATCGTTCCCTCAAAGCAGAGTGTGCCGTCAGTGCCAACGACAGCTCCTCGTGTGGACACTTGCCCGCTGCTCAAGATGCTCTGTCCGTGTGGTGACCGACACCTGCATGTATGTATAATTTTCTAATCGTCGTCTAAGTTATCAAACTTCCAGAGCTGGTATTGAGATGAGCATCTCCAGATCCTGGACCTGATTCATTATGACAAACAAATACTGAAATATTTGCAGTGGAACGAGGAGCTACAGCAATGTGCATGCCAGCCCTGTGAACCACCTCAAGGCGTTGTGTGCGAAAATCTCAAAATTTACTGCAATGACGGTGATCATAAGATGCACTGGGACCCTGTAACTGCGAAGTGCCAGTGTTTGATTCCAATGGTTACGGACTATGCACCTGAACCATTGCCAACAATTTAGTCTGGTTTGGCTGTGGTGGGATTATTAGGCTTATGCTTTTAGTCGCCAGTGCAAAGAAGAAAGAAATAAAGCGAACAGATTTATCAAGCGAACCTTGAGAGAAATGAATTTTGCAATACTCCAGCTAGTAGCTTTTGCCTACTACTAGCTATATCTCATTAACTGTAAAGTTGCTTATGCAAACTGAGGATAGATGCCGAACAGAATCTAGATGATGCTCTCGGATGAAGGTTTGGAGATGTCGGTGATCGATGCTACACTTAGGTTATTATATCTTTTTTTCACTTGTTGAGGCCCAACATAATTCTACTTTGGTAAATCATCGCCCAATTTCTTCAATTTTCCCCTGCAGCTGCTCGGAGAGCCTCATCGCAATATAGAATTAGGTGCCCGTCCCACTCTCCATCCCACTTCCTTGTCTCGATCAAGCATCCGTCCGCAGTGAAAGAATACACCCGATAATCCGCTTGATCTCGTATAACAGCCAGTTGAGTGCCCAGAGGTTTGCCGATTCTCTCTACTTGAACTGCGGTCCAGCTGCGAGGAACAGTGGCTACTAGGCTTCTGAATGTGATTGATGGAGAGGATAGGACCACTTGCGTGTGATTAGACCTTAACTTGATAGCGGCAATGGATGCTCCAGGGAGGATTTCGATCTTAGACCTCCGGCTCGAAAACAGTTCACCATCGTCCCAGATCTGTTCCCTAATGTTTCGGTCGACGCCTTGGTAAATTAACCGTATACCTTTCTTACCTTCCCGACCAATGTTGAAGGTCGTTATAGCCAAAGATGTCGCTACTATAGCGTCATATAACTGTAGAGATTTTCTCCATATAGCGGGGCCTCTATCATCCCAGATTCCGCGAAGTTCGCAGATGGTCTGATTAGTATCCTGATAACATAAAGAAATATGGCCATCACCCCATGAAGTAACGGCAAGTTGACTATGCGAAGCTGCACGAAAGTTGAAAACATTCAATTCGCCAGGAGTCCATCGGGGCTCATCTTCCCAGTCAGGATCGCGCTGTTGATATCTTGGATCCACACAAATTCTTTCTCGAACGTAATTATCTTTATCCAAGTAGTATACTCTGATCTGCCAAGGCACTTAGTACATACCCATTCAACCGTGGGAAAGCTTACGTTGAGTCCCTGACCGGATAGCCATGAAGTTGCTGCAATAGGGGTGAAGCGCTTTCCTAGACAAACAATGTCCTTTTGCTCACCACCAAGCCATTGCTTTTGGTGCAATGGATTTCTCCATGCTTGACGAATACCACCCTCATTTGCTATAGAAATCATTGATTAATATTCGAATTCGATGATCCTGTGGCGTAATTCTACATGGAATATTGCTTACATTGAAAGTAAATCCACTTGTAAGCAATGAGGATCAGCGTCGCCAAACAAATTATCAGGGGGCTTGCAACTATCTTGCAGAGCAGGTTTTCAGACTCGGACTGCTGTGAAGAAACCCACTTACCCTATGCTGGCCAATAAAAGTTGCTGCAATCGCGGTACAATCCCTGTTCATGTTCGATTTTGGGCCTTCCCAAGTGCTCAAATTCATTGGTGTCTTCGTTAGTAAAAGTGATGCTATTTGAGGTTGACCACTGGAAAGCGCAACTTGCAATCCTATCTGGCCACAAGTCGTTTGTGCTTCGATTATAGCGCCGCTTGCTAATAAAAGAGCCACGACTGATGTGTTTCTTCTCGCGGCTGCTAAATGAAGCGGTGTGTATCCTTCGTGGTCGGTCAATGCAATATTCGCTTTGTGTTCCAGCAGGACTCGAACCATTTCATAATTTCCTACTGCAGCCGCACCATGCAAAGCAGTCCATCCCTTTGCATCGCGCTCTGTTAGGGAAGTATTCCTCTCGAGGAGAAATGTGATTACTGGTAGGGAATTCTTCTTGGCCGCTATATGTAACGCTGTTTCTCCTGCAACTGTTTTGGCCTCGAGCTCTGCACCATTGGCCAGCAGTAACCTTACTATTCCGAAGGCTTCATTCTTCACTGCTACATGTAATGGCGTCCACAAGTTGACCGACTGTTGCTTTGGTAGCGACTTCATACCGAGGGTGAACAGTAATAGTGCCAGGTTTCCATCACCAGCTTCTGCTACCTGATGTAGAATTGTTCTGCCCTGAAAGTCTCGACTTCGGATATGGATGAGACCGCTGTTGTAAATCATTTCCACAGCGGCCGTATGACCATGCTCAGCTGCGTAGGAGATTGGAGTTCGACCAAAACTGTCTTCTTCGTCCGGGTCTCTTACTACGCCTAGCAGAAGTTGCAGGACTGATATCCAACCCTTTTCTGCGGTATAAGAGAATGCATTACGATTCCTCCGATCTCTCAATTCTGGCCTCGCGCCAAGCTCAAGTAGTGACTGGACTACATCTGGCCATCCGTTTATTGCGGCCCATATTAGTGGAGTCCGGCCAAATTCATCCTGTTCATTGACCCATTTTCCGCGTTTGAGAAACAGCAAACTCTTGGCCCTCGCTTGGTACCGAATTGCGTCAAGAAGGCTTTTTATTACCAGGGAGCCGGGCATAACGTCTTCGGGAAGGGGAAGAATATCTGCGCCAACGTTTCGAAGCATGATCTTTCTCTCCTCGTCGCCATTCTCACAAGCGATAGCCCAGGCAAGCCACCCATAAAGGTTCTTGATTTCCACTGGAAGGGGGTCAACACTATTGTTTAACATCCACTACAGAAGAGGCAGTCAGTGCGTGGTCTACAATATGGTCAGAGCATATGCCCATCTTCATCCACCACGGGCCTAGCGCCAAGTAGTGCACATATATCACAACACCTGTTAGAATTCTGAGATGACTTACAACCACGCCATCATAACCCAGCTGGTCACGATTCTGGGACTCCCTCATTGATTTTCGCCACAACTCTGCCAGATCGGTAGCCGCGTCAACTATGCCTGACCTCCTTTCATGTAGATTTCGTCGATATGTTTGGGAGCTTGAACTCTGCATGTCATGAAATTTTGCTACACACTGTTCATATATCCATTTGAGAATATTCTCAGCCTTTTGCCAATTGCCCATGCTTCTCAATTTCATTGCATTTTCTCGAGCCCTTTCGTGGGCAATATCACTGGAAGGAAGCTTGGAATGTTTTCGCAGACACGAGAACAAACAGAGATCAGCGTCCGCTATTGAGCCAAGGCCATTTCTCTCGAAAATAGCTGCAATACTGTCTGCCAGGGGATTCGAGAGTTGAATGGAGTCAGATCCACTAGCACTCGGCCAAGCCGTTTGTTCCATCATTCGAACTGAAGTGCCACCTCCTATACCCGAAAGATTTTTCACAGTAAAGTCCAGGAATGAGCTATAAACGTCCTGAGCGCACATCATGGGGATCGAATTAGTCGTCGGTACAGATATAACAGTATCAGGCTCGGTGGATGAGGGTAAGTTGTTGCTAACAGTCTGCCAGCCAAAGTATCTCTTTTGATCAGATTGAAGCACTGATGATGTCGACAGCCGCTCCAATCTCCCGACAACCGGACTAGCATTAGTTCTCACCCATAATTGGAAGTCGCGGATTGCCAATTCAGTTTCTCGATTTGAGCCGAGAGCGAAGATCCTGTCGCTGGGAGTGTCTCTGGTTTTGCTGATATCTCTCAACTTCCCAGAAAAGTCATCAGACTCCAGGGACCACATCCAAAGACTCAAGATGGCCTCCAGTGTTGATAGATCGGTTTCCCATCGCTTCAGAACTTTTTTGATGTGCAGAGAGATAGATTCCGTAGCCGTCAAAACATTTGATACTTGAACACGCGCCCGAATTGGCCAGGCAAGTCGAGCATCATCGCTCCAGTCTCCTGTGTAGTGATATTCTCCCGAAAACAGTAACGTCGCGGTCTCTTCAATGGCGTTCTTCAAATTAATGGCGTGGGTTCGTATTTCAGCCTGCCAGCGGCTTTCAGCAGTGTCTGATGCAGTGATTCTTGCTAGTCTTGCCCGATGTTTAAGAATTCTTGACGCGGAATGGCGAGTGGAAACCAACAGATCATCGGATGCAGCAATCTCTTCCGGACTAGATGCAATGTCAAGCTTTTCCCGCTGTTGTACCACGATGCTACTGCCTTGCTTGATGACTGGAATGTTTTCGCCCTCTATGACCGATACCTTAAGCCTGTTGTTCAGCCCAAAGTCAGAGCTAGGGCCCATGACTTCCCAAAAACCAGCATCATGCGAACTGTCGTCACGCCTCCCAAGCTCGCTAAATCTGTCTTGTTCAAGTTTCATGGCAAGCCAGTCTAGTTCATGCCCCTGCAAACGATCTTTCATATTCTTGAGACTGTTGGCATTATCGTCCAATCTTCGAGTCCGTAGTCCAGCTCTGACCACAGCCATAACAACGATTATGCCGAATTGAAACATGGCAACGGATGAGTGCATGGCCCTCAGTCCGACAAACTGCAGTATGAATCCGCCCAGTGCAGCGCCTACGGCAACCCATACCAGTGTGGCTTCGGAAAGCCCAATAAGAGTCCGCGAATCAGAAGAGTCGACTTTCCACGATGTGATATAATGCTCAAGACGATCTCTGTGTGCAAAGGCCTCGAACTTTTGGTCACCAACCGTCTGGTTTGCCGCTTGAAGGTAGTATCTCAAAGGTGCCTTCCCCTGCTCTCCTCTCCATCTGAATATCCTTTCGCCGGTACTTCGCTCAATGAGAAGGGCACAAAGAAACATTCCAGCTCCAAGACAGATAGTTCCGATGCAAGTCAGGGGAAATGACCAAGGTCTCATAGTTTCCCCATCTTTTTTGAGTTTTCCAATAAATGTTGCCCACGCAGCGAAAATAAGAACAGAAGTCTGTAGGGAGAACCCGAATACAGCTCCTGTAACAAACACTCCCTTGGGAGGTTTTGTTATCCCAATGTTTAACGACAGATTGGGCTTTGGTGCGAATAAACCAGGCGAAGTTTCGGCATCATGGCTTCCAGCATCCTCCTCTTCCCATCTTTTGCACGCCACGGCAAACTTCTTCCCTGACGATATAGGTGTCCCGAAATAGTCTTTCGGAAGAAAAATCCCTTCCGTTGCCATTCCGTCTTGATCATACAGCCCTTCAGCCCCAGTATCTGGATCATACACCACTTCCAGGATTTGCGGCTGCCCAAATACACGAGCAATACCCCCATTATTCCATAATTCACACACATCTGGGCTTGTTGACGAACAAAGCTCCGCTTCTGCAACACCTCGTCCTTCTTGGGCCCTACCTACGAAAGCCCGCAGGGATGATCCACCACATACCCGTATGACCGAGACCACCGCGGTTATGATTCCTAGTGGAGCCATAGCAAAAATGAAATTGTCAACCCAGTTCAGAGACTCGCTCAAGTATTGCTTTGTGACTTGCTCCCCGAACAGCGCCAAGAGAGGTGCAAGGTCCGTGGCGAGGTTGTTTGCGAAGTCATCCCACCCGTCAGCTCTTGCTGTCCAGGGTAACAACATTAATGCCATCCATATCGACGACGACATTGTGATGGTAAATGCCGGGTAGTAAAGAGTGAAAGAAGACAGTTTTTCAAACTCGGGGGCAGGGACTGATATTTAATAAAATATTTAAAGCTGGCGGCTGGCTGCATGCTGACTGCATGGCCCCCACCCTACTAGCCTTGCAAAGACACAAATGACCGTCGCTAAGGATAGGATTCGAAATCGATCATGCGCATTGCAAACTGCTCTAGAAGTAAAAGAAGAAATGATTTTCTTGGCCCAAGCAAAAGCTTCTCGTCGAGGATAAATGGAACTTCCTTGGGTGCCATCACGTGTCTTGGCCTCCAAAGAGGCGGCATTATGTGTCTCTCGCAAGTGATCCCCGGAGTCGAAAAGTTGGGTTTCGTGATATGTAGCATTGTGTATTGAGCTCACACTAATAAACTTTGGGCAATATAGCTCTGCTATTGTCGGGGGAAATAACTTACCGCAAAGACTTGTACTCTTGGCCTAATTCGATCGCTCGGTTAACCCGCTGGTTTATTTCGAGGTTCCAAAACACGAGACAGTGAAGGGATTTAGAAGAGCAGCACGCTAAGATTTCTCACCAGTCTCGGTTCTTTCATCTTTTCAAAAGCCAGTGTAACCTTTTTTGGAGGACTTAAGCCTCCTGACGATCTTGAATGACTATACGAGTCCGTTGCTATGCGTGGGAATGACAAAAAACAAAATAAAACCATCACGGTTTGGGATGGTGTCGTCCGGGAGCAAGAGGTTTGTAATTCACACTAGCTTTTTACGGAATCGCAAGCAAATAGTTCACAATTCGTCGGGCTCATACACAACTCACTAGGTCTGCTGGGCTTGCGCTAGGAACTTCCAAGAACGGAGCTCAGAACCTTCTAATACTATCCTAAAATTCTCAGATATCAAGGGACAGTCCCTTCCGCTATTGCATCACAAGTTGGTCAGGCAATTCTCTGGATAAAGTCAAAATGCAAAGAAGACAAGTTCCGAGGTTAGGCTAGGCTTACTGTAACAACTAGATAAAAAAACGACTACCAATGACGGGACAGTTCAGAAAGCCTTCTCCATTTTACAAATCTAAACGCCAGTACAAATCTAGACGCCAATAATGCACATCATAACGGCACCACAGACTTTAACTCCTCCAAACACCTAAAAAGGCGCGCCACCATCTATCTACCTCTTCACTACCTCCTCACGCACCTAACTAGCATCGACCACCTCCCCAAACCAGCTCCTCAACACCCCAGCAAGCACACCCGGCAGCTCCCTAACATCCCCCACCACAAGAAAATACCTAAACGGGAACCCCTCCAAATATCTCCCCATCTCGACCCTCCCATCCACAAACCGCGCCTCCCTCAAATCAAGGACACTCTCCCCCTTCCCCTTCTTCCTCACATCATCCACAATAACGAAAACCATCATGATGCGTTCCTCGAGCGCCGTCCTCAATAGTCGACGAATCGTATCGTGCTCGCTGGAATTGCACACGCCGTCCGAGATAATAAGTTGGATCTGCCAGAGATCGGCTGGCGAGGAGCTGGCTTTCTGGCGAGCGAAGCGGAAGAGCTCGATACTTTCCCTCACAAGCTTCGTGACGTCAGTTCGATCCTGCTGGAAGGAGAATTGCGAGAGGACGTTCGGTCCAGCGTCGGCACTGAATGGCATGTCGAAATCGTGCGCAACGTGTACATTCTCACCGAAGCCTACCACACTAATCTGTCCCACTTCAAGCATAGACAAACTCTTACTGACCATGACGAGTGTCTCGAGAGCTAGTGCTCCTGACCCGGACTCGCCCATGCTTTTGCTGTCGTCGACCGCGAGCATGATCTGGTAGCTGCGTTTCGAGGGGACAGACCGTCGCATCCAGATCTTGTCGCGCTTGTACTGGGATGCAATATATGGGATGATACGCTTTATGTTCAGGCGTTTCCCAGTGCGGAAGTCGCCTCGCATCTTGGTGGCAAGAGTTGGAGCGAGGATGAGGCGGAGTTGTTCTGTCAGTGAAAGAGAGAGGTCGCGGGTTAGAGACTCGTAGTGCATCCACTGTGCTCGGCCGTCAGCGGCGAGCTGGGGATTGAGCGTGCCGTCCAGGTGGGTGCTTTCGAGTTGATTGTCGACTTCTTCGACATCTTCTTCGAGGTCTTGCATTTGTAATCTGGCGTCGAGGTCTTCTTCGTGGTCTGGATTGGATTGCTTGACCATTGCTCCGGCACGACCTTCATATGCATCTGAGGGCTCTTGTTCCTTGGGCGCAGAAGGCTCTTCGACATCCATGCCGTTATGCTCGACATCATCATTCTCAACCTCATCAGGCTGGAACTGCTCAGGCAACTCCTTACTCTCCTCATCAACAGCCATGCTCTCATCTAAAGCCTTAGCCTGCTCCTCAGTCGCCGTACCAAGAGCCTGCGCGTCAGCCTCCGCATTCTCATCCTGCAAGTGCTGGAACTCGGACGTCTCTTGCTGATCATCCATTCTCTGGTCGTCCTGTCCTTGCTCTTTCTGCTCTTCTGGATTGCGGATCTTCGATTGCTGTCTATGCCAGCTCTCGAGCGCGTCGCCGAGTTTCTTGAATGGTTGGGCAGAAGCAGTATCTTCCGTCTCGTCGCGCGAGTCTTGAGGTGCATCACCGTTGGCTTGTCGGCCCTTCTCACCATCTTCTGCAGCTGCGTCTTTTTGTTCAGAGGAGTCGCCGCCTTTACCGCCATCTTCTCGTTGGGCTTTGCTTGTGGATTCGGTTTTGTCGTCGGGGGAGTTCTCGTCTTGATCCTCGCCCACCCCTTGGACATCACTGGGAACAGCATTATCCGCATCAGCATTGGCATCGTCGTTTCGGTCTTGGAGGAGGCCATCTTGATCGTCGGGTTCTTGCTCGACCGGCTCCTCTTCAACTTTCTCACCTGCCTCTTCAGTCTTCACTCCCTCATCATTAGGCTCCTCATCCAAATCAACGATGTCCATCTCATCGTCTATCTGCTGCTCCTCTTGCACCTCAGCATTCTCCGCACCATCCTCTTCCTTCCCATCATTCTTGATCTCATCTCCCTCTTTATCATCCCCTTCAACATCGGAAAGATCATCCATCTCATCTTGACTCCCCTTCTCGCTCCCTTCCTCCCCATCCAAATCCATGTCCTCTGGCAAATCAAGTGCATCTCCTTCCTCAGCAGTAGGATCATGCTTCTCAACCTCGTCCTGCTTGATCTCCTCTCCCTGCTCTGCACCCTCCATCTCCTCTTCCTCATCATCAGCTTCGCCCTCGTCCCGTTCTTGGGCTTTATTCTCCTTCCCATTTTCTTCCGCAGCGACCTGCTCATCTTTCTTCTGCTCTCCTTTCGCAGCATCGCCTTCTTGCTGCTTGTCATTCTCCTCACCAGCTCCATCCCACATCTTTTCATCCACAGCCCCGGCATCCAAATCATCGACATCTCCAGCCTCCTCGTCCATCTCATCTCCACTCTCCTCATCTTCGCCTTCGCCTTCTTCCTTCTCCTCTCCATCACCCATCTCGCCCTCCATATCCCCGTCAGCCATATCAACAGCATCCTGCTCATCCTCAATATCGCCCTTCTCGGTATTGGGTTCCTGCGCCAATTCATCCAGATTCTCATCCTCTTGGATATCTTTACTGATGTCTTCGGCGCCTTCGCCATCACCGAGTCCGGTCCCACCTTCAAGTTTCTCAGTCTGCCCATCTTGAGCAGCAGACTTCTCGGACGGCGTACAGAAACCCTGAGTGGCGATCTGCGTGAACGTTTTGGCGAGGACGTAGGAAGTCTTGCAAGTCGCCCGGTGGAGGTGGCTATATCGATCAACGCTTTCTTGAAGGGTTTGGAAATACTGTTGAAGAATCGGAAGGGCGACCGTGAATATAGCCGATGCTGCTTGGCTTTTCTTGTCATCTTCAAGGTTGATAGAGCGGAGGATGACGAAAGCCTGTCTTACTTCCTCGGCAATGTTCTCGCTGTGCATTGATTTGATGGCAGATGAAAGACATGTATCGTTCTTGACCAACCATCCAGGATCTTCGGTCGAAGTCGGGAGATCGGCGATGGCTTTCTTGTACTTCTCGATGGCGACAAAGACGGTGTCGCAGACTGTTGAGAGTTTCTGATCGAGGTCCGTAATTGTTTGCTCTTCTGTCGTGTTGTCAAGTTCTGTAGCTGTGATGCCAGTCCAAGGCAGGATCTGGTTAACAACAAAGGCAAGATCGGGACGTTGCTCATTGATGTCCGACAGCTCAATACTGAACTGCTGTGCTGCATCCGTGATCTCCTCTTGGAGAACCAGAGACGTCGTGGATACAATCCCAGAAGGCAGAGAAGTAAGTTCATCCAATTGTCTAGCGAACTGAACAAATCGGTCATGCCACGAAGCTAAAACACTAAGCACGTCTTTGGGATCGATCTTTCCCAGCTTAGCATGAATGGTAACAAGATCGATGGCAACAACCAAGATATTTGGGAGCCAGCGAAGAAGCCTCTCGTGGTTCGAAGCAATCTTTGAAATCTTGACCGTATAAGCGCCTGGAGCCCAAAGTCCTTTGACCATCTGGATATTTGCATCGATGGTATTCATGGCCTTAACAGCTCTGGCGAGAGAGTTCCGCTGAGCAAGTAGAACCTGAAGTAGTCCCTCCAGAAATCCCGTACTCCTAGCCACCTCTGCCCCACTCAAATCTTCATTATGCTGGTGCGTAGCCGCTCTAACTCTCGGAGCAAGATCAATCGCCTTATGGAAATAGTACTCCAAGCCCTCAACACTCATCTCGTGCAAGGCCTCGACATTGGCAAGCACTACGCTCAGCGAGTCCTGCTGTGCGAGAGCATTGGCGCCGAGGTTGTACTTAATGCCCATCTGCCGCAGATCTTTCAGAGTATCGGCGAAGAGTTTGCGTTTCTGGGATTTGAGGTGCTTGACTTCGTCTTTGTTGTCATCTGTCAGGAGAGATGGAGTGGCTTTCTGGAGCTCGGCCGTTGAGGTTATGATGTTGCCGAGGAAGGAGTCGAGATATGTTGAACATTCCACAGCGGTGGAGGGTAGTTGTGCTGTTTCGGCCATCATGGAGACGGTCTTGTTGATGTTGATAAAGCGCTTGGCTTTGTGGGACCAGTCTGGGACAGATGAAGCGCAGACTTCGACGGCGGCCTTGTCGACTGTTGGCAATAGAATCGCCTTGATATTGTCGGTAGCTCCGGAGATAGCCTTGTCTGGTAACCCGTTCTTAAGAACGAACTCCAGAGGCTGTCCCAGCAGCGAGCGGAACTTCCTAACGATCTTGAACAGCTTGTGATGGGATCTCTTAGCACTATCCCTCAAAGCCACAATATTGGTATCCTTCCAACTGGCCAGAAGCAGAACATCCTTCATAGCTTTCTCCAGTGAGACTCTGCCTCTCTTCAGGTTTTCCATTACTGGCGTCTCATACCGAGCATACAGAGCGATGAAGTTGGCCAATGCGTCACGTATGGTCGACAGATGCGGCATATCGAGAGCAAGCAACTCCAGATGCTTCTGCAACTGCTGCAATAACTGCAATCGCTGCACGAACTGCCCGACGATAGCACTCGTGAAGTACGCTTCTAGATCCATGAGAAGCTTCTGGGCATACACTCTCAACTCCTCGCGCGAGTCAGAGATCTGCAGCGGCACCGCAACAACAACTTCATAAGCCAGGAAGAACCAGGAGCGAGCATCATCATCGCACTTCTCGCTCTCCATCTCGAATAGTTTAGCCCACGTACTCAGCTCCAACCGTCGCCAATTGACAATCGTGGCCGTCAACTCGTCGTAAAGTGATAGCGCGGAGTTTGCGCGGCTAGCCCAGCCGCCGAACTGCCATTCGTGCATGAAGGTATGTACTTTCTCAACTTTGGTAATGATCTTGGCAAGAGGCTCTGTGTGTCTGAATTTCAGTAGTTCGTGGCAGGATGTGAGAACATCTTGCAGTGGTTGCATATGGCCGATCTCATCAACAGCTTGGAGGTCACGAAATCTAGTAATGATTTGCTGGACTAGAGTGACTAGCTTGCGTGTCTCTGGGAGGTTTGCGGATGTATAGAAATTGTAGGTAGCAGGAAGTGTGGTACTAGAGCTCAAAGTCTCGATCTCGTCGTTCAGAAGCAACAATGTTCCAGGAAGGATGGCGCTGGTCATATTTCGTTCGCTGAATGGCGCATCTTCGTGAAGAGAGCCAATGCGTTTTGATATCTTGCGAATAGAAGACAATATACTCTCCTGTGGCAAAGCGCTAGCCAAGAAGATTTCAGAGTGGACTTTAGCGAGTGCGATAGCCGTCTCTCTGACAACAAACTGTGCGGGTGTAACACCCTTTGGCTTGTCCGCAGATTCATCATCGTAGGCTGGGAAAAGTTCGTTGAATTGCTCCTGGTCATCCTCCTCTTCATCCTCGGCACTTCCTCTGAAGACGTACAACCCGGAGTTTGATTCTGCTTCCAGTCTGTCGGATTCAAGGCGCTTCTTCCACTGATCGTAGCAGCCGTGGAAACCCTTGAACAAGGCTTGTCGACTCTCAGCTCCGAAAGAAGATAGCTTTTCTGTTGCAGCAGTTGTCGCGATGAGGCATAGATATTCCGTTGGCTGTGAAGGAATGATATCTTCATCGATAGTAGTTGGTCCACCTCCAAGGAAGGGTGTAATCTTGCTCAACGCCAAGCACGATTCGTTCTTTGCAGATGGTGTAGCAGCAACAAGAGGAGCCATCGACAACCCAATCTGTAAGCAGCGAAGCATGCTTATGACCGGAGCCGTCAAGTCATTATAAGCTCTGAATCGCTCCGACAATCGTCGAATGATCTGCGCTATGTTATGTTGGGCAAGTTTGATTTGTTGCAGTCCACTATCATCGCTGTCGGTGAAATACTTCGAAACTGTGGCCTCAAGATCAGAGCCAAGTACGGTCTTCAACAAATTCCCAAATTCTCCCTGCAGCTGGTCTATCTCCGAGACTTCAGGCCGGTAAATTTCCTGCAGGGCCTCAGGCGGTTCACCCAATTCAGTGAGTTCACTCTCCAGCAGTTGACATCGGAGATTCGATTCCTGTCCAGAGAAAAGACGTTCGAATTGGCGCAGTGCAGCGAGCTTAGCCAGGATATCTGCACGATTCTCGGCATGTCTTTGACGCTCGAGTCGTTGTCTTTTATCCGGATCGAAAGCTCTGTCGGGAACATACAGTGTGATACATCCGATTGCGAAATGGATCCATGCGAGAGAAGAAAATTGCAGCTGCATGTCTGGCTGCGACCGTGAGGCTAGGATGGACAGTACTACAGCACCGAAGTTCTTGGTGATGACTTCTCTGAGTTGGACTGGTGTGCTCGGTGCTAGACTATCTTGGCTGATATGTGCACTTGACAAGGACAAGTCAACGAGATCTGGTTCAATGGTTGAACGGAGAGATTGGCACCATGCCAGGAAGGAGAATCCAACGTCAGATCCATGTACAGAAACCACCGAGAACAACAGAGTTGAAACAATACCATTCAAGTCAACGAATTGATCCCTGCACAGGGATGCAGTTGACAAAGCCAGCTTCTGGCCCATAGCTGGCAGCTCGGTCTCGAATAGCTTCAGCGATTTGAGATTGACATCGCCGACTGCATTCAACTTCTTCAGCATTTCGATAGAAAATGTATCCGTAACAGGCTGTAACCTCTCGGTAGTGCCAAGGAGGTAATCGACTGCTTGCAGATTCTTGGAAGTCGCTGTCGAGCTAGCGAATTGCATCTCGGACGCCGTAGGATGATTGGCGAGGATCACAGTATCGGCATCAACAGCTGCATCGCTAATGGAGCCAGAATTCAAGGCATCCAGTATTCGAAATTGTCTCAGTGCCTCGAATTGAATTCTGAAGAAGGGTTTTATACCATCTTCTTCGCTGCCAATACTCTTCTCGAGGTTTTCCATCTCCGTGTTCAATGTCGAGATCAGGCTTGTGCCATCGACATCACTCATCCGGATTAGCTTGTAGGCCTTCAAGAGAGAAGTCATGATATGGCCCAACTCAGCGACAGAAATCGTGGTCTTCCATCTCAGAGCATCGAAGCGCAGAGCTAGTAGTTCCATCTGCGCTAGTGTTTGCATGACGCCCTGGTTTGGGATGACAGTGGGTCGGAGTTGGCGCCAGAGCAGTTCCATACTGAGACCTGTGGTGAGCTTGAAGCCTGATGAGAAATCGCTTTGCAGCCTTTGGCTGAAGAAAGCAATAGGTGAGCTGGAAAACTGAACAGCTGTTGAGATTCGAGTCAGGAGGTCCGAACCTATGGCAAGATGCGCCTGGAAAGTGGACTCTTCGAATATTCGAGACGTGGCAAGCTGAAAGGTATTCCACCAATATCGGAGGAGCGACTTGAATGCCTGCTGTTGGACTCTCCATTGATTGTTGGAACCAGTGTGGTTTTGCAAGTATGCTGCCAACGCCATCAAAGTATTACCAAGGAACTCGGAAATATTGACAGTCGAGTCTCTGGTCACAGCAGATACGCGGCCTTTCACAAGCGATCTCTGCAATCTGTTCATTTTGCTGGGCTTCAGAGTATCGAGACCATTTTCTTGTAGAATATGAGCTTTTCTGGCGGCAGAGATATCAAGGGTGAGGTCTAATACAGCACCCAGCCAATATACATGCTCTGCATCGGCGCCATGAGCAAAAAGAGGAACCAATGGAGAATTCTGGAGTGGATGTATGACTTGCGAGTCTCTGAAGCTTTCGACGGATAGATTGTTGTTCATCGCGAGCTCGCCGAAGATACCTCCAATCGAAGCCATGAGCTGTTGGTTTGCCGAACCTAGGTATAAATCGTCGTATGATTCACATAGAGCCGTAAAGTCGACCGCTTCAGTATGTGTATTGCGGAATGCATCAAAAAATCGCGATATAAGAGGCATGTCAGACCACGACAGGTTATCTAGAGCTCCAGAATACAATAAGCGTGCTTGTTCCTGATCCACAACTTGTAGCTCCAAAGCCTTTGCCAGGTTCTGGAATCTTCCCATACCGGCTTCGGGCTTAACACCAACGACGCTCATCTTAGGCACATTCTCAATCGGCATCGGCTCGACGAAGATCTCTACAGCCCGATTTCTCATAGCTCTCGACAACTCCCCAAATCGGGCATCCATAGTCAAGAAGATTCTAAACTCCGGATGTGGCTTAACGATCTTGGGCTCGCCATCAGGACCGCAATGTTCGTTGATGCTGAGGAAGCCATTTGGCTCAAGCAAAGAGTTCAAGCGGTCGAGTACCGATGCGCTGCAGAGATTTGCGTTATCGAGGACGAGCCAAGAGCCTTGTTCGAGGGCTTTGACGAGGACACCATCCACCCATTCGAAACGTGCATTCTGGACTGCCATGGGCTGTGATGCAAAATCAGTACAGGTTGCAGCGAGGGTACCAAATGCTGGAAGGGATGCAGTGGCTTCAAGTGCGAGGAGAATCTGGGCCAGAGAATTGAAGTAAGACGGTGTTGCCTGGCGGGGTAAACTGAGCATGTCCAATAGAATGAGTGCTTCGGAAGGAACCTGTGCTGGAAGCGAAGATAGGATTTTGGTGTTGATAAACTCTTTCATCTCCGATAGGAAAGTGCTTGCGGCACGCTGGGGATCAACTTGTTCGAAGCCACCAACAAGATCCATGGTATCGATATCGGCGTTAAGAGGGAAGACTACCAGTGATTTACCGCTCGTAGCAGCAATGTACTCGATAATTGTCGTCTTGCCTGATCCCGAAGGGCCAACTAGAATACAGGGTAGGTTTTGCTGAATACATATCATAACACATTCAATCTCAGGGAGACGGTTGATCGGATCGATGGTTGGGAATGGGAGCCGCTGGATGAGTGCGTCTCGCTCCATGTACGCCAGGCCAACTTGGTAGGCAGAAGCGCTCGTGTTGTGGAAGAAATGGCGGAATGGTACATTAGTACAAAAGACTTGGGCGAATATTCTGTCAACTTCTTGACGATCTTTTGTGGTTCTGAATCGCTGCCGGAATATGAGATTCAAGAAATCGGATGGAGTAGCAGCTGCGAGCAGTGGGGTAGAGGATCTAAGAAGCTGAAGCCAACGGAGGATGTCTCGAAGATTAAACTCCCAGGGTCCGCCTTGAGAGCCAAATTGTCGTCGATGCACAATCTCTTGCTCGAGGCGAGATACAAAAGCGATGATCGTGCTGACTGTCTCGTCTGGCATTGAGGGGAGATTGTGCTTGCATATCAGCTGTAAGTCCTCGTTCTTAAATACATCAGCGTAAACGACTGTAAAACGATTGACAAACGAGCTAGGCAATCCCTTTCTGCCACCTCCTTGATGATGTGGATTTTGGGCAGCGAAGACGGAGAAGTCTGGATGGCGCTTGAAAGTCTGGTCGAGCTCGGAAATGTAAACTTCTCCACGATGATCGAGACAGGCGTTCAGTCCCTCAAGTACCGATTGTGAGGCGAGGTTCATCTCATCAAGTAGCACCCATTCACCATTCTGCATTGCTTGGAGGAATGGAGCATCTCTCCATGCGAAGTGACCTGCCTCGGCACCTTCGACTGGGACATCTGATCCAAACAAGTCCATGAGATCTGTTTGCTCTGACAGATTGATACGTGTCAGCGGTCGGTTGCACGCCCGAGCAAGAGCGGCAATCAAAGTCGTCTTTCCAACACCAGGACTTCCTTCAATCAGGATTGGCTTTTGGACTTGCAAGGCTCGGATGACTCTCATGACATTCTGCTTTGTTGTTGGAGCGTTGAATGCAAACCCTGGATCTGTGTCTGATCCAGATTGTTTTGGAATCGAGAAATCACCCACGATCAATGATGTATCGCCATTGACGAGGTCGATGGACTTGAAGTATATCGAGTTGATGTTGTGCTGCAAGAGGGTGCTGAGTTGTGACAAACACTTCTTTCTCTCTTCAACGATATTTTCAGGGTTGATCGCTAGTAAAGCAGCGGGATTTGCACCCAAGGTGTCGATGTATACCATTGCAGCACCATGCAAGACCGCAAAATATGGATCTGTCGAGCTAGAGCCATTCATAAATTTGACCCATGCGAGCACATCACGGACTGAAATAGATGTCGATGACGAGGACCGGTAGTTCACTCCAAACCATTCGGCGAAGTGTACCATTGCCTTGGATAGATGCTTGAAGTTGTCACTCAGCTTGGCCTCTACGATCTGGAATACATCCTCATGCTCGGACAAAGAAGGAACCCATATCTCAGTAAACCGGTTTCGAAGTGCAGGGGACAGTTCTCGCTTTCCGTAATCACCGCCTGGATTCATGGTCGCGAAGAACTGGAAGCCGTCAGCTGCTTGGACGAAAGAGTTATCAACACCCTTCTCGGCGAGGAGGATCGTTCGCTGAGTTTCGAGAACCGAATTTAGTCGCTCGAGAACGGAGTCATCCGCCAGAGATATCTCGTCGAGTAGGAAGAATTGGCCATCCTTCAACGCTTGCACCAAGCTACCGTCAGACCATTCAAAAAGAGCTTTGGCTTTGCCTTGATTGATCTCTATTCGTTGTACCAACTCTTCCCAAGCTTGCGCGGTTGTGGAAGAGGGCAGCGACCGGTAGGTCGCCATCAAGACATCAACATCAACGTCGACATTGTCAGCGATTGTCTCGCCAAGCCCTCTCAGGAGAGTGACTAGATCCTGCTTCAGCTGCTCCAAGATCACAGCACGATTTCGCACAGGCCTTTGAGCACCAATGAGATCTCCAGTCTCGGTATTCTGATGAGCGTTCACAACGTGCAGTTCCTTCCCGAAAGCCTCCGCCAACATCTGGCATACGGTCGTTTTTCCACAACCAGTCTCACCAACGAGCAGAACAGGTTCATTATTGCGGAGAGCATGGGCAACGAGAACATACAATCGACGCATAGCTTGTGTCCAAACGACACCCTGAGAGTTCGAGGTCTCATTGTATGCCTTGATTTCGGTGGAGAAATCACCGCCGTAGAGCACATTGGGGTCGATCTTGACTTTCATGACCTTTTCTATTATCTCCTTGACAGCGGTTCGCTCAACAGGGTTGCGAACACGCTCTGCCAAGAGCATGTAACCATTCGCAGCCAATTGCTCCCGATTATCTGCATCTCGGAGAGCCCATCGGAACAAATCTCTGAGTGTCGCAAAACTATCCTTCTGTTCGAAGAGCCGGCTTGACTGACGAAGGGTCGACAGCTCTTTGTAGACATCAACAATTCTCTTGCAATCCGACGGTGCCACTTTCTGGCTACGATATTCCAGAATCTGCTGTAGTTCTTCCTGTGGGATATCGTCGAAATGAAGCTCCAAGAAACGATTTCGGAATGCACGCGAGAGCGTTTTTCGACCACCATAAAGTCCAGGTGGGTTTTGAGTTGCGAAGAGCATGAAATTCTCGTGAGGGCGAACGATCTCTTGGGTTTCGGGAATGAGAAGCTCACGGTTGTCATCAAGTAGACGATTGAGGGCTTCGAGGACATCTGTGGGCGCCAAGTTCAACTCGTCTAGTACGATCCAGTGACCTTGGCGGAGAGCTTGAACGAGAAGACCTTCCTGGAAACGAAGTTGGCCATCCGAGCTTGAGACATAGGTGCCTAGGTATTCTTGCAGGTCCGTGTGCTCGTGGTTGTTAATTCTGACGAACTTATTGCCACTGTACTTTGCCAAGTACTCAATCATACTTGTCTTTCCAGATGATGTTGGGCCTTGCACAAGAACGGGGAATCTTCTGGTAGAGGTAGCTCTGACCAAATTCAGCATATTGCGCTCAACTGACGGTGTCTTGATGTAGTGAGTCTGCTCTTGGGGAGTCTCGGAACCTTGAAGCATCCAGTACTGGCGGTCTCTCTTTTTGTTCATGAAAGCCTTGTACAGCTTCCCATCATCAAGTCGGCGAGGTGTCTGCGCAAGAAGAGCACGAGAATTACCATGGCTACTCAGCAAATGATGATCGATGAGTGGCATCAGCAGCTTTTCAGATTCTCTGTCGAGAAGAGTAAGAAATCCCATCGCGAAACCTTCATACAATGCTCTTCGCAGCCCATATGAAGGTGCAATCTCAACAACGTAGCTGAGTACACGCGTGAGGGTACGTAGACTGAAGTGCGGAACTTGATTGGCACCATCAACTAATCTTTTGTCATCCGCCAGACGCTTGGTATTGAGGTACAGCCGTGCAACATCGTGAGCAGCTTTCTCATCGTTGCTGCTGTTTCCTTTCAGGTAAGCCTGGATGACGCCAAGGAGATCATCTAGGTTTCTATCTGGGCTCTCAACATAGATCTCGGTAAATCTTGACCGCAAGCCCATAGGCAGATCTCGCTTCCCAACATCAGTCGCTGGGTTCATGGCACCGAATATTCGAAAGTTAGGATGTGCCTTGACTCTTTCAATCTCACCCGTTTCCGAGAGTAAGATGGATGGAGAGCCGCCAGACCCATGGTGCAGTAGGTCGGCAATGCTTTCCAGAGTGTCTGGAGAAGCAAGGTTGATCTCATCAAGAAGTACCCAATCACCATTGCGAGCAGCCTTCACAATGTTGCCTTCAACGAATGTGAAAGCAAAACCCTTGGATCCACCTGACAATTGAATGTCAAATTGCGCCAAACTTTGAGAGAATCGCTCCCATCTTGGCTTCAGCTGCAATAAAGATTGAAGTCTCGACTCCGTCTTACGGCGCTTGGTAGGTTGCTCAACAGGTCGTCCATTGGCAGGTTCTTTCTTTTTCAGTTCCGAGATGATCTTGTCGAACATCTTGGGTGCCTCTCGCCAAAGTTTGCTTGCCTTAATCCATTGGCTCTTCGCAACACATTTTCCGAGTGATTCCAGGTACTTTTGGTTCTTCGTCGCGGAGATGCCAGTCGCTGCGAACAAGTCGTCAAACTCTTCCTTGAGCGGGATTGCAAGGCTTCGGATATTAACAGGCTTGAACCCACCGAGCAGGTCACCCACTTCACTCTGCTGGGACAAATTGACAGCAGTCAGCTTATACCCAAGGGAGTCCGCTAGTTGTTGAACGACGGTTGTCTTTCCGATACCAGTTTCTCCCACAAGCAACACTGGCTCCATCATCTTTACAGACACACCAACCTGCTCCAACAACCGCTTGGCGTGGGTGGTATTGGCGAATGGTCTTGAGTTTTTTGATGGTTTCGTGACTCGATTCGCTAGACGCTTTTGTAATCGAACTCTCCCAATTGTCAGCTCCGTCTCTCCATCTTGGTATCGTGGGATATGGGACGTCAGGAAATGTTCAACCCGCTGGGGATCGATGTGCATCTCTTCAGCAATCGCAGAAATGACGGTCTTGCGGGTATCATCTGATTGTAAGCTACCCGCAAAGCAATCAGTAGCTTCGAGAAACATCTCGTACTTGATGGCATCGGTGATCGGCTCGTCTCCAGTTTGCGAACCCGCTGATCTGAGGACGCCATCCAATCTTCTACACCACTTCAAGAGATCACGAGGACTAATGGGTCGTCCAAGCGAGGTGCGACTTTTCGAGGCAAATGACGGTTTCTGGGATAGGATGTATAATCTCTCATACACACTGATGATACCAGCGAGGAACTTGTGTAGAATGGGGTAGGTGCCATCAATGATTTGAGTAAATTCTTCCTGGCTGGGCATCTGTACAGGTACTCGCTGCCACAGACGAGTTCCGAGCATGTGCAAGGCTGGTGGGTTTTCATGCCCAGTCACACTAAGTGATGTTCGGATACTAGCGAGAAGTCTGAATCCACGTCCAGCTTTGATTGTTTCTCCTCGGCTAGGAATTAACAATTCTCCACGCTCAATGAGGGGCAAGATGACACTGATTACTTCGTTCGGTGCTCGGTCAAGATCCTCAATGAAAACCCATCTACCTTCTCTGACTGCAGTTGTCAAAACCCCAGCTCGCCATGTGAAGGAACCCGGCTTTGATCCACTGGCATACATTCCAATCAACATCTTGGCATCTGTTTGCTCGTTCAAATGAAGAGTGACCATGTTCGAGTCCATGCCAAGTTCTTGAGCAAAGTCATTGACCAGTGATGTCTTGCCAGATCCAGCTAGTCCATGCAGAAGTATGGGAGAAGACAAGAGAAGCGATCTGGCAAAAGTTTCCATGTTTTTTGAGGTTGTCGTTGTCTGCACCATGGTGGAAGGTTGAGAGGGAGGGCCACTTGGTCGAGGAAGTAAAGTACTTGTATATTGAACCACCAATTCTGACAGTCCCTGCAAGTCTGGCGATAGAAGCGTGGGCTCTCTTCCCATAGACTTTGCAGCATCTTTCAGCCGCTTATCTTCGAACAGACTCAGAAATCCATAATCGGCCAACTTCCCATCAAAGTCTCCCATTACTGCATCCGATTTTCCAACATGTTTCTCAATCATAGCCTCCAACTTGCTCTCTGAGGAAGAACAGAGCTGACAGAATATCCGCACCGCCAAATATCGTACACCTCTGTCGCCATGCTTCAAGTAATGTTGAATGTTCGGGGCCGAAATCGCTCGAGCGAAAGTACTACGGTTGAGATTGAGCAATCTCAAAGTCGCAAGCATTATTCGCTGAAGTTCCAACACATCCAGTCCATTATGGTCATCCCATAAACATTGTATCCTAGCTTCTCGTCTCTCATGTCCATGCTTCGAGGTATATTCCAGGTATTTCTCCAAAAAAGTCGAAAGATGCGGCGCAAGAGGTAGAAGCCGCGCAAAAGCTCCAATTACCCCAATATTCTGTTCTCCTCCTGTCTCTCCAGCAATCCATCTCGCAGATGTGTCCGCAAATATATCCCCATATCTCGTGAAGAGCTGTAGAGTCAAGTCGGGCTTCAGCGCAGCGACTGCAAGCGCATCGAGGAATCGCGGGGAGTTTTGCAGGCGTATGATCTCCAGAACCTCCTCTGGCAATTCCTCCAGCTTTTCCGCATTCTCCATTGCTCCCAAATTCACTCTAGTCGGCTCGTCTATATCCATTTTGTGTGTTGTTGTGCGTAAATGCGCAACCTGGTGAGTGAACTCTAGTCGCTCCTAGAGATTCTTGCCTCCATTTGTCTATCCAGAACTTTTTTTTATCGCGATAAAGGTCGATGGACGCGGCCGCACGCTAAGTATCCCTAGCGCATTGTGATGTCTTGGCGGGCTGGCAGAAAGATCAACCAACCATCGCGAAGCATCGAAAACAACTTTATTTTTGAACCTCACGAGCCTCAATTATCTCCCTCTGCAACCCTCACAACCTCCCACCCAACCATGTCGTTATCCTGCCAGTCTGCAGCTCGAAGCTGCGTCCGCTCTCTGCGATCTTCTCCCTCTCTACGACTTTCCTCAGCGGCTGTGGCACAAAGGAGGAATACTCCAGCGAGAAGATGGGCTTCGACGGAAACTGCTGCGACGAACCCCAAGATCTCGGGTATCGTGGACCAGATCAGTCAATTGACTTTGTTGGAGACGGCAGACTTGGTTGCGAGCTTGAAGGTATGAAATTATGTTCATTGGATGCTTCGGGGATCTTTTGGGCGTCTTGGGGAGATATTCTTGCTAATGGTTCGATTTCTAACAGTCTCGCCTTAACATCCCAGATATGCCAATGGGAGGATTTGCTGCCGGACCAGCTGCACCGGCTGCTGCACCAGTTGAGGAGGAGGAAGCTGCCCCTGTGCAACAGGAGAAGACGCTGTTCAACCTGAAGCTGATGTCTTTCGAGACCGGCTCCAAGCCCAAGATCATCAAGGAGGTCAAGAGCATGCTGGGTCTGAGTTTGGTGGACAGCAAGAAGTTCGTAGAGAGTGCGCCGAAGTTAATGAAGGAGGGCGTACCGAAGGAAGAAGCGGAGAAGATTGTGGCTGCATTGAAGGAGCTGGGTGGTGTGGTGGTCATGGAATAAGGGGCAAGGGCAAATAGATGATGGCAGTGTATGATGTGTATGGACTGGAGGGGCTTGTATCAATACTAGAGATGTGTACAAAAATCTACTTCTCAACCCTGCCCCTTTGTCTTCTGCCATGGTTGCTTTGGGTACGATTTTTCGAGGTTCAGTTCCGTTTACTTGATATAGATCCACGCTCAAGTCTAAAGTCACAGTCCAGGACTCACAGTGTTCCAAAAACATATTCAGTACTTGAAGAGGAGGTGCACGTCAAGTCCGGCAGTCTATTGAGTTCGGTAACTTAGGGGGCAAACTTCTCTGTTAATAGCTGCTTTTACAGTTACAGACACCTTAGTGGCGTTCTCTGCTGAATTTGGAATGTTCCTTTTGCTGTCAATTCTATTTTCCTTATCAACCTCAATTCCCTGTCCATTCCAGAATCTGCTCCCTTCAAGTACGAGGGCCAGAGGTAAGACATCTCCAAGTAAGTATCATGTTCAATGAATATCTATTCTTCTGGCTTCACACAACTCGCCTTTCAATCAAGGACTTCATCATAGCTATATCGCATATCATTGTCCTGTCCTACTGTTTGTGGACTAACTTGCTGATCGATGCCTGGTTTCTCGTCTCGTTGTTTCCAGACCTCTTTTATATATAAAAAAAAAATGTTTCTCTTCCACACCCGACACTCCGCATTCTGGCTATTTGTCATACCTCTAATTTCTCTATATTCAAAACATTGCGCATTCACTGCCTTCAATTCTCTTTCATCCTGCCCTTGCTATGTCCCTGTCGCATCACACGTCATTGAGAACCTGAAAGATATATGAAAAATGTCTGACGAACTAGACATTTAGTCAGACTCAGACTGCCACTGTCTAGCCCCTCTTTAGTCCACTGTTCGTGTTGCTACATGACAAGCTCTGCCTTTATCAATATTTGGCGCTGCCTCGCTGCTGTTTCTCTTTTACGAAGAAATCGAAGACTAGACAAGGATTCAAGGAACTTCCGACAACCGCCACTCAGTAAGAAACAGGCTATTGCCTTCTCCCTCGTTCCGTAGATCGAAATATTCACTGCCAAATTTCCGCATACTGTCACTCACTCGACTCGGCTAGGAAACTAATCCCCCAATCTTCGTTCCCAAAAAGGAGGAATTTCACAAATTCGCTGCTTCTGAATACCTGCACGTGTGTCCCACACTCCCTAGTCTGATGACGCGAACACTTGGAGCTAAATAGCCCTGTGGTACCTGCTGCTATCCTGGTTTTAATGTTCTTCCGTTTCTCGCATGGGTATGATCAGTTGCAGAGCGGCTGGCAGTTTTACGAGCCAACATTTTCCGCTACACGACGTCATAGCACTCGTATACTTCTCCGCCCTTGAGAGGCCTCTTCATTTCTTATGCTATATTAATGTTTCTGAACCTTCCATTCGAGGCTTGCCTTAGTCTCACTGTGCTCCAACCCCTGAATCGTCTCAAAAAGTGGTGTGTTTACTTGCTAGCAATGCTCTCGCTTAAAATCTTACAAGTTTAATCAACACTCTTTATCTTTTCCGTCACCTCTTTACGAATACTTTAAAGGACCAGAAATTGTAACGGGCTAAGGCCATGAATCCCTGGTGAAAAGCATGGTCTCTATGGCTCGGCTGAAGTTTTTCAACCGCAAGAAAGGGCTTGGGACAGCGAAGCTTCTTTCGATTATTTCTACCATTTGCATTTGATAAAAGCTCTTCTATATCATCTTAAAGTCTTCTCATCTGTCATTGCCATCATAGCATTGCTGTCAGTCATCCACTCACCATCACTCCAGACAATCGTTCAATCTTAAGGATCACGATACGATGTCTCCCAACAGCATTTTTTTATCCCCCTCGTAATACCCTCACTTGTTCAGTTTGGGGAAAGGCTTTCAGCACAGTACGAAAATTGTTCAGTAGTTACAGGCAGCTCAATGGACCCATGATTCTGTTTGCGTTGCATCTATTTTATCGCAGAGCAGTTCCCTAGTCCAAAGTCAGACTGCTGCTTGTTTTTAGCAACGACTCAGCCGCAGGAACTTTGAATCTTGAAAGCAGTCACGGTATCAAATCGCAGTGGAAATTCTTCTAGATCGTGATCCTAATCTGATCTTACTTTAACTTCTTCTTTGATTCTCACTTTTTGGGGTTATCTCAAGCCTCAAGCATCATCAATACGCACCCCGCACTCACCGCGATATAAATTCCGGAGAATTTTATATAAAAAAAAAACACACTAGGAGTCGTGCAGAGGTTCAGTTACCTGAGAGGGCCTCGTGCAAAGTACTTCTTCTTTGTCATATTAATACTGGAGTCTTCTGGCAAATGGGGTGACAGCATCGCCTTTGAGTATTAAGGGTGAGACTTAGCTGAATAGAAATATAGAGGGGACGAGTGGGAGTGAGAATAGTGTACAGACCAATCAGTAGCAATGGTGGATCGAAAGTGGCTAGTTCTGTGAACAAACAGAAAAGTTGTTTTGAAGAGAGGGTCACCACCTAGATAAAGGTAGACAGCGTCATAGGTAGATGAAGTAAGATATACCCACGACCTCGTGCCCCTAGAGAGAATCTCAAGTCAAATGTCAGTTCCCCAAAACCACTAGAATCTCATACGCTGTCACCCGACATCGCCTCGACATTGCTCGACTAATCCCATGATTTGTGATCCTGGATCCCTCAGGTTGAAATGGTGAGCATCCTCCACAAGGCGAGGAATTTATATGTATACCTAAGTTGTATAGTTCACCCCTCCCTAGAATCGCTAGCCTCGCAAAGCTGCCACCCAATTCATAGCCTCGACTTCACTCTCAGCTTTGACGAAATTCGAACATCAGGACCTGGCCCACAGCAGAAACTTCCCTCTAATGTATAAACAAAAAGCAAAATACAAATCAAACACCAAGACCAGTACACAAAACAAGAAGATAACAAGTCCATTCAGAAGGATGGAGCGGGCTTGCACTCGACGCACTGCGATTTTTTGTCTCCTAGGGTACAAACTTGGTTTCATAGTGCACATGAATCTCTTGCCGAGAGTTAGATTCAAAGGTGGCTTCATTTCCTGTTGGCATGTCGAACTGTACCCTGCCATCATCCACTTACTGTCATTTCTCGATCTGCTGTCAACTTCTAATGAGCTACTGGCAAAGTATCATAGACAACATAGCTCTTGCAGCGTCCAATAAAGAAGAAAAATCAACAAAGAGACCTAAAAGTGACTTGCTGGCGGAAGCAGCCAGACTGACAGATACAGAAGCTGCAGCAGCACAGAGGAGCATATGCTTGTAGAATAGATTGGGGGCAGACAGAGAGAACCCTTTTATAAACCTCTGCGCGCAAGCCTGAAAAGGTTCTATGTGGGTAAGGAACTTGAAAACAAAGTCTTCAGTCAATACATCAGGACAACTGGACAACTGGACAACTGGACGACAAGACCGATGAGGGGACGATGGCGCCTCGAGATAGACTTTTGTGCATTCATTTCCTATCGATGCCCCAGATAGGACGAAGACATTCGCCTTCGTAACAGGAGTACCAAATTTCATTTACCAGATAACGCCACGCAATGCAGACGCCAAGTCAGACGCCAAGTATGCCTCCAGTGAACGCCCACGAGATCCATCCAGTCCATTCCATACCATTCCCAATCCGTATCCCTCAAATGATTGAGATTTATTCAGCGGGCGCATGCATCTTCGCAAACTCCTCACTCCATCCCTCGCTAGCCTTCCCTCTCTCCTCTCCCTCCTCACGATACAACTCTAGATCATCCTCACCCAGATCGCTTGTCTCATCCCACAACTTGTCAAATTCATCACCCACCCCAGGCAACCCTCCATTAAACGAGTTCCCCGGAGCTGCCTTGGGGATAGCCCAAATATTCTCTCTTAACCGTTTGTGTCTCTCGCGATCCTCTTCAATACGTGTCTCAATCTGCTTCTTATCTAGGCGTTGTGGGGCGCTCATCTTGGATTTCGAAGAGGAACTAGGAGCAAGTGGTGTAGAAGGGTCGATTGGCGAGGACAATCCTATGTTATCTGGAAGGGTATCGCGCTCTTTGAGGAGTTCTTCGATTTCGGAGACTGTTTGCGCGAGGAGGAAAGATTTGGTTTGGAGGGCTTGGAGGACTTTACGGACGACCTTGACGTTGGCAGCTCCAGATCCATCTTCAGGCGCAACGGCGTCAACCATACGCAGGATGTCGCGCTGCATCATGCGGATATAGTCGTAGTGGTTCTCGCGGGCTGCCATGTCGCAGAGGTGCTCAATAAAGTACATGATGTTTGCGCGATTGTTCATGGAATTTCCTGACTGCGTCGAGTTAGTATTTACTCGATACCATTCCGCTACTCACACGATATTTTCGTTTGCCCCTCTTCATTCTCCCTGCATACACAGAGGGTTCACTTCCATGTACGCTTGGGACTTGGTGGGTCCTTATGAAGATATCACTTGCCCAGATAGAACTGGAATATGCCTACCCTCTCTAACTGCTCCAAGATGCACGAATGCAAATCCTCGTCCAGATCCCTATACTTCAGCGCATATTGTGCCGTCTTGCTCGCGCCGGTAACACTCGCATTTAGACTGGCCAGCTGCTGGGTGAATCGGATTCGCACCTCGAACGGATCCATATTGGCGAGTTCCTGCGAAATATGACCGTGGTCTGGACGTGCTCGAGCACGGGGAAAGCAACGCAGCTATTCGCAGATGGTGTTAAGAAGGAGCCATAGTCGTTCTCGTCCTGCTCGAAGTGATTGAGGCTTGGTTTGGTGTTGAACCAGAGCCAGAGCCTTGTCTCCGGAGATGGCTGGACATTGTTCCGGTCAGTTTTGGCGGGAGGCTGCGCGCTAGAGTCTTCTGGGCGTAGTGTCGGGGACTTGCTAGGTGTTCGCTTGACTGCTAGTAACAGGAGACTGGAAGTCAACAAAAAGAAACAACTCCTCAAAGAATAGTGCTGATTGGGGGCCAATCATTTCTGCGCCTTATTGCGTCTTGAAGTGGAAGAAGAGTCGAGGCTGCGAAATGTTCAAAAGGAAACGTTTGCAAGGCTATTGCTCTCCGTGTGCCAACTTGCGATCTCTGATGAATATGTTTGTTAGCAAGGGCTCCAAGACTAGATGCCCTTTATACAACGACCTATCTTGAGTAAGCTCTCGCTGGGTGAGAATGAGGCTTGATGCTTGTCCTCTTTCTTAGTACTTTAATATTGCTTTTCCTCTGAGCCAGAGTTTCAGTTTCACATTCCCTCTCCAGAACAGCCAATTAGGTATTTGATTTTCCACGAAGTTCACGCCTCCTGAATAGTAGTCTGCCTTCAGGAGGCCACCCGATCGGCTCAATTAACTCCAACGAACTGATGTCCCTTTTTTTCTCCAAGCCAACGAGCATTGTTTGCATTGTCTTTGCAGATACTTTGTGACCGGGTGAAATGAAACTCTCTTTTTCAGTGACCACGGAAAATTTCAGTCACGAGGAAGTATAAATTCCCCGCAAACCCCGCTTTCAAAAAGATTTTAGACCTCACCATCTACTTCGTCCAAGGGTAAACTATTCCGGAATACGCGTCTGTGCTTCCCACGTTGACTTGAGCTTGACATTGATAAAAAATTTCAAATACTGACGATTTATCGGTCGAAAGCCCCTGTTATTACTAGAATATCCGATAAGTGCACGGCACGAGAAATCCGGAATAGATTGAGTTTGTACAAAGTACACAGATCAATTCTTGCCTTCAGGGGCTTCGTCTAATCGACATTTCCGACCCATTCATATGCCCCTTTCTTCTGGGTTTGTTCGGTCACAGCATCGCCAGAACTGGACAAATTTTGAGATACCGGTTTCAGTATCTTGTGGTATCATGGATCAATGTCAACTCGGCTGAGGAGCCTAAGCACTTCGGAGCAGCTCGCCTGAGCAATATTTCCCAGGTTCTCACATATTCTGCTTCTCGCTTTTTAGCCAGTTCCACTCAATCTAACCTCCGATCTCTTATATTAAATACTCCCTTAATAAAGTTTGGCCGTCAATCAGAGCACTCACTGTAACCCTGCGGTATCTGTTACTCCGTGCCGGAGTAAAGACTTTATAGGCGCACCTCTCCCGAGCCCGGTAATCATCCTGGTGAGAAAGCGGCTAGCGGCTAAATCATTGTTTCATCTATTTCACTCCCCATTTGACAGGACGAGGAACATCTTTTCCATCCAAAATAGGCTTTAAAAAGATCTAGAAGTTCACTTTGAGTGATTAATTGTCAGCTGGCTGCTACAGGGTTTGGCCAGTACGGGAGGCACTCGTGAGCGCCGCCGATTCAGTATCTTATAAAGCCCATTATGCCACCATGAAAAGTTCTCAAAGCTTTGTTTCTTAAGTCATCGATTCTCATACTGCAGTTCTCAAAGTCGTTTGTCGATCGCTTCCAATCCCATATACAATTCGGGGCCTACAATGAAGTGTTTACTTTCGCTTGCGCTCTTGGTAGCCAACATTGGCAGAGCCTTCGCAGATAACCCCATCATTCAAACCATTTACACGGCAGATCCAGCTCCATACGTGTACAATGACACCATCTGGCTCTTCGCAGACCACGACGAGGATGCAGCGAGTAGCTTCTTCCTGATGAAAGAATGGCGTCTATACTCCAGCACCGATGTGGTCAATTGGCAAGAGTGGGGGACAATAGCGAGCCTAGCATCGACCTTCAAGTGGGCCAGTGACAGAGCTTGGGCACCGCAGACAGTTGAGCGCAACGGTATCTTCTACATGTACTGCCCTGTACAGGTGAGTAGTGGTGCCATGGCAATTGGCGTTGCCACCAGCAAGACTATCACCGGCCCATATGTGGATGCCCTAGGGAAGCCGCTGGTGCAGAACAACAACATCGACCCGACTGTCCTTATCGACGACGACGGCCAGGCTTACTTGTACTGGGCAAATCCGGGGCTTTATTATGTCAAGCTAAACAAGGACATGATCTCATACAGCGGCTCAGTCGTCAGCGTCAACCCCAAGCCCAGCGGCCTCGTAGAAGCGCCCTGGCTCCACAAGCGTAACGGCAAGTACTACCTCTCATACGCTTCCAACGGAATTCCAGAAAGTATCTCGTACTCGACGGCCACAAGCCCTACTGGCCCATGGACGGGCAAGGGAGGGCTCATCATGGCCGCTTCAGGTGGTTCCTTCACCAACCACCAGGGCATCATCGACTATAAAAACCACTCTCTCTTCTTCTACCACAACGGTGCACTTCCAGGCGGCGGCGGCTATCACCGCTCTATCTGTGTTGAGGATTTCTCGTACGGCTCCGATGGTTCCATCCCCACCATGAAAATGACGACGACGGGTGCCGTCCAGATTGGCAGCCTCAACCCTTACGTCCAAACTTCGGCTACCACCATTGCCTTCTCTTCAGGCGTCAAGACGACAAAGTACAGCGAAGGGTTCATGGGAGTGACCAATACCAACGCCAACGGGGCATATATCAAGGTCAAGGGCGTTGACTTTGGCTCCACCGGCGCCGCATCACTTTCCGTTCGCGTGGCCAGCTCCAGCGGCAGCGGTAAGCTCATCGCGAGCCTGGGTAGTAAGACCGGTACCGTGGTCGCGACTTGCAACGTCGCATCGACGGGCGGCACGCAGAAATGGGAGACAGTCAACTGCGCCGTCACCGGTGCCAAGGGCAAGAATGACTTGTACTGGACCTTCTCGGGCAATTTTGGCTTTGCTTGGTGGCGCTTTACCGCTACCAGTGCGACGACTGTGGCTCGTGATTTTGAGGCATGAGTTCGTACCTAGTCAACAAATGTTTGAGGAAAACTTCAATTGTTCAAATATAATTCAAATGCAATTTAAGTTGACTTGATTTGAGTTTAGATGAACTCTACTAGATCTCTTTCGCCAGCATTTTATCCTTATTAATCTGCTTCGGGGCTTCGTGCCGTCCTTCTTGGCCTTTCCTGCCGTCTCGAAAATCTGCTCGAGAAGTAGGTCGCCCTTTGAGTAAAATATTTATGTTCCTCATCATTCAGGCTAAACCTAGCCTCGATAGACTCTTCTCCTGTTTAGTCCTCTCTGTGTATCTTACGCTTAACAAATGTTGTCTTTATGTCCATTCCACTATATAATCTTAATCGCATCTCTTCGTTGTCTTTTGTCTTTTTGATCGACCCTCGTAAAGATATCATGTTGATTATGTTTTTTTTTAATAGCTGTTAGAGGATTGACTCGTAGATTTCAGCAATTCTAAGGGCTTGTTGACTTTACAATGGTTGAAATCATTGAAAATTTGAAAGTTCATTGCACTTTTGCAACGCATGAATCTAGACCACTCCGCATTCCCTGAAAGGAAGAATCATCTACCGCAATTCCGTCTAGCAGAACGATAATTGCTTAAAGTCTTGGTTCTCAACCTGACCCCTACCATTGTTCAATGACTTCGCCGAACACTGCTCTGACTGTTCTTATCTCCGATCTCAAGATGCTGATATAAGTGTTTCTGCTCTCGAGACATAACTAGCGAGCATTTATTCTCTCCAACTGGGGATGTCTAGAATGGGTCAGCACACTAGGTCCACGTCGGTCCCCACTTCCGAAAAGGCCAGGCAAGAGGACGACAAGAGTTCACGCACGCTAATCATTTATCAACCAACTCACAGCATCTTCGATAACTTCTTGACCGTCTCCAGCGCCATACATCATCTCAAGACGCTATCCTGGCCAAGTTCTGTTCATGCAAAGGATATGCGCTAATTGATCTTCGGTTTCCATAAGGTTACATCTTGAATTCGTTGGAGTTGCTCATCTCTTTGGGGATAATGTTCCTCCAAACCCTCCACTTGCACTTCCACCCTGCTATTCTTCTTTGCCTGTCTGCCTTATCATCTAACATTATCTTTAAACTCGTCAATCGTATTGCTTTACTTTTATAGCATATCTGTCTTGGTGTTCTGCGCTATTGCTTGGGATTGGATGGTCGGAAGTGGGATGAGTTCTTTCAATGATGATCCACAACACCGAGACAAGATTACGCAACCAAGCCTCAAGGATTGATGCAAAAGAAACTTTGGATCGGTTTTTGGAATATTCAAGTAGATTAACGTCAGTTTCTCATCCTCTGATAGGGTTGCGAGTAGGAGTTGCATTGCTTGGACAAGCCGTCCGATAACGCAAACCCCTCTACAGATGCCGCAATCCATCCCCGCATTAGCGAGATCAGGGACAAAATTGATATATAAGTTGACATGAGGACTTTGAATGCTAACACCTCTTCAATCGTGGTTTCTGACTGCTATCGCTATGGGTGCTCTAGAGCTTTTAGAAAAAGGTGAAGTACCTTCGCGATCCGATCTCGAGCTGTCTTTGTCTACAATCACTCCAGCACAAGAGAATCATTCGAACAAGCTACATTTCGTTCAACGCAGCGACGTGATTCCCGAGTACGATGTGTCTAAGGAGAATATCACGGGCTATGATGCCGAGCTCATGCGAGCGAGAGCATCCTTGACTGCGGCAGAGGAGGAAAAGTTGTTGCGAAGAGTTGATTGGCGTATCGTTCCTCTTTGCGCTGTCATGTATGCCGTGAAGAGCATCGATGCATCCAATGTAGGTATTGTTTGATTTTTGGATTTACATCACTGACTCAAGCTTAGGTCTCCAATGCTCGCATCATGGACCGAGGAACACCGCACAACATCATGACGGAACTGAAGATGACCGCAGATCAGTATAATTTGGTGACTACGATGTACTACGTGAGTTCCTGACTCTGAGGCACAATGTGAGATGAGACAGTCTAATACGTTTGAGATCCCTTACATTCTTGCTGAAGTACCGTCCAATCTTCTTCTCAAGAAGGTTCGACCATCTGTCTGGCAAGCTCGAATTATGGCAAGTCAATCCTGGTGCTACAGAACTCAGCATATTTGCTAACAATTCAGATATCCTGGGGTATCGTTCTACTCTGTCACGCCGCTGTCACCAACCGCCAAGGCCTATACGCCGTCCGTTTCTTCTTGGGTCTGTTCGAAGCTGGTCTTTGGCCAGGAATGCTTCTTCATTTGTGCTACTGGTACCGCCCAGATGAGATCGCACCTCGCGTGGTTTGGGTGACCCTCCTAGGGAACTTCAGTCCCATCGTTAGTGGTATCCTAGCTTTCGCGTTCAACGGTGCAAACAAAGGCTTATCTGCTTGGAAATGGTACTACAAAATTAACCCTTACAAATCTACGCATTAACAACTGACCGTATGACAGGCTCATACTCACCGAAGGTCTCTTCACGATTCTTCTGGGACTCATTGTCTTCTTCTGTCTACCTGACTGTGAGAGCTCAACCAACCCGAGTCAACTCAGATCCAACTGATCATTCCTAGTTCCCGCAACAGCGAAATGGCTCTCAGACAAGGAAAAAGCTTTCTTACAAGCACGACTCCCCCGAAACTCGCCGCGCGCAGTAGAAGCAAGTTTCTCGATGACAGAATTCCTCGTCTCTTTCAAGGACATTAAGATCTGGCTTTTCCTTTTTTGCTGGGCATTCTACACCGTCGGAACAACGGGCTTGCAATTCTACCAGCCAACTGTCATTGCCAATCTGGGCTTTACGTTCGTCTCCTCTCCCTTAAATAGTAAAGATCTTAAACTGACATTTTCTCTCTCGCTTGGCAGCGGAATCGCCAAAGTCCAACTTCTCAACATCCCACCCGCAATTTTCTCTTGCGTACTGACGATCGTCTTCGGTATCTTTGCCGACACTGGCAAAATCCCTCAGCCTCTGATTCCACTCGGATTTATGATAATCATTCAAGCTTGTTATGCAGTCCTGTACACCTTTCCAAGCACAGGCGGTGTCTACACGGCCACGATTCTTGCAGGTGGATTTTCAGCAGCATGGTATACCATGATGTGGCCGTGGCGTGTACAGACCACATCGGGTGCAACTGGTTCGGCATTTGCAATCGCATTCGCTAACTCCTATGGGCAGATCGGTGGCGCTGTTGGCTCCCAGCTCTTCAATTCGCGATATGCGCCTCGCTATGCGACCAGTTTCGGTATCGCGATGGGCTTCATCGGTGCGGCTATTGTCATGAACATCGTTACTTGGGGTTTTACTTGGAGAGTGGATGTTGAGACTAGGAGATTGAAGAGGGAGAGGATCAAGGCTGCTAAAAGAGGAGAGGCGGTGTTGGATGACGTGGACATCTCGCAGTTGTCCACGGGTAGAGAGAAGAGGGGCGCGTCTTGAATAAATAATCACGGTGATTTGAAGAAAAGGGAAGTTCGTGGGCTGCGGGATATGAGAGAGACTTTCACGACAAAACGGGCTTGAAGAACGCGGGAATTGGTGATGCACTGCTGACTTTTGGAGCAAAATTCGGGTTTGGACCTACGGCACTTTAATCGTTGAAAAAAGAAGAAAATTGCATCATAAATTTCTCCAGATATACCACCAGCTGTTTAATAGCGGATTACCCAACACCTTGCCCCATCGAAGTGCAGTTTGCTGTTGGCGCCCCCTTTGTTGACCTCGCTTAGTCGTCTCCACTTTTGGCATTGCCAAGGATAGGTAAGGTTTTCAATTTATTTCACGCATGGAATGTTCCATGACCTGAATTGGCAATTACCACGACTAAAGTCTAACACCCACTCACCAACGGAGAAATCTCCCACGAGCTTTTGAGTCTTGCCTCCTGATGAGCGTCCATTTTCGTCCCACCAATTTAATCTACCCCGCACTCATCCTTCTTGGGCGAAACAGCATCCTCATTTCTCAAACATTCGCCACTTCTAGCTTAAATTCAATCAATACCCATATTGAACTCGGTATCATCACCCGCAAAGACACTATACTTGACTGTACTAATTCTCTGTTTTTGCGGGGAAGGAAGCGAGGTGATCTACTGCGGCAATTTTACTTAGGCTATTTCACTTTGTCACCTACGAGGAGTAGGTGCCTGATATAAGACAGGATACCTTATACTTTTCGATCCGAAACAAATTAATCTACCCGTCAAGGCTATTGTATGGAGCTTACTGATTTTATTATGGTTTGTTAATCTGATAAAATTTCTCCAGTCGCGTGGCTTGCCGAGACATAAAGGTTTCGAAAACCTCAATAAGTAGCTTGCAGGCTGCCAGAATGTGCTAGACATACATACTATTCTCCTTGTACAAAATTTTGACCGACGCTCTTTTATCGACAATTCCTCGTTTCACTGCACCTTACGCTTTCTACCTGCTTCTGTGTACTATGTCCTCTTGGACTTGCGTAATTGTCTACTAGGTCAGTTAGCAATCCCTAGTTCACTTGCATTTCTGAGCGCTGTTACAAATGTTTTCTTGCCTTATTTTGGGACCTCAATTCTTAGAGCGTCTAGGCGAAGGAGACGAAGCCTGCGGATGGGAGGAAGGTTTCCCTTTCTCCAGTGAGACGGGGTCTAGCCAGCTATGATCGCCACACTATTGGTTACACAGACCTTGAATTTGGAAACCATTTGATGTGAAGGAGACCGGATGATCATTCTGAGGAGCCTGACTTGCTCAATTTCCAAATCGAGCTTCAATCTCGTCGGCCGCGAGCGCAGGTACGAGGCGTGGATATCCATAGGTGGAGTTACCTGGTACGAAGGAAAGCACCTTCGCTGCTTGTCGTCTTGTGATCCAGTTAAATTTACCAGCTTGCCCGAAGACGGCAGTCGCCAAGTTCATTGCTACCTGTGCTGCGGCACAGTTTGTTGTCGGAATCAGCGCAGTAGTTTGTGTTACCTCAGACCCAACTCCCACGTACCCCCCACGTTCCCAGGCACGGCAGCTCCAAGGCAGTTACACAGATCCCCTGCATGCAGACTCGTAAATCCCAAAAGAGGATATATACGGGACATCGAGAAGTCACACGGTCGGAGTAAGAACTGCTTTGTGTACCGTGGTCAGAGTGTGTTCAGATGAGAGCTTGTACGAGGGACTAATTGAGCCTCTGCTGGCTATGTCTTCACAAGGATGGAACTTGAAGGAAAATGGAATTTCTGGGGTTACCAAAGCAGAAGGAGATTGGAAATTCCAGCTTCCAGTTTTTTTTTACGCTACCCAAGCTCATCCAATGACCATCAGTTGGTCGAATCCTTGTGGTCGGGCGACAATATTTCTAGGGCTGACAGCAGTCATTCAAGTCAAGTCAGTACCCTTGCAGCAGCCATGCTTATTATTTCCTGTCCCCACTACCGTACCTCATCCGAAGTTGACATTGCTGCACAAGCTCAACTGAGGCTTTCGATTTCGACTCAACACGTCTACACGACCCGCTCGCGAAAACTACTCAACCATCTTGCTGGTCGACCACATGAAAGGATTCCACGTGCAGATTTCCCAATTGTCTTGAACGCGGGCCGCTCCTTGCCGATTGCATGAGTTCATTCTACTGGAACGCCACATCCTGCAAGAGCCGGGGCTAACAACCACGGGGGACCTTCCGGATACTACCTTGGCACTTACTGGGACGGCTTCGAAAAATAGTGGATAGCGGTATCAGAGTGATGAGATGTCAAAACTTATTTTGATGCTGAATTTGGAGGTCGGACTCTGGATCTCTTTCTGTGATGAGGCAGTTGTTCAAACACTCTTGATTGACTTGACTGTAGTAAAGTATCAATAGACGACCAAGCCGGATGTCTTACCGAAAGATTCGGCCATTGTCATCCCAGATGGCAACAATCTCATATCTCCATGGTGGCCCTTCGCCGGAACTGAGCATTGTGATCGAGTAAGCAAAGATAAGCTTATGTTTGCCACATTGCTGCTTCCCAAGTCTCTGATCGGTACCGACATATTCAGAATGTGTCAGCTCGTATAGCTTGAAGTAGAATATCGGATCGTTATGGCTTTACTACTTGAGGTTTGTGGACTTGGATTTCTATCTTCAGCAGCCACTAAAACTTGTGACAGGAGCTAAGCGAGCGTCTGGTTTAGTTCATTGGCTAGAGTCGATTTCCACTCTCGGTCGTTGGATTCTCCGTCTGATATCAGAAGTCGAAATGACGTTCATCTTGGTTGTCAGTCCATCTGGCGGTCAAGTCAGAGGTATCGGTATCTCGCTGGTCAATACTTGGCGGCTCATGCTTGTAAATCAGAATGAGTGGAAGGTCTGCAAGTTTCGAAGTTACATTTTGGAACTACTTGATCCGCGAGTGCGGGCACGACACAGTCCCTTCTCGAGATCGCAGTCAACTTGTACATTCAAATAATCGAGCCCTGTGACCAATTAGGCCAGTCTGATTAGTTTCTTAGCTGTTCTGAGCTTGGTGCAGTCAAAAGAAAGCAGGTGTCCAAGACGGAAAGCCGCAAGTCTAGGCCGATGAACACAAGCAATCTTCAACGCTGAATGAGAAGCACATCTGAAGAAGCCTCATTGGGATTGGCTCTCCTCTTCCATGTGGACACCCAAGTTCATTTTAAGAACTCTCCGTAGGCTCGAATAATTGTTCTAGGCCCTCAGTCAAGAACATGAAGCCATTCATTCCCAAAAGCCCATTTCCTAATAGTGCTCGGATGTCACCCTCCACCCCACCTGCAGCTGCATGTGCGTCTCTCAAAATTTAACTTCCGTGTTCTATGAGCATATTTATTGCGTTGGCTGGTGTCGGAAAATGTATACAGGCTGATGAGATTTGCAGCACTAGGAACCTCGCCTCTAAGCTTTATGATATAAATCCCACGATTCCCCACCTCGCTCTGGGATATCAGCATCGAGATCATCACACTCACCATCATTTTCATTATGCTTGGATTTATACTACTCACCATCCTCCTTCAGGTCACAGGCAACGCTGCCCAGGCACTTGATTCTAATGGACTGTCACTAGCAGACAAAGTTCTTGCCATCGAACGACTCCTCCTCACACCTGGAACAATAATTTTTCCCGTCACGCCTTGCAACCTCACACTCAATGGCCCACCTGCCGACATCAGTGGTGCTCAGACTGCTGCTCAATGGGTGAGGACTGTGTTCCATGACTTCATCACTGCGGATGTTGCTGCCGGGACTGGGTAAGTCATCTCCATACCCATCATTTACAAATCAAAACTGACATGCAGGCTCAGTGGACTTGATGGCTCCATCAGCTTCGAAGCTGACCGAGATGAAAATCTTGGCCTTGTTTTCTCGACCATGTCTGCTCCTCGCCAATCATTCATCAACGAGACGATCATGGCGGTACGCTATTTTACTCACCCGAATGAGTTCAAGCTAACTTGCAAAGTTCAATCTTTTCTCCACACTTGAAGTTTCTACTGCCGATTTCATTGCTCTGGCAAGTTGCATCCCTTATCTTGTGATGACTTGGCTAACGTACTGCAGGGATTGGCCGTCAGTCTTCTCTCCTGTGATCCATCCAAGCGGATGATTAAGCTTCGAGCCGGACGCATCGATGCTACAAAGGCCGGACCAACCGGTGTTCCAAGAGCAGAGGATCCTTTCGACAAGTCGAATACAACCTTTGCCAAGGCAGGATTTAATACCAAAGAAATGATCCAGTCCATGTTCGTATTCTCCTTCCAATTTCCGCGCCCAACTAATCATTTTCCAGCGCATGCGGGCACACAATTGGCGGGGTTCACCGACGGAATCACCCTGAAATTGGTCAGTCAATCAAGGTCAAAGCATTGAAAACCACAAGTGCTGACAACTCGCCTTAGTTCTCGACAATGTAGTCATGGGTCCAGGTCCAGAGTAAGCAACGACCCCAATCTATACTACTAAAGCTAAGTAAACAGGATGGACGGAGCAGATACGTTCGACAGCACGCCATTCGTTTACGAAAACAAAGTCGTTCAAGAATACCTCAGCGCCAAAGGAAAAGCCGGCGGACCACTCGTCACCACTAAGAATGAGACATTCCGTACTGACTTTCGAATCTTCAATTCGGACAAAAATGCCACTATCAAAGCCATGTCAGCACCACAAGACTTCCAAGATACATGTTTCACCGTCTTTGAGAAGATGATGGATACTGTTCCGAGGGGCATGAAGTTATCGGATCCTATTATGCCACGCCAATGGATCCCAATCGAAAGTCATTTGGACTTGTCTCCAACGGGTCAGGTACAGTACTCTGGAAACATCAGTACATATTCACGGAATGGCATTCCGATCAATGCTACATACTACTACGGCAAAGCAGGCGGTGGAAATACTGGCTATCCTATGTACAGCAAGGGTCCACGTAAGAAACACCTTCCGCCCTATTTATGTACCATAAGAAGACTAACCTGACTCCTTCACCAGAAATCCAGAGCAACATCGTCAACCACGTCGTCTCAGACCCCTTCGGAGACATTGCCTACTACCCCTTCAATGACACCCTCCCCAGCCCCCTCGTCAACTCATTCAACATCCAAGATGTCAACAGGAAAGATGTATACAAAGAAGCTATCAATCTAAACATCTTCGTCCTTCCATCTCAGACATTCTTGGATGACTCGACTCCTCGCCGCCCAAGATATATCGTCCGAGCAGCAGTATGATATCCCCACTCACTTTCCAACTCAAATAAAATGGGCCCCTCTGACTCCTCACAGCTCTTAACCACCCTCTCTCCAGCAGGCACCCAACTAACCGGTATCTTCTACTATGGTGCCACGCAGCCCAACTCCGTGGCTCCCAAGTACACACAAGTCAAGTTCACAATGACCTCGTTCAAGAAACTCGGCTCGTACACCATCTTCCAGGGAGTCGTTGCTCAGCCTACAGATCTTGCATCAGGTGGTGGTGGAAGATCGGTGGATGTCATGTTGGGGATGACGCAGAGGAGCGTGAAGACGAACTTGGGATCGTTTCGTACAGGGTTCTTTGGCTTTTGTACGAAGGCTGATATGACGAAATGCTAGGTTGGGGATGATGGATTGATGTGATCAACCGATTATCTCTTGCTCACATTTGTGAATAGCACTCAGATTCGGGATTTTGGAGTATCGAGAACTCTGCGGGATGACAGGTTGACTTGGGAAGCAGATACAAAACCTTTTTTTCTAGACTTCAATATTACAATTATCTATTTAAGCAGCTCGTATCTATGACAGGAACTCGTTTTTCCTTTGTTCTTGATGCAGATCGAGAGCTCCATTCTTACAGGATGATATCTCCATGTCAAGGAATTAAGAGAAGTGTTGGGTATCTCAAGGGCATAGTCTGGAAGAAAATCAACCGCCCCAATCCAACCGTAAATCCACATCTTCAGCCCACCTTAGACATAAGTGACCTCTCCCGCATATCTCGCTTCGAAGCTTTTGTTGCACGTCGCAAAATTTTCATCTCATAATCTTCGCACCTACCCAGATTAAGCATCTAATAAATTCGGGCCTGGGAGTTGATGATCTCATAGTTTGTGGTGGATGGTTAGAATCTTCTGTGAGCATCATGTGGATGGAAGTTTTTGACTATGAGAAGTCGAAGTACGGATTGAGATAACACTGAAATTCGAGGAAAGCAAGAAGATGTTGAAGTGCGTGACGAGGAGAGCCAAGCCTCGCTTAGATTGTGGGTTCAAAACAAGTGCTTGATAGGAGCCAACTCAAAGACTTGATCGGAACGACGGTCTCTGAGTGCCGTCTGAATTTTCGAAATTAATGAGCTATTCCTGGGTCTGCTCTTTTCTTTCACTCTGTGAAGTCAAGGGTCGTCGATCCGCTCGACTGCATCAGGCCACGCAAATTGCGCACCCGCGCCCCAGACACTTTTTCAGCAAGCTCAGTCCTGCCAAGGGTAATAGCCCGATCAAACATTCCCAGACACGTGAGTTGATTTTGAAACATATCAAAAAATGGAAGAACAACTCCGTTCATCTACACCTGCCACTTCTCACGGAAAGGCTATGAGACCTTCAACCTCTTTCCTCATCAGCACTAACCCCTTAAATCCATGCACACTACAGCCTATGCTCTCCCCCTCAACAAAACATAACTAACTCCATTACATACTTCTCATATGTCAAGAAATGCAGAAAAAACATTAGTTCTCTGAGCCGTAGCCACATACCTACCTGCTTGAAGCCTCGTAAGCTTAAGATGTACCAGCTATAAACGCTGCCCTTGCCACATCGTCATCACTAGCCATATTCACCCCCTTTCCAATCAAATCTAGCTTAGTGTGGCTTAAGCAGCAGGTTAAATACCCCACAGCTAGCCCATCGTCCTACCTAAGTAAAAGCTATTGTACTGCCAAACCGTTGATATGCCGATCAATGCTTCCGAAATCCCCCCACATTTACATGGCAGAATCAATCTCGCCAGAACATGCGAGCCTTCAGCGTTGAGGATTCTCAAACAGAGAGCTGCCAGATGAGCTTTTTCATCAAGCACCATCTACCTAAGGTATTTTCTAGCATTCATGTCGTCATCTTGAACTCTTTTGCTGTCGAAACGATTTTCACTGCTAATTAATATTTTAATGCTGATTTCGGAAGCTTAAAATATTACCGAATCATTTAGAATCCCTCAACTATCGGGTCAAAGAAGCTGGCAGCGGGAAGGAATTCTTAAGCTATCACGGCTTTAAGAACCTGAGCAATTTAAATCAATGTTCCAGTAAATCGTGGCAGAGAATCTAATGCACACAAGGCATGAGTCTACACGTTTCTTTTCTAGGGTTTCTGGTTAAGGAAGCAGAACCGATCTTCAGGTCAAGGTCATTACTTGATATACCCAACCCAACCCAACCTAACCCAACCTAACCTAACCTAACCTAACCTAACCTAACCTAACCTAACCTAACCTAACCTAACCTAACCTAACCTAACCTAACCTAACCTAAACTAACCTGACCTGACCTGACCGGGCTTGCAATGCTAAGTAATTCATGAGAGCATACCACCGGCCGACTTACCTCTCTTCTTTGTGACGCTCACAAAGGTTCTTCCAAGACGATAAATCCTGAACTGTGGTCACTCGGAGAACGATCCAAGAAATGTAACATATTCCCACCAACAATAATTGAATCCCGTCTTTGGCTCCTTTCAATCTTAAATAAGATTGATAAACTGACTTCGAGCCTCGTCGAAATTCAGTGGTACGACCTCAGTTTGTACTCACATTCACCCCCGAGCCCTACCCCTCCTCCTACCAAAAAATATATAAACCCCCGCCCCCATCCACTCCACAAACCTCTCACGTAGAACCCATAACGAGAAAAACCTCAACAATTACTCCCGGTTGAATCAGCAGCAGCCCAAACCAAGCCAAGCAATCCCCTCTTACCGTAGATCTACTCATCCACCACCTTCCTCCATAACTACTGAGATGATTCCTCTTGTATAAATACGCCCCCGCTGCTGTCATTTCGAGGAAAGTTAAGTTAAGTTGAGATGAGACTAGGCGGCATTTAGGTTCTTTGGCACTAATATAGCAATGCAGTATACAATCTCTACTATTTTCATTCTTCATTCTTCATCGTCACTATCACAATCACAATCATCTCCCACAACCGCTACCCCGTCCGTATTTCCCTGTTATTATCATCTTCATCTTCCCATCCCATCCCATCCTATCACATCCCACCCCACCCCCCTCTCCTCCGTCACTCCTCTTCACAGCACCCCCCAATCACCAGCTTCAAAGTCAAGAAAATCCTCTCAATTCTCCTCCTATTCACCAAGCAGGATGCAAGATACTGGTAGATATCCCCCTCCCATCCCATCCCACCCCCCCTCGTCTTCCTGCCTACATACATACATACATACATACATACAACAAAGCAACCAGCCAACCAAAAGAGCACGAGGTCAAAAGAAAGACAACCCATCCTTATCCCTATCCCTATCCCTATCTTATCCCTATCTATCCCTTCCATCCAATCGATTCCGATTCTTCGAATCTTCAAAGACATTTTTAATAGACTGGACTAGACTGTGTGTAGATAGATAGATAAACGGGTAGCTAGCTAGCTGATTAGACGGGAAGGGAAGGGAAGGGAGGGAGGGAGGGAGTTAATTATCAAGAAAGTGAGATCAGGAGGTACAAAAGGAGGGAGGGGGGATGAGGGATGTAGATCTGATGATGCTGGAAGGCCTGAGCCTGAGCCTGAGCCTGCTTTTAAGAGGAGGAGAGACGGGGAGGGGGAGGGAGGGGAGGGGAGGTGTGTGTGTGTGTTTCCCTTCCACTTTTTCAAGTCCCAATATCTTCGCATCCCTAACCTACGCGACAAGGTCAATCAAGTTAGCTAGTTACCTAAGCAGTCACCTGCCCAGTCAGTCACAGACGCAAAGAATGAAAAGATTATCGCAAAAAGGTCTCAATTGTCCCTCCCTCGCTATCTCTTGACTCTTGTCGCAACTCCCGCAAGAAAAATCCCAAGCAAAAAGTCCCGCTAATGCACAAGCAATCTCTTATACCACGCTGCCTGCCTTTCCATGCCAGCCATCCCACCTGTATATGCCTCCAGCCCACCCGTTCCATGCATACCCATCCCATATTAATTCATGCCAGTTCAGCCCAAGATATCATCCCATTGTATCCCAAGCCAACTCCCCTCCATGCGAAGAAGAAGGGGGAAAACAGCCAAACGCCAACAATGCAAGGTCTGTCATGCGGTATGTAATGGTTCGGTATGGTATGGTGTGGTATCGTATGTACCAGTCGATTTCCCGAGGTGATGTGGGTACGCCATATCCTATATCTATCTGGTATGGATGCCTATATCCACATCGCTGTCCTCAGATCTGTACTACTGTTCTGGCCCGTGTTCTCTGTCTCAGACATGGATAGTAGAGTCTCTTCAAGAGATATCATTCCAGATGAGAACCGGCCCTATCAGAACATCCTGCCGTCGTCCTGCCAGCTAGTTGTACTGTTCCATGTACATCGCTCAATCGTCTCTGAAAAACGTCTCTCTCGTCCCCTCCAGTGGAGCAGTGGAAGGCATTTGATCCAGCATCTCGACATCCTCCATATGTCTTTCGTTTGCATATGCGACTTGGACTCTCATGTCCTCGTTCCCACTCATCGTCTGGTCTTGTGTCTGGGCATTCGAAGACGAGCTCTTGTATTCGATGGCGCTGAGAGGTCGGGGAGGACCGCTAGATATCGAGGCAAGAAGACCGCGTTGGGCTGGTGTGGTGGTTGCTTCGTAGAGGGATTCTTCTGGTGGGGAGAAGGACCAGACCTAAATTTTGTCAGCTGTGTCTCGAGTCCTAGAGCGGAGAACAAACCTCCATGATGGTCCGTCCACTTCGACTGGCCATCACAACACACTTCTCCTCTTCAAACGCAACCCTCCAAACCGCATCGGCAGGTGCAGTCAATTCTCTGACCAATTGGCCAGTCTTGAGATCCCAGACCTTAACCCTCCCATCACTACCACCGCTCACTACTCGGGTATCGTCGAATTGGAGACTCGTTACACTGTTGTCGTGGGCTGCCAGTCTATGGATCGGTGCCATCTTCTCCAACGACCATACTCGTACCGAACCATCCGAGCCACCAGTGACAAGAGTGTTCCCGCGCATCTGTAGCTGACCAACGAGTGAGGTGTGCCCTTGTAGAATTGCTTGACAGGATCTGAACAGGTTAGCGAATCCTCCACCTCTGATGACAAGACAAACCCGTTGGTTGGATCCCATATCCGCACACTGGTATCCAAGCTTCCAGTAGCTATCCTCGTACCGTCGAATGCAATGGCGTAGATCTGCGAGAAGTGCCCCGAAAGTGTTCGTAGACATCTGCCTTCAGATATACTCCATACTCTGGCTGTGGTATCGTAGCTGCCCGAAACCACAATATCTCCTTTGATCTCCAAGCATCTAACACTGGCTTGATGACCTACAAGAACATTCTTGCAAAGTCCAGTCTTGATATCCCAGATTCGTAATGTGGTGTCTCTAGACCCAGAGATGGCGGTACTCGAGTCGGACATCTTCAAACAACGAACGGTAGAGGTGTGGCCTCGAAGAGTATGTAGACTCTCTCTGTCGCTAATTAGTTGCAATCCTCCAGAATAAGTCAAATGTACGTACCCAGTTGCCATGTTCCACACTCTCACATCTCTATCACACCCACCACTAACCAGGGTATCCTCCCAAGGTACCATTGCCCACACGCCCATTACGTGCCCTTGCAATGTCTTCTGATTCGTTCCATTGGTGTCAAAGACATGGATCTTCGCATTGTCCAATGCAACCACAATATACTTTGGGGTCAGGTGTAAACTGGTAACCACTCCTTGATCCTGTGTGATGTGCTTTGCGATGTTTCGTCCACCCGTCCTCCAAGCAGTCTCGACCAGATATCGTTGCTTGAAATGTGACTTGTAGGATCTCATCTTCGGTCTCCGCAGAGCACTGGAACTCGTGGAGCTGTCAAAACTCTTCGAACTACCGTTATTCCATGCCGAGTATGAAGGAGCTGGCGCGCCTGGGAACGACTGGGTATGGTTCTCGTCGAGAACGGCATTGTGGATCGGATTCAGAGGAGGTCGGAGGGAGGAGAAAGGAGGTGTGTTGAGGTGGTTCTCTGACATCCTACGCCCATAATCATGCTTTGCGCACAGCTTCATCCACGTCACGTCATCCGACAGCAATTCTCTCCATCGCTGCGATACCTGCGATGCTCGTGCGAGGACCTTCGGGTCGTCGATACAGGACAGGATCTATACCAATTAGCCACTTCCAACGAATACAACGCAATACGTACCCGTAGACAGATCTCGTTTGGGAGACTGGTGAAGGGATCCTTCTTCAATAAGGGGTCGACGTATTGCCGCACGAAACTGAGTTGTTGGCTGGTACACAGATTTAGGAGATCTGCCAATATCCGATGTCTTTCTGCGGATGACGCAACCTTGAAATGCGATCTGATCTTCGACAAGAAATAATCCTCCTGGTCGCCTGCATCTTTCCAATCTGGTTGTGGGTGATCGGGGCCTGGACTCGCAGCAGGTGTAGGGGGCGGTGGAGGATCATGACTCGAGTGAGTGGGAGAATCTGGGTCGGCGGAGGGAGTGGTCATATTGGGGGTTGGAGGACCTCGAGGACGAGATTGTACGATTTTATCGACCCTTGATGGCAGTCGTACATTATTGGTGTTGGTGTTTAGGGTGAGGGTTGCTCTTGTGGGGGATAAGTCGCCGTCTTCGAACGAAGTGTGCATCGATGCCCGCCTCTCCGTTAAGCTCATGGGCTTCCCAATAGGAAAGCCTTCCATATCTGCGGTGTGTATTTGCGTAGCGGTTGTAGGAGGTTGAGGAGGAGATGTAGGGGATAGGGGTATGCCGTCAGAAATTAGTATGCGCAGGGGATCGTAGAAGGACTCGTCGTCTTGTCGTTATGTATCAAAGGGTCGAGTCCAGCTGGAAAGATCGTAATTCGCTCAGTGGTGCTCTTTGATGGGGAAATCTCTCTAATCTTCGAGGGAGGTTGGTGATGCGCTGTGGAGCAGAGTTCGAATCTAGAATCGGTTGGTTCTGTAGCCTCGGATCTCAACCATGGAACAATGCATACGCCGTTCGCCCAGGTACAATGGCTCAATTCACCTTGGAGGCTCGCTTGTAGTGAATTTTCTGGTGGAGGTGCGGATTGTAAATGTTGTAGGAAGGAGGACTGGAAATGCTTGGGCTTCTATGTAGACTCCTGATCCAAATCAAAGCAATGCAACAGAATAGAGATTTCCTTCTTTCGGTCTGAACTGCAGATTTCGTAATGAATCAATCCTCTTGTGGCATCGATCTGGCTTGGTGCAGTATTCCTGGGGAGTGGCTTCCAGACAAGTCTCCCAGAGAGGTATCAAACCAGCGATTGTAGCGGCTCTTTCGTGATGCCGAGGGATCTTCCTGCAAAGGTGCAATAGCGGTCGGAAGGGCAGATTGTAGTTTGAGGCCGTAAAAGGGTGCGAATCATAGAAGCTAGGAGGGAGGTTGGTGGCTGATGGGGGTTGGGATGGGTTGGGTCAAGTCGAGGTCTGGAGTGGGCAGGAGACGTGCACCATTGTCTGCAGCAGCGGAGAGGTCACTGCTGTGTTCTATTCTGTTCTGCGGTGACAATGCAATCAAAGTGCGAGATCAGGCAAGCTGCGGGTGGAGAGAGTTGTGAGTTGTTGTCGTCGTGGAGGGAGAGAGGAGAGGAGAGGTGGAGAGGTAGAGAGGTTGAGAGGGAGGTGAAGGTGAAGTGAAGAGAGCGAGAGAGAGAGAGAGAGAGAGAAGTCGGTTGTCGGTTGTCGTCGTTGTCTTGCGTCGTCGCTAACGAATGGCACAGTACGAGTATGCATGGGATGGGGATGCGGTCAGTCCAGTCCAGTCAGTCAGTGCCAGCGCCCACTCAACTCAACTCAACTCAACTCAGCTTCAACTCAGCTTCAACTCGGCTTCAACTCAACTGAACTCAACTCTACTACAACTCGACTCCACTCTATCCCAAGCCCCAAGCCCCAAGTCCGCCCCAGCCCCCAGCCAGCGTCTCAAGCGGCGGCGGACGGACAAGGGTGGCTGGCATGGGCGTCTAATTGGGAGGGGAGGGGAGGGGAGGGAATGACCTGCATATTCATTTATTAATGCCCCCAAGAAAAGAATGACGGGTGAGGGTGCATTGGAGGAGGTTGTAAGAAAGAAAGTGAAGTGTGGAATTGCATTCAATTCTTGACATAATGATACTTGGACATACGTTGATCCTTCTCACGCATCGCACTTTATACTAGGAGTCTGCCCAACTCTACCCTCTCTACTCTCTGCTCTCTCCTCCTCCTCCTCCTCCTCCTCCTCTACTCGTTACTACTTCCCTCTTCGCAACCCTGCCTCTTATCATAATTTGACTCTGCTGATATAGTTGACGTTTTCTATAACTAGAACAAGGGTATCAGTAACACAGTTACGTACAGCCAGACAGCTCGTGTATTTTTCACTATGCTCATCTCGAGTAGCGGTCTGCATTGAGCTTGAAGTCTAAAAGCTGATATCAACGGGAAGAAAGACATGCCGTACCTACCCATCAGCCCATATACCTAGGTACTCTTTCTTGTACATGAACCATTCATTCATTCATTCACCGCTTCGCTGCAGTCAAAGTTGATATTCCTCCTGCTTCGGATTCCTTCCTATCTCCTTTTATCACACTCCATGACATTTCAACTACACATCCTACCTATCTATCTTCACCCCCTCACTCTTCCCATACTTCATACTCATTCATACTCAAAATAGCATCAAGATATCAAGAAACCACCACATCCCAAGTCCTCGTATCCCCCTCCCTTGCAAGTCTCCTACTCTCTCCTCTCTCTCCCACTTCCTCCTTCTAACTGGCTACACACACCCTTGTCTCACTCCCGCATCACATTCCCGCACCACACTCCCCGCCGCCAGGGATTCGCAACCCTCACATTCAACAACCTCAAACCCACCATCATCTGTGCTCAGAGCATCACGAGAAGAAGATCAACTGATTCGCGACAACTTAGCGAGATCAACATACGAAGGACTACTCAGCCTCCTCCTCCTCCTCGTCAAATGCATTTCCTTATTACAAATCTCTTTACCTCCAGTATTTTGCACGTTCAATCCTCCGTCGACCTCCTTGTCAGGTACTCGGTTCTATCAAAACAGCAAACACAGCTGTTTCATTTCCTCCGTCGTCTTCTTTCATTATTCAATCTCTACACTTGGCGTGCATTCTCTTCCTTATCCTCCCTCGTATGTCTTTATAGTACCTTTCCCTGCCTAAGCAGCGCTTCCATCCCTCCTCTTCACGCCCCCAAGTCCATCCCTCTACTCTAGCCGCCCTCACCCATCCTCACGAGACTCACTCAACCCCGCTTGCTCACAAGACCTTCCCCTCCTCTCAAATCTCCATCCATATCTCAAACCCCACTCCCTCCGAATCTATCTTTGAATACTGCACTGCAAGAGAAAGAGAAAGGGAAACACGCCCGTCCACGACCGAATCGAGATCCTCCGTCCTCCGTCCTCCGTCCCTCACTCATGCAACACCGGGAGTTTGAGAGGTGTGCACGTGCAGCCTCGTCTTGATGGCCATGTCTGTTACGTATGTGAAAGAGAGAAGGGAAGGAGACCGAGGTTGCGCTCCAATGACAATCCCAGATACCAGTCAGTATCGGAGCTTTCTCCTTGAGAGTGAATTACCGATGTATTCGGTACTTACTTCGCCTTGCGAAGTTACAGAAGCTACGTACAGGGGTAGCAAGGAATATGATCCAGCACCTACCTACACAGTAACACAACCCCAGCGATGTCCTCTCCGGAAGACAAACGCGATTCTCACGTTCGAACGAGGCAGAACACCTTTTATTTCCTGGCAATATTAAAACACATGTGAACACTACAAGAATTCTTCAGATGTGTCTTGAATCTCTCGAGGTTCGTCCTTCTGGCTTTCTGCTCATTTCCTATTCATTCTCATTATATACATACATACACGCATAACCCAAAGCCAACCTCGCAAAGTACACTACACTACACTCACTACACTACCCTACAAACAAGCAGAGCGAGTATAAAGACGAACGCCCTGACCACCTCCTCCCCCCGGATTCCCAAATTGCCATTCAGCCTAATCACAGCGCTTAGCTTAGCTCGGGGTATTAATCCCATTCATGCATTCATGCATGCATGCATACCTACCTACCTACCTACCTACCTACCTACCTACCTACTTACTTACTTACCTACTTACCTACGCATAAATGAAAGAAAGAAAGAATGAATAAACAAACAAACAAATAAATATCGAAACATATCCGCACACAAAACCCGTTAAAGCTAACCCTACAACAACCCCAAATCATGAGGTAGATAAACCAGGACCCTCTTTCTGTTTTAAAAAAAAATTTGTTGGCCATCCCTCTCCCTCCTCTCCCTCCTCTCCCTCCTCTCCCTCCTCCCTCTTAGACAGTAAAGCGACAATAGCGTGAGGACGGAGATAGTAATGCAATGCAATGCTACACTGTACTATATTATACAACAGTATATATATATATATATACATATACATATTCCTATCCCCTCATTCCTATCCCCTCATACCTCATACTTATAGCCCCCCACCCCCAACCCAACAAAATGAAGAGGGGAGGTGGTATACATCCAGGCATTCAACATAAGAAAAAAACATACCTCTCTAGAGCTAGAAGCCTAGAAAGGCAAATTGTTATCTCGAGGGAGAAAGAGGTATCCTGTATCCGTGACGGGGGGTGGATCGGATTGGATCGGATTGGATTGTTTTGCTTTGTTTATAACAAGTAAATAAGCAGGCAGGCAAGCTAGGGAGGGAGGGAGGGAGGGGGAGAAGGAGATGAATGTGTGGAATGTGTAGAGTGCAGATGAGGAGGTAGGATGTTAGGAAAAGGTAAGGAAAAAGGGTGGAAGAGAGGGAAGGGGATGGATATGTGTAGACGTAAGCTCATTCAGCCATACTCGGACATGTCTACGAGAGCCTACATAAGATACTGTAGGTAGATAGATAGATAGGCAGGTGCAAAATCCCCATCTTAGAACGCCTTGCTCCACAAACACAAACACAAACACAAACACAGACACACACAATAACACACAGATCTCGGAAATTCGCGTGGAAATGGAATCCATCTCCCTGTCCTTCTATCTCACATCTCACATTATCTCAAATCTCATCTTACAAGACCTCGGGTATTTCCCTGCTGTCCATCCAGCATCAATCACTCAACCAATCAATCACTCAATGATGATGACCAAGTTGTGTCAAAAGTGGGATCAACATCCCACCCACAGCAGCCAACGTATCTCTCATCTGAGGCTTCTGCTGTTTCCGCTGCGAATTAATCTCCGTATACCCATTTGACTGAGAATGTGTATGCTCAATCGAGTCTTCCTGCATGGCATGCATAGCCACATACCTATAGAAAAAGTTCAAATTAGCAACCATAGCCTAAACCCCCATGCAAGAGCAGGAGTAAGGGTAGAGAAGAGAAGAGGAAAGAAAGAAAGAAAGAAAGAAAGAAAGAAAGAAAGAAAGAAAGAAAGAAAGAAAGAAAGAAAGAAAGAAAGAAAGAAAGAAAGGGGGACATACAAAAACGTCCCCGCCGAAAACAACAACAACATCCCCGTCCACCACTGCCCCCTCTCCCCCTCCATATGATCACCCCCCAATATACTAACCAACACCCAAGTACCCAACGCACCCACCGGAGCCGCGAGGCTGAAAATAATCAAATGTCCCCTCGCAGCCCGTTTGCTCAGACCCTGCTTCAGCAATACGCTCGTCAACCCGAACGCCGCGGGCGCTTTATGTATCATGATCGCGATGAAGATTATGAAGCCCAGCTTGGTGTTCGAACTCGTTGCTGAGGCGCCCATGGCTATCCCATCTGCGGCGGCGTGGATTACGAGGCCGGTTGTGGTGGCTAGTGAGCGTGTCTGCTTGGGTGTGGGAGCGAGCGATTGGAGGAAAGATTCCGAGTCTGAGTCGGCGGTTGGTGAGTGAGGTGAGGAGTGGAGACCTTGAGAGAGGTTGTCGAGGGAGATGTGTCGTGTTGCGGGTGGTGGTTGGATGTGTTCCTGCGCATGGCGTGGGAGTTTGTCAATGAGGAACATGAGGATAAATCCTAATATCAGAGAGAACCCGATGTAGAATGTCGGCGGATCGTGGTGCTCTTCTCCATGCGCCGGAGGAGAGGTCTCTTTATTTGGAGAAGGGGGTGGTGTCTCGGTCGATGGAGGTGTGCTTGTCTCTTCTGACGGCGGAGGAGGCAGTTCTTCTCTCGGAAGCTTCCCATATACCAGATCCTTTGGTATAGCGACTTCTCTGAAGCTTCCCCCTATCACTAAATCCCTCTCCATGAATCTGTGCACTCCACTCCCAACCCATCGCATCTCCCCCGTCCTCGCGCTCAATGACCTCGTATGTAACCCTGACGCCTCGCCCGCCGTGTACACAGCTTCGATTCCTTCGGGTATAATTACAACCAGACTCGTGCCGACCAGAACACCCATCCCAATAGTCGAGATCAAGCGCAGCTGTGAGGAGGATAGCGTCATGGAGAGAGGCAGTGCGCCGGCGAGGAATGAGCTGTGGGCATATTAGCTTGTGTGACAACATTTATAGAGAGGGCACAAGGGAGAATGAGAAAAGGTCGTACGCCAAAGCCATCACGACGCTCAAGCCGAGCAGCATGAAAAGTCCGTCCAACATCGTGAGATTATCTGGGATTGTATGGCACTTTGCCCCTTGATTCGCAGAAGCTCTGCTGGCTTGATGGATTCGTCAATTGCTTTGCGCTGGGCCGTTACCACGACATTGTTCCTTCTGTGCTGCGAAACGTCCCAATTGTCTGCCTGTATCTTCCGATTAGATAGCCGTTCCAAAAGAGTGTTATGAAGCTGGTTGGTGGTGGAAATTGTTGGTAGTAGATGACAGAATAGGATCCGATGTTCGAGGGGGGATTGGTGGCTGGTCCCTGGTCCCCTTGCTTGGAACTGCTGCACAAGGCTGAGATCTAGCTTCAACGTCCAGATAACATCCCTGTCTCCCGCCCAGGAACAGAAACAGAAACGCATCAAATACCAAGCTAGGGCTGTGGAGTTTGGATGAAATCTACCTTCAGAAGGCTCTTTAATTGCAATACTCTGTGCGACATGTCTCGCCTCCAATTCAACAGTATCCTTTCTCGGACTTTTATGGCATTCTCCAGCCATCAAAAGGAAGAGATTCATGGTAAGCGAACAAAACAAGAGCAAAAAAGGGGGAAGCCAGGCTGTCCAGACAACACTCAAGTCGACATAAGAAATCTTATATAAGACCATCATTTCCATAGAAAGGAGGTTTCACAGAGGTAGCACCTTTCAGAATCTCTCAAATGACTTTCCTATGCAGATTCGACTGCCTTATCAAAGAGGGCAATGGCCTCGATTACTGTACTAGACAACAGGGGAATCCCAGCGAGAAGGCCTCGATTAAAGTCCGTCTAAAGCTCAATTCAACCAGAAAGATCAAACTTCTAAATGCCAATCAACTGATAGTAATTTTTTTCAAGGTTGGATTGCATGTTGGAGTGCGAGAGTATGCCTGACGATGCTGATGCAGCCCGGTTGATGTTCCCAACGTTCGTTGGGATTAGTAGAGAGTAAGACTTCCGCAAGGCAGCACGAAAGATCGACAACTCAGTTCTTGCGCAGAAAAGTGCTCTACTTCCCAAAGATAATACATTTTCTTTAGAATATCGTCTTCCTCACCTCTTGTCATCTCCCTTGGTTGTTCTGCAAAATGTTGAATCGGAATAGTCACGTGCCACCACGCTAATCCGCCCAGCTCCCAACCAGCCAACATTTTGCGCGAAAGGCTCCGAAGTCAAGAAAGATATCCACCGAGAGCTTCATTTCTTCCATCCGCCCACCACCACCCTTCTTTTCATCCCTCATCAATCACAACAATGTTCTCCCGGGCATTGAGGACCAGCCGTGCTGCTCCCCTGCGGAGTTCAGCTTTAAACAGATCTGCTCTCGTCAAGAGGACTGTCACCACCGACGCTGCCAGCGCCCATGCCGATAAGGATGCTGTTCCAGAGGTACGATTCCCAGGATGAGCCGGACGATATTGAGACAATTGCCCTGCCGGATGGACAGGACGGGACAAGCAACCATGGAGATGCCAGACTGCTAACAATTCTTCGTCTATAGGAAGATGACAAGCCTTTTACCGTCCACCTTTCCGATGAGAGCTTCGAAACCTACGAACTCGACCCTCCTCCCTATACCCTCGAGACCACAAAGCGAGAGCTGAAGCAGATGTACTACGATATGGTATCAACCCGGTGAGTTATATTGCGATTGGAGCAGTGGATCAAGACTGATCTCAACAGTCGTATGGAAATGGCCGCCGATAGATTGTACAAGGAGAAGAAGATTCGCGGTTTCTGCCATCTTTCCACTGGACAAGAAGCTGTCGCTGTCGGTATCGAACACTCTCTAACCAAGGAGGACGACATCATCACTGCATACAGATGTCACGGTTACGCCCTGATGCGTGGTGCTTCCGTCAAGAGCATCATTGGAGAGCTACTCGGTCGCCGTGAAGGTATCGCCTACGGAAAGGGTGGTTCCATGCATATGTTCGCCAAGGGCTTCTATGGTGGAAACGGTATTGTTGGAGCTCAGGTTCCTGTTGGAGCTGGTTTGGCTTTTGCCCACAAGTACAACGGAAACAAGAATACCAGTGTTGTCTTGTACGGTGATGGAGCCAGTAACCAGGGTCAGGTCTTTGAGGCTTTCAACATGGCTAAGCTGTGGAACCTGCCAGTTCTATTTGGTTGCGAGAGTATGTCCTCTGCATTTTCCTCTTGCCTTTGGGTCGGGACTACGCTGACAAGTTAGACAACAAATACGGTATGGGTACCGCAGCCAACCGCTCTTCTGCCCTCACAGACTACTACAAGCGTGGTCAATACATCCCCGGTCTCAAGGTCAACGGAATGGATGTTCTCGCCGTAAGGGCAGCCGTCAAGCACGCCCGCGAGTACACCACATCCGGCAACGGTCCTCTTGTCCTCGAATACGTCACCTACAGATACGGAGGTCACTCCATGTCCGACCCAGGAACCACCTACCGAACCCGTGAGGAGATCCAGCGCATGCGCTCCACCCAAGATCCCATCGCCGGCCTCAAGCAGAAACTCATCGAGTGGAATGTCACAACCGAGGACGAGCTCAAGTCCATCGACAAGGAGGCCCGCTCCGCAGTCGACAGCGAGGTTGCCGAGGCAGAGAAGATGCCAATCCCAGAGCCAACCCCAAAGAACTTGTTCGAGGATATCTATGTACGAGGTAGCGAGCCGCAGCACATGAGAGGACGGACTCTCGAGGAGAACTACTACTATTAGAGGGGTGGTAATACAGGGTGGAATGGAATTGACTGGATGGTTGTACTATAGGGCTGGATAGTGGGTGGATGTGAATGAATGCAAGGTTCTAGATTGCAATTGAGCATATACCCAAATTCTCTTGCCTTTTCTTCCGAAATTTTTCACCAGAATAGTATAAGTGCGGAATGTAAACTGGCTTGGAGGTACCGACTTACACAAAGCATTCTTCAAGATGATATCATCGGCCCACTAGCACCTCCCACAACTCATCAATCTCCCCTCACAGCCCTATAAAGCCGTGTCAAACATCGAGATTCTCTAGCCATCAAGCAACAGAAGACTGAATTCGAGCACTCATACCGCTACCACGCCGCCTCCCGGGCTTCAACTCCCAACGTGTACTCTATTTCCTCCTATCTGTTTATTTGTTTGTTTTACCTACTAGCTTTTCCGGTCCCAAGAGCATGGTTTCTTGAACATGAAGTCTTGGATGATCGGATTTGCTAATGCTGCTGCTCCTATTGTTATCCTTCGCACTATCGTCACCAACTTACTTGTTTTGCTACAGCTTTTTCTCAGCATATCAGTATGTCTCTATTCCACAGTGGTAATCCCTTAATTTGGAAGACCTTCCCTTTCACAGAAACCATGCTTGATTCACAGATATCAGGCAAAGCACTTAAAAGTCATCGAGTCACCCTTCGATCTTGACTTCTGCGCCAGTCTTTAGACTTTTGGGTGAAGCTAAAGCTTCTCAGGAATTCAGTCTTTTATACCTCCCTTCAATATCCAGTTGCAACCCTTCTTAAATATTCCTCTTTACCTCTTTCTTTTAAGGTGACTTGGCAAGTGGATTCGCCTCCACCTCCGCTAGAGTTGGTGTATAATCACTCAACACTTTCGAATCAATTTCTATTCGTTAAACATGAAAGACACATTGATTCGCAACCGAGTCTAACATTCTCTCTTTTCTCTTGCTTTTTCTTCCTCTGCCGCTAAAGTAGAAGGAGATATGTTTATATAATCTAGCATCCTGCACATCTACATAGCTCTCTTCAGCTGCACCCAGTAGATCGCACAATTGAGCGCGCGCATGTGCTGACCCTCTGGGTGTTCTCGCATACCATGACTTTTCCGTCCTCGGTCTTGTTCTGGTAGAACAACTGTGTATTCGTTATTTTCTTCCTGGCTCCATTAGGTTATAATGTGTCTAAATTTGGATATTAACTATCTTGTAAAAGGACGACTGCGGGTTATTGCCATGTTTTCAAGTGTTATCATTTCTCTCAAATTTTCCACTCTTGAAAATAGGTGGAAATAACTCCCTGCTGTCTCACGAACATGCCTTTGACTTGCTTCCGTTCTCCTCGATAGCCACACTTCTACTTTTCTCACAAATATCCCTTCATACCCTGGCCAAGATTAAATCCTCACAGAGAAGTCAGAATCAATCGTGCGGGGTTGCTAGATCCATCGCTGATTTTCATTCTTCGTACCTCAATTTTCCTTATTGGAGTTCAGCTTTACATCCTCCTAGTCTTTATTGCCTTTAAACCTCTCTTTCCACTGAGCTTATTTCCTAACTTGCGCATGGCGTTGACTTCTCTTTGGGAATTGTAATTGTTTAAGGCATTTCATTTCTTGTTTACAGTCAGTACAAGCCCATTGCCCTTCTCACATTCCTCATGCAAAGTCTAGAGTTGTTTAAATTATCTCTTCAATAGACTCCAACTGCTCTGCAACTAAGAAGTACCGTACCTGTAGACGAAGAAAGCTAGTTGGTGAGCAGTGGCAGACCTGTGGTATACGCACATCTAGTTATCATGCCACCTTACAACTTGTTTTGAACGGTCAGCGTGGACTTCCCTTTTGCCGTCATACAGTAGAGAGTATTTCCCACTTCTGCAAGTTATGCAGGTTCTCGGAGGTTTTTTCATTTACAATCCACTATCATTTGCAAAAACCACATTGCGGCATTGATCATACCCCATCATTCATCGGCCCCCTCGTCCTGTCGTGCCAACCCCCTCAAGTTCTGACCCTTGGACTTTCCCTAGATTCCTCGCCTCCTCTTGCTCATGTTACTGCTTTGCCATCTTCGATACCCGAAATTCTTCTTTGGCTTCTGCTACATTGTTCTCTTGTAGAATGAAAGTGATGCGATGAAAAGATTGGATATATATCAGTATGTGCTCCTCAACTAGAAATACCTTACTGGACGCTGCTCGTGTTCCCGCATTGTAATTAGCGACGTGAGATACCAGTGAGTGAATGCCTCTTGTCATTTTACACACAAGGCCTTGAGCTTTTTTGAAGTGCTTTCACATCCGGTTCTTTCTCAATGTTTCAGATAGAGTAAGTTTTTCTTCCGCAATTCTGACTCCACTCTTCCCATTTCTCACAGCCCAGAATCCCTATAAGAATCTCTGTAAGAATCTCTACAACAGATTCAAATCTTAACATTGCTCAACAAAAAAATCCTGAGACAAAGGCAAGGGTTTTGAATTGAGTCACTCTGGAGACTTCTGTGCTTGGTTTGCTCTCTGGCCCATATTATCTCACCTTCGTTGATTATTTCTCGGGAGCTATTGGGAAGTAGCATTACATATGTAGATTATGTTTGGGACTGTCTCGACAGGTATTCTGTTGCCAGAAACTTTCGTCATTGTCACTGGCAGCCACATTATCAACTAGTTGCTTGCGTTTACATATTACCCCTAGATGCTCGAATCTGTACATTTCGGAATGCGAAGGAAAGATTTGGTTGGGCTTTATCCGCAGATGTGTTAGAACCAACAATCGCTTGCTCCCATGTCAACATCCAGAATGTGGCTAGTTTTCAACATGTCAAGACGAACTGCCCAGGTATTTCCAAGGCTCTTTGTCATCTTGGTGTAAATCCCTGGTATTCAAACGTTTTCTATATCACTTCGTCTCCTACGCTGTTTTCACCCGCTGGGGAATTGACGCTCAAGGTCCTTTGCTCTTGGGATTCTGCTCAAGATTCGATCTCAAACAGCTCCTTCGAAATTCTCTCAGCTGAAGAGCCACCACGAAGGCTGGGGTACCTGACAAGATTCACCCAAGGGTGACACACGTGCACGTACGTTCGAGGAAAAGCTCATTAGATCAACGGCAGCGCGGCTCCTCATGATCTTGTATACTACTTCAAGGGTCCACGCCCTCACAGAGCTTGATGTAAGGTAAGATATCAGATTTCCCTGGTTCCGACTTGATGGTCTGGGTAGGAGAGTTACTTCTACATCAAAATGCTCATGCCAGTCATGGTATTGGAAGTGCGAGTTTATCTTAAACGAAGCCGAGAAAACGCCTGATTTCTCTTTTATTTAAGCGTGATCATCTCAAGGTTATTGTCGATTCCTTGGTGCTGTTGTCATCTGAAAGATCAACTGTCATCCTTCAGTGTCACCTCGGAGCTTAAAATTAATAAATCATCCCGTCCTTTCTTTTCCATCCTCACTGACACAACTATACCCAACGATATCCGACTTTTTCAATAGGCTCCTGTACCTGAACTTAATTGCCATCAAAGTTGTCATTAACAATACACTCATGTTAGGCTCAGTAGGGCGCCATGTCAGTCTTTGTTGGGTTGTAAAAAGGGAGGTGGAGGTTATATAGCTATGGGGAAGACTCTACGACATGCACGTGGTACGAACGAGTACTCCTGAGTGGAAGAGATAACGTGTTCGCCTGGCTCGTAAGGATGAAGTGAATATGGTAGTGAGGCTATGATGATGTGAATTAAGCGAGCGCAAAACGCAGGAAAGGGGTTGACAGCGGGCCTCGTACAATCAAGTCACAGTGAAGAGCGACACGTGATATTTACCCTACCTTTAATACTTAAGCATAACTTCATCAATTAAGAACTTAAAAATAATCTAAAGAGTATATTTTACAAGCAATTAGTATTTCGTTACTCCTCCCTTATTCTTTAAGTATATATCTTATTTTTTAAGTACAAAATCGCATAACTTAAGAAGGAAATTTCTATTAATGCTCGGCTATACTTCTTTTAACACTTCTTTTATTTCTTTTGCCGATTTCACTTTATGCTTTCATTTAGAAATTATATCTTTAATATATTTTTAGAGATTCTCAATTAAATTAAGATCGGGAGATTATGCTAGCTATATTATACGATTAATCTTCTTCCTCTTTAAATAATTCTTAATAATCTTTGCCGTATATCACAGAGCATTATCTTCTTGTATAACTATTTCTTTTTTGTATTTCCGTCTTATCTTTTCGTAGAATAGAATAAAGTACTTTTGAAGCACTTGTATCGTTTAGCCGTTATATTCTCCTTTTCTAGGAGTATATATAATAGCCTTATCTTATCCTTACAAAAACAACTCTATATACTAATTATAGTCCGCTTACTTTTAAAAGTAAGTCGGAGGTTCTTCTTAGTATATTCTTCTTCTCTCTTAGCTCCTCTAATTACTTAAAATATACACGTACTCTCTCTTATTTCAAAAGTAACTTTATTATTCTAACACACCTTCCGATTGTCTTGTGGGATAGCTTTTTCGGTTCTATAATGAGCTCGACGACGTCATTTATAGTCCTTAGTAAAGAAAGGCTTTTTGTAAGGTCGATACTTAGCTTTGCCGTAGAATTTAAGGATTTTGGCAACTGTACGAGGGTAGAGCTTAACCTCTGATTTAGACGGCGTAGCGAAAGCTTTAAGAGTCATCCGGGTATCCTGATTTGCTATCCTCAGAAGGTTTCTTTCTCCTTACGGCTTAACTTTCCGTATAGCCCCCCTTCCTGGCTTATTTTCAAAGCTATCAGTAGGTACTAAGGTATGCCGGTTCAAGAAGGTGCTAATCGTAGAGCGGGGGTAGCTAGTTTTAATATAGATCTAGGATAACGTCTATCCTTGCGTACCGGAGACGCCCCCTGTAACGAGACAAATTGTAGGTACTTCGAGTTCAAGCGACATAAAATCTATAAACGTTCTAATATTTCTATCCATTTTTATTCAGTTACATTGTATACCTCCCCCAAACACTCCTGACCTATCAATTCCGAAAATTATGATGACGTCGTCGCCGCCCCTTAAATTTACAGTAGGCCGTCTTTTAGACTGAAATAAGACCCCTTAATATACGACAACACCGTTAAGTTTTCATTACCTTTTAAACGCATAGATCGATTGAACATAGATATCCAGGTTCTATTATAATGCTAAAATGTTATTCCTACTCTTGTGGCGGCTAGGGCGTGGACTATCACTCGACGTCACCACAAAGGATGATACCTCCTCGGATTAAGCGATCAAGGACCCTAGTCAGTGACGGTGTGGTTATAGTAACCTCGGTAAGATTCTAATAAAGTTTGTGGCTGCGCGTGCCATGCCGGAAAATTCCCATTTCCCTACATCCTCCAATGAACTAAGAGCAAAAAGTAGCCCAACAAAATCGGCTGTCCCCTTCCTGGGGAAATGCTTCTGCGTGACAAAACTTCCGACTTTCCACTTCCGGCTTTCACTTCTTCTCTCTTTGCGCTATGCGGAGAACGGACCTCTTTAACTTTTAGCCAAAGCCTCCAAGGGAAATTCGCTCTCTTCATGACCTTTTATACAGGGTTCTCTTTTGAATAAATGAGGACATACACTCGCTCCTTGCTTTTTCATATGGAGTATCTGATATGGTCCTCAGTGCTGTATAGTAATTCGCCGTCTACTGTAGATCTATCCCATGGACCGGCAGAAACGACTTTTAGCGTCTTCTCACTGTCGCTTAAATTAATATGCCTTCTTCAAAGCAGCACAACAAGCCTTTTAAATGCCTCTTTAGCTTCGCTATTAAAATACAAACATATTTCGAGGCAGTCGTAATTTTCTATGTAATTTTCTTTTGTTAAGTCAAAGTATTGAGGTCGATACTGCCCTTTTAAATTTTCACACTAAAAGTCGCAAGCGATGCCGGTCCATGGGATAGGCATTGATCCTGTTAAGTTAGTCTAGCGTACGCACTCGCATAAGCCTCTGCCCTAGCTCGTGATCGCCTGCGTCGTTACAGGGCTGTTAGAAGTCAAAGCTCGAGATTTAAAGCCTAATTGCTATTTAGCTAGTTAATGTCCGTGTTTTCTATAGTAGAATATCTTCTAAGTGAATAAAGGTGGAAGCAAAAGGGACATATTATTGGTATTGTTCATCTAGAGAGGACAAGTGGCCACTTAAGTTACATGGAGTTTCTCTAGGCTTCTATAAGAGGCCTCTATCTATTTGCTAATTATGTGACATGACCAAAACTAAAAAATTATCTCCAAACATCTCTCTTGATCGGAATGCCAATGGGAACAAAATTGAGTGCAATTGATGTGCGTTTATCAGATTGGGGGTGGCCAGCTATCTATTGACAGCCTTCCCGCCTTTGCCCGACACTTTTCACTGCTACTATATGCGCGCCTGCGTTTTGATGCAATTGCTACTGGCCTGGAAGGTTCCTAAAGGGGGAGGATATGCTTAAGTAACCTACAACGAACTCTCAACCCAATATTTGGCCTCATATCAAGTCAAGTTGTTGCAATTCGGGGGTAAATAGACATGTCCAAACTTTCCACCTTGACGAGTCGTCCGAGTTGACAGCCCCATAGTTCTGGTCGGTGACCTCATGGATCATTCCAATTCGACGGTATGTCTTAGGCTCGCTCATGACTTCCGTCAATGCCAGAGCATGCCACGATCTATCTTCACGCCTGCCGTCAACCCAGTTGCCACATATCGCAATTGGCAGCATGAGTACTGTCGCTGTTCTCCGCCCCCAAAAAATGTCGGGATGGTCCGCTGAGAGCTCACCGATGACTTCGCCGTCTTCATTCGAATGGATCTGACCATCGCTGCACCACACGCATTGCAATCTTCCCGTGACTGTGAGCTTAGCATCACGCACTGCTCCGAAGCCGTTCTGCCCCAGTGGTGTTGCAGAAATAGAGAGGACTTCTATTAAGGGACCGAAACAATCGGGGGTATTGAAGAAGGTGCGATTATGAGTGCCACCAGAATATTCCACTGTAAACCGTGTATAGAGGCTGACACGTGTTTTAACCCTCCTGTCGCAGCTGTACCATGACCAAGAGGGACCAGGGATAGAGGCTGAGTTCATAGAGCGTAGCGTTTCATTTTCTTCAGAGACTTTAAAGATCAAACCAAATACAACATCCTTTCGCCACAGTCCGGCGATGTACTCGTCGTCAAGTTTCGCAGCAAACCTCGATGCAATGCCAGAAAGTGCCGGCAGACGATCGCTGCCATGGGTCAAACACAGGTTGCTGTATGTATAGATCATGCTATACCACTTTGATAAGCCTTCTCCATATGTCTTGAATTCCGTGGTATCTTTTGGTGCATGGAAATGGGTGCCTACACGCACCGAGGATAGATTGAGGGTCACACGAAGGTGCTCGTCAAACTGTGCAGTGCAACATTCAAAAAAAAGGCTATCTCGGCCAAAATAAAGCCAGCGAGGGGATAAAAGGTGTTCCTGCAAGACCCACGCTCTTTCTGCAAGTGGCGAGTCGTCCCAATCAACTCGGCCATTGTTCCAATCGTAAGGATAGAAGACACGAATTGGGTCTGGATTTGTCGTACCGGGCCAGAAAACCGGAATGTCACACCAAATTTCTGCCGGAATGGGATGCAGTCCACGGGAGAAACCTGCGTGGCAGTCGTTCGCAAAGGGTGCTGCAAGAGTGAAGGCGCAATTGCTGTAAACCGCTGCCATAGAAGCGCACTCCCGTTGCCAGTCCGCATCATCATCTTGTACGATGCAGTAACTATCGATCCAGATATAACGATATCCGAGCAAGCGAACGATATTCAGCGCGTCCCGGAATGTTTTGGGCATTAAATTCAAGGGCATGGAAAGCAGTTGGCTTGAGAGATTTGCTTTAGTCGTTGATGGCGGTTTAGATTTGCCCCAGCAATGGCTGAGAGTGGCATACTGACCCCTTTGACCGCGAGTCTCAACCAGCCGCGGTGCTACACCATTGCTGGGCTCTCCAATATCAATGAGGCGAGTCGGAAGGTTGGATTCGAAGATTGGCGGACAGCTGCGATGTTTGGACTGGCATTGCATTAGCCAACCCCGACAAAGACCAGTATCCGTATGATTGAGAAGATTGCGAGTCCCGATATTTTCCGGTGAAGAGTCAGATGCCGTCACACCCAGCGCGACAGTCGAATTTCTGGGTCCGTACCGGAATCCTGATACTGCACCATTGTGAGGAGCATAGTCCTGATGGATATCATCGACTGTGATTCCCCAAACTAAGCACGGCCCCAACTCTTCTTCGTGCCTTCTGGCCGCACCAAACGCCCGTTTCGCCTTCTTCTTCTTCTTCTTGGAATCATTTGCTTCAAATGTGCCCCACGGTTCCGGCTCCTGTAGTCTCAGCGGCTGCTGGAGAACTTCCAAGAAGAAGAGACATATGGGACAACCTTGCAAGGCGGATGCCCGGAGATAGGCAATGGATGGTTGATGCACAACCTCAGCTCTACCAGAATAGAGCACCTTGCTGTCCGGCCCATCGTCATTCCATCTGCTCGGATCAAACGCCAAGGCGAAATCTGTGTTCACGCAAACTTTGCAAATGCAGCCTTTTTCTCCCATATTCAGAGACATTCGTAAGGAGAGTGTGGAGTGTCTAGGTAAGAGATTGGAGTGCGAAGTTACAAGGCTCGAAACCGTGGCAAAAAGCAAAGCTAGGTAGTCGTTATTTAGCCTCGTTTGCAACGAGTGGAATGCTCGAGAAACCTGCACTTACGCCACACCCGTGACCATTATAATACCACACACGTGATCAAACCTGGGAATCGTGACTTTGTAAACATAGCGAGCCCGGGCGTGAACATAGTATAGTTGTCGCTCGGCTAATTTATATTACTAAGCACCAAAACATGTCGCCGCCCTCGTACCGGAGTAACTCCCGAAATGCATTTTTTCCCTCTCTAAGTGTCTTTAAAATTTGGAGCTATGTTACTTAGTTATAGGACGTTTCCCAAAGTGCTCCGAATTCTGAAAACACCATAATAGTCGCGTTTAGGCAGGGGGGAACAGCCGAAGCGGTAATCGGTGGCGTGATTAAAACGATCGATAGCACTATCAACTATAGTCTTTTCTTTATTATTAAGTGGTCTCCTCAGAGGAAAATATTTAAAGAAAGTAATATATTAATAAGAACTTCGTAGACTAATAAAGGAAAAAGTTATGATTCCGAAACTATAGATTCGTCTCGTGACAGGGTGCGTCTCGGGACGCAGGGATTGACGTTACATTATTTCCTTCTTTATAAAGGGACCAAATCTTGGATTTTTAAACCGGAGTTAACTCCTTCCGCTTTGTTTTTAGTTCACGAGGCATTATTAAAAATTTAAAGATATATTATAAAAAGATCATTAAATAATTAAAATATATGTGCGTAGGGAGGAGTTAGAGTTTCTCGTTTAATTAAGCGAAAAGTGGCGCTCTTCAATTTCACCTGATTATACACCTTAAGATATTTGCCTTAACAACTGAGGATATTATGGAGAAATTTCTAGAATGTCAGATTGTGATTGTAAGGATAGACTTGCGGCCTTATATGGGCGTCTGAGACAATGTCAATCCCATTTTGTATTAAACAAACAAACAAATAAACAAGCAAACAAGAACAGCCGACATTTGCTGCCTTCGCTATAAAAAAAAGAAGAAGAAGCACAGATGTGTGGAAATGGAGATTCATCTCATTAAATATTTGTACATCAATATCGATCTGATGTAAAAGTGTTTATTATTAAGAGCAGAAGAAATGATCTAATACGCAGAAGACCTGGTTACAACCAAACAATAAAGGAAAGCGAGCACTTTGCCGACAACCAATCATCTCAGCCGTCTCTTCTCTTCTCTGGCTCCAAGTACGAGTATGAGATAAGCAACAGAGCGTGAATGATCTACTCGTCTATGCCACTTGCATCTCCGACCCCTCTGTCGCGCTCTTCCCGACCACCTTCCTCGCCTGCACAAACATCGACCCTGGATGTCCCACGTTCAACGCCACCACCACAATCCCCATCATCACACTCTCCAACACAATAAAACTCGGCTGGTCCTGCATGATTGCATTGCTCCATCCCCCAGCCATCTCCGCAATCCGATAAACAAACCTTATCAACACAGCAGCGTACGCTACCACGATAGCACCAATGAGGATCTTGAACCGACGAGATTCACGCATGGCGCTTGCGGACTCATTGAACTCACCAGTGTGTTTGCGGATCCGGGCCCAGACGTCAAATGCCATGAGACCGAATATTAAAAGCGTGAAGACTTGGGATGCGAGACCGGCCATGATGATGTTGTTTCCTGTTGTGGTGCTGGAGCCATTGGCTGCGATGGCGGCTCCGATTCTGTGGAATTCTTAGGTCAGTCTGTGTTCAAGAACTTAAAGACGAAAGCGTGAAATTCTGAGAGAGATGTGGGATATGTACGATTGGATGATGATTGATGTGATATCAGAGGCGATGAAGATCCATGTGTACCACTTGGGTGCGAGACGAGAGAATTGGGACCCGTGGACTATGATACTTCGCAGATGTCAGTCAGACTCTTAGATAGGGTACTAAAGTAACGTACAGATGCTTGAGAGTCAAGTATATCCCAGCTGCGATGAACGCTGGAGCTACCGTGATGCAAATGAGCTGGATTGCAACGCTAGGTATTTAAGTCAGAAAATCAATGCCAAATACCAGCAGTGGGCACATACAAGGCACCACTGAACGGATCGTTTCGAAGTAAGACTCTGCCTACGTATCCTGTTCCCGAATCAGCAAAAGGGCTGTACAAAATCAAGCATCATCTCTCACCAATAGCCTCCATCACAGTGCCGATTGTCAGAACAGTGAGGAAACTCCAAGATTTTGTCATAATTCCTTGAACGAGGTGGGCAATGGCGGATAATCCGAAAATGGCGATGAAGATGTAACTTGCTGCTGCTGAGGGGTAGTAGCCGTAGACTGATTGTTCGACAGTGCACGTATCTCTGGTACAGTCCATGAAATCTACCTCGCCAGTTGATGAAGACATCGTGTGTACTTGGCAGGTTACAGGAGTTGGAAAAGTAAGTGAGGTGAAGCTAGAAGAGGAGGGGAGACGAATGACAGAAGTAGATTCATGGAAGTATATCGAAAAGCAGAGATATCTTGATGGTTCCGATGCTTGAGACTTACTGAGAAAGATACTCCATTATATATTCATTTCTATTAACAGATAACTAGAAACGGTACATGAACTTCAATAGCTTCAAAAATTACGTCTCACTACGCATTCATCGTCGCGTCTTACAGTATTGTCATTATGCTGTTGATGTTCGAATATCACTTCGGCCTTTCCATTCGGCATCGATTCGCATTTCGCTCTTCGGCTTTTTGTCGACCAGCTCTACATAACTTTAGCGCCTCAAGGCTATATCAAGAAGGATTGGCTCCAAGACGGGGACGCAAAAATGTCCCTATGCTTTTCGATCTATCCAATGGGGCCCAAGCACTTTGTGCCCGTATTAACTTGCAGATTCCAGCCAATACCCTACCTTGCAACTACCACAAAGCTGCATAACCTGGAAATCTTACAGGTTACCTTGAAGCTGCGCCTCATAGGGCTGCTTTGCGAGAACTCCTTTATGTCCTTCTTTCGGGGATTTAAATAAGCGATCGGACGATATATGACCGCTTACGATGCCAGCAGGCTCCATTGATGGGAAACCAAATGGTTGCTCTCCCTTCGTAAAAAAAATACCAAGGAATGTTGAGTTGTACTTTCAGAGGAGGCTGAGGCTGGTGCTTACGTACCTGCTGACGGAGATCGCGTTAATCTAATATCTTGGCCGTTCAGGCTCCTGATAGCAGAGTTTCATGTATCCCCATTCAAAGTTGCAATCTGTGTTTTTTCTTCAAGCTTATTTCCAACAAGCTTGAAATTATGCGTGGCAAAACAGGAACAAGTCTCTGAACACATAGCTATCATGACTGTGCCTGATGGATATTCCGTACCGTCGGAAACCACACAACAAAAGCAGACAGGGCTGCAAGCGATGCAAATCGAAGAAATCAAGGTACGCCAAATTCAATTATCATTGAAAACTTACTCACGAACTAGCAGTGCGATGAATCGAAACCCACATGCGGAGGCTGCAAAAAATATGGCCTTGACTGCGAATTCGCCCTGGCCAAACAACGGAAATCCCCACGGCCAGCAATCATCATTCCATTGAGATGTAGAAGCGAGTCAACTGAACACCCCAGAGCTATATCAATGAACTCACCCAGTGATCGACTTCTTGAACTCAGACTCATGCATCACTTCACCGTGGTGTGTGCGTAGACGCTATGCCGCTTCATCGAACCATGGACACTCCGTGAGGCAAATAATCGAGACGCCGGAACAAGATTGGTTGTGCCATTCCACGAGCCTGTTCGCGGCGGGCGCATCTTCATTCCGCCTTCGTCGCCCTCGCGCAGATGTCGGTGGAAGTCTTGTACAGTATCAAATGGCCCGTGATGCGATCCCCAGAGAGTAAAGAAGCGAGAGTGGAACTTCTAGTGCTTTCATCTTTTTAAACAAAATCTTTCCTTAGCAAAGCAAAAAGGAAGATCTTTTGACTCCCGTTTACTAAACCATTCGCTTCTAAGAAGGAGCCTTCCTACCAAACACTATTTGGAGACTTCGAATTTTCTCCCCACAAGCATCGTGAAAGAATCTAGAAGTTTGCTCTAGCCAAGTCACGCGTTGTTGCTCTGTTTTAACATTGCAAGGACTAATTATGTCAAGAGTGCTGGATTGGATGTCTATACTATAAAGGCCAACAGGAAAAGACTAATTCTTCTCTACGTTAGCCACAAGTCACGTCAGGTTGCGCTAAAGTACTACAAGCTCTCTTTTGGTGCCATTAATAGCAAGCCAAAGTACTTCGATTTTAACTTCGATGCTTCTCTGGGGTGTCGATCCTGATTTTTTCGATAAGATGCCGTACCTTAAGGATAACTTAGCAAAATTCTAGAACCTTGCTATTATTAACACTAGTCTTGTAGCCAACAATAATCATTTTGTACACCTTTACCACTTTACTAACCTGAAGACACTTCTAGTCGAGAAGCCATACGATAAGTACAATCCATCTAACAAAGAGAACTTCTATAAGATATTTGAGCTTGCTGTAAGCCAACTTGTTATGTAAAACACTGTCAAACCAGTTCAAGCTAAAGCTTCTGCACCCGCTAAGTCGGAGGAAAGAAATTAAGGAGTTAGTACCAAAGTTGCAAACCGATCGGTGGATTCAGTCATAGAGAATAATAACGTTTAAGTTGATCAAGCAGTCGACACTGGCTCAGCTACTAATGGCACTTTCGCTGAGAAGAGTAGGAATCATAATGCTAATTCTCCTAACAGTAACGTTAAGACAATATCAGAACTTAGATCTATAATCGGCCAGGTTCTTGTGAGGTTCCTAAATTAGGCAGGTACTTAAGTTTACCATGATACGATGCTCTAGATTTGCCTGAATGGAGAAACTTTATTGACGAGCTACCCGGAATCGAAAAGTTGTGGCATAGTGGTTTGCGAGCAGATTACACCCCGAAAACTCAAAGATATTGGTGTGTTTAGCAAATGGGGGCCGAAAAATGAGAGTTTGACCCCTGAATCCCCTCCCAAAGAGTTTCGCATTCGCACGTGCCGACTAACATTATGCGCCTCTCTCTGACATTTGACCCCGCGACCTCATCTCCTTGTTGCAACAACCCTCTCAACCTCGAAGCTTTCTCGTTCAGGTCGATCACCCGAAATACGTCGATTAATCAAACAAGATGCAACCCCGTTCCTCCACTCCGAAAATACCTGAGGGCAGGATAGCCTCTGACTTGGAAAACCAAAGGGTGCACTTTGAAGTCATCGGAGATGACAAAATGAACTGGAGGTTGAGGAACATGGTGCGTCGAAGAATTAAAAATGAACCCGATGACGTTCAGTCTTAGCTTTCAGAGCCTAGAGCTAATATATGTTATGTTCTTGGCAGTATGAGTACGGTTCCTTCCCTACAGAATATGACCCTATGGCGATGAATTTGAAAGGACGAGACGACAAGGCCAAGCACGTTCAGATAAATGGCACTGAGTACCTGGTCGTTGTTACCGAGTTGAATCAAGATTCACTCGATACATATTGGTTCCAACTCTGGTATATGACTTCTGTCATTGTTCTTACTTACGATGTCTCTTCGAAAGCGTCATTTGAAAACATGAAAAAGACCTACAATATGATCCCCCCTCCAAAGGATGGGAAGCTACGTCTTGAGCCGGGTCAACCTAATCCCGCCCCATACTACTATCTTTTCGTGCTCGCGAAGTGCTACCCCGTAGTCATCATTGGATGCAGATGTCCTGAGGACAACCCCAGAGAAGTTGATAAAGAGGATGTGGAAGCGTTCGTCCTTCAGCATCCAGAATGTAAATTTGCTGGAGAATGCATGCCCAAGGAGGGCGTCAACGAGAATGTTGACGAGGTGTTCCGATTTGTCCTGGAGGTGTACCACGAGCTCCGCAAGCAGGCTAGGCGAGAAGAAGATCTCTACGTCGAAGCGCCCGCTCTTGAGGATAATCTAGACCTCTGGAGAGGAAGAGGAAGAAGAGGTCGTGCATAGTACACTAAGTAGGTCGATTCTGTCAATTTCTTGCAGTTGCGTGACTCACCCTTCTAAAGTCAGGATGAGAGGTTCGTTTATATATATGTGGAAGAGTTTCTAATACTCCTAAAGCCTTCGATATTCACGTGATATGAAGATCACATGAAATCTAACAGATTCAAGGAGAGCAGGCAACTGTGGACAATGGGGTGTGATATATCCCAGCAACCACAACAATGAGCTGGCGAATGCATTCATCAGCTCGGCAATCACTAGTTTAAGGTTGGTCGGTGAGGTATATCGATCCCAATCCTCTAACTTAGGAGCCATGTTTTGGGCATTTGAATTCATATCAGACGCGCAATTTGACCAGCTTAGAAATTGAACACCACAGGTAATTGACAGAACCCGCTTAGATATACGTCGAGAAGACTGACTGAAGTGAAGCCTGAAATCGAATCTTACGAGAGACCATTGGTACTGCCTGGAAAAAGCAAACCCCAGACCCACCAGCAGCAGCTCAACGAGACACAGTAGCAGACAGAGCAGAGGAAACGAATCTTCGAAACGACTATCGATATCAGAGATCACTGACGCACGAGAGATGGTATCCTTGTCAACACCTCCAGGCGCCAAGGACTATGACGTTGATGTGTGGGCGCCATCAGCAGATTTGTTTTGCGCTGATGATAAGAATCAGGTGGTTAAAGACTTTGTTAATTTGCGAGCTGGAACATCTTACGGTGAGCAATATCCCAATACTGACTGACATACTTACCTGCTAACACATTGATAAAGCTTCTCCTCTTGTCGCCGGTCTTGAGGCCTATTTCAAAACTGTGAACTTGACCTTTCCCCGGCCCAGGTGAAGCAAAAAAAATCAAAAGCCTGTCACATTCGAGAAACCCAGGCCAGGAATGGCCGAAGTTCACGCCGATGGTTTTGGGTCTGGAATGAACAAGGATGTTTAAATCGCGCACGTCCAGGTGTAAGAAGCCTGGATCCTCTGCACTTTGCCATGGCTGGAAATATCTCAGACCTTGCTCTGGAAATGAGGTAGAATCTTCCTTCTGGGTGTTCTATCGACCCCGAGGGACACAAATCTAGCAAATGCGCCCATAGGCGGCGGGCCAACTTTTGTCTTTGAGACAGGCCCAGTACCAGGTCCGACGTGTGTAAGTGGGTGTGGAGATCTCTGCACCGGAGCTGTGTTTTGTTCAGCACCCGGGCCAAACCCAGCCAACCTGGACTTCTTCGATCCTTTGGACCCCCGAAGCCCCTAGGATCCTTCAAATCCTCAGTACACGCCACAACCACAAACGTACCGACATCCAAGCTGACTAGTACAACAACTCCGATCACAAGCACTCCAACGACAGCGCCGACAGGACCCCAACTGTTACTCGAGATTTACTTGGATTTTTCTTGGCCTAGAGTGATGACGGTAATGACTGGTACTTCTTTGATGCGCGATCAGACGTCGGGGGGTCTAATGCACCTTGCACAACGAAAGCCACTCTCAAAACTAAGGCTCCACGCAATCTTGAGGCTGGTACGCAAACTTATCCGGACGGCGTCTTCAAAATGAATAGTCATGGTTTGGATTGTACTTACGCAAGTACTGCTATTGGAACTTTGAGTTGTCCGGGTAAACAAACAACCTGCGAGAGTTGATTTCAGAAGTTTGAGTGTCCATTTATTTCTAATTTTAGAGACATTATGATATGGGAGGGAGTATACTATTGGACCTAAGGAGGGAACGGTATCCTGTGCGAGTGATGTGATCGGCTCTATATTTCACTTCTTAGTGGAGGTTGTTAGTTATTAATCATAGTAAGTCCTGCGATCCTCATGTTACGCGGCCTTGATCTTTACATCTCTCAATACAACAAACCTTGTTAAAATTCATCACTTCACTTTCCAAAGTTCTAGTATCATAGTCGTCAACAAAAAACGCCAACCATAGTTTTAGGTATAACTAACTCACTTGTTCGCTTTCAAGACATACCAAAAGGAACAATGTGCTTGCAATTAAAAAAGTGTCAAACCTTCGTGTCTAAATTTCTAAGTCCATATAACCATTTCAAGCTGATGTTATTCGTAGCGCAAGGGGCATTTGGTGTCTCTCGCTTAAGATAGGGGCGGTGTAATTCTAGGTAAACAATAACAATGCCTAGCTGCAGTAGCTCTTGAAAAACAAGAATCAAAGGCGCTATTACTGAATCTGCATACTTAGCCAACATGATTTAAGCTTATTGACTGCTTTTTCCGCGTAAGCAATGAAAAGCGTAATGGAAATCGGACGTTCAGGATAGTCTTAGAAACTCCAGCTAACGGAGCTCTACAGTGCGGAAATATGCTCGAGCCGTTCAAAATTGGCGTATTATTCTTACTAAAGCGCTCCCGAAGGAGATTATGAGACGCTATGTTGCTAAGCAAAGGTGGCGGCTTTTGTTCTAGAGTATCCACATTACGCAGAAACGCAAATCGCACGTCATCTTAGTGCAGCCTTTTCCAAATTTTCACATAAATTCGGAGCCCAATGGCAATTCAACAGAGTGAATTCTTGAAGACAGAATCCAAATAATTTAGAAGCATAAAGAAGAACTGTTCCCGATACTTCGGGTGCGCTCATCTCTAATGAGTATGCCAGTATGAGACAGATTTTGGGATACATCACGTCCTCTTATTTGGGGCTTGTATTTGCATACTTTAGCTCCAGCGTCGCAAGGCTTTAGTCCTCAACTTTATTCCCTTGACAAAGATGTGCGGAAAGAGATTGAAGACTTGGATTCACATACTTCAGTTGCAGCGTTTCAAGGCTCTCTTCCCCGATCTTATTCCTTCGACAAAGATTTTCGAGAAGAGACTGAGGACTTGGATTTGAATACTTCAGTCGCAGCATGGCGAGATTATTCTTCTTTCTCTTATTCTCTGATACATCCTTCGATATAGATTATGAATGGTCCGAGGACTTTGACTATTGTGGGATATTTCTTCATGCTGTTGCGGAGGACGGAGCAGGTCTGGTGGTTGCCGACATCGACGAGCGAGGAATTTTAGAGGCTGATGGAGTTGCTTCCGCAAGAGTGGAGGCCGAGGATGGAGTGGGCAGTGAAAGAGTTCTATCGAGGTACCGAAGTAAGGGAGAAAAATTTCTGGTAAGCCGGCAAATGGATTTTGATTAGACACGACGGTCGGGAAGCTTCTTCAGCTGGATGTATAGATGGATGCTTAGGTGTGTTTGGAACCTAGCTCGTGTGGCAAGTGAACAAGGCTACAGAGTCCAAAAAAGTGTCTGAAGTTCTGAAACGACGGCATAAGTTTGCACTTGTACTTTCTTCCACAGAGTTCATGGTGGGTGTTCCGAGTCGAAGGCATACCTAGGTAGTCATACCTAGGTAGTTGAAATAACTGTCCTGGTGTCATAGGGTCTGGTCTGGCATAAGATGACTTATGAAGTTTTTACGTCAAAGACAATGAAGTATTGAACAACGAGTAAAGTTTTCAAGTTAACTTCTGAGTTTTCCCTAGTACCTTTTGCGATGTAACCGTTGTTGTTGACTGCTTAAGTCGACGCTACAGTACCAAAGAAAAGGAGCAACCCACTTTCCCCCTTTCAGATGCCACCTGACTGGCAAGTCAACCCTGATTCAACGTCCAATATCCCTTCACTCTCCTACGTTCATTCGTTCCAATATTTTCCTCAATTACATGAACGCGCAGAAAGGCAGAACTCCACAGTCGAAAGTGCTTCGGACAAGGCTTCATGGATGGGATGACTTGCAATTGGAGATATCCGATAGGTCAGAATGATCCTGGGAGATCCGCCTGCCTATGCCCGGTGTGCCTACATGGGTGGCTGCAGCAGCTTCAATTTGGCCCCAGTTTGGGGGCCAGAAATAACAGTGCGGCAAAGCCTCTGGCGCCTAATTCGAATCTGGAAATAGGAGAATCGGGAATATTTCGAGATTTTGCTTCGACATGCTTCAGTTACGAGGACCTAGGAGTGGGCGTGCTGATCATTCACAACCTTCAAACTTTGCAAGCTTCCACCTTCTCTTCCTACTACAGAGTCAGGATGGAGACCGAGGACATCGAGGATCTCAAAGCCAAGATCAAGAGGCTCCAGGAGGAACGCGATCATTGGAGAGGTAAGGCGATAGAACAGCCTGATGTCCAGTCACAATCACAGCTCGATGGGAACGTCGTTGGATCCGATACTAGACAATTGGACAATGAACACGACAGAAATGCAATCGTGGCCAATGATGGAGTCAAAGCTGTCGAAAAACAAGTGAAGATCACCAATGGCCGGCCCGAGGATGATATCCAGACATTGCCATCAGATGAAGCAGCTCCAGCATTGGTACCCCAAACGCACGAGAAGAAGACGGACACAACAGAAAGCATCCGTTCGAGCAACAAACCTACCGCTGGCGAAGAAGCTCGGAGCCTTACAGGCGCTGCAGAAGTCAGGTAATGATTGAGCAACTCGGCGATGGCAATCTAGAAGACTAACTTACATAGTGTTTCTGATACATATGATTTTATGGATGACTTCCCAAATGGTAAGCTCCACATAAGACAGCTTCAGCTTCTCTTTTGGCTTATCATTTTCACAGGTGAATGGTGGACTCGCTTAGACGAGGATGATGGCATGTCAAGGTCCTTGGATTTTGGATCAAATGGCTTTACGGCATCACTAAACATGGGACACGAAATTCTCCAAATCACTGCGCCAGATTCTCACTTCGGCCTTGCTTACGTTCGTGGTTCGTACGCCGATAATCCAGATGCTATTCTTGCCAGAGCCCAAAGGATTGTCGGCGGAAAGTCCACGTTCGGTTTGAAGTGGTCTGGCGGAAGCCTACACTCTTACCGACGAGGAGATGTCGAATACCATGGGTTGCTCAATTTCCGATGGCCATACAAGAAGTATAAGCTCTACTGCGCAGGTACGCTGCCAGGCACCGTGTGCTCATTTTCTTTCGTGAAAGACGAGATGGTGTATCAAGTGCTGCGCTTTCAGCCCGGCAAACCTGTTCCGGCTCCACCAGACATCGTTCCAAACATCTCAGGCTCGAGGAACATTTCCTCCCAAACTCGTCCACCCCCACCCCCACCACACCCACCATCTCAACATTGGCCAAGACCATGGCCGTCTGCGACTTTAGGCTTGGCCCCCAAACCATGGGACTGCGAAATTACGACCACTTCTGGCGGAACGGTGAAGACCAATTTCAGTTCCGATTTTACTCGTAACCCTCCATACGTTGTTGGGTCCATGGGGAAAATGATCTCATGTAATATGCCACAGGAATCTATTCCACCTCGGTACCTCCGTCTGAACTTCGAGCTTTCTTTAAATGGACAAAAACAGAACTTGTCTTGCGAATTCAGTTCTCAGGGACAGAAGTCAGAGCTCGATGTAACAATCAAGAAGTCTTTCAGAATAGAGCCTGGCAAACCTACGGTCATCGTTAGCCGCATTTCCATTCATCCGGAGTCCAGATCTCCACTCAACCTACCATTCCCAAGCAGCGACGAGCTTGTTGAGTATCTTGGCGCTAGCATGACATCAGAAAATGCTACTGACCGGGTCTGGGGAAGTCGCATCGATTTGAATGCTGACATCGATGATGACGATTTCTGCACCAGCGCCGCCTGCTTGTAAGTTAGAGAGAACCTAAAGCCTCATTTCTAATACGACTGAGGGATGCCGCAAAACCTATACTGCTGCTTTACCCAACTTCCCTTTAGTTCCACATCAACGCTAATCGTGGTCTTGGATTTCACAGGGAGCAAATTTTGGGTGTTACATCAGTACCGATGCGTCATTACTTGAAAACGCCCTCTCAAATACCCCGGCCGCCTGAAGCATCACATTCTGGCACAACTTCAACCAACGACGAAGCCGAGATAAACACTATGCCTACAAAGGCTAGCGAGACTCTACCATTAATGATGGTAGATCTTGGCAAGACGGAACAAGACGCAGAGACAAGGTCACCTATTGACAGAGAATCTAGGAACACTGATAATGGCGTCCTAGTAAATGAAGGAGCTGTCAACACTCAGCAACCATCTGCTAACGGCGAACTAAGCACTGTCGTTCCAGTTCCCCATGCACTAGCAAAAAAGGGTTTTGCTACCACAGACTTTGCTGACCTCGTATTGATACCAGCAGCCACTTCATCCGACCACCAGGGAGATGAGTCCGTGAAAGACCAAAAGTTGGCCGGCACAGCTAATTACCCCGCGGCACAATCCGAACCTTTCGATTCTATCAATCCAAAGCAGGACGCATCGGAACGAGGTGTAGGGGGTGGAACAGTAGCCACGAAATTACCACCTCTTCACGGCCTCTCCTCAAAAACCCCCGTGGATGAAATTCTAGCGATGGATGATCCAGATATGGGCATTGCTTTGCTAGGGGGAATATTGGGAAACCAATACGTGGATGTTCAAAAATCATTGTAGGGACCCAAGCTGAGTAGTTGATTCCTAGTGCTGATGCTAGTCAGTTGGCAAATTCGTTATCTAGTCAAAGCACACAACTTCTTAGCCACTCGGTCCGACCCTACAGCCAGAAAACCACTCGAGATAATTAGGAGCATTCCATCCCTGGAGGAATCGACAAGTTTCGAGAGGGTGAGAACTTCATATCTTGATCGAATCAAGTTTCAGATCCATCACTCTCTAGTTTGGCTGGCGAGGGTCAAATTGCCTGAAGGCTATCATGTCAAGCCATCGGTATGGCCTTATGGTGATACACGCCCTTTCTCTAGTGTTGAAGATGAAGATAACGACAGGAGTCTTTATCCTCCTATTGCTATCTGGTATGTAATGCAAAACTGCCCGGAGGCTCTCCCATCTACCTTCATGACCACTCTCGCCGACTGCATGCAAAACCTGAAGACCCAGGACATTGGAGACATCGACATAACAAGCGGCGACCATGCACCCAAATTCGCAATCCTCCTTTGGTACCGATATACTTGCTTGGCTCAAATATCTCACCACTTGCGGAATATGCCGGAATTCATGGACGCCCTGTCGGATTCTGGCTCAGGAGACATCATGAACATCCCTTCAAATGGCGAAATCATAGAATTCACCAGTAAAGCACGTATCTGGCAAAAGAAAGCAGAGAAATCCATGGCATCCTTCAGACGATCTTCCGTCGACTCATACTCCGATCAAGATGAATCTGCGGATAGACTCGCTTTTCTTGGTGTTGAACTTGGATTTGCGAAAGATAATGATATGAAACGACCATCTTCATGCTTAGCACAAGCTCGCCGCCGAATACTAGATCGCAAACCCACCGTATCCCTCAACCCCGGTACTTCGCTTTTTGGTCAAGATGGAGCTGCGAGAGCTTCCACGGCAGCGCCATGTAAGTGACTGTGCAATAGTCATCTCCTGCTTTCCATGGGTTTCATTAGTAACATATCCCAACTTTCGCTAAATACCTGACTAATCTCTTACATTAATTATCCAGGGGAGCTAACTTGTGTCAATCATCATATCCGACTTCTACTCTGGACAGATCCGGATTTGGAAGATGGTCTCTATGCGGCACGGAAGAATTGCTTACGGTACTGGTCTGTAAACTTCATCTTTGTAGGTTCCTGGGATACAAGCATGAGCAATATTGCTGCCGCTTTCTGGGACTTGGATGCTTCTTGCATGGTTTGTGCAACATTCTTGGACATGCGGACTCGAAAGGATTCTGCTGAGGTAGAACTTGATTCTGCTGCTCTCGAGTCTCCTAAGACCAACCCGGCACAACTATCCCGCAGGCGACCATCAATTGCCATTCCCACTGAATTGCCAAATGAAGGAGGGTTTACGGGAGAAGTTGGAAGATCCCGAGGCGAGCTTCTTAGCAAGCGAGAATTAGTTGATGATAGCATCATTGAGCTGCTGCGAAGGCAACTCGAGAAGCAAGATGTTCTTATCCAGACACTGACAACACAGGGCGACAATGCTTTCGTATTTGACTGGACCCGCTGTGAGCCACCAAATACATTTCATCCAGATGCCTGGGTACAGTCGCTGGACGACACTCCCGAGCTGTTTCGTGCGGCCCAAACTCGAACCGTTCACGTTAGAAATGAGCTCGAACGCTATCTGAATGGTGTACCTGGTAGTGTGCCAGGTGCTCCTGACTGGACGCAGCATGATATTTCTGATAAATTTACTGCCGATGAACTTCTATTCGTGAGTGTATTTGATATTGGCTTAGTGAACGACGGCTATCGTGAACGACAAGTGGTAGGACGTCTCGAACCTCTCAAAGGCCTCCTTCTTAATGGAGTTGCGAGATTCAGGTTCGAATTCGCGTCCATCTTCAGCAATGGGAACCTAGAAGACGACCTCGGTATGTGGGCTGCCTATCTCGACGGCGACCTTGACGATGCCATATCAGTAGGTGCAGCTCTGCCAGATTCTTTGAGACGAAGGTATAGTGGGATCAGTCCCTGGATTCGAAAGGCAATCATGAACAAAGTTGTATTGGCCACAACGAAAGCTCAGGTTCAGGATAGACTACTGAAGTGGCTCGGTGACAGCGTGATACCCATCTGCGCCTGAAGTTGAATCTAACTGACTTCATTGTAGCTCGTAGACTGTGATACTCATAATAGAATACAGTAAGTACCCTGAAATTCCATTTAAACTTGATAGAGAAATACGTGCTAAGCCCACCAGTTTTGTCCAAAAATGTTCGCGATCGGTTGTCAAAGCGTTCATCTATATGTGGCATCGCCAATCTATTGACACATTTGATGACCACTTTCGAAACACCTCCATATTTTCTGATTCCAAGACCGAATCGTGGATCTCGAGCATCACCATCTCTTACTGGGGATTCAAGGCCAAGTCCAATACCGCTCATGATATATTTCAGGAGCCTCGTGATACAGCGCCATTCCCGCCTAAAATGGTTTCGCGCTGGCATAGATTCAAGGCCAGTAGGGGCAGCAAAAAAGATAAAACAGCGGGCGCAACTTGGAGTCCTACCGAATTCATTGTAGAAGGTTCTTCATCGCTAGTTATTTCTGGGGATAAAGCAGGGCGGTGGTGGACATGCTCAGTTATCTCTTCCGTCTTGCCAGAGGCAGTAATGCGACAGGCCATGAACGATTCAACAATCACTATGACGGAATTCATTCACCAACCATCGAGCGGAAGGTGTCTCGTTTTTCTGTCTTTCCTCGGGGCGTTATGTGAACATCTTGCCTTGGAGTACGAGAAACTTCTGGAGGCGCTCACCAGAGCAATTAACCTTGGGGTACGTCTTCGAAGACTACACAAATAACAGTCTAACAATCAAGTAGCGAGAGGTGTTGAAGAAAGGACTCGACTGGAGTCACGCAGAAGACGCCATACAGCGATTGAAATCTATGCTCTGGGCCTTGGAGGCACTGAGAATCTTCGACGATCGCCTTGGGGAGTCGTTAGATGTAATCAAAGAAGCCAAAGATAAGATGCGAAATTATCTCAGACAAGTAGCTAGCTGCTTCTACAGAATCCTGTCGGTGCTGATGTATGATAGGGTCCAGGACGCCGGAATGAGCAACTGGAACGTCAATGCCAGATATTGCTCGAGGAATTCGACAAGCAACACGGTCGATTGATATCCGTCCACGTCAAGATAGAACAGAAAATCAATCAAATCTCGAGATATCGAGAAGGAGTGGGTTTTTTCTCGTGGTTGCTGTGTGCTAACTGACTTTTGCAGATTTCTGCAGTTTCCAATCTCGAGGACACACATACTGCTCTCAAGCAGAACGATACCATTCGCATCCTCACTTACATCACTATCGCGTACTTACCTCTTTCATTCATCGCTGTAAGTACGATCCACACTATACACGATCTTTACTGATACCTATCTGGCAGACTGTTTTCTCAATGAGCATTGTCACGGATAGTAATTGGGGTCCAAATCTATTCGGTGGCCTCATCATCGTCTTCTTCATCTCGACGCTTGTTCTAGCCAAGAGCCTGGGACTTATTATTCGAAGCTGGGATACGCTCGTGCAAACCGCCCGTACGAAACTAGGAATGCAAGACCCCCTGGATCTGATAGATATTATGGACCAGGCGGAAGATGATGTGGAGAAGGATAAGGATGAATCTGGGTCTGAGTCTGAACAGGAGGAGGCTGGATCGTCGACTTCAGTACATCGCAAGGGGCCGATGTCGTTTATGAGGAATCTTCGGGTTCGGAAGAAGGTCTCAGAAGGAGGTCCGGGCATTGTTGCTGCTCCGTGAAACGACCAAGTAGTCAAGTAAACACTAGCAGATGGTGACCAAGAGGATTCCACCGACCCCTAATCTGTCACGTACTTGGCCCAAGCTACATGGTAGCTGCTCTGTGTTGCGTTTGACTTTTTAATTGTTTGCTTCAAGTGGTTAGGCATTGTCAGTTTCATTTTGCTGATGAAATTACAGCTTTTTGGATCCTGATGTAGTGTTGTCTCGCTACCTGGAAAATTATAGACTATTTTCATCATGTTTATCTTTAAAGATTTTGTACTCCCCTACGCCGAGGTACTGCAAGTTGCCCCATCCTTACTTTCTTCCTTCGCTGTCCTCCTGCAATAGCTTCCGCCAGTCATCATAACCCTCCATGAGAACCAAATGCTTGACCTGTTCCTTTCGAAGTAATGCTCTCAGTGCTCGGATCTGATTTTCTAACAAGCGAACAGTGATATCGTCTGCCTTCTTCGAAGCTTCACCGATCATGCCACCCACCTATTTCTTGTGCTGGCTTCCAATAGCATCGTTATCATCTTCGGGCCGTACATAAATCCTATTTTCCGGAGGTAGTTTGAATCGAACTAGAGAGAACAGGCGCGTAGCTCGATCTCGGTCTGCTTTCTTCTGTGCCTGCGTTGCTTCCCTACGAAATTCTTTGAGCTGTTACGAGCCTTGACCTCACAGCTCAGCACACCACGAGCCTCCTCTCAATCAATTTCTCCCATACCGCCATCATCAAGCCCTACCAGAGTTTCGGAAGAAGTCGACTACTGACTGAGAGTAGGTGGAGAAAGTATCTCGAATTCTTTGCTCGCAGGGTCCTTTCGCGGCGCGTCAATTTGAGATCTATCTGGAACAGCCGGGATATGATACGCATATTTCCCCGAAAAATCAGCGTTGCTCAACTTAGCACAGATCCGTGTTCGCTTCAACGAATCGAGATCTCGTTGTCGATACCAAAGCATATCGTACCCAAACGCGAGGCACATGGCATCGCAGAGTGTGGAAACTTCGCAATTATACGGGTCGCCTTTTCGAACTGCGTTAGGGCTCCCGTCATAGGTTGTTGATTTACTATTCGCGAATTGCCCGTACAGCGGCCAAGTCTCATGACCCTGCATCTGTGACAGGAGGAGCTTCATTGGAGTAGTGACTGGAAAAAGCTCAATGGAATTTTATACATTAATCGACAGCGACACTATCTATTACAAAATAATATTTCTGCGTCGCTGCGATCCACATCAGTATACAATGTATTGGTATAGAGTAGGGAACGAAAGAGAAAATCAAGATTACGGAAGCCAGCCGTGGGTGCAATTCATTTTTTCTAGCACAGCACCTCCTTCCCTTTGCTGTCGTAGGTGCCACGGTGCATCAGAAAGCGCTTTGCATCTTCTCGACAACATTATACGGAATGAATCGATAGCTTGGGTAGTATTTCTTCGAAGACTGAGTCGATATGAGTTCCGACTCCCGAGATTATCCCCCGAGTTCTACTAGATCCTCTTGCAAAACATTTACAGGTGCCCCTTTCTCCTTGGCCCCTTAGACGGTATGTCTTCTCTGTCGCATGTCGCTGGAATAACTACAAATCATATCCATAAACATATCCATTACTTGAGTCTTGTGATTCTATTTTCTTTTCTTTTGGACCCTCTTGTCGGGCAGAAAACCGACCCCATCTTTAAAATGGAAAGGGAGACATAGTCGCTCGATACAATTATTCCATTTTCTTCCTCCTCGTAGTCCCTGTTCGATTTGATGGTCACATCTTACTCGTTGCCTTTCGATGTCTATATATAGAGTCAGCTATACCTCTACCTTGGAATCGGCATACGTGCTTGTAGGATGTGGTCATTATGATCAAGTGAATTCCCAATAGAGAAAGTCTTTCTTTGTCGGGATTTCGTACTTCAAGGAATTCAAGGAAACGGTTAGACGCCTCGTCGGTTTAGTCTTGGTCTTCATTGTACAAGGCGTTGAAAGGTTGCCTCTCTAAATCCAACTTCCCCGCTGGCCCAAGGTTCGAGGCATCATAGATTTTGCCCATAGCGCAGAGCTTGGCTGTGGAATCGGAGTTGCCGACAATAACTTATCAATTCAATGCAGACTGTCAGAATAATTTCGGTCTAATATTCTTGAACTTTTACCGGGGAAGGAACAAAGGGATTCCGAAGGTGGATAGTACAACATTACTTTTCATTTCAGACGGCAAACTAAAATAAAATAAAAGGATGTCCTGCATGTACTAAGTGTTGAAGGTCATTTTTAGAGAACAAATAGAATCCTTATGCTTTCAAGCAAGACATCATAACGGATCCTCAAACCGACACCGAGCCCCTCCCTTTCCGCTAATAAAAACACTGTCTGCTGTCTGGCTTACAGAACTGAGTCGACCATAGAATCAGAATGCGTCAAACAAACACATCCCTCTCCCCATCCGGATGTTTAGGCGCCTTCTTACCCCCGATCAACCCCCCATCACCCTCCGTAACTAATGTCTTCACCCACTCAACTCCACTATCCCAATAAAGATGCCTATCTGGCCTCACTCCTTCGACATCGAAACTGTCGTTTTCCAAGCTGCCCAGCACGATATCTACTGTCGCAACTTTCCCATCACCACCCATATCCCTCTCTTGATCCACGAACGATAGATTCGTCCCACATCGACCGCAAAAGCTCCGTACTACTCCAGGACTCGACATGTAATTTGTGACGGCCAGTGAATGTGGTTCGTTGGCTTTCGGGTGTTCGATCAATTCCCTCGTCGTGCTGATCACTTGTTTACCCTGGTTCTGTGTTTGTACCCATTCCACCCAGTCTTGAGGAACGGTCAGCCACGCTTGAACGATGGCACCGCTCACTCGACGGCATCTGTTGCAATGGTCTAAGAAGCTCTGAGGATACCGAGGTTCTTGTCCCGTTTTCTTATCTTCGAAGGCGATAGGTCGTGATGAGAGTGGTGGAATGGAGATTTTGTACTGGACGGCTGAGCAATCGCAACCTCCGTGAAGGGTGATGCCTTCGGGTGGGAGTGGAGGCATTCTTGGGAATGTTAGACCGTAAGGATGTCTGGGAATAAAAATACGAGTGGACTCCTTCCTGAGCAAAGAATGATGTTTCTTTCGCCAGCTTCATCTACCTAGGGAAGTTATTTAACGATCAATGGCGGTGCAGTGAGGGGTAATAGCGGGGTAAAGTTCAACCGAGAGAAAGTAAACAAACACCCAAAATTCCGATCCGATTCTAATGTAAGCGAGAGAGAAAACTTACTTAGTCTGCGTATGATGCCAAGAGAAACCTGCAGTGGAAATCTAGGCTTTTCCTTGAAATGCCTCGTTTCAAACCTCGATTACCCCTCCTTCACGTGACTGCCCCTCTATGTCCAAATCTTCATCCTCAATTCACCAACATCTATCTCTCAACATCATACTCACTGCCTCTCTACAACGCTAACCGACCTACCACACTACCACATCTCGTCACAATGTCTTCCATAATTGACTACGCTAATCTTCCAACCCCACAAGCATGCGTTGCTGATTTCTGCTTGATTCCCGTGAGTTACGATCTGAGAGGATCAGCTGATCATCATTCCCCAATCTCCCAACAGCCATCGTTTAAGTCTCAAGGAAGCTCAAGGAAGCTCAACAGCAATGCTAAGTGAGCCTCTAGATTGGTACGCCTACAGCTTCAGTATCGAATGAAGTCGCCGCCGTTCAAAGACTCATGAAAGCTAGTGGTCTAAGCTACTCTATGCACAGCGCTGGAACAACTGTCGGTACGTCGATCCTGATATCTTTTGTTCTAGAGAACTCTTCGGCATTTGTTCACGTCTTTGTTTAACCCTTGAACATGCCAGCTCGATTCTGGCGGACAGAGTCGCCGTATACTACCATATCAACCCAGCTAAACCCTTCCTAATTTCTCGCCACCAGCATTGATCCGTTCTCAATTTCACTCCCTCGGAATCGAAGCTAACCCTAATTCTACTACAGAAGGATCCTGGGACGAAGTTATGCGTCTAATCGGCCAAGCACACACACTCGTCCATCAAAACGGTGTTCTGAGGGTACAGACTGACATCCGAGCCGGAACGAGGTGTGTATCGCGACTTCCTTTGCTCTCCTAGCTTGTTTTAGCGATTTTTATTAGAATGAGAGAGTCCGCTAACTGAGGAATTGTAGAACGGACAAGAAACAGCATTTCTCGGAGAAGGTTAGCAAAGTGGAGAGTATCCTTGCTGGTGACAAGAAAGAGTGATAGAGCTCGGAGTGAGGGATAAGCGAGAGACATTGAGTACTGATAGCTTCACTAGCTCAGAGAGAAGTGGCTGGTATTGTAGCTAGGGGAGTTGCCATTCCCCGGAACATGATGGAGAGAAAGTTCAAGAAAGCTACAGCAGAAGTCGAGAGCATTATATAGACGCGAATTGAAGGAACACAAATCCTAAACGCCGAAAAATATCCTCAAGTCCAAGGACGGTAAATAGATTCTCATTTGTATTGCTGTTCCGTAAAACAGCTCCATTAGACACCACAGCAGAAACGTCTCTATACTTGAACGAAACATTGTCGACCTCACATTATCTTCCTCCATCTTCAGACCCTCAAAACCCCTTCTAGCTTCAACTCAACAATCCTTCATCGCTTAATCACACATGCCCACCACATCCTCGCCACTTTACAAAGCATAACCCATAACCATAACCGCACCACCAACAACCAAAAGCGGCGCCTTAGTAGCCATCGCACCACCATTAGTGCTCGTGCTCATTGCACTGGCACTAACACTAGCACTTGCACTCTCAACAGTAGCCGAGCTCGTCATAGTCTGGCTCCGCGTCTCACCAGCCTATCCTCTAGGTCAGCACTTCCTCTCCTTCCTCACAAGAAATTAAATAAAGTCTCACTCACCTCACTACTCGTGGGTGTCCCCGTCACCACCTGACTCCTACTCAAACTCGTACTCTCAATCCCATCCCCCTCAGCATCCGCAGCGCTAGTAGCGCTGGCCAGCAACGCACTCGCATCCGAGTTCGTGAGCGTGATAGCCGCGAACCCACTACACGTCAAGCCAGAAGACATCTCCGTCACTATATCTCGCTTATGCATATTGTTGTTGATGTTGTTGTTCTTGTTCTGTCGGATGGTGATTTCGGATTTCCGGACGAGAGTCATGGAGGATCCATCGGAGGAGGGAGAGGACGACCTGGAGTCAAGGCCGTTCCAAGCAGGTCCGGAAAATGTTCCGTCGAACTGTGGAGGACATGTTAGAGATGGGAAGAGGATGAACAGGTAGGGCATTTAGATTTATACATACGCAACAATAAGCATTCCCTGACTGCGAGCCTCGACAGCTGAGTATATTACCTGTATTTCCATTGGCGATGAAATCCTGCGCTACAACTGTCTTTGCTGAGGCTGCCAACGCGGACAAGAAAGTCGAAGTCTTCATGTTGGAAACGTGGGTTTTTTGGCTATTCTCGGTGGGGGTGTTTGGATCTAGGAGTGAGAGATGGGAGAGCGATGGATGCTGTATAGCAAGAGCAATGGATAGATGGATCGAGATCGGAACTGGTTCTGATACTGATACTGGGGCTTGAACGAGAGAAATGCCGCTCTTCTTATACCTCCCCAACCAAAAGCCAAGAAACAATCTCGTACCTCCACTCCTTGGTGATGATGGTGATGATGATCATCATCTTTTCCCTTCTGTCACTCATTTGAAAATCCGAGAAACACAAGCTCGAAATTCGCAAGCCACCTCCCTCATGGACCTGATAACTCATGGAACAACAACTCCACATCGAAAGCCGATTAACAGATCTCCGTCCTCCTCCATCGTCCTATCCCTTCCTTCCCCAAAGCCTCTTCCGAGCCTCCGTCCTTAATAAGTCCGTCCAACCTCGCTCGCTTGACCTAATCCAGACAATTTTCCTCCTAGTCCAGCCCACGCTTCTCCAATCAGCAACATCCACGCCGAAGATCAAATTTCCAAGACACCGTACTCATAAAACCCCCCAGAATCTCCACAACCTTGCACAAGCTATGTATGGTCAACAAAACATCTTCAGACGCTACGAAAGCTCAGCCCTATCTCGCTCGATTGACTACATTCGGAATAGTTTGCCCTTTCCCCCTAGGTCGCTCGGGAAACTAGATCTAGCTCTCTGTCTATCACCTGCACTAACCTCTTGCGGGTATCTTGATATGGCTTTCTTTCGATATCAACACCTGTCACTCCTGCTAGAGAGCTCGAGAGATGCGCCTACCCGAGCCGCAGTTGACGTAAAATCCAGAGACAGCAAAAATGAACAAGGGACAGGGAAGAGTCGAACGATAGGTTAAAATGCGTTGTCTTGGTTTGACGTAAAGTGCTATAAAGGCCTTTTCCTAGATAGACTGTGACTGTGAATCAAGACGGCCGGGAGAACATGAATGTGGAAGCTGCTGATAGTAAATTAAAGCCATTAAGCCAGGAAGTACCTGCTAGGTCTGCATAGCAGAGACTTGAAAAGGAGAGTCGCAGACTTCTAATACGATGCCGCTTGGCACATTGGGCATTTCATTGAGCACGGAGATGATCCCTTGGAGTCAAGCCACATACTTCAACCACTGTAATGCGCATTCAAGCTTCACATAGACCCAAAAGGAAGAACACAGACACCAGACCACCAAAGATTTGCTTCCTCAATTCGCTTGCTACTCAACGACGATCCATAATCAAAGCGCCTCCATCATCAATTCGTTTCCCGGACTTTCCTACTTTCCCACTTGCCTACACTCACGCACCTTTCAGCATCACGACCACTCACGACCTCAAAGTCTCAAGCTCCAACTCCAATTGCCTGATTCTCTCACTCTGATCTTGAGTTCCACTACCAACTCTCATCTTAAGCGTATCGACCTCCTGGGTCAGACCAACGATCTTCTCACTCTGAGCGTTCAATGTGCGGGTTTGAGCTTCGAGCAATTCCTTAATCTGAGCCAAGGATGACTCCACTGATCCATTTGCAGACGATCCAACCGATGAGATTGGGCCCGATGAGGTGGGGATAGTTGGGGATTTGGTAGTAGCGGGTGGTTGATAAGAACGTGGTGGAGCTTGAGATGCTGGAGATGGCTTCGGTGGTTCGGTCTTGGTTGGCGAGGTCTTGACTGGTGACACGGGCTTCGAGTCTACTCGAGCGGCTGCTGGGATATGTTTTTGGACCGGTTTGGCAATTTCCTCAAAGCTAGAGGTCTCGTCGTCGTCGTCATCAGCTTCATCGTCCTGGAATTTGGATGCCATCGCAGAAATAGACCCCTTTTGTTCGGACATGGTTGGCGGAGGAGCTCTTTGGACTGGTGTGGGAGCTGGCTCTTCCTTCTTTTGTGCAGGCTTCGCTGGAGAAGGAGCTGAAGCTTGAACCGGTGGCTTGTAGTCAGATGCAACCTCAACAGGCGCTTTGCCTTCATACACACTCTCCAAGTCAATCTTAGCAGGTATCCCATCCTTCCCTGCAAGCCAATCTGCGGCCGAGACAGCAGGCTTGAGACCAGTTGCTGGTGGGAAAATATCCGATTGAAAGACCTCTGCTCGTCTAGGAACCGTGAAGGAAATTGGTTCAATGTAGCTATCGTTGACCGTCTTGTATGCTCGCATGACTTCGTTCTCGTGGACCTAGCCATCATTAGATATGCTTCCCATGTCTGCCACCCCACTCACATTTATGCCACGTCTTGGAACGAATGCCAGACCTCTTTGTGGATCTCCAGACTTGTATTCGGAAAGGAATTCGAATTTATCGTTTTCATACTCGAAGTATCGGATATTGCCATCACTGACTTGTCAGCAAAGTCTCTCAGGGAGGGTGACTTACTTACCCTTTTCCTGCCAAGTACAAGCATTGTGTTCCATCATCTGAGGATTGTCAGCTATAACCTATTGTCCCAAAGCACAAAGTGTCCTACCCCAGAATGGCATGCAAACACCAGAAATCGAATCCAAAACAGTGAAGCCCCCAAGAGGTTCTGCAGGAGCACCAACATCCCATAGAGCCATCTGCCGATCGCTCATCTTGGAGAAACCGGTCGTTGCCAAACGATTGTGCTCGCCCATCCAGACCACTCTGCTGTTCTTCGCACCACTGTGTCCTGCAACCTCATGCGCTGGTCTCTCTTGTCGTACATCCCAAACCCGCAGCTTCTTGTCTCGAGAGGTGGTCGCAAGCATCGCACCATTTGCGCTCCACGATAAACTCTGTACAATATCGCCATGCTTCAATGTGAGGTGTGCCTTTCCGCTCTCGACGTCCCAAAGCTTGATTGTGTAGTCGCCGGAAGCTGATGCGAGGATATTCTCTGCCGCGGGGTTGAAGAGAACCTGACCGACCTTTCTGCAAACTGTTAGAGAAGTCTTTCCCAATACAATTCATTCCCAGATCTGCGGGCGTACCTCGAATGTCCAGTCAATTTGCTGACCGGCGCAACATCTGTTGGCTCCTCGGCGTCGGAATAGAGGGAGAAGCCTTGCGGGACCTGCCAAATAAAGACCTTTCCATCGTCGGATGCAGAAGCAATGATGCGATCATTAAAGGGATTCCTGTTGCCGTCAGCGCATTTCCTCCCAACCCAGACAGCTTTTCAACCCACCAATCTGTATCTAACACTGGCCCAGTATGTCCACGGAACAGAGGGATCTGCTCAGGTAGTCTGCCCTTCTCATTGACAGGTATCACAGCAAATGCGCCGCCTCCACTAGCCTCCCAATTGACGGCAAGGTATTCGGGGTTTGCCTGTGAATGGAGTCGTCAGCTCAGTCCGTCCCAGTCTTTCCCCGTCTCTCCCTCCAAACGCTTCCATGCGGGTTCCTACCTTCACCAGATTCGTATCCCAGGCATTGCGACTGATATGGAGGTTGTCGTAGCAGGATTCCTTGCGGGTGGACTTCCCAAAGACATGTCCTGGTGGGTGGTCAGCTTGCCCTCGTGCCCAGCCCTGTCGCAGAGTGAAGCTTACGATATTTCGACGCGCGCACGAATCGGCCTGCCATCCGGCTCAATTTGTTTGTGAATACCGGCGATGTGGAGGAGTGTTGATCTTGATTATTGGGGTTATCAGCGAGTGGCGGTGGTGTTGTTGTGTTTGTGGAGGGAAGCTTCTTGGAGTTCGCCCTTCGATTTTGGTGGTGGAAGTGGAAGTGGAAGCTCGGTCGGCTTGGGAGTGAAAGTCCACGATGTCCAAAAGTGGTAGGCGGGTAGGAACAATGCAACAGCTATGCCTTCCTTATGCAATTCTCGCTTGTCGACTCACAGAAGCTGCATTTATTTACCCCTATTCGTTCTGTTTACTTCATCGCATTGATACGTCTGACTTCGAGTTGATTGCTGCGTTTCACTTGTTCCTTTTCGTCATCCTCAGTATATTTCTATTTTTAGTACAGTCGGAGCCAGAGCAAAAGATTCAGGTCTTGTTTGCTACTTTAACAGAAAACCCCCTAGATTTGCAATAACATACTCTCTAGCGAGGACAACAACACTCCTTCCATGTCCTTTACACGCAATGTCACAGAACTTCTGTATACTTTCAAGAGAGGTAGTTATCCATTAGTTAAGTTACTAGGCTTCGGTGTTAGGTAAATTATCGGTTCGGGATATCGCGGGGTGGACTGATCTTGCGGCCGACTCTATCTTATTTGTGGTATTTACCCACATAAGAATTTTTGATCACCTCACATGTCTAGAATCATTCAAGTCGCATGGTCTAATGGTTATGATATCTCGTTCACATTCAGTTGAACTTGTTCCGAGATGGTTCTGAGTTCGATCCTCAGTGCGACTATTTCTTTTGCGTTTTTAATCTTCGCAACTCTCGCTCCCTCAAGTTACCTTAATCCAATTTTTACTTGAGCAAGTAAGATAACTATGCTCTGCTGACCTTTCATTATTTTACAATCCAGCAGTTAATTAACTATTACGTTGAGGTCATCACAGAAAGATGGGATCGTTATTTTTGCCTTTGGGGTTTCAATTTTCACTCGTCACTACGCAGCCTCCTTAACCCACCAGCCAGCAGCCAGCCCACTCGAGCTTTATAAACTAACTCCCTTAAGCGACGGCCCGCTCTTCCAAAGCTAACTCTACGGAGCCGCTGAAAGTTGCCGCTTTTGGCACAAAAGACTACCTAAATCAACATTTGTAAATCTCTAAATCTTCACGAAATATCTATCGAATCAACTTAGAATAAAGGGAAATGGATATGAAAGCACTTACTAACAAACAAATAAAATATAAGTGTATTGATTCTTAAATGTGACGAAATATTCCAAGTACTTTGGATATACGCAATTGTCAAAATCGGCAACTTTTAGCCGCCCCGTAGAAGCGAACATAGGTGCGTTTTACTCACTGCACATGCCTTCGCACGTAACATTCTGCAGCACCTGCGGGTGCATGAGTGAAAAGTAGACAGTCTCTCATAAATTGCTTAGTTTGCAGACTTGCAGCTTAACTGATGCTGCTTGAGGCTCATGGCCTCATTCCCACACTCCTTTGCAGATGCCGGCCAGCTGTTTCGGCTTGTGTCTCCTTCGTCAGAGATCGGCCATCCACCATACCTCTGTTACCGAATTTACATGCTAGAGAAACGGAGAAGCTTAAGATAAGCCCCAAGAGTTTGAGGCTGCGACATTCAAGCATATCACCCCGAAGACTATAGCCACATAGATAAGGGGAGTCCTGCAGTCAACTTGTGACTTTGTGGAACTAGTCCATGAGATGTGCGGTTCAACGCCAGTGGTGTGCGGCCCCTACCCGTGGAATGTATTCATTCTTGGACTATTGTAAGGTTCACTATACTCCACAATCCTCAGATTACACATTACATTTCATAAAACTAACTCTTTAAGTGAATATATCTTATGCTTCGGCGGGCTACAACTTGATTATACTGTCCAGTAAATTAACCACTTCCTAGCCATTACTAGTGATATACTAGTCATTGTCTTCGGCATCGTCGCTACAGTCGTAGGCGTTTTAACACTTTTGGCAACACTAATTATACGGACTCATCGAATCGAGATGAGGGTGGCACTTCCCAATTTCTACTTCTCTGCTTTACTTTTCTCTCTGATATCTTCTGACCTGATTCGGAGATGACTTGGTTCCCGATAATTGCTGCCAAGTTGTACCGAGTTAAAGTCGTGGCTCTGTTGATCAAGCTTCTTTGAACACTATCTATCTTGGGGTGCTTAGTGTAATTCAAGTTGGTTAGATCCAAGATACACATTAATTTAGGGTCCAGCTAAATCAACATGGCTCTACCTCTGCTTGTTCTAGAGTGACTTGGCCCGTACATCTAGTAACCTCACCGTGCCATACTAATTAGGAGGGGACAGGAAGGGAGTTTATACATAAGCTTCGTACAGGAGGGGGTCTCGTCCAGCCCTGTCTTCTACCTTTACATTTGAGGAAACCTATAGAGAAAATTTTAGATATTCAGACTACTAATTAAAGAATAATCTCACTGCCTTATAACAGTAGACGAGACCCGCTGTCCACCCCTACTATACTTATGGAATTAGCCTATGAGATCACGTGACGATAACCTTTAAATCAAGTGGACAATAATCCTCAAGATGTCATTCCTCAACCTCGCTCGAATATACTAATCGCCCTGATCCTTTACAAAATCAGCTATCTATACGGTCTTCTCTAATACAAGCTTTAAGAGAACTGTCTTAACGTGACGGAAGGATTATGAATAGTCAGCTGACTGAAGCCGACGCTCCTTTTTCTTATGATTCTCAGTGGTTACAGTAGTAGAGCATAGTAGTGGGCTTTGTAAAGTACATTTCAGTTGTATGAGACTACCTGCAAAATCCTATGTATAACTTAATGCCCGCTCCTTAAAAGTATGCAATCTATATCCCTTAATAACAAAGCCTATGTATAAGCTTTCCTCCAATTCCCTCCTAATTTGTATGGGTAGGCGAGATTTATTAATACACGCCTTGTCTTCAGCATGAAGAAGTGGGCCATATCGATTTAGCTGGACCCTCAATTTACGGGAAGGCGCTTTTGAAACCTGGAAGAGTATCGTAATGCTGTGCGTACAGTGATTCCAACACTGTCCAGTGTCCAACAGAAGTGGCTCAAAGGAAAATCTTACACAGTGGCTCAAATGCTAGCTCTACGACTCTTGTAATTTAATCTTGAACCTATCTGCACTTGTCGTCTGTGCGGATCAACAACAGCCTCCGCATTTTCTCATTGCATTCGCTCTCAATAGACCAAGCGAATGAAGATGGGTGCTTTGGATTTCCGTAAGATAAACAGAGCAATGCCCGACCTTGTGTTTTTGATTCGTTCTCTGAAACTCGCGAATTGCGTTGTCCGCGACTCTCTATCTGGAATCTTAGAAACAAAATACCCCAGAGTTGGAATATCCCGAGAAACAGCACAACAATTTTAAATGGACGAGGAAAAAGCTGAGGGAAGAAGGGTTAGGCTTGAGAGGGGCTGATAGGAAAAACTAGTCCCAGGAAATCATTGAGTAATAAATGAGAAAATGACAAGATACAAGTGATCAGTGCAGTTCTATAAAATCTTTAGAATATAGACTGCAGAGAGTAAATCTCACCCATTCTCGTAGGAATAATTGAGAGAAATGTTTTTCTTAGTAGCAGGTCAAACTCAAGACTTAAAAGTCTATTGTAATCCTTCCTATACCCCTCGAGACACAGCTGAGCATCGATCCGGCCTTCTCACTGTCCATCAGCCCCGTCCCTCTATGCTCCACTTTGCCCTTACAGACGGCCACCTTGCAAGTCCCACAATTGCCCACCTCACAACTACTTCCAATGTCCAATCCCGCCTCTCTCAAAACATCTAGTAGGTTCTGTTCTTCTTTAACTTCCAGCACCTTTCCAGAAGACTTCAGTTCCACTTCGAAAGGATCCCCAGACGTCGATGCTGTGAAGGCTTCAAAGTGTATATTTGACGAGGGGAAGCTCAAAGCTTCTGCAGTAGAGGCAACAGCTGACATCAGACGATCCGGCCCGCAGGTATAGACATGTGTTCCGGTCTTGGCCTCGCTGAGTATCTTGGGGATGTCTAAGCGTTGTGATTTCGATCCGTCGAGGATGGTGAGATGTTCAGACAATGGGTCCAAGTACCTACTAAATGCAACGTCTTCACAAGACCGGACGGCGTAGTATAAATGATAGTGCAATCTTTTGTCCTGAAGATCCTTCGCAGCTGCAAGGAATGCTGTGATGCCAATACCCCCGGCAATCAGAATATGGGCATCTGCATTCTCCTGCAGTGGAAAGTCGGACTTGATGACACTGAACTGTAATTCATCTCCGGTCTTGACATTTTCGTGCAAGTATTGCGAGCCACCTCTGGATGCATCTTTGTTAAATGCAATACCCAGCTCAAACCGATTGCTGTCTCCTTTAACAACAGAGTATGCTCTCACCAGCTTCCCATCTCGGCCAAGTTTGACTCGAATATGCGATCCCGGTTTGACATTGGTGACCAGGTCGGATGGAATCGTAGCTTCGAAGATGAATGATGAGATTCTTGGCGTCTCTTTTCTCTTCTCGATGAGCTTGTATGGTGACCACTGGATAGCTTCCCCTTCCCCACCTCTCAACCGCCCCGAATCATCCTTGAACAACTTCTTCGTCAGACGATTCAAGAAAATGGTTCTCGTCTCCAATCCCAACTTTGGCAAATATGACAGCTCCTTCATCGCATCCTCATTCCTGGTATCCTTGTACAAGAACTTCTGCACGTTGGCAATAGTCCACTGCGGATACCCCCTCTCCTCCAGGCAGATCTCATCACCAGCCTCTAACATGCCTTCCTTCAATACCCGATAGTACCATCCCGTTCGATTCAGATTCTGGCTTCTTAAACTCATATCCTTGACCTCGAAGCGATGATTGAGTTTATAGCACGGCGCTCTCGGCTCACTGACTTGGATCAACAATTCTTTCCCCAATCGATAGATGTCGCCTATGCATACCGTGGTCTCGCTCATCTTGGAAGCCACTAAATTCTCACCGAATCCTCCGAGGGTGAACAGGTGTGCCTTTTGAGGGATCTCTTCTTTCCAGAGTGCGTAGTGTTGTGAGGCGTACTGCATCAAGGCTTTGTCGGGTCCGCCATGGGATTTGAAGGCTTGCTCGTCGCCGTCGCAGCCAAGTTTTCCGACCTTAACAGGAGCTGTGAGAGCAGTCTTGAAGATGGCTGACTTTTCCGAGATGGTAAATACAGGTTTTATCTTGCCGGTGCGGACTTGTAGGAGAGTGTCGACGTGTCGAGCGAGGCTGCTCCGGTCGATCATGGCGTCCGCTTTCATCTCTATGTTTCTGGTAACAATGGCACTGTAAGTTGCCAGCAGGAAAAGACTGATCTAGGAAGAATCTATCTTCTATGTTCTGGAAAAAGTCCGCAACTCTTCGGTGACTGTGTTATTAAAAATCTAACCGAGCAGAGTTTTATACTAGGCAGCCGTCGGGCGACTCCGAAAGTCGTCAGATAGGCTACGCCCGCAAAAATAAATTGACTGCAATTCATTCATCGCGACAAAAACGATTCTCCTCACCTCTGATTGTACTTATACAATAGCCAGGTGAATGCAATGTCTTATTTTTCACCACGGAATAGGAAACGATTCCTGCCAGCGACAACCTATACCCCGCTATGTTACGTTAACTCAGGAGTATCGCCGTACCTACTCCAGCAACCGCTTTCGGAGAAACACATTTGGAGGCCACTTGTACCTCATTTTCGAAACTGCCTAATCCGAAAATGAAATCGTAATTCGTAGGTACCAAGGACTTTCAGCTTCCAACTTCAATCAACCGACAGTAAACAATCATTTTTAGTTGCCATCCCAATTCGCATTTGTAGGTCAAGACGTAACACCATAAGCAGTTCTCACATTAAGATTTCTACCCATATTTGAGTAGTTTTTCGGAAATTTATCATCAAAACCTCGACGACTCCTAACACCTACCTCCTTGAATTATGCCTTCTTGCGCTCTCGACTGCCACCGCTTTACATTTGCAACCATCTCCGCGCAAAGAGAACCGCCGTGTGGTTCGTCTCTATGCCGCGGCAGTCACGACTTCCGCACTCCCTGATATGAATAATATAATGAAAGCAGATATAAAGCTTTAACTCCTCGATACACATAACGTCCGGCGTAGTAAAAGGTTGTGTTAGAGTATGTTGGTTCTGCTGGGTATTGTGTTTTTCCAAATGAAGATGTGTAGGAGCCTGATGATATACAGAAAGCTTGACCTGCAACATGTGAACTGATATAACAACTTCAATAACATTTTTCGTCCAACACAGAAGTGATCCAAATATCGAAGCGCTCAAACAAAGGAAAAGAAGACCGAACTTGACTCCGCTTTGGTGGCAGACAATTGAAAAAGCTACCCACATGTATTCAACTCTAGGAGAAAGGTCGAATATGTTTTGTTTAAAATCACAATGGAATCCCTTTTCAACAGCAAGAACACTTCGCAATTGACTCCGAGAGTAGGTTCTGATTGCTCTTTATCTGCGTTGATGGTTTGAATTCATGCTCTGTGGGCTTTCTGTTTGGCTGTGCCGTTCCGTCCAAACATAAAGCTTCAAAATCCGCTACATCCCACCTCCGCAGCACCAGCTGGTCGAATTCAAACTGCCAAAGCCTTTTGGCTACTGTGCTTGGATCAAAGGTAGGGAGATATAATTCTGCATTAAAACTAGTCAGCTAGGACCCAGAAGTGCTTCCCTTGGCAGACCTGATTGGAGATCAGTGCTCCTTCCAACTTTTAGCACTCGCAGATGCCGCGAAGACTATCATGATGTCTTAAACAGGCGAAGCAGATAGAGTACACTAAAAAAGGGTAGAAAATGCTGCAAAGGAGGAGTCATTGCAGCACCCTGGGTGTTAGATGAAGGTCCACGAACCCGCTTCCTATACGTCAATGTCTAGGCTGTGTGGTCGTCGTCGTCGTCGAGAGAGATAGAGAGAGAGTCGTCATTCCTGCTTTCTTCCTAGGATCAAAGCAACATCAACCAGACTTCCCTTCTCCTTGTTGTTGACTCGAGTTGGATGTGAACCCGCGAGGCTTCCTGTTCGTGGTGGCCTAGGGTTGGCATTTATGTCGATGATGTTCGAGGAGACAAGCTTCGATGGGCAAAGTTGGGAGGATGCTCCTCTTCGTAGTCACTTGCTCTTCTTTCCTCCCAAAAAACTAAAGGCCTTTCCTGTTCGTGCATCAAACCTGGAAGCGAGACTCTTCTTCGTGGATATGTGGTGGACTCGGACTCGAAAGTCCTGACAATGTGAGAACTATCTATGAAGGCTGCGCGCACTATGATGGAGTATGTGCGTCCTCTTGTGGATGGTGAATAGAGGTATGCCGTTGGCAGCTTCGAGTCTGCTACTCCGCAGCGGATTGATGGGTCTCGAGTCCTGGAAACTGTTGCGAATTTCGATCGTGGATTTGCTGTGTACACTTCGGTCTTCACGCTCCGGTAAAGGGGACTACCTTCTGCGGTACAGAGAAATAGTAAGTCTAGAGGGTACAGTGAATTATTTTGTCTTTCAAGAGACTTTTGCGAAGTCTCGAAGTGGCTTTGATGGAGACCTCTGTTTATGTCTCCACCGGCTCTCCTGTCGACGGAGGAAGGACGCGAAAACTATACCCCCAACAGTTATGAGCTCGGCGGACTTCAGTGATGCGATGAAATACAAACAACACAGAACTGATTGTCTCTATACAGTCAAATTAATCAAATGATAGTGAAAAATGACACAGTTCATGTGAAGTGATTCCGATTCCCACGACCTCGTCAACCCAAGTCCAAGCAACAGAGAACCGCAATCGCAAATGCCTCAGCCAAAAGAAGAACTCACCACAGAATCTCCGTAGCCACACAATAGCTCTTAGTTTAGCAAGCACGTAAAGTGCTCGGTGATGCGTTCCCTCGGTCACCGCTGCAAGACTGCTCGGACATTCATCACGGACTCCTCCAACTGTACGCTTTATAGAACCCTAGTGCCCGGGAACTTTACACCGAAAACCTTGTTCTAGCTTCTAGGACTTTGGCATGCCTGGAGATTCCTGTAATCGATGCACTGTTATCAGCGATTACCATTCGTCTAGGTTTTTTGGGGGGGGGAGTGGTATGCCTTGGGAGTCCTCCTGGCTTCGTCTTACCCCCGCCCTCTCTCTTAGCCACTCAACTTCATTATAGCGGATGCAGACATTGGATGGTTTCAGGATAGAGTATAGATGAACATGCGACAATAGAGCAGCATTAAATGACGTGAAGAGAAAGTAAAAGTTCCTTTCAATGGCATTATCAAGTGAAGTCGGCGTTCGAGTCTCTTCTATTTCGCGAGTAGACAAAGCTGTTTCTCGTCCGGCCCGGATGTTCAATATCTAACCATCCCCTGTTTCCATACACCAGCGAGAGATAATCTCTACTATCTGCAGTTATCACCGACTTCTCTCCCATGAACATCCCGCGTCAGGCTTACATTTCGATGATCAAGCCATCCGCGCTGACGAACAACCCGTTAAGCCACGGTAACTCCTCACACCAATCGATCTCCCACAGCGCGGCACTACCATACTTGACGAAGATGTAATCAGGGTACGCGGCTATGCATATGAAGCTGTTTAATGATAGGTCCCTTTCAATGGTGAAACACAAAGAAGTGGCGATCCCCTTAAGCATCGAACCGGTTGAGCAAATAACAGCACTCAACTGGTTGCTTCTCTTTTGAGTTGCTTAGCTAGTAAAAAACCACTACCAAAGACATGAAGTTAAGTATCTCGCCATGCCCCCCAAACGCTTCGCAGAGCGAAGTAGTCGATATCGAAGCACTTCATCGTTAAGTCTTTACCGAAGGATGTCCCAAGTACCAAACACCTGGTCCCACTACTACCACATGCCCATCTCCACATTTTGGTTTCTCATGAACTCAATAGCCGGTACCAGTGTCGAATAGGCTTTTAATAATCCTTCCTATTGACCAAAGGGCGCTTTCAAAGTCTCCACTCTGTATCCACCACCGTACACCCTCCACATCGTCAACCCCGCGGCGCCACCACACATCGATCAATCAGCTGCCTCAAACACACCAACAACAGCATCAACCACATCACCACACCAAAATTTTGTCATTTTTCCAGCCCAATTCAACAACCCTAGCAGAATTTCAGACCCCCACAAGCTTCTACTTGCAGATTTTCTAACAACGGTCAAGCCATGCCGTGCACCAACCGCACCATCCATTCATTCCAACGCCGTCCTCCATACTCCTTTCCACTCAGAGGCCAGGAGTCGTCTCGCCCACCAAGTCACCAAGCCTTTCGCAAAGTATCGCGAATCACACATCGACAATTTCTCTTGAAGGGCTCGGGAAGAAGGCAGTGCCTTATGTGAGAATTTGAGCTGCTGACTCAAATCCAATCGTGTGGTTAGTCTAAATCCCGAAATGTGGAGCGAGCGAGTCAGCCACTTCAATGGACTGCATAGTATGGAGATGCTTATCCAGAAGAACCCTAACTCCGCATCGTCGCACTTCTTTGATGCCCGGGAAAGATGACCTTCTTCCTCTTGGCTTTGGGTTTGGTTCTGTTCAAACTCACTTCACGGCGCAGCGCAACAGCAACGTGGACGGATTGGAAAGATGAAGATGAATTCTCAATCATTGTTGCCGTTCAGATGCTACCTATCCTACCCAACCTAGTCCTCGATCTAGATTCCTTTGAATCGCAAGATATGGTAATACAGTACAGTAAATGCCAACCGGTAAGCAGATCCCCTCCCAACAAAACAGGAATGCAAATCACAGCCAACAAACCTATCATCGTTACTCATATTATTCCTCTCACGTTAACGCCGCACTCCAGTTCCTTGACAGAGCCTGCAACTTCCTCTTGATCCCATCCGACACCCTCAACGCAACGCCCTGCTCGAGCAAAGAAATGGCATGATTCAACACCTCGTCAGGGAGAAGTTCAACATGACGATCGCCTTTCGTCAAGACCGGGACACCTTCCCCGTTCCAGAGATAAGAAACTACAGATCGGTCATCAGGCATAACAGCATCAATAGCAAACAAAGGGCCGTTCTCCATGCGCTGCGAGTTCGGGTCTGTCCTTGAGAGACTCTCGACCCACAGAACTAGAGCGGCACGATAGATGGCCGTACACCACCAATGCGGTCTACCTTCTCGCGGCATAGACGACACAAGACGCATGACTTGACCGCAGTGGATCAGGACTTCCTCAGGCTGATGAATGCACCGCTTGTACCGGACACCGAGCTCTCTCCTGGACCCGTCAAATAACTCTCTCCGTGCCAGCCGCTCAATCTCAGGGAAAGAGGTGACAGCATTGAGACTGATGAGATGGTAGAGCACGAGGTTCGCGCGAGTGACAGGACAAGTTGGATCGGCTTTGGCGTGCACGGCGCACAGCTCGTACCATTTCTGGAGGAGCGATTGCACTTCTTCTAGCCGGAGCATAGTGCTCGCCTTGGTGACCGTTCTGCTGCCACGACGGGCACCGAAGAAGTCAGAGAAGCAGCTCAGTACTTGGCGCAGATGGCAGAGCAGCGACTGGAGTGGGTGCAGCAGTAGCTTTAGTTGGAGGGGAGAGAGCTGCTCGTAGCGGCGACTTATGTTATCATGGAGCATATCCTGAAACAAGTCGCAAAGCGATGGTGTGAGCGGTCGAACCTCGAGTGGATTAGGGCTGAGCCAGCTTGTGTCGCTGTTTGTCTGCTGGAAAGCAGCCAGCCATTCAGTGGAGTCTTTGGCAAGCCAGAGGCACTCCATGCCTGGCATCGGCGTCTGCAGCTCCGTGATGGAGAGAATGGGGGCTGTATCGTGAAACAGGCTCAACTCCTGGTCCACCATCACCCAGTTGTATACTAACCTACTGCTAATTAGCCTGCGAGTCTGGGTTTGTTGGGTTGTGCTGAGGTGTGTGAGGAGTGCTTTGTTATTGGCTGCCCGTCTAGACAGATGACCACAACTACTGGTACACTGCAAGGGAAAACCGATCATCCGCCCACACAAGAAGATGTGGCTTGCCATGGCGAGGGAGAAAATATGAAAGGGAAAGGAATTGCTCACCTGTTCTTGCTCTCTTGTTGCTGCCACGACCTCCATTGAAGTTCGAGATTCGATGGATCTGTGGAGATGATCATGGGAAGAGATGGCTCCAACATGCCGGCATGCTTCAACATCTAGGTGGTATCAGTCAGTTGGCTGTCAAACATATTTCTACTTTCGCTACACTTACCGACAGATACATGCCTCTTTGGCCCATGGCAATATTCATATGCCATGCATCACCACTCCAGGCTCCAAGGATGGTGAACAGCAAAGCGCATCTCAAGACGACTGGATCAGCCGACAGTTCAACATCCTTCTCAATGATGTTGAAGAGGGAAATGCGACAGGTCTCAGTCAACCCCGCAGTTAGACATCTCGCTTCGGATGTTTGGACCGAGGTTGCACCAGTTGCAATCATTAAAAGCAGGAGAAGAGTAGACGCTTGATTGTTCAGCATCAGCTCGTTTGGATCAAGACTACCTCCGTTGATCAACGTATAATACGGCGCCAGACTGCGCACGTAACTTCGCAGAAAGTACTCCAGAACATTGGAGGGAGGAAGTACGAGGAAGTTGAAATTTCCATGTGGACTCCCTTTGTCCCATGCTTTCATGCCTCCTCGATGTGTTTCGAGAGCAGTGTGAAGGAAACTCTGGGTGATGGCGAGTATGCGATCTCGAGTACTTGAAGAAAAAGGAACAACTGATATCTGATTCTTGTAGTCCATATCAGACGAGTCAATGTTGCTGTCCAGTAACTGCCAAGTACTTTCGTATCTGGAATGCTGTTCCAGATTCTCAAGATGGATGATTGCAGTCCGTGGACAGGAACCAGAAAAAATTGGACGATTGCAACGAGCCAGGGGCCATGCCGCTTCGGCTGCAATGACAACCTCGAACTCAGGCATCATGGGCTCCCCACTCATGAACCCAGTCGCTTCAATAATCTTGAATGGCCTTTCGAAGTCTGCTTGTGAGGAGATGCTGGTGGACGTTGTGTGAGGAATGGAAATTGATGTGTGCATGGAAGCAGACACCATGGCATCAGAACCGGAGTAGGACCCCGCCATCTCCATAAATGGAATATCAATCTTGCCATTCATGTTGTTTGGATACATCTCTAACTCGGAGGGGTATTGATTCCACATCATGAGGTCCTGATAGCTGGTATCCGTGTTGAGCATATCCTCGTCATTGAGACACAAGAAAGTGTCCATCCCGCGAACACTTTCACTCGGCGAGGTGTTGAACGGTGTATTTCCGAAATTGAGTCCTTGCATCGTATAGACTGGAGTCTGAACTTTTTGTGGACTTCCTTGGATCTGCTGTGTATCCAACGGGCTGCCAGCTGCCATGATAGGAGTTTGTGCTGGGGCTGGCTCTTTGGGAGCTAACCGATTTGTTGTTGTTGGAGATCGACTATTCCGCTGGGCAGAAACTGCACCAGATAGACTGGCCGATCTCATAGATGCTTTTCCCGAGCGACGAGCAAATCGAGCCTCACATGGCAAATTCTTCTCGGCACATCGAGAACATGGGACTGCCTTGTCACATCCCGTCTTTGCGTTTGCACAGTTGATGCAGGCGATTGGAGTTCGCCCAGCGATGGATGGAACCGTTCCTGGAGCTACTTGCATTGGGTCTTTGGTTTCGTGGTATGTGAAGTGGTGTCGTTGGAGAAGATCTCTGTTATTGAAATGGTTAGTATTGGGGTACTCTCGTCAAGCTTCGAGGTTCGTCTACCTTCTGGGAAATGACAATTGGCACAGTGTACAGCGATGGGGTTTGACATTCGTATCTGGTAGTATCCTGTTAGTGACGAAGTCCAGGGTTCTTTGTTTGTTTTGGGCAGCTTGAGGGAGCCAGTAACACTTACGACTAGGTATGTGTCTTTCGAGATGTTCCTTCCTCGTGAAGCTCTTTCCACAGTACGTGCAGAAGATCATGATATCGACCTAAGCAGCACATTCATTATTTGCCTTTCGAATATTATATACGACTTGACGGTCGACCAATCAGGTGATGGATGGTTTTGAGCAAGATTATCCCCAGTACAGCTGTAATGGTTGGTGATTCAGAATGGAAACTCTGAAAGTGTGTGTGTAGTTGTTGAGCGAGCGAGATATTGAACTTCTGGAAAAGTTCAGATAAAGAAGACCTGGGCTGACTTCCGATTAAGCAAGTTCCCAACGATGTACGACTTGATAGTGTAACGGCGACTCGGTCCTAGGGGATCAACGCATTCGGAACAGGATTCGTATCGTATCAAGACGTTGATATTTCTTCCATGGGATGGCGAGCAATTAGGAGCGATGAAGCGATTGAACGAGTGAACGAGTGAGTGTGTGAGTATTTTCAGCCCGCCTCAATCAATACCAACAATTTACGCAGACCAGCGTTGCAACCTGGAAGCAGATCCTCGTGTCGGGCCTGTAAATACTATGTATGTCGACTGTCGGCCCTGGGAATTATATCTACGGAATTTGAAATCATGTTTCTCAATCATCTCCCGTCGTTTTTCCAGCCGCACCCTCCCCTTGGCCCCCCCTGCTCTCTCTCTCTAACTGCCTGCCTGCCCCACACAGGGGGTGGTCGTGGTGGTGAGCAGAGACTACGTGGGATAGCGGAGGGGTGAGCAGCATTAGTTGGAGCAGAGGGGGATCTGTTCGCAAGGCTCGAGAGAGGACCTGGGTAGTCCCAGCACGGGTCAGCACAGCTTATTTGGATGTGCACTTGCCATTGGCGGACAAGAGCACCAAGGAATACACGCTCATGCACATTTCGGCCATGGAAAAGTGACTAGCACGGGGCTGCGGCGATTGAGGCTTTGGCTTTTTGGTCTTTGGTAGTGGGATGCAGAGGCTGCAGAGGGTGCAGAGCCTAGCCTGATACTCAGTAAGTGATAGGCACAGGGACTGTAGTAGAGTGACGTGCCGTCCATCCCATGGGCCGTTAAGGATGGGATGCTAAGATGCTTGTGTGTGGTGGCTTCTTAGAGACATGGGGGGCCCAGGACGGTTATGGATGCTACTGAAGATCCATGTCTGTGCAACAAAAAAACCTACCTACAGGAGTAAGTAAAGTTACAGTTCCTGACTGGATTTATTAACTCCCCTGAATTACTGATTGACTGACTTGCAACTATTCAAGCACACTGCCCAGTATCATACTATGCCTGAACTTGCACTTGGGTATATTGTTGTTCTCTATTTATTTATCGGGCCAGAAGCTGCTGGTAAGTTAGGCCAAGCACCTTCGTCAAAGAGACTGACTACACTGGACAGCACCACCCCACTAACTATCAACCATCAACCATCACCAACTCCAAGTCTGCAGCCTCTGCTTTGCTTTGCTGCGAGGACAAGGGACTCACAGGCTAGAGTAAGGGTTAGAGGCCCATGGCTGCAGGGCCTGCAGGACCTCAGCATGCCACCAATCTTGAGCCGTCAGCACGGTCCAGTCCCCCACTACAGTACACACCACTCAGTCCAGTCCTGTAAGTCAGTCCCCAAACAGGCCTAACCCGCTGAAATCTGCCTAAATAGGCCTCCCGAAATGCAAGCAAAACTCCCTAGCCCCAGGCACTACACTCTCCCTCTCCCCCCTCCCTCCCCGCGGCGTGGATCGTCATTTTTATTTTTATATCCTTACCTGATTTTCCCCAGGGCCTGCCTGCCCGCCCGTCTGCTGCCCGATTCTACGGCTACGGCTACGGCTCTCTGTCCCTGCGGCAGAAATAAAGTTTGGTCTTTAGCGTTTGGCTGCATCTTGCATTGCGTATCTTACGCTGTGTGCTACTACAGTACAGTAGTTTTTCTAGTAGTCTTCTCGTACATTACTTCACTAAGCTACTGATCCGAACTCTGCTTCCTCGCTGCAGTAGCGTATATGTCGCTGTTTTGACTTCTTGTTTCGTGCTGTTAGTGTCTCGCGTTTCTACTCACCTGTACGAGTACGCCGGTGGATGCTTGTATTCCAGCGACGCCAAAACCCAATATCGTCCGTCCAGGTCGTGCGGGATTGTGCAACGCTGAAATGTGACGAGATGACGGTATACAATTACCCCCATAGTATCTTCTCGGATGTCGTGATACAAGCACCATGCGGATGAATGGCAAGTCTTGGGACATTGGTCATTGGCCAGCAAGTAACTGGCCCGTTTGCAGGGAGGTCAATTGGAATTATCTTGATATTGAAATCACTGCACGACCCGGCATATCCAGAAGTTCATCCCATTCTATGTCTCCCATACTGTGACGGAAACTTCTCGTTCAAAGCCGGCGAGTATAGTAGTCTGGGACGGATTGTAGAGTAATTCAAGCAAGTGCTTTTACCAGGCGAGATGAGAACGGGAGAAGGTACAAAAATAGGCCCCACGCAAAATCGAACCCGAAGCCAAGGCAACATCCCGCGCGTCACGTCCCGGTTTGCAGCCGCCCAGCCCTCTGGTCGGGTTCTGCTTCACCTACCTCTTGAGTGTCTGTAGCTGCGCTGTACTATACTCTATTGTAGTGTGTTTTGCCCGTTAGCCCGGGCTTGGGAATGGTATCACAGATATCACAGATATCGCAACAGAGCCGCGCATTCGTTCCTTGAACGAGCCTGACTCCTCTAGCGGATGTGGCTTTGCGCAACTGGTAACTTTTGAAAAGTGTAAAGAGTTGTCGTAGTAACCTTGTTGTCCTAGGAACACAAGCGATTCTCGTCCATGTCCATTTTATGCCATGACTGCATCTCTGTATCTCTGTGGTTCTGCCGTCGCATCTTTCTTCTTCGTCTCGTCAAACAGGGTCCTATCGTCAAAATCAACATTATTCAGGTCCGACTACTTACACACTACTACGGCATGACTTGCCGCAAGTGTGCGGACGGACGCAGCAAGCTATTTGATAGCAGCTGACTGTCGATCTCGGCGTAAGATAGGAAGTACCTGCCGCATCGTTCGGTAATTCAGCGCAAGCGTGTAGCGTTGGTATCGAGGCGGAGTGAGGGTGCGGATGGGATGCGGATGAGAAGCCAACATCACAGAAGGATCAAGAGGAAGATCGCCGAGTAAGCTGGGTGGTCAAGTCAGCCTCCGCTCCTTCCCAGCATCATCCTAGCCCATTTCAAGCCCGCTAATCATCACGATCCCTTAACATATCACGAATCTCGATAAATGATCTCACCATCCATCTGCAACCTCGCATTCATTCCTCTTGGCAATTGAGGATGTGAGCGTCTCGAAGACGATGCGAGAGAAGCGAGAGGGTCAGCAAGATCGGTGGTTTGGAGATGTATGTACCATGTACAAGCAGCTAGCACCGAACACAGGGAAGAGGGCGCTCTGCTGCCTTGCTCTGACCTATCCAGTCGACCGAGACAACTGTGCATACGACGAGATGAACAGAATCAAAACGTTGGAGCCACGATAAAAGACCAGCGGACCCGTAAGCCACTGTCATCTGTGCAGAGAGCCGAACTAGGAATCGCCAAGCGGCGAGATGTTTTCCCTTTGCCTTCCTTGTACATTGGACATATATCTCCCACTACATTTTTGTTGGTGCGTGCCCGTCGTATCTGCGAGTCGAGGCTCCTTCTCTTCTTCTGCTGCGTCTGCGTCTGCGTCGTGTCGTGTTGTTGTTCTGTCCCTCGCTATTCGCTCTCGCTCAGAGCTCGCTCTTCGACCACTCAGCTTCCACCTCCTATCATGACTGTCTGTCGAGCTTGGCAAGGGTCTGCGAGGGGAGGTCAGCCCTACCATAGGAACCTACCTATAGCACATTAATAGACAAGAGTGTTCGCGCTCACCCAAGTGGTAGTCAGGAACTTGGCACGGCATCGCCAGAGCTTGGTGGTGGTGTGGTCGAAAAGTAAGGGCTGGGTGGCTGCTGGCTCTTGGGCTCACTCACACTCGCACTGATATTCGCTTGCATTCGTGCTTCAAAACTTCGGATTGAAATGAAAGGAAATGCGGGGAAATTGTGGTCGTATTTCATTTAAGTTCATCCAGTTTTTGAGTGATTGACTGAACTCAAGATTATATAATTGGCCTCTCCTAAAGCAATGAGCGTCTCTGCGAGACGTCGGACCTATGAAACACGACGGAACCCCTACTCGGACTTCCGAATTATCCAAATTGGTTATGGACATCCAAGTCACGGGGTTTATAGTTCGCCGATGCGTGCGTGTAGGTGCCCTGTTTGTTTACCTGTGGTACCGTATCACGAACTTGACTTGAAATGAACTCCATCTCTACGGCGTTGTACGTGAGTGGCAGAGTCCAAGAGCCGCGAGCGAGCGCTTTGTGGGTAGATTACCAATCCAATATTCCCCAACAAATTTCCAGTTTCACCCTCATTTTCCATGTGAGGGAATTGATTTTCCTGGCGCGGCCAGGTCAGCTCAGGCTACACCGCCACTGCTGGTGATCTCTTCCACACTCCGCATTCACAGACGAGAATTCTCGGAACTTATTCGATATGCAGTTTGCATATGTGCTGCAGCAGTCGGCATGCATAGGAATAACTCCAAGAGCCAAGAGCCAAGCGCCAAGGCTAAGCAAGTGACCAGAAACAGAGCCGTCGGTCTTGTTTCGCAAAAGCAGTAAATGTAATGTACGGAGGTACATGGACTGAGTCAATCGTGCTGTAACTCCTTATCTTTCTAGGTTCTGACTCTCAGCTTCTGGCTTCGTGTGAGACACACTTGCATACACTAGATAGCTGACTGTGCTGGTGTGGTAGGTATTGATGAGACTACTGCACAGGAAAGTCTCTTAGTGGGGAGGCTCAAACAGGATGATGATAGACAGACACGTGGAGAAGATCGCCATCAAGGGAAGTCGACCCGATTACAATATTCTGGGATGGGAGATACGATACCAACGGAGAGACCATCAAGCCGGAGATCCTATTGATTCCACAACCACGGGTCCCTCTCATCAGCCTTAAATGGAATCCGGAATTGGTCATATCATAAATCGTGACCGATATCTCTTATCGGAACAACTTGGCCTCCGTCAGCAATATGCGGGTCAAAGTCCGGATCGTCGCTGTCAAAGTCTTGGAAGTTCTCCGGACTTCGAGTTGGGGAAATCCGGCATGTGATCTGCAATGTTTGAAAGGTCCACCAGGTCCAGAACTGAGGAGTCCAGGGCAGGACAGAGCAGGACATGCGGTGGGTGGCATGGTATGCCGTGAAACGCAAAACCCCTTGATCGGAATCCGGGGATGGGATGGAATTTGTTAAAAAAAAATACACCGTGATGAGGATGAAAACATGGAGTATAAGACATCCATATACAGCCTCTTGGGGAGGGCACAAGTCTACAGGACAACTGGAATACCTTAAAAGGCTCAAGTATTCGCTCACCACCAAAGAAATCAGCCGTCAGCATGCCACCAAGCGCCACCGAAACGTTCAGCGAGCAGCCAATCTCCTCCCCGACTCCAATCACTTACGAGACGACTCGCTCCACGCATTGGGGACCACTTGCTGGCAAAGTCGCTCTCATTACCGGATCCGGACGTGGAATCGGCAAAGGCATTGCTCTAGAACTTGGCGCAAGAGGAGCTTCAGTGGTCATCAACTATGCCAAGAGTGCAGCAAAGGCCGAAGACGTTGTTGCGGAAATCATCAAAGGCGGCAGCAAAGCGATAGCTCTCCGAGCCGATGTCAGCAAACCGGAAGAGATCGTTAAGTTGTTTGAAGATGCATATGCCCATTTTGGACGGATCGACTTTGTCATCTCAAACTCGGGAACGGAGGTCTGGTTCAAAGAGGAGGATGTTACGCCAGCAGACTTCGACTATATTTTCAACATCAACTGCCGTGGTCAATTCTTTGTTGCCCAGCAAGGTAAGTCCTGCCTGATATCGCCACTTCTCCTTCCTCCAATACTGTTAAACTGACTTTCACGGAAAAGGCCTCAAGTATTGTGGGCGTGGAGGTAGGATCATCCTTATGTCTTCGGTGGCGGCTACCATGAGTGGAATACCTAATCATGCATTGTACGCTGGCAGCAAAGCAGCCGTCGAAGGATTCACTCGATCCTTCTCGGTAGACTGCGGCGAGAAGGGAATCACTGTGAACGCCATTGCTCCCGGCGGTATCAAGACGGATATGTTTGACGAGAACGCCTGGCACTACGTTCCCAAAGGCTACCCGGGTATGCCAATGGAGATTATCGAGGCTGGGCTTGCCAGCCAAACCCCGCTCAAAAGGTGTGGACTGACATCCGACATTGCAAAGGCTGTTGCTCTGTTGGTCAGTCCTGACAGCGAATGGATCAATGGTAAGTTCGCCGAGTGTGTTTCTTTTGGTGACTGCTGCTTAAGGTTTTGCTTTGGGAGAGTTCGCCTTGACTTGACTTGACTTGACACTGCTCCTAACGTCTCATTATTGAATCTTACGCTGACCGGGGTCTTTTGCATACAGGCCAAGTCATCAAACTCAGCGGAGGAGCTGTGGCGTAGGTTAGATTTCCGTTTCGAGCTCCGGCAACGTCAACACGGCATGAACTATCGCTCAGCTGCATCTGATCGTCTGAAGACGAAGGCCTCACTGGGTATTGTCCATCGCGGGTGGAGGACGAGCGCATTGCTTTTTGTTTTTTTCTTTCATTCCTGGCACATGGAATTGGTTGGGGGTACGTGGGGAACCTGGAGGGGCTGAGTTTCTGGCTGCATGGTGGATGATGGATGATGGAGGGGGTGAAGATCGAGAAGTAGTGAGGGGTTCGGGTTGGCGAGCTACAGCAATTGGTGGAAATTTAACGCTTGGCCAGTAGGTAATCATGATCAGGACGAGCAATGGCCAACAATGATCCGCAACCTATCGGGTCAGCAAGCTATCCGTCAGCCTGAAGTACGAAAGGAATCTTGGGGGACGAAGAGGCTGCCTTCGCTTCTTTTCGTCCCGTGTTGTGTATGTAGATGCAATAAAGTTCTCACTCACACACGAGAAAACTCCAGCTCCAGCTTCAGTCTTCCACCCCGCCATCCACACCGGTTTTGCTGTCCGTGAAACCTCTCCATACGGAGAATTGTACTTCAGGAAAACCCCACTAACATAAACAAGCCTTCACACAAACAGCCCTCCACTCCAGCTGGGCGGGCAAGGCGGATTCAGAACATATCCACCAGATCGTTATCCGGACTGGGGGTCTGTCTCACAACATAAGGGTTCGGCCCGGAATAGGACAATGGCTGACAGCGGCGCTCATGTTCAGGGTCAGGAAGAGGTTGAAGCCGATCCGATTCGGCTATGGACAGGGCTGAAGATGTGCTGGAACCAATGGAGAACAGCTAGAGAGCTGTGGCAGGCTTGAGTTCACGGCATGTGAAGCCAAGCCCCCTTCCAAGCACTCTCGTCTGAGCCCAAAGGGCAGAGTTCAGACCACTGAAGGTTCAGGGCGGGTGTACCTGAAAACCTCGCTCGGATTCGGAGCTGTAGATATCTAGAATCCTTGGCTCTTCCTTCTCAAACAGTCGGGGTTTCTTTTTCTACTTTCTGCTAGCACTGCTGGCAGTTGAAGCCTAGAGCTGCAATGATCGACTGCCACAATCGCCCACAGCGGAATTTTCCAATTTCCAGCGTCTCGGTGCAGGCTTGTCTGGTTCTTGGCTACCCTGCAAGTTTATCGTAAGGATCAGGCCCCGCCCTGCTGTAGATCACTCCAACGGAGCTGGGTAGCTCGTGAAGTAGGAAAGCTACAGTAGATCAGATCCACTGAACACTATCCATATTTCCCTCATGATCCTTAACCGGCAATAAACCTAAGGGAAATCGATTCAAACTGAATCCAAGAATCCACATGTCGTTATCCAACAAGTCACAGTACAGTTACGTAGTAATAGTAGTAGAGTCCCCGGAGAATATCCTTGTGCATGTAACCATCCAACCCACTATCCCACCCGTCAGTGATCGCCAAGGCCAAAGCGTGTTCAGCAACGCCTCAAGCTTCCAGACTCCTGCGCCTTTTGACATGCTATTTTCGGGGCTTGCAGGGCTTCGGGCAGATATGCGAGTGGTCGGGCGACGGGGGGGCCCTGTCTCGAGATCTTAGCTGTCTTCTTAGTGGTGCCGTGAGGTCCGAGTTAGTGACTTGAGGTAGTGATTTCGCAGGACTTGATTTGACTCGTCTTGGTTGCTTTTGACGAGACTTGCTATTTGCGAAAGTTACTCCTCGATACTGAATAACAACTATGTACGGACTTCCGATACTCCTGCTCTCATATCACGCTCGAACGAAAATGCCACAGCGTCACACTAATGTCGTATTGCACCTCCTGCCCTCCATGTCCAGCATGTCCATCCACCATGGACACGACAGTAATGGGCTCAGTAACTGCAAGAGTGCTGCAAGAAGTAAGTGTAGTGGCGTGTCCCGCCTTCAAAAGCCAGATCGTCAGACACGGCACACGGTACATGTAATGAATGGTGGACAGCGAGTTGGGCAAGGTTATCTGTACCTGTGCATTTTTGTGCCCACCTCGTCAAAGTACCCCACAAATTACTTCATCTGCAGTGAACATCACAAGAAAGACAAGATCGGCATGCGGGTGATACTGCCACTGCTCATTGAGGTCATAATCATGAGAATCTAGTCAGAGAACGCCGAATATGGACAAGCCATTACACGCCTTTTCCTTCTACAGGAGGGGTGAGGAGAGAGCCGTGTCGCCAGTACTGGATGAAAAATAACTGCACGCGAATCCCCAAAAAGCCCCAGACCCAAACCTGGCTACCGATCATGTACTGCATGTACCGAGACAACGACTGTGTAAATGGCTCCTCCAGCATGGAAAGTAAGTCAGGCTGACCTGGCCTGATACAATACAAGAATGGACAGGATGGACATGCCAAAAGCAGATCCATGAAAAAATTGATCGTCAAGAACAATCATCACAAAACGTCCATAGCATAGCAAATCAAAGCAGAAAAGGACCGAAAACCAAATGAACGGAGAATATCTGTCTCATTCATTTATCATCCAATAATCAATCACTGAATCATTCGATCAATTAATCAGAACTGTGCACCCGTGAAACTGCGCTGTTTTCTCAGTGACTCAAACGTAAGATCCAAACTCTGGCACAGGTAATTGCTCACGGCACCGTGCATGCCTGCGTCCTCCTCAGAATCGCTCATCATAGATGTCTCCTGGAACTTGGCAAAAAGCTCCTTTAATTTCTTCAAGTCTCTGAGAATGATCTCCATCTGAAGCCATCTCACATCCTCATTGGCGACTCGATAAGTACCGAAGGTCAAGGGCAGTTGCTGAATTTGACCGCCTTGGCTGGATGTAAGTGCAAAGTAGTTCTTGGAGGCATCCTGGTAAATGGAGATGATCCGCCCTAGGATAGTTCCCAGGAGCATGGTCCGAAGACTGGAGCCGGACTTGGAGGTGCAGATGGGACAGTTCAACATTGTCGAGCAAGTCTCGACCGCGCGCTGATTTACAGTCAAAACGATATCAAGAGATGTGGCTGTGATCGCATCGGAATTGTGAAGGGCTTGCAGAGCTGACAGACATGTGTTGAAGCAGTTGCAAGTGGCGGACTTGGGTGCGGAATGAGGTATGTAGACATTATGGCTCGATGCTGGACCGGGCGCAGAGGTGGAGTAGTCTGGTTGTTCGTACCAGGAAATGAGCGATGGTTGTACAGTATGATCGACCAGGGATTTTGATCGTTGGTGGTGTTGATTTTGGATGTTGTCGACATATGGAGAAGCCATATCCGTCCGAGGAGAATTCGTCCAGGAAAATACTGGATCGAACATATCTTGGTTGGGTCCGGACTCTGGATCTGATCCTCCCTCGTCCCCCAAATTTGGAATTGTGGTCGAGGATATCGAGTGCCTATGATGCATCGAAGCATCCGGAGACCCGAGGATGGATGACCAGTCTGTCTCCAACCCATATGAAGTCGAGTGCTCGACATCGACGCTCATCGACGGCGTGGGATACCGGATCGAAGACTCCTCCTGCCTCGAAAGCTCCTTTGATTGACGTCTGTGACTGCTATCCGATTTGGGCTTGCCGGCTCGAGATGATGGTGAGTATTTGCAATCAGCTCCGCAGGCCAGACATCGTGAACAAATCGGCCGAGCCTTGCTGCATTTAACCTTTGCCAGGAAGCACGTATCGCAAGACGCCCGCAATTTGGAGTATCGAGGTTTGGAGGGTTCGCTTTTTGCCTGACCATACATTGTCGACGTTGGTGGTGGGAAATTAATCTTTATAAATTAAGTCTGGCGAATCCTGACCGGGACTTAGACGGTAAGGCTGAAGCGAACAAGCAAGCTGCAAGTAAAAGAGTGGTAATGGAAATCGGGAGGAATCTCCCGGAGTGAGATGGTAGGTACTGGGTATATATTGCCGGAAACAAATTCAACCTCTTGAGGAGTTCGATTGACAGAAACGAGAGTAATGAACATGCTAAACACAGTCAATGGAGCTGTTGCGTTGTCAGGGAAGCTGGAGCTATGTGTAAGAGCAAGGCAGGGAGCAGGAAGAAGGATCGACGACTTAGACTTGTAGGGATGAGATCGACCTCTGAGCGGTATCAGGCCGTAATAATGATCCTCATCTTTGCAGCCTATCTGCAGTCGCATGAGTACAAGCCAGTTCGCTTAATTGAGCCAGGACTGGATGGATGGGGGAGGGGGAGGAAGCACTTGGCTGGAAGAAGGTAGGACCTTCTAATCCATGGGTCTGCGTCTGTGCGGTGTCCGGGATATTGATGGATTGTGCCATCCTGGAAGACCTGCAGCTCGCGCGCAGATGAGGCGACGCAACAGAATGAGCCATCCCGATACATGACATGATTATGAAATCGAGGACGACTTGGTCCCAATGCTCTGCTTCTCTTTGCGGCTTGCTCTTTACTCCGCAGTACGGAAATCAGGCACTGCCAGTGCCTTGCTAACATCATCATGATATCCAGGCGATGAGAACTTCGGACGTCCGAGAGGCAAGCGAATGTGAGTGAGCAAGCCGAATTATATATCGGGACTTGTGTGGGTAGAGCGGCTGTCAGCAGCTGTCAGCCTCCTTCGAACAACTACTGGCCGTGATGTGCCTCACGGCCGGGTTGGGTATTTCTTCGTCCGGAGTATAGAAGAGTGGCAAATGGGTAACTCGTGGTTGGTGCGCCATGTCACACTGCAACGCAAGTAAGAATATACGGTAATCCCCACTCGCCCACGGAGCCAACAGCCAACGAACGTGTGAATGAGCCCTCAAAGTATTCCAGAATTACCTCATCCGGACGCCGAGAAGAGAGGCTGGTTAGCAAATGCGGTGGGCTGACCAAAATCTTTCCGAACGCGAACTGGTGATGCTGTCTTCCTTTCTGCTACTCTGCCCCGAAGCCACCGGGAAAGTCACTAAGTTACTTGGGAAAACAGGTCATTTTGTTTTGTACCTTCGTACTTGGCTGAAGATATGGGCGCACTGCAGGCTCATAGTAGCATGATAGACTCTCCTTCGTTTGTTGCCTCGCATTGCCCCTAGATGTATGGTCTTGGGAGCGGCAGAAGGCTCGTTGCATGAAAACAAAAGTTGTCAGTAAAGGTAGCATTATCTGTGGTTGTACTTCTGGTCCCTAGACCTGGTGGTGGTGAGTAAGTGGTGACAAGTTACTCGTACATTTACTGGATTGGTCACACGCTGGATCGGGCGCACCGTGGCAGGCATGGACAGGAGGCATCTATCTCACGCGGATCTCAGGCGGCATAATGGCTTGAGGACATGAGCCACTAATCAGCACAGCAGCTATCGCTAAACGAGAGCTCTGGAGTCCGTCAGCACCTGCTGCAGGGAATTCCCAGTAGATGAACGAGGCGCTGTATCGACGTACTTTACCTTCTTAGGCAGCTCTGTACAGTACAGTAACTTCATAAGTGTGTATCCTGGCCGTGACCACCACAGCACGCTTGACGGGTGGCTGCGTAATGTACAGAATGAACTGGGTTCACCAACCGTGGCGTGGAACATTGCACCGAACACCACCACACCCCACTACAGGACGCTTTCACATGTTTTCCTCCACTTGCGATACATGCAATGACTAAATAAATAATTTGCACGAGGCAGGCAGGGAAGAATTTTGGTAATACGCGCAGTGATGAGCGCATGGGAAACGCAACTTGAGCTCTGTCTCACCTCATCTCGAACTCAATCAGTGATTCATGACATCATAATAGAATATCGTTGCATTGGTAAGTGCATTGCAGCAAAACAAACAAACAAACAAACAGAGAAAAGACAAGCCCATGTACTATGAAGTCCTGCCCCGGATAAACACAAAAGGAAAGTAAAGCCCCCAAAACCCGAGATCCGGTATATTAAAGCCAACAATTTATTACACTACTGCGTTCATCGCTTCTCTAATTATGTCTCCTAACGTACCAACCTATTTAACATAGTCAGCACTAAATTGAAGATCGTAGACCCATCGAGCAGATGAGAAAACAGGAACAAAAAAGGATAGTAGGGATAACTCACATATGGCTTCTTCATCATCGAGAAGTGGTTTCCGGGGAGATGCTTGCACTCAAACTTCTTGGGGTTGAGATACTTGTCCCACAGATTCGGTCCAAAATCCGTGCGGTTGTCAAGCAGGAACTGGGCGTGGCCGTATGGGAAAGGATCCGGTCGAGGATCCGACGGTAGCTTGCAGACCCCATCTTCGCACCAGATGGCAGTCACGTGCGGACTCTTTTCAGGATCTATTACTTCGGCTGTATAGTTCGAAAGTGCATTGACTGACGCTGCAAAGTGAGGTAGGAGCCAGGATGGCAGCTTGGAGAAGTCTCCATCTCCCAAGAGACCGATGGAGGCAAACCATCGATGCAAGGAAGAGGGAAGTGGCTCGATGATGTCCGGGCATGGTGAATCAATGAGGATCAGCTTCTCGACAGTCTCACCAGCTTTTGTGAGCTGGTTCACAGCTTCAAACGCGATGACGCCTCCTGCACTCCATCCAGCGAGGATGTAAGGTCCCGTTGGTTGTCTTCGTTTCATTTCCGTGATGAACGCTTCGGCCATACCAATGACACCGCATTTGTACTCCTCTGGCACCTTCATGTAGGGAGAGTTCAGTCCGAACACAGCAACATCGGGCGAGAGATCCGGGATATCGACGTACGACGTTGCAGATCCGCCTCCATCAGGAATCATCCACAAGTTCTTCGTTGCCCTTCTTGAGTTGCCCTGGAGAAGGACCGAAGTAGCGAAACGTTGAGGAGGGAAAGAAGAAAGGACAGTGGTCTCAACACGCTTGGTGATGGACACTGACACCACAGGCTTTGCCGGTTCACCGATGTTCAGACTTCGCTTGATGTCCCGGATCGACTGATTGACTGTGAGGAGATCGGCAGGGAGAGACATGTCGGTCTTCTCTCGCAGGCGGCCTAGAATCGACAGACTCATGAGTGAATCCATTCCGAGAGTGGAGAGATCGACAGTGTCTGCAATCTCCTCAATGTCAACACCCATCTCCTCTGCAATTGTCGTTCGTATGATATCACCAAGACTTTCGTCCTTGTTCTCCTCAACAGGGGTATCGTCAAGAGGTGTCGTGACATTTGAGTCGTCAACGAGATCTGGTGTTGACTTGTCCAGAGATGATGTTCGGCTACGAGTGTCGCTAGAGTCAGAGCTGGGGATAACAGTCTCAAACTTGCTGAGGAACGCCTTGAAAGATCCGATTGTTGGATGATCGTTAAAGTCATGAGAATGAACATCAATCTCAAGCTCTTCCCTCATTCGTCCACTGACAGTGAGAGACATCAAAGAGTCGACACCAAGATCTGTAAAGGCGATGTTGTCCACAAGCTCGTCAATTCCGACACCAACTTCGGCAGCGAGAATGTCAAGCGCCCGAGCGCAAACCGAGATCAACTTCTTGTTGACGGTGGCGATGTTGGCCATGGTGACTTGAGCAGTCTTCGACTTCTTGGACGGTGCTGATTTGATGGCTGCCGTTGGTTTGGCTGCGATGGCCTTGGCACCTCCGACGGGGGGCAAGAACATGTTCAAGATCTTTCGGGGAATGCATTGAAACTTCAAGCATCCAACCATGGCCACGATTCTGTCGCCATCAAAGACATAGACGTCACCCGCCAGGACCTTGCCTTCTTCGGGTTGCATCTTGACGTAGGCACGATAGGTCTTCTCCTGAGATAAAGGCTCGGCAATCCTCAGAGACTCCCAGCCATGAGAGATGTAGACATTTTCGCGCGAGTCGACGGCATCAGAGCCATTGACAATGAACCCTGATATGTGCGCCAGACTGTCAATCCAGTATGGACTGTAGTTGAAGATACCATCTTTCTCGGTCGTCTGGAAGTTGACCTTTGAAGTAGCCTCGAAGTTCTCGCTGTGCAGAATGACCTCTTCCATGCCACGATAGCGTGGATTGTAGTCGACCAGGGCCGCGAAAAGCTTGTACGCCAACCCACGACCGATCTTGTGAGCTCGGCCGTCCTTCTCAGCTTCTTTCAGCCAGTCGATGCGTGATTGGATGAGATATGCTGTGCGTTGCCATTCGGAGAGGTAGTCTTTGGTATTGCCGAAAATTACTTCACAAATTCCGTGCTCGACTTTGTCTTTGTCTGTTCCAGTGGAGAAGATAACATCTGCTTTGCCAGCAGCGACATCAACAGTTGCAATCACTCTGAGTATTTGGCTTGCGCCATCAGGTCGTGCAATCAGTGGCTTTGGATTCTTCATTTTACTGACATCGATGCCAAGATCGGTGGTGTCTGGTCGGATAAGTCTGTATGCGTACTCGCCAAGAGTAATGGCCATATCCGCGTATAGTGACTGAGTGAGGGTGGTTAGCAGGCAATAAAATCTAAATATGACATAATACTTACAGACGGGCAGAGCATAGCCCCATTGACTTGGTGTCCAGTCACAACCCCTCTGAGGCCTGGTGCAGCGAGATCAGATTCAGCACAGACAACGGCCATTCCATCCTTGACAAACTCGCTGGTGATTATCTGAACTGATGTGGTAGAGAGCTTGGGCTTCGCATCCTCAAGAAGAGGAGTAAGCTTCACGCCGTCACCTTTGGTCAAGCACCAATCACCCTCGTATTGAATCCAGTAGTTTTTGTCATCAAACGAGTAAGTTGGAAGATCAAGCATATGGACCGAGTCATTGAAGTCTCGATGATACTCGTTCCAGTCGACATTGAGACCGGCAGTGTGCATGGTACATAAACTGTTGCTGATTGTCTTGTATGCGCTCTCGGTTCGGCGAAGTGAAGGGGCGATGATAGTGGAGATGTCAAGTGTTGCCTTGACCATATTTGAGCACACAGGATGGGGTCCAACTTCCATCCAGACGGTCTTGTCATCGGTAGCCCCTGAGATCTGAGCAGACTGGAGCCCACTAACAAAGTTGACAGGGTTGCGTGCATGGTTGCGAAGATACTCAGCATCGATTACCTCGGGTTCGTTGAGCATTCTACCCAGCACAGAGGAGATCAGGGGTATCTTCTCTTTGCTAAAGTTGACGGACTCAGCCACCTTTTGGAAATCCCCGAGGATTGGGTCGACTTGTGCGGAATGAAAGGCGAATGGCACCTTGAGCTGGGTGCACTTGAAGCCGGCATTAGTGAGTAGATCTGCGACCTCAGCCATTTCAGCAGCTTCCCCACTGAGAACGGTTTCGCGGCTGCTGTTGATGCAAGCGACATTAATGTCTCGTCTTTTGAGCGCCTCTGTGACGGACGAAAGGGTCCCTTGAACAGCAACCATGACATGGGTTCCTGGTGTGCATTTCTGAACGAGCAACTGGGCTCTCGTGCCGACGAGGAAGATGGTATCGCTGGCCGAGAGGATCCCCGAGACGTTGAGAGCAGCGTACTCTCCGAGGCTGTGTCCCAGCACGACGGAAGGTTTGATACCCCAGGAGTCCCAGAGTCTGGCCATGGCCATCTCGAGACAGACGATTCCGATTTGTACCACAATAGGTGATAGAGTCTGAACGTCTGCTGCACTGCCATCTAATAATGGAATGAACGAAGGAAACCCATGTATAGTGGCAATCTTATCGAACTCGTCAATTGTGTCCTTGAACAATGTGCTTGTGGTGTATAATTCCTTGCCCATGGCGGGGTAGTGAGATCCCTGCCCAGTAAAGAGGAATGCGACCTTTGGGGGCTCAGGCAAGACAGGAACAAAATTCTCGTGGAGCTTGGAGCCTAAGATTGCTTGGACTTCCCCAATATCCGTCGCTGTGATGGACATCCTCCAGTTGTGCTGGATCCGACGAGCAGTCGTCGTGTACGCGAGATCAGCGAGAGAGGCGGCGGGATTTTGGGCAAGATAGCCCATCAAGCGTTCAGCGTTTCTCAGCATTGCAGACTTGGACTTCGCAGTGACAGTAACCACATGAGTCGAGCGAGGGTCGATAACGACTCGCTTCAAAGGAGGCGCTTCCTCAAGTAGCAAGCCAGTATTACCGCCGGCAGCGCTGAAATTGTTCACAAAAATGCGACGAGGGGCATTTGTCCTCTTTCTGAGAGGAGTCTTGTGGAATGCGATGTGGACATTGCGTTCTGCAAGATCTGATGGAAAGCCCTTATTGATAGTGTTCTTGATGCCAACGTGGGGAGGAATGGCATTTTTTTGAAGCATCATCAATACCTTGATCAATGCCGTGACCCCAGAAGCTGCTTCACCATGTCCTACGTTTGCCTTAACGGCACCGAGGTACAATGGCTGCTCCGCTGTCCTCTTCCGATCAGCAGGAGCGAAAACGTTGGTGACTGATCGCATCTCAGTACCGTCTCCAGCTTGTGTGCCGGTACCGTGCATCTCCACGTAATCGATGTCTAGGGGGTCGACACCAGCTTGCGCGAGAATGCTTCGGTAGAGGATCTCTTGAGTTCCGCCATGAGGATGTGTGATCGAGATAGCATCAGCTGAATGGTTCGTAGCAGTACCGAGAATGACCGCGAGAACATTGTCCTTACTGATGTGAATGTTAGAATGTGAATCACACAAGACTTTAGAGTGGGAGAAAAAGGGCATGAACTTACTCAGCCAAGGCGTCTTCAAGTCTCTTCACGATGACAGTGCCGACTGCATCTGCTCTGCAATATCCATCGGCGTCGTTGTCAAATGTTGCGCATGGCCCTGTCTTAGACAGGAACTGGCCCCGACTGAGACCGGCGAAAATATCTGAGTTGGTCATACACGAAACTCCACCCACAATGGCCGTGTCGCAATCATTTGCCCACAATGAGGTGCAAGCAAGTTGAATTGCCGCAGCACTGGACGAACAAGCAGTATCGATGCTGAAAGAGGGGCCGGAGAAGCCAAAATGGTAGTTGATTCTACCTGGTCCGAACGCTCGAACACCTCCAGTGATGAAGTAGGTATCAACATCCTGAGCGGCGTTGATCTCTCTCCAGTCGTCACTGGTTTGTCCGTAGAAAGTACCGATGCGATCCAACTTTGTTGAGCGTGTGCGGTTAGGGACGTAGCCAGCCATCTCTAGCGCCTCGAATGCTGTTACGAGAGAAAGTCTCTGCATGGGATCGGTTTGAAATGCCTCTCTAGGCGACATGTTGAAGAATCTGGGATCGAAAAGACCGGGGTTCTCAATCCAGCATCCATATGGTGTGTGGCTCGTGTTTCTTGTCTTGCCAGTGGGATCTGTGTGTGTCTTTGCATCGAAGCGGTCTTTGGGGACTTCTCGGTGGACATCAAGACCCTTCTCGAGTAATTCCCAAAGCTTTTCGTGGCTTGCAGCATCCGGAAACCTGCCAGCCATCCCGACAATAGCGAGCTTGCATCTTCCATTTGATCCATTGGCGAAATTGCTCGAAGTGGGACTAGGTTGTCTTGCTGATGATGGGGATCTTCTAAGGATGATATCAAGGTCGGTTTGTGCTTTGAGGGTTGTTGCCAGGCTGCTTGCAGCCTTTGTAGGACCTATCTAGCGTTAGCGCTTGCACTTGATATACTCGAGATTTGTTGTAGGTATTAGATAGTGGAAACTGTCGCCTTCGCTTACCAAAGGGTATCACCAGACACTTGGGTCCTCGATAATTTTGCGCCTTCAACACACAGGCGTGGACGACCTTGTGAAACTGGAGTGGCTCTGTCAAAATGTCTCGAAGTACGGATTGGATCAATGAGATCGAAGTCTCCTCCGAGTACCAAGTTCCTGTTCTACAGGACATCACAGGATTTCTGGGCTTTGCCTGTCCAAGAAATCTCTGGACCTGTACATCTCCAATACGAAGGATCTTGTCGGTATCGATAGTGGAGTGGAGATGAGCCGCATGGTATGGACCATGAACTGGAATCGGGATGGGCTTTGCATCGAAGTTGTGGAAGCTGAAGAGAGATTTAAGGCTGGCAGGCGGGCCACTGATTGCGATCGAACTGCTCGTGATGGCACTGATATACACGTGATTGGCTGAGGGAACACCCTGCAAGAGTTAGACGACATCGGAGCTACACTTGGATTTACTAACCACTTCATTGTGGAAGAGATCGATGATTGATCTTGTCTCTGCCTCACTGATGGTTGGGAGAACATAAGTCCAGGTCTCCGAGGAATCTGAGTCCTTGTGAAGACGTTCGGCCAATGCGGCAACATGGGCTCCAGCCCGGAATGCCATCAAGGCAACCTGGACCGCGATTGGAATGAGACCCGATAAGGACGGTGAAGATGAGATTGCGGCGGCAGCAAACAACCCGGTGCATAGACCGACTAGACATGTTTCTCCTGGCATCGTAACATCTTCGTGAACTTTCTCGGCTCGGCTGGACTTCGTTAGGAAATATTTTAAGGGCTTAGGGGACAGATATTCAAACTCACTCGATGTAATGTGCTAGCTGAGTGATGCACAGCAACGCACTATCCACCGCCGAGTTCTTGATTTTTCTGACTTGGTAGTTTTCGTTCAAGTCTTTGATGCTTGAGAACTGAGGAACCCTCTGGCGCTCGATCGACGACATCTGATCTACCTCGGCACGCAGAGCCGCTCCAATTTGGTCCAAGAAAGAAAGTGTCAACACACTGGGGTTTCCATCGCGGTAAAAGTCCGCCAAGAACCCATGGACTCCCAGTGACTGGTCTCCAAAAAGGAGAAATGCCATTTTGTCGGACATGTTGAAGATCGTCAGGAAATTTGCTGGTACAGAGAAAAGAGAAAAGGGCCCATCTAGGAGGTGCCTTTGGATCCTATATCAAACCAGAGAGAGCTTCAGCTCGAGGTCAGCTTCAGTGATGACACGCTAGCCCGTGTCTGTTCTATTCCGAGGGCGGTTTGTTCCCGTCAGAGCCCAAGTCAGGAAGAGCGCCACGGCTCCTCTCAAATTGAGGTTGCCATCCCCTTGACGCTTGACCGAGGCCTTGCTATAGGCTCAAAGGCTTTCGGTCACCGAGCCCGGCCATAGGAAGAGGTAGCGCTCGTGCAATTTAGCTCCCACGATGATACGTTTTGGAACAGAACTTAGCCAAGTTGTTCCATTGTCCCAATGAGATACATGGCATCAAGGGTCAGTCTGAGGAGGGAAGCAGCGTGCATTCGAAAAGCATATTGACGAGCAAGGGACCTCATTGGACCGTTTTTGTCCGGAGTGAGGTGATCAGGGAGTTCCTTGTCACTGATGCTGTAGGTAGGAATGTACCGCTGCAGATCTATTGGCGCATTGGCCGGTTCCGAAAGCGAGACCTGGCGCAGCAATCAAGGCCTTTGCTAGGAGCTGTATATCTCAGGTCCGTGTTGACAATGATGATCCCTCCCGCTAGCGTGGCATAGCTTGGAACGTTGTGTTGTGGTCGTCAAGGTGGAGCCGCCTCTTAGCTTTATCCGACGGACATCCCCACGGTAGGCCTTCGGGGCCATGCAAAAACCTCCTAGAACACAATACGAGGTCGTAAGGACGTGATTACTTCACGGTAAACAGTACTGTAAAAGGACGTGACAAATTGCAACGGAATTTTGCCAGAGGATCGTGTGTCACGGATGACGGGAGCGACATTGCCTTGCCGTCTGCTCCTTGAAACCATCCCATGTGCATAGATTAAAAGCCAAAGATAGCTGAGGAATTGCAAGGCACGACATGATGCACACGTTGTCTGCCTGCTTCTTTGCTTATTTGCTGCGCAACACCAGTATACTGGTGAACCAGAAACGTGGATGCCGGGAGACTGAAAGTTTGGATAGATGCAACAGAAAGCATACATGGACGATCAACCGAGATAGAGGATCAATCAAAGCCAGCGCTCGGGCGTGGAACTTTAATCAAGAAGATATATGAAGACTTTCATGACCTTCCATCACTGTTAACATGATTTGGAATCGAGTTCCTCTGAAGTTCGCCTCCCTGGAACTGCTGTTCCGAAATCCCGTCCCAATTTCCACCCGCTGAAGCCGAAGCACACACAACCTCACCTACAGCATCTATTGCAACAAACGTCTCTCGTCACCATATGTGTGCCGCGATTGACAGAGATCAACCTTCGGATGCATACATACGGGAAGGTAGACTGTCACTGATGGGCTCGCCTTTCTATAGGTCGCAGTGACGACATCGAGGGCCACGTTTCTCGCTGAGGTCGAGCGCATGCCGAAATGGAAATTGGAAGGCCACAGCAGAGCTTGAGCAGGAGCCAGAGTATGTGTGAAGTGCCTGAGCGACGTGCTGTATGTGAAGATATACTCGCGAGTACAAAGGACATGCAAGAGTCTGATGTCAATCAAGGCGATGTGTCTGGCAAAAACAAAGTCCAATTTTGAATTCTCCGCTAACATTCAGCCTTTAACAGCCGGCTAACCAAGTCCGGCAAGGTTTGCCCACCCTTTGCCGGATCCATTAAGCTTAAACCGATCTCCCTTCTCCTCGACGACAACACCAAGGAAATCCGACAAGAAAATACACAAATATTCTCAGAGATGGAAGAAATATCATCACCGCCGCTTTGATCCTGCCGCGCATTCTTCTCAACCTTCATTGCCACCACATACTGCCACAACATGTTTCAAAACGACCACTTAGAGGAAGGAAATTGAGAGTAGAAACGACAATCCCATCGGAGAGCAGAGACTCAGAGATATACAGGTCAAGAAGTGTTGTTTGAGGGATGGGATGATATCACGCCCAATCCCTCGTCAACGTTCTGTATATTACAGGTCGCAGACAACGATCTACATACACCTCTCGCCTTTTTCTCCACAGCATTTCCCTCAAGACTATCGCCACCCTACACTGCTGGCATGGGGTGCATTCGCTTGGGAAGGGGTGCGGCACGCTCAAATGCCTTTGATGCTTTCACCATTCGCTTGGGGAAGGTAGCACTGTCGACAAGTTAGCATATGCAGCAGCGTATCATCAAATCGGACAATCTTACCCTCGGTCTGGGAACTCCGGAATGGTGTTCGCGCCAGTCATGTCCGTCAAGTTCCCTGTCTTGCCAGCGGCATTTCCTGTTGTTGGTATCCCTTGCGCATCGCAGTTGGCCTTGTGATCGGCTGGGATTGAGATACCTCGAAGAAGTTCTGGAGCTTCGATGATCGTTGCAGTCAATCCCATGATGACATGCCACTCAATGTGACAATGGAAGAGCCAAACTCCCGGGTTGTTGGCCTGGAAGCGGATAACGGCATAGCTGTTGGCTTGGATGGCGTACGTGTCGCGCTTGGGTGGTACACTGGGGAAGTTTCTTCCCTTTCCTGTGTATCTACCTTTTCCACTTGAAGGTCTTTCGACCACTTGGAATTGGTGTCCATGCAAATGGAAAGGGTGGATAGCTCCATCGAGGTTGTTGACCGTGATCTGGACAATCTGACCCTTACTCACCACAAATGGATTGATTGCACCATAGATTAAGGGGTTGGTGTTTGATGTCCCGGTGCTGATCGCAGTAAAAAAGGAAGGAACCTTCTGGGGAATATATGTGATGTTGTTGAAATAGGTTCTGGAACCAGTCAGTACGGGTTTCACTTCTGTCATGCTTGCTTTCGCCTACCTTGGGATACCAGTTGGGTCCAATTTAAAGTTGAAGTCCAACGTAATCTCCTTGTCAACCTTCTCTCTGGGTCCAAGAAGTGCTTGTCCATCCTTGGCCACCAATGTAGCATCGTCAAAGGGCTTCCACCTCGGAACGACGTAAGTTGGGGCAAGTGCCTTTACAGGGTCGTATATGATATTACCAGTCACATTGAAAGGCCACACTGGCGCCACAGTCCCATTGGTGAAATCTCGGTTCATGTCGAGCGAAGCCAAGAAAGCGTAGTTCCTCCGAGTGGAATCTTGTGCCTTCAACAATATCGTGTATCTCTGAGCAGGAGCTATTCGGAGTTGATATGCTTCCTTTTTCACAGTGTAGCTGCCATCAATCTCTATGATATTCATTGGATGGCTGTCGAATTGAATAAAGACCGATGCGAATGCGGCCATGCTGATCATTTTGATCTTGTATGTCTTTCCAGGCGTGAATTTGAAGTTCGCGGTCGTTGATTCATTCACAAGGAGAGCATTTGGGAATGGAGGCGCAGCACGTGGATTGGATTTGGACAGCATAGTAGTAATCAATCCTGGCACTTTGTCATGGTACCAATCGGACATGGTGAGAACAATCTCTTCGTCGTACTCGCCCTTGTACGGGTCGTTTGGATCGTGAATTATCAGTGGGCCTGCTTGTGTCAGAATTGGGCCGTCAATTGGAATGTATTGCTCACCTCTCAAGCCGTCTGGGTATTGACCCTTATTGTGGGAATGGTACCAGTAAGTTCCGGGTCTGTCGAGCTATTTGCACTGTCAGCTGGAATATTCTCACTGCGCTTAGGACTCATACTATGAAGTCGTAGATCAGAGACTTTCCCGGTGGAATGGGGCATTGAGTTACGCCAGATGGCCCATCCGAGAATTGGGTTCCGGGCTGGTCCAATCCATGGAAATGAATCGAGGTGGACTCATCTCCAAGGTTGTTATATACACTGACGATGATTCTGTCTCCAACATCGCCTTCAATGGTTGGGAGAGGGAATTTTCCATTGATACCGATTACCTGCCTGGTAAAGCCATCAGGCGCAGCTGTCACCCAGTCGATGCTCCAGGTATAAGTAACTGTCTTTGCCAATGCGAAAGAGACCAACGCGAGGATTGTAACGATTGTGATGAGCATGTTTGCGCGATTTTGAGAATTATGGATTAGGATTACGAGAAAAGCATCTGCTGCTACCTTCACTAGATTCCGGGCTCCCAAGGACTTAATAGAGCTTGGGAGGATCACAGCTCTGCCAGCCAGCAATATTTTTTGGAGGAGCACCGCCAGGGATCAGGGACCTCGGACTATTCCGAACCATCTGTGGCTTCTAAATTCTGACTATTGACTGCAAGTGAGAGCTCATACAGCTGTCGCCTGTCCACTTACTGAGGGAACCTCCGTGAGCGAAAGTTGGGATGTTTGGTGCCTTGCATTAGGCCGGGCCCTACAGAGATAGCTGAAGACCCAATGTAGGCTCGATGCACCCCACACATTAAATAAACAGAGACGCGCTATCCGAGAGCTGTCGGTCAAGCGAAGTGCCCCTACTGTAAGCAGTATATCAGCGCCACAACTACCTTCTGATAACCGAAATCGCAATCCTTCGATTCCCAAAGCGGTCTCAGCCGCATGCGTGCAGCCGGACCCTGCGGCGAGGGATATTATTTGTTATCTTCATGCAAAGAAGGCTTTTCTGGCGTTCTGCACAGTTCGGGGCTGCTTGTCTCGGCGCTGCACGGCTCGGTGCTGCAAGTGTCGGTCACAGCAGCCTCGTATTGTGGCTTCATCAACATCATAGCAGAAGGAACAAAGGAACATTACAGGAGCGTGAACGAGATGCTCACCAGAACATGCGGCTTACACGGACAACTCATAGTGCATGGTCCAAAAGTGACACCACCAGATTTTTTGACAATGCTGCGAGAATCCCAGCCTCTCTATTGGCTGGTGCGCTGGGCGAATCATTTACGCCACATCAGTCAGACTTGAGGCCAGAGGTGACGTCCAAGACTTGGATTCTTATGTCTCAAATGTATGGCATGACTTGATCAAATGTGGTCTGGCAAGGCTTCAGATCAACACGAAAGATCCTTCATTTGTCACACACCACAGATAAGCATACCTTCGGCCTGAAGGGTTAGTGAAATCAAGATGGAGGTTCCTGTCACTCAGCTTTGGCCTGGGGGACGACTGAAATAAACAGTCCCCATTGGGAATGGTAGCATTGTGATGAAACAGGTACACTCAGGAGTGCAGCATGTGTAGCTCGTGGCCGCGCGGTCGATAGCTGCCAGAGACAAAGTGAAAAGGAAGATATAAGTTAGGGTAGTCTTGATTGTTGACTCTCTCCCACAGTCCAATTTCTGGACTTTGGAATGCTTCTCAATTCATTCTCAAAATTGCACTAGCGATATACTAGGAGCTCTGAATTATGAAGTCTCAACTCGCATTTTTGGCTGTGCTGGTTGCGTGTTTCTCTGAATGCATAGCCTGGGACGAAGACTCCTCCTCTTCATGCGCGGTACGTTACTGACTGTTCTATTCCCTGCAACCTTTGTGTATTCGTCTACCACCAACAACGGGGTTATGGAAAATGTGCAACTAAAATACTCTTCTGCATCTTTCAACGCTGACATGCATCGCTTGCTGTGAAGTGGCCTTGTGTAACCAATTTCCCTTCTCCTGGCTGCGACGAAAGTAGATCTTCATCTTGGGAGAGCTGCTTCTGCTCGAACGAAACTCTGATCGCGGAATTCAAAGCTTGCGTTGTTTCCTCGAGCTGTGCCGACTCTGAGAAGATAGGTACGATGAACACTAATTAGCTTCCACTACTTTCTCCTATGATCCATTCCCTCCGAGGAAGGATTCTCAGAGGCTGACGCCTCAAACCTCCACAGAAGCAGCAGAGCTGTGCAGCTCGACCGGTGCACATGCGAGTGCCACTTACTCGGCGTACCTCAGCAGTCAACACGACGAAATAGACAAATGGTCAACAAAAGGAGGATCGTGGTCTGCGTACCACAGTTATTGGAGCACAAGCAGATCGCATACTTGGTTTGATAAGGGAGCTTGGCCAACCGGAACTGCAGGGCCTTGGGGATCGGGCTCATGGCCCAAAGACAAATGTCCTGGTTCAGACTGGCCTGGCTGGACATCAAGTGGCACGTGGGATAAAAGTGACTGGGATGAAGAGTGGACATCGTGGACTTCTTGGACCGATTGCTCGACCGCGACTTCGACTACGAGCGCGATGAGCACAACCGCGACCAACACGGTGCCAGCAACCAGTGCTGCTTTGCCTGTGAGTACAAGCTTGCCATCCGCAACTGTCTTGACGGCTGTGACTGGGAGTCTCGTTACAAGCACACCAAGTCCAAGTGCATCTGCTTCGATACCACCGCAGGAAGAGACAAGTGGGTCAGTTGGGCTCTCCAACGGACGACTAAGCTCGGTGAGATTCATGGCGATGGGTGCAACACTGTTCGGCATTTTCTTCGGAATGATGATTGTTCTTTGAGGTTCGGGTTGTGCGGGAAGGAATTAATGATGACGAGTCTGGTGTTCCTGGTTCACGTCGTTCTGGTTCAATAAATACCCCTCGGAAATTTGTTAATTTAGGTGAAAGCGGATTCCTACATACATGAATTGGAACTGGTCCAAACACAGAGATAGCAAAAGTACCATCTCGTAACCATAAATTTCCATCTACCATCCGTAGTATGATTACCAAGTTCTCGACATCCTGCAGCTTAACACGTCCACAGGCTCGACAATCAGGTCTCGGAGAGAGAGGGCGTTTGTAATCTTATATTCTGCAACTGTCCGTCTCTCACTCCAGGACTTTTTTGACCCTGGGACCAAATGACACGGGGTGAATGATCACATGCTGGACAAAGAAAATGCCGTGCGAGCCGTATTCTGAAATTCTCGTGAAGTGTTGTGTCGGCAAATAGGTTGATTTAAGGTTCTCCACCTTCGGAGAATATCTGCGCCACTCCGCTACAAAGCCATCGTGAATGTTCTCAAATGCACTCAATTATCTCTGGTGGCCGAGAAGATGCATATTCGATTGTGTTTGTTGTATGAGGAAAGGATGTGCACAAATCCTTGTTTGGGCTGTTGGGAGAGAAGCCTCGAGCCAGTACTGCTTTGGAAGGTGCCAAATATTTACATTTGCAGCTTTGATGATTGCAGATGATTCCCAGTACTGCCAATAGAAAGGATATTAGTAACCATATCTTTGCCACTCCCTCTGGCCTAGGTACAATACGTAGATCCGTTTTGCTCTCCGAAAATCCTTCAAATCCGAAAAGAGTTCTCACGATCTTCGATGTACACTTTCTCTTTCTCATGCACACGTTATGAACTAGAATCACAAGCAAGTGTCAAAACATTGGAGCTAGTTGAATATCCAGAATGAAAGATTTTTGGTTCTAGCTTGCGTGGGACTTGGAAGTATCGCCACATTGTATATGTGCACTCACATGACGGGTGTCAGCATAATGTGAACAAAATTTCAATTCCAAATATACAGAATTCCGTCCGGAGTATAGTTCGAAATTGACCTAATTGATTTTGAGTAAATGGTGGATGATGCCTTAATTGGGATGCACGAACACTCAGAGCTGCTTGGAATGAATATCACCAAGTCCGAAGCCATAAATTCGGGGCCATTTGTTGGATTACCGGACGCCGCAATGCCATGGTATGTATGGCTTTCCATCATGGCTCCAGCTCCAGGCAGAATGAACCAAAGCTCGGCCACGAAGTCAAAGTTCAAGAATCTTGCACCGCAGTGAGCTTTGTGCTAGACCTTTGCTGTGAATTCATCTCTCTAAGACAACGAGAATTTATTGCAAAGCAACTAGAGTAGAGCCTAGGAGCATTCGCACAGAAGAGACGGGAACTTCGGGCTTTGGAGTAGGCTTTTAGGACGAACTTTGGTTCGTAGAAGTAGATGTTATTTCAAATCAAAATCAAAATCAAACTCCCGAACAAAAGGAGAACTCACAAAGATATGTGCTATCACATGAATGAAGTCAAGAACCCCAAAAGTCGCGGTGTGTATTCCAAAACGTTATGTGCAGATTGCTCATTTAAGTATTGATGAGGCATGTTACGAACACCCAAATTCAGGTTCAAGTCGATAATAAATGCAGACACAAAACTGAATGATAAGCCCGGTACCATTTAAACCCCGGACAATATTCAAAGTGCTTCGAGCAACAACTGAAGCGCAAACTTGCGTCTTGCGAGCCGGGACCAATACTCTCAGCCGCCCATCTCCAACACCAAGGCATCGTCAGACTATGCTTCTTTCCCAAACTCGTTGAGAGTAAAGCTGGACTTCAAAGCTGCGTATCCTAGAATAAGAGAAATGAACTTTCAGCCGCAAAGGCTCTTGCCCGTCGCGTCAAATCACGCCATCAAAACTACTGCAGCAACTTTGACAACACGGAAATATGCAGGAACAAGAAACTCTCAAACATGACGAAGTACGCTTCGGACTTGAGCCAAGGACTAATGTAGTAACTTGGACCTCCAAACATGACATGCATTTGACCTAAATTTCTGCAAAGCGGAAGCTATTGAAGTGTTCACTCGGGGTCTTGGCTGAAGTAGACTTTAAACATAACTGACACTTACTTTAGACATTTTTGGGGGGGGGAGGGCATGATGGAAAAATGTTGAAGGCCCTTTTGATCAGACTCAACAACTCTACGCAGTTGAATTGTTGAAGTTACCACTTGGCTCTACCACATTATGACTAACTTTCTACACCTAGAAGAGATGAATTTCTTTTTCGTAATATTGTATGTCTGTTCTATAGACAATGTCTTCCGTCTACTCTAATCCGAAGTTTTCTTCCTCCCGTTCCCAACGCTATGCTATACAATCTTTGCAGATTCCGCCCAAGACCGAACCCCAACGCCACGCTATGATGCAAAAAAATCAGAAACATAAAATGAAAAGGGCCTACAACCAGACAAAGTTGCCGAGAGCCACTACACCCATCGCCATAGCGGCAACGCCGAACCAACTTCTTGATTCGGGTCGGAATCCCGCACTTGTGCCAGCAGTCAACTGCGCGGTGCTGAGTGTTATTCTTCCTGTAGGTGTGATGGCATTCAAGGCGTCTGCAACCCTGATTGCTGGACCAACGTTGAAGAAGTCTACCAACACGAATGTAGGCTTGGTACCCCATTCAGAATTGCACTGTACAGCGTGAGTGCCCAATGCTCCCGTTGTGGTTGTTGCAGCGGAGTTTGTTGTTTCGATGAGATCAATAGCCGGGACAGTAATTCCGAAAGCCATTGCATTGTATTGGAAGTGGTTCATCAGGGACATGTAACCCGAGGAAATGGCAGATGCTCCCGAACCAGAAGAAAGCGATGAGGGGCGGTCGACTGTGCAGTTGAATCCCGATGCCGATGTCACATCGAATGGATTCTCGAACATGTACGTGAACTCGGATAATAGGTAGGGATAGGCGGTATTGTAGTCGATGCTGGCAATGTATGTTACCAACCGTGTGTTCGCGGATATCATGGTTCGAAGGGTAGGCCAAGTTGACATCGCAGTCCTTGATGCAGGAGTGTACCCATACTTGGAAATGCCGGATGCTTCAAATACGGGGCCAAATTCCGAGGCAGCGTGGTTGTCCGAGTTCACAAGAAGAATTGAGACGACCTCGTTTGGGTTGGCGTCCATCCAGATTTTAATCTTCGATAGCCAACTCTCCAATGATCCACCATCAAGTAAGGAACACGACGTATGGCATAGCTCCAAAGTACCATTCAGATCATGTACTTGTGCCTGTAACAACCGGATGCCTGCTGATAAGGCTATTGTAGCGTTGTAGAATGTATTGCCTGCCACTGAAAACGATGTACTACTGTCCCGCAGAAATGCCACGTCGTGTGCTCCCATATGTGTTATATTGTTGTAATTTCGATTGCAGAGATCTGGAGAGTTGTTGCAGGCCACTGTACCCGAAGAACCCGGCGCCAGGGAGGCCGATGCGGCTGTTGCCGTCGTTGTAGATACTGCGGATGAAGCTCCAAATTGTGGTACAGCTTGTGTGAAGCCTGCGAGCGAGAGGATTGCCGCAGAAGCGGTGAACAACGAGGTAAGCATCTCGATGATATATATTATGATGTTGTGAAATAAATCCCGGATGGTGAGGCTGGGTGTCAAATTATCTAGTATCGAGGGGCTGTTGCCAAAACAGTCGAGTGAATGTCTGCAAGGAAACAACGAGAGATAATAGGAGATGAATGATAAAGAAAAGCAATATGTGAAATAAGAGTGCAAGAGAAAGAGAGTTAAGGTTATACAAAAGGAGAATGCTCAGAAGATAAGTGTGTTCGCACAGCGGAGGCCATTACGAAGAGCGGATCACTGCGCCCCAACGAGGTTGAATTCTCTGGGGCCTGCCTCACCCGCAGACTCGTCGTCAGCAACACGAACCGTCTGGAAAAGTGGAACGGTAGATCGGAAGAATTGGGATCAAACTGCCAATCAGCAGTCTGGGTTGCATCCTGAAACTCGCCGTAAGGCTTGGATGGGAGTGCCAATTCAAGGGGTCGCAGCCGGGAGTTGGAGGATCTGGAAATGTTTTGGCGGAGAAGATTTGGTGGTGGCAGAGGAATAAATACAGTTGGGCAGTTGGCTGGCTGGGTTTTGGCCAGAGAGAGGTTCGTGTGGTGGCTGACAGCTCCAGCCGCCCTATTTTTGGATCTCAGCACCAGCCATCACGAAATGTCATCGTTTCATGTGATGATGACGACCACGACGACGACAGGACAAGAAGAGATGAACCTCGAAGGCATGACTTTAAGGTTAAAGAAAGATATGCTTCCTACAATCTCTCACAGTTGGCATCCCTTCACCAGAGCAGAAGCAAACTCAATACTCTATCACGCTTAACCCTTTGAAAAAGCTCAAGAACCACAAGACTTGGCTCCCAGAGTTTGATCCCGGGACAAGCGTTTGCTGCCATCCGAACGTACCATGAGCTCCATGAGGATACGGCGGGCGGTCGCTTGCACTATGTAGTAAAGAGGATAAGTGCATGGTGTGGAAGTTTTGAGGTTCAGCAGTGGAGTGGTTGTCGTTGTTGGCACCTTCTTCCCCACTACTACTTACACAACATCGGCGATTATTCAGTGTCGATTCCAGTCAATTAAGAGTTATACAGTTTTTTTTAGGTTTTTTTTTCTTCTTCTTTTTTTTCCTTCTTTTTGTGGTGTGTTGTAAGCCAGAGGCAACCCTGTTGCTATAACCAGAACCTGCATTACAAGCATTGAGAAGGCTATCGCAAAAGTAAACACTTCACAGTATGTGCATATGCTTCTATCCTTAGCTCCACGGCATGCTCTGGCCCTGCAATCAGATGATGGATATGCTATATTCACCATACTTCTGTCTTGACAGGAAGAACCGATGGTCCAATCTCTTCGTTGTCTCTGTCAGAGTTTCGATTTCATTCTTGTTCTAGTGTTCCAATCTTTCGAACTGCCCGACTCTCCGGAACTGCCCTTTCTTTCGTGTTGGCAGAAGGAGTAGGCCAGTAAGCATTGACCGCTCAACGTCACTTGAGTCCGGGTCGGCATCCATGATTCTGACTGGGAGGTAGAACACATCAAGAGGGTCGACTTCTACGCGGGGTCCTTTATCACTGCCGTACCTGGAGTAGCGTTGTAACCTTGTGTCTCTGTGAGATTTGCCGAAAGTCTCTTCGACTTCTCTAACATCCCAATAGACATCTACTTTCCTCTCGGTTTCGATGAGATCTCCATGGTCAGCATGTGGAGGGATGGTAGTATCTCCGTAGATCTTGAAAACACCCAAGCGACCAGTTATGTGAAGGACTCCAGAGCGGACTTGTCCGAATTCGTCTGTTCCAGCCACGCGAACTCGTGCCAGGTCTACTTTCGACAGCCAGGTAATGTCTCCAGGAATGCCACTATACATCTGGTGAGTCGCGAACTGACAAGGCCTGGAAGAGACTCACTGGTAGAAGTATCCACTCCAATCTGGAATTTCAATCCTACCGTCGACCGAAGCCCATGACCACGATGGACCCCTCATATCTTCTTTTCTCGTTGCTGGATGCGCTTTTTTGGCTTTCCACAAAAGTTGATGCTCCAAGTCCCTTCTCCACAGACCAGCAAGATACTCGCATTTCATGTCTTTGCTCAGCTCTCTCGCCATACCCGAGATTGCGACAAGCTTATCCTTTGCAAAGGTTAGTGCGCATTGAGTGTAAATTTCTATCACGGGAAGCCATTGTTGCTGCTCCAACGTCATGCCTCTTATCGTGCGCACTGATAAACGGTCGACTTCCAACCCTATTCCCAATTCCTCCAATTCTCGCTTGAACTTTTCCCAGCCCCGGATATTCAGGTCATCTAGGATATTGATATCGCAGCCTTCGAAGTCTGCTGGAACCAACCCAAGGTGCTTCATTGAGTCTCTGTATGGCTTTTGTTTCTTCAACCTTCCAGATGCCGAGTACTTTGGTCCACAGTCTGAGTCCGAGTCCGATTCGGTCTCGCTAATCTCATCTACCGGCTGTGTACCATTCATCTGAACAGCCTGCATCTGTCTCGCGAAGTTTTTATCGCTTTCGAGATCCGGCTCAGATTCCTCGTCACTGGAGTGGTGAGCATATGTGTAATGAGATGAAAGAGCCTTCATGCTCTCCTCAAACTCGCGCTCCGTCTTTTGTCGCTCCAGTATCCTGTTTCGGGTAGACTGCAGCTCATCTTGTCGTTTCTGTTTGTTGACGTCTCTGGGGCTCAAGAACACCTTGGGATCTTGCATCATCGTTCCTCTCTGTATTCCCTTTGGGAAAACCTCACTCGCATTTCTGCACATGCATTCCCAGAACAGCTGCTCTTTCCCGAAATGCAGTGTACGCACCGAAAGTGCACGCTCCTGAGCCACCCATCCTCTCTTACACAAGGGCGATTCATCAATGCCTTCTTTCCATACATATGCGTCGACAAGGTAGTAGTTTCCCTTATTAGCTTGCTTGTACCGAGTATCTTTGTCTAACTCGCGCTGCGTTGATAAATATAGATCATCATCTAGTGTGACCGCAATGGGAATGAGAAGATTCGGATCGCGTTCAACGAAGAGTCCATTGACCCCATTAGCGAAGCCGGTGGCAGCAATATTGAGAATGCTGCGATGATAAATGTCACCCATGGTAGACGACTCGAATGCCCAATCTTTGGACGAGTCCTGAATTATGCCTGATAAGGTTCAGCAACAATGTTTAAAGAGCTGACTGCTGGCTTACACAATGAGTCAATCCAAATGTACAGAATTCCGGAGTGAAGGGCAAACCCAATTGCGTCTTGGAATACTTTGGTCAAACTGCGAAGTGGGATATTTCCTTTGCATTCGTCTAGATTTTGTAGAGTAAGTTTGAAGGGCATACTACTTCCCCAACAGTGGCTTAGAGTTGCATAGCTGACTGTTGACGGTAAGCTCGACTTCTCTTGAAGTCGGATGCCCGGATTGTTTATATCTGGACCTCGAATCTCGATCAGACGAGAAGGAACAAAAGTCGACTTGGGAAACGCAGACTTGCAGCCTTCATGCTTTTCAAGGCACTCCTTCAACCACTTATCTGCTCGCACTATGCTCTCCTTGGATTTGGTCGAGGAAGGGAGTATTGGCTCGTAGTGAATCATGTGGGGTATATCCCCATCGTCATCTGATCGGCGTGATGAGCATTGTAAACAGCTTCGACATTCAGCATACCTGTTGGGTTCATTTTTTGCAATGCAAGTCTTACAGTATCATTCATGAAAGCGTTCGATCCTACAGGTCGAAACATGATATCGTGAACTGAAATGAAATAGCCATATCGATCTACCAGAAAATATTCGATTTCTAAAGTTGCCGACGTTTGACATGTATGAAACTTGGAGATCATTAGGGCGCAGAGTCTGCACGATGAAGCCTTGCTGGGGTCGATGCTGAGAGTATTCGGAACGACAGCGGATGACCAGGTGAAGTCTTTCTTGAATATACCAAGACATCGACCACACAGAAAATCGGGGACCTGGAAAGGTTTAGTAGCATTTCTCAAAGAAGACGAGACGTACAAATGGAGTTGCTTCATCTAGTTGTGACCCACCTCCCATTCGTGTTCCGAAGGCAATGTTGATTCTACTCATCGTGGGTGATAACCTACGGCCTTTTTCTTACTTTCCCTCACGTTTGAACACCTCACTTGAAAGGACTCTGAGGTTTCGCTGTAAACGTTCTTTAGGAACTCTCGCTGATTTAATCGATGATAAATTTGGGAAAGACGACTTGGGGTGGGGGGGCACTGTTCAGCTCGCTAGCCTAGGTTTTGCGCCTCGTTTCATTTTTAGCTACGGCTCGAAGTTGTCACCGAATGAACTGGATTTGTATGTACGTAAATATAAGCTGAATTCATGGGGACCACAATGATGTGAATTATGCTCAGGATTGGCACCAAGACTAGCGTTTGAGTGTTAGAAATAGGTGGCGGGGTACATGGCTGACCGAGAGAGAGTGGGATGTCCAAAGAAGCTACTCGTACAGCACAGCGAATTTAAGCTTCGAAGGCCATAAGAAAGACATTGACGACCTACGAACCTTGAACCAGCTTCTGTAGATTCCTATAAAATTCCTTCCTTGCGCATCAGTAATGTGTTTCCGCCGAGGCGCCTGAGGGAATCACAAAATCTGAGACTATCCAGTGCACGCAAGAGACGAGGAATAGATACCCCGTCAAACGAACAACCTCAACCTAATGGGCTACTCCCTACTACTTGAATAAAAAGATTAGAAGCGGAGCTCTGCCTTCCCGGCGATCCTAGAGGCTGCGCTGTAGATATGTCTGACCAACATCGTCCTGTCCTAGGGGTTGGGATCGTCGGCGCAGGAGAGGTTGCTCAGGTAATCCATCTCCCAACTCTAGCATTATTAGCGCATCTGTAGGTTGACGAATACCTCTTTAACAGAATACTGCTAAGCAAACTTCGTAGATACACCGTCACTGCAATCTGCGACGTCTCCCAGCAGACCATCGATCATGTCGCCGCAAAGTTCCGAATCCCCCGCAAAACCACCAGACCTTCTGAGGTCATCAATAGCCCCGAAGTCGACATAGTCTTCATCCTTGCAGCCGACGAGTTTCACGAAACCCTCTGCGTATCTGCCCTCGAAGCAGGTAAACGGGTCTTCATCGAGAAACCAATCTCCCTCTCGATTCCATCCACAAAGCGCATAATCGCTGCAGAAAAAGCAGCGGGAGGGGCGAAGGTGTTCGTGGGATACATGAGACGTTACGCTCCCTCGTTCACGTCAGCTTTCCTCCGAGAAGTTGCGGATATCCCTAGGATTTTGTACGCTCGGTCTAGAGATATCGTTGGTCCCAATGCTCATTTTGTAAGGCAGTCTGGAACGTCTGCTCTAAAGTTTGTTGATTTTCCACCAGAATCTGGCGAGGAGAAAAAGAAGAACCTGGACAATTTGATCGGGGAAGCATTCCCTGGAGTTTCAGCTACGGAAAGACAGGTGAATTACTGTCGGTTTCTTGGGAGTTTGGGTTCTCATGATCTTTCTTTAATGAGAGAAACTTTTGGATTTCCCGAATCTGTTGCAGGGGTCTCCGCAAATGAGCCCTTTTACACCGCAATTTTCAACTACAAGAACAAGACCGGGGAGAGATTTGCAGTCACTTACGAGAGTGGCATCGACGAAGTACCTCGGTTCGATGCAAGTCTGACTGTCTATGGGGAGAAGAAAACCGTCAGCATCCAGTACAATACGCCATACATCAAGGGGCTACCTATTTTCGTCAAGGTTGATGAGCTGAATGAGCAAGGCGAAGCCACCTCAAGGGAAGTTCTGTCATCATTTGAAGATGCATACACCGCCGAATTGAAGGATATGTACACATGTTTTGCTCTGGGGGAACCAATCAAAACGACCGCTGAAGATGCGTGTCGGGATCTCGAGCTTTTTGATCTGATGTATAAGCAACTGGCGAAGCAAGAAGGGAGATAAACTAAGGAGATGGTCTGCCCCCACTTTCTTTGATTTGCTTCTTCTTATGACGACGACGTCGTGATTGCATTTTCCCTGATGGACTCTGTCGCAAAGAAAAGGAAAGAGCATGCTCCCGAACTTGTTTTTGAGTCACTGCCTTACAAGCCGTCACATGGAATTGGGTTTTTTTTTGCCTGTCACTTGAGAGAGCTTAAGATTAGCGACTAGGTTCTGCACTCACAGCATCTTTCGCATGACGAGACTTCGCTGCCTGCTAAGCCAAAAGTTCAATACCACAATAACTTCCGCACAATACAGCAGCAGAAAAGAACCGCTCCATTTTACACTTCTTCGAATGTTCAGCATCTCATCTTTGATAGAAACACCTCAATCGTAAGTCAGTGAATACTTTATAGAGCGCATCGTAGTCCCTTTCGATGACCAGAGCTACACCCTTGCTGCCAAGTGCCGTCCCAAGCAAAGTTGCGAAGGTAGCAACTCGTTCTGAAGCCATAATCGGAAAAGACTGAGGTTGAAGTATATTGAGAGATTTTGCTGGGAGGAGAAATTTTCACAACCAGCGAAGGAAAGATAAATGATGCCTTTAGTCAAGAAAAGTTTGTGAGACGTCATCAGGCGGGAATGTAGGTCGCGCGTCGAGTCAGATTGTGAAATGCCTCGTAAACAACGAGAAGCGAGAACGACACAAGCAGATTGTTTCACGGCACAGAACTTCTTGATTTGGGTATTCATACAGTTTTGTACATATTTTACAATCAAACGCCAGATATGAGTTTTCCATCTAAATGAGAGCCTGTCCCTTGAACATACCGTCTTTGACCTCGGCTACCACGTCCCTCCTATCATTCTTCCCTACTAGTACAATACCTCTCCCTCTTCTTCCCATGCGTCCAGTTCGCCCAAGTCTATGAATGAAATCTATTGTCGAATGTGGCACATCGTACAAGATGACATGTCTTACAGCCAGGGTATCGATACCTCTGGAACCCAAATCTGTAGTCACAACTACTTTCACGTTGTTTAACTTCCGCTTGACAGGTGGAGCAACATGGCCGACTGGAACATAGTTGGGTTGGTTCTCGGACAGGGCTCCGGGGTGTTCCGCCTTGGGAGCGTTGAGTGCTTCAGCAGAGGTGAAGGATGCAAGCATTTCGGACTGCCTATGGTCAGGGGTGTCCCGACTCAGCGCAATCGCATCGATTCCCTTAGTGACGAGATAGTCTGCCACCTCCTGTGTCTTTTCTCGCTCATTGACGAAGACCAAAATCCTCTTGACATCAATCATTCCCTTGATAGGCCCATCATGATCTGCTGCTGCTTTGCCAATTGACCAAATCGAATCAGCACAAGCCAGGTCCTTGTTCCCTTGGTAAGGAGCTCGCTCGACATCCACAACACCAAGTTGAACACGACGAGGGATGGCGTGGAGGTTGGGTGTGACTAGACGCTGAATGTCAGGGAATCGCTTCCTCAGGTATCCATCTAAACTTCTAGGGATTGTAGCAGAGCACAGGATAAGTTGTTTGAGAGACGGGGTAGCGCGATCAATGATTGCAGATGTGAGGGGAGCGAAACCACGGTCCATAAGTGAATCGGCTTCGTCTACGATCAAGTGGGTGACTCTGGAGAGGATGTTTGGATCCGAGTCGGCGATGGAGGAGAGTAAGTGGGGAGTAGAGACTAAAATGTCGATTCCCTTAGGCGAGAAGAGACGATTCCGAATGACAATGCCGCTGAACGAAGATGATATCATAGCGGAGCGATACTTGATGGAATGTGAGAGAGACTTGACAAGGTTTCCAACTTGAGTTACAAGCTCAGAGGTAGGAACCAGTATAATTGCCCGTGGTCGTCCAGTCGTTGGATGGGGCATATTGGAGAGAGGAGGCGAAACCAATGTCAAGTCATTTTGTCGCCGACGTTCCTCGGCCAGAGCTTTTTCGTGTGCCTCAATTTCCGCATCCTCCAATTCGGCCAGCTTGACGGCATTTACCGTGGGAAGAATGTACGATAATGTCTTTCCGGAGCCAGTCTCTGCAGCAATCAAGAAGTCTTCTCGTGCAGCATCCTTTCTCCTCTTCGACCCCTTGTCTCCCAATAGTCTCGGGATAGCAATCTTCTGCACCGGGGTGGGAACCAGATCCTGCATTCCTTGTAGTGCTTGGGTAGGTATCGCGGCTTTGACTGAATCCAGAAGATTGAAGTTGTTGAAGGAGTCCACCTCAGCAATCCGTGATTTAATCCTCGTTCTCTGGTCGTATGACACTGGGGCCAAGGATCTCTGCATCTTCAAAGCTTTGAATCCACGATCTTTCCTATCCTTCGATCCTCTGCCAGCTGGTCCTCGAGGCCCTTCACTCTTTGCCGCTTCTACTATATTGTCTGATCTGCTGCCCTGCCCCCGCTCAGGGAGACCTCGAATGCCAGCAACTTTCAAATTCATGCCCCCAAAAGGTCCATCTTGTCGCCGCCTTCCAGGACGTCCTGGTTCGTTTGTTCTACTTCCTTCAGATCCAACAACTCTAGCTTTTGCAAGCCCCATTCGATTCGGTCTGCCATTTGCCTTGGACGCCTGGTACAGACTCGCCGTCTGTTGAGCATGGTATCGTGTGGCCTGGGCGGTAGACCGAGCTGCTCTGAAGGAACAGAGCAGACAGGTAAATGGTTTTGGTCGCAGCATCTTTTGCAGTATGATTATCGCATCTCGACGAGGATGGAGGTTTTGCTCGTAGCTTGTCGTGAGGTCGTAAGGAAGCAGCCAGGAGAAGTCCCCAAAATTATTTACAGATCTCGGAACAACTCTTTTCCGGGGCAACTTTTTTGTTTTTGAAGGAGAAACTGAGAACCTATTTAATGACCAAGAACTACTGTTGCAGACAGCCAGCTATTAGTAAGTAGGAACTACATGGAAAGAAGAGATAATTTGGCAGATGCAGTCTTTGGCAACACTAAAAATGTGTTTATTTTGTAAGAAATGCTACGTCTATCAAACGCAGATTTCGCATTCAAAGAGCCACAGAAGTTCTCTCAATTCAGGTATCGATAACGAGAAGTACCCCTCCCTGTCTTTTGAGGTACAGTATAGACGCCATGGAACACCATACACCCATTCCCAACGCCTGCAATGCCTCAACCTTTCCTCACAGCACCTTAGCTAGTCGCAAACAAGCTATCCTCATCTCTCAAGTACTCTCCGCAGTCTGCCTGCCTGAAGCATGTAATGCCCGTAGGATCTAACCGCCTTGCCTCCTGTGTACTTCTTGCCGTGACTCCAAAGCCCAATGGCGTGTCGTTCATTGAGTACACTATCACACCTTGATGCTCAGGGCAGTCCTCCGACCATCTTCCAACATGCGCCTTGACGATATGACCCCCGTACAAAAATGGCATCTCTCCATTTGCCTTCACCCAGACCTTGTATCGCGCGTGTTCTGCGAGGATTGGGAGCGCCGTAATGTGCAGTCGGAACTTTCCAGTCTTGGTGAACTTTCCCAGGCAGGTTCCTAGGGACAGGAGCTTCTCTCTAGCCACCGAGACAGCGAGATTTGCGAGTGAGAGGCGGACGTAGTAGCATCTTGACTATCGGGGGTATCAGTATGCGCGCAGAAGTCGTAAAGGCTTCGGTGAAGACAAACCTGGTGAAGACGGAAGACGAATCGGTCAGCGTTGGGGCCATTGTCCAGAGGGGCGATGAGATTCTTCAATGAGCTGCCGGTGTAGTTGGCCAGTTTCGCAAACAGAGTCTGCGTTTCAGTTTCAGTAAGAGGACGCATAGTGAAGTCGATGGGTGATTGCAATGAGGTTGGCGCAGAGGTCAGGACTATAATTTTTTGAAGCGCAGGATATTTTTCTGGCCTCGGGCGGGGAAGATTTTCCGATCCGATGGGTTTTCCTGAAGCGGCCGCTTCGTTCAAAATTTCCAGTCGTCCCTCCATGTCCACACTTAACATACCCACCAACCTCATCAGATTCCACCCAAGGGCCACGACATTATGGCTAGAGTACCAGCGGTCAAGAGGCGCAAGCTGACTCCTCCTCCAACAGATGGCGAAGACTCCTCACCCTCTACCCTCGACAATGCTCCCGAAACGAGCGCATTCTTCAAGCAGGCCTCGAGCTGGAACTTAGAGCAGGACTACGAGACGAGACCGCGCAAAGGGAAGAAGAAAGATCAGGAAAGCACGAGACTACCAATCAAGACATCCGAAGGTCTAATCCAAGAACTCGAGGTTACTGAGGAGGTTAAAGATGTCGAGAGTGACATGGAATGGTTGGGTGCAGAGGAGTCCGAAGAAGAACCAGTCGAGCAGAAGCCCACCGTTCCTATGCGTCAGCAGATACTAGAGGCACAGGAGGAAATGGCACGAATTGCTTTGATGGTTACGCAAGAGGATCCCGAGGAGCATGTCGGAGCATTCAAGGCTTTGGCACAATTCGGACAGTCACACAACACCACGATCAAGAAGCTGGCTCTAAGAGTTCAATTGGCTGTCTACAAGGATGTCATTCCAGGCTATCGGATACGGCCTCTGTCAGAAGAGGACATGGAGACCAAGGTGTCGAAGGAGGTGCGCAAACTGCGGGCGTACGAACAAGCCTTGGTTGGTGGGTACCAAGGATACATTCGAGAGCTGTCCAAACTTTCTCAATCAGGGAGGTCTGGGAGATCTGGGGGGTCTGGCAGCTCAAAAGACGGCGGACTTAGTTTAGGAAGTGTTGCCATTTCTTGTGCATGCACTCTTCTGACTGAGGTTCCTCATTTCAATTTCCGTGGGGACTTGTTGAAGATTCTGGTCAAGAAGCTCAGCACGAGGATGATGGACGAGGATTTCGTAAAGTGTAGAGAAACAATCGAAACCCTTTTCAAGAATGACGAGGATGGAACCCCCTCCCTGGATGCGGTCTCGATCTTGACAAGAATGATGAAGGAAAGGTCATATCGGGTGGACGAGAGCGTGCTGAACACATTTCTTCATCTGCGTCTGTTGACGGAATTCTCGTGGAGGGCTTCGACAAATCACATCGACAAACCCGAGAATAAATTCGAGAGGAAGATGAAGGAGAAGAGGGTGTTTCGCACGAAGAAGGAGAGGAAGCTGATGAAGGAACGAAAGGTCGTCGAGAAGGAGATGGAACAGGCAGATGCAACCGTCAGTCACGAGGATCGGGACCGAATGCAATCAGAAACATTGAAATTGGTATTCGTCACCTATCTACGGATCTTGAAGATGAGATCTCCGCATCTCATGGGTGCTGTCTTAGAAGGACTAGCTCGATACGCACATCTCATCAACCAAGATTTATTTGGAGACCTCTTGGAAGCCTTGAAGGATTTGATCGGCCATGCGGAAACAGGAGATGATGTTGAGGACGACCCCGAGGATATCGAGACTGAGCGGAATTTGACACGTGAAGCACTGCTGTGTATCATCACTGCATTTGCGTTACTTGAGGGTCAGGATGCCGCCAAAGCTCAAACAACATTGAGTCTAGACCTCAGCTTCTTCATCACCCATCTCTACCGAACGCTGCATGCACTTTCCCTCAATCCAGATATCGAACTCAGTGCCAAGTCACTGCATCTTCCCGACCCCAACATGCCTACCTGGACACATTCAGAGAACAAGGTCAACATTCAAACGACGACTGTGCTTCTCCTTCGGTCTCTCTCCTCCATCCTCACTCCAGCTCTTGCTGCCCGCGCTGTCCCCCCCTTGCGAATTGCGGCCTTCACCAAACAGCTCGCGACGGCATCACTTCATCTCCCAGAGAAGTCGTGTATTGCTATGACTGCTTTCCTAGGTAAGGTCACGAAGACACAGGAGAAGAAGGTTGCATCTCTGTGGAATACGGAAGAGAGGAGAGGGGATGGAGTTTTCGATGCGTTGACCGGTGAAGTCGAGGGCAGCAACCCATACGCAGCTACCGTTTGGGAGGGGGAGCTCTTGAGAAAGCATTTTTCTCCCAAGGTTCGGGATGGTGTGAAGGTTATGGAGAAGAACGTGTTGGGTTTGAGGTAGATAGAGTGGCTAATGTGCTGTACTGTATGATCCCCCTCAATGCAGAACATGAGTGAACTCTCCGGCCCCACACTTGATCAAACGGACTGCTTCCAAGTTTCACCGACCCCACCCACTTGAATCCCTTTCTTCGACCTTACATCGGCAAAATATGATTTTTCACATTTTATGGGAAGGGAAAATGCGTGCATAGATAATCGGTAACAGTTGTACCTACAGAGACACTTCTCAGGAGCAAAGAGCTATGCTACTTCACTTCCCATCCTAACGCTACGTGTCATACCTTGGGATTGATGTAAGGCAAATTAATGTTCACACACAACGAGCCCTGCGCGACCTTGAGCTCACTCAACTTTCCGAAGTTCGAAAACTGGATGCAGGCGTCCCGGATTCAAGATGAAGTTATCCTGCATATCCTGAACAAGAGGAGTTCCATCGTCGCCCGGGACAGAATCCACAGTGTATTTCGATACCAAGAGGGCAGTGAAATGCGCGATGTTCCTCATGGTGAGTCTATGACCGACACAAGAATAGCGACGTACAGTTGTCAGCCAGTACCCAGGAGTGACGTCCAGTACGCTTACCTACAGAGAATGAAGAGTAACCACTGATGTCCATGGCCACTCCTGGACCGGAAGTACATCGTTCGGGAATGTCTCCGTTGCACTGTCAAAGTAGCTCTCCACTGAACCACACCAGCGTGTCATTTCCTCGCGCGAGAGTTTACTCATATCTTGCGCTTGTATATCCGGGTGCGAAAATGACTGTTCGTTCGGGGATGCATCTCCCAGCGATGTTAAGTCCTCCTGCTAGTACCGGTCTCCCTGACCCGGCTGGAATAGGTGGCTAGTGGCGCAGGATTTCCATGATGACACTTTTCGAGATCGGAGCCTTCAATATAGCAGGGAAGTCTGGAATGGAGGGAAGTGAAGTGTCTGGATCTCCTGCAAGATCTGATCTGATACTTCGGGTAGCGAGCGGGATTCGTGATCATGTTAATTGAAGTTGTCGCTATGGAGTCGCTGCACTTTGTCAGCCAGCTGCAAGAACTAAGCTCTAATACGATACTTTTCCTGTCAACATTGATCAAAATAAGAGCATCACTATCTGGGTAGTCCGCATCTGCTTCAAACCGCTCCACATATTCACAAACCAAGTATGACGAGATGTCCGGGACAGGGGGTTCATTCTGGAAGACTGAGTGGTTTGAAGATCCGAGAAGGCTGCTCTTTGTAAACTCGAAAACAAAAATAAGCAAAAACAAAAATAGCTAAGTCAGTCATGTTCGGACAGATCTTGAGTAGCACCACAAGTTGAGCTTCAATTCATCAGCGCTGCACCGTCGAGCTACACGATCTCCGCCGAATCTGGGTATCTAATTCTGCGATGTGAGGACGCAACTTATGGAGAAGGCTTGGAGCGAGAAACGTTAGAGGCTGGTAAAGACACAATAACATCGCTAGAAAATACACATAGGTGATATTGTTCGGGAGGCACTTCCCAACGAGGAAGGAGATTATGAACATGGGGTTTTGATCGCAGAGTGCCGTTACTAGAGTACCTATATAGCCGATAACAAGTCATCGTATGCCTCAGATGAATTATGAATTTGTTTCCCTTGGCGTTTGATGCTTGTATTTTGTTGCCGTCCACGTTGGAGCGTGAACAATGTGCTCTGACACCTAAGTCTGTGCTGCACGGAAAGGAACGCTTCCAAATGGTTACGCCTAAGGTTATTGAGCCCCAAAATTACTTGGTCTCTGGACCAACTACGTTTTCATTATCACGATAGATAGCCTACAGCTCTAGCTATCGAAAGTCCGGGCAGGGTTCTGCACGACGTGATGCTATCGCTTCCGAATTGTGGGGCATCCTTCCCGTAAAATGTTGGTGTTTTGATGCTCTTGTATGGTCTCAGTGAGCGCTACGATTAATTGTCGGGATTCTGTGACATGCAACAAAAGAAAATCTAAGAAAAAGTCTGAAATAGTCACCCGGCACATCATTCTGTCTTTTGTGAGCAAAGGCACGAAGCTATCCGACACGCTGCTGCTAGGATTACACTTCGCTTCAGGCTGTTGCTACAGGGACCTGGTTAGGGGTCTTCAGTGCAGTCACGTGCATAAGTGTAATCCTGGCAGCAGCGTGTCGGATAAACACGCGACATATGTACGAAAGGGGGTTTCCAGTGAGTCTCGCCCACCGTTGTAAGGCAGCAGGGTTATTTTTTCAATCAACAGTTTGATATTCTAGAATTTTCTCCATAAATCTCCTCGAATGTTAAGGCCAAATACTTAGGGTGGGCGAGACCCACTTGAAACCGCCTTTCGTAGTAACCGCCTTGCCAAGAATTAAGCGACACCCCCTTTTTCCATCGCAAAATCGCCACTCGCTTCAGCTTTTGTTTTGTATTTTGGAGTGTCAAGACGCTTCGTGGGATCACATGACACCGTCTCATGGTTAGCTTTCTCATATCAATGCCTAGGCGCTGGAATACATTCGAAAGCAATTTCATGTCATGGTCATTGCCCAATCACACCTCTAAATTCCTAGGGCAGATGTGAGCCAATCCAATGTGGGCTTTCCTACCGCCCAGGATTCCAAGAGCACTAAAATTTCGAGTTCTCTATTTTCGATGACAATTGAACACAACTTTTTTTTATCTTCGTCCTAAGGTCGGTTATTAAGCTCGCCGCTTCCACTCAGGCGCTAATCACCCTCGGCTCACCCTTGGCTCAGCCAGCTCACCTAAGTTATCTGCGCAACCTGAGCAACCTAAGCACTCCCTAAGAGGTCGCTATCTTTTTTTTTTAGCCCCGTTGTACTACGAAGGAGTTGGCGAACAACGGCAACAGGTGCTCCCGTTTTGTTTGTCGAAGAGATAGGACAACAAGCCGCAGCGGAGTTAATGGCCGGATTGTTGCGTTTGAATGAAACCATTCATTGGCCAATTTATTTCCGAAACGAGGGCAATGTGGAATGCGATCGAAAGATTTTGACCGCTTTGGATTGGCTACAGATTGCTGCTGTCGATCTTCATTTGAGAGTCTTTGCCTTTAACGCCTTCACTGAAACCTTGTAAGTCACTGCTCATAAACACCCACTTACGCTGTTCTACAGCTGATCTCTTGCAAGCCTCCAAGCATTTGGAGTTGGAACTAGAGAGAAGGGGCCGCCAGTTATAGGCCAACGGGTAGATTATGTGGACTAGATTTCCTCCTTTAGCTTCTGAAGTTTTGTTCCTGGTCGAAACTTGTGGGGGTTTGGTGTCTTTGGGGAGCTATAAATTATTACCATGCTTTCGGGGCTTGACCCCTTTCACTATAATAACAAATTCACTAATTAGTAATTACCCACACATGCCAGTCCCAAGAAATCAGAGCAGGAATGTGATCGAGAAGCCGCAGTAGTGGAAAAAACCAAAGAACTTGAAAAATTATTCCCCTAATTCTCATACTCCATGAGAACTGCGAAGTTTTGTCACTTCCCAAATTCGAATTATTCAAATACAGAATATTGATTTGCCCCCATCCCAAGTTACCCTCTTCCTCATCCTCATGCTGAACAATGTATCCGCGCCCGCTTTCCGCTCTCCAGCATCGTCACTTGCTCTAAGTATTGCAGATGGTGCGAAAACTAACGCCTCCCCCGTCTTCAACCTCAAAATCTTTTTCTGCAGGTCGGCTTTGTTGCTCTTGTCGCCATCTCCATCAAAGACTGGTAAATGCCTTTTCAGAACATCAAGCCACTCTGGACTTGAAAATCGATGGATAACAGTAATCGAGCACAAATCTATCAACTTGGGCGAGATAGTGGGTTCTTGAGTCGAAATGATCACTCGTGCGCCGTAATGACGCTGTTGACGAATAACGCCCATCAAGGATTCTGTTAAAGCAGTCGAGGCTGGGGTGCCAGTCATGTACTATTATAAATCAATATAAAGTAGAAATAGCTTGGATTGTAAACGTACTTTATGTGCTTCATCTAGAACGATGACTTTACCAACTGTTGAGTCTGATCCGAGATACAACCCTATACCGACCTTGAACAAGATACAGGCTGTGCTAGCATCCATGAATGGGCAAGATAGATCTATAATAGTTATCTCCCCAGCAGTAAAATCTGGGCTTACAGTTGATCCATCAAGATCAAGAAACGATTCCAGAAGATCCAGTCTTTGAGTCAGAAACTCTGTTTGGTTCCTGTCAAGTCCAGCATCGTCAAGCTGACGACGGAACTCGGGATAATCGAAACCTTCCGCAGTTTTCGAGGCCATATCGCGCAGAATCTTCGTCACAATTCCCATGTAAAGCGGTACTGCTTCAGTTTTGTTGACAGACATCAGAGTTAACATCGTGCTGATATTGAGGTCTTTCGGCTGCAGCTTAAAAGGATTGACGTTGACACCGGGTATCTGTGTATAGAGCGCCTTCATCGACAGAAAGTTTGACGGGGAAACTAAAACGTTGATTTTCTTCGTCCCTAAACGAGTTGGAAGCTCTGGACTGGGAGAAGCGAGAAACGCTAGTTCGCATGGCCGGAAGCTCGAGCTGGAAGTATATTCGGCGAAGTTAAAGACCAAGGCCGAGAGAGGTTTCTGGAGTACTCCCAGTATCGGTGAAGGAATGAGACAATTCTCTATGAATGTATCAGCTGAGGTCCTCAGAATGCAATACTTCGAGGGTTACCAATCATGCATGCTGTTGTGTGCGACTTCCCACTTCCTTGAACTCCGCAGACAAAGGCGGAATATGGGACATTGGTGTTCAGAAAAATTCTCGAATGCAAAATGGCAGTCGAAGGAGTGGATTCTGAACTCCCAAGAAGTCCATATTGAGGAAGTTCATCTGCATCAACATACCCAAGCATATCTGCCGAAAACAGAACGGCGTTTTTGATTCCACTAATCGAGGTTTCTTCTGCAGAACTACCTGGTGCAGACGAGAAGTTAAGGAGGCCCAGTTGGAGGTTCAGAGTACTGGAACCATCTTCGGGCTCGTCTTGCGGTGCCAAGTTAAGATCTTGTGCTTGAGTGACGAATTTCTTGAGCTCTGACAGGTGTCAGCTTATGCCATGTTAAGTATAGTGACATGTTAAGCATGGCTAACGTACCCATCATTTTCAAGTTGGATGGAATCTTTGCAAGATTTCCGCAACTTGATGGTTTTGCAGTTCTCCTGGTGCTTGAGATAGTGGAAAGTAACGCATCTAGTGATACTCCACCGTCTTCGGACTTGGAGGAATGGTTCTGAAAGCCCATGGTACGCGTGATTTTCGTATTAGATGTAATTAGCGTCTGTGATCGTTAATTAACGACGTGGAAAAATGCAAGAATGGAGTTCTCTCACATTTTCATCCTCTGAATAGGATGCAAATCCAGAATCCGAGTTTTGACTACTAATGATACTGATCTTCGGCTTCTTGGTAGGCGATACCTGTTTTGGTTGCGATGAGACTGGATACTGCGACTCCATTTTCGGTTTCCCATATGTCGGCGTTGATGGAGGCTGCAACGTAGTTTCCATCTTGGAAGACGTCGTAATGGCCTTCGGTGGCGGAACAGATCTTGCTGGTACATCTTGATGTTTAATTCTATTAGACGAACGAGTGAGCCTGGCACTGTATGATTCGTAGGAATGAACTTACGAGTTGACTAGTCGTCTGATTTTCATCTTGTGCTCAGGATAACAACTAATCAACCTTTTCTTCAGGGCGGACTTTCCAATGAATGGACCGTTGCCATCCTTACCAAAGCCGACTTCTTTATACTGTTGCGTGACCCAACTTTCCAGATGAACAACCATCTCGGAATCGGAGTTTGTTCGACTTGTGAGCTGACAGAAGGAAGTGAGGCGGAAGATATAGAAAGCTATGAAGCTGCCAGAAAGCGCGAGAAAGTAGGAGTTGAAGCAACGACAAAGAACAGAAATTATGGATTGAATTCTGTTAACACGAAAACCAAAGTCACTTTTTGCCCTCATATACTGTTCCGAACTCTCGTTTTGAATGGCTATGTTGCCTGATGTTGGAGTTTTGCGACCTTCTCGTCGGCCGAGGCTGTGTACTTTCTTCAACATTCTGAGCCAATCAAACGCTGCGCCACACCGTAGCAGGGCCCAACGACCAGCATGACCTCACACCGGGAACCCCGTTATTCATGCGTTGGTCCAACGAAAATATGCCTACCAGGCTTCTTCCAACATTTTCAATGTGTATTTGAGGGGTAGAGCTGGTTATGTACGGGACCGCACAAAGCTAATCCCGATTGAGCCAACAAAACCCTTGCTAATCACGTGCGACACACTCTCCAGCGGCGATAACAGGAAGCCCTTTCTGATCACTGGAGGCCTGTTCCAGTCCTTGTAGAGCTATGAACCAGGTTATTTGGTTTCACCGGAACCGGTGAGGCTGATTCGAACTTTTCGATCAACTAGCTCCTCGGCCTCGTCCAGACGGTTGGGTTAAGGGGATGTTCTTGTTGGTGCTCAAATCCAACCGGCGCATTCACGGGCAAGGCAGAGGAATAAACCTGCTAATACGAGGCACCCCATACATGCGGGTTCGTTATAGAATGATGAGACTCACCTATTTATCACGTGTATATAAGCGAATGTTGGTCTAAGAATGGCTCAAAGGAAATCTTAGTCGCAAGGGAGCCAAAATGGGATCTGTGCTTAGAGACGAGATGAGGAAGGTATGAAGCTAAAATGGCCTCTCGGCGCATGCTCAGGCTGACTCTGCCATGTGCTCAGGCATACTCAGGAATGCTTACTCTCGGCTCAGGTTAAAGCGGCAGCTGCTCATGTCCAAATACCAACGCGAGGACCCCGTTGAACAAGCTGTCGCAGATGCAGAGTATTTGTCAAGGATCCTCTTCATTGGTGTATTGCCTCCCTGACAAACAGACCCGGATGCCGCTGGAACATTGGACAAGTTCCGGCTGCTGGAGTTCTTGGACCAATTCCTTAGCAAAGCATCGCCAGAAGAGCGAGCAAGAATCGATGAGACCCTGCTCAAGAAGATATCCGACCTGGCCGCGTTCAATGAACAGCTTGCACTTGTGCGTTCCCACCGACCACGAGCAGTACAACTAGATGTGACGGATGAAAATTCTCCCGATGAAGGGCTTGCGTGGAGATTCATGAGTAAGACTATGTTCAACATCGAATTAGGCAGAGACAAACAGCAAATCGCCACTAAGAGATCTCTTCAAGAGATCCCTTTACCATGGGCTAGTCTGGGACCATTGCTCGAGACCTTCATGAGCCAACAACCATCCAAGACAATCTCGGATGGAAAATGGGCCAGTAAGGAGACAGGACAACGAAACGCACTTCAAAAGTTCTGGGATTCATTCCGGAATGTGCATCAGAACAGATTAAAGACTGCAGGTGTCCATCACCTCGATATTCTGGGCGATATGAAGTTCATTAAAGCTGAAAATAGTACTGGGTATCTCGAGGAAGAAGAGGCTTGGGCCCAAGACTTATCAGCTACCGCTAGAGCAAAACCATTAGCCTCTTCTTTAAGCAATGAGACAAGCTCACGTCGAAGAAACGCCCGAGGAAAAACATTCCAAGATAGCCAATCTCAAGGTATAGTTGAGCCTGTCAAATCACCCATGCCCTCGAAGCCAATCCGATCGAAGGACGGAAAGTTTGATATGAATACGGAACGCCAAACGGAATGGGGCTCTACACCATCAGACCTGAAGCTCACTGATTCGAGCAAGACAAAGACCAAGACGCGCGGAGAGCCATCCATGGAAGAAGCTCTCGCGGACTTGAACATATCTAGGACCGACCAACTACAACCACGCCCAGAGAGAGTTCTGGTGAAGAAATCCGCGTTCGACGTTCTCCGCACCTTCTTCCCCACCCGAGGAAGTTCAACCTCCGTCGCTTGGGACAAGTTTGTTGACGCCATGGCCAAAGTGGGATTTATGTCGCGACGGAGTGGTGGATCTGCAGTGACCTTGAGCCCAGTGGTGGATCCAAATGGTACGGCCAGCGCAGTATCGTTTTCCACCACCCTCATCCTGACTCGACGATCGATCCGGTAATGCTGATGTCGATTGGGAAGCGGATGAGACGGTGGTTAGGCTGGAGCAGTGAGACTTTTGAATTGGACAAGTAATGGCTTTGCTCGAGAGGGTGCTAGAGATGAAGTGAGCTGACTTGAGCTGCGCAGATGAGGCTGGGGAATACGCAGAACTGCGGACATTGATTTTAATGAGGGGAGAAATTTGAGGGGAGAAAATTGAGGCATAAGGATCTGAGTTACAGACGTGACTTCGACGACAATTGCAGCATAATCAGATTGGTAGTGAGGAAGAATAGCACCATTTGAATCTTCTAGCGTCTTGAATACATGCGTTCTACTTGCATTTTTCATTACCACCATTAGCTGAGACAAGCGGCTTTCAACAGTCTTATGGACTCCAAACATTGCAAGGAGTCCAGACTCCAAATATTTTGTAACAGCGTGATTGAATTATTATACATTTCCACCGGGTGTGAAGCAGTATGTACTCTATGTTCGTAATCACCACTGATGGTTCGAGTCCGTTTACGCCCAATGCCATGAACTCAGTTGTGGCGTCGTAAGGAGGAACATTTCCCTGCAGCCAGCTTTGTTGCTGAGTATAAATCGGTAGAAACTACATGGGATTACGATTTTGACAACGTCCATTGATTCAACAGCTCTGTTGATGGTGCTCGCAGTGTAGTGGTACAGCCATATCCTGCCAAGTACAGCCTCGTAGGTATATCAGTCGTATTCGAAGATTGGAGGCCCCCAGGAAATAATAGGTTGAGGTAGGGAGTTCGATTTTGAATTCGGACACTGCAAGTTCTGTACAAATGATGGAGTGGGGTTGGGATGTATTAGAGCCAATCGAAGTCTTCAACGGTTGGCTTGGCTGAAGAAGTGAAAACGGCAGTCAACTCCTTTGTGTAGGAATGTAACCTCGAGGAGTGATTTTGTAAGGGATTAGTAGATCAAAAGTCTCGTTAATAGTCTAGTGATCATCACCTCATAAGAAAACCAACACGGCTGACGACTCGCCTTCTTATAAACCCATGTTTGAGATCTCTCGAAGGAGTCACAGCCTCTAAAACCTAGCCGAGCTCGGGTGCTGATGTTCTAAAAAATGTATGTCGGTACGCTAGTGCAGCGTATAAGGGGGGGTTTAAAGTGCGAGTTCGAGATGGGGGGTATGGAGTGATATTGACCGCAAATACGCTGGCGCCTCTAATTCTACAGTCATTCGCTCAAAGGCGTAATTAATGTATTTGAAAGCATTTGAGCAGTGTGTATTTTGCGCAGGCTGTTCAAGCTCTCGCCTATCTTGGCGCAAAGACTCGGACTTATGAAGCGCAGGTCCAGATTAAGTCCCTGTGCCGCAACGCTGCCGTAAAGAAATCATTATCAAAAGCCAAATTCTCAGTGCTGCAGATCCAAAGACGGAGTTCTTTTGTTGAAGAAGCTTTACTCAGAAGAAAATCAAACGACGTAGTATGTGCACGAGAACGAACCAGTGAGGACCACAGTTGAGATTTGGAGCTGGGCATGATGTTGTATTTTAGCAGAGCATGCATTCCTTCTCCCATTCAATATCCTCACTCAAGCCTAGCAAAAAGCTACCTCATCCATCCTATCCTATGCCGGTGCCCGTGTCCTTGTCGTCATTAAGACCAAAACCATCACACCACACCACATGGTATTACATTGGGTATTCCATACTACAATTCCATCTCCAAAGGTAAATACTCAGAAGGAGATGTTCGCTGAGGTCTCGTTCGTCGGGCTGTAAAACAGGTAGGATGGGCCTGCCAAGGCATGAAACGAGTGGCGTACCAAAAGATCATCAACCTGATCTTGAACTCGTCTGAGTCAATGTCGTCTTCCTTAACAGGTTATGGCATAGCCTTACCAAGTTCATTGAACTCCGTAGCGTTAGACCACCATAAAGAGGTAACATAGGGGTTCGAGGCTTCGCGTATTCTCCTCCCAGGTATGGATGTTGATCAATGTTGTAGCGGTGTGCGAGGAATTATGTCGAAGGAGATATACGCATTGCACTATTCGGGGTCAATACCAGCGAACTTCAGCACATTCAGGTTTGCATACCGTTCCACGCATTCATACCAGCAACAGCCAACAAAAGAAAGCCAATTGTAGATCCTCAATGCAGTAAGTCTTGCGTTTTCCAATGTACAGACAAGAAATTTTGCGGTTTGAAGATATCAATAGAGGGTCAATCGAGGGTCTTCTGGGTCAGATAGGCCTGCAAACCTTCGGCGAAAGTTGTGCTGTTGCGTAGAACTCAGTCGGTCATACATCCACAGTAAAGTGAGGAGGGATGGAGACATACCGAACAACCTCCTCTGGTTCCCATGTTAGGTCTTTTACGGATGGATATCCATCCCACTCCACAAGATATTCTTTGCCTTTGGGGGTCTACAAGCTGTTAGTACCATCATAACTCCCACGAGAAACGCAACACAAACCTTTCTCGAAGCCCATACCATCGTCATAACATACTCCTTGTCAGCCCAGACGTGCTTGTAGTAGGGCTTCCAGTTGACAACAGCATTTGGCATGACCTCCCAAGTCATATCGCTGGTATCGTCGTATCCTTCCCACTGGATCAATGCGTGTAAGAGGGTCTTTGGGTAGGACTCTTTGGTCTACGCAAGGTATTAGTGTAGTCAAATGTAGTATGTCAGGGTGGGGGACCAGAGGGGGAGTACGTACCCTACGCATCTCCGTCGCGACGATGTACTTGATGATTGATTGCTCGGTCTCCTCTTCAGTAGCATCTTGATTCGCACTGGCATCAGTTGCTTCGGCATCATGCGCTTCCAGTCTCTCATTTTCATTGTCTTCGAGACCTGAGACGATTTCCTGCTGCTCTTCTTCACTGCCACCATCCTGGTCCATGTTGATGTCGTCTGCTTCAACAACCTGAGCCTCAAGCCTCTCAACTTCAGTATCCTGGCAACCTGTGATATTTCCCTGGTCGTTTGAGACACTGCCATGACCTTGATCCATGCTGACATCTTCTGCTTCAACATGCCGCGTCTCCAATCCCCCATTCTCACCATCGTTACGAGCCTGCAGATTGGCCTTCTCTGCCTTACCACCAGCACTTCGCATGACATTGAAATCGTCCGCTTCAACATCTCCAGCTTCCAATCCCTCCATGTCTTCATCTGTGCGACCTTGTCCGACACTCTCCTCCTCTGCTTCACCACCACTATCACCACCATGTTCCATCCTATCATCTCCAGCATCGACTCTCCTCTCCTTCGTCTGCTCAACCTCGTCATCCTGTTCGATCTCCTTCTTCTTCTTCGCCATAGCTTTCTCCTTCTTCTCTGCATCCTTAATCTTCTGCCACATAATGCGCTGATTAGAGTCCATCTCTGCGAGTATTGTTCGTTTGCGACCGTAGGTCTTCGGTCTCCTGGGAGCTGCAGCCGCCTTGACGCCTACGCCAGAATTGAGACGTGCCATTGTACGGTACGGTATAGTACGGTATAGTATAGTTCGAAGAGGGATTCTAGATAGGAGATGGTAGGGTTCTCTTAACTGCGGCTGCGAATTCAAGGTATCCGAGGGGAGGGAGGGAGGGAGGTAGTGGTGGTTGAGGAGATTGTTTGTTGATGGCAGGAAGACCCGACGCGTCTCGCGCGCGATACTTACTGTACGTGACGGCGGGGCGCGGGCACAGTGACGCGCTTGGATCTTGGTGGTGGTTGGGGGGTGAGGCAGAGGGTATTTCGATTCTTCGTTGATTCGCGACGGGAGGTAAAAGGGAGTATCAAGGGATTATGAAGGGGCTATAGTTATCGTTGTTGTCGTCGTCGGTTATAGAGAAAGACGGGGGAAGCTGATGAGGAGGAATTGAGCGACGCGATTTCCCAGTGCCAAGGGATTGGGGTTACTGTCCAACCAAAATCCCGCCTCGGTTCCGCCTCTACGTCTCCACCTCCGCCTCTGCCTCCGGCCCGCCCCGCCCCGCTTTCACGTGCACACGCACCTCTACTGCACTCACAGACTCTCCAACACCATCACCAACCACACCACACCACAACTCCCACAACTACCACTAACTACAATACCACCGCAGCACAACTCACTCCCATGAACACGCCGGCAGCTATGAAGGCTTGAATCTATTAAAGATAGGCGGGACGGCCCGAGATTGGCGAAGCTTGGCAACTTCATTCTTTGGCTTTAGACCCTCCCTTAAACGACTTTGAACTTTAAACTTCTATATCTAATTTCAAAATTAACTTGTTTGAACGTGAATAATCTCTTCTATACATAAGAGGTTCAGTCTGCACTTCTTTATACTCTTTCCCTCTTTTGCACATTATACGAAGGCGTACTTGGAATTATAAAACAGAAATCCAAGAGGAATATTAAGATGTAGATAATATTATTCAATCTACTTAAGTAGGGTTGATAGCAGGATAGTAACAAGTGATAGAGAACCACTTACGCTTTAGATCATTCCCGAGCAGATGTCTGTCTTACGTTTAGAAATAATTGCAGCTAAGTCTTAATGGCAGATCTATAGCAACTTCTCTGTCATCGTGCGAGCAAGATCGGTATCTCTGGCTAACGATTATACGGAATTAGACACAACCTTCCTATCAGGTGGTATAATGAAGATAGCGGGATAAAATCGGAAGGAGTAAGCGGATCAAGTACGGGGTTAGAATCCTAACAACGAAGGCGTTCAATAAGAGGGGAGCTTGCTAATAGAGGCTAGGGCATAGTTATTAATATGGACCTGTGTTTTGAGAGCGCAAATATTGGGATCGTTAGAAGGAAAAATGTATAAGCTTACTACAAAACACCATTAAGGATTATTCAATGACCGATGAGATAATAACTGTAGAATCTGGAAAGATTGCGTCTAGCAGAGTCAAATCTAAAACTGTGCATCCCTTGTTGTTGACATCGAAGCGAGAATACGAGACTGACGATAGCCAAGCGAAGATGTGCAAAACTAATCAGCCCAGTCAGCCGTCAAGTAAACAATTACCCCTCGTGAACGACACCCTTGAAATCCGCATTTTTATTCAACAGCCTCGAGAGAGTATGAACCATTACGATCACTTATGTCTTCTTAGCGTGATGTCACTTCCACAACCCTATTCAATAACGGCATTCTCTCACTCGCTTAATGAACGTAGAGCCCAAAGCTCCACTATTAAATCATAGATTCCAGAGTCTATTCATTCCTAGTACGAGTCATCAATTTCTCTCCGCCTCTAAATGCGTCTAATAGATTTTTTCTTCAGAAAGCGTTATCTTCATATCAATTTGCTGGTTACTTGAAACGCAGCTGCACATTAACTAGTGTCCTTTGGATTCGCCGAATAGATAGCCACATCCTTGTAGCCATCTATTCACATGCTTTCCAAGATACCTATTTCTATTAGCTTCTACTAGTCATGTCGGCCTAATGGTTCAGAACTTTCCCAGCTTTTGATTGACTTTATATCCACACCGATTGAGACCCGGCACTAGAACATGCTCATCCAAAAATCTTCGCACTGCACCATGAACAGAGCTGGCTTAAGCGAGGGAATATTGTCAACAAATCATTCGTGTTCTCAAAATGAACCTTCGCAGCGACGTCAGAGGCTGCCATTACACTAAAATCAACGTAATTTCAGACTCTTAAACAGCCTTCAATGGTGATGCTGTCTGGTAAAAAATAAATGCAATGCTCATCTGCCCGCCTTCGTAGGAAAATGTACACGCTCACTCCAGAGACACTCAGATTCACACCACCATATCACGTTTAATGGTTTGTCTCACGTTCCCTAAATCATTCAATTATGTCACCTCCACGTTTAACTCCCGATAGGCAACCCAACCTAACACCATATTATCTCAACCGCTCCCTCATTTAAGCATGCAGATCGTCTAAGAAGCGCAATGTTAGGTCGTCACCGTATTACGGGGGTAACAGCTGCCTGCCTTTTGAGTAAGCAGCACCCAAATTTGACCAGCGCATCAGCAGAACCTGCAGCAATTATATGCTATCTGGCTGTATTCCCATATTCGACCATATATCATAACGCACTATTTCAACTCACTACAACTTGCAAAAAGTTTCGACGAGAGATTCGGTGAGGTGAAATTTGCATGCTCCGATGACTTGACTTCGTATTTCAAGAAACATGGGAGTTCGCCAAGTCTACCAATACCAATCGGTAGATGGGATTGGATGAGTGTCATTAGGTGATGGGGGCGATTGGAATAAATATTTACCCTGACGACTGGACCGGAGATCAGTTCGTGAATTAGATGCTTGTCACTGAGATAATGTAGATCTCCGAGGTATGCAATTTTATCGCGAATGCAAGCACCAATCTAGCCGTTGATGAGGTGGATTAGTGTGTGCAGGTCTTAGTAAGGACGTCTAAATTTGTGATGCCTGCGAGGTCTAGATTTGAAAGTGGCATGTTTGAAGAATCATCCATGTAGAGCGCAACTGGATCGGAGCCAGGGCCAAGCCTACTGCCAATTTCTCTAGTTCCAATGTCGGTACTGTATTGCCGGGAGTGAAGCTGAGTGGCGGACACAGGAAGTCTATGGACCCCGTGAAATCTGATTTCGCAAGCGGGTTATTGATAATACTTTTCATGTTTATCGAAGCTGGATTTGGACATAGCTTGCCGAAATTGCTGTTGACGTTTGCGTCAGAAGTTTTGCAATTAATAGGCCATCAATGAATCTGTTGAATAATAATTATCTGGTGGTGCTTCTGTAAATTCAATACTTGGCGTGAAACCAGACATGTTCATTTTCTGTCGATGACCACGCTCGATTTAGCCATAGCATGACTGTGGCAGAATCTCCAAATCAGCTTCCAGTTCTGACTGAATTGGCATTTAACTCTAACTTCTAGCCATTTCCTCAGTGTCGATGCCTGTCATCACCCCCAATACTATACTCAGCAAACAAGTCATGACTTCCAGCTCCGAACAGATCTAAGCTCCAAAGACAAGATTCGTTAAGACCTACTATTAAATCTGAGAACAACAAGAAATGAATTCATGCTAAACAATTCAAATTTCCCGTCAAGTAAAATCCATTGGTCCAGAATGCTTTGTAATGCTTACGAATCTCTTCCTATTATCGGCCCCATCAAACCTGCATAAACGAAACGCCACATCCTCGTACAAGCTTCTTGTGCACCCTGCGCCCTTCTCCACGTTTCAAATTTCTCTTATTCATTTTCCTTAAACGGTATAGCTCAGGTACAATCGGATTATTAACCCACATTTTACGGGAGGCAAGAAATATGACATCAAGATATCGAGAATACGAGAGAGACGCCGAAGCTTGCCCTTACAAGGGAGCTCTGGAGATGAGAATAAAAGGAAATCTCACCTCTCTCTTATTTTCGTTTCTTCTCTTTTCTTCAGCAGTCAGCCCAAATACCAACATCAATTCTAGAACTCACACATCAAGGAAATAACAACAATCGCTTATATTTTCCCTCCCACCACCATCGAAATGCGCTATCAAAGCCTCTTCCTCCTAGCCAGCCTGGCATCCAACACACTTGCTCACCACTCCCTTACCTCCCGACAATCCAGTACCTGCGACCAACAGCGGTTAACCTGCGGTGCTGCCCCAGGTGCCAATCAATCGCTCTGCGCGGTACAAAAGGAGGCGTGCGATGCCTGTGAAGCAGCATATGAATCTTATGTTACATCGCCAGGATCTAACAAATCTTTTGCTGCGTCTTTGCGGGACGAATGTTTTGCTGCCTCAAAGGAGGGTAGTGGCGATGGTGTTGTTCCGATTATAAGCACTTTTAGTGCTGCGCAAGCAGGTGGTGCGAGTGCTACACCGACAACTGGTATGTTCAAGCTCTCCCATAGGAATATCCTGATGTGATATTTGCTAATCATAATAACAGCAAGATCCTCTTCAACTGCCTCTGCCTCGACCACCCCCACTACAAGCGGGGCTTCCTCGGTGTCAACAACAACCACGATTCTCGCAAACCCAGGATCCACCTCTTATCCTTCAGTTGTAGGATCCACGACTACAATCGTTGGAACAACTCTTGCACCTTCCACAACATTGAACACCGGTACAACTCCAGGAAACCTAACCGCCATCCCTTCACCTACATCGACGCCCTTTAACGGTGGTGCTGATACTTCGAAGCCAATTGGAGTGATGGGACTGCTAATTTTGGGTGCTGCGATGGTTTTGTAAACGATTTGCCGATAAAATCCTTTTCTGATGCCGAGCTGTATTTGTAATCTTAGATCCATTTCTTATGCGCAAATATCAATATACTATTCAAATCCTACTAATAAAAGCCTATGAGCCTTGAACGTATATACCCTTACTTATATGTATGTGATATTTTTGTTCTGTGTTTCGCTCTGGGCTAGGTCGTCGGATCAAGAGAATAATTCAGCAGAGAAATGAGTTTAACAAAGAAGGGCATTTGTGACAACCCGAAGAGGGTAGCTACGCTCAAGCAGTCATTTGTGAGTAGCATTGAGTCTCTTATTTTTTTTTTTTTGCGTAAGAGAAGTGTGCCAGGACAACGTAGATCTCCCGATGGGTTCCTTCGATAGGGGATAGAGCGCGTGAGTGGAGACAAGTTTGATGATTCCTCAACCGCGTATTCGCCTCCAGATCCAACTTTAAGCACGGCACATGCAACTCTCACTAACCCCCCCTCCCCTCCCTACAACACCATTTCCTAGCTGATAATGGCCGTCTGGAACCAATAAAAAGTCGCAGCATTGCAGCACTCTCCGATCTCGCTCAATTCACTTTTGCTGATTTTGCATCCAACCCTGATCTCGACTTTAGGACTTGTTCCACACTACCGTCCAAGAGCAAGATTTGAACCCCGACGTTAAAGGCTTGGACGCACAAGCAGCCTTATACGAAACATTTCGCAATGGCGTGTACTTCAAAGAAGACCAAAGCGCATCCTACATCATTCATCTCAACAGAAATAGCTAATCTCAAAAGTCTCCGGCGAGCGCCCTCACTCCAACGCACAGCACCAAACTGTTCACCAATACGCAGATACAAATCATCGAGGGTACTTGCGACGATTCCGAGAAATTGAACAGCAAAGAGCGAGTGTATCGGAATACTCTAAGCTGCAATGGCATGGGTCAAGGAACGATATGATTTCGACTTTGACCAATGGGCTAATCCATTCGAAAAACAATATACTATGAAAATTGACTTTCTTAGGGGGAAACTCTATATTAATAAGCTGGATTTCGAAAGGAGTTTTGCGCGAAGTCTAGTCAAACCACGGACGAAGACTATAAGCAAGCGCTTGCTGGCAAGGATTGCAGAGAAAATAGACAAGAATCTGCCTGTAGAGCTATTCGGCATTGACATACTACCCTTTTCAACTCGTTGGCTCAGCAGAAAATTCACATTAACTAGCCGAACTTCCGAATCTCAAGTTGAAGTGCGCTGAACAAATATAAGTATTGCAATATCGCATATGCTGCTGAGGCTTAAAATATCCTAGAAAAGTCCCGTGACTGTCTTCCTTACCCAGCGTGTCAAAGGAATAGACTAGACTAGAATACCACGTGATATTATATTCTAGTCATATACATCTTATCTTATTCTATTCTAGTTAACTAATTTTAGTTAGTATTCTATTCTAGTTAATTATTATTAACTAATTATTAGTAAGGAAGTGGCAGACCAATTAGAGGTCCTCGCTTAATTTAAAGTCCGGGAAGTATGGCAACCTTACTTAATCTAGTAAAGCTTAGAGCCTAAAGCTCATTAAGCGAAGTCGGCGATAAGGAACCTTCTGTTACGACCTCCGATGCGCCTCGTATTACCGATACAGCTGTTAAGGCTGCTTTAGTCACGTGGAGGCTGCTTTGCTCGTAGCATTACCTTTGGCCTAGCAATTATAGCGCTAGACCTAATCGGGAAAAGCTAAAGAGATCTTTTTTATATTTATATTAAAGCTCTTTTTTATAAAGAGCTCTTTTTTTCTTTTTGTTTTTTCTTTTTAATTTTAAGCGTAATTTTAAGTTTAAATATAAAGCTATTTTTTATATTATATTAACCTTTAGTTAGCCGTAATATAAGAAAAGATTAAGAACTCCTTCGCTATAAAGCGTTATATTTTATTAAGTTTTACGCGTTACGTTTTTTTACTTTTATAATAAATTAACGACGAATTTTAATACTTTAGCTTATTCGACAGATAAATACTTTTCTACTAATAATAAATTATTTTAAAAAAAGCTAGAAAACCTCTTGCCGTTAACTTGCCTTATATAATTTAACGCGCGCTATTCGAACTTCGACTTCGACTTATATCTGATTAATAAATCGATTAATAACCTTAAATACTTCTTTACTTTATATTATTATTACTTCCGACTTCTTTCTCTTATCGGCGAAGTTCTAAAAAAAAAAGCGCCTTTTTACGGCTAAATTTTACTAATACTTTTATCCTTTCGGTCGAGATTTTTATAAAGAAACCTAATAACTTCGAAGAACCCGATTCCGATTCGGAAGATAAACCCCAAAATTACTTCGACGCCTCGCTAGAGCTTACCGCTATTATAAAAGGCCTTATTCTCGCTTAATAAATAAAAGTAAATTAATTAATCGAGATCTTTATTAACTTTACTATTATTATCGCTATTAAGTAAGCCTTCGATTAATATATTACTTATAACTTTCGCTACGAGACTCGTATCTTTTTCTCTTAAAATAACCGATTGGCACGTGCTTTTACGGCAGACTTTTAGCTAATCGCCGACTATTACTTATTAAAGCTAAATAATTCGGTCCGAGTTATAAAGCTTTTTAAAATCAAGTACTTTCGTATTTTCTTTAGCGATTATAAGGGCGATATTAAGTACGATACTTAGAAAATAAAAATAAAGCTATTTATAAAAGAATACTTAAGTAACTTTAAGAATAAAATATTATAAATTAAAGCTTATTTTTAATGTATTATTAGCGAAGTAAAGATTATTATCTTTTAATATATAAACCCCGAATTTACTAGTACTTTCGAGATTGCCGCCGACGTTTTAACGGCTTTAAATTAGCGATTCTTTAATTATAACCGAATTTAAGTTATTAAAAGAATATATAATTAGTTATTAATAAATAATATAATTTATAACGACTTCCGAATTAAATTTATTTCTTATATTATTATTAATAAGATTGCTTACTTTTACTAGTTTAAGAACGTATATAAAAAGGTCTTCCCGGCTTTTAAGCGTATAATTTATATAAAAAAGTATAAGATAAAAAGAAATTATATAATTTTAAACGAATTCTTAATTATTACGAACCGGGAATTTCGTAATATCGTATTAAAAAAAGCCGTAACGACTCGTAAAGCTTAAATTAACGTTAATTTTAATAATTACGACGCGCGCGGTATTTTTAAAAAAGAAAGCTAGCGTATAACTTCTCTTACGCCGGCTATAATAATATAAAGACTTTTAATATTTACTTATAGATTATTAATAAAAGTTCGCTCGCGCTTGTTATCCCCGGCTTTGTTCCTCCGTCGCTTTAAATCTCTTATACCGCCTCTTATTCTTAAAAACGTCTCTTTTAATACTTGCTTTTATTATAATAAGATTAGCTATTAAGCTAGCGACTGCCTTAAGCGCCGAAGAAATTAAGCTCTTAATAAGTCGATTTCTTAATTAATCGTCGGCAAAGACTTAAAGATTAACGAGTTATTAAAAAACTCTTAAGCTGTAATAAAGACTTATACTTCGGCGTAAGTTATAACTTATAAAAGGATTTAATATTTAATTTCCGTATTCTTATCGAAAGACGATAATTCTTAATTAGTATTAAATTAAGAAAGAATAAATTCTTTATTAAAATACTTATATATATTAACGGCGGAGCGAATATTTTCGATGTAATTAAAACCTCCTTTGTATACCGACTCGTTAAGTAATTTAATATTTCTTTCGTAATATTCTTTTAATTAATTATCTTAATTAATTATAATAGCAAGAAAGGCAAGCTTATTAATACGGCTGTTTTATTTACTTTAATTATCGACCGCCGGCGGATTAACTTCTTTTTCTTAATAATTAACTTAAGAAATACCGATATCTTAATTAATCAGAAGTTCCTCGAGTATTACGACTTAAAGTAATTATATATAAAGAACTGTAACCGACTAAAATAGCCGTTAAATATACTCGTATAGCTGTACTTTAATCAGCGAGTCTTTATTAATATTAACCGTTCCGATAAGTTAATTATTAAGTCTTATTAGCTTAATACGGAATAAAAGAACGCTTTCTTAAACTTAAATAATTATCGCCGGAAGTAAGCTAGGATTACGGCACTCGACGATTCTCTTAAGCCCAAGGTCTTTATACGACTTATAGTATTACGACCTCCGATGCGCCTCGTATTACCGACATAATTATTAAGGCTGCTTTAATTACGTGGAAGCTGCTTTGCTTATAATATTACTTTTAGCTTAGCAATTATAGCGCTAGATCTAATCGAGAAAAGCTAGAAAGACTTTTTTTATATTTATATTAAAGTTTTTTTTTATAAAAAGCTTTTTTTTTCTTTTTATTTTTTCTTTTTAATTTTAAGCGTAATTTTAAATTTAAATATAAAATTATCTTTTATATTATATTAACTTTTAATTAATTATAATATAAGAAAAGATTAAAAACTTTTTTATTATAAAGCGTTATATTTTATTAAGTTTTACGCGTTATATTTTCTTATTCTTATAATAAATTAATAACGAACTTTAATACTTTAGCTTATTTAATAAATAAATATTTCTTTATTAATAGCAGATTACTTTAAAGAAAGCTAGAAAACTCTTTGCTATTAACCTACTTTATATAATTTAACGCGCGCTATTCGAACTTCGACTTCGATTTATATTTAATTAATAAATTAATTAATAATCTTAAATATTTCTTTATTCCGTATTACTATTACTTTCGACTTCTTCTTGTGAGAATAGGCGAGCCAATCAGAGTGAGGAAGCGCAGTAGGTGAGGACACGTGATCAAAGACAAAGTAGAATTAATTGTTTGCTTAAAGAGCTAAAAGAGCTCTTCGGTAGTTATATATAAAATAATAGCTTCTCTAGAAGCTTCTACGACTACGTAACTGATTACGTAGCCTATACAAGCTACGTAATTAAATACGAGCGTAATTTCCCGGAATACGAAGGTAATTTCCGGGCCGCGTAAGCAGTAGAAACCCCTTCGGCTATTCTAAGGTAGAATCGGCACGAGTTACCGAAGTGAAATCTAATACGCTCTCTTAATAAGTGACGTAATAGCTTTATAAGCTTATATATAAGCTAGCTTTAAAGCAGAGCTTATATTTATAAGAATAGAGTAAATACATGAAATACCCTTTACGAAAAGTAAGCCAGATATAAAGAAAAAGAAATACAAATTATAATCTCGTTTCCTCCGCTTTAGCCCTATTCGGCTAGTCTTAAAAGCCTTATGAATTCAATGAATTTAGGCTTATCTAGCGGCTTCGTAAAGCCGTCGGCTTTTTGTTTAGACCCTTTTATATAAATTAAGTCTATTTCGCCTTAATTTATAAAGTCGCGAACGTAATAATATTTAACGGCAATATACTTTGTCCTCTCGTCGAATTGAGAGTTATTAGCTAATAAGAGAGCGCCGTTATTATCCGTATAAACGGGGAATCGTTCTTGCATGTAATAGCCTAATTCGGTTAGAAGCTGCTTTATATAAACAGCTTCTTTAAAAGCCGAATTAATAGTTATATATTCGGCCTTAGTCGTGCTTTAAGCTATAATACTTTAGAGCTTGCTTTTCCAGCTGAATAAGCAACTCGCTAAGTAAAAGCTCAAGCTGCTAGTCGATTTAGCCGTACTAATATCTCCGGCGTAATCGGCGTCGCAATAGCCGCTTATATATCGATTAGAGCTTTTTTCGTAGATTAGCCTTAGCTTTTTTGATCCTTTTAGGTATTTAAGCACGTTTTTAAAGGCAATTAAGTGATCGGCGCTAAGGTTACTAGCGAATCGAGCGAGCTTTATAACCGAGTAGCAAATATCGGGTCTAATTGCTAGCGTAAGAAACAAGAGGCAGCCTATAATTTATTGATATTAATTTATTTCCTCTTTATTAGCCTGATTAAGATTAGGCTCTAGCTTAGCCTTCGAATCCATTAGTATATCTTTAAGCTTACAGTCGGTCATATTAAACCGCGCTAGCACTTTCTTAATATAACTCTCTTAGCTTAGCTTTATATAACCTTTATCTAAGTTATAGTCGATATTTATACCTAAGTAATCTTTTATTAGCCCTAAATCCTTTAATTTAAAGAGCTTTTTAAGCTCTTTAATAAAAGATTTGATATTATTAACGCTTAAGCCAATTATCGCTAAGTCGTTTACGTAAATAAAGACTATAAGCTATTGCTCCTTATTAATTAAGATATAATTCTCGATAATTAAAGCTTGAAAACCGAGTTTTTAGACTAGGACTTCTTTTAGCGTAATAAACCAGAGCCTAGCTGACTGTTTTAGCCCGTATAAGGCTTTATTAAGCAGGAGTAGTTTACCAGCGTATTTTTGGGCATTTATACCTTCGGGAAGCACTATATACAGAATATTTACGTTAATATTACTCTGTATAAAAGCCGAAATTATATCGACTTTCCATATAAGCCAACCGTAAAAGACCGCTAAGGCGAATATAAGTCGCTAAGCCATTTGTTTTACTACGCTAGCAAAAGTATCTACGTAATTAAAGCCGTAAAGTTGCTCGAACCCTTTAGCGACGAATCTAGCTTTAAATTCGAAGTAATTAAGTGATTCTTTAATTTTATATACCTACCTCGTTTTTAAAGGCTTATAAGCCTTGCTAGCGTCTTTTAGCATTATTTCCCAAGTCTCGTAGCTTTCTAAGGAATTGGCTTCTTTTTCCATAGCTTTTAGCCAATAGTCCTTATACGGAAAGGCCATAGCCTCTTTAAGGCTTTTAAGCTCGTAAATTTGAAAGCCTTTAATCCGTTTAATAACGACTTTATTAGCCTCTAGCTCTTCAGGTAGCTTTATTAGCCCTTAATCGAAGTCTTCGTCGATTTTAGAGCTTATTAAAGCCATAGAAGCTAGTCTCTTAGCGTTTTTATAAACAGAAAAAGCTTCTTTTTCCTCTTCGATCAACTAGTTATTTAACTAGCGAATAACCGTCTTAGAGCTTAAGTATATTACCGGCTGATTTTCTAAAGAGTTATTAAAGTCTTTAGCGCTAGTACTAGCGTTTCTAATTACGACGTTAAGCTCCCAGCTCGAATAATCCTTTCTAAGCCTCTTAATAGATGCTTTAGGCATTTCCGGGCTAGCCGTATTAAGCCTCTTATTAGCCTTTGGCGTTTAAGGGAGCTCTTATGCGAATAAGTCGGATTCGTCTTCAAAATCCGTTTTCTCGCCCTCTAATTAGTCGATAGGCGACTTTTCGCTTATATTACCTTTATTAAGCATATCGTCGTTAATACCACTTATTAGCTTAATAATATCGTTGCTAGCGCCTTCAAACTCTTCAAGTATTTCGACTGTATTATCGTAATCGAAGATATCGGTTTCTTCCGTCATATTATCTTTAAAGATTAAATCCTCTTTAATTAAGACGTTTTTAAAGCTTATAACGGCTCTTTTACTCGGTAAATAAACTAAGTAATTATTAGAAGACTCAAAACCGATAAGAATACCCTTATCGGATTTATCGGCTAGCTTATGAGCTCTTTTATTCTTAAGTACGTAAGTTAAAGAGCCTAGTATGCGAATATAGTCGATTGTCGGTAATTTACCGCATAAAGCTTCAAAAGGAGTCTTCTTTATGACGGAGTTATATAACCGATTCTTAATATGAGCTATTCCTTATAATAAATAAGGCCATAAAAATAAGGGTAATCTCTTAGCCTTACAAACGCTAATTAGCCGCTCTATTAAGTATTTATTTAACCTTTCGGCTATCCCGTTTTAGGAAAAGGAATAAGGGCTAGTATATTCATATATATACCTTTTTTGCTTATAATAATGCGTCCATTTATTAGACTTGAATTCCCCGGCGTTATCGAGCTTAAAAGCTTTAATATTCGCCATAAATTTGTATTTAACGCTATTTTGATTATTGAATTAATTATTAATCATATTATAAAAGTCGATTAAGACGTCATAAGCGTCGGCTTTAAGTTTTAAAGCATATAGCCAAATAGCTTTTGATCCTTTATATATAATAATAAGGAAATAGCGCTCTCCTTTAAGTCCTTTAACTTTAAAAGGCCCCGCAATATCAATATCGAATATAATCAAAAGTAGCGCGTCTGATATAGGCTTTTTACTGCCGATCACGTGCATTTTGCCGCTATTACAAGCGTCACAGTCGGCTAGCCTGTCTTTTTATTGGATTTTCTTTAATCCATAGCTTTTCTCGATCGTTTTAAGAATCGACTCTTTATTTATATGCACTAGCTTCTTATAATAAAAGTCTAGCGGCGAATTTGAGTCTACTTAATATATTACAGGTTCGAGAGCGTCATTATCGACTTCCGCTTAAACGTAATAAGCGTTATAATCCCATTTAGCCTGTAATTGGCCTTTTTTATACTTTAATAAAGCACCGTTCTCGGTAAAGTTAATTGACCAGCCTTTCTTAATTATTTCCCTTAAGCTTAAAAGGGTCGTTTTTAGCCCCGGAATATAGTTTACCCGTTAGATAACTACTTCCATGCCGTTATTGCCCTTAATAAGAATATCTCCCGTGCCTAATATCGGTAATACGTCGCCGTTAGCGATTATAACTGATTTGCGAAAGGTAAGTTAATAATTAAGTAACCATCCCTTATTAGGCGTATAGTGCTCGCTAGCACCGGAGTCTAGAACTAATCTATAATTATAAACAGTTCTAAAAGCTTAATTTGCAATATCTCCCTCTAATTAGTCAGAATCGGACTCGCTTAATTCCTCTATAGTATTTACAAAAGTACTTATAATTAAAGGTTCAAGCTGCACTTTAGGCTTCATATTTGACCTACCCTTTAATAAGGGTAAGTCGTTTATATATGCCTTAATAGGCTTTTTAGCCCTCACGTGCTTATTAGGCGGCGTATAAGTCTTAGATACGGCTATAATAGCCTTCGTAAACTCTGTTTTTAATTCGCTTTTTAACTCCTTAGCCTTTTTAGCCTTATTAGGCTTTTTATTCGGATTTTCCGAATTATTAGGCTTTAGCTCAGGGTATAAGACCCAGCACGTAAACGTTATATGTCCCGTGACTTTGCACTTATTGCAATGCTTCTTATTACCGCCTTTACCGCCTTTAAACGCTTTATTAGCGTTAAGGTCAGCATTAGCGCCCATACGAGCTTCTTCCGAAATTAAGTCGTTAATTAGACCGTCAATATCGATATTCTTAAGATCACCTGACATTTTCTCGTATTTACGAGACGAAAAGGCGTCAAAAGAGCTCGGCAAGCCTTTTAATATTAGGCTAGCAATTACGGGCTTAAGAATCTCGCAGTCTAGCTGCTTTAGGTATATAGCGCTCGATTGGATTACGCTAGTATATTCGTCTATGCTCTTATAAGAGCTGTAATTGGAATCGACGATTTAATTTATATAACGGCCGACTAGCTCAAGCGTTAATTAGCCGAAAGTAGATTGAATAACGTTCCATAGCTTTTTAGCCGTATCTTTATCTTTAAATCGCTCTTAATTTTCCAGCGATATAATCGACTTTAGCGCCCCTAGCGCTTTTTAGCTCTGCGTCTCAAAGTAGTTTAACTTCTCGTGATATTTTACGGCTAACTCATGAGAATAAGGGGCTAATACGGCTCTACCTCCTTCGGTACCCCTAGCGTAATATAAGGATTAGTCCGGAAGTAAAGCTTTGCCGGAAATATAAGGCATATAGCCGTTAATTTCCAGGAATAAGCTAGCGGGATTTATCCATTCAATATAATTAGATTTCCTTATTAGTTTCTCTCTTTTAAAAGCAGTAGCGGCCATTTTAAGCTTGTCTCGATTGAGTTTAGCTTTAATTCCTTTAAGCGATTTTATCACTTATAATAATTTATTAAACTATTCTAGTCTTAGACTTTATTTAAATCTTTAACCTTACTTTAAAGCTACCCTCCTTGATTTAATATGCCCTAAATCGATTTAAAATCGATTAATTAAAGTAAAAAAGCCTTGCTAAGGACTTATTATTACTTTACCGAGGGTTTCGCTTAGCTAGTATTATAACAGGGTTCCCAGCGGTCTGCTTAGGCTCTTATTACAACGCTAGCGCCACTACTAGCTTAGTTTTTCTCACAGGAATTAATAAGCTTAACTAATTATAACCCTCTCCGAGGATGGCTTCTTATACAACTAGAAAAGCCTAAAAACTATTATAATTTGTACTAAACTAATGACGATACGGACAGCCACTCCCTAATACAAGCCACGCTAGCACGCTACTTATAGCTACTGCTAGCGCCGTAAAAGGTATAAGCGCTTAAGAATGAGAAATTTATTATAAGACCTAGAACCGCAATTTAAGTAACTACGCGCGCTTATAACGTCTAAGGACCGCTAAGTTATAATTTCCTTAAAGTTTAGTCTCAGGGTCAAAGGCCTCGGGTCCGTAATACGTCCTAATCGGGTTAGTAAGGGCTCAAAGGGGTCTAGCTTACTTCAGTCAAGAGAAGCTAGTATAGCTTTATCGATAAGCGTTTGAACGGAAGCAGCCGAAGCGATATTAGCCGAGAAAGCTCAGCTAGTCGTCTCGATCAGGAAGTGTGTCGGGGGTAACTGATATTATTAGCTGCCTTAGCGAGTTTGCCGAATTGCTACCATATGAGAATAGGCGAGCCAATCAGAGTGAGGAAGCGCAGTAAGTGAGGACACGTGATCAAAGACAAAGTAGAATTGATTATTTGCTTAAAGAGCTAGAAGAGCTCTTCGGTAGTTATATATAAAATAATAGCTTCTCTAGAAGCTTCTACGACTACGTAACTAATTACGTAGCCTATACGAGCTACGTAATTAAATACGAGCGTAATTTCCCGGAATACGAAGGTAATTTCCGGGCCGCGTAAGCAGTAGAAACCCCTTCGGCTATTCTAGGGTAGAATCGGCACGAGTTACCGAAGTGAAATCCAACACTTCTTCTTATCGGTGAAGCTTTAAAGAAAAAAGCGCTTTTTTGCGATTAAGCTTTACCGATACTCTTATCTTTTCGGTCGAGACTCTTATAAAAAAATCCGATAATTTCGAAGAACCTGATTCTGATTCGGAAAATAAATCCCAGAATTACTTCGACGCTTCGCTAGAGCTTATTATTATTATAAAAAGCTTTATTCTCGCTTAATAAGCAAAAGTAAATTAACTGATCGAGATCTCCGTTAGCTTTACTATTACTGCCGTTATTAAATAAGCTCTCAATTAATATATTACTTATAACTCTCGCTACGAGACTTATACCTTTTCTTCTTAAGATAACCGATCGGCACGTGCTCTTACGGCAGACTTTTAATTAACCGCCGATTATTATTTATTAAAGCTAAATAACTCGGTCCGAGTTATAAAGCTTTTTAAAATCAAATACTTTTATATTTTTTTTAATAATTATAAGAGCGATATTGAGTACGATATTTAAAAAATAAAAATAAAGTTATTTATAAAAAAGTATTTAAGTAATTTTAAGAATAAAATATTATAAATTAAAACTTACTTTCGATATATTATTAACGAAGCAAAAACTATTATTTTTTAATATATAAACCTTGAATTTACCGGTACTTTCGAGACTGCCGCTAACGTTTTAACGGCTTTAAATTAGCGATTTTTTAATTATAACCGAATTTAAGCTGCTAAAAGAATATATAATTAATTATTAATAAATAATATAACTTATAACGACTTTTAAATTAAATTTATTTCTTATATTATTACTAATAAGATTACTCGCTCTTGCTAATTTAAAAACGTATGCGAAAAAGTCTTTTTAATCTTTAAGCGTATAATTTATATAAAGAAATATAAAATAAAAAGAAATTATATAATTTTAAACGAATTCTTAATTATTACGAACCGGGAATTTCGTAATATCGTATTAAAAAAAGCCGTAACGACTCGTAAAGCTTAAATTAACGTTATTTTTAATAATTACGACGCGCGCGGTATTCTTAAGAAGAAGGGCTAGCGTATAACTTCTTTTACGTTAATTATAATAATATAAAGACTTTTAATACTTACTTATAAATTATTAATAAAGATTCGCTTACGTTTGTTATCCCCGGCTTTATTCTTCCGTCGCCTTAAATTTCTTATATTGCCTCTTACTTTTAAAGACGTTTCTTCCGATACTTGCTTTTATTATAATAAGACTAGTTACTGAGCTAGCGACTGCTTTAAGCGCCGAAAAGATTAAGCTCTTAATAAGTCGATTTCTTAATTAATTATCGGCGAAGATTTAAAAACTAATAAGTTATTAAAAAACTCTTAAGTCGTAGTAAAGATTTATATCTCGGCGTAAATTATAACTTATAAAAAAACTTAATATTTGATTTTTATATTATAAAGTGGCGATTCTAGCCAGGAAATAATGCTTAAAGCGTTATTTAAGGAATTAAGTATATAATTTTTAAAAGTTCGTATAAGAGGCCTTTCCTTTATATAAAATTAAAAGAATTAAATACTTTTCTACCTTGAATCTTAATTCCTTAGAATTATTAAGCTCTTTGCTTAATACTTTGCGCCGTGCTTCCTTCTTTATTTGTTATAGCTTTCATATTAGTAACCGACGCAAGGAGAAAATCGTACGGATTCGTTTTTATACGACTTATATAGAAGCATCTCGATTCGCAATTAAGATTATTTGTTAAAACCAGAAATTTATAATTTTCCGCTCTTTAGATTAAGCGTCTTTTTTTTTCTCTAGAAAGACCCGACGATTAATAATAATATAAGAATTAAACTTAGATTAAGATAACTTATCTCGGCAACCTGCTAATAGAGCTTAAACGGCCGAACTTAATTCCTTAAAGAAACGCCGGAAATTACAAATTATAAATAAAAGAATTAAAAGAAATATTATTAATCTTATATTTTAAATTAAAGCGTTTTTTAATAGTTCGGAATACGAAGAGTAAGCTTTAACTTAAACTGAAATCGTTAAGTAATCCGAACTCCTAGTTCTAAGGTTCTTATTAATACTGATTTTAATTTGCAGTATTCTACTAGAATAGACCAGATATACGTTAACTGAAATTAACCGAAGGATTAATGAATTTATTAGATTAAGATTAATAAGCCGGGATTAGAAGTTAATAAAGAATAAAAACTTACGAATATCGTTAGTATCTGATAATAAAAATAATTAATATATATTTTTATTATTCACGGAATTTCCTGAATTCCCGAATTCCGATCGAATTGAATTAAATATTAAAATAAAGCTAGAAACCTTCTAAACTCGATTACCTTTATCTTCCTCAGACTTATTAAATATTTTAGTTAATAGTTCTACAGAACTCTTAAACTTAAGTCTCGAAAACTCGGAAATTATATCGGGAATTTAAAGGAACTTGCGAGATATAATTACCAGCGATATCAATTACTTCTTTCGAGGGATTATACTTTTCCCCGGGTCAGCAGGCATACCTCTCTTCTCGGGAGCAAATATCTCGGATTTTCTGGAACGATATATAGAAATTAATATAAATTACGGAATATTAAAGAATAATTAAGTTATTCGTTTGCTTCGATATTACGATAACCTCCGACGGGATATTATTAAAACTCTCCCGGAATAAAAGAATAAAGAAGAATAAAAAGCGCTAACGAAAGTATTAAAATCGGAATTCAAAAAGCATAATTAATAATAAATCCGAGAGTTTATAAACTTCTTCCGAGAATTTATTATAATTTAACGCACTGCTGTAAATCTTAAGAATTACTACCGACTTTATTCTTAAGTCTTAAAGGCTCTTATATACCGGAAAATCTTTAGTAAAATCGATTAAGGCAGATTCTTCTTCTTAAGATTACCGGCTTTTTTTCGAAATAAAATTATTAAATAATTCAAGATCGATGATTCTGAACTAGAATCTTATAAGAAGAAGTATCCCGAATTCATAAAATACGTTCTTAAGACGGTTAAAAATAAGCAAACGATAAAAGCTTTTTAGCGAGAGAAATAATTAATAATATCGTATACGAAAGAAATTCAAGACTTAATAGAAGAATATACTCAACTTTTAATAATTACCGAAATAGCAAAAAAAGCACTTATTACGCTGCCTTTCTCGGAAAAGGCTAAGGTGGATACCGATGAAATAAAAGCTTTAATTATAAAAATAATTAATTTAAAAATAAATCTTATTTATTTTAAGTTAAATTAATTTTTGAATATAAAAGCTTACGTTTTAGAGTTTAGTTTTAAAAGTCGGATCTTATCTTAATATATTTAATATAAGTTCATTAATCCCGGGTATTTTTAGCAGAATAGCAGAAGCGGAATAATAGATTTAGGCGGAAGCGTTAATATTAATATAATAAGGTACGGGAATAGAATATATAACTTTTATAATAATTAGTTCGAAAGCTTATTATATAAATTCAGAGATTAATATCTTTTCTTTTATTACTTTATCGATAATAATATCTGTTATATTAATAAGTATAAGAAAATTTATATTAGATCGCACCGAGAAGATATTTAATCAGCTTAGAAAAAGTCAGGATAATCCTAAGTCGTAGCGATTCGATAAAAAACTAATAGCACGGAATACGATAAGAACTTAAAAGCACGCAAATCCAACCGCTTAATTTATATTATTGAAAAATAACCGGAAGAAGTAAATTTAGCCTCAGAGAATCGGTTAAGTAATCCTTTTAACGTAAATATTATATAAAAAGAAAGATAAGTTAATCTCGAAGGCCTTTTAATATTAATTAATACGGCCGGAGCTAGAAAGAAACTAATAAGTATAAGGAAATTACGCTTTATATTTTCGGTAAAAGAACGGGATTATAAAATACTTTTAAATAAAACGAATAAAGAATTAAGAAGAATTAGCGAAATTAATAAAAACGATAAGATAAAAGACGATCTTATTAGCTTTGAAATTAAAATTATAACTGAACGCTTAATTAAAAGAAAGAAATTAGCCGGAATTCTAAGGAAGGAAAAATAAATAAATCAGTATACTTCGGTCGCAGCTTAAGAGCGAGTAATAAAGAATATAATAAATTAAAACTTGAATTTTAAATTAAGAGATTTATACGGATTATAATCGCGCTAGGATCGGATAATAAACCGCTAAATCCTAATCGTCTTTACCGAAGGAAGATACGAGGTCGAGATTATACCTGCAAATAACGAAAAAGCGTCTTAATCGAACTCAGGATTGAATAAGCTTTTTGCTAAGATAATTAATTTCGCGAAATTATTTAAAAAGTCTCCCGAAGAAGAAGAAGTTCTGGTTAACGCGATCGCTAAACGAACTGAAATTATTCGTAATTGCCTAGAAATAATTATATAAATACTGAAATTACAGATTACGATAGTAGAACGAATTAAAAGCAGGACTACGATCGACTGCGAAGCGGAAGTTAATATAATAAATCGAGCTGTAACGGAAGAAGTAAGATTCCTAATCTTGAATTATAAAGCTCTAACGTTTATTATTATTACCGGAGATAAATTCATATTCGCGGATTATATTCAGAATATAATAATAAATATTAAAAGAATTAAAAACTATACCGATTTTATAATTATTAATAACGTAAGTTACGATATCTTATTAAATATGCTATTTATCTTAAAAAATCGTATAAGTTTCGATTACCTTAAGAATAAAATTATATAAGCAACTTTTTTAAATATAAAAAGAATAGCGATTAAGAAAGTTATAATTATTAAAGATAAAGCGGAATACGAAGACGAAACGGAAAACGTTTAATTAATATACGTATTAAAGAAGATATTAGTTTTCAAGAAAGCTTAAATAATTTAGATTTAAAAGACTTTACTAATAATCCGAGATTATTAATTAAAAGTAAGATTTTAAAAGATTTTATAAGCGTTTTAGATCTTCGGTTATTATCAGAAGAAGTAAAGATAAAAAGAAAAGAATATAAGACTCTTAATCCCGGATTAAGAGTTAAATATTAATTAAAACTAAAGATTTTCGTATTCTAATTAGATAAAAACAAAAAAGACTTCTTCTTTATATTCGATAATTACTTATTTGAAGCCTTATTATTAAAGTCGGTGGAGATTAATATATTATATAAAAGGAAAGCCGATAAAATAAAACTAATTAATTTAAGGAAAATAGATAAGGATATATTTGGAGGAATTAATAACTAGTTCGAGGAAAACGAAAAAGCAAGGCCATTTCGCTCGGGAGGCAAATTTAATAACTTTATTATTAGAAGGTTCTCCGAGCTGGCAATAGGAAATAGGTTAATAAAAGAACGGTTTAAATAACTGATTATTAGAAGATAAATCTTAGAATAAAAATAAGAACTTTTTTATAAAACGCTTTTAAATCAGAAAGCGGTACTTGCTTTCGACTGGATTTATTTAAGAAGAATTAAAAAGGAAGTTTTATCGCTTCTGGAAATTAAAATAATACCGCATAAAGCGTAATAAGAAAAGTCTTTTTTTATATTAAAAGTTCTGTAAGATAAAATTATTTCGATACTGAAGGAAAAGCTAAAATAAGGAATCTTAGAATAATATTATAAATTATATAAGAATAAATAATTTCTTATAATTAAGAAAGAAAAAAGATTATATCGATTTATTACGGCCGTAATAAAAATGAATAAAGTTACGGTACGAGATGCGAATATTTTATTAAATATTAATTAATTCTTAATCGAATTTGCTGGATTAATTATAATATTATTAATAGATTTCTTCTTAGGATATAACCAGTTCTTATTACACGTTCGATTAAGGGATATGATAACGATTTATATTTTAATTAGCTTATTTAAGATAACGAGATTTTTTTAAGAAATAATTAACTCGATCGCTTAGTTCGTACGAATAATTTATAAGATTCTTTTGAATTGTATTCCTTATATAGCTTTATTTTATATAAATAATATAAGAGTTAAAGATTCTATATTATTTTATAATAATAAAGAAGTATTATTAGAAATCCGGAGATTTATTATAGAATATATTTAAAACTTAAATAAGGTATTAATGCGCTTCGAGAGAGCAAGGGCGACTGTCGGATTAAAGTCCTAATATTACTTACTCGGGTTAAAAATTATAAGATACGTTACGGATAATAAAAAGCGATATTTAGAGATATCGAAAATTTCGAAAATTTGCGAATAAAAGCGATGTAAGAGCGTGATTAAAATAAGAGCGTTTATTAGAATTATAATATATTACCGCTTCTGGATTAAGAACTTTTTTATTATCGCGGTACCGATTTACGTTATAATAAAAAAAGGAATTGAGTTCGTTTAATTAAAACCTTAGAAGAAAGTTATATAATTCTTAAAAAACGCGCTTTTTAATATACTTGCTTTAATTAAGATTAATTATAAGCCCGAAAGAGGTAAGATTATCTTGATAACGGATATTAGTAAAATAAGCTAAGAAGCGATTTTTTAATAATTAGATAAAGATAAGAAGAGGTACTTTACGCGATTCGAGAGTAGATTATAAACGAAAGCCGAGAGCTAATACGATATTATAAAAAGAGAGTGCCGAGAAGCTTTTAAAATAATAAAGAAAATACGAAATAAGCTTTATAAGGTATATTTTATTCTTAAAACCGACGCTAAAATTCTTATAAAATAACTTAATAATATAATAAGCGATTTACCCGGGGCGCTATTAATAAACTAGATTACTTAAATGCATCTAATAGACTTTAAAGTTAAATATATCCTTAGGAATAAAAATACGACAGCGAATAAATTATTTAAATAAAGAAAAGAATATCTTTCGGATATTATAAAATAATAAAAGCAGGATATTAACGAATAAATTATAACCGAATTAAGAGCAATTATAATATTTAAGATATTAACGAAGCGATTAATAAGCCCGGATTATAATTCCTAAGAGCGAATTCTTAACGATACTTATTTTAACGACTCGGAAGAAATCGCCTGCTTCTTAATAAGCTTTAAGCGCTCGGTTGCAATTAAATTAAATGATTTCAAACGCTTTAAGAACAGAACTCTTTAATATCTCGTTCGCAATCGTAATTTATATAAAAGAGCTGATAATATATACTTAATAAAGCTTGTAATTAATAATAAGGCCAAGCGGTATTAAGTTATCTCTGAGTATTATAAAAAAGGCGGATATCGAGAAGGAGAAATAATATATTATTGCCTTATTAAGTATTTTTTCTGGTAGGGTTTATTTAAAGATTATAAGGCTTTTTATAAGAGCTGCGTAAGTTATTAAAAACAGAAAGTAAGGAGAAAAGAGAATCTTTTATATTTTACGTGATTTATAAGAATATTTGAAAAAGTAAGCTTAAATATCGCACGAGTTTTAATTATAAATAATAAAAAGAAATACTTTATCTTTATAAGAGAAGATTTATTAGGATAAATCGAAGGAAAAGCTTTAAGCTTAGTTATAGTAAAAGAAATAATAAAATTCTTTTGAGAAGACTTTATTTGCTATTATAAATTATTTAAAAGATTAATTATTAATAGAAGACCGGAAAATAAAAGAATCGCTTATACTTTTATAATTAAGTATAATATTAAAAGGATTTAAATTTCGGCGTATAATTTTAAAAGCAACGAAATAGCGGAAAGAGCTTATCGAGATATTCTAGATAGCTTTTTTAAAGTAATAAGAGGAGGCTGTTATTATTAGATACGAAAATTCTCGCATATTTTATTCGCTTTACGGACGTTTATTTATTAATTAATAAGAATAATACTATTCTTCTTATTATATAAACAAGAGCTTATATTATTTCTTAAAAATAAATTCCTGGTTTAAAGAATATTTAATTACGGATAAATTAAGACAAGAAGGGATTTCTTAATAATAAAGTGCCGATAACTGGAATTACGTAATGAAGATATCTAAGAAATTATCTTACGGAAGAAATAATATAAAAAAGTAAATAAAGTATTTTAAGATAAAACGAAAAATATGAAAAATATACCGATTCGAGAAAGAGATTTAATTTTAACGTACAATATGAAGCGTATAATCGATTTCTCGGCAGATAATAAGCTTAATTATTAGTAGCTAAGACCGTTCCGAATATCGAAAGCAAATAATAAGAAAAGTTATTACTTTTTTCGCGAACTCGATAGAGTTCTTTTATAAGGCATTTTTCTAATAAATCGATTGAAACAATTCTATTAACGAGATTAAACCTTATTTCTACTGGATCTAGACCTTTAAATCAGTTCCGAAGACTTAAACGGAGAATCAGATAGTAGCGAATTCGAAGATTCTAAAGCCGAAATTATATTATTAGCGATTAAAAAACGCTAAATTCTATCTCGTATTCAAATTATCCTTCTTTTGCTAACGTAGGCTCAAAAAGCCGCTTATAAGATTATTTCCTTTTAATTCCTTATGTATTTTTATTTCTTCGGAAGTAAAATTACTTCCGATTATAATTAAAAACGGATATTTTAATAATTTTTCTAATTTATAATTTTATTTGCTTTTTTTTTATTTATTTTCTTTTAATTATATTACGCGTATTTCTAAGTATTTTAAACGCCTTATTACGTTTCGTCTTTTATTTTATTTTTTTATTTTTTTTATTTTTTTTTATTTTTTTTATTTTTTTTTTTAAAAAAAGCTTTCTCTTCTAAACCTTAATATAAAAAGCTTAATCTTATATATTTCCTTTTTTTTCTTAAGTCGTTAATTGCTTTCTTTTATTAATAATAATTACTTCTTGAGCGAAGTTGGAATGCCTCTCGCTTAAGATTATTTATTTATTTTATTTAATTTGAAGTTACGTATATTTATTTAAAAAGCAAATATTATAAGAAGTATTAGTTTCTTAATTAAGAATGAATTAGTAATTTTATTATATGTCGCAAGAAGAGAAGCAGTTCTTTAAGGCGAAAGGATTAATAAGCTTACTTAAGGAGTATTTAAACTAATTTTCCTTATATCTTACTTCTAATCTTTTATATTAATTATATTAAATTTTAAGAATCTTCGATCTGGGCCACGTCCTTATAAAAAACCTCGAAAGCTATTTTAAATCGGGAAATCCGGCCGAATTTGACTTGTGATCCCGGATCAGGAGTTAAAATTACTTATAAAAATATTATTTAAATTAAACCGAGTAGAAAGCCGGCCAAAAGCAATTTATAATCTCGGCTTATTAGTTATAAAGCGTATCGCTATTAGCCTAGTAGTTATAATAAGAAATATATCAGATGATAAAATTTAAGAAGTTGCCGGACTTTTATCCGGGTTTAATTTAATCGGAAGTTCAAGCGCTAAAAGCTTTAAGAAGTTAATTATATTAATAAAGTCTAAATTTAAAGCTATTACGAAGCGAATTCGTGATCTCGGATCAGGATTTATGCTTTTTATTTTTTTTAAAAAAAGAACGTTAATTTCGATTACCGAAATTAAAAAAGTCTTTAATACTTTTAAGCCGGACGAGAAACGACTCTTAATAAGTATAAGAAATAAGAGTATTAAGTAAGCTTTAGAAATAAGAGATAATAATCTCGTTAATTAATACGATATAATTATTAAGCACTTAATAAAAGAAAAAGAATTCGATAAGGAAGAATATAACCGGAGTAATAAGAACTTTTACGACCGAGTTTAAAATATAATAAATAAAAGAAATAAGCGGTTTAAGAATAAAAAAAAGCTTAATCGTTTGCTCATTTCTAATCGAGTAAAGATATTTCGAAAATATTATATAAAAATAATAAGTAAAAATAAAGCCCGAAGGCAGCTTATTACGCTAATAAAGAAAGTTAAGCCGTTTCCCTTAATAATTAAAGCTTTAAATAAATTTATCTTCGATAAAGCTTAGCTAAAGCGGATCGAAAGAAGAAGCGCGCTAAGAGATCGGAAGAATATTAAGCTTTCGCTTAATATTATTAATTAGTATTAAATAACGCAGAAGGATGACGCAGATTTTCTTAAGAAAATCCAGATTTTTTTATTAAATAAAGCTTTTATTAAGATTAAATTCAAAGTTTCTTATTATAAGCTTTTTATTTTTACGAATAAGAATGAAATTATATTATTAAGAGATTTTTCAGATGAAAGCGAGACGTATATTTTTATAATTATTAAATAAGAAGTTATTCTTAAAGAAATAAAGTAATTAATCGTAATTCCTGATCCCGGATCAGAAGTCGCCGCTTTTTAAATAATTAATTTAGCGTTTCCGATCCCGGATCTTAGATTGGAAACTAAAGCTCTTAAAGCAGTCGAACGATCAACCGCGACTCCTGATCTCGGATTAAAAGTCGATAAAATTATAAACTTAACCCCGCTTTTTATAATTTCTATAACTTTTTTCTCTGAATTTCTAATTGATCTTTCCGAGCTTTATAAGCCGATCGAAGTCCCTTTAATCGATGATCCTGGCTCAGAAGTCGAAGAGCCCGTGATTCTAGATCTTCTAAAGGATCTCGTGCCAGATCTTATACTAAAGTCCAGTCGATAAAAGAAAACTCGGGTCTCCGTATTAATTAAATCCTTAAAAGAAGTTATAAAAAAGCTAATTTCGGTTCCTTTTATAAACTAATTCCCCGACCCAGCCCTGCTAGATATTATTAGCGCTAGTTCGCTGGCTAAACCTCCTCCGGAATAATTAAGCAATTAGCTTACTTATATAATCCTTAATTTTCCTAAGGAATTACAAGACTTTATTATCGAATACATAAACGCCGAGCGAGGTAAACTTCGGAAGGATGCTTTTAAAGCAGGAATTAAGCTAATAAAAGAGGATTTATTAATTGCGGCGATAAACCGTATTCAGCGTTATATTTCAAAACTTCGTGCGCTTTTTAAAGCCGAATTTGATCTTATTTATATTATAAGTATTATAAAGCTAATTAAAAGTATTATTAAAAGAACTTATAATCCCGGATCAGAAGTCGCTATTAAGGTTTTCTTAAAAGAAAGATATAATATATCTAATATCGAGCTAAATATTAAAAATTATTATTATAAGATCTTAGAATTAATTAAAATTATCTTGGAATTCGGAGACCCGTTCGAGATGAATTTACTATTAACGGTCCGCTTGCGATTCGCAAAGTATCTTATCACAGAACGAATCGACGCATAAGAAGAAGAAGAAGGAAAGATAATATACGCGTTTTATATCCGATACTTCGCAGATTATTATAATATATTATAAAAGAGATTAAAAGTTACGGAAGTCTGAAAAAACATCTAATAATTCAGAAATTATAAAAAAGACCCGGAAATCTTTTGCTTTAATCTTAATTTTATTAAAATATTTAAGAAGTTTAAAGACGCGGAAAATATAAAGTATAAGATATAATTAAGCTATTCGAACTTTAAATTAATCGCAGAAGCCTTAATATAAGCTTCGGATTTAGAATAAACTAAAGACCTTCGAGAGCGATACTTAATATTAGAAGCTCTTAATATACTCGAAAAGTCTAGTTATTCCGTCTTAGACTTCCCGCTTAATATTAAGTATATTTTCTTTCCCGGTTTTAAAAAAGCTAAGCTTATCAGCTTTTTCAAATCGGAGTTCGAAATATATTAGTTTTATTACCGGAATACGAGTAAGATTAATCCGCTAATTGCTTTTATATATAATATAATTTATAATATTTCTTAGTAATATCTTCGCCAGGATTACGAATTATATCTTATTATTCTAGTAAGTCGAAAGGACGATAATCTTAGATTTATTACTTATTCTGAAGTTCTGATTTATCCCGAAATCAGAGCTTATAACGTAATTAATTTTATAAAAGCTGATATCGAGGACGATTAAAAAATTAAATCCACTCGTAATCTCGGATTAAGAATTACGCCGATAGTTTCACGAATTCTTGATTATTATTTTATTTCGGTTAGCTAAGCACTTATTAGATATATTTCCGGTTATTTTACTTCTTATTTGCATATCGATATTATTATTAATAAGAAGTCGAATAAGCGTTTTTATATTATTAACTTAAGAAAGAAAAGCGCGATTTCGAAATACGCTTAATACGTTTAAATTAAGGACTTTTTATTTAAATCGCTCGGAAACGATATACTTTTATTTTCGCTTTTAATAAGATAAGGATTTATCTTGCGCTTAGTTATTAGAACAGAACGAAAGGACGTTATAAGTTTTATCGTATTCTTTAATAATTATATTACGATTATGGACGAATATAATCTGAAGAATAAGGTCTTAATAGATAAGCTTATATTATTTGTCTTCCGATTATAATATCTCCCGGTCCTTTAATAGGAAATAAAATCAGAGACTTGCGTATTATTCTCGGCTGCAGTTTTTGTGATAAGGCTAAGCTTATTATCTGATGCTTTTATAAGACGATTATCCTGAACTGACCTTTTTATTATTAAAGAAACTTGCTACTTCTTTAATCTTAAAGAAAAGGAATTATTCGTATATTTTTAAGAATATAAGTCCTTTTAATATATTATTATATATAAAGCTTAGATTCAAGTTCGAGAGCGGGAAGAGTAATTATATAAAAAAAAATCTTAAATATTCTAAACCGGAAAGACTGAATTTATTAAAGTTAATAATATCGTCGATTTTATAATCTTAGAAGAGCTGAGTAAGGCAAGTTATAACGTTAAAATAAAGGAACTCTTAAGACAGTCGAAGTCGGAAGATATTCTAAATTAAGACTCGGAAAGTGAAGTTATAATTGATCTAATTCTTGATCCCGGATTATAAGTCGCCGTAAGCGAAGAAGCATTTATATTAACGCTTAACGTAAGTCTTTAAGCAGATTTAGAGCGAATTTTTAATCTCGTAAATAAGAATGAGCAGGAAATCGTAATTATAATTCTTGATCTCGGCTTAAGAATTACGGCTTTTGAAATTTAGTACGCTACTTTTGAAAAACTAATTATAACGAAAGAAATTATAAGATTAAATTTAAGAGTTATAAGCTTTAGCGAAATCGATTTAAAAGATAAGGCTCGAAGAGAGGCTCGAAGAGCAAAGAATAATAAGCTCATGAATCGACTAATAGCAGAAGATACTGCCGCGACTTATGAAGTATTAACCGGTAGACTTTCAAGCTTTTTTAATAAGCTAAAAATCAAGCTCAGTTTTAAAGTCAGTAATTCAGGACTTAAAGGACTAACGATACTTCCTTAAAGATTATTTATTCTTATTATTAAGCCTTAGCTACCGGAAGATATCTTTTATAATAATAACGGCAGATTATAAAGAAGTGGATCGAAGAAGGTTAATTACGTTTTACTTATTCTAAAGGAAGATTTAAATAGAAATAAGTCTCTTATTTTTAAAGCGAAAAATAAGCGTAATGCCGGAGTAACTTCAGCCCGAGTTATAAAAAAGGGCAAGAAGCACCCTTAAGCCCGGATTATAAGTTAATATATATTATTAATCAGCTAAACCTTTTTCTTTTATTTATTTCGATATAAGCTAGAAAAGATATTAAAATAAAAAAGTTTAGCGTTATCTTTTTTTATTTTAGAAAAATATCCTTTTCTTTTTTCTTTCTTTCTTTTCTTTGACAAGCCGAGTTATAAGTAAGCGGAAGTGGTCGGGGCGATTACTTATTATAATTAAAGACGGATATAAAATAGCGATTTTAGTTAGGAAATAATACTTAAGGCGTTATTTAAGGAACTAAGTATATAACTTTTAAAAGTTTATATAAGAGGCTTTTCTTTTATATAAAATTAGAAGAATTAAATACTTTTCTACTTTAAATCTTAATCCCTTAGAATTACTAGGCTCTTTGCCTGGTGCCTTGCGCCGTGCTTCCTTCTTTGTTTGTTATAGCCTTTATAATATTCTTATTAAAAGATAATAATTCTTAATTAATATTAAATTAAAAAAGAATAGATTCTTTATTAAAATATTTATATATATTAATAATAAAGCAAATATTTTCAATATAATTAAAACCTCTTTCGTATACCGACTCGTTAAGTAATTTAATATTTCTTTTATAATACTCCTTCAATTAATTATCTTAATTAATTATAATAATAAGAAAAGCAAGCCCATCGATACAATTATTTTATTTATTTTAATTATCGACCGCCGGCGGATTAACTTCCTTTTCTTAATAATTAACTTAAAAAACACCGATATCTTAATTAATCAGAAGTTCTTCGAGTATTATAATTTAAAATAATTATATATAAAGAATCGTAACCGGCTAAAATAGCCGTTAAATATACTTATATAGCCGTACTTTAATTAATAAGTCTTCGTCGATATTAACTGTTTTAATAAGCTAATTATTAAGTCTTATTAGCTCGATGCGGAACGAAAAAACGCTTTTTTAAATTTAAATAATTATCGCCGGAGGTAAGCCAGGATTGCGGCACTCGACGATTCTCTTAAGCTTAAGGTCTTTGTACGACTTATAACTAGCGTCTCGCCGACTCGACCCTCGAGCTTTATTAAAGAAGTTAAGAAGCGCTTACGTATTATAAAAAATTAATTAAATCCTTCGATATCTTATAATCCGAGATTATTATTTAAAGATAAAAAAGCCCGGAGAGCTTCTCCGGCGAATTATTAATTTAAGGCGCTTATTATAAAGATCTTCTTAATATTAATAATAGTAATATTTACGACGTACTTCCGATTTAAAAAAGTTAAGAAAAATAAAGCAAAAACCTTCGTAATATTAATATATAAAATCGATTAAAAGCTAACTTACTGCGGGCGAGAGGCCTTAAATTAGTTAAGTATCGAACTCGTATTAATAAATAAAAACTTAATTTCAGAGAAAGCTTTAAAGATTAAATACGCGTAAAATAATAAGCTAATAAGTAAAAAGCTCTTTATTAAATATTAAGAATATATTCCTTTCTTCTCCCGGCGAGCTTTTAATAAATTATTAATATATTATTAAAGCGTAAACTATTAGATTAAATTTATTAAAAAGAATAATTTATCTTTTAAACTTTTCCGACGTATAATTAAAGAATAGTTATTAGAAATTAAGCGATATATTATTAATAATTTATATAAAGGTTTTATCGAGCTTTTTAGCGCGTTATATACGGCTCTTATCCTCTTCGTTAAGAAAGCCGATAATAATCTCCGGTTATACGTCGATTATTAAAAGCTAAATATCTTATTTAAAAAAGACTTATACTTAATTTTCTTAATCGATGAAATAATAGCTTATATTTATAAAATAAAAGTCTTTATAAAGCTCGATATTTAGTAAATTTTTTACCGCATCCGGATATCTCTTAAGAGCGAAGATTATACGACTTTTTATATTTAATATAATACGTATAAATATAAAGTTTTTTTTTTTAATTTTACGAATAATCCGGCGATTTTTTAACGATTTATTAATAATATCTTAATAAAGTATTTAAACGATTTCTACGCGGCTTATATAAACGATATTCTTATATATTTATTAATTTTTAAAAAGCACAAGGTTTATATTAAGAAAGTAATAATAATATTATAAACGTACGGATTTTAAGTTAATATTAAGAAGTCCGAGTTTAGCGTATAAAAGACAAAATTCTTAGATTTTATTATCGGCGTCGATAGTATAGAAGTAAACTTAAAGAAGATTAATATAATTAAAGATTAGCAATACGTTAATAACGTATAAAATATATAAAATTATTTTAATTTCTGTAACTTTTATTACCGGTTTATTAAAAATTATAATTATATCGTACGATTTCTTACGATATTTACCAGAAAAAACGTTCTTTTTAAATTCGATAGCGCTTATAAAGACGCTTAAGAAACTCTTTAAAAAATCTTTTAATCTACGCCGGTTCTTCGTTATTACGATTTTATTAAATAAATACGGCTAAAGACCGATTCTTTCGACGAAGTCGTCGCGGGAATCTTATTTTAATTTTAAAAAAATAATACTTTTTATTTCGTAAAATACTTCTCGAAGATAATAACAGACTCTAAGCTTAATTACTTAATTTATAATAAAGAAATACTAGCGATTTTCTAGTTATTTAAATAATATCGCTTAAAACTCTTAAATATTTAGAAAAATATCTTTATTTATATTAATTATTAAGCTTTAAAGTATTTTATAATTATTAAAAATCTTACGGCTAAGTAAGCTTAATAAGCTAAGTTTTTTACGGATTTCTATTTCACGATTATATACCGTATTAGAACGATTAATACGTTAGCCGATACTTTATCTCGACGGGATTAAGACCTTATAATTACAGAGGCACGAAAGCGGGCTATCCGTAATTAATAATTAATTCCGATTAATAAAATCGACTCTCGAGTCGCTAGCGACTTCTAATTCTTTGCTATCGATCTTATAAACGCTTATATTAAAGTCGTAAAGATAATACTTTTAGTACTTATAAAAGCTATAATCCCAGATTACGATATTAAGCCTTATAATAAGCTAAAGCTAAAACTTAAGCTTAATATAAAAGTGCTAATCGACTCGGAAATCTTTACGCCGGAAGAGTTTAATTTTAATTTTATAATAACTTATAATATTATAAAATATAATATTATTAATTAAATGCTTTTAACTAATAAGTCGTCCCTCTCGCTAAAGCTTCTTCGATAAAAAATTAAAAAATAATTATTAAATTATAAATTAGTAAACGATAAGCTGTTTTTCTAAGGTCGCTTAGAAGTGCTTTTAAAGCCGCCGGAGCTTCGTACGGCACTTATTCGCTACGTGCACTTATAACCCTCGGTAATATACGTAAGGATTAAAAAGATAAAAGTATTATTTAATCGCAAATATTATTAAAACGGCTTTATTACGAATATAGCCTAATACGTAGCAAATTATAATTATTTCCGATAAAAAGCTTATAAGAATAAGACTTTTAATTTCTTATATCTTTTACTAATTTTTACTCGGCTGTATTAATATCTTATAATAGATTTTACGAAATTATTATTAAATAAATATAATTATAATTTCGTTATAATTATCGTCGACCGCTTATTTAAGAAACCGGTTTTAATATCTTATAATAATATAATTATCGCGAAAAGTATAATAATCTTTTTCTTTATTTATTAGACTTAATACTTCGGTATATCGGATTTTATTATTTCGGACCGAGAACTTCAGTTTATTTTTTTTTTTTAAAAGAAGTATTATTATATCTTCGGAATTAAAGTAAAGCTTATAATAACGTATAATTCAAACGTTAACGGTTAAACGAAGATAACGAATTAATATATTAAATAATAGCTTTATTTCTTTTATTATTATTATTAAGATAATTAAAGCGACTTTTTACCGATTATAAATATCGCTTAATTATCGTTATTATATAAATCTTTAAGCAACTTATCTTCTTTTAAATTACTTAATAGCGTTAAATTAAAGACTTCTTAAGATTTAATTAATTTAAAGCTTTTAGTTACGGTAATAAAGAAACTTGATTATAAGAAGACTTTATAAGTAATATTATAAATAAAAGAAATCACGGAAATTATATAATTATTATTAAAAGCTTAATAAAAGAAAATAAAATAATTAATTAATTGCAGTCGCCGTGTCGTCGATTAAAACGTTAGCGACTTAATACTAATTAATACTCGGAACTAGAATATCGACCGACCCTCGAAGAAGCTATTAGATAAGTAATACGGATTAATTAAAGTATTTTTATAAAAAAAAAAGAATTAGAAAGTAAAATTATTAAAAAATTAAATTATATATTTCGTATTTCATGCTTATTTATTACGGAAGTACGTCGATAACCTTTTATTAAGCTAAGCTAAATAAACGCTAGTATTAATATAGCTCTTACTTAATTAAGAAGAATAAGAAATTAAAGTTATTTTAGGCTCGAAGTTAATAAATCGAAAGCTTTAGTATTATATTAAATAATTAAGCGCCGACGAAGACCTAGAGTAATATTTATATTCGGATATTATAATAGCTTTTTATTTAATTAAAGCTTTTTATATAAAATATAAAAATAATAAAAAGGTCGTAAAGCTTTTAAGAGCTTTATTAAAGTAATTAAAAGCTTTTAATAATAAAATTAATAATTATAAAAAGCTAAAAGATAATAATTTTATAATTATAATTACGCGAACGTAATTCTTTAAAAAAAAGAAATAATATTACGACTTCCGATACGCCTTATATTACCGATATAATTATTAAAGCTATTTTAATTACGTGGAAGCTGCTTTGCTTATAGTATTACTTTTGGCTTAATAATTATAATATTAAACTTAATTAGGAAAAGCTAAAAAGATCTTTTTTATATTTATATTAAAAAATTTTTTTATAAAAAGTTCTTTTTTTCTCTTTATCTTTTTTTCTTAATTTTAAGCGTAGTTTTAAATCTAAATATAAAGTTATTTCTTGCACCGTATTAATCTTTAGCCAGCTGTAATATACAGCCAGCGTCTCGCCGACTCGACCTTCGAGCTTTATTAGAGAGGTTAAGAAGCGCTTACGTATTATAAAGGATTAATTAAACCCTTCGACATCTTGTAATCCGGGATTATTACTTAAAGATAAAAAAGCCCGGAGAGCTCTCTTAGCGAATCATTAGTTTAAGGCGCTTATTACGAAGATCTTCTTAATATCGGCAGCGGCGATATTTATAATATACTTCCGACTTAAGAAGATTAAAAAGAATAAAGCAGAAACTTTCGTAATATTAGTACATGAAATCGATTAAGAGCTAATTCGCCGCCGGCGAGAGGCTTTAAATTAGTTAAGTATCGAACTCGCATCGATAAATAAAGATTTAATTTTAAAAGAAGCTTTAAAGATTAAGTACGCGTAAAATAACGAGTTAATAAGTAAGAAGCTCCTTATTAAGTATTAAGAGTATACTTCTCTTTTCTTCCGGCGAGCTTCCGATAAGTTATTAATATATCGTTAAAGCGTAAATTATTAAATTAAGTTTATTAAAAAAAACGACTTATTTTTTAAACTTTTCCGGCGTATAATTAAAGAATAATTATCAGAGATTAAGCGGTATATTATTAATAACTTATATAAAGGTTTTATCGAGCCTTTTAGCGCGTTATATACGGCTCTTATCCTTTTTGCTAAAAAAGCTGATAATAATCTCTGATTATACGTCGATTATCAGAAGCTAAATGCCTTATTTAAGAAGAACTTGTATTTAATTTCTTTAATCGATAAGATAATAGCTCGTATTTATAAAGCAAAAGTCTTTACGAAGCTCGATATTTAATAAGCTTTTTATTATATCCGGATATCCCTCGAGAGCGAAAATTATACGACTTTTCGCATTTAATATAATACGAATAAATATAAAATCTTTTCTTTTAACTTTACGAATAATCCGGCGATTTTTTAGCGATTTATTAATAATATTTTAATAAAATATTTAAACGATTTCTGCGCAGCTTATATAAACGATATTTTTATATACTCGTTAATTTCTAAAAAGCACGAGATTTATATTAAAAAAATAATAATAATAATATTATAAGCGTACGGACTTTAAGCTGATATTAAGAAGTTTAAGTTTAACGTATAAAAAATAAAGTTTTTAAGTTTTATTATCGGCGTTAATAACGTAAAAGTAAACTTAAAGAAAATTAATATAATTAAGAATTAATAATACGCTAATAACGTACGGAATATATAAAACTATTTTAGTTTCTGTAATTTTTATCGCCGGTTTATTAAGAATTATAATCGTATCGCACGACTTCTTATAATACTTATTAGAAAAGACGTTTCTTTTAAATTCGATAGCGCTTATAAAGACGCTTAAGAAACTCTTCGGGAAGTCTTTTAATTTGCGCCGGTTTTTTATTATTACGATTTTATTAAATAAATATAACTAAAGACCGACTCTTTTAATAAAATCGTTACGAGAATCTTATTTTAACTTTAAAAAAATAATACTTTTTATCTTATAAAATACTTCTCGAAGACGATAACGGACCTTAAGTTTAATTACTTAATTTATAATAAAGAAATATTAGCGATTTTCCGGTTATTTAAATAATATCGCCCGGAGCTCTTAAATACTTAAAAAAATATTTTCGTTTATATTAATTACCGAGCTTTAGAATATTTTATAATTATTAAGGACCTTACGATTAAGTAAGCTCGATAAGCTGAATTCTTTGCGGATTTTTATTTTACGATTATATACCGTACTAAGACGATTAATACGTTAGCTAATATTCTGTTTCGACGGGATCAGAACTTCACGATTATAAAAGTACGAAAGCAAGCTATCTGCAGTTAATAGTTAATTCCGACTAATAAAATCGACTCTCGAGTCGCTAGCGATCTCTAATTCTCCGCCGTCGATCTTATAAACGCTTATATTAAAATCGTAAAGACGATATTTTTAATACTTATAAAAGCTATAATCCTAGATTATAATACTAAGCTTTATAACGAGTCAGAGCTAGAACCTGAGTTTAATATAAAAGTGCTAATCGACTCGGAAACTTTTACGCCGGAAGAACTTAATTTTAATTTTATAATAGCTTATAATATCGCAGAATATAATATTATTAATTAAGTACTCTTAACTAATAAATCGTCCTTCTCGCTAGAGCCTCTTCGATAAAAAGCTAAGAAGCAATTATTAGATTACGAGCTAATAAATAATAAGCTGCTTTTTTAAAGTCGCTTAGAAATGCTCTTAGAGCCGCCGGAGCTTCGCACAGCATTTATTCGCTACGTATATTTATAACCTTCGGTAGTATACGCAAGGATCGGAAAGATGAAAGCATTACTTAATCGCAAATATTATTAGAACGGCTTTATTATAAATATAACTTAATATATAGTAAACTGTAGTTATTTTCGACAAAAAGCTTATAAAAATAAGACTTTTAGTTTCTTATACCTTTTATTAATCCTTGCTCGGCCGTATTAATACCTTATAATAGACTTTATAAAGTTATTATTAAATAAGCACGATTATAATTTTATTATAATTATTATCGACCGCTTATTTAAGAAGCCGGTTTTAATACTTTATAACGATATAATTACCGCGAAAAGTATAATAATCTTCTTTTTCGTTTATTAAACTTAATACTTCGGCATACCGGATTTTATTATCTCGGACCGAGGATTTCAGTTCGTTTCTTTTTTTTAAAAGAAGTATTATTATATTTTCGGAATTAAAGTAAAGTTTATAACGGCGTATAATCCGAACGTTAATAATTAAACGGAAATAACGAATTAATATATTAAGCAGCGGCTTTACTTCTTTTACTATTATTATTAAGATAATTAAAATAACTTTTTATTAATTATAAATATCGCTTAATTATTATTATCGCACGAGTTTTTAAGTAACTTATTTCTTTTTAAATTACTTAACGGCGTTAAATTAAAAACTTCTTAAGACTTAATTAATTTAAAGCTTCCGGCTACGATAATAAAGAAACTCAACTGCGAGGAAGCTTTATAAGTAATACTACGAATAAAAGAAATCACGGAAGTTATATAATTATTATTAAAAGCTTAATAAAAGAAAATAAAACGGCTAGCTAATTGCAGTCGCCGTGCCGTCGACTAGGACGTTGGCGATCTAATACTAATCGATATTTGGAACTAGAATATCGACCGACCCTCGAAGAAGCTGTCGGACAAGTAATACGGATCAGTTAAGGTATTCTCGTAAGAAAAGGAGAGTTAAAAAGTAGAATTATTAGAGAATTAGATTATATACTTTATATTTTATGCTTATTTATTACGGAAGTACGTCGATAACTTTTTGCTAAGCTAAGTTAAATAAACGCTAATATTAATATAATTCTTATCTAATTAAGAAAAATAGGAAATTAAAGCTATTTTAAGCTCGAAGTTAATAAATCGAAAGCTTTAGTATTATATTAAATAGCTAAGCGCCAACGAAGACTTAAAATAATATTCATACTCGGATATTATAACGGCTTCTTATTTAATTAAGGCTTTTTATATAAAGTATAAAAATAATAAGAAAGTCGCAGGGCTTTTAAGAGCTTTACTAAAATAATTAAAAGCTTTTAATAATAAAATTAATAATTATAAAGAGCTAAAAGACGATAATCTTATGATTATAACTGCGCGGACGCAGTTCTTTAAAAGAAAAGAGTAATATTACGACTTCCGATGCGCCTTGTATTACCGATATAATTATTAAAATTACTTTAATCACGTGAAGGCTGCTTTACTCGTAGCATTGCCTTTAGCCTGGCAATTATAGCGCTAGACTTAATCGGGAAAAGCTAGAGAGACTTTTTTTATATTTATACTAAAGCTCCCTTTTATAGAAAGCTCTTCTTTTCTTCTTGTCTTTTCTTCTTGATTCTGAGCGTAGCTTTAGGTCCAAATACAAAGCTATCTCTTGCACCGTATTAACCTCTAGCCAGCCGTAACACCTTCGAGAATCTACTTATTAAATCTCACTTCTTCTAATAATTATTAATTATTAAAGCGATTACTTATTAATATATTCGGTTAATTACTAATATATAAGAATATAAAGGTTTAATAAAAGATATAGATATAAAAGTTAATCTCTTTTATATTAAAGAAAAGGATTAGTTAGTTAATTTGTTAATTAATTAATTAGTTTGTTAGTTTATAATAACTTTTTCTTGACATTTAAAGTTAAAATTATATCTGAAAATATAACTGACTAAGTGAATAGTTAGTTAACTAACTAGAATAGTTAGTCTATTCTACTTGAAAATCTCTTAGTCATATTCTATTCTATTCTAGTTAACTAACTAGAATATTAGTTAACTAACTTGACTAACTCTTTGACACGCTGTCCTTACCTCTTCAACCTTCTTGTCAAACGATTTTCGACCAAACTTCTTGAAGAGATTATCGAGGAAACCTATTCGCCTGCCTCGCTCATCTTCTGATCAAGATTAAGCCTCTGCTAGATAACAAAGACCTGATACTTAAAGCCTCTGCGTATCTGACCCTCAATTACTCTACTTATTGCATGATTACATGGGGCTTCTCTGGCTAACTGCTCCTCAAGGCTCGAAGTACTTTACGGTAGTAACCTCTCACATCTATTTAATTACCGTAGTAGGTTTCACAGCGAATATAATATGCGCACACATTCGAACGTTCTCCATATTAAACTCGAAATCCGGATCCCGTCCTAATATCGCTTCCAAAACGAGCAATGGCAACCAATCCTCTTCAATCACCTTTCTACTACCTACTCCGCGTCAAAGTTGACACCGCCCCTCGTTCAGTACGAAGTTGTGCCCAAAGGATATTACTACCTCACAGATGTGGAACAACGAGTCCACTTTGCGGAGAAATATTATATTATCTAAAGCACGATGTATCTTCTCGACTCCCAACACGAGGAGCTTATGAAAGCAGCTATAATTAGAGAGCTAGCTTGATATATTTATTTACTTGATTTGCCGGAGGGCATGACCAAACAATTGGAAGGTTGCTTGTAATAGAGGACAGAGTCAAATATCTGGCCAGGGCCAGATATAAGAGGAACATGAGTCAAACTGGAGTTCGGCCTGTTAAACTAGGATGGCGAAACCGGCATCCTGCTCCCCTTGTATCCTTGTATTCTACCTCCTAGCTTCGGGACAAAAACCACAAGTCAAACTAGAAGCTCTGATTCTCACTAATATCTAGAGCTCCCCTTGCATCTGCATTTACATCTGCCTCATCTGCTTACCATTCCTACTAAATGTTTTTCGCAGGTTCACTGTTCGCAACAGTAGTTATAGATTAATCCAAGATTTATTTAAAATCGAAGTTTGCTTACAGTATCTTGGCTAGAATCTTCGCACCTCTACTCTAACTTTGGATTAGGTTGGATTGGGTAAGGTAGCTATTCGGAGATAGGGGGTAAAGCCAAGTGGGGGCGAGCCGGCCCAGGCCCACTTGAGACAAACCCACCTACCAATAAAGTACTGCTCTTGAAGCCAATGAGAAACAACTTAGAAGAAGGAGAAAATATTGCTCAGATGCTTCGATGCTAAAGTACGAGTAGAGAAAAGCCGGCGATCACCTTGTATGCCGTCGAATTTCTATCTTCTTTCCCATAACACAACGAACCTACCAGCTAACTTACGCAATGTAGACATATCAAATCAGGCCAAATCAACACCAGTACTGAGCTAGACTATTATATACAAGCTGATACAAGGTAGACCGCCAGATCCGGTGTATTTGGAACCTCTGTCTAATAAGTAATGTGCTGCGCTCGGCCCACGCGCGAATCTCCTAATTCCCATCAACAAACAAAACTCGCTTATCTCCAAGCGTTAAAACCACCACAGATGCCAGAAATGCCAGAATAACCAACAATACCAAATGTCATAACAACTAATCTAAGTCTCTTTGTTTCCTTCATTTAGCAGTACCGCCATCTGGCTTGGGCTTCTGCCAAGTTGGTGCATATTATTTGTATTGCCCACGCTTGCTAGTCTACCCTAGGGTTCCGGATCCATGTCCAGGACCCCTGATTCTCTCTGATTGCTACAAAGACACGTTTAATAGATCTCACGTTCTATAGTTTAATTAAGGCAAGTTAAGAACATATCATCTTTGAATCTTGGTCCTTGAATTCTGGACATCCAAAAGCTCTCGTTGGTCTTACTGGTCTATGTCTCACTCCATTTAGCTTATTAGGCGAAGCCGAGCCTACCTCCCCCAAATGCCTTCTCTATTTAATATCTCAGTTTCATGTCTCCTTGATCTTGCATCCTCATGCTTCTCCATAAGCTCGTCGTCCGTTTATCTGCTTCTATTCTTGTCCACCCCCTCGTCAACTCTCCACGGCAGAATCAAAGGCATGCGCTTGCAAGTCAGAATGACGGATGAACAGATAGTAAGTCCATTGGATCAGAAATAAACTTCTGATTAGCTTGTTCACATGTTTACAGTTACGTATCTTCTCCAACCGGATCAGCATTCTCTCTACCGAAAAATCCTTCATCTGGGATTATGAAACAATACCCATTCCACCCGACTTCCTCCGTCCCCTCTCCCCTGAGTCATATCTCCGCAATATACCCTTCTTTAAGCTCGACCTTGGACCGCTCATCACAAAGCTAGGCTGGGACAAATATCGAGGTATGAGCGCTGAGGAGGGACTAGATATTCTGACGATCTTGCGCACAAAAGAGCTGCTAGGTGCACGTCACGTCTAGGGCTGATATGTAAAGCCGAAAACTATGAATATTTTGAATGAAGGACCCGATTGTTAATTCGGAATCGGAGGGTACTGACATGGGGAATTCTTGCCCCAAGATTTTATGGATATTCAGTTATTATGTCGTATCGGGCATGCTCCGCGCTATTCAGATGTTCCTGAGCCTGTCAGCTACAATTGAAGAGACTCTTCAGGTCACATGGTAATACGATAGTCCGTATCACTTCTTCCAGTAATCAATAGCTGATGGCATCCAAGAGAGCGTCGCAAATGTCCTTTTGCATGGCAAGTTTCGCATGCTGGTTCCACATTGTCCACGGCTGGATATAGTCGAAGCCGGCCTTGTGGCCCGTCATCTGCTTGAAGATGCTCTCCATGCACTTGCTGGAGTACAGGCGCTTCTTCTGGTCGGTAGTCAGCTTCATCTTGTGCCGCGCAAACTCGAGGATGTTGGCCGCTATGCCAGCTGCGATAGGGGTGGCGAATGATGTTCCCGACACGTAGATGTTCTTCTCCTCCATTGTGCCCTGTGGTGTCCACTCCGTAACAATGTCGCAACCCAACGTCGCGAAGTTCTCCTCGCTGCTCCCGACGGGGTTGATGTTGGAGGCCGCACCCAAGCCATCGCTGGCGTTGATGGCGATGACACCCTTTCGCTTCGCCGGCCACGCAAGGGGATCGTTGGCGCCATTGTTGCCTGCCGCTGCGAAAATGATCTTCTGCGATACTCTTTCCCCTTCGTATGATGGATCAATGGCTTGTCGCAACCTCTCCTCGATATACTCGTTTTCGTCTGTGAGCACGATGGACATGGTGATGATATCCACCTCCCACTTCTGTATAGCCCAGTAGATTGCCTGAATAAGTGTTAGCCACCAGCATCGATGTGTCTTGCACATTGCTAAGACTTACATTTCCTATGCAGTAGAGGTGATTGCTAGGAATCTTGAGCTGGTCTGTGACTTTGGCAACGTATATCTCAGCGTGCGGCGCAATGTCCAGCAGCAACGTGGTGACAATGGTGCCATGGCCGACCCCCGTCGGGTCATCCCAGTCATCGGGGAGGGCGTTTGGGAGAAAGTTTCTTCCTTTCACGATCCGTTTGTGTTTCCCGGACCGCGCAGCTTTGATGCGCCCATCATCCCACTGAACACCGCTATCGATAACGGCAATCTTGATCTTGTTTCTGAGGTGTGGCTTGAGAGAACTTATTTGGATCTTCTCGAGTGGCTTGATGTAATTGGCCACCCACTCATCCATCCTTTTGAAGAACACCTTGGAGTTTCTCGCAGCACTATAAAAAAATCAGCGGCATGTCAGAAATCATTGCAAAGGATGAACAAACGTCTCGTTCTCTGGACGGTCGTATCGTTTACCGTCGTACGGTGACAGTGATTTGCCACTTGCCCTCGCTGCAGCTGACCGGTTGATTAGTGAGAGGTTTTGAACGTGGAGCGGGTTGTCGTTGCCCGCAACGAGCGAGCTCAAGGTTTGGACGATGTTGGAATATATGAACCGCCGGATCTTCCCAGGGTCAGCCGTGTCCTCGGCGGCGAGCTTTCCCTCCGTGCTCAGGCAGGCCTTGACAGCCGCCACAATCATGTCATCACGGCCCAGTAGGTACTCCCCTGTATCAGAAATCTCGTCTTCGAGTTCTAGCTGTAGGACGCGTCCCTCAGCCATAGACGTGAATTGTATCCCGCTATATATCTCTATGATCAGTCGGGCAAAGTGCAGCAGGCGGAGATCGCATGTTGGCTTGCCCTCCTCATCAATTTCGCACTCAGCACCAGTGTCAGTCGGTTTGAGAGCCCAGGCTAGGTACGGCTGCTGCTTGTCCAACAGATCGCCGGTGCTGGGGTCTTTAAGGAAGTAGATACTTTCACTGTCCCAAGTGACCTGCCGCCATTCATCTTGAGAGAGGTGAAGTAAGGAAAGCGCCAGGTTGAGGTTCAACTTCGCTCTGTCGAGAGGAAGAAAGTAGTTCCTATTCAACCTAGACCCGCGCCTAGTTGGCTTGATGAAGTACTTACGCTCCAACAGGTAGTATAGAGTCACGTTCGGGGCGGTATCAGAGATTAGGCGATCGCTTCTATCGCGTCGAAGCTGCAGTCGGCCGGTCGGGGCCTCCTCCAGCAGAATTTGAAGTTGCTTTTTGTCCTCTTCACACCTCAGGATAGTTTCACATCCACTTGCCGGCAGCTCTTCCTCAAGCTGCTGGATGGCTCTATAGTAAACCAGGTGTCAGTATAAATAAGGACTCACAGAGAAAGAGGAGGACTACGCACTTCCCAACCATGCACCGGCTCTCATGCCAGTGACATGGCGTGTGGTCAAAGCGTGAAGAAAGATAGAGGTCGAAAAACAATCTCGAGTGCTCATCGAGCTGATTCTTGAATCCGGTAAGGTGAAGACTCGCAAAGTGATTCAAGTCGCAGCAGTTCAACTGCTCGATAAGAGCTTTGAATAAAATCCCGAGGCATTCCCGAATCCTCTCGTTATTCAACAGCTTTTCGGCATCGAGTTGCGATCGTGCATGATCGAGGTTGACCTTCTGCGCCGTCTTACTACGACTAGGCGCTAGACCTTCTAGAAGCTCCTCGTTCTCATCAACTCTTTTGCTCAACTCCTCCCGTGAGGCAGCGATCGTGTTGGTGGGGTCCAAGGGCTCGGTATGTATTTGCTTGAGTCCCTGTAGGGCTTGCTCTTGCTTGGCAGAGGGGATGGAGCCATTCCAGTGTATGCCCAACAGGAGAACGTCTCCGGCGGCCAGGGCAGCTGCCGACTCTTCAAGAACCTGCTGAGCCGATGGACGAGCTGTTGCTTCAGAAATCTTTGCTGAGGCTTCAGCCCCCTTTGCTGCTTCAGTTGTCATTTCAGTAACAGCATCCGGCGATCTGGCTGTTTCTGCGCGCTGCAGCCTCCTCGCCTCTCTACTCGTAAGGTTCTCATCCTGCGCCGCCGAAGGCGAGTCAGCCGCAAGTGGGCTGGTACTCGTAACACTGTAGAAAGCCGAGATTGCGGCCTTAAATATGATGTCCATGGAGATTCAAGGGATGTGAAACGGGCCTCGCCAGCTACATTCAACCGATCCTACTGGATTATGGCAGGAGAGCGGAGTGGGAGATGTGCCTGCGAGAGGCATGTCGTGCCTTTTACCTTTGCGCGTGGTGTGCGGCTCACGGTTGACCAACCAGATCGACTAAACCCGCAATTAGATTTTCGCCCTATCGAGTATTTGACTTCTATTATAACTTAGTCTTATTTTTCCACTTTCTATATACTTTATCGCACGAATTATACCCTCGTTAAAGTACGCTAATTAAAAGAAGAATTTTAAGCCTTATAAAGACGAGATTCTTACTTAGGTCTCTAAAAGGTATATACTAGTAGACTTTAAGATTTTAAGATTTCAAAGAGAAATAAAAGAATACAATAATTTAAAAGGTGGTATTTTCCCTTTCTTCTTGTTGTTAAACCAGGAGGGTTAGGAAGGCAACGGTCTACACTTCAAAGGGTTCGAGAGACTTATAGCTCAGGGAGTAGAAATCGTTACTTGGCTAGGGCCTCCGAGCTACAAGTGCCAGGAATCACTCGCAATGACAAACTGTGTGTGCGGCCTTTCTTATATGGATCGATCGCTGCTCAAAGGACAGACTAGTCAGTGCTAATGTACAAACGCAATCTTGCCCTCGTTGGTATCGTCTTTTTCTTCCGCTATTAGTCCATCCAGCTCTTCATCCAACTCCAATTCAGATACATCAAACTGGGGAGCTTTCTCTGCTCCCAGGTCATCGTCTCGGTCAACGCCAACAAGTTCTGCACTCTCGTTGTACGAGTCGTCGTGCAATTCCATATCCCCGGCAAAAAAGTACCTCCGCTTGTAAGACAGCTTCCTCACCTTGATCCCAAACACGATGCTGTCGGGCGAGCGCTGCGCCCCTTGCTCGATGTTCGTAGTCTTGGAGAGGTTGGCATGCGGACCTACTTTCACCGTGGCTGTATCGACGCCAATGCTAAACGTGCCGTGCACCTCACCGTTCCGCTTCAGCGTCACCTGCGGCTGGTGCCCGATCTTCATTCCCGTGATCATGTACACGGGCTTGTAACCAGAGTACTTCAGGTGTCGCTGGACCCCCTTTGCCGCGACAGCCGCCACATAGTCGTCAGTATTGGGCGGGAAGTACTCGGTGTCCAGCTGGGCGAACTTGTACGTGTCGTGGATGGTGGTGCTGTTGCCAGCGGAGATGTCGATACCCGCGCCAGGCACCGCATCGAACTTGATCCCGACGCCTCCGGTGCCCTTGACGATCTGCTCGCGCGTGATCTCGAACTCTTCCTCATGGAAGCTGCACAGTCGTGACTTGTCGATGGTCGGCTCCGCTCCAGCGTTGAGCGGATTAAGCTCCTCCAGGCTGTCAATGATGCTGCCTAACTTCAGTGGCCCCTTCGGTGGTGCCGGCACCTTCGACACAATGTGATAGGTTGGGAGTTGAACAACCATCAATATCGTATATTAGATGGTAGGTCCGTTCAGTGTTGTAGGTCAGAGGTGGTTGGCCTTTATTGGTGTCGAAACGTGGTTGTGTTGCTCTGCTCTTCCCCGAATATGGAGACTTGTCACCTGGGCGGATGGTTGACACTTATTATCTCGAGTCTTACCATCCTGATTCCTACCATCCCAAGTCCTGCCATTCCTGCGAGTCAATGCGAGCACACACATGGTCGCGGGATTGGCCGAGACATGCATGCAGGTGAAAGAATGGGATGCTTCTATGCGAGTTCTCTCTCTTACTGGGCGGGGGCCACAGGGCTTGCATGTTCTTTACTATGAACTCCCCAATGACGGGCCTCAGCATCCTGCACGACCCCCGATGTTTCTTTTCCCTGACGTGGCATCTCGTATCTGAGTGGCTGCCCTCGGGTGACAGCCTGCAGCATGCAAGCCACAGAACATCTTCAGGCAGACTCAAGCCCGAGGGAACTCTACGGAGAGATACAGACGATGACAACCCACATTGCGATAGTGAGGAGGCTGTGAAGAGTGAAGAATTCCAACGTGGGATAACGACAGCCGTAGGATGAAGGAGCCAAAGACCAAGCTAGAAGATACGTCGGATATTTACGACATATCCTACGATTGTCTTCTTCTCTTCACGGACTGTCTGTCCACCTCCCGGCCAGGTCATGTCGCCATCGAGACTTCTCAACAGCGTTTCTGGGCGTGGTCAAACGTGCTCAATGTCTTCGCCGAGCCACGAATGTCTCTTGACACTCAGTTAAGGCTTGACAAATACCCCCAGATCCGCCATTTGGTTTTGCTGCTCCTCAACGTGCTGAAAAATAATCTCGTCCTTGGTAAGGCTAGATACTTTAACCTGCGCCGCAGAGACAAATACCGGCGTTATAGGTTACTTGAGTGACTAACACGATCAGTGGTCGATTCAATTTCGAGCGATGATGTCGTGGACATCTCCATGGTCGCTGCGGAACAGCAGGCCTTGGATGTGGCCCTCTTCGGCATCGAAGGGTCGCTGAAGAGACTGGAAAAGGTATCTGCTGCGATTTTGAAAGCTACAGAGGGTAGTCTCGCTCGCCGAGTCTTTGCATATGCCGAGGAGAAGCTAGACAACGAATTCAAGGAGCATGTGTCCAACGTGCTCAAATTCAGATTTAGTAGAGCTGTTCCTACTCCCGAGGGAGACCTTCGATTTGAAGAAGTTATGTCTCCTGAGCTTAAGGAGCTTCTTGTCGACTCCTTTCTTCACCGTCATTATCGAATTCTCTACGAACGAAGAATGCGTCAGGGCGAGAACCCACGAGTGAACGAGGTTAGTGTGAGGCGCAGAGAGCAGCACACCGCAACGCATTTGGGGGTCCCTAGCGCAGGTTTGCAACGACAGCTAGAGCACGAAGCTGGACTGCTAGACCAACGAGAGCAAGAGACAACCAGATCATCAATCGAGAAGAGGCCTCTAACCATCGACGAGGGCGTCGCGGCGAAGAAGCTGGCAGAGAGCTCTGCTCCCCCGCGTCCGCTGACCGGAACTCCGTCGGTCTCTGAGACGGGAGAAGCGCTGTACCCAGACCCGCCGGTCATTCTAGAGGACCAGAATCGGGCTGAGTGTCCAATATGCCTCAAGTCGCTGGACGCTGATGTCTTTCGCGGCGAGCGGTGGAGGTGAGTGGCAAGTTTCCTCTACGATTGCAAAGCTCATTCGATCCTCTAGGATCCATGTGAAGCAAGACGTACAACCGTACGTCTGCATCTCCCAGGACTGCAGCAAGAACCTACAGTTCTTTGCTGACGCAGAGTCATGGATCGATCACATGAGAAGGACGCACACGTCAATGTGGATCCGACATCTCCACAATGAAGTTATCTGGAAGTGTCCATTGCCGCACGCCCAAAGCATGCCTCAAGAGTATTCGACTGAAGACGACCTATTTTCTAGACACATGACGATCGAACATGCCGACGTCAGTGAGAGGAAGTTACACCTTCTCGCCAGCAGCGGCGCCATTCCAGTCCCGCGGGCTGTGGATATTTGTCCAATCTGCGGCGACACCCACATACCGGTGAAGCGTTCAAAAGCACACATCCAGCAGGAGGGAGTTAACTCCGACTCCAACTCCGATTCGGAGGAGTCTGAGGAGGCCTCGAAGGTTATTGAGGTACGAAGGACGCCAAAGGTACAATTCGTGCTCACTCCAGACCCCCTAGAGGATGCTGCCGCCGAGAGGCCTGTCATGCACAAGGCACCCCTGCCGTGGGATGTTCAAGATCATCGGCGGATCGAAAAATACATCTCCAAGCACTTGAAAGCTCTAGCGCTTTACTTTACACGCTACCTGCTTGCGTCCAAGGAAGACGCAGGCGATGCCGCCCGAGCTCGAAGTTTAGACGACGCTTTCAGCAATTCCCTTTCGGATTTCATTGACCCACCTCCTCGTCCAGTGGAGTCTCCTTGGCCCACCCCGTTCTTTCATAATGAGGAAGCCGAAAGCATATCTAGGCAGCTAATCGAACATGATATTGATCCGAGCTGGACTGTTCGGGAGAAGTTACATCAGTGGACGGATCCACCCCTAGAACCTTCTAGGGAGCAAGAATGGGGCTTCAGCAAGAACACTTCCTTGCCGCCTTACGAAGGCCATCAAGGTGACTCATTATTGAGACCATTTGTCAAACGGTATCAAGCGAAGTGAGCACTCCAATTTTGCACTTTGATATAGACATGGAGGCTGACCAGCGTCTTCAGTCAGAATAGCTCTTCGGCTGTTCTATCGTTTCATGACTTTGAAGTAGCCATGGCAAAGCTTTTCGTGCCCAATGAGTCTGGGCAGCCATCCTTTGTAAATTCTGACTTCGATGAGATGAGGCGTCTTCTAGGCCAGGTGGGGATGACTGAATGGAGTCGTCGCCCTAGAACCTACGCCGTTCTGAATATGATTGGTCGCCTTGAGATATTTGACGATTTTATTTCAGACGGGTTGGCGGATATTGCATTGCCATACACGAGTACTCAATTGCCAGGATACTTAACTCCAGGCGCTGGAAATAGATTTTTAGAAATGCAGTATTTGGTCTTGAACGAAGCGTTTGATCTGGAGTTATTTCCTGAAAGACTTATTCATTTTAGTAAGTGTCTGGCTTTGGCTATTGATTAGATTTGAGAGCTTAGCTGACAAGAATGTAGTCGAGAGTGCTGAAGTTCATTTTGACTTTATCAAACGTCTAGGGAGGGGCCATTCCGGCAAAGTAGACCATGTTATGAGTAAACTCTCCTTAAAGGAGTATGCGGTACGTAAAATCCGTTGTATTAAGAGATCGCTACTGACTATACGTGAAGAGGAAGCGAATGAGACGAAGAATACTAAACTACGTGCGAGCGCTAGAGCAACTTAACAATGAGATCTCGATCCTGAAAAAGCTTTCCCATCGTCATCTTGTAAAGTTTTTGGGGTAAGATTTTGCTGAATGTTTCGCTCATGTCTTGTCTCGAATAACGCTGAATCATAACTTGAAAATCCAGATCTTACACCGATCCCAGCTACGTCGGGCTCCTCATGTCCCCAGTGGCCGAATGCGACCTCAAGGATTTCTTGGATCGCTATCCCTCCTTAGAAGGAGACCGAGAGCCCATTCGAGGCTTTTTTGGCTGTTTATGCTCTGCGGTATTGTATCTCCACCACTCGAACATCCGACACAGAGGCCTAAAGACTTCAAATATCCTGGTCTACGAAGGCAGGGTATTGATCACAAATCTTGAAGAGGCGCACGACTGGAATGACGACGAGTTGAGGAGCAGAACGACCTTGATGACCGACCCTTTCGAGCACATCTATGCAGCTCCCGAGGTCTTTAACGCAGAGTCACGCAACTCCTCGTCAGATATCTGGTCTCTGGGATGCGTCTACATGGAGATGATGGTATGTTCCGTTTCTAAAAACACAGTTTGAACTGGTACTAACTTCTAACAATAGACCGTACTGAGAGGGGAGACTTTCACCAGCCAATCTATCTTCTTCGAAGAGAATGGCGATCGCAGACCCATATTCTACAGCCCATTAGCTATCAACGACTGGCTTACACATTTACAATCAGACGAAGATCCAGAGCCCTTGAAGTGGATAAGACAGATGTTGCAGAGTGTTCCTCAAAATCGGGTTACCTCTAGTCAGCTGATGGCCCAGATTCACAATTTCAATGACCCAGTGTACTACGACTCGTGCTGCGGTGAGAAAGATGATAGAAAGGACACATGATCTCATGATGCATCGGATTTTAAAGTAGGCAGTACTACCACCGAGTATACACCACGGTGGTCTCCAGCATGTCTAGTTCCCATCCAATGATTAAGGACTGGTTCACCAACAATAACTGTACCATTGACGTCAAAGTATAAGGTTATATATACGCTACAGTAACGGGATGTTTCGCATTTCCACAAGATATATCCTAGGGACTACAGTGTGGAGTTGTCTGACCTCTCTACATTTCTATTCTACGACTTTTGATTAAGGAGATTTCCTAGATGTCCCGAGATGACACTGGCACCTTAAAGAATACCGACCTGTTTTTGTCCACCTTACAAATAGCTCGTGGAAAATAAAATCTTCTCGTTCCCTTCAGTATATTAAAATTAAAGATTTGCACAAAGAAGATAATATCGAACACTATTATTCCGTTTACCTCACCTTCCGCCACACCCTTTTATAATCAAAGTTATGATTTTAAGGTATTAATATCTTTATTATTTACTAATGAAATTAGCTGAAACTTAAACCAAAAAATATCTTTATATGACTAATTAAAAAATGAAAGGTTTAAGCTAGTTTCGATTACGTAATATTGTGAATTAAGTGTTCAAACTTCGAGATTCTTTTTACATATAAATTCGACACAGTTTACAGTCCTACTCCGTCAACTGATATCCGTCTAAGCGAGGTTTTATACCAAAATTTACCTCGAACACTTGCCAGTTTAACCTTGTTATAAGTAATCTATAATAAAATACTACTGTAAACTTATTAATTAAATCATAAGGTATAATTTAATAGACGTAAAGTAAGGCAAAGATAAGAGTACGCGCAAAACGCGACTTTACCCGTAAAATGCGACACGAAAATAACACGTTATACTTTGACGAATTAATTATTAACATTCCTCGCTTTTTAAACTAAAATAAAATTATACAAGGGTTTATAATTGCTCTGAATACTCTAAAATCGAAAGGAATAATTGCTTAAAGCTCCGTGGCTGTTATAATATGTAGTAGGAGAAGTAGTATTTGGGTGGTATTCGGCTAATAGACGGATATCAGTTGACTAGTACTGTAGCTGGCTCGAGTTCTAGGAAATGCACTATTTCCCGCACTGCGACGGTGGCATAATGCCTGATTCCTGGCCCTTCCTCAAATTCTACGGGCCCCTAACAGAAGGCCTAGAGGCCCTCGGCGTCAATCTCACTACAGCCCTTGAACACACCCTTACTCTTGACCCCTACGGCTTCACGAACATCCACTACGAGTTTTCAAGATCCCAATCGGGACATAGCCTAAGAACAAGAAGTTAAAGACAGCAGGATTGCATATGAGAACGGCGGTTTGGAACGGACTCGATGCTTTGAGTTTTGGACCGTTGTGTAGAGGATTAATAGATAATAGAGTGCATAGCTATTTTCCGTTTCATGTCAGTTATAGGCAGAAGCCAGAAGATGAGACGAAAGACTAATGAATATGCTCACTTGGGTAAGATGGATAGACTGGTCTTCGAAGTGGCAAGGGTCAGACTCTGTCTCAGACCCTCCATGCTCTAAGCACTCTAGCTCCTCCTCCTATCATCGTACAAATCATTGAATACAACCCCATTCCTCCTCAAACAATAATGCTTAACCCACTTAACCAAATACTCCGCCTTGTGCCGCGCAAATATCCTCGTCTTAACACCAAAAACACAATCAAGTTCCTCTAGGGAAAACTCCTTTGTTTCCGGGACTAGGAAGAAGATTAAAATGAACTGGATTACATTCAATCCGGCGAAGAGACCTAGAACGCTTGTTCCATTCCATTTATGCTCTAGGGCTGGGTAGAAGAGTGTGAGGATACCTAGAGGCCATTAATTGGGGAAAGGGGGAAAAGGGGGGGACAAGCTTACCGAGCCAGAAGAGGTTCATTGCGACGGCAAATGAGGCTCCTACTTCGCGGTGCGTGACGGGCTGTGCCTCTGCCGAGTAACAGAATGGAACTGGTCCTGTAGAAAATCAGTGCTAGTTTCGCGGATGTTTCGGGTTCGGGTGTCGTGAGCCCACACACCTTGGCCAGAGGAATACAACGCAACAAACAATGACGAAAACGCCGTAATAAGTGGCAAATGGCTCTCACTCCCCTCCGGAATCAAATACCCACTCCCTGCAACCAACATAGTCCAAGCCAAATGCGGCGCCAAAAAAAGCAACAAAACCCTCCTCCCAACGCGATCAATCAGCCACAACGCTGGCAACCCACAAACAACATTTATAGCACCAATACCCCAAGATATCCAAAGTGCTTTTGATGTAGATTTTTCATGGTCAGCGGAGATGAATAGCGTCGTTGAGAATTGGATTAGCACGTTTATGCCGCAGAGTTGTTGCCCGATCATGGTTATACTTGAGGCGACCGTGGCGCGACGAATTCGGGGCTGGCTGAAGAGCTGGAAGAAACGTTTAATGTACATTGAACCTGTGGGGTTTAAGTGATATGGTGCGGATGAGGGTAGGGGGGTGGCACACACCTGTATATCCGTTTGCCTGGAAGATCTCGTTTTCCACTTCGATTTGAGCAGCAATGGCAATGAGATCTCTTGCAGCTTGGAGAGGGGTGTTTCTTAGTTTGCACAGTGCGGTATAAGCCTGGCGATATTTTCCTACGGTCCGGTCAGTATTTGGTTTACAGTGACACCGATTCCGACTTACCCTTTTTAATCAAATACCTGGGAGATTCTGTCAAAGGTAAGTTTTGCGATCTCAACGCAGGGTTGGATGTGCTGATAGCTTACCAGGACACAGATATATAAATAAAACTGGTATGCTTGGTATAAACGCCGAGCCGAGTTGGAGACGCCATGACAAATTGTGACGAACCGTTGATACTGCAAGGTTGGCACTGAAACCCCTACTCAAAATCAGAGGTGAGGCTTGATGATTCCCTATTAACGAAAGCTTACAACAAAATCCCAATTGCCACGCAGATCTGGAGAAGGTCAGACAGGTGGATAGGGCTTTTAGGGGGGTAACAAACCTGCCAACTGCCCATCACGATGGACCCACGAACAGATGACGGCGACACTTCTGCAGCAAACACTGCTGTAATACTGGCCTTTGCTCCTGCGTTTGAGCGTAAGCTTAAATTGCATTACGTTTCGCTAGTAGGCCTTACCCATTCCGACTCTAGATGCTTTGGTCAGTTTCTTGTGAACACCAACAACGGAGGGTAGAACGTACCCTAGCAAAAGTCTGCACATTAAGAGTTGCACAAAAGATTGGCTCCCAGCAGATCCGAGAGCAGAGGCAAACGAAAAGATGGCAGCAAAGAGAAGTGTGGGTCGGCGACCATAACGGTCAGATATAAACACGCTGCACCAACACCCACTGCAAGCCTGGTTAATAGAGTCTCAGGAGCGACTTTCTACAGTTGTGCTCACATGAAAGCGCCAGCAAAGAATGGTGCTGAATTAACTATTCCAATGTACCAAGCTCCTTTCGAGCTCTCAGGATTATATCCAAATTCTTGAGGCCAGGAAGCATTGGCCGGGTTGGTGCCCACCTATACAACTGTCAGTATTCGCGTTCCCCCCGAATCGGTAGGAGAACAAAGGATACCTGAGCCCATCCCTGTAGTATAGCAGCAGAGCTACACAGGAATATAGTGAGCCAAAATCGTCCCGGCTGGTGGAAAGGTCGCAGATTCTCATCCCTCAAAGCCAACAATTCTGCATCATTAAGCCTCTCAGCAGACTGGGGTGCGAAAGGATCTCGTGCAATTTGCGCGGCGACATGCAGAAGCCTGTGGATGTCTTCCTTCTCAAATCCGTGAGCCACAGCAAATTCTGTTACCCATTGAGTAAGTTCTTCAGGAGTGAATCTCCGTAGCGAATTTTGAAGGATTGCTTCGGTATTTTCGTTGATGTTGACCTTCACCGTGATAGGTGTAGGGTTAGAAGCATTGGCCTGGAATGCGGATTAGCTGGGAAATTGCGAAGGTGTGATGGTGGCAAAGTATCATGAACTGAACCAGCAAGTTTGGTTACTGCTTGGGACTGGGAAGGACGGACACTGTAGAGTATCTGGACTTACAAGATTGTCTAGCGGGATTTGGTCTGCCATTATATTGAACTATGCAATATGAAGCGTGTCTACCAAGAAAAACTGGAGAGAAAGCTTGGGGATTAAGAGAACTTGCAGGTGGTACGCCTTATTAGGACAACGAATATGAGGCCTGGACTCGAAGCCAGTCACTCCTAGTGAACTCAAACAAGTTCCGGATATTTTCAACCCTAGACACGGTCGTATCTGCCTTACCGCCTCGACCAACCTGCTCCAATTGGTCGTCCTTCAGCGCCAGATGGCTTCATTTACATATGGAAACAACCCCAACCACTGAGCGCCTTCAAGCCGCTTTGCACTGCCTTCTCCGCGGTACTATCCCCTTAACTGCGATTCTGTGCACCGTCCTGAAAGCCCTGTAAGCAAAGCCTGTAAGCGAGACGTCGATCCCCGAAGGCGTGCAGATCAGCCACTAAAGCACTGCCCCGCACGCTGTAGGACGCTGTATGGAGCCTCAACACCCTGAACCAGACGTGGATACCGCAGTTAAGGGGATAGGACACCAATCAATTGCTCATGAAAACGGCTGATAACAAGGCAGAATATGCAACTGTCTCATAATCCCAACTTCTGTCTCTAATAAGCGAGAGAATGGCAATCATGGCCTATGGATTGCATCCTTCGGTGAGCGAAAGGAGGTTGGTGATGGACGCCCGAGTGTGGTGTCAGACTAAACCCGTCGCGAGTCTCTCCATGCCGTCGTTGAAATCCGCAAAATATCACGAAATGAGAGCGTTGAGATTTCTAATATTATTGGAGACTTCTTGCATACTATAAATCTTTTATGTTTGGCACCCAATAGAATCACGTTGTAGCGTATTTAGGGGCTTCTAGATCATTGAGGCTCTGCTCCTTCCATCTTCTTTAATATTTGGAACTCCCTCATTTTTAGTGGCATGCACTGTAATACGTGGCAACCCTAGACCCGCTGAAGGATCGATCACCTTTCATACCCCGGTTTTACCAGCCGTAATGAAACATTCCACCTATTTTGCTTCTATCTCCCTCTCAGCACCGTTCCCTTACACAAAGCACGGCCTGCAACAGAGGGCGATGTCGGGGGCCGACATGTTACTTCCCGCGCTGAACTCTAATCCAGGGTTCCAACGGCAAGGCTTTCAGTGCGTTGTACTCCTGTCGATCATGTAAAACCCCTTCCTCCCATGACCCTTAGGCCCCTAAACTTATCAAGCTTCAGAACTTGTCAAACTCACCAGGAACCTAAGTCTACAATACAATGAGTGGGCTCGAAATTTTGGGCCTAGCAGCTTCTATCGTATGCCAAAACCATCTAATCCAATATAACTTTTTTTGGGGGGGGGGGGGGGGGGGGTATCCTTCACCTCATAAACCAAGAAAGTCGTCTTGCTTTCTTGTAACTTGCTGACTACGAGTGTCCCATGATTCTAGGTTACGATTTGTGGAGTGTTAAAGAACGCAATACCATTTGGGTACGAACTCACAACAAATGATGATACCATCAATGGGTTTCGCAGTCAGATCGAAGGAAGCATACGTCTTTTCCAAAGCATCGAGGAAACATTCGCAGCAACGCCCGGAGCTACCAGACCGTTCAACCAGAGGCACATTAACGACGTGAAGCAGAACATGCAAGAATGCAGGGGAGCTTTCAATAAGCTCAAAGCTGTATTGCCAGCAAATGTGGAAGGCAACCAGGGTCTGGCGTCAGAACTATTGCGGAAGTTTCAGAGGCTGCTCAAGGATAGGGAGATAATTGGCTTGCGAGAAAATATCGCCCACTCGACGGCGAGTCTCCAACTTCTCTTGCACATGATCGCAATGTACGTCATGCTCTCCAACTCGCATAACTCTAAAGCTTACAGCAGGAAACAGAGATGCAATCCGCAACGTATCGGGCTCACAAGAGCTGGGCCAGCAACTCCAACGAGAAATTTCCTCGAAGTTAGACGTAGTTGAGCAAGGAATCGTTGAGTTACAAGCCGCGATGTCAAATCGGTTGAATAGCCGGAATTCGAGTGAAAATGGGCTAGACACGGACCGAATCACAATTAACATTCAGCAGACGTTGAACTCTGCACAAGACTTCACCCTAAGAACTCGCAGTACCATCTATGCACCGACCGGCAGCTCCATGGTGCGCTCAGCACCCCACAGAGCCGAATCAGCCTCCCTCAGTATTCCAGATTCGGCCTACGATAGTGATACTGAGTCGCCCCTTGGAGCGATCCCAATCTCAAGAAATGAATTCACTGAAAGCATGCTAACGGACCTTATCAATCGGAGTCTCAGTGGTGTCAAAAAGCATTTACAGGAAGCAAAATATGCCCAATCCGCGGAAGCACGAAAGGGGGAATACGATTTGGCAGCTGGGGCTCTTGCAAGTGCCATCGGATATTCGCGAGAGAGGCTAGAAAGGCACAAACATGAGTTTCGGGGCGAAAGGGGGATGCTCAGAGAGCTTGCTGTCATTCACCGCGAAAGGTGCATGTACCCCGAAGCGGAAGCAATTCTACAGGATCTTCTACAAGGGATGGAGGAGGACTGTGCTGAGACCCATGATTTATATCATACATTGGCTACGACGTACCTTGCACATGGCAAACTCGAAAATGCTGCCACATCTGCCAACAAAGCGAATGACGCCCGCCAGAAAGTTCTCGTCAGAGGACACAGTGCTATTGTCGAGACCTTGACGCTCCTGGCCCAGATTTACGACAGAATGGGCCACCACGACCCAGCCGATATTTTTCGAGCCCAGGCCCTGAGGCACCGGATATGGCGGAAAGGTCTTCTTGACGAAAAGATGGAAAGCACTCTGAAGAGCGGGGATGGTGAGGACGGTGAGGACAAGGTGCAACAAATCCTGGCTGAGCTGGGAGAGCCCGGCGAAAGGGAGATACTTGCGCTCAAGGCGTTCCAATGGGCCGTTGTGCTCAACAAGCTGCCAATCGCGAGGGTATTAATGGAGTCTTTCTCCATAATTGCCTCGAACATCGATGCACAAAATGCCTTTGGCATGACTGCGTTGACGTCGGCTGTCGCTTTTGGGCACGAGGAAATGGTTCGCTTTCTGGTAGAAAATAGGGCCGACGTCAATGCAAGGAGTTCCAATGAGCCTGGGGACGACACTGCCCTCATGCATGCGTGTTTGATCCTCAACATGAATATCGTGTCGCTTCTCCTGGATCGGAATGCCAACGTACGTGATGTGAATAAGTTCGGACGAAATGCTCTCCACTGGACCCTTTCAACTCGCCCCAAAACTACGCTCGACGCCATTCGCCAAGAAGAGATCGCAACGAAGCTCTTAAGGAAGAACAAAGAGGCCCTTATCAATTGCCCTTGTTATGCAGGAAGATCTCCATTGAGTCTTGCGGCGGAGCACGATAACGTTCCCCTCATGCAGTTGCTGCTCAAGAACGAAGCCGATCTCGAAGCTCGAGACCCATCCGACCGTACTCCACTCCTCATCGCCATTGACTACGGAAGCCCCAACGCGGTTCAATTACTGTTAGAACGAGGTGCCGATCCTAGGGCGAAAAACATCTATGGGAAATCAGCGTCCAAGGCTGCTCGGAGGGCACCGAGCAGTGCTGGTAAAATACGAGCTGCCATCAAAAAGGCGAAGAAGATAGAGCCAGCTTCCCCTCAGAGGACACCCTCAATTGCTGGGCTTTCCTCTAATTGGTCAGGGTCGCAAGTATCGACACTGACCTTGAGCCCAACCTTCAGTCGTCAGACCTTGCTTACTTCGTCTCGACGGGGCTCGTTGGCACCGAGCATAGCATATAATCCAGAGAGGCTAGTCACACCTGGAACGATTAGACCGTCCAATCGAGCGCCCTCCGTCAGTTCCAGCAACTCTGGTGACACAACTGTGACCAACTGGTCTCTATTCTCAAGCATTAGGCGGGTCGGGAGGGATTGACTGCTCCATATAACTCTATTTTTGAAGGCAGCGGCGCTCAAGGAGAAAGAAGGTGAGGGCTGGACAATGATGGCCTCTTTGTTCTCATATTTTTGGTAACCTCGCAACAGAGAAGGGGAAATATTGATTTCGAGGCTTCAAGCGCGAGTCTGATTGCGTTTGGTGTTTGGCTGGGATACTCGGGGCAAACAAAACTATGCAATGAATGATGTGGAATCGCGAGGAGTCGAGAGGCTACATAATGAGTGGCAAAAATATGTCAAATTAAAAACGAAACAGTATCCACTATCCACTCTCGTTTACAAACGGCATCGTATCGTCTCTAAAACATCAGCCGTTGAGTAATAAATGGTTAATTTTCTTTACTTTTTTGGTTAATAAGCTAGTCTTTTAACTAGAAAGAACGAAGTTAGTGGTTTATAAATTCCTACCTCCTTATCTATAAATAGAATATCGCGCCTTCATTTATTTTCTTTTTCAAAGAGGTTTTAACTTTTAAGAACTTTTTATCAAAGCTTCTTTTATAAAAATAATGTGATACTAAGTTAACTCGTACGGCTTACGCTTATCGTTTACGATAAGATAGCTAAGAGAACGATAGACTTAATATAATTGTTTAAGATGTATAAAGAGCGTAAGCTTTTTTTTATTTAAATAAGTTACTTCCTTACGCGCCCTGCTAACGCTTCTTTAGCTAATACATAAGGCGTCAGTTAAGGAGCTTATAAAGACAAGCACAAGCTTGAAACCAGTTTTCACGTTCGTCGTCGTAATAGACTTCCAGACCCGTCCCCAAATGACCTAAGTTCGATTAACATTAGAGAACCATAAGCTAGGAACGTCGAAAAAGCCTCGGCCCCAAACGGCTCTGCAAAAGCATCTTCTCTAGAGTAAAACGGATTTACTAGGACCCCCACAGTGCAACCATTGAAAGGAAGACGCTTTGCCGTGAACTTCTGTTGGCTACCTTTCATTCCGATTCCACCGCCGGTGAAAGTAACATCAGAAATCCCTCCACTACTACCGTTCTCGGCATACATACCGATTTGATCCGATCCGGCTAAGCAATCAGTTCCACGTTCTGAAGACTTGTGGCTTGCGCGACTTGATAGTGAAGACACGTTATTAAAGTTCCCGGAGCGATTTTGGTTATATCCATGACAACGTTCCGGATGTGGCGGTAGAAATTGGCCTAGACTTGTGAGCACATTACTTCAAGATAGTATCTAACAGCAGCCTTAGAGTGTCGACGTAGCTAAAAGGGAACGTTAAATTAGCGCGCTCCTTCGAAGCGAGCTCAAGTGGATATTGGGGGAGTGACGGGAAATCATCCAGGGTTAGGACACTTTTAGAAATTACATATTCGCAAGGTGAATCGTATCTGCAGCAAGGAGCCTATGGTTAGAAAAAGCAAGCACTTACTACTCCGGATCTCCTCCGTCAATACCTTTGCTGCCTGTACCAGTGTATATATCCGTGGACAGTACACCAAGACCTACGAAGCTTGCCGTGGCTATCAGTGTTGGCCGGTTGTTGGCGTCACCTATGATTTGACTCCCAAAGGGCATTTCAATTCCGACGGGGCGCAGAGGAGTCAGCGATTACCCTTTGGAGAATACCTCTGGACCTAGGGAAGAGGACGAGACACGTTTGCAGACGGATGAGGCATGTCGAAAGTAGGAAATGATGAGCTCCCTCGCTACCTACGTTGACGATACCAAGTACTTTTGGTCGGTCTTAACCAGCAGTCCCATTTTCCAACCCCACCGGTATTTTGGACGCTTCGAGCTTGGGTAATAACTTCTTTATTTAAATACTCGTAATCTGAATTAAGCACTGTTATCGTCGCAGCATTACCGTCTGGCCCGTCATCTCTGAATATAAAGTTGAAAAGAATGATCGATTGTCTTGGGCGGTAATCGGCGAGGTGTAAAGCGTAGGATACGAGATGTCTTCGTAGTGTCGAATGGGCCAATCCTTGCTCTTGCACAAGTCAGTAGGGGGAACGAAGTTTATGGGATAAGATGTGGTGGCTTACAATTCTACTCCGCCTTAGTTGCCCTTAGGATGCCTCTCGTGTAAGTGATCGCAGCACACCTCTAAAGAAAGCACAGGAGATTAGTAAATGTGAAAGTCGCTTCTCTAAAAGGATGTTCAGAGTCGGCAGGTTGCCGGATAAAATCCCACGACAACTCCCAACTCCGACTCTCGCGGCACAAAATGTAGCAATTGCACTTAGGAGCACGACGTATCGTATCTATGCCACGAATTAGCATACTTTGAGATCACTTGATTAACAAAATTCACAAGCCGAGCAAGTGCTTCAGGACTTTGGCATTGCAAAAGCGCATGACACCTTTGTTGTCTCCTTCCTGCCTCCCAAGGATCTCGCTGCTCTGTGCTTGCAAGCCCTGCAGAAGAATATTGACTTTTTCAGGAAAAGGATTGAGACGAACTGGATTGCGAGTTCCCATCCCATCCGTTTCCACCCTCGACCCACGATGCAGGTGGGAATTCACTTCATAATTATCAGCGGGGGGTTGCCTGCAGGTAGCCTATGGTCCAATAGATGAGAGTTTGTACGTACTCGCAGGAGTATCATATGTTAGACCAACCGTCACGATCAATGTTGCCCTAGTTGTTCCGGCGGTGCCTGAGCACGTTAGTCATGGTCAAGGGTTCAATTTCAGTCGTAAACCAGTCTCCATCTTGCCTTATAGGACGTGATTGTGGAATCAGACCAGTTTCTGGGCATGGATGAAAGAGCTTCTAAGTGCCCGGACAGGATTGGCCACGTCTGTTCTGTTGGTGAAATTTTGACTCCCCCCAATCAGCTTTGCCGATATCCAAATCGTAACCATAAATACCATCCGGACGGCCGTTAGTTGGGTGGAGATTCTTGACTCTTACGCTCGACGCAAACAGCTGGGCAGTGACGCAAATGTCTCTCATGTATCTGCAGTTATACGATAAATATACATGTACAGTGTCGAGAAGTCAATGACTGCGATAATTGAGCCGCCAAATGACGTAGCATGACTGGAATCCTATAGTCAGCATGGAAATCATTTGATTGAAGTTTCGAACGCGGTGCAGGGCTCACACGCATTCCCTCTATCGATGCATCCCGACATAAGGGGATCTTCGCGGCTTCGATTTCGTGGAAACATGTACGAAAGGGAATTGCTGCTTGCTTGAGAGTAAAACTAGCTAATTTACTACGTATACGACGGGTCGTTTAGGAGAGAGGTGTCGACATCGTAGTCTTGGAGGTACTGGGCGTCTGCAAGATGGTAATGGAGGAAGAATGAGAGTACTGGTGGTAGTGCCGCTACAGGCATAAGGAGTTGCAAGACTACCATGCCGTTCACAGGTTGCTCTCAATCGAGTGTGGAGGAATGATGGATGGTCTGTTGCGCTTAGAAATTGTTTGCTGAGAAAGGATGTTCGAAGATCGAAGGGTTCTACGCTTCCGATCCCGTTGAGAAAATCTGAAGTAATCTAGTCGCTCCTGTAAGGGATTGAACACTGGCAAGTTAACGCATTCTATCTTATAAATAACCTATCTATCCTTAATCCAAATGCAATTGCTAAAGCTAAAAACAGATCGAGTGAGTCTATATAGCATCTTAAGCAACCTGAACATTTGCCACCTCTAATAGAGAACCTGAGTTGCTCAAACCTTCACTCGCCCTATGCTGTCGTATCCTATCAAGAAGCCGGGCAGTGGAAGCAGTGATAGGCCCATGCATCCGCGCACCCTCAGTCCTCTGAATCCAACCCTCCCTGTCTTTAATATCGTGATGCGGCCCTCTTGCGACCATGAGCTCGGTCGGCAATGGCGGAGGACGAGAAGCCATAGGTATTTTGGCGAACAGAATATCCTCGCGCAAGCTCATGAGCCAGGGATGCACAGCTTTGTGGAATCATCAGAACAACCCTTGGAACTCGAACAAGTAGAACTTACCGCTAACGTAATCTCCTATGGTGACAAAGTCACACCCAGCAGAAGGATGCACCACCAACTTAGCATCCACGTCCTCCGGCCGATCCTCTCCGCAACACCCGAGAACATACTCCGTGTCAGAGTCTGCGTCCCAGGAGCCGTCTTCGTTCATCTCCGATGCGTACGGCCGGTCATCATTACTCATCTCTCCGTATGTGATGATCTCCTGTGCAACATGGCCCCTGTGATGCTCCATCCAATTACTAGACCAACGTTCAAGATCTTCGACAGAAGCTTCGACAGATGAGACTTTTGGCTCAGTGAGGGGTAGGTCCGAGATCTCGTGCCACATGCCGCTGCCTCCCACTGGGTCTGGCTGGAAAAACGGCTCGAGAGAGTCCGGATCTTTTGCAGTCTTCATGACGGAGATTGCGGCAGGGAAGTCGCCATCGAGAGGCCAGAATAGACGTTTTGTGGCATCTGAGAACCGCACGGGGAGACGGTTGCCACTAAGGTCCCCGAATGAGGGGTAGGGAGGCTCATCGGCCTGAGGGGGCCATGATGTCGAGGATGACACAGTTGTCATTGGTAGATCGAGCAATCCGAAATCCTCAGTATTGATCAAAGCTGAGGAATGAAAGTGCAGGTCGCAACAAAGTGTTGAGGTTGGGTCTAGGCAGGCAGATATAAGATTTCCTGCCTTTCACTAGCGTACATTCGCTTGGCCAATAATTAGTAAGAAAGAATAGATGTATACAACCTTGAAGGCATGATGGTGCTGTCCGATTCAGGCTTTACACCTGAACGGGAAGCGGCCGATTTAAGGCACGGGCGTTTAGTACTAAAAAGCACTAAAATCATTCTTTTTTCTACTTAAATTAATACAAATTAATATATTACTATGCTTCTACAAAAACGACAATTTTTTAACATTTTTTTACGTTAAAAGAGAAAGTATGTTTACTTGTAAAGGTGTATTTTAAAAGTAGTAACTTTAAGCTAGAGAGCAATTATTTAAGGATGTCTTTAAAGATATATATTGTAAGTTTACATGAGTTTAAATCATAAATTAATTATAATTTATATAGACAGAGACGAATGTGAACTTCCCCACGCTAGCGAGACCACTAGACATTTGAGGGCGTATCTACATATCATCCCACCACTGTAATAAATACTACAAGTCAATCAACAACTCTGCACCTCAATGCTTCCTGGTCTAGTCGTGAATATCGTAGCAATAACAACCTAAACCCAATCCCCTCCACCTCCCACCCCACTCCAAACATCAGTCATCTCCCTCGCCAGCCCTTTCACCTTCTCAATCTTCGCAATGTCCCTCTCAAGCATCTCAAGCCTGCTCTCCTCCTGCACAATCAACTCATCCACATACACATCCCTCCCAATTACATCAGCCTTCTCATCTTGCAACGCAAGGATCTTTAGGAAAGAAAGCTCTAAGGTCTTCTCTAGCCTCGCCAACTCATCATATTCATCTGCGCGAAGAGTTCGAATTCTCTTCTTGCGGTTGAGGAAATCGTAAGGTGCTAGAGATAGGCTGCGTTCTTCCGTCTCCGTCGCTATCTTGGCTTCGATTTGTCGGATTTTAGCTGGGGAGTCAGCTTTCTCTTGACGGAGAGTGGCGAGTGCTTCGGTAGCTGATGTTTGCTGGGAGCAAAGCTTTTCGAAGAGGAGCTCGAATTGCTGCTTCAAAGATGTCACGGATTGAGTGTAGACTTCTGTATCTTCGATCGTTGAAGGCGTGTAACATGGAGTCAGGCGTGGCCTAGACCTGGGTATTGAGGAGGATCGTTTGCGTTTCCTGGGTGGGATTGTGGGGGTTGCTGAAGCCTCTGGGCGTTGAGGATCGTCTTGGCAAGCCAAAACAGCATTTGGCGGTTGGGGTTGTGAACCAGGGGCTGCATCCTGATTACCATCCATACCAAGAGGTAGTGGTGCGAGATGTAGAGCTTCGCTCTGATTGCCGAGGAGACCAAAAGAAGACGGTGAAGGTTGCTTGGAAAGAACTTTTTGCTCTTCTTCAGTAGCCTCTCGTAATTGATGAATCGGACTCTGCTTTAAGAACGGGATCGTGGTTTTCATCTCCTCCCTTGCATGCAATGGAAGCTCCAATATCTCATCATCATCACTTGTTTCGTCATCGACAGATAGCTCCTTGGCTTGCAACGTGTTATAGACCAGCTTGCACAATGTATCCTTGATCATTCTTCTGGTGACCGTCGCGTCAGGTGTTTCAATGCGCTGTTTCTTTTCGACTTTCCTCAAGAACTCCGTCGGATTTCTAATGAACATTTCCAGGTACATCAGTGTGAAGATGCCGCAATCGTATTCATTTTCTTGCTGGGTAGCGCTTGTTGCGTGTACCCATTCGATATCCCGCCTCTCAGCGTCACACTTGCTAAGGATCGCAGATTTGCATACGTATTCCTTCAGAGTATTGACGAGGTCTTGGTTCGATTCATTGCCTTTCGAGTCCATAGAGTCCACTGTGAAGATGGTTGGCACATCATTGGGGTCGCTCTCCAGCATCGAGGGCATATTGACCAATATAGCCAGCTTCCAATGATTTCCATTTTGGTGGACTGGAACAACGAAATATTTTTGGTCAAATATGGAAACCCACTTTTGATGGATCTTGATCTTTGGGATTGTAACGGATGCGTCTTCATCGTCTTTCCCTCTCCAAGTAACAATTCGTTCATAGAGGAATGTGTTTGCAACAAAAATCTCCGAGCTCTGATGGCCCTTCAACAAGTGAGCGGTATAGACTTTGATGATTTCATCATTGACGAGTTCTTCTGGATCAAGGCCCAACAAGTCCTTGTGGCAGATTGAACCACCATTGTCTCTCAAAGTAGCGTTGAAGTCGCGTCGCATGACTGAGTTGTAGACGCCTTGGTCGGGTGTCTGCTTAGTTTTCATGTGAGATTGGGTTTTGTTGCGCTGGAGACGAATTGATGGACTTTGTGGTTCGGGCAGGCGAGAACGGTTGAAAGACGGGGATCCAAGTTCTATGCTCCCTGGCAAATCTGAAATGAGTCAGCATTTGATCTTGTGAGGAGACGAACAGACATGCCCGCAATTTTGTTGTTTGGGGGCGTTTCTGGAACTTCACCAGCCTGGATACCCGACGAAAGCAGAGATTTTTTGGGTGAAGCTGATGAGAAGTGTATTAAGCGGTTGGACGGTGGAGTTTTGACTACTGTAGGCAACGCCGATGCCACGTCTGCAAGATTTTGGAGCTTGGATTTATTTGGTGAAATATGATTGCGAGTCTTTATCTGGTACTCGAAGGGTGAAGAAGGAGTAGTATCTACAGGCATAAGCTTCAGAAGTGGCCCCGGTCCGACTTCAATGATATCCTCCTTGGTAGGTAGCAGGGGGATCCCATTCTTTGAGGCTTTCACTTCGTGTTTCGCTGGTGAGTCGTTTGTTTTGAGGGTATCGGCCTCATTGGCTCTTTGTTCAGTTGGCTTATCACGCTCTGGCTTGCTTGCAGAAGATTTATAGAGTACTTGAGATCCAGGGTCGGCCATCGAGGGTTTGGGACATGCATATATCGACTCCTCAGCCATATCTGTTGGATGCTCCACTCGGATTGTATCTTCGGGTATGGGTACACGGGGATTGATCCATTCCATTTCGTCGAATACTTCAATTGGACCCTCTTCACCTCTGGGAATCGGCAAGATATCTTGCTGTTGCTCCTTCATAAGTGCTGCCTTTTGGGATTCTAATTGGATGTCTTCGTTTGCTTCGTCCGATTGCTTTGCATGGGGCAAGGAACCCTTTGATACCTCTGCAGCTGGCACATTCTCATTGGTCCTCGTTCTCTCAGTAGTTCTGATAGGTCCCGGGGGATTCGTGGGTGGATTTTTCATCTGCCGTGAGCTCATCCTCCTCGCAGGCCGACTTGCTGGTATTTGGACTTCAACGCGACGCTGCACTATCTCAGGCTCCGCAGGCTTTGGAATAGCGAAGCCCATCGCCGTCTTTGTCGTCTGCGATGACTTTGCTTTCGTGGTCTGTCCTCCACCCCCCCTCCCATCCATACCCGACACGACCACCTCAATCTTCTTGTTCTTGCCGCTGATTGCTTCTGCAGCTTTGATAGCGTCGGCCGGTACAAGCGCTGACACATCCTTCTTGGTTGTTCTCGACTTCGTCCTCCGTCTCAAGACTCTCTGCTCATGCACAGCCTGCATAGTTTTCTGCCTACTCTCTTCTCCCTGGTAATGCTTCCCCAATGCAAGAAGACTTGTGATTGATTTCCGAGAGCCCATCAACTCAACACCAAGCTCAAAGTACAAATCCCACTCACTCAAGCCCCAGCGCTGTTTCAATTTGTTAATCTCGTGCACTGTCAAGCTGGGAAGGTTGTTGAAATGCGCGGAACATATCCTTTCGTAGAGATGTCTCAACTCCACACCGGAGAAACCGGCAGAGGTTGCCCACTCCGCGAATGTTGGCGGGATCGAGTCTTGGAGAGAGGCTGCTTCAACAGCAATTTTGTGGTCGGCGTGGACTCGCTTCCACTGCTGGACCAATTCGGTGGGGATGGAGTCAAGTTGTTGTGCGGTGAGGAAAGCGGCCATGAGGTGAGATCAAGGATGAGGATGCTGATGGTGAAAGTGATGAGGGAATGAACGAGTGTATGCGCAAAGCTGGCCAATCAAATATCGGTCGCAAGGCAGAAATGAAGACAGATAGAGGCTTTGAGTTGGGCTGATTCTGGTGTCTGCGTATCTTCGGGTGGATGGGATAAAGATGAAGATGAAGTATGAGATGACGGCAACGGTGAGGGTGGCGGTGACAAGGTGCGCCTTAATTGGCAGCTGAGCTGGGCAAATACTGCACGATTACCTCGGTAGATGACCAGGCATGGGAGAGTGGGGGAGAGGAGAGGCAGGCGATGAGGTGAATGAGAAGGCGGAGGAGGATAAGAAAGAAAGGCAACGATCCCAGAACCGAACAACTGCAAAAGGGGGGTTTTTTCAATTGCAAATCAACTTTCTCACCATGCCATTGGATTCTAGTTAAACTCGTTATCGCTTATCGCTTATCGCCTTACATCAGCCACGTGTTGGCGGTTCAGACGGCACCAGGCGGCAGGTGAGCGGGGCCTGGAAACCTGAACCTCGGACTCAAATTCAGACTCAAACTCAGCATTAGACGACACTGAAGATACTTGTAGAATCTATGATTCTTGATGATATATCTAGGAGGTATTTTAAATATTGCTCGAAGTACGCTTTCCCTTCGTAGTTTCTTGAAGAAGTGGAGGAAGGTCAAAAACAGCCAAAGATGATCAATCCTCCTGCCAGGCATCATCTGGTCTGGATCCCTAGATGAAGCTGCAGCCCGTCATGCCACCCTTCAATCGAAGCTTCAATTCAACTCACTCTTAACGTCTACGCGACAAGTCAACATCTGTATAGTTTTGAGTTTCTCATCACGGAAACACAAGTAAATGTTCTCGTGGTCCTGGAGCGAAGTCTTGGGACTTCTAACAACCTTACAGAACGATAGTTCTGAAACTTGACACGGAAATTAATCTTTATTATATATAAATCTTTTCTACACTTGGAAACTATAAAAGTAAGATAACAATAACGAATTTAAAGGACTTAACTTGGAAGCTTTATAATTAATATCAAAAAGTGAGCGGCGTCACATAAGTACTAGTGCAGCAGGTAGCAAGTACTGGCTTCATATAGGCTGGCACAGAGCATAGTATTAAGCAGGATTAAATATGCCTTTAAAAAAGCGAATTCAGCTTTTGCCAAATACAGTGAAGCCTATACAGTGTAAGAGTTTAATAAACAATATCATCTGTACAAGAAAGGCATCAAATGCAGACTACTGTAAAGCTTCAACTTCCGCCGATAAAAGACTTCCGATCTCAAAGTAGGACAGAACACTACGGCTTTCGGTTTAATTAATAATGTCTGTAGATTGGATTATGCTGATACACTTTCCCCGTTTTGCATAAGACTAGCTTGTCCAAAGCTCTCAACTTCTACCTCTGCTTCCGAACTAGTATCGTGCTCGGAAGTAGATGCTATCTATTGAATAGTTGTTGCTGTGGCAAAGGCTTGTTCTAAGTTCGCACTCGCTAGAGTTTGATACTCCTTGTCCTCTCTAAGCATATCCTCCACCAACTTGTATTCAAGTCTGTCCAGTTCACGTCTTTGAGCATCAATTTCCTGGAGCTTCGTCTTTAGCATAGACCTCAACAAATCTTTGTTGCGTCCTAAGTCATCGATGACCTGCTGTGCTTCTTGTCATAGGCGTAATAGTAGTCGTGCGCAAGTATTATTATCAAGTATAATAGCGAGAGATTCCGCTTCCCCTATGAATTGCTAGAGTTTATTTGCAATCACTCGCACCCTGTGAACAGCAATATATCGTAGTTGCGCTATCGAATCGAGAAGCTCGGGAAAAGGCTTTCCGAGCTCGACTAGCTTCTCGGCGTTAAACTTGTCCTCGTTGCAACGAAATACCTGGGCCCAAATATTGAGCTCAACAGATTCCGGAGAGTCCCATCCCTCTTTTAGAATTATGTCATCCATCAATTTATGCCCAAACACACAGCAAGCGTCTTCAAGTGTGGCTTGAACCTTAACCTGAAGTCGATGTTAAGTCTGGAGAGGTATGTACAATAGGTATAATGACGGAACAGACAGGCTCGCACGTGTAAACGAACGCGTTTGAGGCCGAGTAGTCGACACCTGGGATGCTGTACGTATTTAGCAAAGCTAAAGTCTAATAGTTTCACATAATAAACCTGCCTCTTTTCCTTTGCCCTTCTGAGCAGACTCTGGTTCATCGCCTTGCAGTGCAGTCCATATCCCATAATGCCCTTCAGCAGCGTCTCTTATAGCATCCGAATCACTTCTTGCTGCTTCGGCTTCTGAGGCCACACGCTCTGCGCTTTAAGCGGGGGAAACGTCGAATATCTCCGGAAACCGGATTTTGGCCCTTAGGGTTGAAGCAAAAATATCATCTTGAAGAAGTGCCTTGGCGGTATTACAGACATTGTCAATATTATGCTCGGCTACCAGTGCGCGTACTTCCACATCTTTATCCAGGTGCTTCTAGATCCGTTTCCTGATCTTCCCCGAGGCGCGCAACTCTGCATCTGGTCCCTTAAAGACATTTTTAAGAGTCAAGTATACTAGTCGTTCGTCTAGGCGGTTCTTAGCTATCAGAATTAATAAGGAGGACGCGAAGGGCAAGTATTTGACAGGATCTGGAGTGTGTCAGCTGAAGAAATGAAGTCGCATGCGAGCAAGATCAAAGGAGTTGCGATTACCTTTAGCAGGGGAGATTTATCAGAACGGTATTGTAATATCGGCCGATAACCCTGACTCAGGAAGAGCGGGGTAGCATGGCGTTCGCTTGTATTCGCTAAGGCACAGTGCCAAGGAAGAGCGTCATTAAAAGCCACTTGTGGCTTTGACCAGAAGTGCCAACCGAAAATCTGGTTTGCGCAGCCTCTACAAGTTTGAAAAACGCTGCAAAGAATGCACGACGCATCGTAGAATGTAGACGGTTTGAAGAGGAAAGATTCATGCTCGAGGTCTGAAAGAGGTGAATGGTTGTCGTTATAGTTGGAGAGCTAAAGTAACTTAAGCGAAGTTGGTGCGGAAGGCTATTAAGTCCAGGGTTGTGGTTGGTCGAATCTGCTGGCAACAGAGCCTCACTAGAGATCTCGCTCACCCCTACTAGCGTAGCAATGTCTCACTGGACGAAGGGATAGTACCAAAAGCTCTCTCAATTCTCACTTCAGAAATCAAGTTTCGCATATCCTCGTCAGCCTCCTCCTCTGAGTTCACCTCTTAGTATCTCTTCTTACCAGGCGAAGACTTTTTGCCACGATGGGCACTTCAACATATGACGGTTGCCGCTTTGGTGGATATATGGGATGGGTTCCTGGAAGTAAGTGGCTGGAATCCTTCTTGCCTACGCCTGTGGCCATATTAGGTGTTGACACTTCTCCTAGATGAAATATTTATGACTCTGTAGGAGACACAGACTTCGATTTGACTTTTGCGATTCGCAGCATTATAGCGTGATTGGCCCCTTGTTGCGGTTGCGTAAGCCACGTTTATTTTGCGGTGTCGGTACCTTTCAGCCCTGCAACACTTGTGCGCTGTACCGCTTACATGGTGGTGGTTTGATCCCGTGTTCTTCGCTCATCTTGATTGGTTACGTAGAATTCCGGCCATTGCCTCTCTTAATTGAGTTCTTACTTCCGGCTGTGCGTCAGGTTCTATGGGAGGCTACTCTGAGTGGCAGTCAAGGGTATGCTGTAATTTCTTGTGTTTCTGTAAGTCGTATGAAATGCTAGACGACAATAGGGGCAGGGATTCACAAAAGTGCGCACAAGTGCACTCGCACCTTCTCTAGGATAAGAGAGGTTGTGAGGTTGCAAAGGTCGCGGCAAGAACAGCGGGTTCGAGTCTGGAACGCCTATTAAACGGAGATTCTGGCGACTCTGGCCCAAGGAAATTGGAAAAACATCAGCTTCAAAACCTCCCCCCCGGACTTCCGGGCGAACTGAAGCCTAATGGACACAACACAGAGCCATGCGGACCAGAATGCCGCCCCTACTGGTAAGCAACAACCATCAGCCTCCCCTCTCCCCTCCATTACTCTACCAGAAGGAGGCGGCGCCATCCAGAGTATGGGGGAGAAGTTTGATGTCAATCCCACGACTGGAACTGGTTCCATGACTATCCCCATTGGCGAGCCCTGCACGTGGACTGAAACCAGTCCTAATTTTCTCTTACAACAGTGGGAGCGGAAATGGACCTTTCGGGTTTGGGTGGTCTCTCTCACTTGGCTCCATCACTCGGAAAACTAGCAGGGGAATTCCCCAATATCTAGACGCCATCGAATCGGACACCTTTGTGTTTGCCGGTGTCGAAGACTTGGTTCCCGTTCTGCAAGACGACAGTTCTGTCTGGCAAGACTCCGATTCACTTCCCGGCTACTCAATAAAGAGATATAACCCTCGTATCGAAGGACCCTTCAGTCGAATCGAGAGATGTTCAAACGAATCGGATCTAGGAGATGTGTGGTGGAGAGTCACAGACGCCAAAAACCAACTGACAGTGTATGGCTCAAATACACAATCCCGGATCTATGATCCCAAGGATCCCAGTCGCATATTTGAATGGCTCACCTCTAAGGTCCGGGATCAGAAAGGCAAAGTGACTTGGTTCAGATACAACGAAGAAGACGGTGCTGGAGTCGATCTTGCTAGAGCGCATCAGCAAAATAGGGGTCCGGTTGACGATGTTGGCCGGAGATCGAACCGGTACATAAAATCCATTGTTTATGGAAACTTGGAGCCACTTCTGGACCCGGTTGGGAACAGACCCCAGATTCTACCTCCCGAGCGACTCCGTGCAACCGCCTAGCTTTTCGAAGTCGTTTTCGATTACGGAGAACACGTCTTGTCATCACCCTCCCCACAGGACAGCGGCACTTGGGATTACCGGACAGACCCCCTTTCCTCATACCGCTCAGGTTTTGAAGTACGCACAACCCGACTGTGTAGACGAGTTCTCATGTTCCATCACTTCATACAAGAAAAAGATGTTGGAGAAAACTACCTTGTTTCATCTGTTAACCTCGACTATGCTCAACAAGATGGCCCCAGGAACAACCCAGTGTACAGCTTTGTCGCGGCTGTCTCCACAAGTGGCTACCGAAAACGGGACGGAAACATAATATCAGCAAGCAGAGTGTCCAATAAGTCAGCTAGCTTTTAAGCCGGTCAGCCAGCTGAGGTGTAAACTACAGTCAAGTCAGCTCAGAAGCATTTATAAATCAGTCAGTTGTAATAAGTCTAGCTTATAAGCTAGCTTATAAGCTGTAATAGTATTTTTTGGTGATTTTGGGGTTAGTATATAAGCACTTAGTGTGTGTCTTTAATAGTATTTTAAGAGGCGATTAATGCCCCGGAGCGGGAAAACCCCCTCCGATAGGTTAAAAAAAGGCGGTGAAGTCCGGCAGGATAATTAAGAGAGCTTTATAATACATTCTTAATACATAGTAACTCTCTAAAATCATCAAAATCACTATCAAATCATGTCTCGTTCAGCTACCCCTATTAATATCGATAATGTGGCCTCTCGAGCATCTAGAGCTCTATTTGCGAGTACCGTGGGAGCGACTATTGATCCTTTTACACGTATAATAGGCCTCAGACACAAAGAACCTCTCCCACCGACTTTCGTTATTAAGGACCGTTGTATACGACTTATACCTCTCTATAACGACAATTACGACCCTTTCAAGCCTGCCAGAGATAACCTGAAGTTAAACTACTCACCGTACTCTTTTAGAGAGCCGTTGTTTAACGATAGGCCCGTCAAAGCGTCAAATTTACCACGAGGGTTCATTCTAGCTCCTACAGCGAATATATTAATTCGGTCGTGGCTATGGAAAGTTAGGTACATATTAATTCAGCCTGAAAGGAATAAAAAACATACCTTTTGGGCGTGTAAACTCTGTACGTTATTTATTTAGTTCTTAATTGTTATACTAATGTATTTAGGTCATCACTGCCCCGAATTTACAAAGAATAAAAGTAATATCTTCAATAGCAACTCCCTTAAGAATGCCAAAGCACATATGATTGGAGAATACAAATTAGATGAAAATGGAGATATTGGAAAGCTACCTTCACATGCTGTACCTCCTGCGCAACCCTCTGGTCCTGTAGGTGGAGATTACGAGAATATTATACCTTTCCGACAGCTAGAATTCAGGAACGCCTTTACCAAATGGGTAGTAATGGACGACGTTAAATACCGCAAAGCAGTCTCTTTATACCTTCGACGACTATTCAAAATTGCTAATTTGTAAGCTATCAACGCACTCCTTATATTACAAAGTACTCCAGAGTCGTGGATTAGCGTAATGTTTAAGCATTTTGAGCCGTAGATTATTAAAGACGTCGCAGACGCTAAATCTAAGATTTCTATCTCTTTTGACGGCTGAGCATTTAAAAGAGAGAAGATTAATGTTATTATAGTTTGTTTACACTTCATAAATAAGAAAGGGCAGCTTATTACAGTGCTAGCTGGTCTGCCAGAGCTTCCAGGCCATAGGAAAACTGGTATTAGTATACTAATCTTTCCTGAAGTTGTCTCTCTCTCTCTTACTAATATGCTGCAAATCAAGCTTCAGTTATTCTACTTCTCCTGCAACGATTCGGAATTAACGAGCATAATATCGGTTGGTTTGTCCTTGATAATACGCCAAACAACGATACCACGCTCGTAGAGCTTACGAAGACTCTCAAATTCGATCCTAAACAACATCGTCTTCGCTGTATAGGCCACGTCCTCAACCTCATCGCGGAGCAATACTTATTCGGTCAAGATATAACGTTATTTGAAGCTGAGTTTGAAAGAGCTGGTCCTGAGGCAAGGAGACGATTATAGAAAGAGCGCGGGGAGCTTAGAAAGCTATATAACCTGGTTGCGCATATCATGGCCTCTGGAAAGCGCGGGGTAGCGTTTGACGCTCTACAAGTTGATTTGAATAAGAATAAGGCATCTGGGAAGGTGTGGAAAGTGGTCTTAGATGGTGGCATACGCTGGAATTCGTCATATTCGATGATTCAACGCGCTCTTCAGTTGCGCCCAGCTCTCGACGTATACGCTATCAAATTGCGTAGCTCCGACCTCCCTCTTAATCAAGAGATTTTCGCAGAGGATTTTATTAACAACAACGAATGGGAGACGCTTGCGCTGATGCTGGATCATCTGCAACCTCTTTTTCGCCTTACAAAAGACCTAAAAAGTAACCCAGATCGCTATGATCCAATATCGTTATCCCACGGAGCTTTGTAGGAGCTATTACCTCTTTTTAAAGGTCTTCTTTCTCACTTTGAAGCTCTGCAAACACAAGCGGAAACGGGCCGATTTAATGGCCATCGAGGCATACAAGAGTCGATTATACTTGCCTGGAATAAGACGAAGGAATACTACGGTAAAACCGACGTTTCTCTTGCGTGGATAGCAGCTCTAGTTCTTCACCCGCGCTGGAAATAGCAATATTTCGATCAACAATAGACTAGCGACAACGTATAATACGTGAGGAGAGGTAAGGCCGCTCTACGAAGACTATAGGAGAGCGATTATAAGGGAGAAGTGATTGTGCGGCTTAAAGAGAGATCACCAGAGCCAGAGCCTATTAAAGCTTATAAAGTTGCTCAGTTAGAAAAGCTGGCTCCTCCTCTAATTAGTACTTCTTCTTCAGTAAGACCTCCGCGCGCGTCAAGCCGAAAAGACCAGTTAGCCTTGTACCTTAAAGAGCCTCTATCAGAAAAGCCTCTATTAAAATATTAGCATGAAAAGCAGGCCCAATGGCCACAGCTTACAAAGATGGCCTTGGATTTTCTATATATACCTACTATGAGCTCGGAGTGTGAGCGTGTTTTCTCGTCTTATTCTATGCAAACTACAATACATTCGTCGAGATTATCTATTTAAGTGTTATAGCACCAGGAGTGTCTAAAGAATTGGCAAAGAAGAGGTTTTATAGAGCTTATATTAGCGTTTAGAGCTATTAACCTTAGGAGGGCTTTTTAATATACTTCTAAAATTAAAATCAGCTTTTCAGCAGCTTTTCAGCTCTTCAGTTCAGTCTATTAAGCTGTGAGTTTGTATTTAAGCCAGTCAGTTAAGAAAGATTCTCAGCTGATGGCTGGCTGATTGGCTTATTGGACACTCTGTCAGCAAGCGCTCCGCCAGTTGAGTTTGAATACTCACAGCCCGAATTGTCGGATAGAATTGAAATCGCCGACGAAGAGATTATGGCGAATCTCCCAAACGGTCTTTCTGGGGCCCAGACACAATGGATTGATTTGTTCGGAGAGGGCATTTCGGGAGCTTTGACTCAATGTGATGGTTCTTGGTATTGCAAGAGAAACCTGAGTCCGCTGACCAGCAACACCAAAACTCCAGTCCAGAAATCCCCGTCCTTTTTGTTGGAGCCCATGGAACGTCTTGATCTTATCCCAAATCTGCCACCAGACTCACCCGAATTTGATCTCGTGGGAGATGGCTACCATAACTTTATCCCAAGCGAATCGCAGCCCACTGGTTTCTTCAAGGCAACTGAAGAGGATACCTTTGGTCCATTCCTAGCCTTTACTACCACAGTCAATCAAAATCTTAAACATGAGGTTCGATTCCTTGATATAGACGGCGATGGAAGACCCGAACTCGTTCTTGCGGGGGAGAGCTTGAGCTCCCTAGGAGTGGAAGGATTCCATGAAGCTCAAAGCTTCAATCACTGGTCACCGAGTCTCCTATTTTGCAATGATTCAGAGGTTATCCATTCGGCTAACTTTTGCGGTGATGGTCTTGCTAATATTGTTGGAGTGCGAAATGGCGAGTCATGCTACTGGCCGAATCTCGGAAATGGCTCCTTTGGCGACCAAATCGTACTCGACAATTCCCCATGGTTTGACTACAGTGACCAGTTCTCGACTCAGCGAGTTCTTCTCACAGATGTCGATGACTCAGGTACGACGGATATTGTGTACCTTCATAACGACCGACCGATGCTCTACTTCAACCAGAGTGGCAACGAGTGGTCTGATGCAGTCCATCTCTCAGAATTCTTACCTACGAACAGCATTGCATCGGTAACTGCACTCGATCTGCACGGGCAAGGTACTCCAAGTCTTGTCTGGTTTTCTTCTTTGCCGAGTGATGCTAGGAAATGTCTTCGGTATCTCAGGCTCACAAAGACCAAGCCTCATTTGATGATTAAAGTCTCTAACAACCTTGGGTGCACGACGGCCATGACTTACGCTACATCCACGCAGTTTTACCTGGAAGACAAACTCGCTGGTTCACTTTGGGCAACGCGCCTTCCTTTCCCAGTACATGTCGTGTGCTCTCGCGTAGTCGAAGACGTAGTAAGCAAGAATCGGTTTACTACTCGTTATGCCTACCATCACTGCTACTACGACGGGGACGATGCTGAATTTCGTGGATTTGGTATGGTCGAGAGCTGGAGCTCTGAACTGGTCAATACCCTCAGTACCAATCCGGGCCTGAATAGTTTCTTTTCGGTGAACGAAGAAGAAGAATATTCTCTTCCTCCAACTTATACAAAACAGTGGTTTCATCTCGGCAACATTGCAAAGGCAGACAAAGTATCGTCCAACAACAATTAGCGAAAATGAGGCACGGAAATGGTTACTCCCCGACACGACACTTCCCCAAGGACTAAGCACCGCCGAGCTCCGTGATGCCTGTCGGGCACTGAAAGGAACAACCTTGCGTTCAGAACTTTACACTAGCGATGGCGGTTCGGACCCATCATCTGCAACAGCGGCAAGGGCCAAAATTCCACATTCAATATCGGAGACCAATTACTTGGTGAAGGTGGTGCAACAAAAATTAGGCAACAGAGATCCCATTTTCTACACGTCACAGAGCCAAACTCTTTCCATGGCCCTGGAACAGAGTCTTGTCACCCACCGCTTGACACATACCCAAGTACTGGAAACAACAAGTATGGTCAGATTCTCAGATAAGTGACCATATCGTACGGAGCCGATGACCTAGATTTATCCCTTCCTACCGAATGGGACAGACAAAAGCAACTAGAGACAAAGATCATGTACATGGAGACCAAGACAACCAATGCGATAGATGACCCGCTTAAGTACCCTTTTGCCTTTTGCCTTCCAGTTGTCTGTGATGCCAAGGCGTTCGAGCTCACCGGCTTCACAGGGGCTCTGCGAAAGCCCTGTACGAGCTGAATTATTGGGTGACGAATAATTTCCAAGTCATCGACCAAGCAGAGCTGCTATCGTTTGAGATCACCCCGGACACAGGAAAGCAGCAAAAACGCCTGTTACAGCACCAGCGTACGCTTTTCCGCAAAGATGACCTGATTGGTCTCTTGCCCCTCTCTGTCCTGCAATCTCAAGCCTCTGGAGGCGAAAACTACAAGCTAGCTTTCACCAAGGCCATGGTAAGCCTTTTATCTCCAGAAGGATGGGCTTCCTCTCCTAGTGAACGCTGATCAAGAGCTTCTTGGAAATTCGAATAACCAAGGAGGCTATGTTTCTGGAGAGTCCAAGGCTAATGCTGGCCTCTTTCCAGCTGAAGCTTCATCCGGAACATTCTGGGGTCCGTCTGGGCAAACATTATTTTCAGCAAATTAATTCCAGCCCCGCCGAGGAGCTGGTGGTAGCGAGAAAAACTTTCTTCCTCCCTAAGCGATTCCGAGGTCCTTTTGGAGTGGAGAGCTCGGTTGGGTACGACGACTACAATTTCTTTGTCCTTGAGTTGACCGATGGAGTGGGTAATAAATCGACTGTTGGAAACAGAGATAAAGATGGCGTGCGAACTTCTAATGGAATAGACTATCGGTTTCTCAAGCCTCGTCTGGTCACAAACATGAACCGCAATCAGACGGCAGTCTGCTACGACGCCTTTGGCCGCGAGATCCCCCGAGCTGCCATGGGTAAGGCTGAGGAGAAAGTGGGCGATTCGATTGCCGACATTATCGAAGATTGTACCATGGGAGATATTTTAACTTACCTCGACAACCCGATGGTTGGCTCCGAAAGGTTTCCGGGCAGTGCCTCGTCTCGAGTTTTATTCGATGCTTTCGCATATTACCGAACCAAGGATACCCATAATCCCTCGCCAGCAAGAGCGTACGTAATGCAGAGAACGGAGCACTCGTCCGGCGTCAGGAGCACACTTTCAAAGGTCAACAGAGTGTTTGCTTACAGCGATGGCTTTGGACGTACTATCCAGTCCAAGATACAATGCAGACCTGGACCTGTTCCGATGCGCGATGAGCAGGGAAATGTCATTCTCGATGATAATCGTCAAGCTGTAATGGCCACAACAGATTCAGATCCGCGATAGATCACGAGCGGTTGGGCAATCTTCAACAACAAGGGCAAGGTTGTGAGAGCATACGAACCATTCTTCACTGACCTACACGGATTCGAATTTGGAATCCAGATTGGAGTGAGCAGCATCACTTTCTACGATGCAGCTGAGCGAGCATGTGCAGCAATGATGCCAAACAACACCTTCACCAAGGCCGTGTACAGCCCGTGGTACCAAGAAGGCTGGGATAGTGGAGATACGTTGCTGCGAGATCCCCGCACAGACAGTGATACAGCACCGTACACTGCAAAATACTTCATGGCCCATCCCGAGTACCAAACATGGTACCAAATGCGGATTAAAAATCAACTTGGTGCTGATGAGAAAGAAGCGGCTGAGAAATGTGCTGCTTACAGCGAGACGCCGATGACAACCTATTTTGACTCTCTCGGTCGAGGATTCCTCACCGTGGCAAGGCATCGAGTGAAGTGTCTTGACCATGACTTTGACGGCAGGAACGAGCTGTTTTATTCCCGCGTAGAACTGGAAGTCCAGGGAAACAGAATTGCGATTCGAGATTCGGTCACCCAAGATGGGGACCAACTGGGTCGTGTGTTGGAAAAGAGCCAGTATGACATGCAAGGAGATCCCATGCATTGATGGAGCGCGGAGAAGGGCGAAACATGGGATCTGAAAAATGTCCTTAGTTATCCTATGAAGGTGTGGGACTCGAGAGGACAGTTGACCAGGTCGGAATATGATGCTGCGGGTCGGCCAGTCAGAACATACCTGCAGCATCTCAATACGAGCACACCAGAACTTCTCATAGAGAGGCTTGTCTATGGAGAGTCTCACCCGGAAGCAGAAGCCCGGAACTTGCGAGGAGCGATTTACTTATCGCTTGATCAGTCGGGGATGGCATCGATCAATCGCCACGATTTCAAGGCCAATACTGTGGAGAACTCGAGTCGCCTGTGCAAAGAATATAAGACCGAAATTGATTGGAGCGCCATGGAAACGATACTGCCGGAGAATCTCAGCGATCAACTCAATTTGGCAACCCTCACAACGGGTCTGTCCCAACTACTTGAGGATGAGACCTTCATCGCCCCGGCAACGTTTGACGCCTTGAGCCAGCCTCTTACCGCACAGTTGCCACACTCGAACGGGTCACCGGCTAGCGCCGTGAGATTCAGCTATATTGTCGGTAGCTTAGACACGATCGAATGCAATATCAGAGATGAGAGTGCCGCTGATGGAAGCCTGCTGTGGAAACCCTTTGTTTAGAGTCTGGAGTACGATGCTAAAGGGCAGCGGAAGAAGATATTGTACGGTAATTCAGTATCAACCGACTATGAGTACAATAATATTGGGCAGCTGGTCAAAACCATGACTCGCAGGAATCAAAACTCTCTGACCGACAATCTACAGAGCCTCTCCTATGTATATGACACCCAGTGGAGTATTACACGAGTCCGAGATGATGCACGGCAGACGTACTTCTTTCGCAATCAAATCACACAACCATCATCCTCGTACTACTACGATTCTCTGTACCGATTGATCAAGTCAAGCAAGCGCTCGCGAACACATTGGGCAAACTAACGGAGCGCTAACCCCTTACTCGGACAACGACTCTGGCCGGTTTGAGAACCTTCCGGGACAAGAACATGCAATGGCCAATTATCAAGAGTTCTACATGTACGACGCGGCCACCAATTTCCAAAAGACGGTCCACGTGAACGATGGCAATTCGGCGCTCAACTGGACCGGAACTTACAACTACTTGGAGCAGAGCACGATTCAGCCGAACAAGACATGCAACAAATTGAGCAGCACTTCCAGTGGCAATAGGAAGACGACCAATTATAAATATGACGAGCATGGAAACATGACACGGATGCCGCACTTGGGTGGATCGGGTTCGGCAACGAATATGGAGTGGGACTTCATGGACAGGCTTCGCCATCTCGACCTTGGAGGTGGAGGCCATGCTTACTAGACATACAACCAAACAAGTCAGCGGGTTGGCAAGATCATTGAGCGAGGTCCTCATTGTATCGAAGAGCGCATCTATCTCGGAGATATGGAACTGTACCGGAAACGCAACACCACCAAGCTTCTACTGGAGAGAGAAACACTTCACGTACACGACGACCACGGTCGCATCACCCTGGTAGAGTCACGGAGCGGAGGGTCATCGACGACAGACCGAGCGCCAGCAAGACTTATCCGGTATCAGTTGACGGATCACTTGGATTCCTCGGCTCTGGAGGTTGACGATGAAGCACGAGTCTTGACGTATGAAGAGTACGCTGCCTACGGCAGCACGACCTATCAAGCCAAGTCGGCCAGCCTTAAAACTCCAAAGAGGTATAGGTACACAGGGAAAGAGCGAGACGAGGAGAGCGGCTTTTCACAGCATGGAGCACGATACCTAGCTATATGGCTCGGCCGGTGGCTCACTACAGACCCGGGAGGACTAGCGGATGGAGGTAAATTGTACGCGTAAGTGCGAGGAAACCCTATCCACATGAGTGATCCTTCTGGGCACGAGGTCAAGAACAGATTTCAGATGTATGGGCTCACCATCGATGAAATCCATCCGATATCTGGCACCAAACTCGATCCCATGTCTGGTCCCCAGTCCATCAAGGATGCGTACTGGCGGGCGACCTCGCCAGATAACAACCAGTTTCTATGGGACCATCATAACAGCGCGCGCAAAGGTGGCTGGGATTTCTACGCCGACAACAAGCTCGTGGACGAGGCGCCGGCGACGGGGAGCAGCATCGAGACAGACCCAGCCGCGATGCTAGACAAGAACTGGAGTCATACGGAGGAAATGAAAAAGATACTCTCAGAAGCTATGGACAATCTGCGGAAGCATGGAGACCCCGATTACCCCAACCTCAAGACGGAAGAGGCTCAGATGACTTCTATAGACGAGGCGGGTGTGCTCAATAAAGGGTTGAATCGCGCCACACGCGGTGTGATCAAGTCCAGTCCGTCGACGGCAGCCTCTGCTGTTCGCAATCACATCCAAGGCAATCTGAATGGCGTCGCGCAAAAAGGCAGTCCTCTGATGGCAAGACTGAGTGGGCCGCCCAAGTGGTCACGACCGGGTGAGTCCCCGGCTCCTCCCGAAACAACCCCGGCTTCTGAACCCGCGACTCCCGAGCCCGCCAAGCCGACAGAGACGGCGCCGATCGAGAGTCCGCCAGCGACCGAAGTGGCAGAGGGATCTGGTAACGGCGGAGGCGGAGGCTGAGGCGTACTGGGAAAGGTAGGCAAGGTGTACGGGTACTCCGGAATGGTTGGCGCAGCAGACGCTGTCCTTCGGGACGTGGACAAAAGAAACTTCACCGGGGCAGCGAAGACGTCTGCTTTGGTGGGAGGCTTGGCGGCGGTAGCCAAGTACGGGACGAAGTTCGGGGCGCTGGGGAAGTTTGCTGGCAGCAAAGTCCCCATCATCGGCTGGGGTCTGATGGCATACGGGCCGTATCAGAACCTTTCTTCGAATGAGGCTCATGCGTCGCTCGATGCAGCCTCGTCTTGGGTTACGCAGCACACTGACAGCAAGGTATTGGGTGTGATTGCCGGCGGAGGTGCGCAGCCGGCCACGGCGGCATACAAGACTGTTGTGTCGGATACCATGAGGGATATCAAAGATGGGGCCGGTGTGCTTGTGTCGTGGGGCAAAAAATTGTTCTGAGTAAGTGTCATATATGGATTGGCTCGCGAGGTTTCGTCAAACCATTCCAATAGCACGTCAGTTACGAATCAAAATATGTCTGGATAGATACTTCCATGTACCATTCAAGACTAGCAAGACTAGGCTTTTCAGTCACAGCTTATACAAAGGATCTATGCAGGCCCTGGAGTAGCCTATGTAGAACCTGTATAAACGATTAGATGAGACCTACGGTCTAATTCTGCCGTAGGCGTAGGGGAGTACGTGTTAAAGCCAAATGAAGAGATTATACGGAGGGGGCGGGGGAAGAAGGCAATAGCTTTCGGCGTTTAAATGTTTACTTAAAATATAAAAAAAGGATACGAGGGAGACTACGAGGAGAGACGACGACAGACTACGAAGAAAGGGTACGGAAGACTATAACCAGCCTTCAATAACAAGACCTTGATGCTCGCAAGTTGGTATGATCTTTTGTGGGAAAGGTCTGAAATGTTTTCTATCAAGTCTAGGCAACAAGATGTCACTAGGGCTACACCAGCACTTCTACCCCGTTCCAAGCGTATATTTGCGACAATGGGGGAGAAACGATACGAGACTCCTTCAAAACTAGAAGCGCTAACCCACCTTGAGAAAATTTTACTCCTCGAGAGACGGAAAAGATTAAACCTTTCGTCGGGGAGGTTCCAGATACTTTTTTACGTCTTGTTTCATGGCCACCTGGCAGATGCTAGAGTCAGAGACAGTGCGGATTCTCTGGACAATATCACTGTTTACATTGGTATAAGAGCTTAGGTTACTTATGCAAAGAACAAGTAATTAATAGATACTGTAATAAAAGCCAAAAGAAAAGCAGCGCGCTCTGTCGTCTTTGAAGAACCTTCTTGTTTAATTATTCGTTGGCTAAAACTTGTAGGCACAAGCGACATGAGGCGAAGCCACTAGCGTACGAAAGGTATCACCAACTAAAACGGATTAATTTTCGGAAGAATAGAAGGCTGATTGCCCCGAGCTCTCTCTCTCTCTCTCTTTGAAGAACCATCTTATTCCAAAAGATAAAATTTTGGAGGCAAAGTTTAGAGCTATATTTTTCAGTTTTGAGACTTTCCCATAAGTGCTTTGAATTTTAAAGAGACTTTAATAGTCGCAATTAAGCAGGAGGAAAACAGCTACTGTAGCGATTAGTAGCATAGTTCAAACAAGTGATAGGATAGGTTATTATGGTAGGAGGCTGCCTGAATCTGCGACCAGGGATCACCTGATAAGCTAGGCAGCTAAATATGCTTGCGGACTTTCACGCTCCGCAAAATATCTAGCAATTGATGCAAACAGAATCACCGTCAACGATATCGCTGAAACATCATACAAGCCGGGATCCTAGACGGAATTTGCATCGCCTACCCTTTCCAAGATATTTGAGGTCATGGGAGACTTTACAAAAATACCGCGACCCTTCTACCCCTCCTTGTCCTCGGAGAACCGAGAAATTCGACTTCTACATTTACAGCCTCGTGTGACAGCTGAAAATCTTCAGTGTCGTCTCAGCGTTGCTTCACTGGACTCAAATCCATATTACGAGGCCTTGTCGTATCGTTGGGGTACTGGCACAGGAACGGTGCTTGTTGACAGCCATGATGTCTTGATTCCAAGTAATCTCGAAGATGCCTTGCTCAAAATGCGACTAGATGACAAAGAGCGAATACTTTGGGCAGACGCCATCTGTATCGATCAGTCTTGTGTTGCCGAGCGGAACAGCCAGGTCGCTTTGATGGCCGATATCTACAAGAAGTGCGATAAATGTCTGATTTGGCTTGGGAAGACTGGCGAGTTCGATCGCTCTACTGGTCTCGAGGAGTGGTCTGGAAATCTCCTGGAATTGCTCAGCGCACTATCGAAGAAACATCATCTCGATAAACCAGATGCGCCTCGAATCAATCCTATGTTTGGCTTCACAAACGGATCTCTTATTTTGCTCAATTCTGTTGAGTGGTGGAGCCGGATTTGGGTTGTCCAGGAGGTGCTCCTTTCCCCACGGTCTACTGTTCTATTTGGATCGTTCGAAATGCTCTTCTCGGACATTGTCAAGGCAATGGAATTTATCAACGAGCATGATATTGGGTCTTCCTGGGATCCAGAGAATCACCACACCGACGAACTTTGCCATTGCATGGACAGAATGAAAGTGACATTCCTTTGGGCGGGACTACTTGAATTAAGAGATCACACTTATGGTCTCCTCCAAGCTGCTCGCTACCAGCCTGAGATGAGTAATAAAGACCCAGCTGCGGGATCAAACAGTCCTGATATCGTTGATATCCTTCTCAACGTCAGACATAGAGACGCAACCGATGCTCGCGACAAAGTCTTTGGGATTTTATCGCTTGTGGAAGACTGGAGAGGTTGGAAGCCCATTGAAGCAGACTACTCAAAAGATGCTTCGCAAGTGTTCACTGAGTTTGGAACACAGATGATCCAAAGTGAATATGGTGCCAAGACCCTTCTGTTAGCTCGAGGAATCAATCACCCCTCACCAGGTTTGATTGGCCTACCGACCTGGGTTCCTGATTGGGCTTCGAAAGGAACTGCCTATGAGCATTATTTGATCACTGCAGAGAAATCGATGGCCCTAGTTGAGAGTCCTCCGTTGGCGGCCATGGTGGGCTCGACGCTTGTGCTGTACTCTGCTCTGTCGATTGGGAAAATTATAAAACTCAGCTCCACCGGCGCCCTACTCCATCGAAGCTACGGGCAACCACCATCAATGGAGAACTATCAGCGATATACCCAGATGATTGACGACTGGAGAATGTTTGTCGCGAAAGACGAGGATGCAGCACCTGGTACTGATCCATACAATCTCAGCGCGGAGCCCGGGGATTGGGCCGAAAGCGGAAGCTACACTCGTTTGATGGAGGACCTTGAGAGATCACAGTATACGGTTGACTTCATGCCTCAGATTCTGGCTCATCTTGCGATGATTCGGGAACGCCAAGGCCTGCTTCGACGTATGTACACTGATGAAATGAGGTTCTACCGTACCATCATCCATGATACTTACCCATTACATTTGAGAAAGCATCAGTATCAGCAGGAAGCTTTGTGCATTCTCAGGATATTGATCATGTTCTACGAAACGTACGCTGATCCGGATCGTTTTCTAACGCGGGTAAACAGCGTAGTGCTGACGAAGATGGCCGAAACTCTTGATATGGTTCATCTAGAACAGAAACGGCTGATGCGGACTGCTGATGGGAGCTTGGGCATCGGTCCTAAGGACATGGATATTGGTGATGAGATCTTCTTGTTCAAGGGCGTTCAAAGGCCTTTCGTGTTGAGGGCTAGTGGGGCAAGAGCCGTTGATGGCAAGGAAGTGCAGCCTGTTTATGAACTTGTTGGACATTGCTATGTTGACGATCTCGAGAGGAAGGATCTAGATTGGGAAACTGGAAAGCAGATTTTTGTGAAGTAATCTTTTTTCTAGCCGGGTCGTAAACGAAATAAATCAGATGAGAATTCTCAGCGCCCAAAAAAAGCAATCATAAATTTCTAGATTGTTCGAAGAATAGCTCTACGAAATCATATCGATTGAGAATCTCTAAAAATACCCCTCAAAAATCTAAACCTTTGCCAGCCAAATCTAGGAGAACTGCCTATAAGCAGCAATATTCGCTCCCCACCTGCATTAGAGGTTAGCTTATTGTGATATAAGGTGGCTAGTCTAATAAAAAGTATAAATGGTATGGAAGCCCAGAATGAGAAGTAATGAAAGTCGCAGACTTACCCTCCAGGGTTGTTAATTTTCAATGGATTCGTAACACCATCCAGCACCACGACGGCGGCTGACTTTGTCGCGATTCCGTACCAAAACAGCTTTGCTGGGTTACCTGACACCCGCAGCATATTCGTCTGGCACGTATCACACTGTTCGTTATACTGGCCATTCCAAAAGCCATCAAAGAAACTCCAGCTTGCCGTGTTATACAAAAAGAGATTTGATCCTCCATTGACGTTCTGACCCAAGGAGCTGCGGCAGGGCCCGTCCCCACCGTTGCACCATGAGAAATCAGGATCACCATACCGGCCATCCGCAGTCCAAGGTGCTGGCGCAAGCTGATACGCACCCGCACCTTGCATATACGGTGTCTCGGTCTGCAGCAGTCCAGCAAAGACGTTCTGAGCGCGGTTGAAGTTGTAGTTGTATAGCCAGTGGTGCTCGGATCCAGTACCGACAAGCCAAGTTGCCTTGGTGGATTCGACGAGAAGGCCACGACCGGTAGAGATAATTTGAGGAGAGGCGGCACCGTCGACGTGATGATCTGCAGTCCAGATCCAGATATTCTGAAGATAGGCGGATGAGCTAGCGGTGAGGTGTACTGCCAAGAAAACGGCTTTGCAGCTGCTGGAGTCTTGGTTGGTACACTGATTGCGGATGGTCGAGTCCGCACCACCACCAATGTTAACTTGGGTGTTCCATATTCCAACATCGCCCGGAGCTGTGCCAGCAATATTGACTTGCAAGATTATCGAGCCTGGGAGGACTTCGGATACTGTGAAACGCATATCACTGATGTGAACAAGACCAACGTCTCCTACGTTCCCGACTTGGACGACGGGCCGAGGATTGTTGGCGTCCTTAAAGGATTCCCCTGCGCCGGAAATCACTGCCCAGGCCTCTCCAACAATCCGGGATCCAGATGGAACGAAGAGCGTGCGCTTGACAACATAGACCCCGTAAGGGAAATAACTCGAATATTGTTAGCGAATATTTGTCTGCAGAACTGACCTGGTACTCACGCTATTTTACAATTTTGAGCTGCCTGTTGGAGGATAGCATTTAGATTTACGGAGTCATCCATGCTGCCATCTCCATAAACAGGAAGGCCTGGTACGTTTTTGACGTTGATGAACTGATCAAGGGCATAATTTGCATATGTTGGCGCGTCTTTGGTAAAGAATGTCCCGTCGGCAGCCAATAGTGCTGCAGGTCGTGGAGTAACATATGATGTTCCTGATTGGAACTGGCCAGGAACAGCATTTCCCCAGACCCAAGTGTCGATAGAGCTTGCAGCTGGAAGTTTCACCACATTGTCTTGGTTTACTGCAATTGCGTTGTTGGTGTCGTGCTTCAAGTTCTGAATGACAACTTGATTGTTTCGATTGCCGACCGGCGATGACTCTCGAAACTTGACAGTGACACCCGAATTTGTTGAGATAGAATCCAGAAGGACTACATTTCCCGCACTACCGCCGCTGATGTCGATGCCCATGCCACAAGTATCGAAAGTCACCTTCTGCAACAAGGCAGTGAAGCCACCATTTGATGCGTATGCCGTGCGACAGTATTTGAAATAAATGTTCTTGAAGTTGCACTGTTGGTTGGTATTTTGAATACCGATCACTCCACCCTGAACGTAGGTATCGGTCACGGCAATAGTACTACCTGCTTGGAGGAATATGCCAATGTGCCCATTGGAATCGTTAGGCATAATTATCCTCACGTTTCCTAGAGCACAACCTTGAGCAACTCCCCATTGCAGTGCAACGAGGGATTTGTCTTTGTTGACAGCAGTCGTGCTAGTAATGTCAGTAACTCGCTGTGTGAGAAGGGGCAAAGTATCTCACTCTATAATAACGTTCCTGAACGCGGTTAAGAATGAGGTCTCTGGCGGACCGTTGTTCGACGTCGCTGAAACCCACTTAGTCAACTGTGACTACGCTATTTTGCAGAGCTTAGGAAGACTAACCGTCATATCCCTGAACGAGAACATCCCCAGAGAAACCTGGATCAGCTTTCAAGATTGGAGGATTCTGTGGGTCACCCATGATGATGGTTCCAACTCTCAAATCAAGCTTAGACTTCAGAAGATATGTTCCTCCTGGAAGAAATACATGAGCTGGTATTGCCATCTTGGTCCCGATTTCCCATCGACTTTTTTGACCGTCATAGTAATTCAAGGCAGCCTGAATTCCTGGCGTGGCATCATTGATGCCGTCGTTCCTTGCTCCGTAGTCGAGAACATTTCTCCAGACGGGGTAGGTATAGTAATTGGCCAAGAAAGGCGCGTAGCCTCTCGGACTGCCAGTATGGTCCATTCGATTCATCCAGTAGTCAGAAGGATTGCTAGTTACAGGGCTGCAAGCCGCCACCCGGAGGGCATTTGCATTTAAGGTGGTCAATGGCTTAGCATCTTGAATATCAGACGGGATGATCGATGTATTGAAGCCTCCAGGAGGATCAGGACCATAGATACTAATACATTGTGTTAGTCATTACTTCTCCTTTTACAATAGCATGTCGAGTATCATAGATGTACTTACGGTGCTTGTTTTCCTGAGTATATGGGTGCAGGGAGTAAGGCGCTTGGGGGTGCTGGTGAGGGAATCTCAACTCGAGCATGTAAGATTCCTCCACTGACCGTAACAGCCAACGAAGTGAGAAATAGAAGACCCAACATCTTGAAGCGAGGATGAAGTTGGAAGATGTGGTTACACTAGAAATCTACACAAAGGACTGACTATATGCAGAAACACACGTGATCTGATGCCACTTCTCTAACTCACAACCATAAGTTAGTATAATCGGCCCGAGGTGTCTTTTACAATCTCGCAAACTTCTCACCTCAGCTGACAACCCAGGAGGCTCACGAATTAGGAAAGATCAACCACAAATGACCTTTAACAGTAACACGTTGGCTGGGCATAAAATAGACTTGTTGATGGATATTGGCTTGGCATAAGCGAAGCACAATCGATTAGCTCAATACGAATGCATAGTTCAGAGCGCTGGTACTTTTGGCAAACGTTCTTTAGGTTCGGCAAAATGTCACATTCCGGATAGTACAGCAAGACAGTGACAGGGAGGGAACGATGCATTATGTACGGAGGTACAGTAATCATTCGAAGCAAGGGCTCCCGCATATAACCGCCTTGGCGGAACATTCGTTCATCCGATCAACTCCCCAGCGACAAAGGGGATTGATTGCTACGCTATGCACGCAGGTCCAGGGATCGCCACGAGCAAAGACACAATCTTCAGATCATAATTGGCTAACAACCTTAATTTTGCTTTCGATAACCAAGCGATCGCGGGCTTAAATTTTTTTTTTTTTAGGTCGCTAGGGCTGAAATAGCCTCATGGGCTTACCGAATAGCGGCCGCGGTAATTTCTCTTCCCTGCCGAGTGGCTTCTCAAAGCGCGCAGCTTCTACATAGAATAGCTGTTGCGTTAAAGATTGACATATAACAAAAAATACATCGTTCAATTCCCCAGGAATAGGCAAATACAACAGTTTTTATTCTACTTTTATAGAAGGCTTTTGATGTTGTCGTTCTAGGATGTACCTGAAAAAGATATTTAGGATCGAGCTAGCAGGGCCCCAGATGTTGCGGCTGTACCTGCCGCTGCATCCCCGTTCTTACCTTCCTTACTCGGATGGCTGTGATTCAATCCTCAGCTGCAAAACTCTAATTTCTATATCTTCCTTGGCACCCCTCCTCAAGTTCACCGACTTCGTGAGTTCGGAAGCGCCGATGACCACCAGTATCTCAAAGCGAGCATACCGACTAATCGTACTCATGACCCTTTTGACGCAGTCATGCTTCTCCGGCCTTATTAGATATCCGCAGAGAGCTAGTTGTATATTCGAATGCACCCATGTGACATTGCAAGCCCTCAATTTCGGACCCCACTAGATGATAAATTCCCGGCGAGCGTGGAACGGAAGAATTCAGGGGTACTTTAACATGCTGAAAGTTTCTTGCATGTGCCTATTATGACCACGCTGCGTGGAATCTTGCAAGGAGGTGCAATTCGGGGGCTGCGTATTCCAGAAAAGCTCGGTTGACGGTGGAGAACCTGACCTTGGCATGTCGGCCGACATTTTTACAAAGTACTTGGTAATGCAGCAACAGCTCACCGAGCAAGGATCCGTTAATATCGCCGTGGAGCAAGTTTACAGAGAGTAGCATTTCCTTGATAGTGGCGGCCGACAACTTTACCTGGTCAAGTTGCAATAGTCACAAGGTATGGATTACACTTGGTTTGTGAAGAGATTTATGAAACAGATATGTATATAAAGGACCCAACCAAACAGCAGCAGACTGATCTGGCACTTTCTCCAACGACCTTCAACCTTTCAAAAGTCTCCTTTCAGCTCAGAATCAACTCATCACAATATGACTCGTTCTATCTTCCTGTCTGCAACTTTGCTTGCAACTCTGGTACTTGGCATGCCATTGGACGTAGCAACCACAACTCCTGGTGACCTCCCATCTTTGAATGGCACCAAAGGAATACCGTACTTTGGGCATTTCAAGGGAAACTTTCAACCAGCAAAGGGGGCTAGTCTCGATAGTTTCGCTGCTTCCGCTGTTGGTACCGTAGTGAACGGTCCCGAAGGAGTCTGGACTATCGTGAATGAGGATGGCATCGGCGAAGGATCTGATGTTTACAGGCAATACTGGGGTGATGGAGGTCCCGAAGCGGGGTGGCCAGCAAAGAGTGCCTGGGTAAGCTTTAGGGCCATGTTCGACAACAACAAAGCAATTATGTTCGGCTCATGTGGCTGGAATGGCTGGGGAGCCGACAACAGTGGAGAAGAGGTTGGCCAGATCTATAATGCCATTCAGAAAGTTGCTCGTGAAACTGGAGTCGACCATCGCTTTATACTAGCAACCATTATTCAAGAGTCTGGAGGATGCACACGGGTACGTTATAAAGTCCTCCGTTCACTCAACTAGCTGACACTTCAATCTAGGTTCCCACTACTGACAATGGCGTTGTCAACCCAGGATTGATGCAGTGCCACAATGGCGATGCATCCTGTAACAGGAACGGCCAAGTGCAGAAACCATGTCCCACAAGCGTTGTAAGTACATTGTTTGTTTCACCGCGGTACAGCTATCTGACGTCGAAAAAGATTGAACAAATGGTCAGAGAGGGCACTGCGGGAACAAGATTCGGAGACGGACTTGCAGGAACTATGAACAGTAAGACCCCTCCTTTTTGTCACATTGTTACCCTTATAGTCCATCTACTGAGTCCTCAACAGTCGCAACTAGCACTTCTGGTTGGGGGTCTCGCGCGGTGTATATGGCTGCCCGTCTGTATAATTCTGGGTCGGTAAATCAAGGGAACATGAATGATCCCTTCACTGCCACACCATGTTATGCAATGGATATTGCAAATCGCTTGACTGGATGGGTTCTAGCTCCTCACAATTGCCCTTTGTAAAACTCGCCTATTGAATTTGTTAGGATGTGGAGAAGTAATGACATGGGAAAGAAGATGACAGTGAAAAGGAAACATAATGAGTACCTCATGCTAGATTCATTACAACTCTACACTCTTGCTTTGTTGGATGGATTGGTAGCACTCTCTCTTAGACGGGTAATTCGAAATACAGCTGTTACTTGATTCTTGTTCAACAAAACCTTGATGATATCACCTGAGAAAACAAACAAGCATTGTTGATAGACGGTGCCAAGCAATTGTAGCGATAGAAATAGTCCTATTCTAGACTACATAATTCTCTATATGTATTGTGGTAGGAAGGAACCTCAGATGTTTCTTTATCACATGACTAAGCAGTTCTTCTCCTATATAAGAGACCATCACTTAAAAGTTGTACAAGTATAAGCTATCTCACACATATTCTATTTAATGCAACATTTTTCTTGTCCTATTTAACTGATTTTTGTTCTTGAAGCATGCAATATCTTAAGAAATAATAAATCTATTATTTACCAAAGCTAAGAAATCCCCCAGTGCCTCGCTCGTTACTACCTCTCGCCTACCCATCCTCCCCAAGCCCTTTCTCTTCCTTTCGAGAAATCCCAATGCTGAACTTGAAAACTTCCTTGGTTCTTAATAAACTTGAATGACACGACATCAAGCGCCTACCCACCCTAGTCTTTGAATACATGACTCTGCTGCGGAGATCAACGGATCTACGGCGCACTCGATGCCGAGATGCGAGAGGGCCAGGTCAATGTTGGACAAGTCACAAACTAAAGGACGGAGAAGCAGGTCTGATAGCGTGACTATCGTAAGCGATTGCTCGCCTGAAAGGTGGTGGGGTTGTGCCTGATGATCAGTTTGAGTTGGGCATCCTTTGTCGCAGCTATAATCAAGGTCAGTCAGGTGGTACCGTTGCTCTTTATATGTTTCTCCAAGAATCTTATCTATGAGAACCGTGGATGGATGTTACCATGGCTTAATACCTAACGCTAAATTACAAATTTTTTGGGGACTTCTGTTTCTTACGTCCCTTTCGTTTCCGGTATCAAATCACGATATTTCCAAAGTCACGTATGCCCAGACTTGCGACTCTCACAGAATTCCCAACGTCCATTGGCTTTTACGAGGCCAGCAGGTATGCGGACGCCCTCCTGACACCCCACCACATACGTAGTACTCCCAGCAAAGGAAGGAGAAGAGAAATCCCAACAGAGGCAACAGATTACGTGATGTAATACGGATCTAGTTTTTTTCTCTGCGCCATCTCCACAGCCACGTCCATTGTACGCTTCAGCACCTGCTACATGAAGAGAGAAATTATTGATAATCCAAAGCCTCTATTTATCTTTCCGCCTGCTGGACCAACAAGCGATACGATACACAATTCCCTCACCCTCTCCATCTCTGCCACGACCCTGGTAAGGTCTCAGCAGCTCAACAGTATCTTTTCTTCTGGTCGAGTTTACCGCGAAGGCGATGAGCTGGTCAGCAAGTTAATCGTCGATATAGAAGTCCGACAGAGGATCCCTACATCTGACACGTTGTTAGCTTCATGTACAATATGAACCGATATCATCAAGACTATATAGGAAGGCCGCAGCTAAGCCGCCGAGGAGCAGCTGTCTATGAGTCGAGGTTGCTGTCTTTAGCTTTCATATCAGTTATTTGGGATTCCTAACATGTAGCTACTTAATAGCCAAATCCTATTACTATCTCATATCCGCCTACCTTAATACTCCCCTCCCTATTCCGCAGCACCACCTAGAGATTCCTCCGAATCAATGCTCAGCAAGCCAAACCCTACAGACCTACGGCAACGTCGAATACAATCATAGGAACTAGTCAAGAGTCCGAAGGAGCCCCCGGAACTCATTCAGTCAGACGATCCTGGGTCAGTGCTCGAAGTCGAGAGGAGCAGTCCTCAAGCTCGAAACAGGGCGCCCGCGAACTCAAAGGTCGCTTGCACGATCAACACCTTTCAATTCTACGAATAGAACACGTCAATTATCATTCAGGCCATCCTTTGATACAAAGAACAGCGATGACCCTGGGGAAGGACGAGGTGCAACTGCCTGCAACCGAAGCAGTCGACGCACCGCATGTAAGGGTGAACTTATCCATGGAGTCAAAACGCCTCAAGCCAAAGTGCGAGGCAAAAAGACGAGAAGCCAATTTATTGGAACCGCTCCAAGGAAACGAATCTGGGTCAGACGCAGCCTCGGCATACGGAAGTCTACGAAACAGGAGTCGTCAGCAAGTTGTAGGGAGGTGATTGAATGGTGGCAGGAAATGTGGATTTGCAATTGCGGAATACGGCTATTTGTTCTTGCATGGATTTTAGGCCAACATCATGGCTGCGTGGCTTGACAGTAGTGCTGATGATCCCGAGACAGAATATGGCCGTATGTCATATGGTTAGATAGCTTCTTAAATGCATAACTACCTCGTCTGACCTTCACCTTTTTCAAATAGGTTCGCAGTGATTGAAAGTCTTTGTGGATTGTAGATCTAGGCCAATTTCTACTCAAAATTCGGCTAGAAAGTAAAATCTCATCAATGCTAGTAGGGCTGAAAGTAGGCCGGACCAACCGCTCCGCCGTTAGCATCTCCTGCCCTTGGTTTTAGGCTTCCTCGAGGTTCTTCTCATCTCCGATAATCTGGCTTGCTTGGCTGTCACTCAAAGTCCTCGAGAGAAAATTTTTGACCCTTCCACGAGCTACGCTACCAGCTGCGTCAGAATTCTTGAGAAACTCTCGTCAACAGCGATCATTACTCGGTCTCTCCCCATCTTCAGTTTCTTCAAATCATAGGTCTGGTTTCCTCCATGTTCTTCTAGCCGTGGCAAATAATAACCACTAGTCCGGAAGCGCAGCCTCTGGTGCCTTAGGTAGCGGTGGCTTGGAGCTGGGTGCAAGCGGGGTGTTGTATGTCGCTGCGTGGCTCTATTTTGGATAGCTCGTAGATCGCGTCTGCGGATTTCCACGTAAAACCCAGGGAGTGATTAGTAAAAGTGACTTAAGATGTGCAGCGAAGAAAGAAGTGACATCAATAGATTGGCATTGACTTACTTCTCTCTGACCCCCCCTTTCCGAGTCTCACTGTCACACTTGCTCCTACTGAACACAAGTCTTGCCTTGGTGATAATCTGTGAAACATATTTTTAAGCAGTTAGAATCTCGTCCGGAGCAGTGGCGGTTTAGAGGAAGAGATTTGAAGTCATTACAAGTGGACGAGGCACGTATTGAGATTGAGCTAAGCGCTGGCTTGGGTGTTTAAGATGACTGGCAGGAAATATTCGGGTTATGAGATAGGTGAAGGTTCTGGTTTGAGCGGTCAGTGGACAGGTTGGGAAAGTGGTCCGGAAAGCGCTGTTATTCGGCTCAAGTTGATTCCAACATACAAACTTCTTTGCCAATTATTCTTCATCGCTCTGGTGGGCTTGTGAGATTAGATTAAGATAGCAGTGACATTTCTTGGTTGAGAATGGCAAGAGTGTATTGTTCTTGACGGGGTTTGGGGATTTGGGGATTTGCAGTTTGTGTTTCATTTAGTTATCTTCAAATTAAATGATGTTACATAATGTTTCATTTCATAACATCTCACTTACCTTTGTTAAATATTTACGACTTCATTAAGCTGGGAGTGAGACGGGTGCCATGAAAAATAGTATTGCTTTGAAAGTTACCAGACTTTAGATTCTATATATATGTAAGTCAAGACTCCTTTCTTCATCCCAGTTCAGTGTATCATCCTCAATGGCGCACAATATGAGGGGCCAGAATGGTGCCTCGAGTTTTCGGTTGTCTGAGATCGAAGCTGGGGCTGGAGTCGATACTGGAGGTCAGTAATTAGAACTTGAGGGGAGCTTCCCGCACCTTGCACTATCTCAGCCAGACGAACATCATAAGAAAGATCAAATTTATCGCTTTCTCCGCAGCGCTACTTTACAATCGCTTCCTCTGGTGTTCCATTAAAGGAGTCGAAAACTGCATGATGACCTTGTTCCTCAAGGAAGATGGAGCAATCAAGAACTAGAGCGAGATTAGGCAGAGAGAATAATAGGGGAAACGGCTGACGATAATGCGGGTAGGGATCAGGAGGGAAACCGGACACGGGGTAGTTTGTGGATGAAGGAATATCACGTGGATCGAATGGGACCAGTCCATTTTGGGCTTAGTCAAAGCAAGGGCCATGAGCTGCCCTTGTAGCCGAGTATATCGTTTATCATGCTCTCCGTCGGAGAAAAAGGTGGCCGATATTGACAGCCCCGTCTAAGTCAGGTACAACTGTAAATTTTCACGCACTAGATAATAAAATAATTTAAAAACTTAATACATAGTATCCGTGGGCTATTTTCGAAAAAAGTGTTATTCACCTTAGTTTTGGTGTTCTCGCTTGTCAAAATCGGCCAGGTTTTTCTCCGACGGAGAGATCATGGTAAGGGCACATTTGTTTTCAGATTTTTTTATTCACGAGCACGCGCTTTACTCCTTGTCCCTTGCGCTTGCACACGTACAATAAGGTGTAAAAAGTCTACGCGCGCCAAGAGGTGCTAAGGGAGCCACTTACTTAATTAGTATTATTAATATCGCTGCTTTTAAAAATAAATAAAGAAGTTTAATATTTTATATATTACCCTTTAGCATCGATAATATCTTAAACTCGATAATATATTATAGTAGTTAATTTATATAAAATCTCATTATTAATATTATATTATACTTTTTATGCTCTTCGAATTAACGTATTTAAAGTCTCATCCGTATTAAGGGCATACTCGAGCTCTAGGTGTAATTAATATAATTCCGCCTTTATTAAAGCTTAAAGGTTCTTTATTAGATTTAAATTTAAAAAGTAAGAAGGCTATTTTATTACTTGAATATATATTTCTCGAAGTATAGCTTTTATAATATTCCCTCGATGTAGACTAGCTCCGTCGTGTATAAATTCTCTTCTTTTAACGACGACTTTTAAAAGAAAAGCTTTATATAACGCTCGAATAACCTACGAAGTAATATTATTTCGAGCAATAAGAAGATCTTTATCGAGAGGTATTAACTCGGTCTTTTAATTATATTTAAAAGCAGCCTAAAACATTTTCTTTACCCCTTTCTTTAAGTATTAAACTAATTATATATTTCCTTTTTATAATTAATTTCTTGAGTAAGTAAATATTTATATTAGTTTTACTTCGATTCCTTTTTTTAATTATATACTCGTCGAATTATAAAACTTTTATTTAATTATTTAATATATACGCCTAGTGGCGAATCGCCTATTTGAGTCGCGCTTTTACGTATATAAATATAATAAACGGTTGTTTTTTTAAAGTTACTTTTTTTTATTTATTAAATAAAAGAAGATTTATATTATTCGCTTCTTATAATCGTTATTAACTTCTTGAAGTAAGTCTTATATCTTAATATAAGGATTTATATAAATTATCGTATTAAACATATAATTTCGTTATTCTTTTGTTAATGCTCGAGGTTTATCGGCGTGTGGTTTCGACGTAAAATTTAAAATATTAATAAAATAGTTTTAAAGAGTCGTATGAATCGAAGATAAAGGAATCTTAAAGTATTTAAAATGAATTCGCGAAACTAATTAATCGTAAGACTTAAGTTCTACGATTCGAGTACGTATATAAAGAGAAAGCTCTTTTTAAGGTATTTTAAAAGACTGTAAAAGTATAATGTTTTTGACAAAAGACGCGTTTAAAAGCGGCGAGGTATAATTCCTTAGCACCTCTTGGCGCGCGTAGACTTTTTGCACCTTATTATAAGGGCTGAAGGATTATATTCGATTAGAACTTATTTAGATTAACTTTTAAGTAAAAAATATTTTTATTTTTATTAAATAAACGGTCTAGATCGACAACCGCTTATACGAGTTTAAATAAGAATAATAGATGTACGTAGGAAGAGACTAACGTCCCACCCCACTATTCCGACCACCCCCCCATTCCGACCATCTTTTACACTAAAAACAGCGTTTTTGAGGTGTTAATATCTTTACAACGGATTAATAAAATTTTATAAACTTTTTATATTTATACTTATTAGCTCTTATAGACTAAGTTTACAAGAGCAAATATAATTTAAATCATAAATTATTACATAATAATAAATTTAAGTTTTTATATACAAAAAACGTCAAAAACCACTTACTAATAACTTCTTAGATAATTGATATAATCATATAAAACTTAACACACATAAATACTAGATATGAATCTTACAGTTTTTAAAGTTTTAAAGTAAATGTATTAGTAGTTGCTTTTTAATTAAGTAATTAATTTCCCTCTTACAAATTTTTTATATAATGCTTTATATTCTACTTAATTATTTAACTATTACTAATAGAATTAACTTCAAACTCAGGAATCTTAAATTATAATATGAAACATATTTTCATTTTAAGTTTCAAGTTCTTTTATCAATAATAAAGAAAGTTATTACAAAAATAGGAAAAATCATTTTCATATTAAATTTGTATAAGAGAAAGACTTTGAACTTTAAATACTTAGTTTGTAATATGACGTAATATGAAATGTTTGAAATTACTATTTTCTAAAAGATCTTGTTATAAATATGCTAAATCTTGAATTTTAGCTTATTTCACTAATAAATAACAAAGATATTAATTATTTAAAGTAGTAAGTTTTGGTGTAAAAAGGTGGTCGGAATAGTGGGGTAGGACGTTAACTTAAGGCTCTTAGTATTAATATACCTTTAGCTATCGTAATACACTTGATAAAAAAGCTCCCGAATTAAGATAAAAGTAACGTCGTTTATTTTAATAACTTATTTATATATATTAAGCTCTTATAATATAATAAAAAGCGTGGCTAAAGAGCTATAAGCACGGGCATAACTAAAAGTGGCATCTTTAAGCGTTTTTCATAAATAAAAGCCGAAAGTATGAAAAAAGATAAAATCCTTTAAAGTACGCTTTATATAAAAGCTACTGAAAATAACTTAATTAATATAACACCGTAAAAAGATAATACTTTAATACTCTTAATATTGATATATTTTAATACGCAAAGAAATATTAAGAAATTACGTAAACGGCCTTCCGAAACCTTTATTTAAGTAAAAACAGCTCGTATGCCTTTCGGGAAACACGCTCGCGCTTAGCTTAATATTCTTGAGTACGAGAACGATTATAACTATTAAATAAGTACTGTGGATCGATATAATTAACTTAAACAATTAAATTCTATATAACGAATCTATAAAATAAGTAATTAGTAATTATTAATTACGTAAACCGAAGGTACGGAAATTATAAACGCATATAAGCTCAATTATTACTCTGAAATGCCTAAAAGAAAGCGGTAAACTAATTAAACTAAGTTTAAGGCGGAGCTCGTTCGCCGGTGTTTCGCTTTATTAAACAAAGCTACTGAAAACGCAAAAGATTTGAAATCTTCGTTATTAATAAGGCAGAAGGAAGAGAATAGCATGCTTTAAAGCGAATAAAATACTTTAAAGAATATATTATATACTTTAAAAAGAGTATATCCTAATTAATAAAAAGAAAGATTTTAAAGGAGCTTTCGACGAATACTCTATTAAATATTAAAGGATTCGGATACAAAAATAAATCTATACTTAGTTATTAAGTTTATATAATCGTATTATATAAAAATAACATTTGCTTTACCCGGTATTATAGCACAGAATAGAGATATTGTGATTTGAGTCTGAATACCCTCGATTTTTAGTAAGGGAAATGCTTCCCAAGGGGCTAAAAGAGTTACGCGAACTGCCATATCTTAGGATAATAAGTAAGGCTTAGTAGATGTTAGGTATGCCAGGACCATCATCCCATTTTGAACCAATTTTGGATTCCTTCATGCGATCACAACTCATCCTTCGCATTGATAGTATGACCTGGAGGCGGCTCAGGAGTAATAGTTGGCGTGCTCGACGGCTGTCCACCTGGCGTGTTGAACTCCCCCATCGGACACCACGGATACCCATGCCATCCCTTGAAAGAAATCTGATCCTCAAAGTTCTTGCCAAAACGATCTTTCAATCCTAAGCAGTAACACAGCGGTGCATGCTGACCGTTATCATTATCCTCAAGCAGCGCGCCTGGGCCTGCTAAGGCGTGGAAGAATTTCGAGACATTCGGCGTCCAGCCGTAGGAGGTATCGAGGGCGCAGATTGGAATGTTAAAGACACCAGGCAGGGAGACGCTGTCGGTGAGTAGGTTACGAGTGGTGGTTTCGAGCATCTTGGCGATATCTGGTTGGGGATTGTAGTCATAGCCACCCATGGCGTAGCCGTCGGCAGAGGATTCGATGATCTGGTGAGTGGTGATACCGACTTGTTCGACGTTGCCCCAGCCCGGTGGATCTTGGATGCGTGGGTCTTTGGCGGTTTGTAGAGGAGCGGATTGGGGGAAGACAGACATGAAGAAGTAGCCGCGGCCTTTGTAGTAGTGTTTGAGACGCGAGTCATTGTTTCCGGAAAAGGCGTAGTGGGAGTTGACTTGTGAGTATTAGAGGAGATTCATGAAAAAGAGGGAGGATTAGACTTACATTCATCTTCGGTCATAGGGTATGACATTAGCCATACACGCTGAGTGTGCTGTTAAGTGAAAAGTTAGCGAAGTTTAACAAAAGTGGCACCTGGTGAGACGGTGATACGAAATCAGCCGACTGGACTGTCTCTTATATATTCCGCAGGTTAAGGGGCATGGGGAAGACCTACCCATGCCCAGTTGATAGCAGCGGCGCTGGCATGCTTGGCAAACACGGCGTTTATCTTATTAGTATTCAGCTCCTTTGGGTTCAATATGGGTATTTTGGCCCAATCCACCCAATCACCGCCTTGAAATATCTGTTCTAAACTGATATCCTGGGACTTTCCCTTTCCATGCGAGTGTCCACTAACTTGAAAATCCGTGAAAAAGGCGCTCACGGATTTTTCGGCGGTGTCCAGGATATCATGCATGAACCTGGAATTTGTTAGCTGTATACGAGACCAGTGGCAAGATTACAGACTTCTGGAACTGCCCCAACTCCTTCACAGCATCCTCTGTCGGGGTAGGGATTGCAGTGACAATTCCACCAGCAAGACCACCGGCGAAAGCACCAACGCCTCCTGCCACAGGATTTCCTGTAAGAGCCAAAAGGACGCTCACAGCTGTACCAATCCCTAAAATCGCTTCTTTGATGGGCAATGCGTTGTAGTCTGCCACATCGCTATTGGTGTTAAAATGAGACTGGAACCAGTCGGGCAATGAATTCCATTCATCACGTGCATGACCGATTGCCGTGTAGATGTCGTGGAGTACTTCCATCATATTGTAAAATGCGATGATGACCATCTGCTCCTTACCATTAGCCTATACAAACCTGCAAAGAAAGACAGAACCAAAAAAGTAGCTGTATCTGGGACTACAGGTAGCTCTTAAGGACTGAGGAACATACATAGGCTGGGCCTGACCCAGAAGCATCTGCAGCATCGTCCATGTCGCCACAATTCGGTGCTTCGCAACTACTACTGATTTCACAGGATCTGATGCTTTCACGTAGGCCCCAAGGAGTTGCAAAGTCAGGCATGAAAAAGCTTCGTGGACCAGGATGCCACTTTTTTTGGATCCAGTCTATCTCCACAGTCAGTGAATCTGATCAGAACCTCGAGATAGAGCTCATAATACCTGAAAAATATGTGCCTGCATGAGCGAAGCCCCACATATTAGAAGTCACACCATGGATGTCTTGAAATTCTAGATATACCGTTAGCACACAGTGAGGAGGCTTCATAGTTATACTCACTCTCCAAATCCTTGCATGTTGAATTGATATTCAGGTCAGGTCCATGGCCGCCTTGGTGACCATGCGTGGGACTATGGAATCTGCCAAGATCCATTGCCCAGTCGACAATGCCACCGAAGTTCTTCGCCTTGTAGCTAAAGATGCGAGACTTGCGAGTATTATCGTCCATGAAAGAAACCCAGTTCTTGTCTCCGTATCTCAAAATCACAGAATCACTAGTCTGATCGTAGTGTGTCTTCGCCGTTTTGTCCTTATTGATGATATCATTTATCTCAGCGTTTGATATGTAACCAGCAGTTTCCGTGCATATACCAGGATGGGCACCAGACTTGGGCCCTGTGAACGTGCAGTCTGGCCCGCTGCAGTCCGGGTCTTTCATCTGAAAGCTTCGTCCATAGCTCGCAATACCGACCACAATCTTGGAAGCTGGCACACCTGCTTTTGTAATCATCGAAAGTGCATTGATGGTTTCGGTATAGTTGACATGTGATCGAAGGCAACTGCCATGCGGACAACCCTCTGCGGCATACTCATTCTCGTAGTCCCATTGGCCATGGAGATCATATGTCATATAGACGATGTAGTCGACAATTTTGCTTATCTCTGCGATTGGGAATCCCTTGAGATACCAATATGATGCAGGTGCTGCAATTGAAAGCGTCTTACTCTTGTCTAGCATTGACTTCATGGTCTTAAGGAAGGCGAGATAACGTTCGCCATCGCCCTTATCGCCTGGAGGAATGTTTGGAATGTCAATAGCTCCCGGATATTCCCAATCAAAGTCCACTCCATCCAGGTTGTTAGTGCGTACAAAACTTGCTACATTCTTTGCAAATGTAGCTCGATTGGAGTCTGTGACAGCATTTCGGAATATCGGATAAGAGTCTTGAGATGTTGAAAACGACCATCCACCAAAGGAGACGACCTTTTTGAAACCATGCTGTTTCTTGAACTCCTCAAACTGTTCCTTGTCCGTGATCTTTACTTCGAAGCCCGGAGTGATTTCCGCAAATGAGAAGTGAACAACATCGTACTGACTGGCATCGATTTGAGAAGCATCCATATTCAAGCAGGGCCGACCCATATTCCAGGCTTCGAAATAGCCCACACTGCGAGAAACAGCCGGAGGTTCACCGTTGTTGACTATCTGCATTCCGCAGTTGGAGATGCAGCCGTTTGTGTGAGGAGCAGACGTTCCTGGGTTGCCAGTGCTTGAATTCGTTTTGATACAAAACTCGGCTGTTGTACCGCACTGGCCCCATTTGTTACAACAAGCCTTGAGTGGGCAAGGGTTGAGATCTGCGAGGTTTGACATGTCTTTGGGGGGTTTGGTTCCAGGTACTTGCGGACCACAAATGGTGCCTTTGATGGGGGCAGGCATTGGGGGTGCACCGTGACTGAGACAGAATGTCTGTTCTGCTTGGAGGTTTTTGCAACCCTCCCAACCCCAGGTATGGTGGTTCATGCTATTGATCTCGGTGACCGTGAGACCGTGAGCAGCTCCAATGGCAGCACCTGCGCCTGTCAGTTGACTGTTGAGATGGGACGAAAGCTTGCAGACTCACAATTGTCTCCATGCTTTGCAGAATAGGCTGCACATGAGCCATCAGGATTTGGTTTTGGTTTGAGGTCAGGAAGGCCACCGGGAGAACAGCACACATGTTGCTGTGCCTGTAAGGCTGAGCAGAGATGAGGATCGGGATTGTACTTTTCAAAGTCATGGCCACTTATGCCACATCGTTTGGCCAAAGAGCCGCACGAGTCTCCAAGGTGAACCTGAATCGTGCGACAGCGACCTTCATCCTGAATTGGATTTTGTGGTTGTTGAGTGGACGCTGTTATCAGAAGTGCCACAAGTGATATTCTGAATATCATAGTCAGGCTGGTAAGCTTGATCGAATTCATCGTGACGGAAGGGCACACTGAGGAAGGGCGAGAGATTCATACTGATTTATATGTCTGATTGTCAAGCCGAGAAAGTTTGATGATAGGCGCTGTTGAACAATCATTGGCGACCTATTTCGTAAATCGCGTCGAATGATCGTGTACGATCTTTGATTTCGCTGTGCTCGCAAGTCTGCAGTGTAACTCAATTCCTGGTTTATTACCAGCGGGTAGGTGCCTATTACAGCTTGATATGCAGTCTTGCGGGGAGATCTTCAGGACATGAGTAAGCTTATGTAAGTATGTTTACTTGTTTTGCCACTGCTCTAGCGAGTCAAAATTCGCAGACTTGCTGCTGGACTCACCGATCAGTGATTTTACTTAGGAGACGTCGATCTAATTCACATGCTAGTACTATCGGTGATCTTACTTAGGAGACGTCGATCTAATTCACATGCTAGTACTAGAAGCGTGTGAAACATAACTACTCGGTCAGCACGATGCTCCATGGCAAAGCCGACGTACAGTGTCAAGTCGCGCTACTTTGGCACACTGCAATTGTCATTTGTGGCTCCTCGCAAGTTCAGCTCTACGAATGATCGCCATAGCTCTCATATTAAGAGCCATCACTTGTGAGGCTGATATTCATCCTGCCGATCGTGCTGACAGAGGAAGTCTAAGGTCACCTACAGAGTCAGTGGTCACCGCTTCCACCCTGCCACAGTCTTTGAAGCTAGCTATCACATGAAACAAGTTCACTCGCCGCAAAAGTAAGACATGAAAATGATGTATTTGTATGACCTGACATGGGTGTTTCTAGGAGACTTCTCACACTAGGGCTAGTTGTTAGGTTCCCATTCCTTGCTAGCGTCACAGGTCAGACGGTCAAGGACCCCATCGTCTGCCTTCCGGAAACTTAATCGTAGCATCTTCCAGTCTCACACCAATCTGCCACCGTCCAAGCCCTGGCCACCAGTTGTCAATCTTATCCCCAGCATCTCTACTTCCTCCTTGTTCTCCTCCGAGAAGCGCATCCTCTTCCGTAGCCCCCTGCTTCAAATCCCACCATCCAAGAGAAGACTTGCTGGAAGACTCGAAAGGAAGAACCTCACACCAATCTTTGGTTCCTGCCAACTCGCCTCTCAAATGGTGCTTGACTTCTGGTAGCGGTGGCTGTACCAGGGTGAGACCTACGCCGACATACTTTGCTATTGTCGTCGATATTGGGAAGGCCGGTAGGTACGGAATAGGCTTGTATGTTGCTGAGAAGAAAGGCTTCTGAGATCTCGCCCAACCGTGATTTGACTTTTGATGCTCCAGGGAATACACCAAAATGGCCACAGTATTGTTTGGCAGAGGTTTGAAGTCGAATTCAGCTAGGTGTTTCGAACAGGCCGCCAATCTGGATTTTTACGGTTGCTGCGACTTCAAATGACGAGCTATTATTTACAGGAAGGAGGCCAATGGGAGCGGTAGTCGGTTGGGCTCTAGTAGTGTTCCAGTATCTCCATCCCGAGTCCCCCTTATTGAAAGCCAGGACGAGACTGCATGACGTAATGATCGAAAAGAGAGAAGAAAGGCGCATGATGGTGTTTGTGAGGTTTGGAAGTGGTTGATAAAGTTGTAAAAAATTTGAGATTCTAGGAGTGAGAAGCGCAGAATATCTTGGAAGAAGCTCTCATCTAATCCAGGCTACAATAAGTTTAGACCCAGAGAACGGAAGAGTCCGAATACGGAAGCCTGAGGCGAATTGAAGTAGATCTCCGGCAAAGAGGCCAGAATGGTCTTCCTACGTAGAGCCAGAAACCATACGACTAAGTGCTACGTTTATCTGCCAAATGTTTCGCGGCCTCGAATCAATTCGGTTGACAAATTTAACGAGCCCTAGGAATCGAATATTTCGGAAAAGCGAATAGTTCAGACGAGGCTGGACTTCGCAAGAGCTTATTGCGCCGGGATCAGTCGACATCTTTTCAGAAGAGGGGGAGCTATTAGGTAATATGGCCTCCTTAGAACGTTATATCTGTGAGGTAACAGGAATTCCAGTTAATGCCCTTCGAGGGAGCTCGTTGTCTGATTTTAGCGTCACTGAGCGAATGTCGTAGGCGGTAAGTCGTGAAACTTATCGCCATGAAGACAAGCCATACTCGCTACTAGGCATCTTCAATGTCAATATGCCGCTCATCTACAGCGAAGGAAAGGATAAGGCGCTGTAGCACTTCGGGGAAGTACCGCTAACTCCTCCGTAGTTCCACAATAGAGCATACAACAACCAGACAAAAGATCACAGATCGCTTGTACTACGATCACCAAGGCTTGCAGTCTGAGCTATAATGTTTGTTTTATTCATTAGCATGTCGACCAAGATACGCAATCATGCTAGCACTTCTCACCAAGGTTAACACTCTAGCTATCTTTCGCGTCCCGCTCAAATAGCGCCCGCAACAAACAGGAACCAAATCACATCCCATCGTCGGGTCCCAACTAAATGGACGAACTCCACGCACACATGTCCGAGCCGTCATCATGAAGCAGTGCCATGCCCCTCGTGAACAGGCATGATCCAGCTTTGCAGCTCCGCGTCACTTGCCTTTTCCACCGAAGTATTGTCGGGCACATTGACATCGAGATTGATAAAGTACGGCCGGCGGTGGTTAGCGACGTACTTGGTTGAGTTGGGCTTGAGCGGAGCGTCGTCAGGATTGTACCCCGCAAACGTCAGGACCCAGCCGTCGTCAAGGCCGATGCGTGCTACGGTAGGGACACCGGGCGCAAGGACCTGGTCGCCCACGTAGCGCCAGCCGGCGTGGTTCTGGTCGGCTTGCAAGAGATAGTAGACCTCCTTCGGCTTCGAGGAGCTCCAGAGATGATCCGGGTTGCCTTTCATCACCTTGCGGTAGTACTGTGGGCTCGGACTTTGGGAAGGTAGGAACGTGTCCGAGTAGGCGATGCCCACTTTGTAGGTCCTGTTGAAGTATGCTCCGGCCGAGTAGGCTATCATAAACTTCCCATTCACGGCGCGCATGTTCCCCGTCTCGATGAGCTTGAAGCCGTCGTCTCCTGTAATGTAGTCCTCCGAGTTCAGGCCGTCGTCGGGGACCAGCAGAAATGTAGCATTGCTGCCGGGCGTCTTGGTCCGGGGATCGTCCATCGGCCACGCGGCCACGCCGTCGCGTTTCTTCGGCCTAGGACTCTGTTGCTTCGAATATACTAGATAGAGCTGGCCGGTGGGCGTCCGGAAGTACTTGCCGTCGTAGTTGGCCTCTTCGGGGGCAGAGAAAGACCCGATCAGCAGTTGGTCCCCGACCCAGGATGTGGGCGGAACGTCGACGGCGGATGGATCCGCGGGGTGCGCATGCACGATGACGCTCCAGCCTGTGATGCCGTCGCAGTTGGATGTGTTTTGTACGTGCAGCGTCACTGCTGCGTCCCATGATCTGTTGGCGCCGGAGCCGCTCTGGAAAGGGTGAATCCCCGCGGCGCTGCATATTGTGCTGCTGCCCTTCTGGCTCTGCAGCACTTCGCCGCTGGTGTATTTATTGGCATGCAGAGAGGCACATTTTGGCCGAAGGGAGGTGTCGCACTCTAGGTAGTCGGGCGTGGTACCCGAGATATAGACTGCCTGGTTGCTTTCGTAGGGGACATGATACGGATCCGAGAAGTATCCCGTCTTGTTGGCGTCGTTGACTTCGGTTATGGGGTAAATGGCTATGTTGGCCTGGGCGTTCGCTACAAGGGCGAAGGCAATAAGATGAATGAGCGATAAAAGTAGCACCATTGTGAACAGAATTTTGACTCGTTTTGAAACTTGTCAAATGCAAGAGGAATCGAAGTAGCCTAATTGTTTTTGAATAGTATTAGGGCTGCAAGACTACTTTTCAAGTTGCTTGTATCACGCCATTCTATTAGGGGCGTCCAGCTTATAAATACCTAAATGCATCAACTAGATGGCAAAATCAGCGGAGGAATACTGTCCTCGGCCAAATCATCGACGGACGTGGTTCAGGCTCACTTCACGTAAGTAAGGATGGTTGTGTTGTTCTATTGGAAACATTGATTCGAATTTTCTGTCAGAAAAGACGATCATCTGAGTAAGATGTTATCACAACGTTAACAGGCGCAGCAAAAAACGTCAAAGACGAATTTCGGTGGATTCAGGAATATCAGCTGCACCGCGTCTTTTGACTAGCTCATAAGTTGGCTTTGCTGCTATTCTGTGTGAGTAGCACGATCATCCGAGCAAGATGTCGTCATAAGAGTGAGCAACCTAGGGGGCTAGCATTTGTCACATCTACTTATTGGATGATGGGACCGAGCCTATCTCAGACAGTGAATTCCGAGTGTTCAGTTTTGATCAGGTAATGTTGTCAAATTCTTTAAAAAATAATGCTATCGCCGAGATACATATAGCATATTGCATGGTGTTTTCAGAGGATCAAGATGACATCTTGCGATGGACAGAGCTTTTGGTTGACTCGACTTGCGTGGTAAGGGTCGATAGGAATCACCTGCTAGGACGATCGTCGGTGGCCCAGGATTTAGCAGTGTGGGGTGCGTCAAGTATGATGTCTTTTCTGTTGCATGATATGGTGACGGTGAGCCCGCAGTGTATAGTTGGCGAGTTGCATCCCAATCACATCTATGGGCTTCTATGAATACGATCCCAGATAGATAGTTTCAGGAATTGTTTCCATCAAGTCAATCCCCCAATTCGCAGGCTTTTCCAATTCCTCAAAAGTCCTGCTAAGTTAGATCAAGCGATTTCATGCTTGGGGAGAAAGCCGCCTTTACTTTCTCTTCCTCAACCATCCTCAAAAGCGCTTCTCCAGTCCTCACAAAAATCCTACTATCCCACACACATTCAACTCTTGGTTGCATAGACCTTAGGATTTCCAGAGCTTTTCTCTTCAAATCGATGTCAGGACATAGCACAGCTACCATCCAGATGGAAGGTATAATGCCTGTGTCAAACACGAAAGATTTGGAGAAGTCAGGATGCGAGAGGAGGCCCCATGCCATATCCAGAATACGATGTGTAGAGTGATCCTGGCCAGGAGAGTCCAGGGAAACAGGAAGTTGGCGAAGGCTAAGAGGTATGTTCAGAGACAAGGCTCGGATGTAGATCGTTGTGGCTGGGACGAACGTAGAGGCTCCTCTTGCAGTCCTGGAATGTCTGAACAAAGGGGCGTATGCACGATGCCAGCGTTGGAGTTGCGCGCAAAGGTCTTGGATTGACTCCGGATCAGCGATGCTGGAAAACAGCTCTCGGAGGACCACCGGCGCAGAGACATCTTCAGGAAGTGAGGTCAAGGCAATCAGCTTCTTTTCCCAATTGTGTTCAGGAAATACTCTGAAGCGGATACATTCATAGCATTTTCGGGCTTCTGTGATTGTTTCAAACGAAGCTGGAATTTGGAAATCTTCGAGATAGCGGTGGAAACTGAAGAATCGGTCTTGGCTGTGCCGTACGCCCTTGCTAGTGCCTAGTAAAGCCACAGAAGGCTTGTCTAGACGGATGAGTGTTGTTAAGACTTCGTCTTCCACCAACTCAGAGATACTTGATTGAAGAATCCCTTGTTTGCTAGAGGAGGCTTGAAGCGAGTGGCAGTGACACATCAGTCTGTTGTTGACCAAATCCAACGCGCTCTGTATGTTCATCACAGCAGCCCTTGCACATCCATGCATATTCTCAAAGACGAATATGAGAAGAGCAGCAATTAGAGCAACCCGAAGGTTGTCTTGACTCTTGCTGAGCTCGGTTTTCATGCTTTTGAGAGCATTGCCATACTTTTCCAAAGCATACTCTCGATCCGACTGCAGTCCCTCGTCGGAGTCCTGCCACAACTTTGTCGTCTGTTTCAGAGCTGCAGTTGCAACTGTCAGCCGTCGGATGGATTCGTTCTCGCAAGCTTGAAGAACAATTCGGTTCCACAACGTTCCCTCGAATCCTGCTGACAGCTCCCTGGCAACATGCTTTTGGAAAAGGCGAAAGTAATGACTTTCTCGTTCATCTTCGAACCGAATTCCGCTTGTTAGCGATAGAGGGATCGCTAGAGTAGTCGTAGCTAGATCATTTGACTTTGGTAAAAGCTTGCGCCTAACTGGAGTAAGTTTTAGAAGCTGTTTAACCGAAGTCAGATGCTCATATCCACCACAGGTATGGCCGAATTTGCAACACTTGAGACATTCAGGTCTTTGTTCATCACATTTTACTCGACGTTGCCTGCGAGGGTATTAGATGGAGAACGGAATGAAGGTAGGCATGATACTGCTGCTGAGTTCCACTTCAGTCCAATATATAGATCTCAGCAACATCTGGAGAGCTTTGAGAATGCAACGTACTTGCAAGTTATACATCCAGTTTTCACCTTGGGTTTACTCGCCCTCTTCCTCGACCAGTCGGCGTTCAGGTCTGGAGCCATTAGCTAGTAGATGCCGCTTCCAATCGTAAGAAATCTCAAGAATTCAAGAAAATAGACTTATAACGTGTAATCAGTAGCCTCGCAGAAGCTCGAAATATTTTTTTCCCTGAAATTGTCAATAATCGATGGAAGATAACGTAACTCACGCGAGGGAAGGGGCGAAGTAATTGCAGTTTCCTGATTCCGCAATAGGAGATTGATCTTCTGGATGCGAGAAGGGTTACTATCGGCCAAGCCTCGTATAATTTGACCAATGAGAGCGCTGATCATGTCTCATTTGAGAAAATCGCTACGCTAAACGTCATTTCTCGAGAACAATGATCTCATCGTTGAGAAAATGAGATTTTATTTCAGCGAAGGTTTCCCGTGAAGAACAAATTCGATGAAAAAGCTACAGGGGTCATGTCGCCATGTAAAGGGGACGGCGCCCGAAAGCGACAACCCAGTCAGCCCTACTGCCTTACTTGTACCACCAAAACGCTCCCACATCAACCGAAAATCCCACCTTCACCATCTTGCTCTTCCTATCAGTCTTCTTATCGCTGAAATGCAAGTCAATGTCACATCAATGCGCATTGAAACGGATCGCCTTCGGCTTATCTTCGGCTCACTTCCCTTGACTTGCTGCTTAGTCTAGCTCACTTACGGCTCAGGCTATAGCGCAGCCACAGCTCAGGTCCAAAGACGGAAATGGAAATTGCTTATATCGAGATTCCGATATCGAACTTCCTCTTATAGAAGAGGAATAATACGCAAACGATCCGAAACCTTTTCTTAGGTCGCGCGAGTGGTGCAGGGCGGAAAAAGAGGACATCTTCAGCCCTCTCCACGGCGAATTTATTATAACGGAAAGTTTGAGGCATGAACAAAAAAACATATTAAGATTCTGAAAGAATATTAAACATTAATCGTCATTTCTAAGAGAAGCTTACACGTTAACTAATCGTTTAGTTAAGTGAAAATTATACTTCGCTTTTTGGAAATGAATTAGTCCATTACCCAAAATCATATACTAAGCCTATATTAATAGCTCGAATCTCCGTTGTTCGATTTTCCCGGTTCTGGTATTCTGCACCCCGAACCAGAGTGAACTAAGTGCTGCCCCCTGTCTCCGCCCCCGGTTCCTTCCCTGGTGTGTACCCTCATCTCTGCAAATTGGGTACCAGTGTAACACAAAACGACTGGAATGAAGTCTTCCTATCTTTGCAGTATCTACGGTGAAATCTTCGGCAACGATAAGAAAATAGAGATGATCGTCGTTACGGGCGGGGTACTTACTCAGTCTCCATAACACCAGGGTCTAGTGACTCCATCCAATGAGGGCGCATACTGCGACTTTTGCACAGTACAGACGAAGACCCTCTTACGAAGTACTCGTCCTCAAGGGTAAATAATGTATATTCAGTGTCTGTGCGTAATTCTAGATAGTTCTATAAACCTAGGTTCTACAGCGAATCATCTTCTTGATCTAACGATATTCATTGCCTAAGGAAGTAAGGCTGTGGCAAAGTGCACAGACATCGAATGTACATTATTTACCCTTGAGGACGAGTAATCATCATCGCCGCAGTCGACTATTCGACAACAGAACTGGATCCGAGGGCTAAGACCCTAAAAATAACAAAAGAGCTTCTTCACTTGCGCTATACCGTGCGACGACTCCAATAGCAGCGGCTAGCGAGACCTTTGCCTGTTTGTGATCTGTATTACTACGCATCTACCTCTTTAGCTGGGGATTCATTTCTCTAACTCAGCCTCGTTTATACTCCCTAGTCAAGCCGACATCCATACCGCAGCAAGCTTCACCTAGCGGCCGCAACACGCAACACAGAAAAGTCTATGCATATCTTCGAGTCTTAGACTGAAAGGCGTCTATTTTTAAACTCAAGTCCCCTTTCGCTACCAATAATGTCTCCGCTCCCATCGCATTCTGCTAATACCTGCCCACTCTACCCCGGTCTGTCTCTCTTTTTCGGTCATGCTACCTCTCAAAGTCCCTCCCACACCACCCTTCGCCGAAGCAACGACTTATATATTCACCGATAGAAGCAAGTAAAGAAGGCCGGTAACCATTTCATAGTCCTCCAGCACCAAAACATAATCCTATATGGCTCAATCGCAGCCAGATATCAGCTTCGGCTATATGTCTCAGAACGCCTCGCGGCACGACCAAGTTGTACCTTCCGTACCTGTCGAGGTCCCACTCACGCCTAGACCGCCGTCAAAGGGTACATCGGGAAAGAAGATCGATAACCCTACCAGCCCAACATCCCGTGCGGCTTCTAGATAGTTCTACAAATCCAGGGTTCCACAGCGAATTATCTTCTAAGTTCACAGCGCTTCACTTCCCGAATAAGTAAGGCTATGGCAAAGTGCATAGATATCGGATGTGCATTTTTTTACCCTTGATACGAAGTACGTAACCATTGAGTGCATCGGGTGGGCAGTGCATCACAAGTGTACGTACGTTAACCAACACGTACTTCTGTGATATTCGGTGAGCGTGATCTTCTTATTTCGGTCTGCGCGCACTTCAGCACGCATACCTTCGTATACTCTCTTCTTTTCTGACAACTTTTCTCTGCCAATTCCCGCTGGCGCTCAGCTTTTGGCCGTCATGACTCATCAATACCCGATGCTCAAACTCGATCCGAAAATGCGGGAAATTCGCTTGATGAGATTAGTTGCCGGGACCGATTTCGATCCTGAAACCGGCCCAATCCGTTTTGCCTTGAGCAAAGTCTCTCTCAATGATTCACCAACTTACCAGGCTTTATCCTACGTCTGGGGCAACTTACAGGATACCAGGACTGCAAAAGTCGACGGCAAAGATCTACAAATTTCCAAGACGCTCTCGTTAGAATAATGGTATCCTTTCTTCCTCTTCGATCTCGATGCCCTTAGAACCCTACCATCTATTATCTCTTCCAATACTGCTATGCAAGGAACAAGCGCTGGGGCGCGTAGATCTAAGATATGTAAAGTGCTAGATCAGAATCACCTAAAGAATGATTTTACAAGCAGATCCGGTGCTGGTGAGGTACTGGGGAAACATCCATCAGTAGCAAGCCGTCCACGGAAGAGTTGGGTACTAGTGTTTCTTCTCACGACAGCCCCCACGCCTCAGAGAACTCGGAGACTTCGACGAATGAGTATCATCCCAATGCTGATGAGCCCCTCTGGCAAGCCGCTGTTCAGAGAAAGCACAACGAAGAACTGTTCAACGAAGATGATATACCTGCTATAACTCATGATGATGGATTGGCTATACTGGATGGGTATTTCCCTAAGTCTCCTGTGACACAGAGCTGGACCAGCAATGCGCTAGTACTGGACACTTTGCGACCTTCAGTCGATGGAAATATCCATCGAGATGCTCCTAAACCTCCGACTCAGCCTAGGGCGCCTGAATCTTTATCAACCCTCCAGTCATCCGATGAAATCCTGAGCGCACAGCCTCTAGCGGCAGAGACAACAGCAGTTCCAGACTCCTATCAGACTGAGCCTCATCCCGTAAACAAAAATATACTGACTACAGCTATACATGCTCCTCTGGTGAAGCGTACAGCCCTTGATGAGTCGAGCTTTAGGTTTGGGGATGTCATGAAAGCACTTGCGGAGACAACTGACACTACCCGAATACCCGATCTCATTGTGCCAGGCGTGTCGGAATACCTGCTTGAGGATTCATCCATAGACTACTCGAAGATCGTAACAAGTGGAATGGCAATATTGGATCGCAGACGGGGAGGAAGATGATCTTGCTATTTGAAGAGACGAAGCAGACTAATGAGTCGACTTGCAAAAGCTTACTCCCTTTCCACCAGCTTTCTCGCTGCTTCATGGATTTATTATTGATCTAGGGAGGTTAGTCGAATTCTGCTACGACTTGCAGACCTTTTCTGCGATCTACACATATACGAAAGAAACGGACGTTGTAATAGATGAGCTTCCGCACGCCTTGTTGACCTTAGTGTGTTATCGTTATATTACGATTGGGATGTTCTAGTCTCGTAACCCCTTCACGCACTGTATCTCGTAGTTGTCTTACTGTATCCTCGCGGAGGAGTCGGAATTGTCTGTCCAGGAGTCCGGCGAGACCTGACAGGTGTTGCTGTGTTGAGTCGATTAATGGGAGGTATTCTTGTCGTGGAGAAGCGATCTCTTGCCTAGTGGGGAGGATCTGGATATCGGCGATACTCGTATGGTCGTTGTCGTGCCGAGCGCCATTATTGGAGAGGTTTCCGGGCAAGTCTTGACTCAACTCGAAGACTGCAGATAGGTGGTTTTGTGGGTGGGTTGGTGCGAGAGGCAACGAGGAGCCGATATTGAGACGACGTCTGATTCGAGTAAGTCTTTATTGTGCGTTAAGTACCATGAAGTCTTCTGGAATGCAGGCAGAGATTATTTCCACAATAGCAGTAAAGCCTTTAATGACTTAGGAACTCTGGTTGATCTTGATTAGCCGGTTTAGAACTGCGAGACTTGATGATATAGTAATAGTAGAAACTTCCTTATTGCTTGGAGAATGTCCTAAAATTATTCTATTAAGGGCAGGTGCTGTAGAGCGGAACACACGAAGACCACGCCGACCACTGGGACCGAAGAGAAAGGTGTAGATGGTATTACCAGGAGTTTCTAGAATAAGGGAGAATAGTACATCGAAGATTGAGGAAATCCTCGGTTTCGAGCTTAATAGCAAGCAGAGTGATCACCTCACCAGGGAGGTCAACGAGCGTTGGCATGGCGGATGCCTGAACGGTAGCTCCGATAGTGGGGAGGGTCAGTGTGATTCTGAAGTGACCATAATATTTGAAGCCAGAGTATCTAAAGTTTTCCTGGTCCTATAGAACGAATAATGGCTCCTACATCGATGCGGCCGCATCCTTGGTATTACCTTATTGCCTAAGTATCACCTCTTTGTCGGACCTAAGTCGACAGCACTCCGTCAATCAATTAAACCGGACGATCAACTAGTCTACGCAAAGCAGTGGTGCCCACCTAATTCCTTCTTCTAGTGAGGCACATTTGTATGATAAATTTCTGAAAACCGAACACTGGCGCCCGCAACGAAGCAAAATCCAACTCGAATCATTCTTCTGGTACAATATTTGGCGCAGTCCGGTCTTATCATGGCAGCGTATGATGTCGAGTGAGTGCTAAACTTCCTTCCCTTAGTCTGGAGCTTACTTTGTGCAATGATGCTTTTATATTAAAGCAGTTTGTATTTGTCGTCGGCGACAATCAAGCAGCGTTTCCAGTCCATGCAGCCGTTATTACCAAACAGTCGAAGGCTCTCGATTCCCTTATGAATGGACCTATAAGAGAAGCCTCTGAAGGAAAGGCAATCCTCGAAGATATCGAAGAAGACGCTTTTGTAAAGTTCTGTCAGTTCGCCTATACCGGAGACTACACTACTCCATATGCCCGAAGATATGCTTAAATGCAAACAAAGTAATACGTATAACAAGTCAGAGGTAAAAGCGAATTCCGATAATACGAACAGCTTGATTTATATAATTATAAGGAAGGCCGTCCAAATAAGAGGGAGGGGATAATCAGCTTATCAAGTAATTTGAACTTAGTTACTTCGTCCTAATTATAATGTGATTTCGAATTAAATTTAATAATAGTAATAGCGTGAATTTCTATTAAGTATCGCGATTGAGCTTCTTATCTTTCGCTATTTTAGCTTGCCGTTACGATACCTAAAAGAGCGATAACCAGTAAGTGAGTATAAATCGCGTAGCTGGAGCGTATACTTAATATAAATATAATATTAAACAAAATCAGACTGAAATCTATTACTTATCGACATTCCCGAGAGAGAAATGGAAGGTCGCGGTATCGCTCGATATTCTAGTAATATTTTCTTCAACTCTGGTGCTTTTGCGGCGGCGGTCTGCGAGATTGCTTTTAGCGGGCTAATAAGTCAAGGATAAAGGACGCAGTAAGCTTTAAAGTACTTATATTAGCGAAGACCTGATATATCGAGATGCTTTAATAAGTATATCAGTATAAGAACCCTTATAATTATAATAATCGGATACTTTATTCTATTATATTAGAAAAGCGCGCTTCAAATAATAAAGACATAACTGTTAATATACGGCATAGACTTAGCGTTAGAGTTAGTTAATAGCATATAACGCTGAAGGCTTTCTTAAGGTCTTGTAGGTAGAAAGTAAGAGGCGAGGCGAGTGCGCGGAAAGGATACGTTAACTTAGGCGGGGTAAGGAAGGGAAAGGCTTGAGGAGAGGTAAGGAATAGTATTAGAGTAAGATGAAGTGGAGGTAAAGGAATAAAAGAAAGGCTTCTGCTAGAGGATAAGGAATAAATAAGTGAGTGAGGTAGGTAGCGAGACAGAGATAGAGAAGACTTATTTATTAACGGAATTAAATTTAATAAGATATTATTAAAAAGTAAGACTTATAACTTTTAGTAAGAAAAAGAAGGGCCGAAAAGGTAAAAATATAAAAGGAAATATATTAGGAATAGACTGAAGGCGAGAAGTTGTTAAGTAAATAAGATTTAATTTTATAACTTTATCCGTAATATTTCTATTAAGTAAGTACTTTTTTTATCTTAAGGATTTAAATCGGACTTATTAATATACTTAAATTTAGTTACATACTACTTAAAATACTAATACTTACAACTTTTAGTAAAGTAAGCTACAAGGAAGTAAATGTATAAAAGGAAATATATTATAAATAAACTAAAGGCAAAAAGATATTAAATAATAAATGAAATTTAAATTTATAACTCTATTTATAATATCGCTATTATATAGTTACTTTTTTAGTCTTAAGGATTTGAGGACCGGGTAAAATCTCTTTTAAAAGCTTATTTACTTTTATATTTATTTCGGCGTACTTCTTCTATTATCGTAAATAGTTAAGACTGACCTCTTCGAAGCGATACTTATCCTTTTAATCCGTCCTCTAAATATAAAGATAGCTACTTATTACGACTTTAATATTAAATCTCCGATACTAGTCGTATGTCGACTTAGTGCCGTATTATAAGCTGAACCGTAGAATGAGTTTGAGCGTCACTAAGTCCTCTTATAGTAATTAGTAGTTTATAATAATAAGAGGTAATGAGGGGAATTGTATTCTTATAGCCTTTAACTTTGTCTTGAATCTCTAAACGAGCACTTCGCATTAAGCTTATCGGCTGGGATAAGGATTTAAATAAAGTAGAAACTTATTAATACTTTCCGTGCTTTTTTATTTTGCTTAGGGTATAATACCTTTTAGACTTACGTCGTTAGGCTTAAAGGAGTAATTATATAACGTAAAGATTAAAGTAATAATAATTAAATTACCTTTTTTATTTTAAACGACGAATTCGTCTTTAAGAGGAATAACGTTATATTCTCGTGTTATTTCGACGTATTTTTAATACTTTTTCTCTTTGTGGACTCCGGTAGTACCGGACTAGTTAGGTATTATATAAAACTCGCGATTGCTAGGATATTATTATACGGTATCGAAGCAGCTTATTACTTAAAAGAATACGAATCGTAAGTGCTCTATAGAATCTTCGACGTTTTCGCAGAAGATGAGTCCGTTTTTTAAATAAAGTATTAATTATGATTAAGTTGCTTTATTGCCCGGGAAGTCGAGATGAATATCGTTAATAAAATAAAGCTTGCTTATCGGCATTTCTCTTTAAGGTATTAATTCGTGAGATATATTAATTGCCTGTTTTTATCTTAGTAGCTGTAAAGCTTGATATTTAAAGCCTAGAATTAATAGCTTATATATTTAAATATTATAATAACTATTGCTAGGATAATCACGACTAGACCAGGAAGCATTGAGATACGGGGTTATTAATTGACTTATTATATTAATTACAGTAGTTATACGCTTTACAAATACGCTCCCTAATAACTGGTAATCTGACTAGCGTAGCAAAGTTTACATTCGACTCTGTCCACATAACTAACCCGTGACTTAAACTTATAATACACTTCTTTAAAGACACCCCTTAATAAATGCTTTTTAGTTTAAGGTTTAACTCTTTTAAAATATATACTTTTAAAAGTAAATATACTTTATGTTAACGTAAAAGGAAAGGTCACTAAAGCAGCTTATATGTAACTAAAGCAGCCTTTAAAGCAGCCTTCTAAATTCTTATATATCCCTTAGTTTATAAAAATAAAAACGTTTTTTAAGTAATATTGCTATCTTTTAATTAAAATGTAAAACCGTTAACTTTAGCATTTTAACGAATTCCTTAAAATCTTGAGGACTTAATAATTTCGTAAAGCCGTCGACGGTATTTTCTTTTAATAATACGTATTAAAAGTCTAAATAACTTTTAATTACTTCTTGTCGTAAGTAATAAAACTTAATATTAATATGTTTTATACGCTAATAAAACTTAAGGTTTTTAAATAATAATAATATACTTTAATTATCGCAGTTCATTTTAATAAAGTGAGAATCTAATTGCTTATAGCTTATTTTAATTAAAAATTAGCAAATCCATAATACTTCTTTAATAAACATATATATAATAACATACTTTACTTCCGTAAAGGCTAAAGCTATTATAGTTTAGCGCTTAAAAATAGCGCTAAATACTCCTCTTATAAAAAAGAAGATAGCACCGCTATATAAGACTCGTCCTTTACGTAAGCTTATCTAGTCAGAGTCGTAAAAACTATATAATTTTATAAGTTCGGCGTTTATTACTTTTCCGCCATATATTATAATATAATACTTTATTTTTTAAAAGTATTAAAAAGCTCTTTTTACGCTAGCAAAGTATTATAAGAATAGATTTATAAAAAATTAAAATAATATTAAAAAATAATACTAAATATCTTATTTAATATAAGTAAAGTATTATAAAAAATTATAAATTTATTAATATAACTTAATCTCTTATATAATAGCTTACTCTTTAAATTTAATTATATATACTTCGGAATTAAAGGCAAACGGCGTAATAATAGTCTTATAGTTAATTATTTCGAAACGGTTTAATACTTTCTTAATATAAGCATTTTAATAAAGAGAAATAATCTTCTTTTCTTTATTTCGAATAATACGTATTCTTAAGAAGTATTATATTAAGCTAATAAGAATAATATTAAATAAAATAAAAATCTATATTTTAAAAGCTTTTAAAGCTAATCTTACTTTTAAGATTACTAAGAAATTATTAACGTAAGTAATAATTAAAATCTTAGTTTTTTTATTAATATATATATAATTATTGGTTTTTAAAGGGGCAAAACTAATTTTAGCAAACTTAATACGTAACTTTTCTTATTATAAACGTAATAATTGCTTAAGACCGTATAAGGCCTTCCTAAGCTCTATACTCTTATTATTTATAAGAATTCGGCTATTTTCCTTTTATTTTAAAGGGATTTTAACCTAAATATCGGAATTAATATTACTATTTAAAAATGCGGTTTCGACGTCATATGTTAGATTTGACTTCGGTAACTCGTGCCGATTCTACCCTAAAATAGCCGAAGAAGTTTCTACTGCTTACGCGGCCCGGAAATTACCTTTATATTCCGGGAAATTACGCTTGTATTTAATTACGTAGCTTATATAAGCTACGTAATTAGTTACGTAGTCGTAAAAGCTTTTAAAAAAGCTATTATTTTGTATATAATTACCGAAGAGCTCTTTTAGCTCTTTAAGTAAGCAAGCACGCAATTAATTCTACTTTGTCTTTAATCACGTGTCCTCACCTACTGCGTTTCCTCATTCTGATTGGCTCGCCTATTCTCACATTATATTGTTTTACTTTTAAATCGTATAAAGTTGCTATAGCTAGTGCAAGCTTTTAAATTACGGATTTGCAAACGCTAGCGTATATTTAATTATAATCTCGTCTATAGCGTTAAATATAGCTTTATACGACGAGTCTGATTTTATACTTTTTAATAATACCGTCTTTATTTCTCTTTATCTTAAAAACTAAACGTAAACTAAATACTTTACTATTAAAAAGTAAGTCTAAGCGCTTCGTAAAAGATTATATTTCTGTGGTATAGAAGTAGATTAAAGCACTGTAAGCAGTTGTAATTAAATTAAAGTGAATAATTGTCCTTTTAAAAGCTCCCCGAATCAGGAGAAAATAATTATTTTCCTAAAAGCGGTTTATAATAGCAGAATCTAATTAAGTCACGTATAATACCAAAAGAGCAGCTGCCCGTGCTTATACAATACACCCCTTAAGCAATTAATAATAATAAGCTATTACTATTATAATTAGCTATATTAAGCGAGAGTAAATAATAAAAAAGAATTAAGTAAATAAATTCACTTATATACAGTAATTAAGCAAATAACTTAATTATATAAACTAACGATTTTCCTATTAAACCTAAACTTATAAACACTCGATAACTCACAGATCGACTGCTTTCGATTTATTACTTAATTAATTTATTAATTAATTAATTAATTAACTGCTCCTTTCGATATTATAAGTATTTTTAAGCGCTCCGCCAAAATCGTTATAATAGAACGACGATTTGCTCGCTAAAGTAAATTAAGTGGCTCGATTTTCGATTTATTAATCTCGATTTATTAATTAAAGATCGATTAATTAAAAATTAATTAATTAAAGAATAACCGCTGACTTATAATAAGTTAAAGCTATTATTAATAATAAAAAGAAAGCCGTCGCTAAGGCACGATTATCGGCTGCTCCCGTCCCTGCCCTTACTCCTCGCCGTGCCGCTGCTATTCCTTAGGCTCTAAAGCAATTAATAAGTGCTTATATAATAATCTGTTTAAGCTGTATTAATAGCGCCTTTTAAATAAAAGATAACAGTTAATATTATAATATTATTAAAAAAGGTACTTATTGTTTTACTTACTTATCCGGCCATAAATACGTAATTACTCTTGCTATTACTTAAGCTTCTTTTCTTATATATTATAATACGTTAGAAAATAAAGCTAATAAAAAAGTAAGTCGATTTAATTATTTTTTTCTCGCTTTTGATTTATTATTAATTTTTTTAAGAGCTGCAGCAATTGAGAATCCCGGTCCGTGCCGCTTTTAAGGGTAGTAATGTTAGTGGAGCTACTGCTAGCGCTGCTATTAGTTTTGGTAATGGAGTTGCTCCAGGAGCTACTGGTGGATTTAGAAGTAATAATAAAGATAATAATAATAAAGAGAATAATAAATTATTTATTTATTTTTAAAAAATTAAATTAATTTAATTAATCTCTTAAAAGAAGGAGAAAAGATTATTATCGCTGCGGGTGCTTTTTTCGTTAAGAAAGGTAGCAAAGAATAATTAATTATCTTATTATTACTATTATTACTAAAGCTGCTCGCGCTGCTGCCGCTGCTAAGGCTGTTACCGGAGCTGCTCACGCTTATAATCCGGGCTTTAATGTTCTAGCTTTTTAAGTTATATTTGCTCGTGGAATTATTCTTATTTTTAAGTAAAAGGCTTAAGCTACTCGCGCTGAAAAGCTAATTAATATAATAATTAATACTTTAAGCGAGTTAATTCGGGAAGTTTTAAGCCTTTTACTTTTTAATAAATAAATTACTTTTTTATTTTTTAAGGCTTAAGAACTTCTTATTCTTTTAGTGTTTTTTTATATTTTAAAAATTAAAGCTTATATTTATTTTTAAATTAAAGAATCGTTAAGAGTAATTAATTCTTTAAAATATAATAATTTATACTTCCGAGCTTAATTAATTTTTAATAAAATAAAATTATAAATAGAAATTTATAAAAGAGAATTTTATAAAAGAATATATAATAATATAAATAAAGCTTTTTAATTAAAAAGTAAGTTTATTATATAATTATTTTAAGAATAAATAAAAAGTAAAGAATATATATAAAAGATTGCTTTAAAGCGAGTTTTTTTTTAAAGGAATTGCTTTAGTTAAGCACGAATATTTATTAAGTTAATAAAAGTAATAAATACTTTAAATTTCTGCCGAAAAAGGTTTTTAATAAGTCCGTTAACTAGTATATAGTTTATAAGAAGATATTTTATTATAAAGATACCTTTTTAAAACTCTTAACGTAATTATATATTTTAAATATTAATATAGCGTAACTTAATAAAAATACGCTGATTTTTATTAATAATTAACCGAATCATTTATTAATTATTATAGAAAATTATTTAAGTTACTCTTATATTAAAGCGTAATTTTTAAAAGAATCGCTGAAATATTATAAGTTCCTTGCCTATGCGTTTAATTTTAAAAAGCTCTACTTATATTATAAACGTAATAATTATATTTTATAAAACTGCTTTTTAAAAAATTAAACTTTTAAGAAGTATAAAAATATATTTATTAAAAGATCGCTTTATTTCGATATTATTTGTAAAAGAAGCATTTAATATTATTATAAAATGGGAATCGCGTAGCTTATAGCTGTAAACAATTGCTAAAAAACAAGTGCCGAAAAGGTAACGAATTATTTAATTAATTACAATTAAATACTTTCGGAAAAAATTAATTAAAAAGTAAAAAAGCTTTAAAGTAATAAAAGCGACGTCTGCGCGTAATATAATTATAATATAAAGTATTAATTTAACTTTTTCTTAAAACTCTTTAATTTAAATTAAAATAGCCTATTCTTAATTCTTTAATAGCTCGACTTAAAATAATAATATACTTAAGCAATTTCTATTTATTAACTCAAATTAAAAAGCAACTTTTTAAATATAAGTATTATATACTAAAAAGATAATCTTCGCTAATCGATTTTTAATAATATAAACGCTTAAAAACTACTCCGTTTACTTTCTTTTAATAAGTTTATATGCTGTATTTAAGCCGTCGATAATTAATTTAGCGTCTTTAAAAACCGAAGTATAATAAAGCACTTAAATATCGTCGATATAAAATATTATAAATACCGTACGTTACTTATTCATAAATATATAAGGCTCCTCTTTATAAGCAATTAATCTTAAAGTTATTAAAATATAAATGAAGTTATTATATTATAGCGCCGGTAAATCCTTAAGTCCGTAAAGTACGCGATCAACTTTAATTATTATTCCGTCTTGTTTAAAACCGTCCGATAAATAATAACGTACCGAGCACTTGTCTTATTTCGTTTAATATTAATAAAAGTATTTATTATATTAAATTAAATTATTTTTAAATTAAATTAAATTATAATAATTATAGCGGTTCTAAAAGAGCGAGTAGCTAAAGTAGCTATATATATTAATAAAATTAACGTTTTAGGCTATAAGTTTCCTTTTATAACGACTCGGAAGCGATAGCGGGTTAAATACTTTAACGAATCGACTTTAGCGTGAAATACTTATTTTAAAGGAATTAATTACTCGGTAATAAAATTATATTTGACGACTTTTTAGTAATTACGCGACTTAAGGTTAGTAATCTCTTTAATAGCGTCGGCTCGAAAGTGCTTTCTTAATAAGTAATCCTTAAAGTCTTTTTAATTTAATAAATCTTTAAGTATTTATAATTAATGAATCCGTAAAAGCTTAACTAATTATTGAATTTTAATATTTTTAAATATAAACGCTAATATAATAGCGTGAATTACGCTTAAGTCTTTTCCGTCTTTTCGTACTAATTCTTAATTAAGCCAGAAAGTCCTTAAAAAATCCTTTAAATACTCGCGGTTATTTAACGGTTATAATAATTCCGTAATTAATTCTTTAATAATTATTATATAAACGCTTCGATTCGGTTTCATTACCTTATTATTAACTCGAGTCTTTCGACTTTTATTAATTACTCGGTCTTTTATTCTTTTCTTTTTAAAAAGTTTAAATAAGCCGGGATTTAATTTAATTAAAGCCGGGAGTAATAAGCGTAAACTTAACTCTTTATCTTCTTTTAATTTTAATAATTAAAAATGCTCTTTATATTTAATTACTTAAAGTAAAGCTTTTAATTACTTAAAGTTAATACTTTCTTTAAGTACTTCCTGACGCTTAAGATCGCGCTTTCGGTTATATAACTTTTTAAAATAAATTATAACTTATAATATCGACTTTCGCTTAAGGCTTATATTACTTTAAAAGTTTAATATATTACGTAAAATACTTCTCTTAATTACGCTTTTAAACGCTAATTATTTTGAAATATTAACTCGTTTTAAGACTTAATTAAAGTGTTCGTGAGTAAGAAATCTAATACTTTTTCTTAACTGAATTACCCCTGAATTCTTATTAATAAGCGGCTAAATAAAGTTTAAAGCTATTAAATTAATTAAAAGTAGCGTATTTATTTCTATTAACTTAACTAAAGGGGGAGCAAATAGCTTTACCCTCGAGCTTAAAAGCTTAATTAAAGGTTTTAATATCTCCGAGCTCATAAGCTCGTCGACTTCTATAGCGCTTATTACTTCGCTTAATTGTTTTCTATTTAAAATAATAAATAATATTTTTAATTTTAATATATTAAATGCGCTTAATTAGTTAATTATAATAAAATTAACATCTTGATTTCTTTTTTCTTTTTTTAGTATTTTCATAAGATCTTTTAATATTAAGCGCGGCTAGCCGATTACTTTTTTTATATTTAAAGAGCTTAAATAAAAAAGGATTTCGTTAAAAGTAATATTCCGAGTTATTATTATATATTATAATTAAAGTATTTAGATTTTATAAATATTAAATAAAAAGTATTTAATTAAGTAATTAAAGTACTCTCGCGAGTTAATTTTAAAAGCTCTCTTTTAATAGAGAGCTTTTCGGTCTTTAATTATAAAATAAGCTTTATAGCCGTACGTATATAAGTTACTTTAATTAGGCCGTAAATCGGTTGTCAGCTTTAGCGTAAGCTTAGAATCGTAATACCGAAAATATTATTTAAATTAGGCTTAAAATACTTCGTTCGGACTCTTAAAGCCTTTATAAGTAAATAGATTTATATTATAAAGAGTAATTGCCGCTATTACTGATTCCGTCTAAAGCGCTTGGGGTAAATTAGCGGAGAAGCGCATCTTAATTAATTTATTGATTATTTTTTTACTTACGCGCTTAATTCTTTTATTAAATTAGTATATATATAAGGAGGTAAATTTAATATTAATATTATTCTTTTTATATTACTTTTCATACTTAGTTAATTTATTAATCTTTATAACTAAAGTATCGTTATTTTAGCGTATTTTAAAAACCGAGAGCCCGAATTAGCGTCTTATTTACGCCTTAAACGGTTTAAGAGTATTTAAGACGGCGATTAATTCTTTAGTTTTTAAAAGCCGCCCGTAAAATTTCTTATTATATTCGTCCTTAATTAATAAAAGCTAGTTATTTTTATTAAACTTTATTAAAAAGTCGAATAAATCCTAAAAAATGCGGTAAAAAGAACAAATAGCTGCTTTCTTTAATTAACGACGATTTATTACTTATTATATAATAGCTACCGTATAATACTCGTATTCCAACCGAGTTAAGCCTTAAATCTCGACGTTACGCGTATTTTTTATTAAGTTTTCTAAGGCTTCCTTTCTTAAGTAGCTTACGCGCAGATATTATAAGTAAGCTTTGTCGACTCGTAGCTTTAAATATCGTTTACTTAATTAAAAGCTTTGGCGAATGCTTTTCTTTAGCGTTAAAAATATTAAAAAGCTATAATTTAAGCGAATTAAAATACGGCGATTAAAAAAACCGAAGAATAATTAAAAGGCTTATATTTAAAAAAAGCTAAATTAAATTATTACTATAATTACTTTAAAACCAAACTATCCTTAGCTATTCTCGTACGTAAAATACAATTTAAATTATTATATTAAATTCTTACTTATAAAAAGCGAGCTTTTGAAATAATATTAATATTAAAGCCTTTAATAATTGCGACGTTCGAGAGGATTAAATCGCTTATATTCGGTCCGTTAAGGCTATAAAAAATACTTTTAAAAACTCGAATACCGCGGCCTTTAATTATTAAGCTTAACGTTCCGGCCTTAATATTATTATTTATAATAAATTTAATAAAGCTTTTAAAAACGAGAAGAGCTTTTAAATTTATTAAATAAATAGCAGTTCCGTTATCAAATAAAGTGCTTTTTACGAACGGATAGCAATATATATTTATAATAACGTATATTCTCGTAATAGCAAGAGCTTTGTCAATAAATTTAAAGCTTATAAAATAATCTTAAACGTTTTTAAAGTATTTTATTTTTATTAAAATAGCTAGCTTTAAAACTATAAGAGCTATTAATACTTAAATAAAAAAGGAATTAATAAAAGGCAGTCCGAAAGCTAATTACGTTATTAATAATATATTCTTATTAAGTTTAATAATTTCTTAGCGAAAGTTAAAGAAATCGCTTTTTAATTAAAGTCGAATCTTTTTAATTTCTTTTACTAATAATAAGTTCTTGAGGTTGCTCGCCGTCGAGCTATTATAATAATACCGAAGTTTATAATGATTAATAGCTTTATAATAGTAAAAGCAATACTTATATAGGCAGGTATTTACTCGCATGTTTAGCGACTGGTTTTATTAAACTGACGGAATTATAAGAGTATTTAATCTTTTTTTAAGAATAATATATAAGTTTATTATCTTTTATTATTTAAAAGCTATAAGTAATTTCTTATTAAAAATAAATAATTAATTAATGTAATTAAATAAATAATACTAATTTATTATCCTGAGAGTATTTATTTTTAATAATTTAAAATGCCGTTCGCGCGCTTATTTCGGTATAAGCTTCTCTTATACCGCTTTAATAAAATTAAGTATTATTAACGGTCCTTTAACGTCCGGTAAGTCGTATAAGAGAATATTTTAATAAGTCGCTTTTTATTCTTAAAGCTATTCTTTAAGATTAACTCGCCCTGCTTTAATAATAGCGAGCTTCTTCTTATAAGTAGATTATACTAGCGTGTAAGCACTTATTTTTAAAAGAACGTAATCTCTTTTAAAAATCCGAAAAAGTAATTAAAGAATTTATAATTTTAATTAAAAGTCTCCGTTTATTATCTTAATTAATTACTTCTTTTCTATATAAGCTTACTCGTTCTCGTATTCCTTAATTACTTTTTAATAAATAAAAAGATTAATTATCTTTTAAATCCACTTATAAGCTGCCTTATAAACTCGAGCCTTTTCCGTTTATTATACGAGCTTCCTTACGTATTTCTTTATAAGAGTAGTATATATTAAAGCTATATTCTTAATTATAGCTTTTGCCGGTAGTAATACGCTCGGCTTAAGGCCTTTCTTTATAAAGTCGCGAGCATTTTCGTCTTATTTCGCTTAAGCTTAAAAATTATATTTAATAGCTTCTTTATTTTATTATACTTTTAAGTCGTTTAATAATAAGAGTTTTAGTTCGGCGTTAAGAAAGTTAAGAGTAATTAATAACTTAAAGTTTATTAAATTTCATATTTTAATTAATTATAGCCGTACGAGACTTTTCCATAATAATACGAATAAAGCGTTTAACTTTTCCGTCTTACTCCGGAGTATATAAAATAAATTCCTTAATTAGCATACTAAAGTAGTCTATTAACTCTTTTATTTATATACGATTATATTCTCTTTTATTATTAAGACGGAATATCTTAATATCTTTATTATATTATATTTTAATTATCTTTTAATTTATAAAGTATATATTTGACTTTTTAGCGTACGTATAAGCTCACTTTGCGGAAGTAATTATATAAGTAAAGATTAAGGCGTAGTAATAATTATTAATTTTTATTAAAGTAAAATAGACCACATCGACGTTAATTTTATACAGCGCATATACTGGCTTTATACGTATTAAGCGCTTATTAACTTTACGAATAAGTCTACCTTTTTCATAAAGTGCGTAAAAACAGGTTTTATTAATTTTAATTTCGTTAAAGTTCATATTAATAAGACTTTAAGTATTTCTAATTATATTAAAGTTAATATAACCTATTCTGTAATATTATAACTCGATGTCGATTATAATTATTTTAATTATAATAAAAGGAGTCAGTCTCGATATATTAATATAATATAAATTACTCTTCTTTTATTAAAAAGAGCTTTAAATTAACGTAATAAGTCTCTTTATTTAATATTATAAAAAGCTTATTTAATTAAAAGTAATTATTTAATTTAATTAATTTATAATTAAAATATAAGCATATAAAAGAGAAAGGTATAAATAATATATTATAATAATAAATAATACGCACGGAACCGTTAGATTTAATTATTTTAAATATATATATATTAATGCCGTTAAATTTAAAAGAACCGTTAACTGTCGATATAAATAATAAATTAAAGCGTGGCATATATTCAGAGAACTTTAATAAGTCGTTAAATACATATTTAATAGCTTTAATATTAAGTAATTATTAAAACTTATTTTTATAAGAAAAAGCAATGAATTTAAGCGCCGAAATAATAAGAATAAATAAGTAAAATATTAATTTAAAGATATTATTATTAGAATTATTATTAAAATTCTTTTTTTTTTTTTTACTTTTTTTATTATTACTTTATTTATTTTTAATATAATTTTTATATAAAATATATTTCTTTTTATACTTTTTTTTAAATTTGGCTTTTTTAATTTTATTTATTATATAATAATTATTAAATATATAACGTGAGTTTAATTAATTATATTATTTATAAATTAATTTAATTTTAGAATTATTTCCGCTTTTACTTTTATTATTTTTAATATTAAAATTACATTTATTTTAATTTTTATTTAAATTTAAAATATTTTTATTTTTATAAAAAGCTTATTCGGCTATTTTATTTAACTTACTAGCTCGTGCCTTATTTATAATATCTTTAATAAGATTCTTTAAAGTAATATTTAAATTAACGCTAAAAATAATACTTAAGCTTATTATAAAATAGTTAAATACCGTAATAATTAATATTATACGTAAATTTAAGCGTTGTTGTTTAGCTTAAATAAGCTACTTTTCGGAAATTATAATAATAAATATAATTGTTGCAGGTTTATGCTGGTTTAAGTCACGGGTTAGTCATGTGGATAGAGTCGGATGCAAACTCTGTTACGCTAGTCAGATTACTAGTTATTAAGGAGCGTATTTATAAATCGCATAATTATTATAATTAATATTATAAGTTAATTAATAACTTCGCACTTTAATGCTTTCTGATTTAATCGTGATTATCTTAGTAATAAGTTATAAGCACCGATAGCCTGAATTAAGTATGCTTTTAGTTTTACTGGATTTATTACTTTCTTAGAGGAACGAGCTCTTACTTATAAATTAAGTTGCGTTTTTTATAATAAAGGTTTAGTAAAAGAAAGGTAGTAACGTTATTTTAGCGCGTTTTCTTAATTAAAATACTTTAAAGGATTTAAGAGAGATAATATACTTTCTTTTACTTATATTTCTATTATCGTAAGTAGTTTTATTAAAGTATTCTAACTCTTTTAGGAATCTTATATCGTTAATGCTTAAGGAATCCGATTTCGACGATTTTAATAATAATATTAATAATTTTTACGACTTATTTTGTATAAGTAATAAAGTAAACTTATTTAACGAAAGTAACGCGTTATTTATTATATTACTTATTCTCGGAGCTTTTGAGGATTTTGAGAATTAGTCCGGTTTTATAAATACGCTTATAAAAGACCTGTCGTACAGAAGTGGAGCAGGCTTTTAATAGTTTAAGAGCTTTACGATTAACGTAAAAAATAAAGATTCAAAAAATGTATTAAAATAAGCGTTACCTTCTATAAAAAAGAACTATGACCCGAGTATATATATACGTAAATACTTATAAAAGCATATATATGATTAATAAACTGCGCTAAGGCGCGACACACCCCTATAATAAAGCTCCGTTATATAAATAAGCCTTATTATTTAAAAGCGCACAAGCAGTCGAGAGATACAATATAAGCTCCTCGAGTATATATATTAATTCTCAGTAAAAGCATGGCGCCGAGCAGCAAATTAATACTCTTAGGATATTATAATAAATAAAAATATTAATACGCGCGTTAAAAATATAATATGCGAGGACTCTTCATATTAATATAAGCAGTCTATAAGGCAATTAATATTAGTAATAAATAAGAATATAAACACGCATTCAAACTATATATAATTAAATAAATAAAATTTAAAAATACAGTTAAGCTATAGTAATTAAGTAAACAAAATCTTAATTATTATGTCTAACGCGTGTAAATCGCAGGTTTTAAAAGTAAAGCTAAAGTAAGGTTCGATCTACAGTTAAGATTTTATGCCGTCCTGTTTAATTATTAAGTTATTAAGCTGTGATTAGTAAATTTAGTCTTTCTAAAGTAATTAATTGCTATATATAATAAGAAGCCGCAACGGTATATGCCAGCCTCTTATTAACTCATGTAATACGCCGCCTTTTAGGTTAATAAGTTTATTATTAATTTAAGCGTCCTGTACCGTAATAACGTAATCATAATTACCCCTAGAGATATATATATATCGACCTTCGTACTATTATAATTAACCTTTACTTAATATTAACGCACTTCATACTCGCGTGCTTGCCTGCTTATTTCTTTCTTTTATCTTTTAATTTTTTACGTCTTTTAGTAAATTCTCTTTAATTACTAGCCATACCTCTTAAAGCTTTTAGAGCAACGACTACGCGTATTAATAATCAAATCGTAGCTTATTAAGTAAGTTTTTCTTTAATTTAATTTTTTTGATTTTATTTTTAAATAACCTTAATACCGTTAAATTAATTACTAATAATTATATTATAGGATTTCGAAGATAAGTTCGATAACTAAGAAGTATTTAATAATGAGCTTATTAATAAGCTTCTTAATAATCCTCTTCTTATTCGTTCGGTTGTCAGAATAAATCCTAAAAATAATTAGTAATATTTTTCTTTACGTAAAAATAAAAATACGCTTATTAATAACTTTAATAATAAGTTAATTCTCTTTTAATTTTCTCGTGCTAAGCTAAGCTCGTTATTTAAGAAGACTTTTACGCGTTCTTTTAATATTCTATTATTATTAGTTATATTAAGTAAAAACGTTATTATATTAAATAAAAATAACTTTTAGTATATCCCTTTTGCTTCGCGCGTCTCGCGTTTTAGTTCGACTTCCTCTCTTGCCTTTCCTTTTACTTTTGAGACTCGCACTCGTTCTTTATTAATTTTAAAAAAGCGTAAATCGTCTTATATTTTATTTAAGTCTCGCTTTTTTATTAAGCGCGCTCGAGGTATATATATATTATTTCAAAGCTTATTTTTTATTAATAACTTATTTTATTTATATTAATTAAGATTTAAGAAAAGAATTTGCGGATCCTTATTTATTATATATTCGCGCTATTATTTGTAGCCGTAGTAATCGTGGATATTACTTCGCTAATACTCTCGCTACTAGAAATCAATATTATAATTGCACCTCCGGTTATAAGTGTGATTCCGTTACGGGAGATATACTTAAGTATAATAAAAGATTAATTATAATTATAAACTTTAATAATAAAAAGATATAATAATCGTATTATAATTAATCGAGCATTTCATTAATCGATTCACAAAGTATTAAAAAGTATAAAACTACTTTAAAAGCCTTAATAGAAGACTTAGCGAATAATAATAAGTTTAATAAAAATATAAAATTAAATCTTCTGGTGCGCTCTTAAAAGCTAAGTCTAAAACGTAATAAAAAGGATAATTTTAATAATAATACTAGTATTAATACGAGATTTTTAGCGGAGTTTAATAATCTTATATAAAATTTAAAGAAGTTCGCGAAGGTCTTAAAGACGATAGCTATTCGCTAATCTAAGCTTAAGTGGATTTTTTTTTACGCTTTTAATAGATTATTTATAAGCTCGGACTGAATTTAAACGGACTTTACTTAAGCTCGGGCCGGATTTAAATAATCTTTATTTAAGCTTAAGCTGGATTTAGGTGGACTTTGCTTAAGCTCAGGCTGGATTTCGCGTTTATATTTAGCGTTTTTAAAGCGTAAATACTTAAAATATTAAATTAAAAAAGTTTTATAAATAAAAAATTATATAAAGATATTCTTAATATGCTTTTAATAAATATATTTAAAACTCTTTAACTTAAGATCGGTAATTATTAAAGTTTAAAAATACTTTAAAAAACTCGAATTTCTAATAAAATAAATTCTTCGTAAGCTTATTAATAAGTATATTAATAATTAAAAGATATATTATTTTAAATAATCTATAAGTATACTCTTACTTAAATTATATATTTTAAATATTTATATAGCGAAGCTTAATAATAATCCTCTTAATATTATTTACAACTAGTTTAATCGTTTATTAATTATTATAAAAGATTTCTTAAGTCTTATAAATATTAAAAACTAAATTCCGAAAAAATCGTTAAAAAGCTATAGCTTCTTTTTTAATATATTTTAATACTAGCAATTCCGCTTTAATAATCGACGTAATAATTATAAATTACTTTAATACTTTTTAAATTACTAGCCCGCCGAATAACAAAATTACATAACTTTAAAATAACTTCCGAGTTTCGACGTCATTTATAAAAAATATATTTAAAGTAATATAAAACGCTCTTTCTTAATTACCTTCGTATATAATACCTAAAAAGCGCGTATTAAATAAGTAGTAAATAAGTTAATATATAATTATAAAATACTTTAGATTAAGATTTATTACGAATTATAAGAGCTAAGTAATCGCAAAAGCTACGTCTAATCTAGCAATAATTGCTGTATATAATACCGACTTAATTCTCTCTTAATAAGCTTTAATATATTTCTTTAAAGCTTATCCTTTATACTTAATAAAATTAATTTAAAGAAGCGGTATTATAAGACACCTTTCATTAGCTTACTTAAAATTTCGAGTAATCTTCTTAATATATTAATTATAAATTAAAGAAATAATCTTACGCTTTCTGTCGCATATTATCTTAATCCTTAAGAATTATTTAATATCTCCAAAATCATACATATTATACGCTTGATTCAGTCGTTTAATAAAATCCTGTCCGAGCTTTAAGTCGTCTTAGTAATAAAGTACTTAAATATCATCCACGTAAAAAAGAATAAGGATTTTATAAGCAGGATTTATAAATATATACGGTTCTTCTGAATATAGAATCAGCCCTAAATCTATTAACGTTTTGCTAATATACTTATATTATAAGTATAGAAAATCACGCATCTCGTAGAGAGCGCGATTAACTCGTAGTATATATTTAAGCTTATTAAAACCTAAAAGGAATCTATAATATACGATTTTACCGTTTATATCCCGAAGAGCGTTAATAAACGCGTTAATTACGTCGAAGCACTTGACTTTTAAGTTAAAATAAGTTGCGAACGCTATAGCGATTTAGAAGGATTTAATTAAGAGCGTGCTAGCGTATATAAAAACAATTATTAATTTACTTTAAAGATTATCTTATATAATAATTCGAAATCTATATCTTAAAATATATTCTTTTAAATCTGGCTTATACTTAAAAACTTATATAAGCGGGACAAATATTAATATAATATTTAAATTAAATACTTTTAAAATTTAATAACTTTATTTATTTATTATTCTTATTTTTAAGCTCGTATCTTCTTTAAATTATTCTTTTATTAAGTAATTCTTAAGATCGCTTTATCGTTTTAATTTAAATAAAAGATTTTAAATTTTAATTTTTAAAAATAAAATCTTCCTTTTTAGTAATTAGCGGCTCGTTTATATTATTATTATAATTATATAATATATAATCTTTATTAAATCTTAAAGATTATTTTATTTTTTTAATAATATATATTAATTAAGTATAAGCCCTTAAAGTATTTAATTAATTTCGGACCGAAGATTATTGTATTAATCGAGGATTTAATTACCCCCGAGATTAAGCTCACTCCCGAGCTTAAGGTTACTTTTATTAAAACGTATTTATTTAAAAATAATTATAAATATTATAAATACTTTATTACTTTAATTCTTTTATAATCTTCTTCTTTTCCTTTTACTTTTAGCTGGCTTTTTTATTTTGCCGAGCTTTTAATAAGTGTACTTAATTTTAATTAAGCTTCTTTTATTATAATCTAAAAGCGTATTACTCTTGCTTATTTTACTTCCGTTATCTAAGCACTTTATACTTTAGTTTAAAGATATAGTATTAAAATCATTATTAAAGACTCCTCTTATAATCGAAGTCTCGATAATATTTAAATCTCAATGCGTAATAATCGAGACAAATCCCGCGCTTAATCTTACAGTACATTCGAATCTCGATTAATGAATTATATATTCTTACGCAAGTCGAATGCCTCTAAGTTATGCTTTATGCCTAAAATAAACTCTCGGTCTAACGCACTTTCTTTTAATTCCTTACTTTATTTAGGAGGGCCTTTTAAAGCAAAAGTATATTTTAAAATTAAAAGTCTATTTACTATACTCGGACTATTAATATACTCTTTTATCCCCGAGTTTTAACTCTCGGAGCTTTTAATTAATTTTTAAATTTATTTAATATATAATTAAGTCAAGTCTTCGCTTAAGAGATTTATATTATTTTCTTTAATAGTCACATCTTTAGTAATATTCTTAATGATTTTAGCTTAATTTACGATAAATTTATCTTCCTTAATAAGATTATAAATAAACTTAGCTTTTTAAATCGTAATCTTTATTTCTTTATTTAAAATAATATAAAAGCTATCTTCGTTAAAACGCACGTTACGCGTGATAATTATTTTATTAAAACGTAACACTTAAATCTTATAAATATTAAAAGCGTAAAAACTTATAAAATATTTAATATATACACGCGTAGTTATTTTAAACGCTTTCTTATCTTATCCTTTAACTCTCTTTATTATTAATAAGTACGCTTTATAATTATATATATAAATACTATTTTAATTTAATTTAAAATCTACAATAAGTCTTATAATAAGCGCTAGGTTATACTATTGAAAATAATTCCAAAACCACTTGTCGTTAACTTTAATAAGTGATAGCCAGTTATTTACTCGCCTTAGGCTTTTATTATATAAATAGATTCCTATAAATATACATTTAATACTTAAATTTACAGAAAGATTGGCTAATAATTTTATTTTAATACTTTTATTAATTACTTCTTAATTAGCTCTTTTAGCTCCGTTATTTAGCTTATGAGTTGCCGTTAATAAGAGCTCGAGGTCAATTCCGAGCTCATTAGCTTATCTCTTATATTTCGTAAATCCTCGAATTGCAATAACTGCTTTCTCTTAATTATACTTAAATTTATATATTAAAAATCTAAACTACTTTCGAACCTAAGTTTTAAAGCTCTTAATATATTAAAACACTTTATTATACTCTTTTATTTATAATATATAATTAACGAGTAAGCCGCTGTACTCGCATTTAAGTATAAAGAGTTAAAAGTAATTACTTTAGTATTTTAAATAATTAAATAAATCTTAAATGATTTTTTAAAATAATTTAAAGGATTTCTTTTTTAATAAACGTTTAAAGATTACTTAAGTAATATAAGTTAAAGTATATTACTTGTATTTAATTTTCCTTATTATTTTAATAATCTTAATATTTCTCGCCGTGCTTATTAATTTCCTTAAAGCATTTACGCCTAAATAGCTTACTCGTAGATATTAAATACGCTTTAAGTCTGTTTTAAGATATTTATAATTTTTAAATAATTTATATAATTTATTTACTCTTTTAAAAAGCGTTAAACATATTATAATTCCTGTAACGCTTAAGAGTATATTACAAGTGCTTAAAAAGTAAATTAAACGTAGCTTATATTTAAAGAAAACGAAGTTCTATTTACGCTTTAGCTATTATATTATATAATATTCACTAATTAATAAGCCTTTCTCGTTTTATCTTAAAGTGCAGTCTATACTATAAAATTAAAGACCGGTCTTATAAAGACGAGCTTTAAAATTAATATTAATATAAAAGTTTTCTATAATTATAACGTCGTAAAGCGTAAAATCAAATAATTCTCTATTTAAACCCTTAAGCATTTCTTTTATGACTCGAGTTCCGCGCTTAATAATAAGCAATTGAGAGCTCTTATACTTAATTAAATCCTTAGGAATACATTTCATAAAAGATCTTTTTATTAATATTAAATAATTGTTAATTAAATTAGTCGCTCTACAATTATTTAATAAAATAGAATTTAATAAAGGATAAGGTGAATTCTAAAGAGAGTATATACCTGCAATTAAATACTCGGCCAGATTAAGTAAGAGCACCGAGTACGTATAAGTCCCGTTTATTCCTCCTTTATTTAATAAGTTTTTAAGAAAAGTAAACTTCTTTTTATTTAATTTATTAAATTTTTATTTATTTAATTTCGTTAAGAAATCTTTTATTAATTAAAAGAAAAGCTTATCTAAGCTTATTTACTCGCGGAGTGCTTTTTATTATAACGTAATAAACCGTTATTAAATCTTATTATAATATTAATTATTTATTTTTAAGTTTAAACGAGTTATTTTATCTTAATGTTTAATAAATACTTTTTTATAAATTATTATTTAAAAACGAATATAATTTAAAGAAGACTAATAGTAAATTTTTTCTTTTAAGTATAAATATGCCTTTTTTATAAGTTTTTCTTTTATTTTAAATTAGTTTAATTTTTAATTTTATAAATCAAAAGCTTCCGAGTCGGGTGTTTTATTATTATTAAAGCGTAAATTAAAAGTAAAGAAATAATTATGTTTTAATTTACTATCGATAAGCTATTAATATTAGCGATCGGCTTAATTAAAATAAAACAGCTGTGCGAGCTATTTTAAGGAGTATTTGGGAAGTATCCCGAGCTCGTCGGCTTCTTTAATTTTAAAAAAGTATTTTTGAGCTTATAAGTTATTAAAGTTATTAATTGTGATTAGGAAAAGGTTAATATTAAGGGTGCCGAGCATTTCCGGCATATAATATAAGTTCTTTTTACGGATTAACTCTTAGTATTATATAATCTAAACTTTCGGGTTTCGGACGTTCTTTATATTTAGAAATTATAAGTAATTTTAACGAGTTATTATCTGAATCGTTATATCTGTTTAATATAAAACTGTTTTAAGCGTACGAATTAATGCTTAAATATTAACTCTTTTCTTAACGACAAATTATATAGCCGTTATATTAAAGAATTAGCGGCCTATAGTTTTCTTAATCTATTCGTCAAGCTTAAAGTATACCGTAATTCATAATTATTATATTACGTATTTTATAATATACGCTTTAGCTTTGGCCTCGGCTTTCTTTTAATAAGATTCTGCGGTTATTTTAATAAGTTCGTGCGATTAAGTAAGAAAAGAGGTAATAAAAGCGTTAAAGCTTATAATTATTTAATTTAAGAAAGACGCAGTTATTGCGTGATAATCGAGCGCCTATTTCTAGAGTTATTTATTATATTTGTTCGTCTTTATTATATAATTTAATTTAACGAGATTATTTTTTTATTAAGCGATCTACTTAGCGGTCCGTGGATTTTTATTAATAATTTTAGTTAGTGTTTCTGTATTTAAAGCATTTAAGTTAATAAAGGGCTAAAGTCCGAGCATTTAAGCGCTAAGAGTCAAATAATTTATTTATAATAGAAAGTCTTTAGGCTTTAAGTATATAATATTTACGTTAAGACCGCTAAGACTATCGTATGATAATATCTTAATAATCGCGCCAAAAGGTGCGTTAGGGTTTAAGCGTAAAAAAAAGAAATAAAGATTATAAAGTTAAAGTTAAATAAGCTTAATTAAAGCTCGAAATCTATATATGCCAAAAGTAGCTTATAAAGACAAATATAGCTTTTAATTATCGTATAAAAGTAAAGCAAGCTTTTAATAATTTAAAAGCTTTACGATTAACGTAGAAAACAAAAGTTCAAAAAATATATTAAAATAAGCGTTACCTTTTATAAAAAAAGATTGTGACCCGAGTATATATATACGTAAGTGCTTACGAGAGCATACACATGACCAGTAGACTGCGCTAGGGCGCGACAAGACCGATATACGCTTAAGGACCTCGAATCGGATCTGAATTTACGTAGTATTATATTAAAAGTTAAGCCGACGTTTAAGTTTAAAATTAAGCTTTTAAGAGCTTTTACTTTACTAAATCTTTCCGACGCTTATAAGCTAAAAGGCATTAAGAATTACCTTAAGTAGCGTAATAAAATCTTTAGTATCGGAATATTTAATAGTATTTTTAAGTTTATAAATATTAAATTACGTTTATATACGCTAAAAAGAATTAACGAATAAAATAACGATGTCGACGAAAATATCTTAAAGAAATAAACCGATTAATAAGTAAGAAAGGCTTAAATAAGACTTGCTATTATTTTGAATTATAAGCTTAGTTTATTAGTATATACTACCGGAAAGAAAACTGCTTTAGAGATGTAAAAAGCCTTATAATATTAATATAAAGATAATAAAAACGTCTTAATATATAATACTATTTAAGATTATATTAAGCTTTATTATAATAATTTCTTATTTTTAGAGAAGTTTATTATTGCCTTTAAGCTATCGATTATTAAATTAAATACGCTAAAGATGGCTCTCCTCGCAGAATAGTATTTAATTATATTTATTATTATAATTTCCGAAAAATAGCTTATTTAAGCTAAACGATAGCGCTTAAATTTACGTATTATATTAATTATTACAATATTTAGCGATTTTATAATAGACTTAAGTATTATTATTAGCGTTAACTTAAATATTACTTTAAAGAGTTTTATTAAAGATATTATAAATAAAGCATAAGTTAGCGAGTTAAGTAAAATAGCTGGATAAGTTTTTTATAAAAATAAGAGTATTTTAAATTAATATAAAAATTAAAATAAAAGTAACTTTAATATTAAAAATAATAAAAATAAAAGCGAAAATAATTTTAAAATTAAGTTAATTTATAAATATTATAATTAATTAAACTCACGTTATATACTTAATAATTATTATATAATAAATAAAATTAAAAAAGTTAAATTTAAAAGAAATATAAAAAGAAATATATTTTATATAAAGATTATATTAAAAATAAAAAAATAATAATAAAAAAAATAAAAATAATAAAAAGAAAGAGAATTCCGGTAATAATTTTAATAATAATATTTTTAAATTAATATTCTTTTCGTTTATTTTTATTATTTTAGCGCTTAGATTCGCTACTTTTTCTTATAAAAATAAGTCTCAATAGCTATTTAATATTAAAGTTACCGAATATATATTTAACGACTTATTAAAGTTCTCTAAATACACGCTATATTTTAATTTATTATTTATATTAATAATTAACGGTTCTTTTAGACTTAACGGCATTAATAAATATATATTTAAAATAATTAAATTAGACGGTTTCGTACGTATAATTTATTATTATAATATATTATATATGCTTTTCTCTTTTATATACTTATATTTTAATTATAAATTAATTAAATTGAATAATTACCTTTAATTAAATAAGCTTTTTATAATATTAAATAAAAAGATTTATTACGTTAATTTAAAATCTCTTTTAATAAAAGAAGAGTAATTTACTAGTATGGTAGGGTTGACCTCAGAGGCCCATTTGTCACGTAATTGAGCTGCATTTTGCTATATTTAAGATAGCTTCTAAGGTAATATCCTTCAAAAATAATAACGATTTTTACTATTATAATATTTCTTTTTTATTTAAATTATACTTCTTCCTTCTTTTAATAGATTATATACTTTAGATATATAATATCTCAAGTACTCGTTAAATAGGTATTTCTTACGGTTATCTTCCGGTATTTACTTTATTACCTTTTTATTATATATTTAGTATTTTCTCTTTTATATATTTTAATAACCGACGTAAGGAGCAAATAGAAAAGCTAGAGTGAAGTACGTAAAGAAGCTTAAAAGCCTTTTATATTAATTATAAAAACCGAAACCGATAAATACTCGAACTGGTATAGACTTATTTACTTAAAAATCTCTTAGCTCTTAAAGCAGAACCAGATATAACACTTCGACAGTCTCTTATAATATAACGAGAAGCATAAGAAGTCTGAAGGGAAACTACTTACTTTTAATATAAGAGTACTTAGATTACTAGAAAAGCCAGCTCTAGCACGTGGAGCATCGATGCTGAAAAGGTCGGACCGAAAATAGCCGGATTACGCTATTAGAAACGCTTTAACCGATATTAAAGCATATTCGATACTTCGGAAAACGAGAAGTAGATTATTTGAAATGAATCCGGCAAATTTCAACGCCGACCGTATTTCTAGCAAGCGTATCTATTACTTTTTTCTTCTTCTTTTCCGCTAATAGCTTATTTCAGGCTAGCGAGATAGAGCTTAATAAAAAAGTATACGGGGTTCTACTTTATGCTTTTTTAATTAGTTTCGGTTTTAAGTTATTTTACGTTAAAATTAATTTTAATAATAATAAAGCTTTAATATTTAACGAGATTTATTTACTTCGCTTAAGCTTGTACGTTCGTTTATTATAAGAACAAGAGGCTTAGACTTCGGCGTCTTTCGGGCTCTATTACCCGGGAAGAGCCTGAAGTTATAGGCTTTTTAACTTGATATTTTATTTATATATTTCCTTTGTTTTCTTGAGCTCGTATATTCTTCTTTTTTTAGTATAATATATTGTATCTTTTACTTTTTTATTAATAATATTAAGCGTATTTGCTCTTTAATAAATTATTAATTTCATTAAGAAAAATTAATTATATCCGAAAACGATATTAAAAATATTACCTTCAGCGGTAACTCGAAGGGCAAAGAGCCTGAACGATCTTCTGATAACTTCTTTATAACCCGAGGAAGCTTTACGACCCCGATTATAGATTATTTTATTATTAAGACTGGCTTTATAAGTTCTGTAAGCTCTTCTACTTTTGTGCCTGCTAGATTTTTAATAAAACTTAATATCGCTGGAATTATTAGCTTTACTTTATTATAACTACCGGGAATACTTGTAGACGATGCTTTAATTATTAGTAAGAGAAAGAAAAGAAATAGAAGCAGTAGTAATAATTTACGATAAAATATATTTAATTATAATTAAGGCAATAGCTATTCAGAAAGTTTTAATATAAGAGCTCAAGCCGCCTCTTAAGCTTTACCGGCTTATATAATATTCACTTAGCTTATATATCTTTAATCTATATTATATTCGCTTCCGAAGCAAGGGGAACTTAACCCCGCTAATATAAGCTATATAGCACCGCTTCAGGCTCAAGCTACTTCCGCTTAGGCTTTTTAATTAATACGACTTGCGCTAGGATAATACAGACTTGCTGAAACTTCTGTATTATACGGAATAAACGAGGTTCTAAATAATTATTATTATAAACTTACTTCTAATAATATAACGTTTTAATAGCTTATATCTCAGGCCGTACGACTTATTACGGATTCTATTAAAGGACTTCTTCATTTCGTAGTAGCTTAAGCCATACTAACCCCAGGCACTTTTAGCTGCTTATACTTTAACGGGAATAATACTACTAGGTTTTTCAAGACTCTGAAGTAGCTCTTTACGGCTCGAGGTATTACGGATGACGCCGAAAAGAAATAATACGTCGTGGACTATTATATTCTCGAAGTTGGCCAAAATATCGAATAGCTCCCCGATTTCCTTAATAGCATTTATTAAGAGTTAGTTAAGGAAGTTATAAGAGAGTACCGAACGTTCGATCTTAAATAATATTATTATACTTTTTAAAACTTAAAGAAGATATTTAATGATTTTAAATATATCGCGGAAAATGCTTCTGAATTTCAATTTCGATAGTTTTTCTGAGCTTTTAAAGAGGTTAATCGAGTTTATATACGAAAGAAAATTATTATAAAGCAGTAAATAATTATAAAGTTTCTGGCGGCTTTACTTAAATATTTAAAGCGGAAGGCCGGAACTTTTATAAAAGATAATAATACTTTCGATACGGAAAATATGCGATCTTTTAATGAAATATACGCAAGGATAAAAGGCTTACTCCGAGTCGAACGGGAAATCGATACTTTAATTAAAAAGGAAGTATTATCTATGCGAACTACTCGAGCCGACCGTCTTCGATTCGGGTCGAGTAATAGCAAAACTTCTTTTTCAGCGGTATAGTTCGGAGGGCTTAATCTTATAACTCGCTCCGAGCTTATAAAGTATAAGGATAATTCTCTAGCTCGGGAGATCGACGACGTTTTTAAAAAGAGTTCGGTGCTTTGTCTTAAACTGAATCAAGAAAGGTATATTCGAGAAAAAGTTATTCTTACTATCGAGAGGCTGACTTGCGATATTAATTAAGTTATAAAACGGGATATCGATACGATTGCGGAAAAACTGAATAACTTGCGTATTCTATACGTTATCGTAAAGAAAAGAAAGAATCTAGAATTAATAGCCGAAGTTAAAGCTTTATCTGCTTACGAGTCGATCGCATATCCCGAAGAAGCTGAGGTATTTTACTAAGATTCTAGAATAAGCTTTAGATATAATCGACGTTTCAGTATAAAAAACGATATAAGTACCGGATGCTTTTTTTGCTTTAATAAGCCGATTCCGGGTGCTAGACTTTAAGGATTCTATAAGTATTAAAATTAATATTACGAGTTCAAGAAGTAGCTTGGTTTAAGAATTATTTATAAGAATAAAGATAATTATATTTATATAAGCTTTTAGAAGGAAGGAATAAAAGCTTAAGCGGTTTAATTTCCTCGGGATAAATTAAAAAGAGAAATCTTTATTTTACGAATAATTAATATAAAAAAAGACTTAGATTTAAGGCGGAAAGAAGAAGCAGTCTAGAAGAAGCTTCGGGACGCTTAAGAAGCTTTTTTAGCTTAATAAAATATTATACCGAAGTCAGCTTCAGAAGGATTAATATTAAAAGCAAGTTAAGAGCTTTAAGATTATTTAGATATCCTCGCTGTCCGATTCTTCGATATAAAAAGATTAGCTAACGTTTAAAACGTACTTGCTATTTCCGATTCAGAAGGAATAAATAATAACTTCGAAATAGTATTTATAAAAATAAGACGACAAAATGCCGCTGCTTCTAGAGTAGCAGTAAGAGCCGAATTATATATAACCGGAACCTTATTTTAAAAACGTCTTAAGGCTTAAGCTGATTACGAAAGATTAAAAGTTCGTAAAGAAATCAAGAATACCGTCAGATTTCAAGAGCTTATAAACGTGGACCTTTTAATTGAAGTATTTAAAGCAAAACCTACTCGGATTATCGCAAAAGATAATAATAAGAATATTATTTCTAAGAAATTAAAAGAAGTTATTTCAGTCGTAAGTCGAAAAAGACCGATTATTATTAAATTATCTTTTACAGGGATTATTCGGAAACGCGCTGAAAGCAATTTATTTATTATTATTAAAACGACTTTAAGCCGACTTCGCGTATATTAGGCGTTATCGCGGAATAATTATACATTAAATAATACGCTGGATAAGCTTCTTGCTTAGAAAGAGCTCTTTGGAAACTTAATTTTAGAAGAAATCCTTATTTTAATCGACTTATTAAGGATAAGTCGACCGAAGACTATTAATTAAGAGATTCAGGACTAGATCGTTACTGCTAGTGTCGAGATTATAAAGTATATAAAGGCTTTTTAGGACTGCGATTAAGAAGGGAATAATATTATATTTTAACGTCTTTTATTATTTCGGGCTAATACTTCGGATTCTATATTAAGAGGATTGCGAGCTTCGCGATAGCCTGGACGTATTTTCCTTAGATGGGAATAACGAATTATTATTTACTTTATTGTATCCCGAGCTAGACTTACGTATAAGCTTTAAGTCTAATAAAGGAAATGGAGGTATTAAGTCTTTTTAATACAGGAAATGCTAATTTAGTAATTAATTTTCTGGTTATTATTAAGCTTAATTCTTTTCTTTGGCTTAATGCTTATAATCTTAACTGTTATTTTAATAGCGCTTTAAAAAGTAATAATTTTAAAAGGAGAACTTAAAATCGACTTACTATTAATTACTGAAGTTTATTTAATCGATATACTTTAAGGACCGAGTTATAAGTAATACTCTTTAACGCCGAAGTATATGATTATTATACTTAAAAGGACGAGACTTAGTAATATCCGAGCTACTTTTGATTCCGGCGCAGAAGTCAGTTATATATTTTATAATATTGCTGTTTAATTAGAAGTCCTTATTATAAAAAGCGATTTTATAGCTTTAAAGAGTATTATAAGCGTAAAATCGCGATTTCTGGGATATGCGGATAACGTCCCGGTTATAATAAGAGATTATATTATCCTTATTAGGTTTTATATTATAAATATCTTAAGTATTAGAATTATTTTTAGATTTTTATTCTTTTGGATTACGCGCGTTTTATTTAGATACTTATTTAATACGGAAGGCGGTTTAATTTACGTTAATTTATAAAATAAGATTACGCGATTAATTATTATTATTAAAGTAACTGAACTTATAAAATACGCTAAAAGCATTGAAGCTGCGAAGTCTGAGAATCGAGCTGGCAGAATATTATTAGATCCGGAATTAGATTACTTGGAATCCGAAACTGACTCGGGAAACAAGTAATTAATTATAATTAGAGCTTTATAATTAGTACCGTCGAATGCTTTTTGAAAGATACTTCCTTTAAGCTCGAAGACGAGTATTTTTACAGGAGGAACGAAGAAACCTTTGGTAATAAAAGTAATTCCTCTTTCGAAGACGTTTTATATATTTCTATCGAATATATAAAGCAAGAATTTATAATTCTAAAGACGGACTTTTACGATTATTTCTTTTATAAAGATTTTATTAAAGTTCCTTTCGGTAAAGAATATATATTTAGTACCGTATTAACTGAGAAAATCGAGCTTACTTTTTAATTTATTACGAATTATAATATTTTACTAATAACGTTCTTATTCAGAAAACGCAAATAAGTTTCGCGGGTTTATATTATATATAAAACGAAAGATAAAAAGATTAAGCTTATAAATTAAATAAATAAAATAAGAGATACGCTTAAAAGCCGTAAAGATTAATACGAAGTCTTTAAAGAAAAGGACTTTCTTTAGAAGTAAGTTAGAAAGTATTAAGATATTTTACTTTTTTGTTTTACCGGCTTTCTTCGCGGATTTAAGATTACAGAAGAGCGACTTATTACTTTAGATATTAGAAATATATTATAACTAGAAGAAAGAGCTTTCTTCGACGAAATTATATTAAATCGAGAAGGTGTTATTATATTTAACTGAATTGAATATAGGAAATTCTATAAGGATATTTCGCTACTTATAATTATTAAGACGGTAGATTATAAAGCCTAGTAAGTATTATACTTTCTACTCCTTAGAGCGTTAGCTCCCGAAGTCAGGAAGATAATAGAAGACAGACTTAATCGTAGGGTTCTCGAACTCTCTAAGGGGCCATATCGTAACGCTTAATTCTTAATTAAGAAGAAAGAACCAAGAAAGTACCGCTTAATTAATTCGGCAATTATATTTAACGTAATCATTTTAAGAGACGTTAATTTATTTCCTTTTATTAACGAATTTTCAGAGGAATTTATAAGGTATTATATCGCGAGCTTAATAGATTTATATTTAAATTATAATTAATAAGTATTATATTAAAGTAGCCGAGATATAACGGCTTTTTTCGTACTTAATATCGGATTAGTCCGAAATACGACGCTACTTCAGGAAATTATAAATTCTATTACTTAATTCGTAAGAATAATCGGTAAAATATTAAAAGATATTATGCTTTTTATTATAATATTATTTTTAAACGACGTTAGCGTAAAAGGATTATATATAAATTACGATTAAAAGAAAGCACGGCTTGGAATTCGTTAATTCGTCCTTAAGTACTTTCTTAACTTCGATAAGATATTAGAACGCTTTAAGCGCGCTGGAGCTATTATAAGCCTTAAATCTCAGTTCTGTTGTAATAATATGAACGTTATCGGCTACGTATATAATTCGTAAGAAAGAGAACCTTTAGCTGTATATTTAATTAAAGTATAGAAATAAAAAGAACCAGAAAATATTATAAAAATTAAAGGATTTCTAAGTTTAATTATTTATTTCCGTATTTAGATTAAAGATTTTCGTTTATTAGCCGAGTTATTATACGATTTTATTAGAAAAGGAATTAAATTTATATAAAATCCCGTAACTTACGGCTAAGTAATAAGAACTTTCTAAGATATCTTATATTTTTTCTTAGTATTTTGCAGGATCGACTACTTTAAGGGCGCTGGCGAAATCGTCGTTTCTGTAGATTCTAGTAGAGTCGGATAAGGTGGTTTCTTTGGTTAGCGTGATCCGAAAAATAATAAGCTTAAACTGGCGAAATATGAAAGCGGCTTCTGGACGAAAGCAGAACGAGATTACGATATTATAAAGAGAGAATATAAAAGTATATTTTTAATTCTTAAGAAGTTTAAAATCTGGCTTATAAGAATCTATTTTATTATAAAGATTAACGCAAATACTCTTATTGCTTAATTTAAAAGAGTTGCTTACGATTATTTTAGTGCGATGCTTATTCGTTAGCTCGCCTGGATTAGGCTTTTCGACTTCGAAGTGCGTTATATTAAAGGTGTTACGTATATAATAGCAGATATTCTCTTAAGAAAACCTAAATACTTTGAGGATACTGAAGAAGATACCGAAAATAATAATAATAAGAATTAGATTTTAGTTGAGCTTAATGCGGTTGGAATTTGCCCGATAGAAGCGGAAAGCACGGAAGATTTAATAAAAGAGCCAGAGACCTTCGATGACTTTGAGTTAATCCGAAGACGCGATATCTTCATCGATATAAAGCGAAAAGTCTAAGAATTGCGAGATAAGTCGAACGATTAAATAATACTTAATAGCGACTCGTGTATAGATTAAGAGAGCGAAGCGAACTTATTAATATTTTCAAAATATTATAAGGAGTATTATTAAAAGATAATTATTTATTTAATTACGCTTAAGATTTCGAAAAGTATAAATTTAAAAGCTTTCCGTGTATTTAAGAAAGAAGTATTATTATACGGAGTTTATAATTAGCGTATTTAGAGACTTTTATTAAAAGGCGCACTTATTAAACTCGTTATCGATACCGATAAAGATAAGGTATATATCTTGCGAAGCTGTTATAATAGCTCCGGCTATAAAAGAAGAGAAAGTATATATTACCGCATTTCTTAGCGCTATTTCTGGAAAAGCTATTTTAAAGATTCTGCGGAATTCGTTAAAATATACGATAAGTACATATTACGTAATACTAAGCGATAAGAAGAGCTTATAATTCTAATTACTTTAAACGGACTTATAAAAAAATAGGCGCTAAATATTACTTTTATACTAATACGAAACAGGAAGAAATATCTCGTTATCGCCCGGGACGATATAAGCGGTTAGGTCGAAGCCAGGGCGCTTGCTTCGAAGGAGGCTAAAGGTATCGCTGATTTCATTTGGTAAGATATTATTTGCCGATATAGGCTGTTTTAGAAGCTCGTAATCGATGGAAGCATAAAGAATATAAGCGAAGTCGTTAATCTACTAAATAAAGTAGAAATTCGACGAATTCAAATATCGGCTTATAACGCGAAAGCTAATAGTATAATCGAGCGGGGATATGGTCTTATTAAGAATACTTTTTCTAAAATAAGAAGAAACTGGATAAGTAACTTACTAGCGGTTTTATTCGCTGACTATATTATAATCTATAGACTTATAAGTTATATTCTTTTTTATATAATTTACGGCAAAGAATTAGTTTTTCTTATCGAAACACGTTATCTTATTTAAAAAAGCTTTTTCTCGGAAGACATTAAGAGTATTAATGATTTGATTTACATTCGAACTCTCTAATACTAAATGCGGAATAATGATATAAAGGAAGTTAAGCTTTAAAAGATACGCCGTAAATAAGAAGGGAAAGAAGCTTTCGACGTAAAAAAAGACATTCGAAATAGGCTATTATAAGTTAAAGACCTAGTTCTTAAGTACGATTCTATTCGGGAAATCGATATATTAAGGAGTAAAAAGCTTGACTTTCGGTGGCTAAGATCTTACGAAATTTACGAGGCCTTTCCTGAAAAGAATTATTATAAGCTGAAAGAGTTAAGAAACGACGGTATACTTTTCCGCGGTACTTTTATAATTAATCGCTTTAAGCTGTTTTATAAACGAGAGCGCTTTATTTGCTATGAAGACGACGAGCTTTCAGCGATAATTTAATATAATAATAGTAAAGATTAGCCTGAATCTAATCTCGAGGAGCGAAATTTATAAGGCTTTGAAGATTCTGAAGAGCTTACGAGACAAGTTATACGGAATAATGGAATTATTATTAGAATACTTTAAAGATTAATTCACGCGGAACGAAATTAATATCGAGTCGTTATTTATTCTTTTAGCGAGTAGCTTAATTGCCACGACTAATATTATTAATTACTTCTTATTATAATTCTTATAGCTCGTCGCTTAGCGTTGTCGAATATTAAATTATAGCGAGAACGTATTTTTTATATCTTACGGGGGGGACGAAGATTAAAGCACGATAATGGAGGTATATATTAAAATATTAGGGGCTTTCTTTTAAACGACGAAAAATCCCTTCAGTACTTCGAATATTATTTACGCTTATAAATACTTTCCGATCGCACTCACAAGTCGTTCCGTAATAATAATACTAGTATCTTAGTCGAGCTAAATAATATATTTGCGATAGCTGCTCTTCGAACAATTCAGTACTACTGACGCTGGACGTACAGGCTCGAAAGCCTGTAAATACAATGATTATCGGTACGTTATAAAGCTAAAGAAGCCCCTGAGAAACTTAAAGAGAGTTTTAGCCTCGTGGGATAGTTTAATTAAATTAAGTCGATTATAGCTTGCGCTATAAAAGAGCAGAATCTAATCGAATACTTATTTCTTACTAAATCTTATAAAGAATTAGATAATAAATTAGACGAAGTTCTTTCGACGAGCCGTTCCGGAGCGTTAATAATCTTAATATATTAATAGGCCAGGCGCTGAAAACGATAACTTCTCGAGATATATTACCGAAGTAAGCTCGTATAATAAGTCCCCGAAGGTAGTCGAAAACCAGAAATTCTTCTTTAATATTATTTAAATATTTTACAATAAGAAAGATCTATCTTAATTAAAATAGCTTTTAGAATTACGGTAAATAAGCTATCAGTTTGAAAAGAAGATATATAATAATTAAGAGATTACGCGTAATTAGACGATTTAAGATCTGAAAGAACTTGTAAAATTAAATAATAAAATTAATCTGTATATCTAAATAAATAATAAAGCGCGCGACAGGCTATAAGTTATTATAAAGGAAATAAGTTATTATAACTGCCTTATACCGGTAATAAAGATCGTTAGATTTATTATTAATAATATAGAAAGTTTATTCAGATATTAATAATTTTAATATAACGTACTTGAAAACGGAGCCTAGTATTCCGAGACCGTGACGGTTGAATTAAAAACGGGCAGAGTAAGTACGGCTAGTAAGTTGCAAATTTCTAGTTTTTTTATATTTCTTTTACGCTTTTAATTTTTTATATTATAAGTATTTTATTTTTAATTAGATTATTAGTTTTCGGAAATCAGCGGTCGAGTTATCGCGAGCCTAAAGTTTAATATAAAAGTTATTATTAGATTTTATAAGTTCTCTCGATCGACGGCTGCTAAGTTTAAGCTTCTATGCTGCCTGAATACTAGCAGTAATAACTTAATTAAGAGTAAAAGTATAAGATAGCGGATTAGATACCGTGATAGGCCGAGCTTGTTTTAAGTTATTTCAGGTAACGCGTCGAAGTGCTGAAGTAATAACGATTCTATTTCCTTAAAGTTTCGGTTAATTAGTTTTAAGACGATAAAACAGGCAGAATTACTCCGTGTGAAGGGAGATTCTAATTAATTTGAATTATACGCTTCTTCCTTAGCTGTTCCGAAATCTCGCTTATCGGAATTCAAATACCGTTATTATAGTTCCGTCGCGATAATAACTTTATAAAAGATTTAAGCAGGTAAATAATACTTTATTATAAGTATTTGAGTTATTTATAAGTATTCTTCTGATTTTATTCTTATAAAGTTATCTCTTATTAAGTAAATTAATTAGACTTCAAGTCAAGAGCTTCCTTCAGCCAGATATCAGTCCTCGGACCTTTAAATTAAGAATATTAATCGATTAAGAAAAAGTATTATTATTTCCGCTTTTAAGATATATTTGCTTTTTCCTTAAACTTAGAATCCGGCTCAGCTTACACCGGCTTATAAAGGTGTTCGGGGAATATTTCTATTACCCTTAAAGTCATTATAGAGTTATATTAGTATAAGGTTCTTTAAAAAGGAATCTTACTTTTAGACGAAAAGGGATTACTTTAGTGAAAAAGGATTTCCGGAAAGCTTGATATTATCGGTTTAGAAGTTGCTTGCGATATAATTAATAAAAGTTTAAAATAAATAATAAAGTTAGAGATATTTCTTATTTTAATAAGGCGATTAAAGCTGCGCTTTTATTTTAGGTTTTTAGATCGTATCGGAGGATTATTGAAATAAAGGAAGTTAGCGATATTAAGTAAGAAGGAACTTACTTTTAGCTTCTTACTCTTCTTAGCTAATTAATAATAAGAAGTAAGTCGACGGAAAGCGACGACGAAGGCGGTTTAAGATAGCTTATAGCTTATTAAAGCTTTAAGGGTTATTCTCGAGAAGCTTTTACCTTGTAACTTGCCGCTAGGAAAAGAAAGAGACCGCGAGGAAGACTGAGCAGCTCGAAGTTAATATATAAAGTATAGTATTTCTTTTCTTTTCTTTTTAAATATAATAAATTTCAGCTGCTTATAATAATTTACTTATTTATTAGAGAATAATAAGAAGATATAATAAGAAGTTATTGAGGTATTATTAGCGCTTTTATTTGATATAGTAATTATTAAGATAAGAAGAAAGAGAATTACTTAAAACCGATTTCGTTGTTATTTAATATCGATTTATTAAAAAAATAAAAGCAGAAAGAAGAAGATAAGAATGAAAAAAAGATTTAACTGAATTAATAAAAGAGATGCTCTGATTAGTTTTTTTTTATTTTTCTATTATACTTCGAACCTTAAAGGTAAGAAGACCGTCTTTCGACTATTATTTATTTTTAATTTTATATATTTATATATTTTTGCTTTTTTAGTATACTTTTAGTATATTTCCTTTTATTTTTAATAACGATTAAGAAATTAAGAAAGTTCGTGGAAGATTCGTTAAAGTAAAAGTATGAAAAAGGAGCGGGGTCGTTAAAGATACGCTAGCTTAAAGTATAAAGGAATATCGACGAATTCGACGCGTTATAGGGATCGATCTCTGTTCTATAAGGAAAATCAGTCTCTGCGCCGTGAGGGAAGAAGTCGGGAACTTATTCAGAATGCTGATTGTGCGCTGATCTGTCTTGAAGGAATCATTTTAATTTTGCTAAAGCTGAAGTTTACTCGGATGCGATATTTAAGAAAGTAAGTTTAGGCGGCAGAAACGATGCGATAAGTGCTAGGAGGTATAGAAAGACTGATATAAATATAAAGAGACGCGTAAAGCCTCCTTAAGAGTATTATGGAAAAGAGTAGTAGAATTATTGAAAAGAAAAGGAAGGAAAAAGAGTAGTAAGGTAGAAGATAATATTTGAAGGTGTTAAGCGAGACGATTGTTTGCTTTTAAAAGGTGAGGTGCAGGTTACTTAATATTTATTTATTCTTACTCAGATATATTTTCCTTTGAGTATTTGGAGCTTTAAAGCTGCAATATTAGTTCTTATTTCTTTGCTCGAGGTCGAGCATGAGTTTTCTAAGGGAGGGACGCATGTAGTGGGGTTGACCTTAGAGGCTTATTTGTCACGTGATTGAGCTATATCTTACTGTATTTAAAATAGCTTTTAAAGTAATATTTTTTAAAAATAATAACGATTTTTACTATTATAATATTTCCTTTTTATCTAAATTATATTTCTCCCTTCCTTTAATAGATTGTATATTTTAGATATATGATATCTTAAGTACTCGTCAAATGGATATTTCCTACGGTTATCCTCTGGTACTTGCTTTGCTACCTTCTTGTTATGTGTTTGGTGTTTTCCCCTCCACACTAGTTCTGGGTATATTAATATACCGGGACTGATTCTTTTTATTGTAATTGAAATAGTTATAGTCGATATCGAGCTGTAGCACCGCAGAATAAGTCATATTAGTTTTAATATAATTAAAAATACTTAAAGTCTTATTAATAATATGAAATTTAATAAAACTAAGACTAGTAGAACTCGTTTTTGCGTACCTTATGAAAAAGGCAGACTTATTCGTAAAGTTAATAAGCGCTTAAGATGTATAAAACCAGTATATACGTTATATAAGATTAACGTTAATATAATTTACTTTATTTTAATAGGAATTAATAGCTATCGCTACGCTTTAATTTTTACTTATATAATTACTTTCGTAAAGTAAGCTTATACGTACGCTAAGAAGTCAGATATATATTTTGCGAATTAAAAGATAATTAAAATAGCTAAGATATAATATAATAAAGATATTAAGATATTCTGTTTTAATAATAAAAGAGAATATAGCCGTATATAATGTGAGAATAGGCGAGCCAATCAGAGTGAGGAAGCGCAGTAGGTGAGGACACGTGATCAAAAACAAAGTAGAATTGATTGCTTGCTTGCTTGCTTGCTTGCTTGCTTGAAGAGCTAGAAGAGCTCTTCGGTAGTTATATACAAAATAATAGCTTCTCTAAAAGCTTTTACGACTACGTAACTGATTACGTAGTTTATACGAGCTACGTAATTAAATACGAGCGTAATTTCCCGGAATACAAAGGTAATTTCCGGGTTACGTAAGCAGTGGAAACTCCTTCGGCTATTCTAGGGTAGAATCGGCACGAGTTACCGAAGTAAAATCTAACAAAAGATGCGTGTACTTTTATTAATAATTAATAAACTTAAAGTGCTAATATCAATTATGTCTTCTATAATACGTTTAAAACTATTAAAGACGAGTTTATTAATATTATTAATTAAGTAAGTAATACCGCAATTGTTAATAAGCGTGCTATTTAATAGAAGGTGGCGTTAAAACTCTATAATAATATAAATACCAGGACTTAAAGCATTATCGCAGAGTATATCGTCGAAAAGCTTTAAGTCGATTACAGTTATATTAATATTTAAACTATCTCATAAAGCTTTACCTTTGCTTTTATTACTTATAGGCGCAGCGGCATCAGGTAATTTAATATTTATAATAAGTTTAACGTTATTATTATAATTAGCTCCGGTGATTTTAACGATTACGATATATTTTTATTTTTCTTTAATTATAATTATCTTAAGCTCTTTAAAGTCTATAGTTTCTAACTTTTTATAAGTTATTAATACCTTATTAGTATTTAATATATATTTTATGCCTTTAGAAGTCGTTTCGTTAATTATATAACGTAGTCTTTAATACTTAAGCGGCTTAAAGAAATGCTTATTATTTATGCCGCATAAGCATAAACTACCTTGGCCTCGAGAGCGAAATCTATTAAAGCTTATATTTAACGTATTAATATTAATTCCTTTAAGGGTTAAATATTAACCGCCTCCTCCTTTTTAACGCTAAGGCTTCCTAAATATAATATGCTTTTAGTCTATATCGGGGAGCACTTATATATAATTATTAAGAGTAAACTTATACTCTTTTCTAAATTATTCGTCGCGTATAACCGTGTTAAGAATAGAATTTGCCTAATTTAAGTATATATAAGCTCTTATTACACGTAGCCACTTCTTTAAAGCTATAGTATCTTTAACGTTAAGTATGTCGTACGCTTTAATATTCTTATAAGCTTTTAAAAAGTCTCTTATTTATTAATTAATATTGACTTTTCCTTTATATATCTCCTTTAAAACCTTTTTATATTTTGTAATTATAATAATAAAAACCGACGATTTTAATAATATTATATCGCGCTAAAGTATATTAATTAATAATTATATGCTTAGTTCGCTTTTGCCGACTAATTCCCTAATCGCAAAGTCTAAGAGTGAATCGTCCACCGTTTCGAAAAGCTAATTATATAAAGCCATATATTTATTGTTTTAATTCGTCTATTCAGCCAGTATATACTAATACTTCTTAACTTATATTATATAAATTTATTATATTTTGCAATTATTAAGTGAAGAGGTAGACTAGCTTCTTTTAAACTTATTTCTTTTATTAAGGCATTTTTATCGAACGACTTAAACGTTAAAGACAGCTATAAGTTTATTACTTTTCAAATTATAATATTAGGGTTATACTAGTTTAATTATGTTTTTGCCACTTATTAAGCGGTGCTCTTAAACATTAAAGCCTTTAGTCGAAGTTCTGGAATATAGCCTATTATAAAAGCGGCAGGGTTTATTATATTTAATGCACTTATAAACGTAGTATAGAAATTTAATCGTAGGTGCTATATTGCCTAATCCTTCCGTGCCTTTAAAGTGTAGTCCATAAGTAGTTTTAGAAGTGATATTATTTATTTAAAGTATATTAATAATATAGCGTCGAGAATATTTAATAGTTTAAGAGTTGTCGACGAGTTTAAAGAGTCACGACAGCTTTTAAATAGCGGTATAAAATGCCTTTATAAAGCCACGTCGGCGTATACATACGACTGGGAAGCTTTTATAGCTCACGAGGCTTATAACTATTATATAATATACCTTAAGGCTTTACAAAGGCGAATATTAAGTTAATTGAAGGTTGCGTAGTTACGTATTTAATTATTATTATATTATTATATATAACGTATTCAAGCTCCCTGAATAGGAGAGCTTATTAGCGCCATGGTTTTGGTAGTCTTGATTGGGCTCGCTTAGCCAACCAACCATAACCTGCACGACAGGCGGCAATTCCAGCGAGTAATTTATTAACTTCCTTCTTTTAATCGAAATTTAAATCTTTATTAGCGGCTAATTAAGACTCCGACCTTAAAGTCCCCTTAAGCTTTCGCTAACTCGTTAAAGTATTTTCGTAGAGCTACGAGAGCGTATAATTTATTAATATAAGCTTTAATATTAATACGTTAACGCTTAAGTTTTGTAAGAATTATTCGCGAATGCGTACGGAAACGAGCGAATCCACTTTATACTTTGCTATAGGCATATTTAAGCTTATATTAGCTGGATTAAGCTAGAGCACGTTGCCTAAGACATTTAAGAAGCATTTAATTAAAATAATTAAGCTCTTTTTTAAATCTTCTCCCTCGCTTGCCGTTAATTAAATATTAACTTTAAGGTTTCTTTTCCCTTTATTTTAATTATCGCTCTTATTATCTTAAGCGCTTTCGGGCACGAAATAGCTTAATAGTCTTAGGTTATTATATCACGACTCTATAAACGTCCTTTTAATTTCAGTTACGAGTTTCGACGGTTGCGTTAAGTCCGGCCGTCCGTATTTAATAGCTTTAAGTAATATATTATGTAAATCTGCCTTGCCTTATCGATTTAGTTATAAGAAGAAAGACTTCTTAATAATAGTAAGAGATTTTAAATTTAAACGATATATATATCTTAACTCCGTCAAGAAGTTAATAACAATAATTAATCCTATTAAGCCGCGTGCTCGCTGGCTCCGCACGAGGCTTAATATATAATAGTTTATAGCGTTATACGAAAACTAGCCGCTGATTCTAATAAACGACGTAATAAATAAGAGTATAATAGAGAAATTTATTACTTTTTTATTAGCGCCGAAAAGCTCGTCCAGGTTCTGCGTGCCTATAACCTTAAGCGCTAGCACCGCCTTAAAGTCTTCTTAAAGAGTATCGGTAAAAGAACGATCTCGAAGTATTATAATATTATTAATAATACTTTTTATAATAAACGGCATATTAGACTTGATTTCGCTAAATGCCTTCCTTAGGCCTTTTTTATGCGTAACGTTTACTTAAGTAATAATAAGTTAATAATTATTATATTCGAGATTTCTTAAAAAAGAGAGAATTAGATATATTTTAAAAGAACGTTAAAATACTTGAAGAAAATAGAATATACACTTAGCCATTACTTATAGCTACGGCCCGTAATACGGCTCTTTTTTGCGACATAAATTCGAAAACTTTAATAAGAACGTCGGGATACTTACTTCTTAAAATAACGTTTCGAGCCTTACTCTTTATTATTTATTAAGTAATAAAGATTCTAATATTTTTAATTATATTAAAGAGAATTTAAGTCTTATCGCTAGCGAATATTCTCTTTTGCTTAATTATAATAGCATTAGCGGCGGTGTTTTAATCGTCGGTATATTCTATTACTTGCTTCACTGCCGTTTCTTTCGTAATATAATTAATATTATTTAAAGGCAAGACTTTAAGAATATAAAAGGCATTATCTTTAAGTTAAAGGTAAAGCTTGTAAGATTATAGAATATCGCTCGAATCAGATTAAGTAGGTATTATGAGTTTAAGAAGAAGCTTTGCCAGGAGAGATAGTTTAAGCGATATTATATTATTAACGTTAAGGAATTGAAAGCGCAATTCGTTGCGTTCAGCTAATAATATGCGGCTTAGCCCGATAGTTATATTAATTATAAGACTTTTGCTTATAGCCGCATTTATAATTACTTATAAAATAATACTCGCGTTAAAGAAAATAATTCGTATCGCGTCGAATTTAGCCTTAGTTATTTGCCCGAAAATAAGGCTTTCGAGATCGGAAAAGCTAAGTATAATTATTTCCGGTAGGCAATCAACGGCTTTTAGACTTATAAGATTATATTAATAAATACTTTCGTAGGACTCGAGGAGTGCTTGCGACTTTAATATAAGTTCTGAAGCGATGTCGCCGACGACTAGGATATGACTGAGTGATCGGCTTAACGGACTCGAAACGATAGAGAGTGGCTCTTAGAGCGTTTAGACAGCCTCGTTCGTTGCCCGAAATATAATAATAAAACAGAAAGAAGGCGTTGAGCTTATGTCGACGCCCGAGAAACCGACTTCTTAGAATATATTATTTTATTTATTAAGATTAAGCGTGAGTTACTAGACGCGGCTTTCTTCGATACCGAGCCACTATCTAAGTAACGTACTTATCATAAGTTGAATAAGGAGATGGTTAGTAGTGATTTCCAGTAATACTAGGAACCCACCAGGTCGAAGCAAGCGGCGACAGTGGCTGAGTGTGTCATTCATACTCCGAGTGGCGTGTAAAGCGTTAGAGGCTCTAAATCCAAAAGGGTAGGAAATAGAGTCTGATCGTAGATAATGAATTGAGAAGCTCATTTAAGACATAAAATAACTACATTTGCAATTTTTCCCTACATATGTCACAATCGGACAAAGCCACATAATCATAATGAAGACACTTGTCAGGATAGCGACAGGCACTATGGAAGCTTTGATGAGGAAGCTCCATCCGAATCCTTTTTCTGAAGGTCCTTCCTGTACATTGTGGTTTTAGAGTCCAGATCTGGCTCTTTCTGAGTGAACCCCAGCAACCGGCTGGGCATATGCTTAGTTATACCGAATGCTGAAACATGCTGGATGCAGTATCACGAGGGCATACATATGCTTAAATTTGCGTACGCCGGAAACAACTCTGTGGATAAGGACTTCCCCGGTGTCGCTTGTTACGAGGGCATATGCTTAAATTACGTATGCTGCAATTTGAGTCCTTAATTTTCAAATTCGGCACTCGAGAATACAGCAGTAGCATTCAGCATGTACAAGTGGCGATATCACGTGCAATGCTGTGACTTCGCCATTCTAGAGCGTATGCCATATTTGGCTCTTTGATAAATTGAGCAAAGCTGTATGCTCAGAGGGAACCTCCTTACGAAACTAGGGTGGCCAGTTTTGGTGACCAGCCTAGATTATCATCCCCCATCAGAAAATAGATGACAGCCTGCGGATTTTCCTCACGCTAAGAAGCCAATGATCATTCAACAGCCATTTTCTGAGGGCAGTCAGCTTCAAACGTTGCTTTGGGCTGGTCGAATGCTGACTGCTCTCGACATCACACCTGAACCTACTACCTCGGGTCAGAGACCTCAAGCTACATGGGGTTGGATTCGGCGACCATACATCTCATGTCGTCGGCTGGTGGTGACGGAGGAGACAAGGCTCAACATCCCCATCCTCCATCGTACTTTCGTACTTTGGTAGTATTCCGAATTTGGAAGACATGACTTGATCGTGAGCTTAATTGTTGCCCACCTACGTGGAAGCTCGACCAATTCCTTGAGGTCGCCGCGACCCGAACCGTAGTACACACCGCAAAAACCCAAACTACGAAAGTACATATAGTGCTAGTAAACAAATACCGGGGACTGTTTGGCTGTCTCCAACTTGTGAAACACGAACCTAAGTATCGTACTTTAATGATCAGGTGGTGGCGTTGACTGCGGTATCTCGCTTAAGGATCCCATATCCTGAGCCAATGATACCAAACCACCTTGCATTTGTGCTTTCGTACTCTCGTAGCGCGCTTTTGCGAGCCCAGTGCGCAGGTACTCAGAGCAAAACCTTGTCCTGGCTTGCATGCAGCATGCATGTGTCGAGGACGTCGCCCGAAGTCTTTGCAGCTGAAGCCAGCCAGCCATCGATGAATAGTGCTTTCGTACCTCGAAGATTGTCTGAGTTCTGCCCAATAATCGTATCACGGATGTGGTGCTGGCAGCCTTGTAGGATAGGCGCTGCCAACATTTATACCGTTCCACAGGGTTGGACTGACTAGCGGTAAAGGCTGGGTCTTGGACGCTTCACCTTCAAGTATCTGAACAGCCCCCTCGTCCTTTGTTTTCTCAGCCTTCAATCAACTCCTCTCTACTTCATTGCTTAATTTCCGGCTCTCAGTCTCCGTCTTCCTGTACCTCATCTCAGTCGCTAACGTCACTCAATCCTCAGACAATGGATCTCAACTGGGGTAGGCAAGTGCCGGTATTCGAGGGTCCCACCGGAAGCTCAGCCTCGTCACAATTCCCACCTCAAGCTCAACTAATAGAGTCGAATAATCACGCCCTTCAGAAGCCATTGAAAAAGGCCACCGCCAAAGACTTAGACAAGTACAAGACTGAGCTCGCAAGCTTTTATCACAGCAAGACAGCAACAGAGATCCGAATGCTGATGATAAAAGAGCATAAACTAGACGCAACGTAAGAGCCACAACCTTTACTTTAAAGGACCACAGCTAACAGTATGCCAGCGAGAAACAGTACAAAAATCGATTCGCGAAGTGGAAATAGAGCAAGAACATCAAGAAAGAAGAATGGGCCGTGATACTGCGAAAGCTCAGCGAACGAAGCAGGAATGGCAAGAAATCGGTATTCCGTGTCCGAAATCAACTAATTTCCCAACCGAAAATCGAGCGATACATCCATAATCATCCTGAGTCGTTCACTAATAGCTATTTCCATAAGAGGAATGTGGGTAGGAACAATGGAAAGGGAGGAGTAGGTTTGTATATCTTTTCTGCTCAACTCGACGAGTCCCTGCTGACACTAACATGCACGCCTAGCAACTCTATTAGGCATAATTATCTGTACACCTTCGACTGTCGGGCATCGTTCACCTCTTGTCGCTCCAAGCCCACGGGCTAGAATCCAACTCGCTATCAAGTCGCCCAAGGCCAGATGGCGGGACGAAGATACACATCCTGGCCTAATGGACGTCGAGGATTTATACTCCGCCAGTCCAGCACGAAATTTTACAGCTATACTACCTGAAGTCGAACACCTCGATATGCCCATGCGAGAGTCGTCTCCAGCTCCTCAGACAGACCCACCACCATCGCCTACTTAGTCAATCTCCAGTATCGTCAGGGGCCCCAGTAATTTCAGAGCTGAAAGTCCAGCTCCCATATACGAGGTTATCAATCTCCCTCAGATATATCTTAATCCCATGTCCATGATCCAAAACATATATAGCGATTCTCTTATCGACCTAATGAGCTTCAGCCCGGAAGCAGAGAATTAGCAATTACAAAGAAATCCCTTAAGCTTCAGATACCAACAGGACGAAGAAGATACGCTCTAAGGAGAGATGGATCTAAAGACCTTAGAGTTTGGAGAACATCATCCGGAAATTAAAGATATCTTGATTGCACTAGCTGATTTGCTTATAGCCCAAGGGAGGTACAAAGCAGCCGAGGAAATAATTCGAAAGGTCCTGTGTACATACTCTGTTGAAGACAATCAGAATATCGACAAACTCTATGCACTAAGCCGTCTTACACGAATACTAGATAAGCAAGGGTTCCATCAAGCTTCTATGAAAATATATCGACGAATCATCCATTCTCAAGAGCACCTTCTAGGATCTGAACATGAACAAACGTTAGTTAGCAAGCGCCACCTAGCATAGGCACTTTACAAACTAGGTCAGTATCAGCAGGCTAAACAGCTGGGGAAGGAAGTGATACAAATCCAGACAAGGGTCTATAGCGCAGATCATCCATCTACGCTGGCGTCTATCAGCAATCTAGCGGTGGCTTACAAGGAGCAAGGCCATTGGGACGAGGCCGAGAAGTTGCAAGTGCGAGTGCTTAAATATTACAGGAAGGTGCGGGGCGAGGAACATCCCGAGACGCTAACGAGCATGCACAATTTGACAATCACGTTCCGACGCCAAGGCCGCTAGAAAGAAGCCGAAGCTTTAGAAGCGCAAACATTGGAGATCACAATGAAAGTATTAGGCGAAGAACATCCAGATACGCTGATCAGCATAAACGTTTTAGCTTTAATATACAATAACCAAGGTCGCGGGGACGAGGCCGAAAGGCTGCAAGCGGAAGCTTTACGACTGAACAGGAAAGTGCGAAGCGAGGAACACCCCAGCACATTAGTCAGCAAAAGCAATTTAGCTTCGACATACAGCTTAATAGGGCGTTTTAGAGAGGCAGCAGAACGACAAGAAGAAGTGTTAGAGACGACAAAGAAACAATTAGGCGAAGAACATCCGAGTACAATAATTAATATAAATAATCTTGCGTGCACGTGAAAGAAACTTAGTCGAGATATCGAAGCCGTAGAGCTAATAGAAAGCTGTTAGGAATTAAGGACAAGAGTTCTCGGTGCGAAGCATCCGTATACGATTAGTAGCATGTGCTATCTCGCACAGTGGTGGAAGGACCAAGGTCGAGACGACGACGCTATTGAGATGATGACGAGGTGTGTGGAGCTGTTCACAAAAGTCCACGGTGCTGAGCACGCAGACACGAAAGCCAGTCTCAGCTGGTTGGAACACTGGAAGCAAGAAGAACCCGACCTCGAGGGAGACGATGATATGACTGGTGTTGAGGTTGAGAATGATACGTGAGGCAGGAAGAGCGTGCTGACAAGGAGATGGAGTTTCTGATATGGGCCTATGGTGGGCATACTGGGCAAGAAATGTTCGACTGATATAGCGAGAGACCCTTTGGGATTCATGTATTTTGTATCGTCTGGCGTTCTGTCTCGCCTATATTGTTTTGCTTGGATATTTTAGCCAGGGAAGTCGTAGAAATAAAGTGTGACATGTGACACACTACATTCGTCGATGACCCACTTGACCATCGCCATAAGCTTCCCAGAATAGCAGGTACCCCGGCATAGCAGAGCAGCAGTACTTGATGTGGGTTTGAAACGAAGACAAGAACGGCAGCCAGAAATGACGGCAGCCAGAAACGACAGTAACAGGAACAAAAGCAGACAGAAATGTGACTGATAAAGCTGAAAGGCAAAAACACATCTTGTAAACAACAGGGAATCGAAATTGCAGACTTAACACAAAAGGTTGGGAGCACATATTGCCTAGTCAGTTCAGGGAGCAGGACTTCTGCATTGTAGGCGAAGAACACGCCATCCTAACCGCGAGGCTGGTGGTATTTTGGCCAAAATACCGGGCGGTAGGGGATTCTGCCTACGGGAAATTAATGTAGGTCCTCAAACAGAGGTCCAAAATACCGGCTCCAAAATACCACCAACCAGTAAGACCCTCATTTCCCCCCTCTCCCGCAGCCATTAATCTCCTTCAAACTCTTCAATTCTTATCCACAATTTAGAAGTCGACTTGAGTCATTTCGACTTTATTTCTTATACAAACGTTTAGCGTAGAATTGCCGAGGGAGTCAATTCGAGTTAGTTAATTCGACTTATTGAGGTTACGTTTAAATAAGCTTGGATGCGGCTTAAACTCGTATATAAGTTGGCCTAGGCATATATAATACTAATCCTGTCGAGATTTCCACCGGAACTTTATTATAAGGTGAGTTTTACGAGAAGATAATTATTATTGTTAAGTTTTAATAAGGAAAGCAAATGCACGGGCTAAATGCAAATCTTAAGTATAAAGTAAATATAAAAATATAAAAGCATAAAAGCGGAAATTATTATTAGTTATAATACGTATGAGTTTAAAGTATGAATACCGAACGCGTGAGGGCAAGAAGACATGTAAAGTAAAAAGAAAGATAATTAAGTTAATTTAATTTATATTTATATTAATTATAAATCTATTTGTGCATTTCCCAGTTTAGCGTATGGTAATATGTTTCGAATGCAAGTATGCCGTATTACTTAATAGCATCGACGTGCATTTGAAAGATAAGGATAAGTATAATATGCCGCAGGACGAACGGACGCATATTTTCTAATATATCGAGGCTATTAAAAGGTTAATTATAAGCCGGGCAAAGTTGAATAGATTAGTTTTCCTATTAGCGGGTAGTCCTTTCGTTCCCGAGTTGCAACTGCTAAAGACAAATAAAATATAATATAAGTTTAAGGACGAAAATAGACGATTATGTCGGTTTATTAATTATTATAAGGATTAAATTCGGAAGTATTGTCGATAAGAGTATAAATAGGAGAATAAGCAGAAGGGTAAGCCTAAGGTAAGGACGGAGAAGCAATTGTTATAGAAAAGCGACGTTTATTATTAGTATTTTTTTATCCGGGGGCTAGGAGCGCAGTTTTTCGAGGTATAAGCAGCCGATTTTAGTCTAGTCATATCGACCGGAAACGTTAATTTAAATACCGCAAAGGCAACGTTAAAATAAGTTATATAATAAGTAAAGGAGGAAGTACGCCGCTAGATTACCGAACCAGAAGAATTTTAAAAGCTTAACCTGTAATTACGCCGCGTGAAATAGGTCGAGTATTTAAGAGCTGTCGTGCAAAACTCTAATCGACGGTAAGTATGGCTCTCTCAAAAGCAGTGGCAAAAAAGTGTCTCATTCTAGGAAGAGGCTCTGTACGCAACTGCCCCTAACGTAGGTGGTATGCCAGCGGTTCCCGTAAACGAGCGGTTCCGTGCCCCAATTACTCAATCAGAACGCTCAACTTGCGAAAATACTCCACGAAAATATTAATAACTCAACGAATTTTTCTTATAAAACTCTAAGAACAAAACAAAAGTTGCTGTTATTTCTTATATCTATCATTAAAGCTAGATCACCTGCCTTAAATCGCAAACGGAACCGCTCGTTTACGGGAACCGCTGGCTTACCACCTACGTTATAACTGGCCCTGCTTACGTAGGCTAAGCACGTGCGCATACCTGTATTGCACAACACACCCCCCAGTTGTGACAGAGCTCTAAGGTGCACCCTTTAGATCAGCAAGAGTCTAATATACAAAAGAAAAGCAAGCATACTATATAATGGCATATAAGCTAAAGCAACAGCTAATTAACCTCCAAATACGTCCCTGTACGTGTCCGCGTCGCTTTAAGTGATGCCGTCTCATTCCGGCGCTTTAAATAAATGAACAAAAGCACCTTATTTAGGTAACCCTTCTACTGCGAAACACCGTAGACTTTCCGTAAAGCAACCTATACTTAAAGAGCTAAAAGCAAAGAGCTAACAGGCTTATATAAGACTAACAGGCCCAAAAACATCGGAAATAACAGTTTCCACCCCCTAAAGGCTAGCTAAAGCGCCAGGGGTTTAATAATAGATGTCGCAATACTAAAGCAGGTATATTTTGGCCAGTAAGGGAGCGACCTCTTACTGCAACCGTCGAGTATGGCCATCGCAAATCATACTCTTAGTAAGTGTATTATAGTCAGTACGGGAGCGACCCTATAACTGTACCTCTTCTAGTATAACTACCGCAAACTATACTTTTAATATATCCTTTACTGCACTAAGTGTCTTTTTCTTTACTTTCTTTAAGCATACACCTCCTTTTCATTCCATATCGCTTTGCCATTAGCACTATTCTTGGAAGCAACTGAGCTAACAGTGCCTGAGCTTAATCATCCCTTTTCTTATAGCCTCTCCCGCAATTGTCGGTACTCTGGGAGCTCTAAACGTTGGCGAATTGACTTCTTATCGTCGTTTAAGAGTTATATTTAACGTTTAGTATAACCTGTTAAAGCTAGCTCTAGCCTAAAGCAGTCTATAAGTAACTATGCGTACTTCTCAGCCCGGCAAGAGCACTTATTAATACTATTATTAAGTCTTCTTAGCGTTATATATGCTCTACTACTTTTAATTCTCTTATTAAAGAGCTTCTTAGAGGCAAGAGTCACTTATAGGTAGGTTTCTAGTATACGGCCGTATTCTTTAAGTATGCGGGCAGGCTTTTCTCCTATAGCATCGGCTTTTAGCACTCTCCGGAGCTGCTTATCAGCCTATTCCGGTGCAATCCTTATAACGATAGTCTCTAAAAACGCTTGTTTAATACTAGTCTTTTTAATAATTTCCAGCTTTAAAAACTTAGCTTTAGTTAAAGCTTAGAACTAGCTATTTAATTATATACTCCGGTCTATTAAGCCTTTGCTAGTCTCTAATACCTTTAAGTATGCGTTTCTCTTGTGCTATTTATACTATTTAAGGGTTGACGCATACTTCTTTTGAAGCTCTCGTATTAGGTTCTGGAGAGTTAATTGTCCTTTAGCGATTAGTTGCTCTTTGTGAGGCTCTAAAAGTATATGCGGCATAGACTAGTTCACCCATTCCTAAAGCACTTGGTACCGTTAGTTTAATGTGGTGGGGTTGACCTCAGAGGTCCATTTATTACGTGATTGAGCTATATCTTACTGTATTTAAGATAGCCTCTAAGGTAATATTTTTTAAAAATAATAACGATTTTTATTATTATAACTTTTCCTTTTTATTTAAATTATACTTTTCTCTTTTTTTAATAAATTATATTCTTTAAATATATAATATCTTTAGTATTTGTTAAATAAGTATTTCTTACGTTTACTTTCCGGCATTTACTTTATTATTCTCTTATTATATACTTAGTGTTTTCCTTTTTATATATTTTAATAACCGACGCAAAGAGTAAATAAAAAAGCTAAAGTAAGGTACGTAAAGAAGCCTAGGGGCCCTTATATTAATTATAAGGACCGAAACCGATAAGTGCTCGAATTAATATAAACTTATTTATTTAAAAATCTTTTAATCTTTAAAGTAAAACTAAATACGGCACTTCGATAGTCTTTTATAATATAATAAGAAGCATAAGAAGTCTAAAGGGAAATTATTTACTTTTAATATAAGAGTACTTAAATTATTAAAAATATTAGTTTTAATACGTAAAGTATTAATATTGAAAAAGGTCGGACTGAAAATAGCCGGATTACGCTATTAAAAACGCCTTAATTAATATTAAAATATATTTAATACTTTAGAAACGAGAAATAAATTATTTAAAATAAATCCGGCAAATTTTAACGTTAACCGTATTTTTAATAAGCGTATTTATTACTTTTTTCCTTTTCTTTTTTTTACTAAAAGCTTATTTTAAGTTAACGAGATAGAGCTTAATAAAAAAAATATATAAAGTTTTATTTTATAATTTTTTAATTAGTTTTAGTCTTAAGTTATTTTACGCCGAGATTGATTTTAATAATAATAAAGCTTTTATATTTAACGAGATTTATTTACTTTACTTAAGTTTATACGTTCGTTTATTATAAAAATAAAAGACTTAGACTTCGGCGTCTTTTAGACTTTATTACCTCGAGAAGAGCTTAAAGCTATAAGCTCTTTAATTTAATATTTTACTTATATATTTCCTTTGTTTTCTCGAGCTCGTATATTTTTCTTTTTTTAATAAAATATATTATATTTTATATTTTTTTATTAATAACGTTAAGCGTATTTACTTTTTAATAAATTATTAATTTTATTAAAAAAAATTAATTATATTTGAAAATAATATTAAAAATAACGCTTTTAACGGTAATCCGAAAGGCAAAGAGCTTAAACGATTTACTAATAATTTCTTTATAACCCGAAGAAGCTCTACGACCCCGATTATAAATTATTTTATTATTGAAACTAGCTTTATAAGCTTTATAAGCTCTTTTACCTTCGTGCTTACTAAACCTTTAATAAAGCTTAATATTACTGGAATCATTAACTCTACTTTATTGCAACTATTAAGAATACTTGTAAACGATGCTTTAATTATAAGAGAAAAAAAGAAGAAAAATAAAAGTAGCGGTAGTAACTTATAATAAGATATGTTTAGTTATAATTAAGGCAGTAGCTATTTAAAAAACTTTAATATAAAGCTTAAGCCGCTTCTTAAGTTCTACCGGCTTATATAATATTCATTTAGCTTATATACTTTTAAGCTATATTGTATTCGCTTCTAAAGTAAAGAAGACTTAACCCCGCTAATATTGTAGTGGGGTTGACCTTAGAGGCCCATTTGTCACGTGATTGAGCTGCATTTTACTGTATTTAAAATAGCTTTTAAGGCAATATCTTTTAAAGATAATAACGATTTTTATTATTATAACTTTTCCTTCTTATTTAAATTATACCTTTCTTTTCCCTTAATAGATTATATATTTTAAATATATAATATCTTAAGTATTCGTTAAATAAGTATTTTTTACGGTTATTCTCCGATATTTACTTTATTACCCTTTTATTATATATTTAATGTTTTCTCTTTTATATATTTTAATGATTAACGCAAAGAATAAATAGAAAAGTTAAAATAAAATACGTAGAAAAGCTTAAAGGCCTTTTATATTAATTATAAGGACCGAAACCGATAAGTGCTCGAACTAGTGTAGACTTATTTACTTAAAGATTTCTTAGCCCTTAAAATAAAACTAAATACGGCACCTTAATAATTTCTTATAATATAATAAAAAGCATAAGAAGTCTAAAGGGAAACCACTTACCTTTAATATAAGAGTACTTAAACTACTAGAAAAGCCAGCTTTAATACATAAAGCATTAATACTAAGAAGGTCGGATCGAAAATAACCGAATTACGTGATTAAAAACGCCTTAATCGATATTAAAATATATTTAATATTTTAGAAAACGAAAAGTAAATTATTTAAAATAAATTCAGTAAATTTTAACGCCGACCGTATTTTTAATAAGCGTATTTATTACTTTTTTCTTCTTCTTTTCCGCTAGTAGCCTACTTAAGGCTAGCGAGACAGAGCTTAATAAAAAAGTATATAAGGTTTTATTTTATGCCTTTTTAATTAATTTTAGTCTTAAGTTATTTTACGCCGAGATTAATTTTAATAATAATAAAGCTTTAGTATTTAACGAGATTTATTTATTTTACTTAAGTTTATATATTTGTTTATTATAAAAACAAAAAGCTTAGATTTCGGCGTCTTTTAAGTTTTATTACTCTAAGAGGAGCTTAAAGCTATAAGCTCTTTAATTTAATATTTTATTTATATATTTTCTTTATTTTCTCGAGCTTATATATTCTTCTTTTTTTAATATAATATATTATATCTTTTACTTTTTTATTAATAATATTAAGCGCATTTATTTTTTAATAAATTATTAATTTTATTAAGAAAAATTAATTATATCCGAAAATAATATTAAAAATAACGCCTTTAGCGGCAACCCGAAGGGTAAGGAGCCTGAATAACTTACTAATAACTTTTCTATAACCCGAGGAAGTTCTGCGACCCCGACTATAAACTATTTTATTACTGAGATTAACTTTATAAACTTTATAAGTTCTTTTACTTTCGTGCCTATTAGACCTTTAATAAAGCCTAATATCGCTGGAATTATTAACCTTATTTTATTATAATTATTAAGAATACTTATAGATAATACTCCGATTATAAAGAGGAAAAAAAGAGAAATAGAGATAGCGATAATAACTTATAATAAGATATATTTAATTATAATTAAAGCAGTAGCCATTTAGAAAGCTCTAATGCAAAAGCTTAAGCCGCCTTTTAAGCTTTACCGGCTTATATAATACTTACTCAACTTATATACCTTCAAGCTATATTATATTCGCCTCCGAAGTAAGAAGGACTTAACCCCGCTAATATAGGCTATATAATACCGCTTTAGGCTTAAGCTACTTCCGCTTAGGCTTTTTAATTAATACGACTTATATTAAAATAATATAAACTTATTAAAACTTCTATATTATATAAAATAAATAAAGCTCTAAATAATTATTATTATAAAATTACTTTTAATAATACAGCGTCTTAATAACTTATATCTTAGGCCGCACGACTTGCTATAGACTCTACTAAAAGACCTTTTTATTTTGTAATAGCCTAAGCTATGCCGACTTTAAGCACCTTTAATTACTTATACTTTAACGAAAATAATATTATTAAGTTTTTTAAAACCCTAAAGCAGCTCTTTACGGCTCGAGGTATTACGAATGACGCCGAAAAGAAATAATATGTCGTGGATTACTGCACTCTCGAAGTAGGCTAAAATATTAAATAGCTTTCCGACTTTCTTAATAATATTTATTAAGAGTTAATTAAGAAAGTTATAAAAGAATATTAAACGTTCGACTTTAAGTAATATTATTATATTCTTTAAAACTTAAAGAAAATATTTAATAACTTTAAATATATTGCAAAAAATACTTTTAAATCTCAATCTCGACAGTTTCTTTAAGCTTTTAAAGAAGTTAGTCGAGCTTATATATAAAAGAAAATTATTATAAAGCGGTAAATAATTATAAAGTTTTTAATAGCTTTACTTAAGTACTTAAGGCGGAAGGCCGGAACTTTTATAAAAAATAATAATACTTTCGATACAGAAAATATATAATTTTTTAATAAAATTTACGTAAAAATAAAAAGCTTATTCTAAGTCGAGCGAGAAATCGATACTTTAATTAAAGAAAAAGTATTATTTATATAAATTATTCGGGCCGACCGTCTTCGACTTAGGTCGAGTAATAATAAAACTCCTTCTTTAGCGGCATAGTTCGGGGGGCTTAATTTTATAACTCGCCTCGAGCTTATAAAGTATAAGGACAATTCTCTAGCTCGAGAAATTAACGACGTCTTTAAAAAGAATTCAGTGTTTCGTCTTAAACTAAATTAAAAAAAGTATATTTAAAAAGAAATTATTCTTATTATTAAAAGGCTGACTTACAATATTAATTAAGCTATAAAACGAGATATTAATATAATTATAAAAAAACTAAATAACTTGCGTATTTTATACGCTATTATAAAAAAAAGAAAGAATTTAAAGTTAATAGTCGAAGTTAAGGCTTTGTCTACTTACGAATTAATCGTATACCTTAAAGAAGTTGAGGTATTTTATCAAGATTTTAAAATAAGCTTTAAATATAATTAACGTTATAATATAAAGGACAATATAAGCACCGAATGCCTCTTTTACTTTAATAGGCCGATTTCAGGTGTTAAACCTTAAGGATTCCATAAGTATTAAAATTAATATTACGAATTCAAAAAGTAGCTTAATTTAAGAATCATTTATAAAAATAAAGACAATTATATTTATATAAGCTTTTAAAAGAAAGGAATGGAAACTTAAGCGGTTTAATTTCCTCGGGATAAACTAAAGAAAGAAGTCTTTATTTTATAAATAATTAATATAAAAAAAGACTTAAACTTGAGGCGGAAAAAAGAAGCAGTTTAAAAGAAGCTCCGGGACGCTTAAGAAGCCTTTTTAGCTTAATAAAATATTATATTAAAGTCAGCCTTAAAAGAATTAATATTAAAAATAAGTTAAAAGCCTTAAGACTATTTAAACATTCTCGTTATTCGACTCTTTAATATAATAAGACTAATTAACGTTTAAAACGTACTTATTACTTCTAATTCAAAAGAAATAAATAATAGCTTTAAAATAATACTTATGAAAATAAGACGATAAAGTGCCGCTGTTTTTAAAGTAATAATAAGAGTTAAACTATATATAACTAAAACCCTACTTTAAAAACGTCTTAAAGCTTAAGCTGACTACGGAAGACTAAAAGTTCGCGAAGAAGTTAAGAATGCCGTTAGATTTCAAGAGCTTATAAATATAGACTTTTTAATTAAAGCACTTAAAGTAAAACTTATTTAAATTATCGTAAAAGACAATAATAAAAATATTATTTTTAAGAAATTAAAAGAAGCTACTTTAGCTGTAAGTCGAAAAAGACCGACTACTATTAAATTACTCTTTACGAAAACTATTTAAAAACGCGCTAAAAGCAACTTACTTATTGTCGTTAAGGCGACTTCAGGCCGACCTCGCGTATATTAAGCGCTGTCGCGAAATAATTACACGTTAAATAATACGTTAAATAAGCTTTTTACTTAGAAAAAGCTCCTTAAAAACTTGACTTTAAAAGAAATCCTTATTTTAATTAACTTATTAAAGATAAGTCGACCGAAGATTATTAATTAAGAGATTTAGGACTAAATTGCTACTATTAGTATTAAGATTATAAAATACATAAAGGCTTTTTAAGATTATAATTAAAAAGGGAATAATATTATATTTTAACGTCTTTTATTATTTTAGGCTAATACTTCGGATTTTATATTAAAAGGACTGCGAGCTTCGCGATAGCTTAGACGTATTTTCCTTAAATAAGAATAACGAGTTATTACTTATTTTATTATATCTTAAGCTAGACTTATATATAAGCTTTAAGTTTAATAAAGGAAATAAAAGTATTAAGTCTTTTTAATATAAGAAATATTAATTTAATAATTAACTTTTTAGCTATTATTAAACTTAATTCCTTTCTTTGGCCCGGTGCTTATAATTTTAATTATTATTTTAATAACGCTTTAAAAAGTAATAATTTTAAAAGGAGAACTTAAAGTCGACTTACTACTAATTATTAAAGTTTACTTAATTGACACACTTTAAAGACCGAGTCATAAGTAATATTTTTTAACGCCGAAGTATGTAATTATTATGTTTAAGAAGACGAGACTTAATAATATCCGAGCTACTCTTAATTCCGGCGCAAAAGTCAGTTATATATCTTATAATATTATTATTTAATTAAAAGTCCTTATTATAAAAAGCAACTTTATAACCTTAAAAAGTATTATAAGCGTAAAATCGCGATTTCTAAAATATATAAACAACGTCCCAGTTATAGTAAGAGACTGCATTGTCTTTATTAAGTTTTATATTATAAATATCCTAAGTATTAAAGTTATTCTTAGATTTTTATTCTTTTAGATTATACGCGTTTTATTTAAATACTCATTTAATACAAAAGGCAGTTTAATTTACGCTAACTTATAAAATAAGACTACGCGACTAGTTATTATTATTAAAGCAGTTAAACTTATAAAGTACGCTAAAAGTATTAAAACTATAAAGTCTGAAAGTCAAGCTAACAGAATATTATTAAATCCGGAATCAGATTATTTAGAATCCGAAACTGACTTAAGAAATAAGTAACTGGCTATAATTAAAGCTTTATAGTTAATACCGTCGAATACTTTTTAAAGGACACTTCTTTTAAGCTTAAGGACGAGCTTTTCTACGGAGGAGATAAAAAAACCTTTAATAATAAAAGCAATTTCTTTTTTAAAGACGTCTCATATGTTTCCATCGAATACATAAAGCGAGAATTTATAATTTTAAAGACGGACCTTTATGATTACCTCCTTTATAAAGACTTTATTAAAGCTCCTTTTAGTAGAAAACGTATATTTAATATTATATTAATTAAGAAAATTAAGCTTACCTTTTAATTTATTATAAACTATAATATTTTATTAATAACGTCCTTATTTAAAGAACGTAAATAAGTTTCGCGAGTTTATATTATATATAAAATAAAAGACAAAAAGATTAAGCTTATAAATTAAATAAATAAAATAAAAAATACGCCTAAAAGCCGTAAAAATTAATATAAAGTCTCTAAAGAAAGAGACTTTCCTTAAGAGTAAGTTAGGAAATATTAAAATATTTTACTCTTTTGTTTTACCGGCTTTCCTCGCGAATCTAAGATTATAAAAGAACGACTTATTACTTTAAATATTAAAAATATATTATAACTAAAAGAGAGAGCCTTTTTTAATAAAATTATATTAAATTAAGAAAGTGTTATTATATTTAATTAGATTAAATATAAGAAATTCTATAAGAATGTTTCGCTATTTATAATTATTAAGACGGTAGATTACAAAGCTTAGCAAGTATTATATTTTCTACTCCTTAAAGCGTTAGCTCTTAAAGTCAAAAAAATAATAAAAAATAAACTTAACCGTGGGGTTCTCGAACTCTTTAAGGGGTTATATTATAACGCTTAATTCTTAATTAAAAAAAAAGAACTAGAAAAGTACCGCTTAATTAATTTAATAATTATATTTAACGTAATTACTTTAAAAGACGCTAACTTACCTTCTTTTATTAACGAATTTTCAGAGGAATTTATAAGGTGCTATATCGCAAGTCTAATAAACTTATACTTAAGTTATAATTAATAAGTATTATATTAAAGCAGCTAAAATATGACGGCCTTTTTTGTGCTTAGCATTAAATTAGTCTAAAATACGACGCTATCTTAAAGAGTTATAAACTCTATTGCCTAATTTATAAAAATAATTAATAAAATACTAAAAGATATTATATTCTTTATTATAATGCCGTTCTTAGACGACGTTAACGTAAAAAGATTATATATAAATTATAATTAAAAGGAAGTACGGCTTAGAATTCGCTAGTTTGTCCTTAAGCACCTTTTTAACCTCGACAAAATACTAAAACGCCTTAAGCGCGCTAGAGCTACTATAGGCCTTAAATCTTAATTTTATTATAATAATATAAACGTCGTTAGTTACGTATATAACTCGTAAAAAAGAGAACCTTTAGTTATATATTTAATTAAAGTATAAAAATAAAAAGAATTAAAGAATGTTATAAAAATTAAAGGATTTTTAAGTCTAATTACTTACTTTTACATTTAAATTAAAGACTTTCGTTTATTAATCGAGTTATTATACGACTTTATTAAAAAAAGAATTAAATTTATATAAAATCCCGTAACTTATAATTAAATAATAAAAACTTTTTAAGATATCTTTTATTCCTTTTTAATACGTTGCAGGATCGATTATTTTAAAGACGTTAGCGAAATCGTCGTTTTTATAAATTTTAGCGAAATCGAATAAAATAATTTTTTTAATTAACGTAACCCGAAAAATAATAAGCTTAAATTAGCGAGATATAAGAACGGCTTTTAAACAAAAGTAAAACGAGATTACGACGTTATAAAAAAAGAATATAAAAGCATACTTTTAATTCTTAAAAAGCTTAAGATTTAGCTTATAAAAATTTATTTTATTATAAAAACTAACGCAAATATTCTTATTACTTAACTTAAAGGATATAAGATTATATTAAGCCTCGGCTAAACTCGCTTAATAATATAAGATTATATTAAGCATACCTTTCCATAACTCAACTACCTTTGCATAAAGCTCCGGCTTCGCATAAAGCCTCGGCTTCCGTGCTTTAAACCTCGGAAGCTTTAAGCTTCCAGTAAAGGGTTATTTAGAGCTAAAACAGTGACTTTCAGAAGCCTTAAGCTTCCGTGTTTTAAACCCCGGAAGCTCTTGTAATATAAAGCTAGTCTTAATACAAAGCTAGTTTTAATATAAAGCTAATAACCGATGCGAGAGCAAATAGCCGATGCGAGAGCTAAATAGCTTGGCGCCTAAAAGTAGTTATATAAACCTAGTTTCCCCCGAAGTAATGGAATCATTATTCACACCAAATCTCTTCTTTTCAAAGGAGCTATTTACAATTACTTTAATATAATACTTACTCGTTAACTCGCTTAAATTAAGCTTTTCGACTTTAAAGTGCGTTATATTAAAAGTGCCACGTATATAATAATAAATGCTCTTTTAAAGAGACTTAAATACTTTAAAGATATTAAAAAAGATACCGAAAATAATAATAATAAGAATTAGATTTTAATTAAATTTAATGCGATTGGAATTTATTTTATAAAGGCAAAAAGCACAGAAGATTTAATAGAAAAGCTAGAGACCTTCGATAACCTTAAGCTAACCCGAAGACGCGATATCCTTATTAATATAAAACGAAAAGTCTAAGAATTATAAAATAAGTCGAATAATTAAATAATACTTAATAGCGACTCGAGTATAAATTAAGAGAGCAAAGCGGACTTATTAATATTTTTAAAATATTATAAAAAGTATTATTAAAAAATAATCATTTACTTAATTATAATTAAAACTCCGAAAAGTATAAATTTAAAAGCTTTTTATATATTTAAAAAAGAAATATTATTATACGGAGTTTATAATTTACGTATTTAAAGACTTTTATTAAAAAGCGTACTTATTAAATTCGTTATTAATATCGATAAAAATAAACTATATATCTTACGAAGCTATTATAATAGCTCTTATTATAAAAGAAAAGAAAGTATATATTATCGTATTTTTTAGCGCTATTTTTAAAAGAATTATTTTAAGGATTTCGCGGAATTCGTTAAAATATATAATAAGTGCATATTACGTAATATTAAGTAATAAGAAGAACTTATAATTTTAATTATTATAAACGAACTTATAGAAAAATAAGCGTTAGATATTACTTTTATATTAATATAAAACGAAAAGAAGTATTTCGTTATCGCCCGAAATAATATAAGTAGTTAAGTCGAAGCTAAAGCGCTTGCTTTAAAAAAAGCTAAAAGTATCGCTGATTTTATTTAATAAGATATTATTTATTAATATAAATTATTTTAAAAGCTAATAGTCGATAAAAGCATAAAGAATATAAGCAAAGTCATTAATTTATTAAATAAAATAGAAATTCGACGAATTTAAATATCGGCTTATAACGCGAAAGCTAATAATATAATCGAACGGAGATATAACTTTATTAAAAATACTCTTTTTAAAATAAGAAAAGATTAAATAAGTAATTTATTAACGGTTTTATTTACTAACCGTATTATAATTTATAAATTTATAAATTATATCCTTTTTTATATAATTTATAATAAAAAACTAATTCTTTTTATCGAAATATATTATCTTACTTAAAGAAGCCTCTTCTCGAAAGATATTAAAAGTATTAAAGATTTAATTTATATTTAAATTCTTTAATATTAAATACGAAATAATAAGATAAAAGAAGTTAAGCTTTAAAAGATACGTTATAAATAAAAAGAAAAAGAAGCTTTTAATATAAAAAAGAATATTTAAAATAAGCTATTATAAGTTAAAGACTTAATTCTTAAGTACGACTTTATTTAGGAAATTAATATATTAAGGAATAAAAAGCTTGACTTTCGATAATTAAAATCTTACGAAATTTATAAAGCTTTTTTTAAAAAGAATTATTATAAGTAAAAGAGTTAAAAGATAACGATATACTCTTCCGCGGTACTTTCGCAACTAATTACTTTAAGCTATTTTATAAATAAGAGCGCTTTATTTATTATAAAAATAACGAACTTTTAGGAATAATTTAATATAATAATAATAAAAACTAACTTAAATTTAATCTCGAAGAACGAAATTTATAAGGCCTTAAAGACCTTAAAGAGCTTACGAAATAAGTTATATAAAATAATAGAATTATTATTAAAATACTTAAAAGGCTAACTTACGCGAAATAAAATTAATATTAAGTCGTTATTTATTCTTTTAGCGAATAGCTTAATCGCCATAATTAATATTATTAATTATTCCTTATTATAATTCTTATAGTTCGTTGCTTAGCGTTATCGAACGCTAAACTATAATAAGAACGCACTTTTTATATTTTATAAAAAAGACGAAGATTAAGGCATAATAATAAAAGTATATATTAATGTCGTATAGGCACGGGCAGCTGCTCTCTTGGCATTGCACGTGACCTAATTAGGTTCTACTACTATAGACCGCCTTCAGGAGAATAACTGTTTTCTCTTAATTTAAAGAGCTTTTAAAATAATAATTAATTACTTTAATTTAATTACAACTACTTATAATGCTTTAATTCACTTTTATATTATAATTATAAGCTTTATTAATAAAGTTATTAAGTTAGTATTCTTCTTTTATGCGCTATTAATTTAAATAAAGCTTATAAAGTAAGTTTGTAAATAAAAAACATTTATTATACGTTATAGAGTTTTCTACTTTATTATAAAATATAATTTATACCGCTATTTTCCATTAATTCTTCGATTCCACTTTAAATAAGTATAAAAGCCAAGCAACTGGACTCAATACTTCTTTAATCCTTCTTCTTTTATTAAATACTCGGAGCTTATAAGAGTAATTCTTTATTATAATAGACTTAACTTTAACTTCTTCTTTAAACAATCGAACTCCTCTTAATTATAATAAGCGCACTTAAACTCCTTAATATTAAGCGTTTAAATCCTTTTATATCTTTTATAAAATATAAATTTAATAAATCTTACGTTATTAATTACTTTTAACCTTCTCGACGCCAAACCGAAACCCTTATTATTAAACGATTTAAGAGTATAATAAAATAAAAAAGTTATTAAGTATAATTTCTAAGCTTAAGCGAAGTAGGACGAAGATACTCGCGACCTTATAAAGAAAGGCCTTAAGTCGAGTGTATTATTATCGACAAAAGCTATAATTAAGAATATAACTTTAATATATATTACTCTTATAAGAAAACACGTAAAGAAGCTCGCAAAATAGACGGAAAAGGCTCGAGCTTATAAAGCAGCCTATAAGTGGATTTAAAAGACTGTTAATTCCTTTATTTATTAAGAAATAATTAAAGAATATAAGAACGAGTAAGCTCATATAGAAAAAGAGTAATTAACCGAAATAATAAATAAAAACCTTTAATTAAAGTTATAGACTTTTTAATTACTCCTTTAAATCCTTAAAAGAGATTACGCCCTTTTAAAAATAAGTACTCGTACGTTAATATAGTTTACTTATAAAAAAAAGCTTATTATTATTAAGGTAAAGTAAGTTAATTTTAAGGAGTGGCTTTAAAAATAAAGAGCGGCTTATTAAAATACTCTTTTATACGACTTATTAAACGTTAAAGGACCGCTAATAGTGCTTGACTTTATTAAGGCAATATAAAAAAAGCTTATATTAGAATAGGCGCGCGAACGGCACTTTAAATTATTAAGAAATAATATTCTTAGGGTAGTAAACTAATACTCTTTATTTAATTATATTAACTAATTATTTACTCTTAATAAAGAATTACTTATAGCTTTTAAATAATAAAAATAATAAGCTTATATATTACTCTTAAAAAAGATTAAATACTTTTATAACCCTGTCGGTTTAACGAAACTAGTCGCTAAATACGTGAGTAAATACTTGCCCGTGTAAGCATCGCTTTTACCGCTATAAGGCTATTAATTATTATAGACTTCGGTATTATTACGACGGCTCGACGGCAAGTAACCTTAAGAACTTATTATTAATAAAGGAAATTAAGAAGACTCGACTCCGACTAGAGAGCGACTTCCTTAATTTCCGTTAAGAAATTATTAAACTTAATAAAAATATATTATTAATAACGTAATTAGCTTTCGGATTACCTTTTAGTAATTCCTTTTTTATTTAAGTATTAATAGCTTTTATAACTTTAAAGCCAACTGCTTTAGTAAAAGCAAAAAATTTACAAACGTTTAAGTTTACTTTATAAGCCCTGAATTTCTCGATAAAGCTTTTATTATTGCGGGGTATATATTATTATAAATATAAATCGCTATCCGCTTATAAAAAGCACTTTACTTAATAATAAAGCTATTACTTATTTAATAAATTTAAAAGCTTTCCTCGTCCTTAAAAGCTTTATTAAATTCATTATAAATAATAGCGTTAAGGCCGGAACGTTAAGCCTAATAATTAAAGGCCGCGGTACTCAAGTCTTTAAAGGTACTTTTTACGGCCTTAACAGACCGAATATAAGCGATTTAACCCTCTCGAACGTCGCTGTCGTTAAAAGCTTTAATATTAATATTATTTTAAAAGCTTGCCTTTTATAAATAAGAGTTTAATATAATAGTTTAAATTATACTTTACGTATAAGAATAGCTAAAGATAGTTTAGTTTTAAAGTAATTATAATAATAATTTAACTTAGCTTTTTTTAAATATAAACCTTTTAATTATTCTTCGGTTTCTTTAACTATTCGCCGTATTTTAACTCGCTTAAATTATAGCTTTTTAATATTTTTAACGCTAAAGAAAAGCATCCGCTAAGGCTTTCAGTCGAGCAGACGATATTTAAAGTTACGAGTCGATAAAGCTTACTTATAGCATTTATATATAAGTTATTTTGAAAAAAAAGCTTTAGAAAACTTAGTAAAAAATGCGCGTAACGTCGAGATTTAAGGTTTAACTCGGTTAAAATACGAGTATTATACGGTAGCTATTATATAATAAGTAATAAGTCGTCGTTAATTAAAAAGAGTAATTACTCGTCTTTTTTATCGTATTTCTTAGGATTTATTCGACTTTTTAATAAGTTTTAATAAGAATAATTAGCTTTTATTAATTAAAAATAAATATAATAAGAAATTTTACAGGCGGCTTTTAAAAACTAAAAGGTTAATCGCCGTTTTAAATACTCTTAAATCGTTTAAGGCGTGAATAAAACGCTAATTCGGGCTTTCGGTTTATAAAATATGCTAAGATAATAATACTTTAATTATAAGGATTAATAGATTAATTAAGTATAAAAAGTAATATAAAGAGAATAATATTAATATTAAATTTATTCCCTTATATATATATTAACTTAATAGAGGAGCTAAGCGCGTAAATAAAGAAATAATCGATAAATTAATTAAGATGCGCCTTTCCGCTAATTTACCTCGAGCGCTTTAAACGGAATTAGTAATAGCGGCAATTGTTTTCTATAATATAAGTTTATTTACTCGTAAAGGCTTTAAGAGTCCGAATAAAGTGTTTTAAGTTTAATTTAGGCAGTATTTTCGGTATTACGACCTTAAGCTCACGCTAAAGCTAATAACCGATTTACGGCTTAATTGGAATAACTTATATGTGTACGGCTGTAGAGCTTATTTTATAAATAAAGACTAAGAAGCTCTTTATTAAAAGAGAGCTTTTAAAGTTAATTCGCGAGCGCACTTTAGATATTTAATTAAATATGTCTTATTTAATATTTATAGAATTTAAGTGCTTTAATTATAATATATAATAGTGACTCGGAATGTTATTTTTAATAAAACCCTTTTTTATTTAGGCTCTTTAAATATGAAGAGAGCGGTCGGCTAACCGCGCTTAATATTAAAGGATTTTACGGAAATACTAAAAGAAGAAGAGGGAGATTAAGACGTTAGTTTTGTTATAATTAAATACATTAGAATTAAAAACACCGTCTATTACTTCGAACGGAGAATAACTGAGCGAAGCAATGAGCGTTATAGAAGTCGACGAGCTTATAAGCTCGGGGGTAGAGCTATTTGCTCTTTTTTTAGCTAAGTCAATAGAAGTAAATACGCTACTTTTAACTGATTTAATAGCTTTTAATTTTATTCATCCGCTCGTTAATAAGAACTCAGGGGTAATTTAATTAAAAAAGAGTATTAGATTTCTTACTTACGAGTACTTTAATTAAGTCTTAAAACGAGCCGACACTTTAAGACAATTAATGTCTAAAAGCGTAATTAAGAGAGGTGTTTTACGTAATATATTAAACTTTTAAAGTAATATAGGCCTTAAGCGAAAGTCGATATTATAAGTTATAATTTACTTTAAAAGATTATATAACCGAGAGCGCAATTTTAAGCGTTAAGGAGCACTTAAAGAAAGTGTCGACTTTAAGTAATTAAAAGCTTTGCCTTAAGTAATTAAGTATAAAAAGCATTTATAATTATTAAAATTAAAAGAAGATAAAAAGTTAAGTTTACGCTTATTACTCTCGGCTTTAATTAAATTAAATTCCGGCTTACTTAAACTTTTTAAAAAGAAAAGAGTAAAAGATTAAGTAATTAATAAAAGTCGAAAGACTCGAGTTAATAATAAGATAATAAAACCGAATCGAAGCGTTTATATAATAATTATAAAAGAGTTAATTACGGAATTATTATAATTATTAAATAACCGCGAATATTTAAAGGATTTTTTAAGAATTTTTTAGCTTAATTAAGAATTAATATAAAGAGACAAAAAAGACTTAAGCGTAGTTTACGTTATTATATTAGCGTTTATACTTAAAAATATCGAAATTCGATAACTAGTTGAATTCTTACGGATTTATTAATTATAAATGCGTAAGGACTTATTAAATTAAAAAAACCTTAAGAACTATTTATTAAAAGAGTACTTCCGAGTCGACGCTATTAAGGAGATAATTAACCTTAAATCGCGTAATTATTAAAAAGTCGTTAAATACTCTTTTGCTATTAAGTAATTAATTCCTTTAAAATAAATATTTCACGCTAAAGTCGATTTATTAAGGTATTTAACCCCCTATCGCTCCCGAGTCGTTATAAGAGAAGATTTATAGCTTAAAACGTTAATTTTATTAATATATATAATTACTTTAATTACTTGCTCTTTTAAAACCGCTATAATTATTATAATTTAATTTAATTTAAAAATGATTTAATTTAATATAATAAATGCTTTTATTAATGTTAAACGAAGTAAGATAAGTACTCGCGTACGCTATTATTTACTGAACGGTTTTAAATAAGACGGAATAATAATAAAAGTTAATCGCGCACTTTACGGACTTAGGGACTTATTAGCGCTATAGTATAGCGACTTTACTTATATTTTAATAACTTTAGGGTTAATTGCTTATAAAAAGGAGCCTTATATATTTATAAATGAGTAACGTACGGTGTTTATGATATTTTATATCGACGATATTTAAGTGTTTTATTATATTTCGGCTTTTAAAGACGCTAAATTAATTATCGACGGCTTAAATATAATATATAAGCTTATTAAAAGAGAGTAAACGGAGTAGTTTTTAGGCGTTCGTATTATTAAAGATCGATTAGCGAAGACTATCTCTTTAATATACGATACTTATATTTAAAAGGTTGCTCTTCGATTTAAGTTAATAAATAGAAATTGCTTAAGTATATTATTATCTTAAGTCGAGCTACTAAAGAATTAAGAATAAGCTATTTTAGCTTAAATTAAGGACTTTTAAGAAAAGGTTAAATTAATATTTTATATTATAATTATATTATATATAAACGTTGTTTTTATTATTTTAAGGCTTTTTTACTTTTTAATTAATTCTTCCCGAGAGCACTTAATTATAATTAATTAAATAATTCGTTACTTTTTCGGTATTCGTTTTTTAGCGATTACTTATAATTATAAGCTACGCGATTCTTATTTTATAATAATATTAAATGCTTCTTTTGCGGACGATATTAAGATAAGGCGATTTCTTAATAAATATATTTTTATATTTTTTAAAAGTTTAATTCTTTAAAGAGTAGTTTTATAAAATATAATTATTATATTTATAATATAAGTAAAGCTTCTTAAAGTTAAGCGTATTAATAAGGAACTTATGGCATTTCAGCGATTTTTTTAAGAATTACGCCTTAATATAAGAGTAGCTTAAATAATTTTTTATAATAATTAATAAACGATTTAATTAATTATTAATGAAAATTAGCGTATTTTTATTAAGTTGCGCCACGTTAATATTTAGAATATATAATTACATTAAGAGTTTTAGAAAGGTATTTTTATAATAAAATATTTTCTTATAGGTTATATATTAATTAACGGACTTATTAAAAACCTTTTTCGGCAGAAATTTAAAGCATTTATTACTTTTATTAATTTAATAAATATTTATACTTAATTAAAGCAACTCTTTTAAGAGACTCACTTTAAAGTAGTCTTTTATATATATTTTTTATTTTTTATTTATTCTTAAAGTAATTATATAATAAGCTTATTTTTTAATTAAAGATTTTTATTTATATTATTATATATTCTTTTATATAATTCTCTTTTATAAATTTCTATTTATAATTTTATTTTATTAAAAATTAACTGAGCTCAGGGGTATAAATTATTATATTTTAAAAATTAATTGCCTTTAATAATTCTTTAATTTAAAAGTAAACGTAAGCTTTAGTTTTTAAAATATAAAGGGATACTTAAAGAATAAAAGGTTCTTAAGCCTTAGAAAACAAGAGAATAACTTATTTATTAAAAGGTAAAAGGCCTAAAACCTCCCGAACTAATTTATTTAAAGCATTAGTTATTATATTAATTAGCTTTTTAACGCGAGTAACTTAAGCCTTTTATTTAAGAGTAAGAATAACTTTACGAGTAGATATAGCCTAAAAAGCTAGAATATTAGGGCCTAGTCTATAAGCGCGAATAGCTCCGGTAATAGCCTTAGTAATAGTAGAAGCGCGAGTAGCTTTAGTAATAGTAATAATAATAAAATAATTAGCTACTTTTTTACTATCTTTTTTAATAAAGAAAGCACTCGTAGCGGCAGTAATCTTCTCTTTAATAATACGAGTATAAGTTATAAAAATAATTAAAGGCTCTTTTTCTTTTTTTAAGAGATTAATTAAATTAATTTAATTTTTTAAAAATAAAGCGAATAACTTATCGTTTTCTTTATTATTATTATCTTTAGTATTACTTTTAAATTTATTAGTGGTTCCTAAAGTAATTCTACTATTAAAACTAGTAATAGCTTTATTAATATTATTACCCTTAAGGGCGGCACGGACCGGGATTCTTAATTGTTTTAGTTTTTAAAAAAAAATTAATAATAAATTAAAAAGCGAGAAAGGAATAGCTAAATCGACTTATCTTTTTATTAATTTTATTTTCTAACGTATTATAATATATAAGAAAAGGAGCTTAAGTAATAGCGGGAGTAATTACGTACTTATAGCTAGACGAGTAAGCGAAGCAATAAGTACCCTTTTTAACGGTATCGTAGTATTAATTATTACTTTTTATTTAAAAGGCGTTATTAATATAATTTAAATAGATTATTATATAAGTATTTATTAACTGCTTTAAAGCCTAAGGAGTAGCAGCGATACGGCGAGGAGCGGGGGCAAGGACGGGAATAGTCGATAGTTGTGTCTTAATAACGATTTTCTTTTTATTATTAATAATAGCCTTAACTTATTATAAGTTAGCGGTTATTCTTTAATTAATTAATCTTTAATTAGTCGATCTCCGATTAATAAATTAAAACTAATAAATCGAAAATCGAGTCATTTACCTTGTTTTAGCGAGTAAATCGTCGTTTTATTATGACGATTTTAGCGGAGCGCTTAGAGATACCTATAGTATTAAAAGAAGTAATTAATTAATTAATTAATTAATAAATTAATTAAGTAATAAATCGAGAGCAGTCGATCTGTGAGTTATTAAGTATTTATAAATTTAAGTTTAATAAGAAAATCGTTAGTTTATATAATTAGGTTATTTGCTTAATTATTATATATAAGTGAATTTATTTACTTAATTCTTTTCTATTATTTGCTTTCGCTTAATATAGCTAATTATAATAATAGTAGCTTACTATTATTAATTGCTTAGGAAGTATGTCGTATAGGCACGGGCAGCTGCTCTTTTAGTATTATACGTGACTTAATTAGGTTCTGCTATTATAGACCGCCTTTAAGAAAACAACTGTCTTCTCCTAATTCGGAGAGCTTTTAGAATAATAATTAATCACTTTAATTTAATTATAACTGCTTATAGTGCTTTAATCCACTTCTATACCACAATTAAAATATTAAGAACTTTTCCTTAAACGACGAAGAATCCTTTTGAGAAGAAGAGATTTCGTGTGAATGATGATTCTATTACTTCGGGGGAAATTAGGCCTATATAACTACTTTTAGGCGCCAAGCTATTTAGCTCTCGCATCGGCTATTTGCTCTCGCATCGGTTATTAGCTTTATATTAAAACTAGCTTGGTTTTAGAACTAGCTTTATATTAAGACTAGCTTTATATCAAGACTAGCTTTGTATCAAGACTAGCTTTATATTACCAGGGCTTCCGAGGTTTAAAACACGGAAGGTTAAGGCTTCTGAAAGCCACTGTTTTAGCCCTGAATAACCCTTTACCGGAAGCTTAAAGCTTCCGAGGTTCAAAGCACGGAAGCCGGAGCTTTATGCGAAGCTAGAGCTTTATGTAAAGGTAGTTGAGTTATGGAAAAGTATGCTTTATACCGAATACGGTAATATGCTTAATATAATCTTATACTTTTAATATTTCAAATATTATTTACGCTTATAAATACCTTCCGATCGCACTTATAAGTCGTTCCGCAACAATAATACCAGCATTTCAGTCGAGCCAAATAATATATTTACGATAATTACTTTTTAAATAATTTAATATTATTAACGCTAGATATATAAGCTCAAAAGCTTATAAATATAATAATTATTAATATTTTATAAAGTTAAAGAAGCTCCTAAGAAACTTAGAAAGAGTTTTAACTTTATAAAATAGTTTAATTAAATTAAGTCAATTATAACTTACGTTATAAAAGAATAGAATCTAATCGAGCACTTATTTTTTATTAAATTTTACGAAAAGTTAAATAATAAATTAAACGAGATTCTTTTGACGAGCTATTCCGGAGCGTTAATAGTCTTAATATATTAATAAGTCAGGCGCTAAAAACAATAACCCCCCGAGATATATTACTAAAGTAGGCTTATATAATAAGTCTTTAAAGATAATCGAAAATTAGAAATTCTTTTTTAATATTATTTAAATATTTTATAATAAGAAAGATTTACTTTAATTAAAATAACTCTTAAAGTTATAATAAATAAGCTATTAATTTAAAAAGAAAATATATAACGATTAAAAAGTTATACGTAATTAAACGACTTAAGATTTAAAAAAGCTTATAAAGCTAAATAAATAAAACTAATTTATATACTTAAATAAACGATAAAACGTGCGATAAGCTATAAGTTATTATAAAGGAAATAAGTTATTGCAATTGCTTTATACCGATAATAAAGATTATTAAATTTATTATTAATAATATAAAAGGTTTATTTAAATATTAATAATTTTAATATAACGTACTTAAAAACAGAGCTTAATACTCCGAGACTGTGACGGTTAAGTTAAAAATAAGTAAAATAAGTACGGCTAATAAGTTATAAATCTTTAGCTTTTTTATATCTTTTTTACGCTTTTAATCTTTTATATTATAAATACTTTATTTTTAATTAAATTATCAGTCCTCGGAAATCAGTAATCGAGTTATTATAGGCTTAAAGTTTAACGTAAGAATTATTATTAAATTTTATAAGTTCTCTCAATCGACGGCTATTAAATCTAAGCCTTTACGCTACTTAAGTATTAATAATAATAACTTAATTAAAAGCAAAAGTATAAGATAGCGGATTAAATACCGTAATAAGCCGAGCTTATTTTAAGTTATTTTAAACAACGTATTAAAGTATTAAAATAATAACGGTTTTATTTCCTCGGAGTTTTGATTAATTAATTTTAAAATAATAAGATAAGTAAAATTACTTTATATAAAAGGAGATTTTAATTAATTTAAATTACACGCCTTTTCTTTAGTTATTCCGAAATCTCGCTTATTAAAATTCAAATATTATTATTATAATTCCGTTATAGTAATAACTTTATAAAGGATTTAAGCGAGTAAATAATGCCTTATCGTGAGCACTTAAGTTATTTATAAGTATTCCTTTGACTTATCCTTATAGAGCTGTCTTTTACTAAGTAAATTGACCAGACTTTAGGTTAAGAGCTTCCCTTAATTAAATATCAGTTCTTAGACTTTTAAACTAAGAATATTAATCGATTAAAAAAGGATATTATTACTTCCGCTTTTATAATATATTTACTTCTTCTTTAAACTTAAAATCCGGCTTAGCTTGTATTAGCTTATAAAAGTGTTTAAAGAATATTTCTATTACTCTTAAAGTTATTATAAAATTATATTAATATAAAGTTCTTTAAAAAAGAACTTTACTTTTAAATAAAAAAGAATTACTTTAATAAGAAAGGACTTCCAAAAAGCTTAATATTATTAATTTAGAAGTTGCTTATAATATAATTAATAAAAGCTTAAAATAAATAACGAAATTAAAAATACTTTTTATTTTAATAAAGCAATTAAAGCTGCGCTTTTATTTTAAGTCTTTAAATTATAATAAAGAATTATTAAGATTTAAAAGTTAGCGATATTAAACGAAAAAGAACTTATCTTTAACTTTTTACTTTTCTTAATTAATTAATAATAAAAAGCAAGTCGAAGGAAAGCGATAATAAAGGCGATTTTAAATAATTTATAACTTATTAAAGCTTTAAGGATTATTTTCGAGAAGCTTTTATCTCGTAACCTGCCGCTAAGAAAAAAAAAAGACCGTAAGAAAAACTAAGTAGCTCGAAGTTAATATATAAAATATAATATCTTTTCTTTTTTTTTTAAATATAATAAATTTTAGCCGCTTATAATAATTTATTTATTTATTAAAGAATAATAAGAAAATATAATAAGAAGTTAGTTATTAAAATATTATCGGCGCTTTTATCCAATATAATAACCGTTAAGATAAAAAGAAAAGGAATTATTTAAAACCGACTTCGTTATTATTTAATATCGACTTATTAAAGAAGTAAAAGTAAAAAGAAAAAGATAAAAAAAAAAAAAAAACTTAATTAAATTAATAAAAGAGATGCTCCGATTGGCTTCTTTGCGCTTCTTTATTATATTTCGAACTTCGAAGGTAAGAAGACCGTCTTTTAATTACTTATTTACTTTTAACTTTATATATTTATATATTCTTACTTTTTTAATATACTTTTAATATATTTCCTTTTATTTTTAATAATAATTAAGAAATTAAAAAGATTCGTAAAAGATTCGTTAAAGTAAAAATATAAAGAAGAAGCAAAGTCGTTAAAGACACGCTAACTTAAAATATAAGAGAATATCGACGAATTCTGTGAGAATAGGCGAACCAATCAGAATGAGGAAGCGCAGTAGGTAAAGACACGTAATCAAAGATAAAGTAGAATTGCTTGCTTGCTTAAAGAGCTAGAAGAGCTCTTCGATAATTATATACAAAATAATAGCTTCTCTAGAAGCTTCTACGACTACGTAATTAATTACGTAGCTTATATAAGCTACGTAATTAAATACGAGCGTAATTTCCCGGAATACGAAGGTAATTTCCGGGTCGCGTAAGCAGTGGAAACTCCTTCGGCTATTCTAGGGTAAAATCGGCACGAGTTACCGAAGTGAAATCCAACAAATTCGACGCGTTATAAGAATCGATTTCTATTTTATAAGAAAAGTCAGTCTTTACGCTATAAAAGAAAGAGTCGAGAATTCATTTAAAATATTAATTATACGCTAATTTATTTTAAAAGAATTACTTTAATCTTATTAAAGCTGAAGTTTACTCGAATATAATAATTAAGAAAGCAAGTTTAAATAGTAAAAATAATACAATAAGTACTAAAAGGTATAAAAAGACTAATATAAGTATGAAAATACACGTAAAGCTTCCTTAAAAGTATTATAAAAAAGAATAATAAAGTTATTAAAAAGAAAAGAAAAGAAAAAGAATAATAAAATAAAAGACGATATTTAAAGATATTAAGTAAAATAATTATTTGCTTTTAAAAATAAGATATAAGTCACTTAATATTTATTTATTCTTACTTAAATATATTTCCTTTTAAGTATTTAAAGCTTTAAAGCTATAATATTAATTCTTACTTCTTTGCTCGAGATCGAGTATAAGTTTTCTAAAAAAGAGACGCATATAATAAGGTTAACCTCAGAGATTTATTTATCACGTGATTAAATTACATCTTACTGTATTTAAGATAGCCTTTAAGACAATATCCTTTAAAAATAATAACGATTTTTATTATTATAACTTTTCTTTCTTATTTAAATTATATCTTTTCCTTCTTTTAATAAATTATATTCTTTAAATATATAATATCTTTAGTATTTATTAAATAAGTATTTCTTACGTTTACTCTCCGGCACTTGCTTTATTATCCTCTTATTGTGTGCTTGGTATTTCCCCTCCATATTAATATTGCTTAGCGTGTATGCCGTATGTTATAGTCGCGTTAGTACGTTTAATATTCCCGCTTTACGTCTTTAAAGCGTATTAGCAAAATCGCTGGCCTATTTAGAATGTCCCGAATGTCGACTTCCCACGTGTTTTGCCTATACTTATCTTCTATATGTATAAGCTCTTTAATTATCGGAGGTGGCGTAGGCTTAGAATTAATAATATGAGGAGAGTTAGGTCCGTCGGGGTCAACGTGGTGCTATGTTTTACGGACTATAGCCTAAGTCTTTAATTTAGTTAGCCACGGCGGAAATTCTTGTCGTTTTAACGTAAAAGTAACTATTAGAGCTGAAGTAATCATTTTAGAGTTTGTGAAGGTCGTTTAAGGTATGCGAAAGTATGCGAAGGTGGTTTTTGGTAATCTTAAAGAGTAGTTTCTATAAGAGAGATATGGTGTAGAAGTGGATCAAAGCACTGTGAGTAGTTGTAATTAAATTAAAATAGTTAATTATTGTTTTAAAAGCTCCCAAAATTAAGAGAAGACAGTTATTCTCTTGAAGGCAGTCTATAATAGTAGAACCTAATTAGGTCACGTGTAATGCTAAGAGAGTAGCTGCCCGTGCTTATACGACACACCCCTTAGGCAATTAACAGTAATAAGCTACTGTTATTATAATTAATTATATTAAGCAAGAGCAAATAATAAAAAAGAATTAAGCAAACAAATTCATTTATATGCGATAATTAAATAAATAACTTAATTATATAAACTAACGATTTTCCTATTAAACCTAAACCTATAAATACTCGACAACCTATAAATCGACTGCTCTCGATTTATTACTTAATTAATTTATTAATTAATTAATTAATTAACTGCTCCTTTCGATATTATAAGTGTCTTTAAGCGCTCCGCCAGAATTATTATAGCAAAACGACGATTTGCTCGCCAAAGTAAGATAAGTGGCTCGATTTTTAATTTATTAATTTTAATTTATTAATCGGAGATCGACTAATTAAGAATTAATTAATTAAAAAACAACCGCTAACTTATAATAAGTTAAGGCTATTATTAATAGTAAAAAAAAAGTCGTCGCTAAGGCACGACTATCGGCTATTCCCGTCCCCGCCCCCGCTCCTCGCCGTGCCGCTGCTGCTCTTTGAGCTTTAAAGCAATTAGTAAGTACTCGTATAATAGTTTATTTAAGTTATATTAATAACGCCTTTTAAATAAAAAGTAGCGGTTAATATTATAATACCGTTAAAAAAGGTGCTCGCTACTTCGCTTATTCGTCCGGCCACAAATGCGTAGTTACTCTCGCTATTACTTAGGCTCTTTTCTTTATATATCGTAATATATTAGAAAATAAAGCTAGTAAAAAAGTAAATTAATTTAGTTATTCTTTTCTCGCTTTTTAATTTATTATTAATTTTTTTAAGAGCTAAAGCAGTTAAAAATCCCGGTCCGTGCCGCCCTTAAGGGTAATAATATTAATAGAGCTACTGTTACTGGCGCTGCTATTAGTTTTAATAATAGAATTATTCTAGGAGCTATTAGTAAATTCGGAGGTAATAATAAAGATGATAATAATAAAGAGAATAATAAATTACTTGCTTTATTTTTAAAAAATTAAATTAATTTAATTAATTTCTTAAAAGAAAAAGAAAAGCCTTTGGCTACTTTTATAACTTATACTTATATTATTAAAAGAAGATTACTATTGCTGTAAGTGCTTTCTTTATTAAAAAGGGTAGTGAAGGAGCAGCTGATTATTTTGCTGTTATTACTACTGCTAAAGCTACTATTGCCGAGGCTATTACTAAAGCTGTTCGCGCTTATGGCCCGGGTCCTAGCGTTCTGGCCTTTTAAGCTATATTTACTTATAAAGTTGTTCTCACTTCTAAATAAGAGGCTTAAGCTGCTCGCGTTGAAGAGTTAATTAGTGTAATAACTAGTGCTTTAGGTGAGTTAGTTCGGGAGGTTTTAAGCCTTCTTTTTTTTAATAAATGAGTTACTTTCTTATTTTCTAAGGCTTAAGAACCTCTTACTCTTTAAGTATCCTTTTATATTTTAGAAATTAAAGCTTGCGTTTGCCTTTAAATTAAAGAATCGTTAAGAGCAATTGGCTCTTTAAAATATAATGATTTACACCCTCGAGCTTAGTTAATCTTTAATAAAATAAAATTATAAATAGAAATTTATAAAAGAGAATTTTATAAGAGAATATATAATAATATAAATAAAGCTCTTTAATTAGAAGGTAAGCTTATTATATAATTACTTTAAGAATAAATAAAAAGTAAAGAATATATATAAAAAACTGCTTTAAAGCGAGTCTTTTAAAGGAGTTGCTCTAGTTAAATACGAATATCTACTAAGTTAATAAGAGCAATAAATGCTTTAAATTTCTATTGAGAGAGGTTTTTAATGAGTCCGTTAGCTAGTATATAGCCTATAAGAAGATATTCTATTATAAAAGTACTTTTTTAAAACTCTTGGCGTAGTTATATATTCTGAATATTAATGTGGCGCAATTTAGTGAAAATACGCTGATTTTTACTAACGATTAACCGAATTATTTATTAATTATTACAAAAAATTATCTAAGTTGCTTTTATATTAAGACGTAATTCTTGAAAGAATTGTTAAAGTGCTATAAGTTTCTTGTCGGTGCGTTTAACTTCAAAAAGCTTTACTTATATTATAAACGTAATAATTATATTTTGTAAAGCTGTTTTCTAAAGGATTAAGCTTTTAAAAAGTATAAAAATATATTTATTAAAAGATTGCCTTATCTTAATATCGTTTATAAAAGAAGCATTTAATATTATTATAAAGTAAGAGTCGCGCAGCTTATAGCTATAAGTGATCGCTAAAAAACGAGTGCCGAAAAGGTAACGAATTATTTAGTTAATTATAGCCAGGTGCTTTTGGGAAGAATTAATTAAGAAGTGAGAAAGCTTTAAAGTAGCAAAAGCAACGTTTACGCGTAATATAATTATAATATAAAGTATTAATTTAACCTTCTCTTGGAATTCTTTAATTTAAGCTAGAGTGGCCTATTTTTGATTTTTTAGTAGCTCGACTTGAGGTAATAATATACTTAGGCAATTTCTATTTACTAATTCAAATCGAAGAGTAACCTTTTGAATATAAGTATCGTATATTAAAGAGATAGTCTTCGCTAATCGATCTCTAATAATATAAACGCTTAAGAACTATTTTATTTACTCTCCTCCGATAAGCTTATATATTATATTTAAGCCGTCGATAATTAATTTAGCGTCTTTAAAAGCCGAAGTATGGTAAAGCACCTAAATATTATCGACATAGAATATCACAAACATTATACGTTACTCGTTTATAAATATATAAGGCTCTTCTTTATAAGCGATCAACCTTAAAGTTGTCAAAGTATAAGTAAAGTTACCGTATTATAGCGCCAGTAAGTCCTTAAGTCCGTAAAGTACGCGATTAACTTCTATTATTATTCTGTCTTATTTAAAACCGTCCGGTAAATAGCAGCGTATATAAGCATTTATTTTACTTTGTTTAGCGTTAATAAAGGCATTTATTATATTAAATTGAATCATTTTTAAATTAAATTGAGTTATAATAGCTATAACGATTCTAAAGGAGTAAGTAATTAAAGTGGCTGCATATATTAATAAAATTAACGTTTTAAATTATAAGTCTCTTCTTATAACGACTCGGGAGCGACAGCAGGTTAAATACCTTAACGAATCGACTTTAGCGTAAAATACTTATTTTAAGGGAATTAGTTATTTAATAATAAAGGAGTGTTTAACGACTCTCCAGTAATTGCACGACTTAAGGTTAATTATTTCCTTAATAGCGTCGGCTCAGAAGTGCTCTCTTAATAAATAGTCCTTAAAGTCTTTTTAATTTAATAAGTCTTTAGGCATTTATAATTAATAAATCCGTAAGAACTTAATTAATTATTGAATTTCGACATTTTTAAGTATAAACGCTAATATAATAACGTGAATTACGCTTAAATCTTTTGTATCTCTTTATACTAGTTCTTAATTAGGCCAGAAAGTCCTTAAAAATACTTTAAGTATTTATAATTATTTAACGATTATAATAATTTCGTAATTAGCTTTTTAATAATTATTATATAAACGCTTCGATTCGGTTTCGTTATCTTATTATTAACTCGAGTCTTTTGACTTTTATTAATTATTTAATCTTTTATTCTTTTCTTTTTAAAAAGTTTAAGTAAGCTAGAATTTAATTTAATTAAAGTCGAAAGTAATAAGCGTAAACTTAACTCTTTGTCTTCTTTTAATTCCGATAATTACAGATGCTTTTTATACTTAGTTATTTAAGGTAAAGCTTTTAATTACTTAAGGCCGATACTTTTTTTAAGTACTCCTCGACGCTTAAGACCGCGCTCTTAGTCGTATAGCTTTTTAAAGTAAATTATAACTTATAGTATTGACTTCCGCTTAAGGTCTATATTATTTTAAAAGTTTAATATATTATATAAAATACTTCTTTTAGTTACGCTTTTAAACGTTAATTATCTTAAAGTATTGACTCGTTTTAAGATTTAATTAAGGTATTTATAAATAAGAAGTTTAATACTCTTTTTTGATTAAATTACCCCCGAGTTCTTGTTAACGAGTAGTTAAATAAAATTAAAAGCTATTAAATTAATTAAAAGTAACGTATTTATTTTTATTAATTTAACTAAAGGGAGAGTAAATGACTTTATTCCCGAGCTTGAAGCTTAATTAAAGGTTTTAATACCTTTAAGCTTATAGGCTCGTCGACTTTTATAGCGCTTATTGCTTCGCTTAATTGTTTTTTATTTAAAGTAATAAACGGTGTTTTTAATTTTAATATATTAAGTGCGCTTAATCAGTTAATTATAATAAAACTAGCGTCTTAATCTCCCTCTTCTTTTTTTAATATTTCCGTAAAATCCTTTAATATTGAATGCGGCTGGCCGACCGCTTTCTTTATATTTAAAGAGCTTAAATAAAAGAGAGTTTCGTTAAAAGTAATATTCCGAGTTATTATTATATATTATAATTAAAGCACTTAAATCTTATAAATATTAAATAAGACGTATTTAATTAAGTAATTAAAGTGCGCTCGCGGGTTGACTTTAAAAGCTCTCTTTTGGCAGAGAGCTTTTCGGTCTTTAATTATAGGGTAGGCTTTATAGCCGTACGCATATAAGTTGCTTTAGTTAGGCCGTAAATCGGTTGTTAGCTTCAGTGTGAGCTTGGAGTCGTAATATCGAAAATACTGCTTAAACCAGGCTTAGAACACTTCGTTTGGACTCTTAAAGCTTTTGCGAGTAAATAGACTTATATTATAGAGAATAATTACCGCTATTATTAATTCCGTTTAAAGCGTCTGGGGTAAATTAATAGAGAGGCACATCTTAATTAATTTATTGATTATTTCTTTGCTTACGCGCTCAGCTTTTCTATTAGGTTAGTGTATATATAAGAAGGTAAATTCAATATTAATATTACTTTCCTTATATTACTTTTTATACTTAGTTAATTTATTAATTTCTATAATTGAAGTGTCGTTATCTTGGCGTATTTTGTAAACCGAGAGCCTGAATTGGCGTCTTATCTACGCCTTAAATAGTTTAAGAGTATTTAAGATAGCGATTAATCTTTTAGTTTTTAAAAGCCGCTTATAGAATTTCTTATTATATTCGTTTTTAATTAATAAAAGCTAGCTATTCCCGTTAAACTTTATTAAAAAGTCGAATAAATCCTAAGAAATGCGGTAAAAAGGACGGATAATTACTTTCTTTAATTAACGACGATTTGTCACTTGTTATATAATAGCCACCGCATAATACTCGCATTTTAATCGAGTTAAGCTTTAAATCTCGACGTTACGTGTATTTTTTATTAAGTTTTCTAAAGCTTTCTTTTTTAAATGACTTGCGTGTAAATGTTATAAGTAAGCTTTATCGACTTATGGCTTTAAATATTATTTACTTAATTAAAAGCCTTGGCGGATGCTCTTCTTTAGCGTTAGAAATATTAAAAAGCTATAATTTAAGCGAATTAAAGTGCGGCGAATAATTAAAAAAACCAAAGAGTAATTAAAAGACTTGTATTTAAAGAAAGTTAAGTTAAATTATTATTATAATTACTTTAAAACTAAACTGTCCTTAGCTATTCTCGTGCGTAAAGTATAATTTAAATTATTATATTAAACTCTTATTTATAAAAGGCAAGCTTTTGAAATAATATTAATATTAAAGCCTTTAACGACAGCGACGTTCGAAAGGGTTAAATCGCTTATATTCAGTCCGTTAAGGCCGTGAAGAACACCTTTAAAGACTCGAGTACCGCGCCTTTTAATTATTAGGCTTAACGTTCCGGCCTTAACGTTATTATTTATAATAGATTTAATAAAGCTTTTAAGGACGAGGAGAGCTTTTAAATTTATTAAATAAGTAATAGCTCCGTTATTAAGTAAAATATTCTTTACGAGTAAATGGCAATCTATATTTATAATAGCGTATACCTCTGTAATAGTAAGAGCTTCGTCGAGAAATTCAGGGCTTATAAGGCAAGCTTAAACGTTTTTAAGGTATTTTACTTTTGCTAAAGTAATTGACTTTAAAGTCATAAGAGTTATTAATATTTAAGTAGAAAAGGAATTACCGGAAGGCGGTCTAAAAGCTAGTTGCGCTATTAATAATATATTCTTACTGAGTTTAGCGATTTCTCGGCGGAAGTTAAGGAAGTCGCTTTTTAATTAAAGTCGAGTCTCTTTAATTTCCTTTACTAATAATAGGTTCCTGAGGTTATTCGCCGTCGAGCCGTCGTAATAATACCGAAGTCTGTGACAATTAATAGCCTTATAACGGTAAAAGTAATACTTATATAAGTAGGTATTTACTCGCGTGTTTAGCGATTGGTTTCGTTGAATCGACGGGGTTACGGGAATATTTAATCTTCCTTTAAGAGTGGCATATAGGCTTATTGTCTTTTATTATTTAGAGGCTGTAAGTAATTCCTTGTTAAAAATAGATAACTAGTTAACGTAATTAAGTAAAGAGTATTAATTTATTACTTCAAGAGTATTATTTCTTAGTAATTCAGAGTGTCGTTCGCGCGCCTATTCCGGTGCGAGCTTCTCTTATACCGCTTTAATAAAGTTAAGCACTGCTAGCGGTCTTTTAACGTCCGGTAAATTATATAAGAGAGCATTTTAATAAGCCGCTCTCTATTCCTAAAGCCACTCCTTAAAATTAACTTGCTTTACCTTAATAACGGCGAGCTTCTTCTTATAAATAAACTATATTAGCGTACGAACACTTATTTTCGAAGAGGCGTAATCTCTTTTAAGGATCCGGAGGAGTAATTAAAAAGTCTATAACTTTAATTAAGGGTTTCTGTTTATTATCTTAATTAATTATTCTTTTTCCATACGAGCTTACTTGTTTTCGTATTCCCTAACTACTCCTTAATAAATAAAAGGATTAATTGTCTTTTAAATCTACTTATAGGCTGTCTTATAGGCTCGAGCCTTTTCCGTTTATTATGCGAGCTTTCCTACGTATTCCCTTATGAGAGCAGTATATATTAAAGTCATATTTTTAATTATAGCCTTTACCAGTAGTAATACGCTTGGCTTAAGGCCTTTCTTTATAAGGTCGCAAGCATTTTTGTCTTACTTCGCCTAAGCCTAAAAGTTATACTTAATAACTTCTTTATTTTATTATATTCTTAAATCGTCTAGTAATAAGGGTTTCGGTTCGGCGTCGAAAAGGTTAAAAGCAATTAATAACGTAAGGTTTATTAAATTTTATATTTTATAAAAGATATAAAAATATTTAAACGCCTAATATTAAGGAGTTTAAGTGCGCTTATTATAATTAAAAGAGGTTCGATTATTTAAAGAAGAAGTTAAAGTTAAGTCTATTATAACGGAAGAGTTACTTTTATAAGTTCTGAGTATTCGATAAAGGAGGAAGGACTAGAGAGGTATTAAGTCCAGTTACTTGGCTTTTATACTCGTCTAGAATAGAATCGAAGAGTTAGTGGAAAATAGCGGTATAAATTATATTTTATAATAAAGTAGAAAACTTTATAACGTATAGTAAATACTTTTCACTTATAAACTTGCCTTATAAGCTTTATTTAAATTAATAGCGTATAAAAGAAAGAATACTAACTTAATAGCTTCGTTAACGGGGCTTATAATTATAATATAAAAGTAGATTAAAGCATTATAAATAATTATAATTAAATTAAAATAATTAATTATTATTTTAAAAGCTCCCAGAATTAAAAGAAGACAGTTATTCTCCTGAAGGCGGTCTACAATAGCAGAACTTAATTAAGTCACGTGCAGTGCCAAGAGAGCAGCTGCCCGTGCCTATACGACAAGAGATTACTACATATTATAACTTTACAGAACTACTACTAAACCGCCAATTAAAGCCTTTACAGCTTTTAATACTACGTAATAGCGCGTACGGGGCTCATAACTGTCGTGCAAAGCTCTAATCGACGGTAGGTATGGCTTTCTTAAAAGTAGTGGCAAAAGTGTTTAATTTTAGGAAGAAGCTCTGTACGCGACTGCCCCTATTACTGCCCCTGCTTACATAGGCTAAGCACGTGCGCATACCTGTATTGCACAACAAATAACCCTAAAACTAATAGATTACTTCTCTTTTATTAAAAAGAGCTTTGAATCAACGTAATAAATCTCTTTGTCTAATACTGTAAAAAGCTTATTTAACCGAAGCTAATTATTTAATTTAGTTAATTTATAACCGGAATATAAGCATATAAAGGAGAAAGATATATATAATATATTATAATAATAAATTATACGCACGGAACTGTCTGATTTAATTGTTTTAAGCGTGTATATATTAATGCCGTTAGGTTTAAAAGAATTATTAACTATTAATATAAATAATAAGTTAAAGCGTAGCGTGTATTCGGAGAACTTTAATAAGTCGTTAAATATATATTTAATAGCTTTAATATTAAATAGCTATCGGGACTTATTCTTATAAGAGAAAGCAGCGAATTTAAGCGCTGAAATAATAAGAACAAACGAAAGAAGTGCTAATTTAAAGATATTATTATCGGAATTATTACCGGAATTCTTTTTTTTTCTTATTATTTTTATTTTTTATATTACTGCTGTTTTTATTTTTAATATAGTTTTTTTACGGAATATATTTCTTTTTATACTTTTTCTTAAACTTAGCTTTTTTAGCTTTATTTACTATATAATAATTATTAAGTATATAGCGTGAGTTTAGTTATTTATAATATTTATAAATTAGTTTAATTTTAAAACCGTTTTTGCTTTTACTTTTATTATTTTTAATATTAAAATTGCTTTTATTTTAGCTCTTATTCGAATTAAGAATACTTTTATTTCCGTAAAAAGCTTATCCGGTTATCTTGCCTAACTCGCTAGTTCTTGCTTCATCTGTAATATCTTGAGTAAGATTCTTTAAAGTAATATTCGGGTTAACGCTAGTAATAATACTTAAGCTTATTATAGAATCGCTAGATATTATAACAGCTAATATAATACGTAAATTTAAGTGCTATTGTTTAGATTAAATAAGCTACTTTTCGGAAATTATAGTAATAAATATAATTAAATATTATTCTGCGAGAGGAGCCATCTTTAGCGTATTTAATTTAGCGATCGACAGCTTAAAAGTAATAATAAACTTCTTTAATACTAAGAAATTATTATAGCGGAGCTTAATATAATCTTGAATAGCGTTATATATTAAAATATTCTTTTCTTACTTATTAATCGGTTCATTTCTTTAAGGCATTTTCGTCGACATTATTATTTTATTCGTTAACTTCTTTTAGCGTATATAAACGAAATCTAATATTTAAATACTTAAAGATATTATTAAATATTCCGATATTAAGGATTTTATTACGTTACTTAAGGTAATTCTTAATACTTTTCAGCTTATAAGCGTCGGAAAGGTTCAGTGAAGTAAAAGCTATTTTACGTCTCGGAAGCTTAACTTTAAGCTTAAACGTCGGCTTAACTTCTAGTATAATATTACGCAGATTCGGATCCGGTTCGGGGTCTTCAGGCGTAGGTCGGTCTTTTATAAGCGTATTTATAAGACCGGACTAGTTCTTAAAATCTTTAAAAGCTCCGGGAATTAATAATATAATAAATAGCGCGTTACTTTCGTTAAGTAGATTTGTTTTATTACTTATACGAGATAAGTCGTAAAAGTTATTAATATTATTATTAAAGTTGTCGAAATCGGACTCCTTAAGTATTAGCGATGCGAGATCTTTAAAAGAGTTAAAATACTCTGATAAGGCTATTTACGATAATAGAAATATAAATAAAAGAGGATATAATATCTCTCTTAAATCCTCCGGGGTATTTTAATTAGAAAGACGCGCTAGAATAGCGTTATTATCTTCTTTTTATTAGTTTTTTATTATAAGAGACGCAGCTTAATTCATAAGTAAGAACTCGTTCTCTTAAGAAAGCGGTAATTCTAGCAAAACTAAGAGTATATTCAATTTAAGCTATTAAGGCTTATAACTTACTGCTAAGATAATCACGATTAAATTAGGAAGTATTGAAGTGCGGGTTATTAATTGATTTATTGTATTTATTACAGTAGTTATGCGATCTGCAGATGCGCTTTTTAATAACTAGTAGTTTGACTAGCGTGGCAGAGTTTGCATCCGACTTTGTCCATATTACTAACCCGTGACTTAAACCAGCATAAACCTGTAACAGATATTAATAAACTTATTCGAGCGATTATCTTAAGGAACTTCGTAATATCGATAAACTTATTCGAGTACTTTTAAGCAAGCTTTTTTAATTAAGAAATTATAATATTAAAACAAAAGCGGAAATCTTTTTAACGCGCGATTTATATAAGAAATACTTTAAAATTAAAAAACTTATTAAGGATTATATTTAAATTATAATTTTAAACTTAAAAGAATTATAATTAAAAAGAAATAAGTACGAGTAAGTAACTTTTCGACGTTATACTTAAGTTAATAAAAACAAATAAGATAAGGAAATTAAAATTATAAAAAAGTAAGAGGCTATTAAGAAGATTAAGAGTACTTTCATAATTATAGTTTAAAGTAATTTAAATATACCCGAGAAGTAGTCTTTTAAATATAATCGACAGGAATTAATTCGGCCTTTAATAAAATCTTTTATATTTACGAAAACTTTTATTATTATATAAAAGCGTTATATTTAAAGCTTTTCGTTTTAACTAATTAATTCTCTTATTAAAAACGGTTATTACGAAGTTAATTAAGAGTTTAATTTTAATATATTCATATATAAATCTCTTAATAATAACTAAAAAAGCTATTAAAGTCTGTTTCTCGTCACGGAATAATATTTAACGATATTTAATTAAAATAATTATTTCTTAAAAGCCTTCGGTAATATAATATTAAGCGATACTTCTTTTAGAAACGAAGCTCGTCGTTAAGTAAAGATATTAAAGCGCAAGAGAGGAAAGAAGCGAAAGGCTTAAAAAGATACATTTTCAAGCTTTAATAAAACGGGAAGAAAGAGCAATAAAAAGAAGGCCTTTAATAATATCTCTTACATTTAACTTAGCGTCTCTTTCGAAGGGTATATATTCTTAGCTTTACGTCTTGTCTTCCGTCTTCCGTTATATTATATCGTAGAACTAAAAGCAGTCGAAATATTTAATATATTTTATATATTACGAGACGGAGGACGTAAGATAAAGCTCTCGCTTCGAAGAGCAAGGAGAAGGAACGAGAGGAGAAATAAGAGAAAAGATAGATAAGAAGACGAACGAAAGAAGAGACAAAAGGAGGACTTTCAGCAATATCTCTTATATTCGGCCTACGTTTCCTTCGAAAGGTATATATTCTTAGCTTTATATCTTATCTTTCGTCTTCCGTCGCATTATATTATAAGACTAAATATAATCGAAATATTCAATATATTTTATATATTACGAGACGAAAGACTTTTAATAAGTTCCGTCTTAAAGATTATTACGATATTAAGCTTATATAAACTCGCTTATAAGTGACGCTTTTAGCTTAAGCGCTTAGGAATAATATAAGACTTATAAATATAATATATAATTATTTAATGCACCGAATTATATAAAAACATTATACTCGTACGCAAAGAAAGTCGAATTTAAGACAGAAATAATAAGATAGACAAATTAGTATCTTACTGAATAATGTCTTACCGGAAACCGCTTTAGTTAGCAGCGCTTAGGCTAATCACAGCACCCGAGTTTTGGTGTTTTACCGAAACACCACCGTTACATAGGAGGTAGGATTGCGGGGTTTAGCCTCAACAAATAACCGACCGAGTACTGTAGTCAGTAACATATCACTATGCTTCACGTCAATATCGACACTCGATCATATCCCCTAGCATCAATGAATCCTCCCGACCAGGCCCATCGCGCGCGATCTGATTCGCCGTCCCGTCAAATGCAGTCGCTTACTGTAAACAGAAACCTTCTTTGCTTTCTTTGAGAGAATGCTTAGTTATCATGTAGACATAGTAAAGAAATGAGAAGTTTTATATTCTTTTTTAACTCTTGTTTTATAATATCCAAAAAGTCAGAATGCCCACTTTTCCTCGTCTCTATTATCCAAGGCACAGCAGTCTTCGCTGAGGATTTGCCGCATCCCAATATGCTGCATCCAAGTGTTGCGTACTGGTATGCACTCTGTATGCTACTCCTAGAGCCTCGTTTCCATCCCACCTTATCAGCATTGTCCTGACCATTGTTCCCTGCGCCTCTCGGGCCAGTTCCAGAAAAGTAAGCCTTCGCGATTGTTTCTGCCGCCATTCAGGATCTAATACAATTCTTGCCACAATATGACGTTTCGAATCTCGGATAATGTATGTACCTGGTGTTTTGGATTTGCGATCAACATCTTTGTCGACGGGTAAAGCTAATACCGAACCCCAAATAACGAGCAATGTGTCTATGCTGCTGACATTGTTCAGACTAGCTAGTGTCTGCAGCTTGGGCTCGTCAATGATGTTACCATCGGTTATTCTCACCAGCTGCTGAGCACAATTGAACCTATAATGGTCCTCTGCTGGAATCGACGGAAGTGACGGCTTGCTAAAAGCCAATGTGTCGGTGCGGCCATGCAGCCACCCGGCCCAAGACCAGCTAGGAAATCCATTCTCGCCTCGTCTCGAACATTTGCCGTCAGTATGCCAGCACCACGAATTCACGAATTCGAGGATAGGAAGCCCCCACCACAGTTCTCCCAGAGTAGGCTCAAGTATTTTAGAAATACCAGAGAAAGCGTCTAAAACGTCTTTAGGGTATGTAAACTCTCGTGTCGCCAAGTCTGCAGTTAAGGTGCGGTAGATTTGCCAAGCATTCACTGTCCTTCCCCAGAAACCACAGCTTTCGAACAAATCTTCGCCCCAAATTTCTTTTTCGACTTTCTGGCGTCGTGATTCTTCTAGATGGTCCTGGATGCCCAGAATTATTCCATCTATCTGTCCCTCTTCCTCTAAAACGCCGCCCCGTGGATCTTCCACGATAATATCTTCTCGAAATATTGCTTTGGGACACCGCATGAATACTAATTCGTCAGTGAATACAAGTACTCGTCTTGAAAGAGCTTGCTCCTGGAGAGTCCATCCGCGAGAGCTCCACTTGGAAAGCTTTAGATCTTCAAGTGGGCTGCGGACAGTGGTAATTAACTGGATCCCGTGAATAGAGACTGAGACCTGAAATGCCTTTCTCGTGTTTGGACGGACGCCAGGCAGTCCTGCGTTTGCATGGGACCCAGCGGCAGCGACGATTGTTAAGAAAGCAGAGCCGTATATAAGACCCATCATTCCTATTTGTTCCTTCTTATCGGCATCGTTGTCCTGCAATATACACAAAGCATCCACCCAAAGATAGTGGATGCCTAGTTCTTTGCAAAGTAAAATGGCGTCGCTTATTGATTTACTGGGCCGTGTAGCCTCGTCGAATAGCGCTCCATTTGAGGTGAGTCTGCCCTCATTGTCACTGTTAAGTTTCTGCTGAACGCCGGATCCCCAGACGTAGCTCAAGGCGGCATATTTGCAGGGGTGAGGCGCCCAGACGATACGGCCGAGATGAACATCAATGAGGCGGATATTTAGTCTCTCGTTGACTTCACCTTCGCGGATTGAGCAAGCCTCGTTAAATCCTTCGGGGACTGAAGAGCTAGCCTCCACATTAATGTGATGACGATCGCAGCAAGATATCCACTTGCCAATCAGTTCAAAGTCCACCTGACTATGATTTATTGCCCTTCCTGTGCGGGTCTTCCGGTCGGCTTCAGAGGAGTTCGTACTGATGGTGATGTTGTATTTGCAGCCTTCAGCCTTGGATGAGCCGAGAGCATCATTCCACACCACTGCCAATTGCTCCAACTCCCCGTCATGCCACTTAGTTTCACGGTAGAAGGAGATCCTGCCTTTGGGGAATGAGAGAAGCCGGTTGCGTTTGCCACCGTGGTAGAATACGAAAACAAGAAGCCGGCAAAATATACACCGTTGTGTTCTGTTTTGGACCACGGACATCACATCCAGCCACCCGGATGAATGCGCCACGTGGTATCGATCCCTCCGATCAGCTCGATCAAGTCCGAACAGCTTCCGAAAATTTATCTTCTGGCAGCGTGTACATAATGTTTGATTATAGTCGGCATGTGTATCGGCTGCCAATATGGGTACGCTAGGATTTCTCTGTGTATGAACGAGACAGGCCGGTTTTGAAGCCATCGTCCTTGGTTCCATGAGGATAATAGAAGTAGATCAGGTTTGTATATTGGAGTGTCTAATGTGTTCGGTCGATTGGCTCGCGGGGTTTTTGGTGGAGTTTCATAGAATTAAATTCCCCAGAAATAAACTAATCGCTCGAAATTTCTCGAGAAACATGGTCTGAGGATAATCGCGGACGTCGCTGTCAAGAGGAAGAGGTTGAAATTGTCAGAGCCTTGTTGCGTTTGTCAACGAATGAATACGCAGAAGCGCGTTTATCCCCTTAACTGCTGCATCCACGTCACCTTTAGCGCTTAGCCCTGTACGGCACGCTATAACTCTACTAATTCTTAATAGAAATTGATGTAAGCGAGCTAGAATTATTTGCGCAATTGAGCAGTATCTTCTTACCTTCAATTGCTACTCTTGAAAATATCACCAGGCTATAAAAAAAAAGGTGCACGTGATGACGGCCAAATCTAATATCCGTTAATAAAGCAGGTCACGGGTCAGATCACCAATTATTCTGGTAAATTGGTAGCAGAAGACTTACTGTTCTAAGATTGTAACTACAGGTGCTGATATACATCTACATGCAATAGGCAGAAGTAGGCAACAAAGGAAACTGATGAGTCAATCATCATGTGATAGAGTCCCGTGACACATCGCAAGAGAGTATTAAAGAGGTCAAAACTTATCTTATAAATCAGACCTACCTTAGCGGTAATTCGCGTTCCGCCTTACTTATTGGCTACGCTAAGTAAATTAAAGTAAGTGAGAGTAAATGAATTAAGGAGAGCGCAGAATCACAAATTACCGCTGGCGGGTTTAAGAAAAAATAATACTTTTTTAATAATTCCGCCCGCTATTTTAATAAAAGGAATTAACATAATAACTTAAAATACAAAAGTATACTTTTATACTTTAATTACGACTTTTTAAACTTCTAAATAATACATTTAAAAGCCCTTTTAAACTTCTATTAATTACATATACTTTATTAAGGTAATCGCACTCTTTCTCTTGTAATCCGAGACTTTATTTCTTATGTCTTCTAGCGATTCCTTTTCCTTGTCCTCTTCTTTATAATTACCTCTTCTGCCTCTGCGCTTTAATTTACTACTAAACTATGGGTTTTTTCATATTAACGGACTTTCTAATGTATTAGCTATTAATTAATACGCGCCGTACGATTCCAATAACTTAAGTGAATATATTATAAAGGCAGACGAAAGTAAAGAAAAGAATAGTAAGGATAGCTTTATATTACGTCTAAAAAAGCGTATAAAGTCAAGTATTATATAAAGAATTAAGTAGCGGAGCTAAAAGCGGTGTTTTATCTTTTTAAATAATAAAAGTGGACTCTTATTGATTTTGTCACGGCTTTTATTAAAGAAGCGATAATAAAGAATTACTCCTTCGTATTAAGCTAATATAAACTATAAAGCACCGTCGAGATTTATTTAGTAATATATTATATTACTTTTAAATTACTTTTTTAATTCCGCGGAACCGCATAATCTTCTAGTTTAAGTTCAAAAGCCTTCGCAAGACCCAATATTTTGGATTATTTAATATTTAATATATAATAGACTAAGTCAACTTTAATAACGCTTTCTTAATTATTTAAACGAATGCCCTTATTTAATTATTACGAACGCCCCGCGTCCTGTGACACTGGCCCCCGGGACAGCGTAATACTTAGGACTATAAGCTTAAGAGAGTAAAGGTCTTAGGAGAAGTATATTAGGAAATATCGCTCTTAGAAATATTCTTTTAAAAGACTTTAATACTTAAGATTTCATAAGTTATATATTATATAATTATTATTATCGGTAAATAATTAAAAGGCAGATAGGCCCTTAAATTACGCGATTCCTTTACGTAACGACCACTAGGACCGATAGACCGCTAAAGGTTTAGCAGTCTTAGTAGTTTTAAAGAGAACGAAGGTTTTATAAAAGATTAATACGTCTATTATTAAATAAAAGCTTTGTGCTTAATTGAAAATAATATCTTAATTTTATTAGTTATTATTTATTTTATTATAGGTAATATATTTACTTCTCGATTATTAAGATTAATATTACTTATTATATTTATACTGAGTAAATACACGGACCGTAATATTTTAAGTACTTTTTCGTCAAAAGTACCGACTTACGTATATTATATCGACTTCTTTTATTAAAAGCTAAGTACTTAGTTCACGAGATAATATTATTGGCATACTTTTATTATCCGCACTTACCCTTAAGAGGAAAGACCGCGAAGAAAGCGAAGATAAAGAAATACCCAATACTTAAAATTACTTAATATATAAACTTAAAGAAACTTTAAAAATCAAACTCTTCGATATCTTTTTAAAAAACCAAAAGGATTTAAAAACTTTTATCTTTTAAATAAAACTTTATTAATATTTTAACGATAATAAATTCCTTATTAACGAGAGCTACGCTCTCTGGACGATATTATACTTTAAAAGCGAAGCTATATAATAGATCGAGTCGTTTTTTAAGAACTACTTTAAGAACGAAAATACTTATAAAGTTATGTTTATTATATAAATTATATTTAAAACCTAAAAAAGATTTAAAAAGGAAATTCGGCGAATATTCGGCTATATTAATAAAATTAAAACGGCGGAAACTTATTTATATAACTTAAAGTAAATTAATAATATAATAGCTTACGCTACGGAATTCCGGAAGCACGTTAATAAGATTAATTAAAACTCTTAATTACTTATTAATTATTATCGGCGGGAACTTAAAGATTATATTCGATTAAAAGTCACTTAAATCGATTTTTAAGCTAAAGATATTTTTATTTTTATTAAATAAACCGTCTAAATTAATAACCGTTTACACGAATTCAAACGTAAATAATAAACGTACGTAAGAAGAGGCTAAAAGCAGACTGGCTATCGATAAAACGAAAGACGCCGACAATAAGGCAACTTTAAGAATAACCGATAATTAGATTTTATAAAATACGACGCTATTTATAAAAAAAGAAAAAATAAAGCACGATAAGGAAAGCTATTAAAAGAAGTTATAAATAAGCGGCGCGAAAAGAAATTATATTATAAATATAATCTCCTGGGTTATATAATAAGCTCGTACCGTAAGAAAAGTGTTAGAAAGAAATAAATTAATTTTATAAGACGAGCGATACGTTTAATAACGGATATTCGAAACCACGTATAAGGCGTAAAGCCTAAAAGATATAACTAATATTAAAAGAAGCGAAGACTTATAATATTAAAGTAATGCTATACTATTAAGACTAACACTTTTTAGACCTTAAGAACACGAGGTTTAGCGAGTCACTTAGCGGAAGGAATATCCCACTCGCAAGGCTCTTAATATTAGGTATTAAACGAACATTAATATAAGGATTACTTACGTCGAGCCAGGTATCGTCCCGCGCGGAGGACCGTAATAAAGCGAAGAACACGAAGTAGTCTTCCGAAGTAACTTACGCATCGCCTAAAGAATAATAGACGTCGAGAATAGCGTTTTTTAAACGTACGTTTAATAAATCCTAATCGATAAAATACCGTTTTAATAAACGGCGACGTAAATAAACGTAAAAAACGTATAAAAAGTTATTATAAAGACACTACGGAATTAAATATAAGTTAACTCGCGGAATAACTTAAAAACCTATTATAAAAGACTTTTTTAACCCTTTGTACCCTTAAGTACGTATTAATTATATCGTATTTTATATAAAGATTTAAAGAATCGACAATAAGAAAACATATTTGTATGAATAATAATATTCACGGAACTACGTGAATACAGAGGATAAGTTAATATAAGGGTTACATGCCGCAAGAAGTAAACAAAGAGCACTAGACGCTAGTCACTTTAGGTTTAGCCTATGACGAGAGCCTCTTATATATAAAGCTCTCGTCGACACTTTAGAAGTAGCTCTTCGGACTTAAACAAATATATAGAATGCAACTAAAGCTTTATACTTTGTAATCGAGTCTCACTACGATTGACTAAGTTATTACTTATTACCGGGAGGGATAGGCAACATAGTGTAATTAACAATATTAATTAAAGAAGTCTACGTCGAAGGAATAAACTTACGTACGCTCGCAGCTATAAGAGGAGGCAATTACTTAACCCTCGACGTCGATATTTAAGGAGTAAAACTATAAGTTATAATAAATTCTAAAGCGTAAAAAAAACTTTATATCTTTTATTATTATAATTTAACATTTCCTGCCTACCGAAGTCAAAAAGAACGGATATTAATTAATACTCGCTAATAAAGGACTTGCCGCGAACGGCCTAATCGATATATAAATAAAACGACTATATATAAGAATCGGCGGACATTTTAAATACATTTAATTTAATATAACTTAAATTAAAAGACATAACATTATCTTAAGGCTATCGTAAATATAACTCCACAACCTTAAAATTAATTAAAAAACGTAAAAGCTAAAATTTAATAATTATAAAAGTTATTTTTAAGATAGGAAATCAACGAAAGGCTTAAAAAGATTAAACACGGCTTTTAAAAAAGAGCTAAAAGATAAAGTAATCACTCCTACAACGGACGACATACCGTCGGAATATAAACGATTTAAGGCATTATTTAAAAAGGAATTAAATAGTAGCGCCTTACTTAAACATTAAGACTATAATCATTAAATCGAGTTAACTAAAAGCACGAAGTTAATATTTTAACTATTATGAAAATATTTAGCCATAGACTTAATAATAATTAAGAAATAAATTAATGAAAACTTAGCGAAGGGATTCATTCGAGAATCTAAATTCCCTTAAGAGAGTAACGTCTTCTTCGTAATAAAGAAGGACAGTAAATAAAGAATGTGCATATTACGGCTGGCCAAAGGTTAATACGGTATAAGAAATAGCTTTGTATTTAGGCCTAAAGCTATACTCAGAATTAAGAAGAAAAGACAAGGAGAAAAGGAGAGCTTTTTATAAGAGGGAGCTTTAATATAAATACATAAAAGATCCCCCTAGCCTTTCCCGATTAAGCCTAGCGCCATAATTGCCATGCTAAGGCAATACTACGAGCGATGCCGAGCTCGCTTCGGTTAAAATACGAGGCTTAAGGAATTATAATATTACTTCCCTCTCCCGAAAAACTGCGTCCTTATAGTTATAGTTATAATAGTATCGTCTTTTAAGTCGTTATAATCGTCGATACCGGCGTTATATTATGGTGGGGTTAACCTCAGAGGTCCATTTGTCACGTAATTAAGCTGCTATTTATTATATTTAAAATAGCTTTTAAGGTAATATCTTCCAATAATAATAATTTTTATTATTATAACTTTTCCTTCTTATTTAAACTGTACCTTTTCCTTTCTTTAATAAATTATATTCTTTAAATATATAATATCTTTAATATTTATTAAATAAGTATTTCTTACGTTTACCTTCCGGCACTTGCTTTATTATCCTTTTATTATATACTTAGTATTTTTCTTTTTACATATTTTAATAACTAACGTAGAAAATAAGTAGAAAAGCTAAAGTAAGATATATAAAGAAGCTTAAAGGCCCTTTATACTAATTATAAGGACCGAAACCAATAAGTGCTCGAACTAATATAAACTTATTCACTTAAAGATCTCTTAACTCTTAAAGTAAAATTAAATACGGCACCTCGACAGTCTCTTACGGCATAACGAAAAGCACAGGAAGTCTAAAAGGAAACTACTTACTTTTAATATAAAAGTATTTAAATTATTAAAAATATTAGCTTTAATACGTAGAGCATTAATATTGAAAAGGGTCGGACCGAAAATAACCGAATCACGCCGTTAAAAACGCTTTAACCGATATTAAAGCATATTTAATACTTTAAAAACGAGAAGTAAATTATTTAAAATAAATCCAGCGAATTTTAACGCTAATCGCACTTCGAGCAGGCGTATTTATTATTCTTTTTCTTTTCTTTTTTCCGTTAAAGCTTACTTTAAGCTAGCGAGACGAAGCTTAATAAAAAAGTATATAAAGTTTTATTTTATATTTTTTTAATTAATTTTAGTCTTAAGTTATTTTACGCCGAGATTAATTTTAATAATAATAAAGCTTTTATATTTAGCGAGATTTGTTTACTTTGTTTAAGCTTATACGTTTATTTATTATAAGAATAAGAAGCTTAGACTTCGGCGTCTTTTAGGCTTTATTACTTTAAGAAAAGCTTAAAGCTATGAACTCTTTAATTTAATATTTTATTTATATATTTCTTTTATTTTTTCGAGCTCGTATATTCTTTTTTTTTTTAATATAATATATTATATTTTTTATTTTTTTATTAATAATATTAAGCGTATTTACTTTTTAATAAATTACTAATTTTATTAAAAAAAATTAATTATATCTGAAAATAATATTAAAAATAACGCTTTTAACGGTAATCCGAAAGGCAAAGAGCTTAAACGATTTACTAATAATTTCTTATTGCAATTATTAAGAATACTTATAAACGATACTTTAATTACAAAAGAAAAAAAGAAAAAAAACAGAAATAATAATAATAACTTACGACAAGATATATTTAATTATAACTAAAGCAATAGCTATTCAGAAAGCTTTAGTACAAGAGCTTAAGCCGCCCCTTAAGCTCTACCGGCTTATATAATACTTACTCAGCCTATATACCTTCAAGTTATATTATATTTGCCTCCGAAGAAAAAAGGACTTAACCTCGCTAATATAAGTTATATAATACTGCTTTAGGCTTAAGCCACTTCCGCTTAAGCTTTTTAATTAATACGACTTACGCTAAGATAATATAAACTTATTAAAACTTTTATATTATATAAAATAAACAAGGTTTTAAATAATTACTATTACGAAATTACTTTTAATAATATAACGTCTTAATAACTTATATCTTAAGCCGCACGACTTATTACGGATTTTATTAAAGGACTTCCTTATTTTGTAATAGCCTAAGCTATACTAATTTTAAGTACTTTTAGCTGCTTACAAGGTGGTCAATAAGTCAGTAAGTTAGTTATCAGTTGAGGCTAAAGAAGCAACTTACTGACTTACCTCTAAAACACCAATTAATAAGCTTAACTGATTTACTTATAAGTGATTGATAAGTTAAGGCTTTATTTAAATATTTAATAATATTACATTAAAAGCACCAGCAATTTTAATAGTATTACGATTTTGCTAATTTTTTAAGCACTCTTAATGCCACAGCATTAAACTAGACAAGCTAGAACTTTCTGCAGTTGTTTGTTTAGTATAAAATAAAAAGACTCTTTCGCACTCCGAACTTATAATAGGAATTGCTAATAAATTAAAAGCCATTTAAGCTAATTAAGGCCACTCGACCTCATGTAGCTTCCAATACTCCATCAAACTTAAATAATCAATAGTAGGCTCTTATAAGTAGTAGTGATATTAATCACGCCTCCCACTTGTTGTTATAGAGCGTCTTATAACTGACTGAGGTGCTGCGGCGTCAAGAATTGACTTTAAGTAGTCTTTCTCCACTGAAGATATTACCGGCGAAGGTTCTGGCGATTGTGTTAATCGAGAATTAACAGCTGGCGCTTGACCCTTATACCTCTCTTCCCATAACTTCTTAAAGGCAGCTTTGCCAGCAGTCAGATATAGTAGTAATTTGCTTATCTAATTCTTCTCAAAGTAAGTCCATTTATAACGAGAATAAAGCACCATTACAGCTTGCCAAGCCATAGAATTATTGGTCTTTTTATATCACTTTTGACAAGCTCCTCACGCAAGAGTTATCGATTGGCGTATACCTTTATAGTCGTTGAATTTGCCGTCTTTTGCTTCAGCCTCAAGAGTCTCGAAGTGTGCCATAATATGCTTTAACACAATTAAAGCCTCCTATAAAGCTCTGTGTAAGAGTTGTAAAACACCTTCTGTTAACTTCGCATTGCCTTCTAGTCCTTTAGTAAGATAAAATAGTGGCGCGAGCTAATCTTTAATGATTATAAGACTCTCCCACTCCTTATTTAATAAATAGTCGTTATTAAATATCTCTTAATTAAGAGGATCTGCCGAAACGTATAACATGGCCGCATATAAAGTAAGAGATTCGCGCAATTCGAGGCCGCGGCGTATCATTCAATACGTGGCATTCCAACGTACTCCTCCGTCGAGAATCAGCTTTCACTTCTTTTCTTTTGCTATACTAATATTTAGTATTTTTTAAAAGTCAAGGAATAATTCCAATCTCTTGCCAGACGCTATAACGTGTGCAACTAAGTTGTGAAGCTTGCCAACCTCTCTTCGTCGTCGCTAAAGCTTTTGTCGGTCTGCCGCGCTAGCCCTCTTATATTTATTGTTAAATGAGGCTTTATCTTAACCAAATAAGTATGCGCTAGCAATTAAGTTAATGACGTGACCTATATAACGTAGTCTCTTTTGTTTAAGGTTAAATCTTATCACCTTTGCTAACTCTTATAGTATAGTATCATTATTAAACGCGTTATTAAAAACAAAGTAATTAAGGTTCTCGATGGTAATACCGAATCGTTGTAAAAGAGGGAGGAGAATCGAGCATTGATTTATAGAGAATTAGCTATTAAAAGTAAGAGATTTAGAAGGTAATATGTATATTAATACCGGTCTTTCTATGCTTTGGAAGCATTAGCAGCCCAATTAGCCGTGTCACGGCTTCATATTTGTCGCTAATAAAATGTATCACAACACTAAGAACGCTAATCTTCTCACGTTTTGATCCCCAGCCGTCAAAGGTAACAGTTATACGTGATTTGGCGCGTCGAACCTCTTCAATAACCTGTGGCTCAAAGTATGCAAAAAGCTCGTGAATTCAACTTTCGACCGTGACATATGAGGTAGGTAACGCGTTAGCTACATCTTTATTAGCAAGAATAAAGCACCTTTTGAGTCGACGAGAGGCTGCTTTTCTATGTTTGACGTTTTCGCAGATAATCTATTCAAGAAATGCGTTCTTGAACTCTTATTATCGGAAAGGAATAATTCTATCGTAATCTCCGTTAACGATTCCTAAAGGTTGCGCCATAGGTTTGTCGTTTTTTATTTTCTATGTATCTCTTCCTTCGTCTAAACTATATATATTAAGTAGGTGTGTAAGAGCATTGTTAAGGGTATTCGCATTAAAGTAGTAGTCGCGGTTCTTGCTAAATTTCTTATTATAATAGCCTACAAAAGTCAGCGTATAAAACTGGCAGATTAACAGAGAATTATATAGAGTTTACAGCACTATATTCTCGGCTTTAAAGCCTTGGTTTAGTTAATTAACGCGTAGCCTACCTTTCAAGTCTAAAACGTGAGATTCCTTTTATTAGCAAGCGCTAAAACATAGCTTATAGGAAATCTTAATAGGCGAGCTTCTCTATTATTAAAAAGAGGCTCCTTAAAGTCGTATAAAAAGTATTTAGCCGTAATTAGCTTATTAAGAGGCTTAATAGGGTCGTACTTGTCGTTATAAGTTGGGGTTAGACAGAAACAGCGATCACGGAGTGTTTTTAGCTCTTTCGACGATTATGGCGCTATCATTGTTGCAAACGAGTTAATGAGAGATGTAAAAGATGCGGCAAGAGACGCACGAGATTCTCTATTATCGATAATTATAAGTGAGACATAAGGGGAAGTCATATTAATGAAATTACATTAATTATTTAATAAACATACTTCAATTCTGGTATCGTAAGATCTGCTAGAACGATGACGCTAACCGCCTTCGGCAATATTCAGCCAATTAAAAGCTATTCTTTAAAAGGCTGCGACCAATTAAAGGCTCAGGATTTGCTAAGCGAGCCTCTTTCTTATTTATCGTTTATACCCAGCACCTACTTAAACTCACTCCAAAATCAAGAAATTTAATTCTTACAGCTTATAAGCCACTTATAAGTTGAGCTTTTATTAACTGACTTATTACAAGCCCTAGCCCTAACTAATGACTTACGTTATAAGGCTCAGCTTAATTAACCAGCTTAACTCAGCTTACTTATTGACCACCTTGGCTGCTTATACTTTAACGGAAATAATATTATTAAGTTCTTTAAGACCCTAAAGCAGCTCTTTATAGCTCGAAGCATTACGGATAACGCCGAAAAGAAATAATACGTCGTGAATTATTATACTCTTAAAATAAGTTAAAATATTAAGTAGCTTCCCGACTTCTTTAATAATACTTATTAAGAATTAATTAAAGAAGTTGTAAAAGAATATTAAACGTTCGACCTTAAATAATATTATTATATTCTTTAAAACTTAAAAAAGATATTTAATAATTTTAAATATATTATAAAAGATACTTTTAAATCTTAATCTCGATAATTTCTCCGAGCTTTTAAAGAAGTTAATCGAGCTTATATATAAAAGAAAATTATTATAAAGCGATAAATAATTATAAAGTTTTTAGCGGCTTTACTTAAGTATTTAAAATAAAAGGCCGGAACTTTTATAAAGAATAATAATACCTTTAATATAGAAAACATATAATTTTTTAATAAAATATACGCTAAAATAAAAAGCTTATTCCGAGTCAAGTAAGAAATTAATATTTTAATTAAAAAAGAAATATTATTTATGCGAATTACTTAGGCCGACCGTCTTCGATTCGGGTCGAGTAATAATAAAACTCCCTTTTTAGCGGTATAGTTCGGGGGGCTTAACCTTATAGCTCGCCCCGAACTTATAAAGTATAAGGACAATTCTTTAACTTAGAAAATCGACAACGTCTTTAAGAAAAATTCGGTACTTCGTTTTAAATTAAATTAAGAAAAACATATTTAAAAAGAAGTTATTCTTATTATCGAGAGATTAACTCGCGATATTAATTAAGTTATAAAACGGGATATTAATATAATTACGGAAAAGCTAAATAACTTGCGCGTTTTATACGTTATTATAAAGAGAGAAAAAATCCAAAGTTAATAGCCGAAGTCAAAGCTTTATCTGCTTACGAGTCGATCGCATACCCCGAAGAAGCTGAGGTATTCTATTAAGATTCTAAAGCAAGCTTTAAATATAATCGACGTTTTAATACAAAAGACAATATAAACACTAAATACCTTTTTTGCTTTAATAAGCCGATTCCGGATATTAGACCTCAAGGATTTTATAAATACTAAAATTAATATTACGAATTCAAGAAATAGCTTAATTTAAGAATTATTTATAAAAATAAAGATAATTATATTTATATAAACTCTTAAAAAAAAAAAAAAAAAAGCTTAAGTAATTTAATTTCTTTAGAATAAATTGAAGAAAAAAATCCTTATTTTATAAATAATTAATATAAAAAAAGACTTAAACTTAAAGCAAAAAGAAAAAGTAATTTAAAAGAAGCTCTAAGACGCTTAAAAAACCCTTTTAACTTAATAAAATATTATATTAAAGTCAGCTTTAAAAAGATTAATATTAAAAACAAATTAAGAACTTTAAGATTATTTAAATATCTTCGCTATTCGACTTTTTAATATAATAAAATTAATTAACGTTTAAAACGTATTTATAACTTTTAATTTAAAAGAAATAAATAATAACTTTAAAATAATACTTACGGAAATAAAATAATAAAATATTATTACTTTTAAAGTAATAATAAGAGCTAAATTATATATAATTAGAACTTTATTTTAAAAACGCCTTAAAGCTTAAATTAATTACGGAAGACTAAAAGTTCACGAAAAAATAAAAAATACCGTTAGATTTTAAGAACTTATAAATATAAACTTTTTAATTAAAATACTTAAAATAAAACTTACTCAGATTATTATAAAGAATAATAATAATATTATTATTTTTAAGAAATTAAAAGAAGTTACTCTAGCCGTAAGTCGAAAAGGACCGACTGCTATTAAATTACTTTTTATAAAGATTATTTAGAAACGCGCTAAAATCAACTTACTTATTGCCGTTAAAGCGACTTTAAGCCGACCTCGCGTATACTAGGCGTTATTACGGAATAATTATATATTAAATAATACGCTAGATAAGCTTTTTACTTAAAAAAAGCTCCTTAAAAACTTAATTTTAAGAAAAATCCTTATTTTAATTAACTTATTAAAAATAAATCGACCGAAGATTATTAATTAAGAGATTTAGGATTAAATCGCTATTATTAATATTAAGATTATAAAATATATAAAAGCTCTTTAAAACTATAATTAAAAAAAGAATAATATTATATTTCAACGCCTTTTATTACTTCGGGCTAATACTTCGGATTTTATATTAAGAAAACTATAAGCTTCGCGACAATTTAAACGCATTTTCCTTAAATAAAAACAACGAGTTATTATTTATTCTATTATATCTCGAGTTAAACTTACGTATAAACTCTAAGTTTAATTAAAAAAATAAAAATATTAAGTCTTCTTAATATAAGAAATACTAATTTAATAATTAAATTTTTAATTATTATTAAGCTTAATTCCTTTCTTTAGCTTAATACTTATAATCTTAACCGCTATCTTAATAACGCTTTAAAATATAATAATTTTAAAAAGAGAATTTAAAATCGACTTATTATTAATTACTAAAGTTTACTTAATCGACACACTTTAAGGACTGAGTTATAAATAATACTCTCTAACGTTAAAATATATAATTATTATACTTAAGAAGATGAAATTTAATAATATCCGAGCTACTCTTAATTCCGGCGCAAAAGTCAGTTATATGTCTTATAATATTATTGTTTAATTAAAAGTCTTTATTATAAAAAGCGATTTTATAGCCCTAAAGAATATTATAAGCGCAAAATCGCGATTTTTAAAATATGCGGATAACGTCCCGATTATAATAAAAAATTATATTATTTTTATTAAGTTTTATATTATAAATATCTTAAGTATTAAAATTATTCTTAAATTTTTATTCTTTCGGATTACGTGCGTTTTATTTAAATACTTATTTAATACGAAAAGCGATTCAGTTTACGCTAATTTATAAAATAAGATTACGCGACTAATTATTATTATTAAAGTAACTGAACTTATAAAATACGCTAAAAGCATCGAAGCTATAAAGTTTAAGAACCGAACTAGTAGAATATTATTAAATCCGGAATCAAATTACTTAAAGTCCGAAACTAACTCGGAAAACAAGTAATTAATTATAATTAAAGCTTTATAATTAATATAGTCGAATACTCTCTAAAAAATACTTCCTTTAAGCTCGAGGACGAGCTTTTCTATAAAAAAAATAAAAAAATCTTTAATAATAAAAGCAATTCCTTTTTCGAAAACGTCTTATATATTTCTATCGAATATATAAAGCGAAAATTTATAATTTTAAAGACGGACTTTTATAATTATTTCTTTTATAAAAACTTTATTAAAGCTTCTTTCGGCAAAGAACGTATATTTAATACTATATTAATTAAGAAAATCGAGTCTACCTTTTAATTTATTATAAATTATAATACTTTATTAATAACGTCCTTATTTAAAAAACGTAAATAAGTTTCGCGAATTTATATTATATATAAAATAAAAAATAAAAAAATCAGACTTATAAATTAAATAAATAAAATAAAAAATACGCCTAAAGGCCGTAAAGACTAATATAAAGTCTTTAAAGAAAAAGACCTTTATTAAAAATAAGTTAAAAAGTATTAAGATATCTTATTCTTTTGTTTTACTAGCTTTCCTCGCGAATCTAAGATTATAGAAAAGCGACTTATTATTTTAAATATTAAAGATATATTATAATTAAAAGAGAAAGCTTTCTTCGACGAAATTATATTAAATTAAAAAGGTGTTATTATATTTAACTAAACAAAATATAAGAAATTCTATAAGGATATTTCGCCATTTATAATTATTAAGATAATAAATTATAAAGCCTGGCAAGTATTATACTTTCTACTCTTTAAAATATTAATTCCTAAAATTAAGAAAATAATAAAAAACAGATTTAATCGTAGGATTCTCGAACTCTTTAAAAGGCTATATTATAACGCTTAATTTTTAATTAAAAAGAAAGAACTAGAAAAGTATTACTTAATTAACTCGGTAATTATATTTAACGCAATTACTTTAAATAACGCTAATTTACTTCTTTTTATAAACGAATTTTTAAAGGAATTTATAAAATGCTATATCGTAAGCTTAATAGACTTATATTTAAGTTATAATTAATAAGTATTATATTAAAGTAGCTAAAATATGACGGCCTTTTTCGTACTTAGTATTAGACTAGTCCGAAATACGACGCTATTTTAAAAAGTTATAAACTTTATTGCCTAATTCGTAAAAATAATCGATAAAATATTAAAAGATATTATATTCTTTATTATAATGCCGTTTTTAAACGACGTCAGCGTAAAAGAATTATATATAAACTATAATCGGAAAAAAGCACGGCCTAGAATTCGTTAGTTTATCTTTAAATACTTTTTTAACTTTAATAAAACGTTAGAACGCCTTAAGCGCGCTAGAGCTATTATAAGCCTTAAATCGCAATTCTATTATAATAATATAAACGTTGTCGGCTACGTATACAACTTATAAAAAAGAGAACTTTTAATTACATATTTAATTAAAATATAAAAATAAAAAGAATCTAAAAATATTATAAAAGTTAAAAGATTTTTAAATTTAATTATTTACTTTCGTATTTAAATTAAAGACTTTCGTTTATTAGCCGAGCCGTTATACGACTTTATTAAAAAAAGAATTAAATTTATATAAAACCTCGTAATTTATAACTAAATAATAAAAATTCTTAAAAATATTTTATATTCCTTCTTAATACTTTATAAAATCGTCTATTTTAAAGGCGCTAACGAAATCGTCGTTTTTATAGATTTTAATAGAATTAAATAAGGTAATTTCTTTAGTTAGCGTAATCCAAAAAATAATAAGCTTAAACCGGCGAAATATAAAAGCGGCTTTTAAATAAAAGTAAAATAAAATTATAACGTTATAAAAAGAGAATATAAAAGCATACTTTTAATCCTTAAGAAGCTCAAGATCTGACTTATAAAAGTCTATTTTATTATAAAAACTAACGTAAATATTCTTATTATTCAACTTAAAAAAGCTGCTTACGACCATTTTAATATAATACTTACTTATTAACTTGCTTAAATTAGGCTTTTCGACTTCGAAGTGCGCTATATTAAAGGTGTTACGTATATAATAATAAATGCTTTCTTAAGGAGACTTAAATACTTTAAGAATACTAAAGAAAATACTGAAAATAATAACGATAGAAATTAAATCTTAACTAAGTTTAATGCGATTGGAATTTATTTAATAAAAGCGAAAAGCATAAAAGACTTAATAAAAGAGCTAAAGACTTTTAATAACCTTAAGCTAATTTAAAGACGCGATATCCTTATTAATATAAAGCAAAAAGTTTAAGAATTATAAAATAAGTTAAATAATTAAATAATATTTAATAGCGATTCGAGTATAAACTAAAAGAGTAAAGCGGACTTATTAATATTTTTAAAATATTATAAAGAATATTATTAAAAGATAATTACTTACTTAATTACGCTTAAGACTCCGAAAAGTATAAATTTAAAAGCTTTTTATATATTTAAAAAAAAATATTATTATACGGAATTTATAATTAATATATTTAAAAACTTCTATTAAAAAGCGCACTTATTAAACTCATTATCGACACCGATAAAGATAAAGTATATATTTTATAAAGCTATTATAATAACTCCGGCTATAAAGGAAAAAAAAGCATATACTACCGCATTTCTTAGCGCTATTTCTGAAAAAGCTATTTTAAAGACTCCGCGGAATTCGTTAAAATATGCGATAAGTGTATATTATGTAATATTAAATAATAAAAAGAATTTATAATTTTAATTACTTTAAACGGACTTATAAAAAAATAAGCGCTAAATATTATTTTTATATTAATATAAAATAGGAAAAAGTATCTTATTATCGCCCGGGATAATATAAGCGGTTAAGTCGAAGCTAGAGCGCTTACTTTAAAAGAGGCTAAAAGTATCGCTAATTTTATTTAATAAGATATTATTTACCGATACAAGCTATTTTAAAAACTAATAATTAATAAAAATATAAAGAATATAAGCAAAATCGTTAACTTATTAAATAAAATAGAAATTCGACGAATTTAAATATCGACTTATAACGCGAAAGCTAATAATATAATTAAGCGAGAATATGGCCTTATTAAGAATACTCTTTTTAAAATAAGAGGAAATTAAATAAGTAATTTATTAACGGTTTTATTTACTGACCGTATTATAATTTATAGACTTATAAATTATATTCCCTTTTATATAATTTATAATAAAAAACTAGTTCTTTTTATTAAAATACGTTATTTTATTTAAAGAAGCCTCTTTTCGGAAAATATTAAAAGTATTAATAATTTAATTTATATTTAAACTCTTTAATATTAAATACGAAATAATAATATAAAAGAAGTTAAGTTTTAAAAAACACGCCGTAAATAAGAAAAAAAAGAAGCTTTTAATATAAAAAAGAATATTTAAAATAAGCTATTATAAATTAAAGACTTAGTTTTTAAATATAATTTTATTTAAGAAATTAATATATTAAAGAGTAAAAAGCTTAACTTTCGATAGCTAAGACCTTACGAAATTTATAAGGCCTTCTTTAAAAAAAGCTATTATAAATTAAAAAAGTTAAAAAATAATAATATACTTTTTTATAATACGTTTATAATTAATTGCCTTAAGTTATTTTATAAATAAAAACGCTTTATTTATTATAAAAATAACGAGCTTTTAGCGATAACTTAATATAATAATAATAAAAACCAGCCTAAACTTAGTCTCGAGGAGCGAAATTTATAAAGCCTTAAAGACCTTAAAAAGCCTACGAGATAAGCTATACGGAATAATAAAATTATTATTAAAATACTTGAAAAGTTAATTTACGTAAAATAAAGTTAATATCGAGTCGTCATTTACTCTTTTAGTAAGTAGCTTAATCGCTACGACTAATACTATTAACTACTCCTTATTACAATTCTTATAGCTTGTCGCTTAATATTATCGAACGCTAAACTATAACAAGAACGTACCTTTTATATCTTACGGAGGGAACGAAGATTAAAGCATAATAATAAAAGTATATACTGAAATACTAAAGGCTTTCCTTTAAATAACAAAAAATCCCTTTAATACTTCGAATATTATTTACGCTTATAAATACCCTCAGATCGCACTCATAAGTCGTTCCGCAATAATAATATTAATATCCTAGTCGAGCTAAATAATATATTTACGGTAGCTGCCCTTTAAATAATTTAATATTACTAACGCTAGACGTATAAGCTCGAAAGCTTGTAAATATAATAATTATTAATATTTTATAAAACTAAAGAAGCTCTTAAAAAACTTAAAGAGAATTTTAATTTTATAAAATAGTTTAATTAAATTAAGTCGATTATAACTTACGTTATAAAAAAGCAGAATCTAATTAAGCATTTATTTTTTATTAAATTTTACGAAAAGTTAAATAATAAATTAAACGAGATTCCTTTAACGAGTCGTTTTAAAGCGTTAATAGTCTTAATATATTAATAAGCTAGGCGTTAAAGACAATAACCTCCCAAAATATATTGCCGAAGTAAGCTTATATAAGAAGTCCTTAAAGGTAATCGAAGACTAGAAATTCTTTTTTAATATTATTTAAATACTTTATAATAAAAAAGATTTACTTTAATTAAAATAGCTTTTAAAGTTATAATAAATAAGTTATTAATTTAAAAAGAAGATATATAATAATTAAGAAGTTACGCGTAATTAAACGACTTAAAATCTAAAAGAGCTTATAAAATTAAATAAATAAAATTAATTTATATACTTAAATAAACGATAAAGCGCGCGATAAGCTATAAGTTATTATAAAGGAAATGAGCTATTATAATTGCTTTATACCGGTAATAAAAATCGTCAGATTTATTATTAATAATACAGAAGGTTTATTTAAATATTAATAATTTTAATATAACGTACTTACAAACGGAGCCTAGTACTCCGAGATTATAACGGTTAAGCTAAAGATAAGTAAAGTAAGTACGGTTAATAAGTTATAAATCTCTAGCTTTTTTATATCTTTTTTACGCTTTTAACTTTTTATATTATAAGTGTTTTATTCTTAATTAAATTATTAGTTTTCGGAAATTAGCGGTCGAATTGTCGTAAGCTTAAAATTTAACGTAAAAATTATTATTAAATTTTATGAATTCTCTTAATCGACGGCTACTAAGTCTGGGCCTTTACGTTACTTAAATATTAGCAATAATAACTTAATTAAGAATAAAAGTATAAGATAACGGATTAAATACCGTAATAAGCCGAGCTTACCTTAAGTTATTTTAAATAACGCATCGAAGTGCTAAAGTAATAATAATTTTATTTCCTTAGAGTTTCGGTTAATTAGTTTTAAAATAATAAAACAGGCAGAATTATTTTATATAAAAGAAGATTTTAATTAATTTAAATTACACGCTTCTTTTTTAATTATTCTAAAATCTCGCTTATTGGAATTCAAATACTATTATTATAATTCTATCGTAATAATAATTTTATAAAAGACTTAAGTAAGTAAATAATACCTTATCGTAAGCACTTAAATTATTTATAAGTATTCTTCTGATTTTATCTTTATAAAGCTGTCTTTTATTAAATAAATTAATCAGACTTCAGGTTAGGAGCTTCTTTTAATTAAATATTAATTCTCAGACCCTTAAATCAAAAATATTAATCGATTAAGAAAAAGTACTATTACTTCCGCCTTTAAGATATATTTATTTCTTCCTTAAACTTAAAATCCGGCTTAGCTTATACCGGCTTATAAAAGTATTCAGAATATATTTCTATTACTTTTAAAGTTATTATAAAATTATATTAATATAAAGTTCTTTAAAAGAAAACTTTATCTTTAAATAAAAGGAATTGCTTTAATAAAAAAAAAGAACTTCTGAAAAGCTCGATATTATCAGTTTAAAAGTTGCTTATAATATAATTAATAAAAAATAAATAATAAGGTTAAAAACACTTCTTATTTTAATAAGATAATTAAAGCTATGCCTTTATTTTAAGTCTTTAGATTATATTAAAGAATTATTAAGATTTAAAAGTTAATAATATTAAATAAAAAGGAACTTACCTTTAGCTTCTTACCTTTCTTAATTAATTAATAATAAGAAGTAAGTCGAAAGAAAGCAATAATAAAAGCAATTTAAAATAGCTTATAGTTTATTAAAACTTTAAAGGTTATTTTCGAGAAGCTTTTACCTTATAACTTGCTGCTAGGAAAAGAAAAAGACCGCGAGAAAGACTAAGTAGCTTAAAATTAATATATAAAGTATAATATCTCTTTTCTTTTTTCTTTAAATATAATAAATCTTAGCCGCTTATAATAATCTATTTATTTATTAAAAAATAATAAGAAGATATAATAAAAAGTTATTAGAATATTATTAACGCTTTTATTTAATATAATAACTATTAAAATAAAAACAAAGGGAATTACTTAAGACCGATTTCGTCGTTATTTAATATCGACTTATTAAAAAAGTAAAAGCAGAAAAAAAAAGATAAAAGTAAAAAAGAGATTTAATTAAATTAATAAAAGAGATATTTTAATTAACTTCTTTTTACTTCTTTATTATACTTTAAACCTTAAAGGTAAGAAGACTATCCTCCGACTACTATTTACTTTTAACTTTATATACTTATATATTCTTACTTTTTTAATATATTTTTAATATATTTCCTTTTATTTTTAATAATAATTAAAAAGTTAAAAAGGTTTATAAAAGATTTATTAAAGTAAAAATATAAAAAAAGAGCGAGGTCGTTAAAGACACGCTAGCTTAAAGTATAAGAGAATATTGGCGAATTCGACGTGTTATAAGAATTGATTTTTATTTTATAAGAAAAGTTAGTTTTTACGTTATAAAAGAAAGAGTCGGGAATTCATTTAAAATGCTAATTATGCGCTAATTTATCTTAAAAGAATCGCTTTAATTTATTAAAGCTAAAGTTTACTTAAATATAATATTTAAGAAAGTAAATTTAAGCGACAGAAATAATACAATAAGTATTAAAAAGTATAAAAAAATTAATATAAATATAAAAAGACGCGTAAAGCTTTTTTAAGAGTATTAAAAAAAAGAGTAATAAAATTATTAAAAAGGAAAAGAAAAAAAAAAGAATAATAAAATAAAAGACGATATTTAAAAGTGCTAAGCGAGACGATTATTTGCTTCTAAAGGTAAGGTATAGGTCACTTAATACTTATTTGTCCTTACTTAAATATATTTTCCTTTAAGTATTTAAAGCTTTAAAGCTATAATACTAGTTTTTACTTCTTTATTCGAGGTCGAGCATTAGTTTTTAAGAAGAGGACGCATATAATAGGGTTAACCTCAGAGGTCTATTTGTCACGTGATTAGGCTGTTATTTACTGTATTTAAGGTAGCTTTTAGGGTAATATCCTTTAATAATAATAATTTTTACTATTATAACTTTTCCTTCTTATTTAAATTATATTTCTTCTTTCTTTTAATAGATTATACTTTTTAAATATATAATATCTTTAGTATTCGTTAAATAAGTATTTCCTACGTTTACTTTCCGGCACTTGCTTTGCTACCCTCTTATTGTGTGCTTGGTGTTTTCCCCTTCACAATATCCCTTTAGCTACTTATGTAATATTAATAAAAGACCTTTAGCGTTAAAATACTTTAAATAGAATTATTTAATTATATAAAGTGCTATTATAACTTTAGAGCATAAGTATTACTTTAGGTCTTCGTCGGCGCTTAGTTATTTAATACGATATAAGAGCTTGTTCCGTATTACTTTTAAGCTTAATATAGCCTTAATTTCTTATTCGTTTTAGTCTAATAAGAGCTAAATTAATACCGGCGTTTATCTTACTTATCTTAATAAGGGGTTATTAACGTATTTTTATAATAAATAAGTATAAAATACAAAGTATATAGTTTAATTTACCGGTAGTTTTACTTTTTAATTCTCTCCTTTCTTTAAGAGTACCTTAATTAAGTCATATTATTTATTGGAGAGTTTCTTTAAAGAACGGTCTGAAGAAAGAGATTTGGTATGAATGATGATTCTATTACTTCGGGGGAAACTAGGTCTATATAACTACTTTTAGGCGCCAAGCTATTTAGCTCTCGCATCGGTTATTAGCTTTATATTGAAACTAGCTTTGTATTAAGACTAGCTTTATATTATCAGAGCTTCCGAGGTTTAAAACGCGGAAGCTTAAGGCTTGATGAAGCCATTGTTTTAGCCCTGAATAACCTTTTACCGGAAGCTTAAAGCTTCCGAGGTTCAAAGCACGGAAGCCGAGGCTTTATGCGAAGCCGGAGCTTTATGCAAAAGTAGTTGAGTTATGGAAAAGTATGCTTAATATAATCTTATATTATTAAGCGAGTTTAGCCGAGGCTTAATATAGTCTTATACGGTCGACATTTTAATTTCGGGTGTCGACTAGCACTAAGTTATTAACGTCTTAATTAATAGCGTGTCGACTACGATTAGCTAGACGTTTTATTTTATTTTATTAAGCTCTTAACGACAATTGTGCGACCTTTATAACTTCTTTTATACGTAAGGCGACTTATAGAGCTTCTTTGTGGTTAAGCTTTTTTATTACCGTAATTAGTGGTTTTAGGTTTATTAAGTCTTAAGAAGTCCTTAGCTTTACGCTGTTAAGTAATTAAAAGGGCGTGAAGTTATTAAGAAACTTATAAGGTAAAGTAAGTTACGCGATATTTATAATAAGTAAGAGGTTATTTTAATTGTTTTAATAATAATAATAAAAAGGGCAGAGCCGTTATTTAATATATTAATTTATTACTTTAGTTTAGCCGTCGACGTTAAGGTTATATGCCGTCGTTAACTTTACTTTAGTGTTAAGTATACGGTAATACTCTTTTTAAAAAGAGGAGACGAATTACGGGCTTTAATCTAAGATAATAGACTTTAATATATCGAAATAGCAAGTCTAATAAATAAAGAAAGGGGTAATTATTCCCTTAGCTATAATTATATTATGATAAGGTATTAAGACCAGTTTCTTAAATAGGCGGTCTATAATAATTATAATAAAATTAAAGCCGCTTTTATTTAATAACTTTGTAAAATTTATTGTAAGATATTAATACGGCCGAACGGGAATAAGTAAGAGGTATAAAAAACTAAGTGTCTTGTCTTTTTTAGCCTTTTATTTAAAGTAGTTATAATTCGCGACATAACGACTTATGTTAATAAAGAGGCCATTTTAATAGTATTTACGGCTTAATATAACCTTTATTTTCCCGATTCCGGTATGAGCGACTAAGGGTTACGAATGTACATAACGTAATAACGACGTGCAAAGCTCCGGCGGTTTTACAGACACTTTTAAATAGCCTTAAAAAAGAAGCTTGCCATTCGACAACTCGTAGTCTAAGTCGTTCTCGCGGGCTCTTTATTAAAGAGGCTTTAGTAAAAGAGACTCTTTATTAGTCGTAAGCACTTAATTAATCACGTCGTATTCGGCGATGTCGTATATAATTATAAAGTTAAGGTTTAACTCTTCCGCGGCAAGTGCCTCCGGGTCGATTAATACGTAATCTTATTTTAAAGCCTAGTCTACTTCTTAATTTACCTCCTGGTTTACCTCTTAGTTTACCTCTTAGTTTGCCTCCTAGTTTACTTTAATAAGGGCTAAAGAGGCAGTTAGAGTGGCGGCCAACGACTACTCCGTATATACCGTCTTAAGATTTTTAATTAAGCGTTTTACGCTATTATTAAACGGAGAGTGGTTTCGTAGGGAAGAGGTGTATTTAAATACTTTAGCCGAGCGGCTTCGAGTGCCGGACGCTCTTTCTTTAAAGGTATTTTATTCTTTAGTTTTACTACTCGATTAAGAAGTCGCGACGGTTTAAAAGAGTCGACAGCTATTAATTAAAGGTTAGCGGCGATTAAAGGGTCGATTTTATTGTTTATAATAAATTGTTAATTAAGGATGGCTTGCTTACGAGCCTCTATTACCGTAAGGTCTTGATTTCTTCGGGAGAAAGTATTAGTAAAAGTATTAGTAGTCTTAGTATAATATATAATTGTAAAATGGAATTCCACGAAGAACTCGGCTTAACGTACTTATTTAACCGTAAAATCCTTAATAATTATAAAGTACTTTAAGGCTCGGTGATCCGTATATACGTAAACGTTCTTTTAAATACTTAATAATTCCGGGCGGTATTACTTAAACGACTAAAAGATTATTAATATTTTTTTATTATGAATCGAATAATTAAACTTGGAATTTATTATAGTTTTAAAAAAGTAACTTATAAAATAAAAAATGCCGTCCTCTTAAAGTTAAAACAAAATCTTAGCAATGATTCCGTTAAATAAATTAATCTTTAGTCGCGTTTATTTTATTAAGTCGTAATAGCGAAGGACCGGCGTAAATTAAAGGGCTTCTTAGAGAGTTTCTTACGCGTTTTTATAAGCGTTATCGAAATTAAAAGAGACGTCCTTTTCGGTGAGTATTATAAGGGGTCGAGCGATATAATTATAATCTTTAATAAACCGGCAGTAAAAGTTATAAAAACTAAAGTAACTTTATATACCCCGTATATTACCGGCGTATTACTAGTCCTTAATTACGTTAATCTTTTTTAAGTTTACTTTTATATTGTCGATTTTAATTATAAACCTTAAGAACTTTGTCTTTTATATATTAAACTTAGATTTTTTAATATTAGCTTAAAGTCCGTACGCTTATAATATTATTATTAATTTTTAATATAAACCTCGTACTCTTCGAGGATTAACGAATATATAAGGATATCGTTTATATAAGCCGCGCAAAAGTCGTTTAAGTACTTTATTAAAATATCGTTAATAAATTATTAAAAAGTCGCCGAATTATTTATAAGGCTAAAGGAAAGGACCTTATACTTATACGTATTATACCGAGTATAAAAGGTCGTATAATCTTCGCTCTCGGAGGATATACGAATGCAATAAAAAGCTTATTAAATATTAAGCTTTATAAAGACTTTTGCCTTATAAATATAAGCTATTATTTCATCGATTAAAGGGATCGAGTACGGGTCCTTTTTTAATAAAGTATTTAGCTTCTAGTAATCGACGCAAAGCCGGAGACTACCGTCGGCCTTCTTAACGAAAAGAATAAGGGCCGCATATAATATATTAAAGGGCTTAATAAAACCTTTATATAAGTTATTAATAATATATTACTTAGTTTTTAATAGCTATTCTTTAGTTATACGCCGGAGAGGTTTAAAGGACAAGTCGTTCTTTTTAATAAGCTCGATTTAATAGTCTACGCCTTGGCGATGCGCTAATAGCTCGTTAAAGGCTCGCCGGGAAAAGAAAAGAATATACTTTTAATATTTTATTAAGAGCTTCTTACTTATTAACTCTTTATTTTACGCGTATTTAACCTTTAAGGCCTCCTTTAAGGTTAGGTCTTCGTTTATCGATACGAGCTCGACCCTTAATTAATTTAAGGCCTCTCGCCGGCGGCGAGTTAGCTCTTAGTCGATTTTATATATTAATATTATAAAGGTTTTTATTTTATTTTTCTTAGCTTTCTTAAGTCGGAGATACGTCGTAAATATTATTATTATTAATATGAAAAAGATTTCCGTAATAAGTGCCTTTAATTAATAATTTATTAAAGGAACTCCACAAAAGTTCCTTCCCTTAAGTAATAGTCTCGAGTCACAAAATATTAAGGGGTTTAATTAATTTTTTATAACTTAAAGGCGCTCTTTAACTTTTTTAATAAAGCTCGAGGGTCGAGTCGGCGAGACGCTAGCGGTAAGTCGTATAAAAACCTTTATTTTAAGGGAATCGTCGAGTGCCGCGAGCGTAGCTTGCCGTCGGCGGTTTTCGTCGATATTTATAAAAGCATTTCGCCGTTTCGCATTAAGTTAATGAGATTTAATAATAAGCTTATCAAAGCGGTTAATATCGATAAATATACGCTAATCGAAGTATAGTTAAGCCGGCATATTTAAAGGCTATTTTAATCGGTTGCGGTTCTTAATATATAATTGCTTTAAGTCGTAATACTCGAGGAATTTCCGGTTAATTAAAACGTTAGTATTTTCTAAGTCCGTTATTAAAAAGGGGAAGTTAATTTATCGTTTATTAATTATAAGAGTAAAAAGGATTATTATATTAATAGGTTTGCCTTTTCTTTTATTATAATTAATTAATACGATTAGTATAAGGAGTATAACGAAGGTAACGTCGAACTACTTAAGGAGTCGATAAGTTAAGGAAGTCTTAATAATACCGAAAATATTTACTTTACTATTAATATATATATAAGTTTTAATAAGAATTCATTTTTTTTTAATTTAACGTTAATTAAGAATTATTATCTTTTAATAAGAGTATAGAAATCAAAAGCCAAGTCCTTTTATAAGTTATAGTTTATATTATAATATAAGTCTTTGCTACGACTTAATAGTTTTTTAAAAGCTCGTCGCTCTTTAAGTCCTCGTTAATAATTAGCTCGGAAATCGACTTGTCGAAGGCTTAGTTTTTACGGCGCTTAAGACAGTTATTAACTTAATAGTTAGTTTTATTATAGTAAAAGCAAATATTAAAAGAGACGTCTTTAAGAGTAAAGGGCGGTATAAAAGACTTAAGGCGGCGGAGGAACGGAGCCGGAGATGGCGAGCGCAAGCGAACCTCTGGCGACAGTTTATAAGTTAATATTAAAGGTCTTTATATTATAATAACTAGCGTAAGGGAGGTTATACGCCAGCCTTTCTTCTTAAGAATATTACGCGCGTCGTGGCTATTAAAAGTAACGTTGGCTTAAGCCTTACGAGTCGTTATAGCCTCTTTTAATATAATATTACGGGATTCTCGGTCCGTAATAACTAGGAATTCGTTAAAAGCCGTGTAATTTCCGTTTATTTTATACTTTTTTATATAAATTATATACTTAAAGGCCGGAAAGACTTTTTCGCATACGTCTTTAAACTAGCGAAAGTGAGTAATCTTATTAATAATAATATAAAAAGTAAATTTAACTTAAAAGTCATTATAAGTTATTTTGCCTATTAATAGCTAATTATATATTCTCTTAACAGCTTAAACTCGGTTATAATTAAAAAATCGCTAGTTTAAGGCCGTTAAAACGTTAGCGGCAATATCAAAATTGTCGGCAAATTCGAGGTTTATAAGTTAAAGGATAATAGTCTTTGCCTTGCCGGCGATGCACAGGAAGTAAGCCTTAACTTATAATATTTTACTCTTAAAGTTACTCGAGTACTCTTTTATAAATAGCTTTATTTTTATTTTTTAAGTATTATACTTGATACCGCCCTTATAATTGTTAAAGGGGATATAAGGGTATTTGACTTTAAAGGGCTTTATAATTTAAACCGAATTATTTAGCTTTAATAAGTAATAATTAATAATTAACTAAAGGTCCGCCGTAAGAATACATACCGATCGATTATAAGGAGGGGAGGAAGTATAAGTCTTTTAATAAGAGTTATTAAGAGTATATTAGTCGAGGGCATGCTTAATAACGGTAATAATAATAAAGCTAACAGAGATCTCGATTAATTAATTTACTTTTACTTATTAAGCGAGGGTAAGGCTTTTTATAATAGTAATAGGTTTTAGCGAGGCGTTAAAGAAGTTTTAAGGTTTATCCTCCGAATCGGAATCGGATTCTTTAAAGTTATCGAGTTCCTTTATAAAAGTCTCGACTAAAGAGATAAGGGTATTAGTAAAGCTTAGCCGCAAGGGGGCGCTTTTTTCTCTAAAGCTTCGCCGACGAAGGGGAGAAGTCGGAAGTAATAATAATAAAAGGTAAAGAAGTATTTAAAGTTGTTAATCGATTTATTAATTAAATATAAGTCGAAGTCGAATAGCGCGCGTTAAGTTATATAAGGCAGGTTAACGGTAAGAGGTTTTTTAGCAATTTATTATTAAGGCAAAAAGGTATTTATTTATTGAATAAGCTAAAATATTAAAGTTTATTGTCAATTTATTATAAGGGCAGGGAGACGCGACACGCAAGACTTAGTAAAATATAACGCTTTATAATAAAAGAATTATTAGTATTTTTTTATATTACGGCTAGCTAAAGGTTAATATAATATAAGAAATAGCTTTATATTTAAGCTTAAAGTTACGCTTAAAATTAAAAGAAAAAATAAAGAAAAAAAGAGAGCTTTTTATAAAAAAAAATTTAATATAAATATATAAAAGATCCCCCTAGCCTTTCCCGATTAAGCCTAGCGCCATGGTTGCCATGCCAAGGCAATGCTACGAGCGATGCCGAGCTCGCTTCGGTTAGAATACGAGGCTCAGGGAATCGTAATAGTGCATTAATTACCGTCGATTAAACGATGTTATTAAAAAGGATTATTACGCACTATTCTTAACTAAAGAGCTACGTGACAAGCTTAGCGGCGCCAAAATCTTTATTTAATTAAATTTACGAGGCGCGTATAACTTCGTAAAAATAGCTAAAAAAGAAGAGGAAAAAACAGCATTTCGTACACGTTTTAATTATTATAAGTATACGGTTATATCTTTCGGACTAATTAACGCGCCTGCTATATTTTAACGTTTAATTAATAATATTTTATAATAATATTTAAACGTAATATATATTATTTAAACGATATATTGATTTATTCTAAGATAAAGGAATAATACGTAAAAGACGTTATAATAATATTAAAAAAGCTAAAGGCTTCCTTAATATTTTTAAAACCTAAGAAGTATTATTTTCATAAATAAAAAGTCATATTCTTAGGCTATATAATTTGTCGCGCCTTAGCGCAGTCCATTAGTCATGTGTATGCTCTCGTAAACACTTACGTGTATATATACTCGGGTTATAATCCTTTTTTATAAAGGGTAACGCTTACTTAAATAAATCTTTTAAATTCTTGATCTTTACGTTAATCGTAGAGCTTTTAAATTATTAAAAGCTTATTTTACTTTTGTTTAATAATTAAGAGTTATATTTGTCTTTATAAGCTATTTTTAGTATATATAGATTTCGAGCTTTAATTAAGCTTATTTAACTTTAACTTTACGATCTTCGTTTCCTTTTCTTACGATTAAACTCTAATGCTTCTTTTAACGCGATTATCGAGATGTTATCGCACGACAGTTTTAGCGGTCTTAACGTAAATATTATATATTTAAAGCTTAAAGACTTTTTATTATAAATGAATTATTTAACTCTTAACGCTTAAATGCTTAGACTCTAATCCTTCGTTAACTTAAATGCTTTAAATATAAAAACACTAACTAAAATCATTAATAAAAATCCACGGACCGTTAAGTAAATCGCTTAGTAAAAGAATAATCTCGCTAAATTAAATTATATAATAAAAACGAACGAATATAATAAACAATTCCAGAAATAAGCGTTCGATTATTACGTAATAGTTGCGTTTTCCTTAAACTAAATAATTATAAATTTTAACGCTTTTATTACTTCTTTTTTTACTCGACCGCACGAGCTTATTAAGATAACCACAGAATCTTATTAAAAGGAAGCCGAGGCCGAAGCTAAAGCGTATATTATAAAGTGCGTAATATAATAATTATAAATTATAATATACTTTAAGTTTTATAAATAAATTAAGAAAACTATAAGCCGCCAATTCTTTAGTATAGCGGCTACACAATTCGTCGCTAAGAAAAGAGCTAATATTTAAGCACTAGTTCGCACACTTAAGACAGTTTTATATTAAACGAATATAATAATTTAAATAATAACCCGTTAAAATTACTTATAATCTTTAAATATAAAAAACGTCCGAAACCCAAAGGTTTAAATTATATAATATTAAGAGCTAATTTATAAAGGGAACTTATATTATATGCCGGAAGTGCTCGGCACTTTTAGTATTAACTTTTTCTTAATTATAATTAGTAACTTTAATAGCTTATAAGCTTAAAAGTACTTTTTTAAAATTAAAGAAGCCGACGAGCTCGGGATACTTCTTAAATACTCTTTGAAATAGCTCGCACAATTGTTTTATTTTAATTAAGCTAATCGCTAATATTAACAGTTTATCGGTGGAAAATTAAGATATAATTATTTTTTTACTCTTAGTTTACGCTTTAATAATAATAAGACACCCGACTTAAAAGCTTTTAATTTATATAATAAAAAATTAAACCGATTTAAAATAAAAGGAAAACCTATAAAGAAGGCATATTTATACTTAAAGGATAAAACTCACTATTAGTTTTCTTTAAATTATACTCGTCTTTAAATAATAGTTTATAGAAAAGTATTTATTAAATATTAAGATAAAATAGCTCGTTTAAACTTAAAAATAAATAATTAATATTATAATAAGATTTGACAGCGGTTTGCTACGCTATAATAAAAAGCTCTTCGCGGGCAAATAAGCTTAAATAAGCCTTTCCCTTAATTAATAAAAGATTTCTTAACGAAATTAAATAAGTAAGAATTTAATAAATTAAATAAAGGGAAGTTTACTTTTTTTAAAAACTTATTAAATAAAAGAGGAATAAGCGGGACCTACGCGCACCTAGTGCTTTTATTTAATTTGGCCAAGCATTTAATTATAAGTATATACTTTTTTTTAGAATTTACTTTATTTTTTATTAAACTTTACTTTATTAAATAATTATAAAACGACTAATTTAATTAACGATCGTTTAATATTATTAAAAGAATCTTTTATGAAATCCATTTCTAAGGATTTAATAAAGTATAAGAGCTCTTAATTGCCTATTATCGGGCGCGGAATTTAAGTTATAAAAGGAGTACTTAAAGGTCCGAATAGAGAATTATTTAATCTCACGTTTTACGACGTCGTAATTATAGAAAACTTTTATATTAATATTATTTTTAAAGCTTGTTTTTATAAGACTAGTCTTTAGTTTTATAATATAAATTATACTTTAAGATAAAATGAGGAAGGCTTGCCAATTGGAGAATACTATGTAATATAATAACTAAAGCGTAAATAAAACTTTGTTTTCTTTAAATATAAGCTACGTTTAATTTACTCTCCAAGCCCTTATAATATACTCTTAAGCGCTACAGAAATTATAATGTTTTTAACGCTTTTTAAAAGAGTAAATAAGTTATATAAACTATTTAAAAATTATAAATACCTTAAAATAAACTTAACGCGTATTTAATATTTATAAATAAATTATTTAGGCTTAAATGTTTTAAAGAAATTAATAAATACGGCGAGAAATGTTAAGATTATTAAAATAATAAGAAGGGTTAAGTGTAAGTAATATATTTTAATTTATATTACTTAAATAATCTTTAAACGTTTATTAAAAAGGAAATCCTTTAAACTATTTTAAAGAATCACTTAAAATTTATTTAATTATTTAAAATACTAAAGTAATTACTCTTAACTCCTTATACTTAAATGCGAGTACAGCGGCTTACTTGTTAATTATATATTATAAATAAAAGAATATAATAAAGTATTTTAATATATTAAGAGCTTTAAAGCTTAGGTTCGAAAGTAATTTAGACTTTTAATATATAAATTTAAATATAATTAAAAGAAAGTAGTTATTATAATTCGAGGATTTACGAGATATGAGAAATAAGCTGATGAGCTCGGAATTAACCTCAAGCTCTTATTAACGGCAACTTATAAATTAAATAACGGAGTTAAACGAGTTAATTAAGAAGTAATTAATAAAGACATTAAGATGAGACTATTAATTAATTTCCCTGTGGATTTGAGTATTAAATGTGTACTCGTAGGGATTTATTTATATAATAAAAGCTTAAGGCGAGTAAATAACTGGTTATTACTTATTAAAGTTAACAATAGGTGGTTTTAAAACTATTTTCGGTGGTATAGCCTAGCGCTTATTATAAGACTTAACGTCTCACCCCTAGATTCCGCCCACCCTCGCTTAACTCACCGCCACTCCTACCTACTAACTTAAATAATTAATTACTCTTCTATTCTTTAATTAATTCTCTTTAAATTTGGAATTCGTATTGTTTTCATTATAAAGCCTGAATATACTGAGTATGACATTATGTCTGCGCTTAAGAAAGTCGCAAATGGCAAGTCTTTGCGAAAGGCATGCTTAGAGTGAGGTATTCCAAGGTCTATACTTCGTGACCGTAACACAACGACTCAACCACATAAGGAGGCTCTTAATCACTTATAAAGGCTACTTACGGTAATAGAGAATTAATTAACTAATTAGATTTTAACTCAAGAGTCTCTTAATTATGGAGTTACGTACACATGAATTAAGGTGTTTAGAAAAAGGCTTTTGGCACTTTAAGAAGACTACCTACTACTAGGAAAACACTGGATGACACGATTTTTAGCACGTAATCTTATTCTAAAGACTAAGAAGCAAATCTACGTTGATTTTATATGTGTTAACGCCGCTTATACTAAAGTTATTAAGCCGTGGTTTCGAAAGTTAGAGATTCCGGCTATTAAGGCTATTTTAGTTTGTTAATAATAAAATATGGACGAGACTAGTATTATAAAAGGCTACGGTCTTAATAAATATATTATAAGGAACGCTAAGAGCCGCAAGATTTAAGAAAAACAGTTAGGTTCACGTGTTTAGACGACAATCATTAAGTGTATCTCTATAATTAAAGCTTTTGCGCTACCAGCTGTAATTTACAAAGGAAAATCGGTTTAATAATAGTGGTTTCCGTCTTAATTAAACGTATTCGACTAATGGCACTTTACAGCCACTGAAAATAGGTAGACAACTGATTAAATGGCCCTTAAATGGTTAGAAAAGGTCTTTATCCCTTAAACGAAACCACGTGATTATTCAACAAGACTTCTTATTCTAGACGGCCATAAGAGTTATAAGACTACGGAATTCCTTTAAAAGTACCTTAAACATAATATATACCTTTTATTCTTACTTATACATACGTTACACGTTTTATAACCTCTAAATTTAACGGTTTTCTTTGTCTTAAAGCGTGCCTACTGAAAAGAATTATAAAAGTTAAATTCTTTAATTAATTTTATTTTAATTAGCAAGCATAACTTCTTTATTTACTATTAAAAGGCACGTTAAAAGAGTATTACACCTTTTAATATTAAGGCGGGGTAGAGAACTGCGGGATTATGGCCGGTATTTATAGTCAAGCTATTAATAAGCCCTTTACTATTAAAAAACAATAATAAATCGACAAATCTATCTCTTTCAAAGCCTTAAAAAACGTTAATACTATCTCTAGAAGTAATTAATACTTTAATTAAGGTTTAGATTTTAAGGGCTAAGAAAGATTTATATATATAAATTTATACTTTAATTAGCGAATTATATAATTAACTTCTAATATAACGTTTACTTTTTAAAAAAGTTATAAAAGGAATTAATAAAAGAAATTACGAATTAAAAAAGGCAAATATAAAGATTAAAGAGTTAAAAGAGAGATTAAAGTAGTTAAGGCTAAAGAAAAGGCGGAAAGTCTAAACGAGTCCAAATTCTAAGTTCGTTATAACACGTGCTATTAAGGAGGCTCAAATCGCAGCTAGAGAACGCTAAATTAAGTCTTTAGAATTAAAATTAAGAAGAGAATTAGACTTTATAATATCTTAAATAAAAGTTAACGTAATATAAAGTTATTAAGTGTTAAGTATTAAATACTAGAATTAAGCGAGGTGGGCGGAATCTAGGGGTGGGCGGAATCTAGGAGTGAGACGTTACTATAGATTTCAGATTAAACTAGAATAGGATTTATATATATGACTATAAAGCGTACTTATTAATAATAAAAAGAGCTAAAGGATAAGATAAAAAAGCGTTTAAAATAACTGCGCGTGCGTATATTAAATATTTTATAAGTTTTTACGCTTTTAATATTTATAAGATTTAAGTGTTATATCTCGACAGAATAATTATTACGCGTAATATGCGCTTTAATAAAAATAGCTTTTATATTATTTTAAGTAAAGAAGTAAAGATCACGATTTAAAAAGCTAAGTCTATTTACGATTTCATTAAGAAAGATGAGTTTGTCGTAAACTAGGCTAAAATTATTAAGAATATTACTAAAGATATAACTGTCGGAAAAAATAATATGAATCTCTTAGGCGAAGACTTATTTTAATTATATATTAAACGAATTTAAAAATTAATTAAAAGCTCTAAGAGTCAAAACTTAAGGGTAAAAAAGTATATTAATAGCTTAAATATAATAAATAAACTTTTAATTCCAGAATATACTCTTACTTTAAAAAGCCTTCTTAAATAAAATAAGGAATTAAGAGAAAGTGCGTTAGATTAAGAGTTTACTTTAAGTATAAAATAAAACTTAAAGGCATTTAACTCGCGTAAGAATATATAACTTATTAATTAAGATTCGAACGTATTATAAAATTAAACGCGAGATCCGCCTTAATTATCACGCATCGAGATTTAAATACCGTCGAGACCTCGATTATAAGAGAAGTCTTTAATAATAATTTTAATACCGTATCCTTAAATTAAAGTATAAAGTGCTCGGACGACGGAAGTAAGATAAGCAAGAGTAACACGCTCTTAAACTATAGCGGAAGAAACTTAATTAAAATTAAGTACATTTACTAAAAGCTCGATAAAAATAAAAAAGCTAATTAAGAGTGAAAAAAAAAGAAAAAGATTATAAAAAAATTAAGGCAATAAAGTATTTATAATATTTATAGTTATTTTTAAATAAATACGCCTCGATAAAGGCAACCTTAAGCTAGGAGGTGAGCCTGATTTCAGAAGTAATTAAATCCTTAATTAATATAATAATCTTTAGTCCGAAATTAATTAAATACTTTAAGGGCTTATGTTTAATTAATATATATTATTAAAAGAATAAAATAATCTTCGAGATTTAATAAAGATTATATATTATATGATTATAATAATAATATAATCGAGCCGCCAATTATTAAAAAGGAAGATTTTACTTTTAAAAATTAAAGTCTAAGATCTTTTATTTAAATTAAAATAATAAAGTGATTTTAAGAATCACTTAATAAAAGAGTAATTTAAAGAAAATGTAAGCCTAAAAATAGAAATAATAAATAAATAAAGTTACTAGATCTTAGAAGTGTTTAATTTAAGTATTACGTTAATACTTGTCCCGTTTATGTAAGTCTTTAAGTATAAGCTAGATTTAAAGGGATATATTTTAAGATATAAATCCTAAATTATTATATAAAGTGATTTCTAAAGTAAATTAATAATTGTTTTTATATACGTCAGCACGTTTTTAATTAAATATTTTTAAATTATTATAGCGCTCGTAGCTTATTTTAACTTAGAAGTCAAGTGCTTTAACGTAATTAACGCGTTTATTAACGCCTTTTAGGATATAAACGGCGAAACCGTATATTATAAATTCCCTTTAGGTTTTAATAAGCCTAGATATATATTACGAGTTAATTGCGCTTTCTACGGGATGCGTGACTCTTTATACTTATAGTATAAGTATGTTAATAAAACGTTAATAAATTTAAGGTTGATTTTATGCTTAAAGGAATTATATATGTTTATAAACTTTAATTATAAAATCCTTATTCTTTTTTACGTAGATAACATTTAAATGTTTTATTATCGAGACGACTTAAAGCTTAGACAGGATTTTATTAAGCAATTAAATTAAGCGTATAATATATATAATTTTAAAGATATTAAATAATTCTTAGGAATTAAGATAGTGTGCGATAAAAAGCGTAAGATTATTTCCTTAATTTATAATTAATATATTAAGAAAATTATTTAAAAGTTTGAGTAAGCTAATGAGAGGTGTCTTGCGATACCGCTCTCTTAAATCGATTTTGTTAAGTATAAGGGACAAGCTTTAAAGAAATATATTAAAGCTTATTAAGAAAAAATTAGGTCGGTATTATATATAGCGATTATTACAAGACTAGACGTAGCTTTTGCGATTGCCTAGCTCTTATAATTCGCAATAAATCTTAATTTAAAGTATGTTATAATTATATATTAACTTATTCGCTACTTATTTAATACGCGCTTTTTAGGCATTATATATAAAGGTAATTAAGAAAGAGCGCTTTATATTACTTTAAATATATTTTTTATAAATGACGTCGAAACTCAGAAGTTATCTTAAAGTTATATGATTTTATTATTTGGCGAGCTAGTAATTTAAAAAATATTAAAATAATTTACGATTATTACGTCGATTATTAAAGCGGAATTGCTAATATTAAAATATATTAAAAAAGAAGCCATAACTTTTTAACGATTTTTTTAAAACTTAGCTTTTAATATCGATAAGACTTAGGAGATCTTTTATAATAATTAATAGACGATTAAATTAGTTGTAAATAATACTAAGAGGATTATTATTAAGCTTCGCTATGTGAATATCTAAAATATGTGGCTTAAGTAAGAGTATACTCGTGGATTATTTAAAATAATATATTTTCTAACTGCTAATATGCTTATTAATAGACTTATAAAGAATCTATTTTACTAGAAATTCGAGCTTTTTAAAGTACTTTTAAATTTTAATAATTACCGATCTTAAGTTAAAGAGCTTTAAATACATTTATTAAAAGTATATTAAAAACATTTTTATATAATCTTTATTGTACAGAAGTGGAGCAGGCTTTTAGTGGTTCAAGAGCTCTACGATCAACGTAAAGAGCAAGGATTCAAAAGATTTATTAAAGTAAGCGTTACTTTCTGCAAAAGAAGATTATAATCCGAATATATATATACGTAAGTGCTTACGAGAGTATATACATGACCAGCAGATTACGCTAAGGCGCGATATACCCCTATAGTAAGGCTCTATTATACAGATAAGCCTTGCTATTTAAAAGCGCATAAGCAGTCGAGAGATATAATATAAGCTCCTCGAGTATATATATCAGTTCTTAATAAAAGTATAACGCCGAGCAGTAATTTAATACTTCTGGGATATTATAATAAATGAAAATATAAGTACGCGCTTTAAAGATATAATATATAAGGACTTTATATATTAATATAAGCAGTTTGCTAGGCAATTAATATTAGTAATAAATAAGAATATAAATATATATTTAAATTGTATATAATTAAATAAATAAGGTTTAAAGATGTAATTAAATTATAATAATTAAGCAAATAAGATCTTAATTATTGTATCTAACGCGTGTAGATCGCAGGTTTTAGAAGTAAGGCTAAAGCAAGGTTCGGTCTGCAGTTAAGATCTTGTGCCGTCCTGTCTGATTATTGAATTATTAAGTTATAATTAATAAATTTGGTTTTTCTGAAGTAATTATTATATATAGTAGGAAGCCGCAACGGTATATACTAGCTTCTTATTAGCTCATATAATACGCCGCCTCCCGGGTTAATAGGTTTATTATTAGTCTAAGCGTCCCGTACCGCAGTAGCGCGATTACGATTATTCTTAAGGATATATATATATCGACTTTCGTATTACTATAATTAACTTTTATTTAATATTAACGCACTTTATACTCGCGTACTTGTTTGCTTGCTTATTTCTTTCTTCTGTCTTCTGATCTTCTACTTCTTTTAGCAAATTCTCTTTAATTACTAATTATACTTCTTAAAGCTTCTAGAGCAGCGATTGCGCGTATTAATAATCAAATCGCAGCTTATTAAGTAAGTTCTTTAATTTAATTTCTTGACTTTATTTTTAAGTAATCCTGGCATTGTTGAACTGATCGCTGATAATTATATTATAGGATTTTGAAGATAAGTTCGATGATTAAGAAGTATCTGGTGATGAGCTTGCTAATGAGCTTCCTAATAATCCTCCTCCTGCTCGTTCGGTCGTCAGAATAAATCCTGAAGATAATTAGTAGTATTTTTCTTCGCGCGAAGATGAAAATACGCTTATTAATAACTCTAATAATAAACTAATTCTCCTTCGATCTTCTCGTGCTAAGCTAAGCTCGCTATCTAAGAAGACTCCCACGCGTTTTTCTGATGCTCTACTACCAGTTATATTAAGCAGAAGCGTTATTATATTAAATGAAGATAGCTTCTAGTATATTCCTTTTACTTCGCGCGTTTCGCGTTTTAATTCGATTCCTTCTTTTGCCCTTCTTCTTGCTTTTGAGACTCGCACTCGTTCTTTATCAACTTTGAAGAAGCGCAAGTCGTCTCGCATTCTATCTAAGCCTCGCTTTCTTATTAAGCGCGCTCGAAGTATATATATATTATTTTAAAGCTTACTTTTTATTAATAACTTATTTCATTTATACTAATTGAGATTTAAGAAAAGAATTTGCGGATCCTTATTTATTATATATTCGCGTTATTATTCGTAGCTGTAATAATCGTGAATATTACTTCGCTAATACTCTCGCTGCTGGAAGTCGATGCTATAATTACACTTCCGGTTATAAATGCGATTCTGTTACGGGAGATATGCTTAAGTATAATAGAAGATTAATTATAATTATAGATTTTAATAATAGAAAAGTATAATAATCGCATTATAATTAATCGAGCATTTCATTGATCGATTCATAGAATATTAAGAAATATAAAATTACTTTAAAAGCTTTAATAAAAGATTTAGCGAGTAATAATAAATCTAATAAAGATATAGAATTAAATCTTCCGGTACGCTTTTAAAAGCTAGATTTAAAGCGTAATAAGAAGAATAATTCTAATAATAATATTAGTATTAATACGAAATCTTTAGCAGAGTTTAGTAATCTTATATAAGGTTTGGAAAAGTTCGCGAAAATCTTGAAGACAATAATTACTTATTAATCTAAACTTAAGTAGATTTTTTGCGCTTTTAGTAGATTATTTATGAGCTCGGACTGGATTTGAACGGACTTTGCTTAAGCTCGGGCCGGATTTAAATAATCTCTGCCTGAGCTTAAGCTGGATTTAAGTAGACTTTATCTGAGCTCGGGCTGGATTTCGCGTTTACGTTCGGCGTTTCTAAAGCGCGGATATTTAAAATATTAAATTAGAAAAGTTTTATAAATAAAAGATTGTATAAAGATATTTTTAATATACTTTTAATAAATATATTTAAAACTCTTTAATTTAAGATCGGTGATTATTAAAGTTTAAAAGTACTTTAAAAAGCTCGAATTTCTAACGAGATAAATTCTTTATAAACTTATTAGTAAGTATATCAGCGGTTAGAAGATATATTATTTTAAATAATCTACGAGTATACTCTTATTTAAGTTATATATTTTAGATATTTATATAACGAAGCTTAATAATAATCTTCTTAATATTATTTATAATTAGTCTGATCGTTTATTAATTATCACAGAAGATCTCCTAAGTCTTACCGATATTAAGAGCTAAGTTCCGAAAGAATCGTTGAAGAGTTATAGCTTCTTTTCCGGTATACTCTAATATTAGTAATTCCGCTTTAGTAGTCGACGTAGTAATCGTAGATTGCTTTAATACTTTCCAGATTATTAGCCCGCCGAATAATAAGATTATATAACTTTGAAATAACTTCCGAGTTTCGACGTTATCCGCGAAAGATATATTTGAAGTAATATAAAGCGCTTTTTCTTAATTACTTCCGTATATAATACTTAAAAAGCGCGTATTAAATAAATAGCGAATAAGCTAATATATAATTATGAAATACTTTAAATTAGGATTTATCACGAACTGTAAGAGCTGGGCGATCGCAAAAGCTACGTCTGGTCTTGCAACGATCGCTGTATATAATACCGATTTAACTTTCTCTTAGTAAGCTTTGATATATTTCTTTGAAGCTTATCTTTTATATTTAATAAGATCGATTTAAAAGAGCGGTATCGTAGGATACTTCTTATTAGCTTACTTAAACTTTCGAGTGATTTTTTTAATATATTAGTTATAAATCAGGGAAATAGTTTTACGTTTTCTATCGCGTATTATCTTGATCCTTAGGAATTGTTTAATATCTTTAAGATCATATATATCGTACGCTTAATTCAGTCGCTTAATAAAATCTTATCCGAGCTTTGAGTTGTTTCGGTAGTAGAGTATTTGGATATTATTTATATAAAAGAAAATAAGGATCTTATGACTAAGGTTTATAAATATATACGATTCTTCCGAATATAAAATTAACTCTAAATCTATTAACGTTTTACTGATATACTTGTATTATAAGTACGGAGAGTCACGCATCTTGTAAAGAACGCGATTAACTCGTAGTATATATTCAGGCTTATTAAAACCTGGAGGGAATTTGCAATATACGGTTTCGCCGTTTATATCCCGAAGAGCGTTAATAAACGTATTAATTACGTCGAAGTACTTGACTTCTAAGTTAAAATGAGCTGCGAGCGCTATAGCAATTCGGAAGGATTTAGCTGAAAGCGTGCTGGCGTATATAGAGACGATCGTTGATTTATTTTAAAGATCACTTCGTATAATAATTCAGGATCTGTATTTTGAAATATATTCTTTTAAATTTAATTTATATTTAAAAACTTATATAAGCGGAATAAGTATTAATATAATACTTGAATTAAATAATTCTGAAGTCTAATAACTTTATTTATTTATTATCTTTATCTTTAAGCTCGCATCTTCTTTAAATTATTCTTTTATTAAGTAATTCTTAAGATCGCTTTATTATTTTAATTTAAGTAAAAGATCTTAGACTTTGATTTTTGGAAGTAAGATCTTTCCTTTTAATAATTAGCGGCTCGATTGTATTACTGCTGTAATCATATAATATATAATCTTCGTTAAATCTCGAAGATTATCTTATTCTTTTAATAATATATATTAATCAAGCACAAGCCTTTAAAGTATCTGATCGATTTCGGACCGAAGATCATTGTATTAATCGAGGATTTGATTATCCCCGAGATCAGGCTTACTTCCGAGCTTAAAGTTGCCTTTATCGAGGCGTATTTGTTTAAGGAAAGTTATAAATATTATAAATACTCTATTGCCTTAATCCTTTCGTAATCTTCCTTTTTTCTTTCTACTTTTAGTTAGCTTCTTTGCTTTTGCCGAGCTTTTAATAAGTATATTTAATTCTGATTAAGCTTCTTCTGCTATAATCTAAAAGCGTATTACTTTCGCTTGTCTTGCTTCTGTCGTCCGAGCACTTTATGCTTCAATCTAGGAATACGGTATTGAAATTATTACCGGAGATTCCTTTTATAATCGAGGTCTCGACGGTATTTGAATCTCGATGCGTGATGATCGAGACGGATCCCGCGCTTAATTTTGTAATACGTTCGAATCTCGATTAGTAAATTGCATGCTTTCACGCGAGTCGAATGCCTTTGAATCCTGCTTTATACTTGGAATAGATTCTCGGTTTAACGTATTCTCTTTTAATTCCTTATTTTATTTAAGAGAGCTTTTTAAAGCAAGAATATATTCCGGAATTAAAAGTCTATTTACTATGCTCGGGCTATTAATATGCTCTTTCACTTCCGAGTTCTGATTTTCGGAGCTTTTAACTGATCTTTAAATTCGTTTAATATATGATTAAAGCAAGTCTTCGCTTAAGAGATTCGTATTATTTTCCTTAATAATTATATCTTTAATAATATTCTTAATAATTCCAGCTTAGTTTATAATAAACTTATCTTCTTCGATAAGATCGCAAATAAACTTAGCTTCTTGAATCGTAATCTTTATTTCTTTACTTAAAGTAATATAGAAGTTATCTTCGTTAAAGCGTATATTACGCGTAATAATTATTTTATCGAGACGTAGCACTCAGATCTTGTAAATATTAGAAGCGTAGAAACTTATAAGATATTTAATATGCGCACGCGTAATTATTTTAAATATTTTCTTATTTTATCTTTTAGCTTTTTCTATTATTAATAAGTACGTTTTATAATTATATATATAAATCTTATTTTAGTTTAATCTGAAATTTATAATAAGTCTTGTAATAAGCGCTAAATTATATTACCGAAAATAATTCCGAAATTACTTGTCGTTAACTTTAATAAGTGATAGTTAATTATTTGCTCGCCTTAGGCTTCTATTATATAGATAGATCCCTGCGAATGCATATTTAATATTTAGATTTACAGGAAGATTAACTGATAGTTTTATCTTAATGCCTTTATTAATTACTTCTTGACTAGCTCGTTCGGCTCCGTTATTTAGCTTATGAGTTACTGTTAATGAGAGCTCGAGGTCAATTCCGAGCTTATTAGCTTATCTTTTATATCTTATGAATCTTTGAATTGTAATAATTGCTTTCTTTTAATTATACTTGAATTTATATATTGAAAGTTTAAATTACTTTCGAACCCAAGCTTTAAAGCTCTTAATATATTGAAATACTTTATTATACTCTTTTATTTGCAGTATATAATTAACGAGCAAGCTGCTGTACTCGCATTTGAGCACGAGGAGCTAAGAGTAATTGCTTTAGTATTTCGGATAATTAAATAGATCTTAAGTAATTCTCTAAAATAATTTAGGGGATTTCTTTTCCGGTAGACGTCTAGAGATTACCTGAGCAGCATGAGTTAGAGTATATTACTCGCACTTAATCCTTCTTACTGCCTTAATAATCCTGATATTTCTCGCCGTGCTTATCAATTTCTTTAAAATATCTGGATTTAAATAGCCTGCTCGCAGATATTAAATACGCTCCGAATCTGTTTTAAGGTGCTTATAATCTCTGGATAGTTTATACGGCTTATTTACTTTTCTAGGGAGCGTTAGAAATATTATAGTTCCTGCAGCGCTTAAAAGTATATTACGAGTGCTCGGAGAATAGATTGAACGTGGCTTATATTTAAAGAAAACGAGGTTCTGTTTACGCTTTAGCTATCGTATTATATAATATTCCCTAATTAGCAAGCTTTCCTTATTCTATCTTAAAGTGCAATTTATATTATAAAACTAAAGATTAATCTTGTAAAAACAAGCTTTAGAGATGATATTAATATGAAAGTTCTTTATAATTGCGACGTCGTAAAGCGTGAAATCAAATGATTTTCTATTCGGGCCTTTGAGTATTCTTTTTATAACTCGAGTTCCGCGCCCGATGATGGGCAATTGAGAGCTCTTATATTTAATTAAATCCTCAAGAGTGGATTTTATAAAAGATCTTTTTAGTAATATTGAACGATTATTGATTAAATTAGTCGCTTTATAATTATTTAATAAAGTAAAGTCTGATAAAAGATGAAGTGAATTCTAAAGGGAGTATATACTTGCAGCTGAATACTCGGCCAGATTAAGTAAGAGCACCGGGTGCGCGTAGGTCTTGCTTATTCTTCTTTTATCTGATAAGTTTCCGGGAAAAGTAGACTTTCTTTTATTTGATTTATCAGATTCTTGCTTATTTAGTTTCGCTAGAAGATCTTTTATTAATTAAGGGAAAGGCTTATCTGAGCTTATTTGCCCGCGAAAAGCTTTTTATTATAACGTAGTAAACTGCTGCCGGATCTTATTATAATATTAATTATTTATTTTTAGGTTTAAACGAGCTGTTTTATCCTGATATTTAGTAAATACTTTTTTATAAATTATTATCTAAAGACGAATATAATTTAAAAGAGATTAATAATAAGTTTTATTCTTTAAGTATAAATATGCCTTTTTTATAAGTTTTCTTTTTATCTTGAATCGGTTTGATTTTTAATTATATGAATCAGAAGCTTCCGAGTCGGGTGTTTTATTATTATCAGAGCGTAAATTAAGAATAGAAAAATAATTATGCTTTAATTTTCTACTTATAAGTTATTAATACTGGCGATCGGCTTGATTAAAATAAAATAATTATGCGAGTTATTCTAAGGAGTATTTAAGAGGTATCCCGAGCTCGTCGGCTTCCTTAGTCTTAAGGAAGTACTTTTGAGCTTATGAGCTATTAAAGTTATTAGCTGCGATCAGGAAAAAGTTAATACTAAGAGTGCCGAGCACTTCCGGTATATAATATAAGTTCTTTTTGCGGATTAGCTCTTAATATTGTATAATTTAAACTTTCGGGTTTCGGATGTTTTTTGTATTCAAAGATTGCAAGTAATTTTAGCGGGTTATCGTCTGAATCGTTATATCCGTTTAATGCAGAACTGTCTTAAGCGTGCGAATTAATACTTGAATATTAGCTTTTTTCTCAGCGACGAGCTGTGCAATTACTATACTGAAGAATTAACGGCTTATAATTTTCTTAATCTATTCGTAGAGCTTGAAGTATATCGTAGTTCGTAATTATTATATTACGTATTTTATAATATATGTTTTAGCTTCGGCCTCGGCTTCCTTTTAATAAGATTCTGCGGTTATTTTAATAAGCTCGTGCGGTCGAGTAAGAAGAAGGGTAATAAAAGCGTTAAAGCTTATAATTATTTAATCCGAGGAAGACGCAGTTACTGCGTGACGATCGAGCGCCTATTTCTGGAATTATTTATTATACTTGTTCGTCTTTATTATATAATTTAATTCAGCGAGATTATTCTTCTGTTAAGCGATCTGCTCGGCAGTCCGTAGATTTTTATTAATAATTTCAGTTAGTATTTTTATATTAAGAGCATCTGAGTTAACGAAAAGCTAAAGTCCGAGTATTTGAGCGCTAAGAATTAAATAATTTATTTATAACGGGAAGTCTTCAGGCTTTAAGTATATAATATTTGCGTTAAGACCGCTAAAACTATTATATAATAATATCTCGATAATTACGCTAAGAAGTATATTAGAGTTTAAGCGTAAGGAAACGAAACGAAGATCGTAGAATTGGAATTAAATAAGCTTAATTAAAGCTCGAAATCTGTATATATTAAAAGTAGCTTATAAAGACAGATATAGCTTTTAATTATCGTACAAAAGTGGAGCAGGCTTTTAATAGTTTAAGAGCTTTACGATTAACGTAAAAAGTAAGGGTTCAAAAGATTTATTAAAATAAGCGTTACTTTCTGTAAAAAAGGACTATAACCCGAGTATATATATACGTGAGTGCTTACGAGAGCATACATATGACCAGCAGACTGCGCTAGGGCGCGACAATCTTTTATTTATATAATTTTTTAAATTTAATATTTTAAGTATTCGCGCTTTAAAAACGCTAAACGTAAACGCGAAATCCAGCCCGAGCTTAAGCAAAGTCTACTTAAATCCAGCTTAAGCCTAAATAAAGTCCGTTTAAATCTAGCCCGAGCTTATAAATAATTTATTAAAAGCGTAAAAAGAATTTACTTAAGTTTAAATTAATAAGTAGTTATTATCTTTAAGACTTTCGCGAACTTCTTTAAACCTTATATAAAATTGCTAAACTCTATTAAAGTCATTCTTTTTATTACGCCTTAGACCTGACTTCTAGGAACACACTAGAAGATTTAATTTTATGTCTTTATTAAACTCTTTATTACTCGCCAAGTCTTTTATTAAGGCTTTTAAAGTAGTTTTATACTTTTTAATACTTTGTAAATTAGTTAATAAAATGCTCGATTAATTATAATGTAATTATTATACCTTTTTATTATTAAAGTCTATAATTATAATTAATCTTTTGTTATACTTAAACACGTCTTTTATAACGGAATTACACTTATAACCGGAGGTATAATTATAATATTGACTTTTAGCAGCGAGAGTGTTAATAAAGCAGTGTTTACAATTACTACGGCCACAAATAATAACGCAAATATATAATAAATAAGAATCCGTAAACTCTTTTTTTAAATTTTAATTAATATAAATAAAATAAGTTATTAATAAGAAGTAAGCTTTAAAATAATATATATATACCTCAAGCGCGCTTAATAAGAAAGCGAGGCTTAAATGGAATATAAGACGATTTACGCTTCTTTAAAGTTAATAAAAAACGAATACGAGTTTTAAAAATAAGAAGAAGGGCAAGAAAGGGAGTCGAATTAAGATGCGAGACGCACAAAGTAAAAGGGGTATATTAAAAGTTATTTTTATTTAATATGATAACGCTTTTACTTAGTGTGATTAATAGTGGTAAAGTATTAAAAGAATACGTAAAAGTCTTTTTAAATAGTAAGCTTAGCTTGGCACGAGAAAATCGAGGGAGAATTGGCTTATTATTAAAGTTATTAATAAGCGCATTTTTATTTTCACGTAAAGAAAAATATTATTATTTTTAAGATTTATTTTAACGACCGAATAAGTAAGAGGAGGATTATTAATAAAATTATTAGTTAGCTTATTACTAAACACTTCTTAATTATTAAATTCATCTTTAAAATCTTATAATATAACTCTTAGCAATTAATTTAACGGTACTAAAATTATTTAAAAACGAAGTTAAGAAATTAAATTAAAAAAAAACTTACTTAATAAGCTGCGATTTAATTGTTAATGCGCGTAGTCGTTGCTTTAGAAGCTTTAAGAGGTATGGCTAATAATTAAAGAGAATTTACTAAAAGAAGTAAAAGATTAAAAAACAGAAAAAAGAAATAAATAAGTAGGCACGCGAGTATAGAGTGCGTTAATGTTAAGTAAAGGTTAATTATAATAATATAAAGGTCGATATATATATATTCTTAAGGGTAATTATGATCGCGCTACTGCGGTACGGGACGCTTAAACTAATAATAAACTTATTAACTTAAGAGGCGGCGTATTATATAAGTTAATAAGAGGCTGGCATATACTGTTACGGCTTCTTATTATATATAGTAATTACTTTAAAAGGACTAAATTCACTAATTACAGCTTAGTAACTCAATAATTAAACGAGACGGCACGAGATTTTAATTGCAAATTAAACCTTATTTTAGCCTTACTTTTAAAACCTACGATTTATACGCGTTAAATACAATAATTAAGATTTTGTTTATTTAATTATTATAACTTAACTATATCTTTAGATTTTATTTATTTAATTATATATAGTTTAAATATATATTTGTATTTTTATTTATTATTAATATTAATTGCCTAGCAAACTGCTTATATTAATATATAAAGTCCTTATATATTATATTTTTAAAGCGTATATAAATATTTTTATTTATTATAATATTTTAAAAGTATTAATTTATTGCTTAGCGCTATGATTTTATTAAGAACTAATGTATATACTCGAGGAGCTTGTATTATATCTCTCGACTGTTTATGCGCCTTTAAATAGCAAGGCTTGTTTATATAACAGAGCTTTATTATAGGGGTGTATCGCGCCTTAGCGTAGTTTATTAGTTATATATATGCTTTTATAAACACTTACGTATATATATATTTAAGTCACAGTCCTTTTTTATAGAGGGTAACGTTTACTTAAATAAATCTTTTAAACCTTTGCTCTCTACGTTAATCGTAAAGCTCTTGAACTACTAAAAGCCTGCTCTACTTCTGTCCGATATAATTATTATTATAAGACTAGTTATAAACCCTTAAAAAGTTAAGACAATTATTAGGTGGATTAGGCCTATAAATGTTAAAAAAATGTAATCTTTCTTAAGATTCGCTAACTTTTATTAACGATTTATTTAAAATTATTTAAAATTATTTAAAGATTGCCGCACTACTTACGGAATTAATATATAAAGATAAAGGATTTAATTAAAGTAATAAAATAAAGATAGCTTTTTTAGACTTTAAGGAAGCCTTTATTAAGGAATTAGTCCTTATGTCCTTCGACTTAGACAAGGAAATTATAATAAAGACAGACGCCTTTAATTATATTATTAAAGCCGTGCTAAGCTAATTAGACGAGAATAGTAAATAATAACTAATTATATACTATTTACGGAAACTCTCGCCAGTAAAATTTAATTATAATATTTATAATAAGAAATTACTAGGAGCTATAGACGTAATACGGGAATAAAAGGTCTACCTCGAGGGATTGCCTTACGAGGTACGGATCTTAACGGACTATAAAAATCTCATTTATTTTACGACTACTAAAGAATTAAACTATTAGTCCGTAGGGATTCTTATCGATATGAAACTCTAGCTTAAGGCCGAAACGGTGGGGTTTCGGTGGGGTTTCGAACCGGTATATAAGGAGCTTTACTCTTATCTTAAAAGAATACACTTTATAATACTTTTGAAACTACTTAATAATATTAATATTTATTTAAGTGACTTTATTATTATATGTCCCGGTATAATTATATCGATATTAATTAGTGGTTTACTTAAAGTATTATAAAACGGCAAAATTATAGCACCGAAGAGTTAAAATCGCAAATAGCGCGGGAAATCAAGATCTTAACGCTTTAGCTCCGCTTTTATATTTAAATTAATTAAAAGAGAGAATCTTTTCAGCTTTTAAACGTTATAAAGAGCCGAGCGTCTCGACGATATTATTAAATATTAACCTTAACACGACAGTCACTCTTCGATAACTATTAAGTTAATATAAATCCTTTTAATACGAGACTTTATTTCCGCAGATTTACCGGAATTATATTAGAATAGTACCGTTACGGAAATCATATTAGAAGTAAGAGAATTAATTCCGGCAAATAACGGAAAAGAGAACGAAGTAAATATTATACCTTAAGCCTTAAAGACTCAGTTAATAAACGAATTCCTTACGGACTTAATGAAGTACTTAGAAGACTTCCGTAAAGACTTTTATAATAAACGAATTAAAAGAGAATTCCTTTTTTAAGACTTTTACGAGTTCTTTAGTAAATAGACAGTCGATTAACTTAAAATAATTAATAAATAAAAGAGATTTTATTTTTATAACGCTTTTAGATTTTATAAAGTTTACGTCGAACGGTTAAAAAAGACAAAGACTGTTAAAGCGCTATACGTAATACTTTAAGCATTATATAATAAGTAGCCGTAAGACTAGCTTCGGGACTAAGCTCAATTATATCCTGAATTTATATTAGAATATATACGAGACGAGCTACGATTATAAGACGGGCGAATTAGGAGTTTTAAGTTAATACGATTAGCTTTATAAACGCTAAAAGTTAAAATATTAATTTTAAGCTAAAAGACGTATACGTTACGGAGCACTTAAGACGTTACGACTTTATAATATATTATAATAGCTAATATAAAAGAGGATTTATATAATATAATTCCTCCGGCGCTTATAAAAGTAAAAAAGAAGTCGTTATCTTTTACTTCTAGCCTTATAAAAAGTTTATCTTAATAAAAACTAAATAATACTCTACTTTTAAACTTAACCCCGGCACTTTTATTTATCTTAAGAAACGGGTTAATACTATTATTTAAGACAACCTCGAAATTGATAAGTAACGGTAGGGATTCGGACCCCCTTTTTTAGTTTATTATAAAACTTTTCTTGGAATCTTAAATTAAGTTTTTAACGATGCTATTAAAGATATATATTAAAGAATTCTAATATAATAAGACGAAGGACTACTTGAACGAGAAGTTGTATATTTTTATTAACTTTTATTAACGCGCTAAAGTTTTTAAAGCAATTTAAAAGAGAGCTTTTCCTTTTATAATACGAGACGAGGCAAGTATATATTATTACTACTACTTATAAAACAAAAAGTATACGTTTAATTAATTAATATAAGTTACGCGTAATTACTTTAAAACAGAAGAGCGAGCTTAGCGGTTCCTCAGCTAATAATTTAATTTTAAATTTAAGGATTTCTAAAAGCTAATTATTAACGCGGCAAATTAATACTAATTTAATTAAAGAACTTCGCCAAGGAATTATAATATATATAACTAAGTCTTAAAAATAAGTATATATAGAATAATTAAACGCTACGTAATAAAATAATTTAAAGAATATTAAGTAATTTTCTTTTTAAAATAGCACTTTTTAACGCGCTTCTAACTTTTCTTACTTTTATAAATAGCTTATAAAACGCGGTTAACGTGAAAGTAACGCATAACTTAAATTAACGCTATAAGCATTCTAAAATAAGCTTAAATTAATATAGAAATCACGTCGCAAAGAGTAACGCGTATTACTTGGACGGAAAGATTAAGTACTCGTTTAGAAATAAACGCAAAGACAAATTCAAGTTAAGATTTAGCTATTCCGATTATATTATTTATAAGAAATTAAATTATTATAATAACTATTATATAAACGAAAAGAAAGTTATTTTTAAAGCAAAATACTTCGCAGATCGGAAGGCAAAAAGCCTTAAAGCTAACGATTTCTCTTTTAAAATATATTTAATATATATAAATAGGAACGATTTTAATTCGGACAGGATTCGGACCCCTTTTAGCGATTATAACAGTTATTATAAGCTAGAATCGTCGTCGGAAGTCGATTCTATTATTAATTTAAACGACTTAAATATAAGTAAAAAGAGCGACGACTTAGTACTTTATACGATTGTATTTATAATAAATAAGAAGAAGTATAATACACGGGAAGTGCTTTAGTAATTTAAAGAGCGAAGGGTAATTCATATTTTAAAGGTTATAATTACAAAACTTATTATTTCTGAGGCATATATAATATAATAAATTAATAAATTCTTTCAAGGTCTATTAATTAATACGAGAGCGTTTAATAAGAATATTAACGGCATTAATTAACTACGGGCGTTATAATAAATCCAGAATATTGAATTTGACATAAGTTAAGGAAGAACGAGTCGGATCATATTCAGTGCCGGTTTAAGACCTTCCCTTAGAGTTATAATAATTAATACTCTTATTAATAAAATAAAATTCATAATTATAAACGCGGATATATTATTCCTGATTTATTTATAATAGCTAAATAAGCTCAATATATAATATAATAACCTCCACAACGTATTAATCTAAGGCAAAAAGAAATACTTAATCGTCTAGAAAAAAGGTTATACGTGGCTTTTTCTAAATTACTATAATTAATTCCTTAACTCTTTAATAAGGACAATTAATACGTGCCACTTTATAAAGACGGAAATTAAACGACTTTATAAGCGGTTTAGCTATTTTACAGTAGCACGTTTAAAGCTCTTATTAAACTAAGAATCGCGGAGTGTATTATTATTTAATAACCTTTAATTAATTATCGAATTACTCGGTTCGTAGGGCTAGAAGAGCCAGCCGTACGACGTTACACGAAGTCTTTAATTGCTTTAGCTTAAAGTTCTAGCTCTTGTATATTATGTGGTATCTCTGGAACCTAAGGCGCTTATTCGGTTAGAGGAGGAGGAGGAGGGGTAGGCGTCCGTAAATAAGAATTAAGCTTCGAAAGGACTCGTTTAAAGTCGTACGGGACTAATTCAGCAGTTACGAACCCGTTACGGACTGTATTTGAAGTTAAAGCTTCCGTACGAGCTATAAGATAAGCTAAAAGGAAATTAAACTTATCGATATAATTAACTTTAACTTATATTAAGTCTTTAATTTATCGTCTGTACGACCGTTTTAAAACCGCGAAACAATTAATATTAAGAGGCTAAAGAAGATATCATAAATGTGGCGGTATATAAAGCGTAATAATTAAGTGCTTTAAATAAAACAAGTCGAACTTAGGCGTAAAATGACTTTTATGTCCGTTAAGAATTAAAAGTCGATATACCCCCTTTATATAGTCTTTTATATGTTTCTTAAAGACGTCCGTGAGCCAGTTAAGGCCTAAAGAGTCATTTGTTCACCCGTTCTCGTTAACTATAATCGTCCAATCGCGCGGCAATTCGTCTATATACTATAAGGAAATATAAACCTTATTATCGAAGATAATCATTAAAAGGATCGTCCAGCTAGACGCGCTTATACACTTAATAGCCGTAACCTATTCCCGGTTCCTTAGCTAAATTATAACGGGCCGTAAAAAACGTTCCGAATTTATAATAATTTTTATAGTTATAATAACTCTTATTTAAAAGCTAGTCTCGTCGAAGTTATAAATATCCTCTTCTTAAATCCCGTATTTTGTAATCGTATTTTATATGAGCCGAAACCAGTCTCGAATAACCGTAGGATCTTCGCATAAGACACGCTTATAGTCGTATTTTTGATTATATCGAGCCTATAAGGAGTCGTGACGTCCTACGAAGTTATATGGCCATCGAGGTCTAACCGTACGCGTAAAAGACGCGTTCGTATCGGTCTGTTTCAAAAGAAATAGGTTCGTTATATTTCGAATTAAAGCTATATAGACCGATAGACCTCGTTTATTTATAAATAAAATTTAATTAATAAGCGTTTACTCTTCCGTATTCGTAAGTTTGAGGTTTACGGACCGTATTTCTTATTACGAGACGCGTCCGTCAAGTCGAGCTTGTAAAGTCGATCGGGAGACTCCGTACGTAACTGCGGCCTTTTTTAAAAGCTAATTGAGCACTAGTTAGTGAAGACATAACTAGTTTAAAAAGGTAAGAATAGTGATTTTAGTGGGGCGTGACCCGTTTACTTACATAACCCGCTTATTATACAAGTACGTTAGTCGGAGTAAAGATAAAGAAGAAGAGCAATTATTACCGTTATATTAGAAGTTACGCTTAACTGTAATATTATAAAAGAGAAGGCCTTTATTAATAATATTTCTAAAGTCGGGGCTTAAATAATTCTGTATTAATAAGTTATTAAAGCCAAATTAAGGATTATTTATAAAAGATTTATGAGGCAGCGAAGAGCAATCGAAGGGGGCACGAGGGGCCTCCGACGAGTTTATTATTAATATTATTAATTGTAAATAATATATATTACGGCGAGTAATAATTATATTATTATAAATTAAAATAATAAGTAGCGAACTTTCGGAACCGATTTAAAGTATAATCTTTAATTTATAAAAGGTAAATCTTTTTATAATAAATAAGACATACGAATCGATTCCGAGGGGACGTCGAGCTAGGTCCGAAGAACACTGGAAGATATGCGAAAATAAATTATTATAATATTATAATAAAACTTATATATTATTTAAGAAGTTATTTCGGAGTGAAATCTTAAGTATTAATTATAATAATGCCGTAATAAGATACTTTAGGTTCCGAAGAACTTTCGAATTGCTTTCGAGGAAATACTTTTAATAAAGATTACGTATAAACGTTAAGAAATATATAAGCACTTATATAAAATTAATTCGGTATATCCCCGTAATAAAGATAATTACTGCACCTGAGCTAGCCGAGCTTTTTATATAACACGTATATAAGGACTTTAGATGCCCTAAAAGTATTACTATCGATAAAAGCTTTATTTTTATAAGCAAGTTCTGGTCTTTAATAATATTTTATTTTTAAGTTCGACGCCGACTTAGCACCGTATTTTATTTATAAATTAATAAGTAAACCGAATAATAAAACTAAGTCTTGGAATTCTATTTAAAGATATATTATAATTACCGCTAAAATAATTAAGCCTTTAAGTTAGCCTTAGCGGAATTTATATATAATAATTCGGTATATATATTTACTAATTCGATACTTTTTTAAATATTATACGGGTTTAACTCGGAGCTTAATTCGAACGTCGAGGACGACGTCTAAAAAAGAAAGGCACCTATTATAATTAAAAGAGTAAGACTTTTATAATAAGAAAGAAAAGTACTTATAGAGAAGCTTCGAATTACTTCCGAATTTTATAAGAAATTCTACGATATTAAATATAAAAAAACTAGATTTTAAGTCGGAGATATAGTTTTATTAATTATAAAGTATTTTTAATAATTAAGGCCTTCTCGAAAGCTTATTAATAAATTTCTAAGACTTTTTAAAGTTAAAAGAGTTATTTATAATTATAGTTAAGTATATTCGCTCGAATTGCCTCCGACTTATTATATTTATAATACTTTTTATATATTACTTTTAAAACCATAGTAAAGACGAAAAGGAGTCGAAGCCAGACTGGAAGTAATTTAAATATAAAAGCAAGAAGAGTTCGAGGTTAAGTTTATTTAAGCTTATAAAAATACAAAATAAGGCTATTTATATTTAATTCGTTGAAAAGGTTATTTTATTATAAATAATACTTAAAAGTTTATAAATTATTTTATATATATTAAAAATACGTTATAAGAATACTTAAGAAATATATTAAAAGAAAGGAAATCGGAATTATAATAAAAGTTATAAAAATAAAAGAATTAAAAATAAAAGTTTTTATTTAAGCTTTAAAAAGCGCCGGAAGTAAAACGAAAGAAGCCCAAAAGTATAAACCGTAATATAATAAAAGCCCGAAAGCGCTATCTATAGTTTAAGGCTGCTTTTACTAAAAGAGAGAAAGCGGCGGGCTTAAAGGTTCTTTTTTATATTTTTATTCTTATTTTTATTTTTTTCTTTCTTAACCTCGCCTTTAAAGGCTTATTAAAGTTAATATAAAGGAAATATAAAAGTATATTAATATTTATAAAGATATAACGTAATAACTCTCAAAGGAAAGCGTTAATCTCGTTTTACGTAGCGAAAAGCTAGCGAAAAAAAGCATTAATAATAATAGCAGCGGCAAAAGTAATAGTAATAGCGGCGGTAGGATAAGGGGTAGCGGAGGCGAGACAAAGGAGAGACGAGGCGTTACTATTAGTAAACCGGGCGGCTTAAGTAAATCGGTCCACCGCGGCTATTATAATAATAATTAAGTCCCGAACCTTATCGGCCGAAGCAAAACCGAAAGTAAAGTTATTTTAAGCTATAAGTAGCTTTAAAGCAAGGTCGTATACTTCCTTAGACAGTTATTGAAATTAATACGAATGCTTTAATATTTATTAATAACGAAAAGGGATTAAAGTACTTACCGCGATACACCGAGACTTTTGATCGCGGCAGCGATTATATTTAATATTATTAGTCTTCGAAAATGCATAAACGTAGTTTATTACGCTATTAGCGAGGTAGCGGGCGCAGCGGCAGTAAATCGAAGCCATATTAAAGGCAAGTCAAATATATAATTTAATATAATATAATATAATATAATAAGGGAAAGACGGAGCGATAGCGAAGCTAAATTAAAAGAAAAGATAATAATATTAACTAAAGATTAAATTTATTTAAGGGCTAAAATATAAATAATTTATAGCAGAACTCGCTATATCGCCTAACTACGCGAACTACTACTGATTTAAACCTGTTTATATTCCGATTTAAGTCCGCAATATTATTATTTATATTACGAGTAGACTATTCCTGTTTTAAAGAGTCGAGTCCGATTTAGGTCCGTATATATTTCGATTCACGTTCGCTATATTATATTATTATTATATTACCTTATATTTTATAAATAAGATTTTAAGAAAAGGGGTAATATTAAGAGTAGAATTTAATATAAAAAAAGTCGGGGGTTTTACGGAAGGTTTATAAGCTTGATATAAATTACGTATTAATATCTTTATTTATTTACTTTGGAGGGAAGTAAAGAGGATTTAAAAGGCTAGAGATTAGTCTGAATTATAATTAGCATACCCTGAACGTTTCGAATAGTAATTCCCTATTATTTAAACCTTACATTCTGTGTATTAGATAGGCGGAAAAGTCTGTAGAGCGCGCGTGGTTATATGTAGCTTTAAGAATAGTTAATTCTTAATTGCCTAAAGTCTTGTCTTAATTAAGTACAACTCTTATATGATAATCGCACTTCTTAAAATTAGTATTTAGGCGCCGTTTGGTGCATTCGTTTGCTTCCCTTTTGGTATGTATTTACTGCTACGATCGCAGACAAATAATACGCGATGAGGCCGAGTATCTCGCTATATAAAAGCATAGCTATTAGCCTTTGCATACGCCTGAATAACAGAAAAACAAGAAGGAATATTAGTATAAACTGCTGCAGGTGGCGCAGGGCCGAAAGGTTCGCCAGTGAAAGTTGATATGTTATGTAAAGTTAAAGGTAAGGTGCAAAAGTGTGAATAGCTTCAAAGGTTTAATAGTTTATTTAAAGGAATAATAAGATGTATAGGTGGCCCTTGCCGCGCGGTACAAATTAGTATGGCGGGGCGAAGGTAATAAATGCATACGGGGGTGTACCGAAAATCCTTGGCATGTGTTGATATAGCTATTTCTATGTGTTGATTTAGCTGGCCCCTTATTATATATTTTAACGAATTCCGCAGAGTTTTTAAAACAACTTTTCCAGAAGTAACGCTAAGAAATATAATAATATATACTTTCTTTTTCTTTATAATTGAAGCTATTATAATAGCTTTGCAGAATATATGGCTTATCTTTATTAGTATCGATAACAAGTTTAATAAATGCGCCTTTTAATAAAAATCTCTAAATACGATAATTATAAACTCCGTATAATAATACTTCTTTTTTAAATATATAAAAAGCTTTTAAATTTATACTTTTCGGAGTCTTAAGCGTAATTAAATAAATAATTATTTTTAAATAATATTCTTTATAATATTTTGAAAATATTAATAAATCCGCTTCGCTCTCTTAATTTACCCTCGAGTTATTAATAAGTATTATTTAATCGTTCGACTTATCTTGCAATTTTTGGAATTTTCGTTTTATATCGATAAGAATATCGTATCTTCGAGTTAACTTAAAATTATTAAAAATCTTTAATTCTTTTATTAAATCTTCCGTATTCTCCGCTTTTATAAGGCAAATTCTAATTGTATTAAGCTTAATTAAAATCTAATTCTTATTATTATTATTTTCGATATCCTTTTTAATATCCTCAAAGTATTTAAGTCTCCTCGAGAAAGCATTTACTATTATATATATAATACCTTTAATATAACGCACTTCGAAATCGAAGAACTTAATCTAAGCGAGCCAGCGAGTAAATATCGCATTAAAGTAGTCGTAAGCAATTCCTTTAAATTAAATAATAAGGGTATTTGCATTAGTTTTTATAATAAATAGATTCTTATAAGTTAAATCTTGAGATTCTTAAGTATTAGGAATATATTTTTGCATTCTTTTTTTATAATATTATAATTTTATTCTGCTTTCGTTTAAAAGCCGCTTTTATATCTCGCATAAGATACTTTGAAAATTTCTTATTATTTAATTATAAATCACGGGATTATATATGAATTTAATTCCTTTTTTAATACAATCGTATAATAACTCGACTAATAAACGAAAGTCTTTAATTCAAATACGAAAGTAAGTAATTAAACTTAAAAATCTTTTAACTTTTATAATATTCTTTAATTCTTTTTATTTTTATATTTTAATTAAATATATAATTAAAAGTTCTCTTCCTTACGAGTTGCATACGTAATCGACGACGTTTATGCTATTACGATAAAACTGAGATTTATAGCTTATAATAGCTTTAACGCGCTTAAAGCGTTTTAATATCTTATCGAGATTAAGATAATATTTAAAAAGGAACTAGCGAATTTTAGGCCGTGCTTCTTTTTAATTATAATTTATATATAATCTTTTACGCTAATATTATTTAAAAACGGTATTATAATAAAAAGTATAATATCTTTTAATATTTTACCGATTGTTTTTACGAATTAAGTAATAGAATTTATAATTCCTTAAAGTAGCGTCGTATTTCAGACTAATCCGATATTAAACACAAAAAAGCCCGTTATATATAATATTTATTAATTATAACTTAAGTATAAGTTTATTAAGCTCGCGATATGGCACTTTATAAATTCCTCTGAAAATTCGTTAATAAAAAAAAATAAATTAACGTCTCTTAAAATAACTGCGTTAAGTATAATTATTAAATTGATTAAGCAATACTTTCTTAATTCCTTTTTCTTAATTAAGAATTAAGCGTTATAATATAACCTTTTAAAAAGTTCGAGAACCTTACGTTTAAGTCTATTTTCTATTATTTTCTTAATTTCGGGAGCTAACGCTTTAAAAAGTAAAAAATATAATATTTATTAAGCTTTATAATTTATTATTTTAATAATTATAAATAACGAAACATCCTTATAGAATTTTTTATATTTAATCTAATTAAATATAATAATACTTTTTCGATTTAATATAATTTCGTTAAAAAAGGTTTTCTTTTTTAATTATAATATATTTTTAATATTTAAAATAATAAGTCGCTCTCCTGTGTGAAAAGAAGAGATTTTGTGTGAATAATGATTCTATTACTTCGGGGGAGCCTAAGTTTATATAACTACTTTTAGGCGCTAAGCTATTTAGCTCTTGCATCGGCTATTTGCTCTCGCATCGGTTATTAGCTTTATATTGAAACTAGCTTTGTATCAAGACTAGCTTTATATTATTAGAGCTTCCGGGGTTTAAAACACGGAAGCTTAAGGCTTGATGAAGCCACTGTTTTAGCCTTAAATAATCCTTTACCGGAAGCTTAAAGCTTCCGAGGTTCAAAGCACGGAAGTCGAGGCTTTATGCGAAGCCGGAGCTTTATGCAAAGGTAGTTGAGTTATAAAAAGGTATGCTTAATATAATCTTATACTGTGATCTTAAATCCGCGAAGAAAGCCGGCAAAATAAAAAAAGTAAAATATCTTAATACTTCTTAATTTATTCTTAAAAAAAAGTCCTTTTTTTTAAAAAAAAAGATTTCGTATTAATTTTCACGACTTTTAAGCGTATCTCTTATTTTATTTATTTAATCTATAAGCTTAATCTTTTTATCTTTCGTTTTATATATAATATAAACCCGCGAAACTTATTTGCATTCTTTAAATAAAAACGTTATTAATAAAATATCGTAATTTATAATAAATTAAAAATTAAGCTCGATTTCTTTAATTAATATAATATTAAATATACGTTTTCTGCCGAAAAAAACTTTTATAAAATCTTTATAAAAAAGATAATCGTAAAAGTCCGTTTTTAAAATTATAAATTCTTGCTTTATATATTTAATAAAAATATATAAAACGTCTTCGAAAAAAGAATTACTTTTATTATTAAAAGTTTCTTTATTATTTCCGTAAAAAAGATTATTCTTAAGCTTAAAAGAAGTATTTTTTAAAAAGTATTCGGCGGTATTAATTATAAAGCTTTAATTATAATTAATTACTCGTTTTTTAAGTCAGTTCCGGACTTTAAGTAATCTGATTCCGGGTTTAATAATATTTTATTAGCTTAATTCTTAACGTATTCCGTAAGTTTAGCTGCTTTAATAATAATAACTAAATATATAATCTTATTTTATAAATTAGCGTAAATTAAACCGTTTTTCATATCGAACGAGTATTTAAATAAAACGCGCTTAATCAGAAAAAATAAAAACCTAAAAATAATTCTAACGCTTAAGATATTTATAATATAAAACTTAATAAATATAATACAGTCTTTTATTATAAGCGGAACGTTATTCGCGTACCCCAGAAATCGCGATTTTACGCCTGTAATACTTTTTAAAGCCATAAAGTCGTTTTTTATAATAAGGACTTTTAATTAAATAATAGTATTATAAGACATATAACTGACTTTTGCGCCGGAATTAAGAATAGCTCCGATATTATTAAGTCTTATTCTTTTAAGTATATTAATTATATACTTCGGTATTAAAGAATATTTTTTATAACTCGGTTCTTAAAGTATATTAATTAAATAAACTTTAGCGGTTAAGAGTAAGTCGACTTTAAATTCCCTTTTTTAAACTATTACTCTTTAAAACGCTATTAAAATAGCGGTTAAGATTATAAGCACCGAGCTAAAAAGAAGGAATTAAGCTTAATAATAGCCAGAAAATTAATTACTAAATCAGTATTTCTTATATTAAGAAAACTTAATACTTTTATTTCTTTTATTAAACTTAGAGCTTATGCGTAAATTTAGCTTAAAATATAATAAAGTAAGTAATAACTCGTTATTCTTATTTAAAGAAAATGCGTCTAAGCCGTCGCGAAGCTTATAGTTTTTTTAATATAAAATCTGAAGTATTAGTTTAAAGTAATAAAAGGCGTTTAAGACTATAATTAAAAAAGAAATAATATTATATTTTAAGAGCTTTTATATACTTTATAATCTTAATATTAGTAATAGCGATCTAGCCTTGAATCTCTTAATTAATAATATTTAGTCGACTCGTCTTTAATAAGTCGATTAAAATAAAGATTTCCTTTAAAGTTAAGTTTTTAAAGAGCTCTTTTTAAATAAGAAGCTTATTGAGCGTATTATTTAACGTATAATTATTCCGCGATAACGCTTAATATACGCGAGATCGGCCTGAAGTCGCTTTAATAGTAATAAATAAGTTATTTTCAGCGCGTTTCTGAATAATCTTTATAAAAGATAATTTAGTAATAATCGGTCTTTTTCGACTTATAATTAGAATAAATACTTCCTTTAATTTCTTAAAAATAATAATATTATTATTATTTCTTAAGATAATTTGAATAAGTTTTGTTTTAAATACTTTAATTAAAAAGTCCACGTTTATAAGCTCTTAAAATCTAATAGTATTCTTAACTTCTTCGCGAACTTTTAATTTTTTATAATTAACTTAAGCTTTAAAGCGTTTTTAAAATAAGATTCCGGTTATATATAATTCGGCTCTTATTATTGCTTTAAAAGCAAAGGCACTTTATTATCTTATTTATATAAGTATTATTTCGAAGCTATTATTTATTCTTTTTGAATCGAAAGTAATAAGTACGTTTTAAATATTAATTAATTTTATTATATTACAGAATCGAATAACAAAAATATTTAAATAATCTTAAGGTTTTTAACTTACTTTTAACATTAATTCTTTTGAAATTAATTTCGGCATAATATTTTATTAAATTAAAAAGGCTTTTTAAGCGTCTTAAAGCTTTCTCTAGACTGCTTTTTCTTTTTGCCTTAAATTTAAATCGATATAACTTGTGTAGCTCACGTACTTAATTTAGTTGTTTAAGAAATTAAAAGCTCTTATTAAAGAAGCTTATAATGATATTAACGATAACGATATTTATTAATAAGAGAATAATTAAGAAGAGGAACATAATTATAATAAGTTTATTTTAGTAGCTTTTTATTATATTTTATATATTAATAATCTTTTTAAATATATCTTTTTTAAAAAAAAGTAAGAAAAGGAATTATCGGTATTAGATATTTATAAGAAAATAAAAGAAACTTCGATATATAAGTTAAAGCTTTAGAATTTAATAATTCTCGACTACTTCAATTAAGTGAGCTTTATTTACATTAAGTATTAATCACATTTAAATTTATTTATTAATTTTATTATTAGATTAAAAACCCGATAGTCTTTTACGGCTAATATGCTTAAGAATATTTTTACACGTTTAGTAAGTTATTAAAATCGTTATAAGCTTACCGACTACTAAGTCTTTTGAAAAGAATAACGAAATTCTTATTTTAAAAGACTTGGAAATAGTTTCTTTAGAAAAATGCTTGAAGATATTTAATATCTTTATAAAGCTTATTATTAAGCTTTAAGCCGAAAAATGTCCAACGATTTATTATTTATTACCTAACGTATATAAATTATATAATCGATTAGAAGAATTAAAAGAAGGAATTAATATAAGTAATAAATATTAATATAAATATTAATTTATTTACTAATTTAATCCTAGGATCTTAACTTTACCGAGGCTATTAATAGAGAGCTTATTAAGCTCCGAAAATATTATCTTAAAATAGGAAATATAAACGAAAATAATAAGAGCTTATATATAGCTCTAATATTAGACCCTCGAATTAAACAAGAGAGCTTAGAAGTTATTGGCTTATCTTGAAATTAAGCTTTTGAAATATATAATAGATTAAAAGAAGTTTATAATATGTAAGTTTATTTATTTATATTACTTAAAATTAAATAAATTACTAACAAATTAATTAGCTTTAAAGTCGATTTCGCGCTAGCAAATCTTTCTATCGAAGAAGCTTAAAATTTAGTTCTCAAAAATAGCGACGACGATTCTGATATTTATATTTAAGACGATAAGAATAATGATTTAAATAAATTAGATGTTACGGACGCTCCTGGGCGACTGCTGAGTCCCAGGGGGAAATGTTCTAGGAGCCAATAGAGTCCTAGGACCCCTTCTCCTCGAGCCAGATCTAGTCTTCAGCTGACCAGCCGTATAGCTGGCAAAACCATAATACAATAGCTGATCGCAAACGAAGTTATAATAGCAATCGATTGGCGCTTTATTATCTGATTATAAGTTTCGACCTTTCTCCTTTAATAGAGGCTTGCACGCGGGAATTCTTTTACTGGCTTATACCCATAGCTTTACAGTATCATTACTCCCTCTCCAGCCGGGCGAAAAGAAAAATCTGTCGACACCTTTGGGCAGACTCGCTTAATATCAATCTTTTGCCATTCAAATACCTGGTTGTATGCTCACTCAGCTGTACTATATCAAAGGGGAAAGTTCCGAAATCATAATAAGGCCCGCATTGAGGCAGGAAAGCGTTCTAGATTTAGACGGATATCGCGTCACCCTCAGGCTACTGCTTAAACCAGACATGCAGTCAGCAGACAAACTCGTGGCCAATGCGGTGTAGGTGCGCATGCATGTCTGGGATTTCGCCCGGCCAAAAACACCTCTTCTTCGTGGCTGCAGCCTCATTTCAATTTTGAGGCATCCCCCCTACTCCTCACTCGCTGGAACATAGCCTGAATCCTTGGTTCTACGTGTCATGAAAAAGCCACCTGCGAGATCAACTTGCCATCTCCTCCCGCTGGACCAGTCAGTGGCAGTCACTCACAATCTCTCGCGGATGTGTCAGGATAAGATGCCATCTTGCACAATTGCCACCGAGAGCTCCACACACGATTGGCTAGGATCCTAACTGCTGCTTGACGACTCTAAGCATATGCCCGGGATCTTTCTCATCTCGCACTTGCGAGTTGAAAACCTGCGTCACGTGACCAACCTCCCCATGCTAGATACCTAGAATTTTGTGAGTACACCTTCGAAAAGTACTTTCAATCCGAAATGGAGTATACCTTCGGCCTTCTTGCACCATCTTTGAGCTGTGAAAGTTATAGGTTATCGATCGCAACGTGCGCTGCCTCAACACTTGCTCAACGATATCATTCTATTTGATGAAGTTCTTTTTGGCTATCTCTTACCAATTGCGAAATGCCCAAAGATAACTCAGTCGGTTCATCCAATTCTTCAGTGCAGTCGGATATTGTTACTGTGGATTCAGACCATCATTCATCGTCCAGTGTATCGTCTCCATACTCCGGAGTCGACGACGAGAATGGTAATTCGGATGATATTTATGGAACTGTTAGTCCAAACACACCGTACATGGTGTGATTGATGCTTAAAATTTATTAGGAAAGAGATAGACATTCGTTAATACCCCATCTCGTGTCGAACACAAACTCATTCGATCCCAACTTATCAACCTTCAGCCAATTCGTGGACCAAATTAACGACGTGAGTCGTTTTCTGACCTAATTTTCCAAAAGAGAAAAAAAGAGAAAGAACCTTTATTGACGAATAAAGGTTGCAACTCGCATATTTCCTAATAATGGCAAGCCTCGATCCTCTTACAGGTCTGTCAAGGTCCTCCTACTACGTTGGAAAGATGACATACTTGGCGTCGGAAAGGAACTTGAAAAGTTGAAAGAAGTCTTCGAAATGCACTACGGCTTTGAGACCGTGACTTGGCTGATTCCACACACTGATTCGCATACGAGAATGATGTCAAAAGCAGTCGATGTTTTGGACCGACATCCCCCTGACTCTCTACTAATTATATATTATGGTGGTCATGCTTCACTGAACGACAATAGGCATTTGCAGTGGTCCCGGTAAATTCAGTCTCTCATCCGATAACCCTCTTTACAACATCCATCTGATCTCAAGCGTTGATTGAAGTTGATAGCATTGTATTCTTACTTCTACTGAAGCCATGCTGACGAAAACAGTGCTCGAAATCCCAAACATGGGTCATTGGACTGGTCCGCTATTCAAACCTTATTCGAACGAGGCAATTCCGATGTTCTTACCCTCCTGGATTGTTGCCATGCCGCCAGTGCAATATCAACATCTGGCCGACGAGTGACGGAATGTATCGCTGCTTGCGGATTCGAAGCATGGGCCCCGGAACCAGGGCCAAATTCTTTCACAACCTATCTTATTAACGTCTTGACTGACTGGTCGAATCAATCGTTCTCGGTAGCAATGCTTCATTGTGAAATCCTTTCCCGACTAAGACACGAAAAACCAGAGAGAACGAAATCTGGCAAGGGATTTAGCGAAGTGCGATCATCACCAATCCATATATTTTCGTCCACGGATCCTCGGAGAGCAAGTATCAACTTGTCTAAAATGCGGGCAACAAAAAAAGCCAAATTTGCCGATCCAATGGTCAACATGGCCCTCGGAGATATACAGAAGTCTCCCATAGACAAGATCAACGAAATTCAAGCGGATTCTTTGCACCAGGTATCACATCAGATCCAGCCATCCAAAGAGCTTTCTTACCCCACGTTGATTATCTCTATATATGTGAATGATCACTCTCAGCTAGATGTTGGCATTTTCCGGGATTGGCTACACACGATTCCATTGCTAGCTAAGCGGGTCGTCATCCAGGGTACAAACTCGAAGAGTGGAATTCTTACCAGAAACACGTCCACGCCTCATTTCCACCCTGAATCGATTACAATTGGAAATCGTCCAACGTCCGATAGCTCTACGTACTCAAGCATGCATAATCCATCAACGCCACGATCTCAATGTTCACGAGACAGAGAAGCCTTGTCTTCTTTCATGGCTGAGTCGTCTCTACTGGTCAAAGACCTTCTCACACGAACGGATTTATTGACCCTGACTAAATTAAACAAAGGATCCGTGAGTTCCGAATTGAAGGGGCTTCGCAGGGAAAAGGTTCAACTAAATCGGGCCAAAGCTGATGGCTCGAATGTCGCTACAAGAACGACAACTCCACGACTATCGGGGACTAAACGAGGCGGAGACGAAGAATTCTCAGATCATGAGTCTCAGTACTCGGAAGAGGATCTTCTCTGGGATGTGAGTGATAGCGACGATGACGATGCGCTTGAAGAAGCCGAGCTTGAGGCTGTGCGTCGAGCACGAGTTTCAGACAAGATCCATGAAGTCATGCTGTTATGGTCTATAAGTCTGAAAGCAAGAATAGTTGATTTGCTCATGGGTGGCCACAGTCAAACTTTTGATGCTCCCGACTCTCGTTATATAAAGCGTTGCGCTGAAGGGTCGGCAAGGTCCAATTACGATACGGCAAACACGGCCAAAGCAGGGAGTCCCCAATCTTCTAATTTGCAGCCGAAAAGGAAGGTTGGGAACGGGAATCCTGCTGACGAGGGTTATGATGAAGAAGGGACTCAAGGAAAACGTATGAAGCTTAATTCTGAGGATTCTGACCCCCACAATAGCAATGTTCGATGGGCGTGCCTTTATCACAAACATAACCCCACAGTGTTCGGGCGTCAAAATGATCGCAGATACTCGGCATGTGATAACATGGGTTTTAAAGATATTCCGCATTTGAAGTAAGCAAGGTATATTCCGTCCTTAGCAGCTCTTCCAAATAACACAGTGCGTTAGGGAACACCTTTACAGAGCTCACTACCAGAGAAATAAATGTCCCAGGTGCAAGAACCTCTTTGAGGCCCGTGCTTTTAAAAGCCACATAGAAAATGCTCAAGGTTGCCAGCCAAGGAGTGAGTTTGAGGGTAACACGGACATTGGGTTTAGTCACGTTTTTGCTGTTGGTATCAAAGTGAAGAAACCGTGCGCAACGCTAGAGGAAGGTAAAGCGAGATGGACAGAGATGTATCGGGGGTTATTTCCTAATGAACCTGTTCCGGCGAGTCCCTGTGGGTGGCCCGACGAATGGTAGCTGTACAACACTAACTCAAATCCAGTTGTGTCTGCTGGCGACGAAGTCCAGACAATCGGAAGCCAAAGCCTGGAATCTGCCATACCGAACGAAGGGCAACTCCATTTACAGCCACAATATATGCGTACGAGACTCATTGCAGACGTCGATGCACTAGATCCTACATTGTATGCTCTGGAACCTCTAGTGCAAAATATGGCTAGGAACGCTCCACTTTTAATTGAAGACGACTTTGAACGAAACTATCCGAGATGGATGACATTTGGTGACAGTTCTGGCGATTTAACCAATTACGTCGCTAGCACGCAGCCAAACATGACTGGGCAACCCCGGAATACCCTATTCGAACAGGCTCAAGCTACTGCAGGCCTCATGGCACCACCGATTCCGCAGCATTCGGACGCTCAATACGCAGGGTTGAACCTGAACCAAGCGAACGTAAGCCCAAATTTCTCCTCAATAGACTCTTCCTACGACTTTTCACATATCGGGAGTCAGGATCGAGGAAACGTGCCTGGACGGGGATATGTTGACGCTGCCAATGCTTCAGGAAGCGGAGTCTCCAACCTTGCCAATTCAGCACAAAATCCATGGGAAGCAGCCTTAACACAATCCATTATCAGCTTAATCAATGCAGGATATCTGGTATCACCTGTAAATCCGGCTTTACGAGCTTCTGCTCTTCCTGGAGAAACACGATTGAGCGCCCAAATTCAGAATATTCACAATACCACAGCACCAGAGACAGGTCAGACCCACAGGCGGGATGAAAACAGGATCGGCATGCCGGATACGCCACTGGACACAACCTCAGATTCGCAACGGCCATTGCAACCTCGGCCACTTGCAGATACATCTCAGAATTCTGCTACAAAGCCCTTCCAGGGAGCTGGAAGTACTGGCCAACACGACCGGACCTGGGAGCGGGACCCCTACATTTGACAGCCGACTTCTTGAAACCGTGGATTTATCATTAGGGGGCGCTTAGGTAGAAAGGATTGTAAACGGAGTGAAGCGGAAATTGCAGAAGGGGACTAATATGAATACGAGCGGAGGATCTCTAGTCTGTTTTTCTTAAGTATTAAGTTAGATTGAAGTTGCTGGAGTAAGGAATCTGGAATGGGTTCCATTTCATCATAATACGACTGTGGAGAATTTAACAATGTATTGCGGCTGTTTTCAAAACTCTGAACGATTTTGACCACCGGTTCATCTGTACTTTTCATGATTCTCAAGCTGCCTGTTTCTATCTATCAGACCTTCTCACTTCTCGAATCGCTGTTTCTTTGTGCTGTTGTCATTCTTGCCCTCACTCCCGTTTCCATCGTACGCATGCTTTACTGCCGCGACCTTGTTCGACCCGCCATCCAACTTCTTTCCATCATTTATTCCAAACGCTTTGTCAACGACGTTTAAAACTTCTTGAATCTTCGAGTTCTGGTTTTTGGCGGAGTCTCCAGCATTAATTCCAAAGTTCACACGATCTGCGGGACTTGGTGGATCGGAAATGAATCTGCGCACAGAGCTGGAAAGGGTTAGCGTGCAATTTCTTTCTCAATCACGGGTGGTTTGACTTACTCGGAGTTCTTTCTAACCGTTTTCGACATGGTGGGTTGTGGAATTGAATGTAACCCTTGAATGGCGATTTGGGGGATGACACTTCTAAGATGTGGGTTCGGGGACTCAGCTGGGATGGTTAGAGGAAGAATAGAGAGAATGAGGCACACAGTTTACAAGAAGGCGGACTTGAATGCCTCAGTTAATTTCGCTTCTATTCCTCGAGATGAAAGAAAAGTTCCAGGGCAGTAAAAGCTCCCATAATATAACTAAGGGATTCTCCTTCTCACAGACGCAAAATCAATCTATCAACCCAAGCTCAACCTTCACTTTTACAAACCGCAGCCCAGTTCTATGCGATATCCAGCATCTCGCAAACAGCCAGACAGAAGCTACTGATGCTGCCTGGAATTCTATTGATTGTGCGATAAATGCGCATCTCATTGGCGAGATACCTCAAGATCTCGCAATTCCGAAATTTCGAATCAGTTAAAGGAAACGAACAGGGGTTATGCACTCTCTGCTCGCAAGCTGAATGGAGGAATCGCGGTCAGGGTTAACCGGCGAATGACCGTCGTCCGACGGGTCGATGGCAGAAAAAGTGGTCGCTCTGCGCCCGTTGTTTTTTAGATGCTGATCTAGAGGTCTAGGTAGACCTTATCCTGGCAGATTTATCGCATCAGCGCCTCATCTGCATTTGTGGTGTTGAAAAAAGAGACGGCATCGTCGTAAATATTTTTGATGGGGGCGGGTCGCTTAGACTACCTCTTTTGAATTAATCGAACCTTTGGCGCCTTTCCCGTTTCGAATTTATCGAACCTCGACGACAAACCTGTCTGGCGGGCGCCCCTGAAAGCATGCAGATAAAGCCGCTGCAAAGGCTGCAGACAGGCTCAGAGCAATCGAGCAAAAAGCGGCAAAGAAAGCAGCATGGGAAGGTCATGCTACTAGAGTGACCTCTGCTGCTTTGTGCGCTTTCGCCTCTTCAACAGTGGCATGTTTTCTCGACCGACAGCCCCGATTTGGCGCCTTTGCAGAGCTTTTGCAGGGAATGCCTTGCCCGATGCTAGCCATCGATGAGTATTGCCGTGGACCGGATGAATGTACGGAACAATACCAGCGATTGTTGGTCAATATTTCTTTGCTGGTTCGTTGTCCGACTCACGTGATTGAAGAGATAACCCAAATGCGGAATAGCGCTGAAGACGAAGCCGTGATCTGGCGGGCGGTGAACCACGACCCAGCATCGCTCGATCCGGGAATACCGCCTGATCCGGGAATACCGCCTCGACTTCTACCTCTGCACCAACACCACACATGTCACACCTCTTTAAATCAACTGTCCCTAATTTCCAGCTTTTCCTTTAGAGAATCATAGCAAAAATACGCGAAAGCTTTATGTCGTACAGAAGTAGAGCAGGCTTTTAGTAGTTCAAGAGCTCTATGATCAACGTAGAGAGCAAAGGTTCAAAAGATTTATTGAAGTAAGCGTTACCTTCTGCAAAAGAAGACTATGACCCGAGTATATATACACGTAAATGCTTACGAGAGCATATACATGACCAGTAAACTGCGCTAAGGCGCGATACACCCTTATAATAAGGCTTTATTATATAAACAAGCCTTGCTATTTAAAAGCGCATAAGCAGTCGAAAGATATAATATAAGCTCCCCGAGTATATATATCAGTTCTTAGTAAAAGTATAGCGCCGAGCAGCAAATTAATACTCTTAAAATATTATAATAAATGAAAATATTAATACGCGCTTTGAAGATATGATATACGAGGACTTTATATATTAATATAAGCAGTCTGCTAGGCAATTAATATTAATAATAAATGAGAATATAAATACGTATTCAAATTGCATATAATTAAATAAATAAGATCTAAAGATATAATTAAGTTATAATAATTAAATAAATAAAATCTTAATTATCGTATCTAACGCGTGCAGATCGCAGGTTTTAGAAGTAGAACTGAAGTAAAGTTCGGTTTGCAGCTAAGATCTCGTGCCGTCCCGTCTGATTATTAAGTTATTAAGCTATAATTAATAAATTTGATCTTTCTAGAATAATTATTATATATAATAAAAAGCCGCAATAATATATGCCAGCTTCTTATTAGCTTATGCAATACGCCGCCTCCCGGGTTAATAAGTTTATTATTAGTCCAAGTATCCTGTTCCGTAGTAGCGCGATCACGATTACTCCTAGAGATATATATATATTAATTTTCGTATTATTATAATTAATTTTTATATAATATTAACGCATTTTATACTCGCGTGCTTGCTTGCTTACTTGTTTTTTTCTTTTATTTTCTGATCTTTTACTTCTTTTAGCAAATTCTCTTTAATTATTAGCTATATTTCTTAAAGCTTCTAGAGCAGCGACTGCGCGTATTAATAATCAGATCGCAGCTCGCTAGGTAAGTTCTTCTTTAATTTAATTTCTTAATTTTATTTTTAAATAACCTTAATATCGTTGAATTAATCGCTGATAATTATATTATAAGATTTTAAAAATAAGTTCGATAATTAAGAAGTATCTGGTAATAAGCTAACTAATAATCTTATTAATAATCCTCCTCCTGCTTGTTCGGTTGTCAAAATAAATCCTGAAGATAATCTGTAATATTTTTCTTCGCGCGAAAATAAAAATACGCTTATTAATAATTCTGATAATAAGCTAATTCTCCCTCGATCTTCTTATATTAAATTAAGCTCGCTAATTAAGAAGATTCTCACGCGTTCTTCTGATATTCTATTACTACTAATTATATTAAGCAGAAGCGTTATTATATTAAATAAAAATAGCTTTTAGTATACTTCTTCTGCTTCGCGCGTTTCGCGTTTTAGTTCGACTTCTTCTTTTACCTTTCTTCTTGCTTTTAAGACTCGTACTTGTTCTTTATCAACTTTGAAAAAGCGCAAATCGTTTCGCATTTTATTTAAGCCTCGCTTTCCTATTAAGCGCGCTCGAGGTATATATATACTATTTTAAAGCTTACTTCTTATTAATAACTTATTTTATTTATATTAACTGAGATCTAAGAAAGAAGTTTGCGGATCCTTATTTGCTATATATTCGCGCTGCTGTTCGTAGCCGTAATAATCGTGGATATTACTTCGCTAATATTCTCGCTGCTAGAAGTCGATGCTATAATTGCACCTCCGGTTATAAGTGCGATTCCGCTACGGAAGATATACTTAAATATAATAGAAAATTAATTACAGCTATAAATTCTAATAACAGAAAAGTATAATAATCGTATTATAATTAATCGAGTATTTTATTAACCGATTCACAGAATATTAAGAAATACAGAATTACCTTAAAAGCTTTAATAAAAGACTTAATAAATAATAATAAATCTAATAAGAATATAAAATTAGATCTTCCGGTACGCTCTTAGAAGTTAAGTTTAAAACGTAATAAGAAAGATAATTCTGATAATAATATTAATATTAATATAAGATCTTTAATAGAATTTAGCAATCTTATATAAAGTTTAGAAAAGTTCGCGAAAATCTTAAAAACGATAATTACTCGCTGATCTGAGCTTAAGTAGATTTTTACGCTTTTAATGGATTATTTATAAGCTCGGACTGGATTTAAACAGATTTTACTTAAGCTCGGGCCGGATTTGAATAATCTTTACCTGAGCTTAAGCTGGATTTAAATGGACTTTACTTGGGCTCGGGCTGGATTTCGCGTTTACGTTTAGCGTTTCTGGAACGCGAATATTTAAAATATTAAATTAAAAAAGTATTTATAAATAAAAGATCGTATAAAAATATTCTTAATATACTTTTAATAAATATATTTAAAGCTTTTTAATTTAAGATCAGTAATTATTAAAATTTAAGAATACTTTAAAAAACTCGAATTTCTAGCGAGACAGATTCTTCGTGAGCTTATTAATAAGTATATTAGCAATTAGAAGATATATTACTTTAAATGATTCACGAATATACTTTTACTTAAGTTATATATTTTAAATATTTATATAATAAAGCTTAATAATAATCCTTTTAATATTATTTATAATTAATTTAATTATCTATTAATTATTACAGAAAATCTCTTAAGTCTTACCGATATTAAAAACTAAATTCCGAAAGAATCGTTAAAAAGCTATAACTTCTTTTCCGATATGCTTTAATATTAATAATTCCGCTTTAGTAATCGACGTAATAATTGTAAATTACTTTAATACTTTCCAGATTATTAGCCCGCCGAATAATAAGATTATATAACCTTAAGATAATTTCCGAATTTCGATATTATTTACGAAAAATATATTTAAAATAATATAAAGCGCTTTTTCTTAATTACTTCCGTATATAATATCTAAAAAGCGCGTATTAAATAAATAGCGAATAAGTTAATATATAATTATAAAATACTTTAAATTAGGATTTATCGCGAATTATAAAAGCTAAGCGATCGCAAAAGCTACGTCTGATCTTATAACGATCGTTATATATAATACCGACTTAATTCTCTTTTAATAAATTTTAATATATTTCTTTAAAGCTTATCTTTTATACTTAATAAGATCGATTTAAAAAAGTGGTATCGTAAGACACTTCTTATCAGTTTATTTAAACTTTCGAATAATCTTCTTAATATATTAATTATAAATTAAGGAAATAATCTTACGTTTTCTGTCGCGTATTATTTTAATTCTTAAGAATTATTTAATATTTCTAAGATCATGCATATCGTACGCTTAATTCAGTCGTTTAATAAAATCCTGTCCGAGCTTTAAGTCGTCTCGATAATAAAGTATTTGAATATTATTTATGTAAAAGAGAATAAGGATCTTATAAGTAAGGTTTATAAATATATACGGTTCTTCCGAATATAAAATTAATTCTAAATTTATTAACGTTTTATTAATATATTTGTATTATAAGTACGGAGAGTTACGTATTCTATAAAAAGCGCGATTAACTCGTAGTATATATTTAAGCTTATTAAAACCTAGAAGGAATTTGTAATATACGGTTTCGCTATTTATATCCCGAAAAGTATTAATAAACGTATTAATTACGTCGAAGCACTTGACTTCTAAGTTAAAATAAGCTGCGAGCGCTATAGCGATTCAGAAGGATTTAGCTAAAAGCATATTAGCGTATATAAAGACGATTATTAATTTATTTTAGAGATTATCTCGTATAATAATTCGGGATCTATATTTTGAAATATATCTTTTTAGATCTGGCTTATACTTAAAAACCTATATAAGCAAGATAAGTATTAATATAATACTTGAATTAAATATTTCTGAGGTTTAATAACTTTATTTATTTATTATCCTTATCTTTAAGTTCGTATCTTTTTTAAATTATTTTTTTATTAAATAATTCTTAAGATCGCTTTATTATTTTAATTTAAATAAAAGATCTTAAACTTTAATTTTTAGAAATAAAATCTTCCTTTTTAATAATTAATAGCTTATTTATATTATTATTATAATTATATAATATATAATCTTCGTTAAATCTCGAAGATTATCTTATTCTTCTAATAATATATATTAATCAGGTATAAGCTCTTAAAGCATCTGATCGACTTCGGACCGAAGATTATTATATTAATTAAGGATTTAATCACTCCCGAGATTAAGTTCACTTCCGAGCTTAAGATTATCTTTATCGAAGCGTGTTTATTTAAAAATAATTATAAGTATTATAAATACTTTATCGCTTTAATTCTTTCGTAATCTTCTTCTTTTCTTTTTACTTTTAATTAACTTCTTTGCTTTTACTGAGCTTTTAGTAAATATACTTGATTCTAATTAAGCTTTTTCCGCTGTAATCTGAAAGCGTATTACTCTCGCTTATCTTGCTTTCGTCGTCCGAATACTTTATACTTTAATTTAAGAATATAATATTAAAATTATTACCGAAGATTCTTCTTATAATTAAAATCTCGACGGTATTTGAATCTCGATACGTAATAATCGAAGCGGATCTCGCGCTTAATTCTGCAATACGTTCGAATCTCGATTAATAAATTATATACTTTTACGCGAGTCGAATGCCTTTAAGTCCTGCTTTATGCCTGGAATAGATTCTTAATTTAACGTATTCTTTTCTAATTCCTTACTTTATCCAGGAAAGCTTTCTAAAGCAGGAGTATATTCCGGAATTAAAAGTTTATTTATTATACTCGAGTTATTAATATACTCTTTTATTTCCGAATTCTGACTCTCGAAGCTTTTAACTGATCTTTGAATTCGTTTAATATATAATTAAAGCAAGTCTTCGCCTAAGAAATTCGCATTATTTTCCTTGATAATTATATTTTCAGTAATATTTTTAATAATTCTAATTCAGTTTATAATAAACTTATCCTCCTCGATAAGATCGCAAATAAACCGGGCTTTTTGAATCGTGATTTTTACTTCTTCACCTGAGATAATATAAAAGCTATTTTCGTTAAAGCGTATATTACGCGTAATGATTATTTTATCGAGACGTAATACTTAGATCTTGTAAATATTAGAAGCGTAGAAACTTATAAGAAATCCGATATACGCACGCGTAATTATTTTGAACGCTTTTTTATCTTATCTTTTAGCTTTTTTTATTATTAATAAATACGTTTTATAGTTATATATATAAATCTTATTTTAATTTAATCTGAAATTTATAATAAGTCTTGTAATAAGCGCTGAATTATATTACCGAAAATAATTCCGAAATTACTTATTGTTAATTTTAATAAATAATAGCTAATTATTTACTCGCTTTAAGCTTCTATTATACAAATAGATCCCTGCGAGTATATATTTAATACTCAGATCTACGGGAAGATTAGCTGATAATCTTATTTTAATACCTTTATTAATTACTTCTTAATCAGCTCGTTCGGCTCCGCCATTTAGTTCATAAGTTACCGTTAATAAGAGCTCGAAGTCAATTCCGAACTTATTAGCTTATCTCTTATATCTCGTGAATTCTCGAATTATAATAATTATTTTCTCTTAATTATATTTGAATTTATATATTAAAAGTCTAAATTACTTTCGAACTTAAGCTTTAAAGCTCTTAATATATTAAAATACTTCATCGTGCTCTTTTATTTGTAATATATAACTAGTAAGTAAGCCGCTATACTCGCATTTAAGTACGAAGAGCTAAAAGTAATTATTCTAATATTTCGGATAATTAAATAAATCTTAAGTGATTTTCTAAAATAATTTAAGGGATTTTCTTTCCGGTAAACGTTTAAAGATTACTTAAATAATATAAGTTAAAGTATATTACTTGCATTTAATCCTTCTTATTACTTTAATAATCTTAATATTTCTCGCTGTGCTTATTAATTTTCTTAAAGTATTTAGGCTTAAATAGCCTGCTCGCAGATATTAAATACGCTCCGAGTCTGTTTTAAAGTACTTATAATCTTTAGATAATTTATACGGCTTATTTATTCTTTTAGAGAGCGTTAGAAATATTACAGTTCTTGCAGCGCTTAAGAGTATATTATAAGTGCTCGGAAAGTAAATTAAATATAACTTATATTCAAAGAAAATAAGGTTTTATTTACGCTTTAGTTATTGTATTATATAATATTTATCAATTAGCAAGCCTTCCTTATTCTATCTTAAAATACAATCTATATTATAAAACTAAAAACCGGTCTTATAAAAACGAGCTTTAGAAATAATATTAATATAAAAGTTTTCTATAACTGCGACGTCGTGAAACGTAAGATCAAATAATTCTTTATTCGGACTCTTAAGTATTCCTTTTATAACTCGAGTTCCGCGCCCGATAATAAGCAATTAAAAGCTCTTATACTTAATTAAATCCTTAAGAATAAATTTTATAAAAGATCTTTTTAATAATATTAAATAATCGTTAATTAGATTAATTGCTTTATAATTATTTAATAAAATAAAATCTAATAAAAAATAAAATAAATTCTAAAAGGAATATATACCCGCAGCTGAATATTCGGCCGGATTAAGCAAGAGCACCGGGTGCGCGTAAATCCCGCTTATTCTTCTTTTATCTGATAAGTTTCCGGGAAAAATAAACTTCTTTTTATTTAATTTATCAGATTCTTATTTATTTAATTTCGCTAAGAGATTTTTTATTAATTGAAGGAAAAGCTTATCCGAGTTTATTTGCCCGCGGAAAGCTTTCTATTATAGCGTAGCAAATTATTGCCGGATCTTATTATAATACTGATTATTTATTTTTAAGTTTAAACGAGCTATTTTATTCTGATATTTATTAAATACTTTTTTATAAATTATTATTTAAAAATAAGTATAATTTAAGAGAAATTAATAATAAGTTTTATTTTTTAAGTATAAATATACTTTTTTTATAAGTTTTCTTTTTATCTTGAATCGGTTTAATCTTTTACTAGATGAATTAGAAGCTTCCGAGTCGGGTATTTTATTATTATCAGAGCGTGAATTAAGAATAAAAAAATAATTATACCCTGATTTTCTACCGATAAGTTATTAATACTGGCGATTAGCTTAATTAGAATAAAACAGCTATGCGAGCTATTCTAAAGAATATTTAAAAAGTATCCTGAGCTCGTCGGCTTCTTTAATCTCAAGAAAATACTTTTAAGCCTATGAATTATTAAAATTATTAGCTGTAATCAGGAAAAAGTTAATACTAAAAGTACCGAGCACTTCCGGTATACGATATAAGTTCCTTTTACGAATTAGCTCTTAATATTATATAATCTAGACTTTCGGGTTTTAGATATTTTTCGTATTTAGAAATTGCAAGTAATCTTAGCAAATTATCGTCTGAATCGTTATATTCGTTTAATACAGAACTGTCTTAAGCGTGCGAACTAATACTTGAATATTAGCTCTTTTCTCAGCGACGAGTTATATAACCGCTATACTGAAGAATTAACAGCTTATAATTTTCTTAATCTATTCGTAAAGCTTAAAGTATATCGTAATTCGTAATTATTATATTACGTATTTTATAATATACGCTTTAATTTCGGCCTCGGCTTCCTTTTAATAAGATTCTGCGATTATCTTAATAAGCTCGTGCAGTCGAGTAAAAAGAAGGGCAATAAAAGCGTTAAAGCTTATAATTATTTAGTCCGAGGAAAACGTAATTACTACGTGACGATCGAGCGCTTATTTCTAGAATTATTTATTATATTCGTTCGTTTTTATTATATAATTTAATTCAGCGAGATTATTCTTTTATTAAATAATCTGCTCGGCGGTTCGTAAATTTTTATTAATAATTTCAGTTAGTATTTTTATATTAAAAGTATTTAAATTAATAAAAAACTAAAGTCCGAGTATTTAAGCGCTAAGAATCAAATAATTTATTTATAATAGAAAGTCTTCAGGCTTTAAGTATATAATATTTGCGTTAAGACCGCTAAAATTATCGTGCGATAATATCTCGATAATTACGCTAAGAAATACGTTAGAGTTTAAGCGTAAGGAAAGGAAACGAAAATCGTAGAATTAAAATTAAATAAGCTTAATTGAAGCTCGAAATCTGTATATATTAAAAGTAGCTTATAAAGACAGATATAGCTCTTAATTATCGTACAGAAATAAAGCAAGCTTTTAATAATTCAAGAGCTTTACGATTAACGTAAAAAATAAGAATTCAAAAGATTTATTAAAATAAGCGTTATCTTTTATAAAAAAAGATTATAACCCGAGTATATATATACGTAAGTGCTTACGAGAGCATACATATGACCAGTAGACTGCGCTAAGGCGCGATACTTTAATTAATAGTCCTTATATAATAAACGAAAAATATATATAATAAACAATTTTTATTAATTTTATTAATAAATAAAGTTTAACGTAATAATTCTTATTCTCTTATTAAAAACCGTTTATAATTTTAAAACCGCTTATTATTTTTCTTTTTTTATATATATAACTCTTAATTATTATATATTATTTTAAGAATTAATTTTAATATAATTTTTAATTAAATTTTAATTTATTTTAACTTATACTTATACCTTTTTTTATTTTAAATAGTTACGTTACTTTAATATATTCCTACTAATTACTTCCCTTTTTCGAGTATTCTTTCCTTACTTATATTAATTCTTTTATTTTAATATTAATTAACTTTATAAATAATAATTTAAATATTTAATTATTTTATAAGTTTTTATTTATAAAATAATTAACTAAAATTCCATTCTTATTATGCGTTATTAAAGTCATATCTTTTACTTTTTATATTCGTAAGAGCTAAAATATAATTATATTTAAAAGCTCTTTACTTTTTTTAATTTATAAAAGAAATAACCTTTTTAATTATTAATTAAGACGTATTATTTTTATAATTTATTTTATTTTAACTTAAATTATAATATATATAAAGATTATTTATATTTAATGCTAAAAAACGTTTTATTTATTTTTAAGCCCTTTGCCTAAAACCTCGATTAAGTTATTTATATTAGCCGCTTCTCGAATCCTATAAGCTTTAAAAATATCCTTAAGCCTTTCGATCTTTTAACTTAATATTATTATATTTTTTATAATATTATTTTATATATAACTCGCCTTTTTATATAATATAAGAGTTACTTTATATAATATATAATACTTTTAATATAGCCCCGACTTAAATACCTTTCGCCTACCTCTTATGTGAGGCTCCTTTTGCGGTCCAAAAAGGGGGCGCGGACTACTTGCGGCTCTGTATTCCCCTGGCGGGCACGAACTTATATTTTAAAAAGTTAGGGTTAGGGTTAGGGTTAGGGTTAGGGTTAGGGTTAGGGTTAGGGTTAGGGTTAGGGTTAGGGGGTTAGGGTTAGGGTTAGGGTTAGGGTTAGGGTTAGGGTTAGGGTTAGGGTTAGGGTTAGGGTTAGGGTTAGGT